>OU795044.1:10959151-12227760 GCA_917208275.1 Patella pellucida
ACTATAAATATTGAATTTGTATAAAATGCTTGGTAGTTTTAAATGCTGTTTATAATGAAAGTAAGTAAGACTATAAATATGTCACCTATTTTATTACCTATATAATATAGTATATAGATACCGATCAATTGATCATAAAATAAACTTATATTATTGATTCTACCCTCATTTCTATAATAAAACTTAGTGTAAGGCAATCAAGTTTTATCTCAGTTTTTTTGTGAGGGAAGGAGCCTCAAGTTTTAAATGTATCTCAGGTTTTTTTTGTGAAGGAAAGGAGCCTCAATATTTGGTAAAATATGAGCAATATAGCTTTATGGGTGTTTATTTTGTTATACCGTAGTGTAAAGTTAACATAGTAACATAGTGAATGATTTGACATCAAAATAATATGCTTTGAGAATGCCAAAGAACCTGCAACAACTCTTCAAATTACAAATTATACATTATTGCACACACCATGTATAGGTAATTCTGAGCCAAAAATAAGTTGTTTGATCGACATCATAATAAATTTTTTTTTGACATGTTTTAAATACTTATAATGCCTGGTATTTTAATACAAATTATTACACGTGTATACCAGAACAACACCATTCGCCTACCAAATACATGAACTTCCGATTTAAAATATTACATTAATAAGCAAAAATTGCATCAGATATATCTTGTTTGACGCTACATACTCAGTATGTGCCTTTTGAGATTTAATTACTACTGTATGTGAAGATGGAACTTCATTAAAGTTGAGATCCATTTTTAATCAAGTTTTATCTACACAGTCTTTTTCAATCTGCAGAATTATTTTCCTTCTCTTCAAAACATTTTATCTTGGCATTAAAATTAAAAGGAAACTTAATTTGATCAAATCTAACGAGCAAGAAAATAGAGACTGGAGTCGAACCACTGACTCACAAATGTTTAGATTAAGATGTTAAACAAAATAACCTGCAGCAGACAAATCTATTAATGTCATTCCAAGCTTTAATAATTTCTAATCTGTCTATTTGTTTTTTGTGCTATATAAAATGATAAATTAGTACATAGATTAGAATGTTAATATGTATTGTTAACTGGTGACGATACATGCCATATCCGTGTCATAATTTGCGTATGAAATGAAATGGGGTTTAATGTCCTACTGTTCTGCTCGAACTAGGCTAATGAAGATGGGCATATGCCATAAAGTCTGCTATAAGGGAAATTTTGCCCGGACAGCGGCACTACAGTCTACTCTTAATACCAAATTCCAATTGTCAAGGGATAATTTACCTGCATGCCAACGGGTACAGAGAACCTTGGTTTTTCATCCTATCAAAATGACTAAACACAGCAGTTCTTGCCAGGCACTCCGTCCTACATCACTGACAAGGAGGAACCATGTAGGAAAATCCTGATGAACTTTCTCGGCCAATGCATCAATCAAATATGGGACCTCCAGGTTGGCAAACCAAAATCCAACTCACTGAGCCACTGTGGCTACAGTGTAAAGAAATGAAATTTATTTTCTCTTCTCTTACAAAGTTGTCGATTCAAACGTTGCGATAAATTGAGACTTCTGTTTTATGGAGATTCTCCAGACAGTAGTTACATTTCAACATGGACATTCTATACAGGAGTTTTAACTACATTAATCATTTCAATACAGTGTGGGAATTGACATAATTCAAGTGACTCCTGCTGCACAACATTTAGATTCCATTAAAAGGCCAATCCCGATAACTTTTTGGGGAATAAAACGGCTTAATTTTGTGTTAAAATCATTTAAAACCCATTATCTAAGGCCGATCAACTAACCTGATTTTTGTGATACGCTTGTACAATAACTTAAACCTGACAGTCTGCATCTGGAAATGGAGACCTTTGTATCATACAGTATCTGGATAAAACTAGACTCTTTTCTATAAAAATAATATGTAGGTAAAATTTACCTTTTGTTATCAAGTACAGTACATGGGTCATTCACTGTATAGACCTCTCAAGAAACGTTAATCGATTATAAGGTCACCAAATGAAAAAAATGACCATCAATCTTAAAAGGGTTACGTGTCCGGATAAGCAATTTTGGCGTTCACGTCCAAATGACTCAATATTTTGAGTTGAAATTTTGAGACAAGGTATATACACCATTCCCCTATATTTTGGCGTTTTATTTTCATACATTCTCAGACTTTTATTTTTGAGCCTCTGTATAATACGGGACTGTCCCTTTAAATACATTGAGAAGATAAGTTTCAAGTTTCATTTGTAAAAAGGTTGCCAATTTCTGTAAGGCGCCAAAATGGTTTATTTCTAGCACACAAAGAAAGAATTCCAGTAGGAGTTATATTGTGTGTAAACTAGATGAGTGTTATTAGATATTACAGTATAAATCATACCTACATGTATATACATGTAACATATGATTCCCGGATTGTATGTGACAAGAATTAGGGTGGTCTGTCCAACCGCGTGTTTTTTTTCCAGACCTCCACTTTCCTCCCACTGCTAAAGCACCCTACGCTCAAACGAATTGATGAAATAAAATTGAACCATGTGTTAGTCCCGAAATGACCTAGTTTGTGTCGAGTGAACCTTAAACCCCATTTCTCTCTATATGTGTCTGTCAAACCTCGTGTTTTTTTTCTGGGTCATCTACTTTCCTCCTACTATTAAAGCTCCCTTACGCTCAAACGAAATTGTTGAAATAAAATTTAACCATGTGTTAGTCCCGAAATGACCTAGTTTGTGTCGAGTGAACCTCAAACCCCATTTCTCTCTACATGTGTCTGTCAAACCTTGTGTTTTTTTTCTAGGTCCTCCACTTTCCTCCTACTATTAAAGCTCCCTACGGCCCTACGCTCAAACGAAATTGTTGAAATATAATTGAACCATGCGTTAGTCCCGAAATGACCTAGTTTGTGTTGAGTGAACCTTAAACCCCATTTCTCTCTACATGTAAACATATAATATACAGTACCACACTATATCCTAATTTATGATAGTCGTAATATATTTTCGACCAAATCATGGCAAATCCAAGACTGGTTATGATGTGAATGAGAAGTGGTATATGATCAGATGTTCTAGACAGTGTAAGCATATCCTGTCTGGCTAACATATGTTCCATGCAGCCAATTAAGACAGAGCACTTTAGACAATTAAAGCAATTTCAGTTAATGATTTGACATTTTAGCCTCGCGCGGATATATCCTTTATTATAGCTTGATCTGTAGCCTAATGGCACCATTAAGCAGACAACCACTGTCAAGACTGAATGCATTGATCAATTTACTGTCTTTCTGTTCTTATTACATAGTTTTTGTTTACTCAAAGAATAACGTATACCCTTTCTGTTCTTTTTACATAGTTTTTGTTTACTCAAAGAAAGACGTATACCCTTAGTTTATTTTAAAGCGTTTACGTCATGACACGTACTAGAATAATACAATATGTGGGAAATTACACATTTATTTTTTGTTATGCCTCCCTTGGCGTGAGTATGTTTTCATTTTAAGTGAAGCTTGTATCACTGTAGTCTTGCATCAGTAAGGAGGGTTGGATTACTGAATGGTTAGCGTGCTCGTGCTGTATCATAGAGCATGTCATTGAGTCAACTGCTGTGGTTTCGAATCCCAGGATGTAGGATGGCAAGGAGTAGGGTCACCTTACCATCCTCGTGTGTTTTCTCCGGGTCCTCACTTTTCCTCCTACTTCTTAAGACCCCTACAAGCAAGCGAATTATTGAAATAAAATTAAATCATATGTTACTCCCGTAATGACCTAGTTTGTGTCGAGTGGAGGTTAAACCCCATCTCTCTCTTGCATCTGTACAGTACAGCATGGGTTGTGTGTGATTGATATATGTGTTTCTATTGCGTTGTTGTGTGTGGTGCATTACTCCTGTACTTACTATATGATATTCGAGCCCAAACTGGTGGAAACCAAGGGTACCAGGAGAAGGCCCATAAGGCTACTTGACTTACGGTGTATCACAATCAAACCCATGACTTGCATATATGGCAGGACTTGCGATGTATCATATTCACAGATCAGATTCACAGATATTACAATCAAACCCCTGACTTGCATATATGGCAGGACTTGCGATGTATCATATTCACAGATCAGATTCACAGATATTACAATCAAATCCATTACTTGCATATATGACAGGACTTACGATGTATCAGATTCCCAGATAACATACTTTAGACCACTAGGCCAGCCATTCCCCCCCCCCCCAGGTGTTATTAACAAAGTAAACTGTTATATCGATGTGGTATAAATATTTAAACATATGGATGTTATTTATTATAAGATGTTTGGATTACCCGACTCCTACCTGTATACACGATACCTGTCACTTATAATTAAATATTTTTTAAATCACTTTCAATACTGAAGTGTTGGCTTCAATGTATAATTTATATATAAACCTTAATGTAAACCATAAATGAGAACTCCCTTAACTTGTATTTGTCATGGAGTGGCATTTAAAGCACTAAGACCATATATGGAAAACAATCAACGTTTCTACAAGCGTTCTCTTATCGTTGAATCATAAAGTGAGAGAGAGAGAAAATGGGGTTTAACGTCCACTCAACACTCAACTAGGTCAATTTGGGTCTAACATATGGTTCAACTTTATTTCAATAGTTCGCTTGCGCATAGGGGTCTTTAGCAGTGGGAGGAAACCGGAGTGCCCAGAGGAAACCCACAAGGTTGAGAAAGCGCCCCTATCTCCATGTCACATATGCTCACACCAGGGCTCAAAACTACAGCCGCAAGCCAGAGGTGACCAACCAGCTAGAGGTCGAAGCATAGCACTCAAGTCCACTAGGTCATCCCGTCCCCCCTAAACCATAAAGATGTTTGTGCTTAAAACAATAAGAGATTTTTGTTGAAATTTCACACCATACATCAATATATAATAAACCAGTAATTGTACTTCATATAAATGGTATTTTTGTGTAAATTGTGAATAAAATTAATCAGACATTCTAGCTGATTAACCCTGTGCCAGCCATTAGAAATGTCTTGTCCACAAGTAAATTGGCCTCCGGTATATAGATAATACTAGTTCTCATGAATAATATTAATATAGCTTATCACACCAGTGATGAAGGAGCAGAAATATAACTATTGAAAGAATTTTCAATAATGATCGTACGTAATCTAAATGTTACAGAGAGAGACAGAGAAATGGGGTTAAACATCCACTCGACACAAACTAGGTCATTTAGGGACTAACATATGGTTTTTAATTTTATTTCAATTATTCACTTGCGGGTAGGGGTCTTTAAGCAGTAGGAGGAAACTCTAAGTGTTACAAGCTATATGTAGTCCACAGATGGGTGGGGGTGGGGGTGCTAATGGTTTAACATGTGTACATATAAGATCATAAAATCTATCATTGAGTCAAGTGGGGTCATTTCGTTACCCCATTGATCAAAGATAAGGAGAAATGTCGTCTGTCAGAACCTCTTGGTTTTCTTTAAGTTCTCCACAGTTTAAAAAAACAAAATAAAGTATCATTAAATATAGGTAAGGTCTTAACATGTATATGGTTTTATCTACTGCATAAGATTAGTAAAGATTATAGTAAAATTTATATTTCAAGAGATCACATGCTTTCAATTGACCATCTAGCTATTTTCATAATGAAATTAATGTCAAACTAATTTATCTGCATGCTTTATAAAGAGCCAATTTTAATCTGTTGACACTATTCCCCACTATAATTGCCGATATAATTTTACAAGTAACAATACAAATTGTTATCTAGTACTTCATCCTTTTCCTTTAATCTATTCACAATATTCCCCACTATAATTGCCAATATAGATTTACAAGAAACTGATACAAATTGTTTAAAAAATATCTAGTACTACATCCTTTTCCTTATATACATTGTACTCAGTAAAACTAGATGTTCTGCATGGTTAAACCAGAAAGGACTCTTAACTCTGATAGACTAAGACATGTGAATATCTAATTACATACAATTCACCTGAAGTGCAGTAGTTACCTACTGACCTAAGTATTTTTTCTAGTATCAACAAAGAAGACGTCAGTCTATTGTGCAAAAGCATGGTCGCTACAGGTGTTTATTGTGACAAAAGTTGCCCAAGCACATTGTCAAGAGAGAGAGAGAGAGAAATGGGTTTTTTAACATCCACTCAACACAACTATTTCAATAATTAGCTTGCGCGTAGGGGTCTTTATCAGTGGAAGGAAACCGGAGGACCTAGGGAAAAACCCATGAGGTTGGACAGGTGACCCCACTCCTTGTCCAGTACAACTGGAGATTCAAAACCACGCCAGTTGACTCAATGACAGGCTTTATGATACAGCGCACAAGTGCTAACCATTCAACTGTCAAACCCCCCAAGCGCATTGTCAAAGAATGTATTTAATGTTCAACGGTGTATCATCAAAGAAAGTGTGGATATCAGTATTATGTGGATGTAATAGATTGACATTATAAAATTCAATGGATCCTATTATATTGAGTAATCTATATCAAATCTATATCTCCATTCTGTGGTAAAAGCTTGGAAATCTTTCTTAGTTATCTGCCCATCAGCTACAAAAATTGTCTTTAACCTTGAAGAAATAACCTGACAAGCATATCTATATGGTGTGTACCGGTACTATCAATGAGTATTATACAAGATATATGCACCTTGTATACCTATATCATAAAATCTATAGGTAAGAAGGTGATCACAGCGTGAGAGATAAACTATCTCTAACTTCATCATATTATATTATATAATGTTATCATATACCAACCTATTCAAAAATAACTTACACCTTGATCATCATATTTATATAACATCATGCACTAGACCATCATACAACATCACTAGACCATCATAGACTACATGTATATAACATCACTAGGCCATCATAGACTACATGTATATAACATCACTAGACCATCATAGACTACATGTATATAACATCACTAGACCATCATATATAGACTACATGTATATAACATCACTAGACCATCATAGACTACGTCATGTATATAACATCACTAGACCATCATAGACTACGTCATGTATATAACATCACTAGACCATCATATATAGACTACATGTATATAACATCACTAGACCATCATAGACTACGTCATGTATATAACATCACTAGACCATCACACTATATAACATCACTAGACCACCATATACTACATGTATATAACATCACTAGACCATCATATAGAGACTACATGTATATAACATCACTAGACGATCACACTATATAACATCACTAGACCACCATATACTACATGTATATAACATCACTAGACCATCATAGACTACATGTATATAACATCACTAGATCATCATAGACTACATGTATATAACATCACTAGATCATCACACTATAACATCAAAAGATCATCTTTCCATTCCTATTCTAAAATATGCAACATGTATCGTTACATGTGATGTCAGCATATACCCATTTTACAACAATTCAAAATGAAACAAAACAGGGTTTAATATCCTACTGTTCTGCTTCTTAATTGGGCTAATGAGGGAATTTTGTCCAGGTAGCGGCATTATGGCCTACTCTTATATCGAATTCAAACTGCCAAGGGCTTTTACAAGCAGACCAATGTATACATGGGACCTCTTGTTTTTGTCAGGCCCTCCGTCCTGCACTAAGACAACGGGAAACAATGTTAGAAAATCCCAATGAACTTTCTCTGCCAATGCAGGGGTCAAACACACAAACTCCGTGCTAGTGAGCCAGCCTCTTACCAACTTAACCACCGTGGCTCCTTACAGCAGACCTCCTGACTTGTATAAAACATGCATGAATTTGATCATGCTCAGTCATCTAAAATGTCATTACCTTATTTACATTCTCTTTACATGTATATAAATTTACATGTTAACAAAGTGTTTTGTAAATAGAATTTAAAAAGTAGGCCAAATATCGTCTAAATTGGCCGCCATGTTTGTGGACAGCGACCAGATATCGCCCTTGTAATGAATTACAATTAAAACAGCAAAAGTGATGGAGCCGACGAAGTCTTCAGATGCCAAAAACTTAATTCAATTTCTTTGTTGAGGGTCTAAAATTTGCTGTTTATAATGGAATAGATCAATCATTCTTTCTGCAGGAAATTTTTTTCAGGCACTGTATGGTTCTGGTTTATATATTCCAGGCAGATATTTACATTCCAACAAATACCTAGAATTATTGATTCAAATTTTAGTCAAGTTTTTTTAGGGCCCAATTGATGTGTACACATAGTTGAGCTTTGAACGTAGGTGTAACAAGACCTACGTTCAGCCCTCAACTACATACATGTACACACATAACCGTTGATGTACAATGGTTAACAGATTGAAAATATCTCAGAACATTACGACACTCCTAATGGTGGTGCAGGGGAGCATGATCGACAAAAATTGAATTACATGTAGTTAGTGTGAAAATTGTTTTTCATACATGACACATATATTTGATTAATCATATTTAATTACAGTTTAACTAATCATATTTTACCAAATGTGACAGCTTGCCAAATAACAAAAGGAGATATCAGAACAGATAAAGAGTAGTTTCCCAAATTTAATTATGGTATTCAACAAGGAGACTACTAGGTCATGAACATCTTGGCACTGTTGTTTTAGAAGGTACAGATGTGTTATTGGTAATCAACAACCAAACACTTGTAGTGTACGTGTTATGAAATGTACAGCAAATTGGAAGAGACATCTCAATCATTACATCTGATTCAATTTAGTAACAACTAACTCCTAACATTTTTTTTTACAATTACACTGTCAAAGTCAAGTATCAAAAGATTGAACACAGCTCATGAAGTTGCAATGAAGCAAGTTTAAAACAAGTTTTCAGAACGTTTTCATAAAGATATTTCAAGTGGTTTTCTGATATGTGCTTCAGAATAACGGTTTAATGCTAAAAACTAACTCAAAAAGTCTTCAACTAAGAGTCTTCCAATTAGCAAAAGGCATGAACTACATGTGTAATAGAATATCTTTACATGAAAGATTCATAAAGATATCTTGAACAACTTCAAGTCGTGTGTGCTACAATCTGAATATAATATTGTACCGTATACCAAATATTAAGTCAGATTTATTTCCACAAGAAATTTCTAATAAGGAATGAATGAATGAAATGGGGTTTAACGTCCTACGCTTCTAATAAGGAAATCGCATAATTAGTAAATAGGCTGATGTGTACAAAGTTTCATAAAGAATTCAAACTGGAAGGTAATAATTTAATCAGCAAAAGGCACACCCACTATAGAGTGATATATGACAAAGTAACAGAAATATATCCCTATTGGTTCCTGGAAACAAAACTATGACAGACATCAATATGAAACTCGTTCAAGGGGCGTTCCAAGTCAAGTGAACATAAAATTCGGACGATTTTGACATGACCATCACAAATTTTAATGATTTTTGGTGTGCAAGTTAACCGTGACAAAAAAACGTGATGTGCAAGATTTTAGCGTTTGGGGCCCCTTCAGCTGACGTTCAAACTTTAAAAATCCATAACTTCGACTCTAGTAATCCTACTTACATGAAATTGGTATCAAATTTGTCAGAAAACAGATCTTTCTAATGACCAGATAACACAAACTGTTCCCATGGAGATCCCACTTTGATTTTTTTATGTGTTCTAATTTTATAGGTGGGGTCATGTTCACACGAAAAATGTCCAAATCGTATCTGCTCCTTTTTGGAGACGGAGGTTCAAAGGTCAAGGTGACACTGATCCGCCTGGATTTTGTTCTGTTGAGTTCGTGATTTCGGTCATACGAAAATATCTATTTTCTGAACAATTTGATACCAATTTCATGTAAGTAGGATTACTAGGAGCAAAGTTATGGATTTTTAAAGTTTGATGGTCAGCCAAAAAGAACCAAATTTTGGAACGCCACTGAGGGAGCCCCATGGGACCCACAGAGCTAAAATCTTACACATCACGTTTTTTCGTCATGGTTAACTTACACACCAAAAATCATCAAAATCTATGATGGTCTTGTTAGAACCCTGTGTACACTTGATGTGGAATACCCCACAAATATAATTTTAATACAACACTAAAAATGAATAAACTTTTAAAGAAATTCTACCACCAACCCTTTATTAATATGTAAGTAAAATACAGCTCTGTGTTATTGTAAACTGACATTACCCATATATATATGAAAAGAATCCTATATACCGGTACATACAAAATACTTATAACTTACATCCAAACTTACTGTCAAGTTCAATCTAAAATAGTCTCTCACATGATAATGACTAGAGAAGCCTAGTCGAAACTTCGAAGCAGTAATTGTATTCTATAGAATTGTGACCTGTATACTCCAGTTCAATTACTAAATGCCATTAAAACAATTTACATAATAAATGGATTTAGAAGGCATCATGCATGTACCTACCTGAGAATCATAGTTACTCCCTTAAAGTTATAACAATCAATCCTTACTCCTTTATATGTACTGGTGTATATGAGATTATTCACTGTGTATTATATATATACCTGCCTATAAAATCTATATAATATTCATATAATAAACAGCATTCAACATAACATGCCGTATAAATGAATAAACCAGTTGAATTACTAATACTAATACTAAAGAGTGGAAAACGCCACCACCGCGACCCTGAGCACAATACACATGTAAGTAAAACACTATACTATACACAGTGAAGACCAAGAGTCTTGCCTCAATACTATAGTCACGTGTGTTACATGTAGTGTGTACAGTAATATAACTCTTAACGCATGCTAGGATGGGAACTTGAACACATGGTGTACAGTAAACTTGTAAATCATGCTTCATTGGAGAAAATCATTACTGTATACTATCTATATAAACATTTTACATCGGGTCATAATATACATGTAGGTAGTCAATATCTCTTGTTTTACATTATAAAAAGAATTCTTGAATCTTAAAACAAGATTATTCTATCCTAGATTAGTTTCAACCGATAACAGACACATCAAGTTGAAGGGCGTCAATAAAAATGGTCTACATTGGGGAAGTTGATCCTATTCAGGCAAAAAGTCAACTTCTATAAGTAAAGGTTATTTACACAAGAACAAAATACCGCCCAATAAAATACATCTACTGTATGCGACATTATTAATTGGAACTGAACCAAACTTTAGGAACTAGATTCTTGCAAACACAACAGCTGGTTATCCATTAGTGATCTTGTTAGTTTGCTATTGTCAAACATTAGTCAAATTACTTTGATTTAGTCAATATCTATTTGGGTTTTTTTACATTTGTTCCTTTGAAGAATTAGTACCTGAAAATAAAGACCTGTAGTTAAATAATTCAAAAACTTCTTGTCACCTGAACTCAGTCCACGACAACATGGAGGTATAGTTTGCCGACTGTATAATACAAAAATAATTTAGGTTAGAAATATGTTAACACTTATTTCAACAGCACCAATTCATTCAGCTGAATTTAATATTATATGCCTGGAAATACAGCTACGATTGTACATACAAGGTCATTTCGGGACTAACATAATATGGTTTAATTTTATTTCAATAATTCGCTTGCGCGAAGGGGCTTTAGCAGTGGGAGGAAACCAGAGGACCTGGAGAAAACCCTTGAGGTTGGACAGGTAACCCTACTCCATGCCACGTAGAACTGGGGATTCGAAACCACGGCAGTTGACTCAATGACAGGCCTTCTGATACAGTGTGCGCATGCTATCTATTCAGCCATCCAACCCCTATTCATACAAGAGGAGTTTCTCTCCAAACCAATTGGCTTCAAGTCAAATTTATTCAGAGTTTGATCATTGTTTCGTTTTTCTTTTGTCTTGTGATTTATATTTTATATCTGACAAGATTTAATTTTATTTAACATCTGATACATTTTATCACTGTGTTGAGTGAGTTATTACCCTGCAGACATCACAATGTAAATAAATAACAAAATAAAACCATATCTATTCTAATAACAAATGGCTGCATTTGCTGAATAGGTAAGACTAGATAGAGAGCTGACAGTTCAAGCTATAATAGTTAGAAAATAGATAATGAAAACCGAATATGTTGAAAATTTCAGTCAAATTGCTTCACACTGAACCAAGATATTTTTGACTAGCCTCAATCGTCATTACTAATGTTGGTACAATAATAAACAAAGTCTTGATTACATGTGGGGCATTCCATGTCAAGTGTACACAAAATTCGGGCGATTTTGACATGACCATCACAGATTTTGATGATTTTTGGTGTGCAAGTTAACTATGATAAAAATATGAGATGTGCAAAATTATAGCGCTGGGGGCCCCATGGGGCCCCTTCAGGGGCATCCCAAACATTGGACCTTTTCGGCTTACATACCAACTTTGAAACTCTATAACTTCGTCCCTAGTAATCCTACGTACATCAAATTGGTATCAAATTGTCCAAAAAAGATAGATCTTTCTAATGACACGAAGCACGAACTCAACAGGAGAAAATTCAGGCAGATATCGTTGACCTTGACCTTTGAACCCACGCCCCCAAAAAGGGGCAAACTCGATTTGGCCAATTTTTCGTGTGAACATTGCCCCACCTATAAATAGCAAACACACAAAAAATCAAAGTGGGATCTCCATGGGAACAGATTTGATTGACATGGAAGTCCATCTAGGTCGCAAAAACAGACATTGATTTTATTAGAATAAACTGTAGGTTTTTTGTGTAAGCTGACTTCTGTACACTTATTTCACTATGTTAACTTGTACATTCTGTTTTTGTTACTGGACGATCCATTTAGTTCTCATTTTTTGTTCCCTAGGGCTTTGTTTGCAGCATTAATTTCTTTTTTACTCAGAGTATAGGTCCTACCAGTAGCTGCTTTAGGGTCTACCGGAATCAGAATATCCCTGCAGTCTATAATGCACTGATCTTCCACATCCGGGAAGAAGAAACTGTTTGACGGGCCATTTGGATGAAGGAAATTGACCTTCACCTCTAGTTCAATGGGACACGATTCTAGGATGCACGCCAGCCACCATTTACTGTCCGGCGACATAACCTGCTAGTTTCATTCTACAGGTGAAGAATGTTCAGCTGTTACGGACTCAACACGCGAAGAACTACTTGCACTAAACTCGCGTACCTCAAACGTTGTCTTTGATAAAGGTTTGAGTAAATGGGGTTTCTGCATGCCAGGAATTGTTTTTGCTAATATCGCCCTGTCTCTTAAAGGGCTAATCCCGATATTTGTTTTCGGAATAAAAATGCTTAATTTTGTGTTAAAATCCCTTAAAATATCCGAGTCAAGGGCCGAGAAACTACTTCCGTATTGTAATACGTTTTCAAACGACTTAAATCCGTCAGTCTTCATCTGGAATTTGAGACCGGTGCCCCAAGGTGTATTTTGTGGTATCTGGATAAAATCAAACATTTTTTTTTATAAAAATAATGTGTACTTGAAATTTGCCTTTCTTTATCAAGTACGGCACATGGGTTATTCACTGCATAACCCTCTCAAATAACCGTAATCGGTTATAAGGTCATCCAACGAAACAATTGACCCAAAATCTTAAAAGGGTTACGTTTCCGGATAAGCAGTTTTGGCGTTCACGTCCAAACGACTCAATATTTTGAGTTGAAATTTTGAGACAAGGTATATACATCAGTCCCCTATATTTTGGCGGTTTTTTTTCATAAATTCTCAGACTTTTATTTTTGAGCCTCTGTATAATTCGGGATTGTCCCTTTAATAATTGCTCTTCCAAGTTGTGATCTTTCTGGGTGGCGTAACAAATTTTCATATTACCCAGACTCCTGTTTGCACTCACTCTCTCTGTACCTCTCTCACACACCACTAGCAGACGACATAGTTAACAGATACAAACAGATAAGGTTTTGTGCACTTGAATAACTGTGTAGCACCTGACTTGACCAGCTCCTAAAATATGTTCCCACAGAGATCCCATTTTGATTTTTTGTGTGTTCATTCATCATAGGTGGGGCAATGTTCCCACAAAAAATTGGCCAAATCGAGTTTGCCCCTTTTTGGGGGCGTGGGTTCAAAGGTCAAGGTCAACAATATCTGCCTGGATTTTATTCTGTCAATATCGTGCTTCATGTCATTAGAAAGATCTATCTTTTTTGGACAATTTGATACCAATTTGATGTACGTAGGATTACTAGGGATGAAGTTATAGAGTTTCAAAGTTGGTAGGTAAGCCGAAAAGGTCCAATGTTTGGGATGTCCCTGAAGGGGCCCCATGGGGCCCCCAGCGCCATAATTTTGCACATCACATTTTTTTATCATGGTTAACTTGCACACCAAAAATCATCAAAATCTGTGATGGTCATGTCAGAACCTTGTGTACACTTGACGTGGAATCCCCCATGTATTCATTTTTATGTTAACTTATATCCATCACAAAACCTATTCAAATCCACTAAATGTCACAGGATAATGATAGCATTGAGAGAAGATTATGGTGTTGATAAGTACTACCCAATTAATAATTTAGAAAACATTTACGTCCTAATGAAAGACCTGCAATAGCCAGATTTAGCTCTTGCACATGCATGTTGAAATGTAATTATCCTGGAGAAAATGTAAACAGTGCTTTAATTTGACAATCACTTGATATATATTACTGGAGAGTAATTAATTTGAAAAAAAATCCCCTTATAAAACAAAATCCTCTTACATTGTATTTTCTACTTCTAGGTTCAATTTGATAATTAAATATGCACGTAATTTATGTAAAATAGCATTAAATTCCATTTAATATTCGAAAAATCAATTTTATAATATCAGATAACAACAGTATTAATGTCGCTATAAATTATGATAGGTACAATGAAATTTAAAATAACAATACAATATAATAATTATTACAGGATAGAAAGCCTACACAGTTAATATGACAGGAGCCAAGTTTACTACAGGACGGTCAATATTATTACCTGTTTTACCACAGATTAATATAACATATTTATACACTTCAATAATATATATTATATATACTACGGTTGTGCTAATTTTTCTGGATATATATTTACTGTTCACGAAGATGCCGTACTCAACAAGACTATCAGTTTGTGTCGGCATACCTTTTATCTTTTCATCGTTTACCCTGAAACAAAGTAGTGCAGCTCTACGGTTGTGCTAATTTTTCTGGATATATATATATATAGATATATGTCAGACTATATATAAACTCTAATAATATATATTACGTGTAGTTTAATGGCTGAGTGCGAGACAATAGGTAATATATTGATATTGTACGAGTGCGATAACAAGAGGTCTATATCTATATATTACGCAACATTCAATTTGTCTCGCACAAGACCATTAAACAACTTAAAATACAGACACTATGCAGCACGTGCATTTCAATGAAATTCATCACACAAGTCCAATATTGCAACTAGTATAAATAATGTACGCTTGGCACATTGCCTGTACTTGTACTATATTCCAAATAAACGTATGCCAATTAAAATCAAAGGATGATGTCAGATCTATATTTTAAATATATACATATGTCAGACTATCTACATGAGGGGGGTTGGGATGGCCTAGTGGTTTAGAGTGCCGCGCTTCGACCTCTAGCTGGCCGGCCAGCTCTGGCTTGTGGCTATGGTTTCGAGCCCTGGTGTGAGCGATTGTGGCATGGAGATAGGGGCACCTTCTCAACCTCGTGGGTTTCCTCTGGGCACTCCGGTTTCCTCCCACTGCTAAAGACGTTTTTAGACCCCTACGAGCAAGCGAATTATTGAAATAAAAATTAAACCATATGTTAGTCCCCAAGTGACCTAGTTGTCTTGAGTGGATGTTAAACCCCATTTCTTTCTCTCTCTATCTACATGTAATTAGTACATTTATCACCAGAAAACTCTTCCATGTAATAATCTCTTCAACAGATATAAATCTACTATCGTCAGTACATGTACGGTAGTTCTATAAGTCACCATTTGAATTCCTTGATCAAGGGCCTGAACACTAGAATTAGAAAGTTTGATGGAATCATCAGGAATCAGGAAGGTTGGGGAGAAGAGGTTCCGATATCAGTGTATGTCCCTCTCCCCCTATACATATGCCTTAAAAAAAAACTCTGGAGCCCATATATAAAAGCTGATGTTAACAAACGGTTCCTTTCTTCATTTGCATAGGCCTACATGCTGTACTCCCTATCTTTCCTGAAAGCGTGGATCCACCTTCCCTTCAAGTAAAATGAACAATAGCAATTCCCCGACTCTTTGGCCTTAAACTAGACTAAAGGAAATTAAAAGAAAACAGCTCCCTCTTTTTTTGCTATTTAACCGAAGTCGAGAAATCCATTATTTATCATATCGAGGCCTGCCACAAGGAACAGCAGACGATATAGCTAGCTAATAAAACACATAAAACAAAATGTCTAGGTTTATGAGATAGTAAACATGCTTTTAAGTTTACAACTCTTCACCTCCTGTGGATTAAAAGGTTGAATCAACGGTAATCTTAATGATCAATTTTAAATAAATGTAGATACAGACAAAAATAACTACTGTATATTTGTATTAGTTCTGTCTGAGATCAGGAAGTCAATGACAAGGATATATGTTATACTTTATTAATCACATTGTATATTGTAAACAAACAAATCTTTATATACATGTATAGTTATTTTTGTCTGGTTGTTCAATCATCCAAAATTTATGTACTGTGTCATTAACATAAACAACAAACGCACCTCAGCTGTGCAGCTTGCTACCCAAAATGCTTATCAGAGCAAAATATTTTTAACATAAGTATGAATTAGTTGGCACAGCATTATAAGTTCCATTGAAAATGGTAGAAGAAAGTACATTGATTGCTAATCATCAATGTGTCCAAACTACTTCTCAAATATATGCTATAGAACAAAAAAAATTCTATACAAATACTGGTAGATAATTTGGACCTACTTCACTTTGTCAAGTGGGTAAATAACAAGTACCGGTATATTTACCTTGGCTAATATTAGCCATATTAGATCTCTTGTCTACAATATCACCCTAGGACTAGGTGGAAGTGGTCGTTACATGTAGGAATGAATGAACAAAGCCATATATCTTTAAAGCACATTGCAATATTCCGGTTTAAACCATAAGTAGTCTTATACATACAAAATTTTGGTTCAAAAACTATTCAAATTCATTCAACCTAATGGGGATTCTGGCCATTTAAAGTTACCATTATTTTTCACAGATTTGATGCTTCGAGCTTGTTTATTTCTAAGATTGTTGTCCAACTCATTAATGATATTTCTCAAACACTCAATGCCAAAATGCCATCAAAATGGTAAGTTTGATGGGTCTTTTTATAATTGAATCCAAGATACATGTTAGATTTTCTACCTGTGTTTGATGTATGGATTTTAATTTCTTAATGATATGTTAAAGATGCATTATGTGGAGAGCTGAATCTGCCTACTTGGCGGATATTTCTTTTGACCTCAAATTATTATAAATTTTTAATAAGAGTGTGAGAGAAATGGGGTTTAACGTCCACTTGACACAAACTTGGTCATTTTGGGACTTGCATATGGTTTTCAATTTTTATTTTATGCGCGTAGGGGTCTTTAGCAGTGGGAGGAAACCGTAGTGCCCGAAGCAAACCCACGAGGTTGAGAAGGCACCCCTATCTTCATGTCACAAACGCTCACACTAGGGCTTGAAACCACAGCGGCAAGCCAGAGGTGACCGGCCACGGCGGCCGGCTAGAAGTCGAAATGCGGCACTCTAGACCACTAGGCCATCCCAACCCCCATTATAAATAAGACATTTATTTACATAACAAGGCCATTATCAACTTCCTATAGAACAACAGATGACTTAACAATGCTCTTTAAAAATTTAATTTAAGCATAGGTTGCCAGGCAACGAAACATACGCCCACAGCAGCTAAATCGTCCGGGCAGTCAACAAGAGTTGTCGCATATTTTACTTTTTTCGGTAATGAAACATTTATAATACACTAAAATCTGATTAAAAGTAACAACTCATTATGTAATTATCAGAAAATCAAGTTATCTAAATTCATTGAAACTCAATATACTTGTTCGTCTCATGACCTTCAACAATTTATATAAATTTAAAGTCAATCGGATATTAACTTTAGCCTCTAGAGCGTCCACAAAATTTTGAAAGTGATCAAGGGCCATAACTCAGTCAGTAATTATTTGAAATTGCTGAAAATCAATAGGCTTCTTCGTCTCATGACCTTCAACACTGTGTATAAATTTAAAGTCAATCGGTTATTAACTTTAGCCTCTAGAGCGTCCACAAGATTTTTATAAGCGATAAAGGGCCATAACTCTGACAGTAATTATCAGAAATTGCTGAAAATCAATAGGCTTCTTCATTTAATGACCTTAAACACTGTGTATAAATTTAAAGTCAATCAGTTATTAACTTTAGCCTCTGGAGCGTCAACAAGATTTTTTTTAAAGAGATCAAGGGCTATAACTCTGATTGTAATTATCGGAAATTGCGGAAAATCAATAGTCTTTTTCGTCTCATGACCTTAAACACTGTGTATAAATTTAAAGTCAATCGGTTATTAACTTTGTCCTCTAGAGCGTCCACAAGATTTTTTTAAGTGATAAAGGGCCATAACTCTGAAAGTAATTATCGTAAATTGCTGAAAATCAATAGGCTTCTTCGCCTCATGACCTTAAACACTGTGTATAAATTTAAAGTCAATCGGTTATTAACTTTAGCCTCTAGAGCGTCCACAAGATTTTTATAAGCGATAAAGGGCCATAACTCTGACAGTAATTATCAGAAATTGCTGAAAATCAATAGGCTTCTTTATTTAATGACCTTAAACACTGTGTATAAATTTAAAGTCAATCGGTTATTAACTTTAGCCTCTGGAGCGTCAACAAGATTTTTTAAAGAGATCAAGGGCCATAACTCTGATTTTTATTATCGGAAATTGCTGAAAATCAATAGGCTTTTTCGTCTCATGACCTTAAACACTGTGTATAAATTTAAAGTCAATCGGTTATTAACTTTAGCCTCTAGAGCGTCCACAAGATTTTTTGAAGTTATCAAGGGCCATAACTCTGACAGTTATTATCGGAAATTGCTGAAAATCAATAGGCTTCTTCGTCTCATGACCTAAAACACTATGTATAAATCTAAAGTCAATCGGATATTAACTTTGGCCTCTAGAGCGTCCACAAGATTTTTTTTAGTGATCAAGGGCCATAACTCAGACAGTTATTATCGGAAATCGCTGAAAATCAATAGGCTTCTTCGTCTCATGACCTTAAACACTGTGTATAAATTTAAAGTCAATCGAATATTAACTTTGGCCTCTAGAGCGTCCACAAGCAATTGTGGACGCCGGACCGACGGACCGACGGACGGACGGACGGACGGGGGCGACGGCAATATACGACCACATTTCAATGTGGGCGTATAAAAATGGATAATCAGGACTCGTTTATTATAGTAACAATGGTAGCGAAGAAAATCAAGACTACACTAATCTTATCTAACCTTCAAATATTCTTAACTTCAGTCAGAATAAAGTAAGTTGAATGAAATTTTCAATACCGGTACATTTCCCTTAGTCCTGATCTATTTTTTAAACTATTATAACGAGAACTATCAGCTCTTTATCTAAATCTTATACTGTATCTTTAAATAATCAATTTAAGTACATCTTAATTTAGATTAAGCTATGAAAGATCCGATATTGAGACTGTCAATCACAATCAGAAGCTGTTATAAGCAAGACAGAGCTTAGATTGAAAGCAGTTTATGCAAAAGAAAGTAAGATTTATTGTATATTTAGTCATCCTACAATAATTTCATTTCAGTTAATTGGTACAATAGGAAGAAATTGTGGTCATGTGATGATTGTTTTTACACGACTCTGATTATTTTTAGACTGAGTTTACTGGAATTTGGAATGAAGACAAGAAAATATTGACAAAAATGAAATGAATTCATCGTCGTCCACCTACTGAGCCTAACATGTAATGACTTTTTCTATGGTTACCTGTGCACTGTGGGGTATAGAATTTCGTGTTGGTGTTTTTAACTACTCGTCTTCAAATTCAAACTGCCAAGATATCTTGCATTACCAGTTTCCTCACAAGCTTCATCCCTGATGACTGACAACTATTCACAGATCTTATATCTATGGCTGGTTCAGATGTGAGTCCAATAGTCATAATCACGTACACCAGTGATGCTCCAATAGTAGCTAGATTCAAACAAAAGCTACTATTTGATTTTATTTCAGTCAAGTACTAGTAATGGATTCTAGTGTAGAAATCTATTCACAAATAGAGAAATTTGAGGCCTGAATGTCCTAAACTCAGGGCCCCTCTTTCAAAGTACAGCCTTTGGTCAGGGTAAACATCTAAATGGTTGATAAAAATCAAACATATATATATTTGTGTGTTCAGCCCCCTACAACACCCCCGCTCCCCCCCCCCAGCTTATACAAAGATAGTAAGCTGGCACTGCCAGGCAGGATACGCCCACATTTTCGAGAGATGGTTAGAGAACAAGCAAAACCAACAGTGATTTTTCCTACAATCAAAGGCTATAATTCATTAAATTACAATTTGATATGCGCAAATATCGAAAAGAATCAAGATCTTTAGGTTATAACCATGCATTTCAAGTTTCATCAAAATCGAATCAAAATTGTGACCTATACTGGGTCCACAACCTTGATATACCATATTTTAACACTATTAGAGTACAAACGGCGGCTATTTTGTCTGGCAATTATGGTCCGATTTCCCTGAAATTCAAACTCAACCTTCGGTATGGTGTAACGGTGATAGAGTCAAGCTTTTTTTCAATCGGATAATAATCATAATCTCCAGAGGGACCATAGGCGAATTTTCGGGCAATCAGGGGCCATAATTCAGAAAGCTACGATATGATATGCGCAAGTAACGAAAGGGACCAAGATCTTTGCGTTATAACCATGCATTTTAAGTTTTATCAAAATTTAATCAAAATTGTGACCTATACTGAGTCCACAACCTTGATATACCTTTTTATAACAGTATTCGCGTACATGCGGCGGCCATTTTGTATGGCAATTTTGTTCTGAATTTTTCCGAAAATCAAACTCAACCATCCGTAGGGTGTAACGGTGATATAATCAAACGATTTTTTAAATCGGATAATAATTGTGACCTCCAGAGGGACCACAAGCTAAACAAAGACGATTTTGCGTATAATCAGGGGCCATATTTCAGGAAGTTACAATCGGATATGCCCAAATATCGAAAGGAACCAAGATCTTTGGGTTATAACCATGCATTTCAAGTTTCATCAAAATCGAATTAAAATTGTGACCTCTACAGGGTCCACAACCTTGATATACCATATTTTAACAGTATTCGCGTACGAATGGCGGCCATTTTGTATGGCAATTTTGGTCCAATTTTACCGAATTTCGAACTCAACCTTTCTTAGGGTGTAACGGTGATATAATCGAACGGTTTTTCAAATCGGATAATTATTGTAACCTCAAGAGGGACCACAAGCTAATTAAAGACGATTTTGCGTATAATTAGGGGCCATAATTCAGGAAGTTACGATCTGATATGCGCAAATATTAAAAGGAACCAAGATCTTTGGGTTATAACAATGCATTTCAAGTTTCATCAAAATCAAATTAAAATTGTGATCCCTACAGGGTCCACAACCTGGATATACCATTTTTTAACAGTATTCGCGTACGAACGGCGGCCATTTTGTATGGTAATTTTGGTCCGATTTTTCCGAAATTTGAACTCAACCATCCTTAGGGTGTAACGGTGATATAATCGAACGGTTTTTCAAATCGGATAATAATTGTGACCTACAGAGGTACCACGAGCTAAAATAGGTGATTTTTCGGACAATCAGGGGCCATAATTCAGGAAATTACGTTCCGATAGGCGCAAATATCGAAAGGAACCAAGATCTTTGGGATATAAACATGCATGTCAAGTTTCATCAAAATCGGTTCAAAATTGTGACCTCTATAGGGTCCACAAGCTAAAAACGTGATTTTACGTACAATCAGGGGCCATAATCCATGAAGTTTTGATCCGATACGTGCCAATATCGAAAGCAGCCGAGATCTTTGGGGGATAAACCTATATTTCAAGTTTCGTCGAAATCGGGTAAGAATTATGACCTGTAGAGAGTCCACAAACAATTGTGGACGGACGGACGTCCGGACGGACGGGGGCGACGACATAATACGTCCACATGAAAATGTGGGCGTATAAAAATGAACCCCAGTTGGTGGTGTAAAATGTCAATTTATTATATTAAATGACTGAAACATGACTATCAAAATTGGCAACAATTAAAATTAATAGTTACATGTACCCTACCATACATCATGTTCCTTGCTCAACAACAGTTGGGCTAAATTCAGACCAAAACAATATTAAAATGTATTAATAGTTTCAACAAAATCAGTGTTTAAATAGCAAGTCACAATATAGCATGGAGCCTTCGGCCTCACCCCTTGCATTGTAAGATGGCCCCACCCAAACTATTCTCTTTTTTTCTACTACTAAACTTAAAACTCAACTCTAACTGAAAATCTACTTTACCCTTGCCTGTACTAGTGGTCTTCTCTTAGACAAAGAACTTCTACAATAAATATTTAATTATGTTGAAGATCATTAGTGAAAGTCATGCTAATTTTCTACTTCCTTAAACATGTTTGACCGTTTGTTTTGTTTTGTTTTTAGAATGATACACAATGGTATTCGTTGCCAATCAATTAATCAAATTTACTTTTCTTATACCGGTAGTCCACAGAATTGTTCCATTTAGAATATTAAAAATAAATTCTTAAAACATTTTTTAAAACCTTTCTGTAATTTAAAGGGGGGTTGAAATGGCCTAGTGGTCTACAGTGCCGCACTTTGACCTCTAGCTGGCAGGTCACCTCTGGCTTGCGGCTGTGGTTTCGAGTCCTAGTGTGAGCGTATGTGACATTGAGATAGGGGAGCCTTCTCAACCTCGTGAGTTTCCTCCGGGCACTCCGGTTTCCGCCCACTGCTAAAGATCCCTACGCGTAAGGGAATTATTGAAATAAAAATTGAAAACCATACGTTAGTCCCAAAACGACCTAGTTTGTGTCGAGTGGACGTTAAACCCCATTTCACTCCCTCTCTCTGTAATTTAAAAACTTCAATTGAAACATTACAAAAATCTACAAGATAAACCTGCAGACAAGACAAAATTGTTATAGATATTCCAAAAAATAAACAAATATCAAATCAAGTAAATGGATCTAGGGGCCAGTCATAAGTTTTAAATTTTAATTGTAAATAAGAACAATCATCTGTGGCTACGTACGTGATTCAAGTAAGACATTAGCTAACCAACCAGGAAGTCTCATTTTTAATTCTGAGAAAGTTCTTCTGGATTTAGGCGTGGCTCCCTCCCCCTTGTCAATGGTGTAGGACAGAGGGCCTTACAAAGGGTCAACATAATGTCATTTGGATGGGACGAAAAACTGAGGTCCTGAGTACACGTTAAAATATTTCTTGACAATTGGAATTCATAACAGTAGGCCATATAGTGCCGCTGTTATGAACAAAATGTTCTAATCACACACTGCATGACATATGCTCGTCTTCATTCGCCCAGTCGTGGCAGAAAAGTAGGACGTTAAACCCCATTTTATAATTTCATTTCACAATGGCTGAAGTCTGAAAATATTTTAGATTAACTACAATGTATGATAATCCAGCCCTTTTGTAGTAACACAGAATTCAATTGATATATCAGAATTACTGGTATCCAATCTAATAAAATAATAGTGAATCATCCAAAACATCTAACAACACCAAAAATATTTCAACTCTACTAACTCACTTTACGGTCAAAACAAACCACAAAAGCTCTCAGTCGCCACAGATTCATTGATAGAGATAATATAATCAATTTGCAATTCTCTGTTCTACATCAGACATTTTTAACAAATGTGGTTTGTCAGGAGGTATCACTACACAGCAACTTGAAAAACAACAGAAACAAAACTACATTTCAATTGACAATTTACTGCGATAAATAAGGTTCAGAAAAACATAGTGCCAGTAAATCTTCAGAGTGAGCCAAACCTACATGTACCTTCAGGAAGGCTTGTTTATTCTAGGCACTAAAGCATACATGTACAGAAGCCTAAATATGTCAACGCTTGGCCTTCATTTATGTTTCCTTTATAACCCTCTCACAGGATTAATCTCAATCTTTACAATTTTAATGTTTTTTCTGAACTTGGAGCTTAGTTTAGAAAAACAATATTTATTATATGGCTTCCTTGATAATAAATTCAAACCATACATGTATAATAGATTGAAAAAACTTTGTGTTAAATCTGTAATATCCATTAGAGCATTGGAAGAAAATAATACAATTTATTTAGTGTAAAATTGGATAGAATATTACAGGGTTATTTATCATGCTGACCTAAGCAGACCTAAGGTGGATTTAAATTAATCATTTGAAAATGAAAGTGAAAATGATATTTGTTGCTACATGTACATGTTCTAAGTGGAAAGGACAGGACGTAATAATAAAAGGTTTTTTAATTTTCCCATTTGTAGGGAATAATATTTGCCACATTTCCATCTACTCATCTAAATTGCAATGCAAAGAGATCCTAACAATCCGTACAATAACTAGATATATTTTTAGATTTAGCAGGAATCTTGATCCTGAGTTTTTTTTCTTGCTTTGGATATGAGTGAGAGAGAAATAAGATTGAACATCAGAAACTGATCATTTCATGATTTTAGGACTATTCAATATTTAATGTGCTCATTACTAAATGCCATTCGATCAGTAAACAAGTTTATTACAATCAGATTAAAATACAGATCTATATTTCGTTTCATTTTTTTTATACTTCCGAATGATGGCCTACACTACATGAAGATCTGACCGGTTGTACTAAAGGTCGCGTCAGGGTCATGCAAGTGGCTTTTGACCCTATGATGTCAGACATTGATTAAATAATCAGCTTTGATGTTTCTAGTTGATTACCCACAGTTCCATGCTGCACCACACGCCAAGAGATCCCCGAACAGACCGTTTCATTTTCATTGGCTAATTAATCGCTCACTTCATTTAGAACACGGGTTATATAACCGGTAACAACTTTTCCAGATCATAGTATAGTACATGTAAGGAAATGTTAAACAAATCGAAATAGGATCTGTGTTTTAATCAGATTGAGTTAATTACTAATTCTAAAATCAGTTGTCATAAGAAATGTGACCTACATGTAGTGATATTACTATTTTAGACCAAACTTGTACAGTACATGTATATGGGTGAAGGTCCAAGGTAGAGACAATGTTAACTTTGATGTGAGATTTAAGGGTTAAAATGTCCTACTGTTCTGCTCCGACTGGGCATACAGTTTGCCATAAGGGAAATTTTGCCCGGTCAGCGACACTATGGCCAATATCAATTTCCAACTGCCAAGGGATGTTTTACGGGCACACCAATGTATACACAGGCAGCGCTCTTTGTCAGGCCCTCCATCCTACGATCACTGACAAGGGGAAACCACGTAGGAAAATCCTGATGAACTTTCTCGGCCAATGCAGGGATCAAACATGCGACACTTTGTTAGAACTTGATCTCCTTATATTTGTTTAATTCATCCATTAATAATATTAATATGATTTCTTTTCTGGTGTGTTTTATAAATTATTTGATTTATTAAAATGTTATCAATTCCAGTTCCATTTAGTGAATAAACCTCACTTAACCAACACAACAGCTTGCCTTTAACAGCCCTTAGTCTAATCCAAATTGTTAGAACACAGAATAAATCAACTATGTAAAAAGGAAATTATACAAAAATCAATTTATCTTCAAAACAATCCTAGAATCTAATAATAATATACATGTTGACATTTGGCCAATAATGGGAGCATGTTTTTCAACAATATTGTTATTTTAAAAAGTACATACAGCAACTACATGTAGATAGAACCATGTTCATTATAGGAGCTGATCAAAATCATAATGCAAAAATAATGATACAATATTCAAGATTAAACACCAAATACTGAAATTATAAACAAAAAAACAGTATTCTTTCCCCCAAAAAACATACTGCCAGTCAAAAAATTATTGCGATCTTATATTCGCATAACTTTCAATAACAAGATTCCATCTTTATTGTCTAATGACAAAATAACTTGCTGCTATTCATCAAGATGAAAATGGTATGACCTGGTTTTAAAAACTTTTAAGAAGTTGGCTCGCTAACCTGGAGGTCTCTGGACTCGGTTTTATTCCCAGTGTTGATTAAGAATTTCTTCATGATTTTCGGCTGTGCTTTCCCCTTATCAAGGTGTAGAACTGATGGGGCTTGTCTGGAGAAATGTGCAATTCAAAATTTCCTTCCTAGCTAGTACACTGTATGGCGTAATGTCTGACCGTCATCATTAGCCCGGTTGGACAAAAAAAATAAGACTTTCATTCAATGTTCTGGTAATGAGGACTTTCATTCAACCACAATTCCCTTTAATTCTAAATACGGAACATATATAGTTGGCTTCTGGCATATTTGGGTTTTAATTGAAAACAACAAATGCTTTCCTACATGTATATCAATTTTTTTTTTTAAATTCAATTATCTCTCGATGTGGAATGGCATGTATTTTTTGTTATACAAAGTACCGTATTTCCTCTAATAAGCGCCGGGGCTCCAATAAGCGCCGGGCCTCTAAAAAGCACCCGGGGGTCAAGGGGTGCTGAAAAAATAAGCGCGGGGCATCCAATAAGCGCCGAGTCACACATGAATTAAGACATTAAATTGCAGTTGATCAAATGCCGTTATTCAAAAGATTCTCCGGCCTAATGTCCATGGTAAATGACGGCTTTACCCTAAATTCAATTTGCTATTAAAGAAATAAGCGCCGGGCCTCCAAAGAACCTCTGGCCTCTAATAAGCGCTGGGGGGTCAAGGGGTGCTGAAAAAATAAGCGCCCGGGCGCTTATTAGAGGAAATACGGTATATTTGCTTTCAGTGGCTTATGGCATAAAACAGTATTAACTGTTCAAGCAATAACATTTGAGCTTGCACACGTAATAAACCAATACAACACAATTATTCAAATCCTTTTTTTTTTTGCCAATAAGGAAAACACATCTTGTGTAAAAATCGAAACAATTTAAAATTGTAGAAATCAGAATAAAAAGCTATTCTCAGAGCTGAACTGTTATCGACAAAATAATGAAAATGTGCCATAGAGACTCGGGACTGAACAATACATGTTAACGATAAAGTCCTCAATGCAATTAAATAATATTTTGCTTATTATTATTCAGATTATTGTATAACAAGTAAAGAAGAGTGTAATCTATAAGCTAGTCTATCACAACCATGCATGCTCTATCTGTAAGTGAGAGTTCTACATGTATTTGTATCAAAATTTTGGGTGTGGGTTTTGCAAAAGATATCATGGTGTAGTGTGACATTTCATGTACAATTGAAGACACAATAAATGTATAACAATGTACTCTAACTGTAAGGTAATAGATCACAGCAAGTATACAGTAAAACCTGGTTATTGAAACCATGATAAATGTATAACAATGTACTCAACTGCGAGGAATTAGATCACAGCAATTGCATATCGGTACAGTAAAACCTGATTATTCCAACCACTCTTACATATTGCCAAACAGCTACTAAAAGCAAGTCTATTTAGGTTGTTAATTTCAAATTCAAGTGTTGTAAAATATGACAAAATCAGTGTCGCCACCACACTCCCCACCCACCCACCCCCCGCCACCTCCATTTTTGTATACCAGTATTAAGTTTTGGGTCAACTTACAGTTGGACACTGAAAGAACTTTAGGACAGAATCTATGTTAACCTTTAACCTTGCTATCTCACCTACATTGTACATCCACACACACACACACCCCCTCACCCTATCAACAATTTCTTACAATTAAAAGAATCTAAAATCAGTAACCTAACCTAAGACTATTAGGTTTTTAGGTTTTAAAGAAGTCAGCACTTTATCTAAATCTTACATACAAATGTTTCTTTTTAAAAAAAAAGGCCCACTTAAATATTACAGTCTTTTCACTGGCTTCAAAATACTATATGTTAAAATGTTTCATTCTGTGCATAGGGTTCTACTGTATTTTCATTGAGATTATTTATAGATTGGATGATGCAATATTTACATTTTAAAAGCAAATTGTACATTGAACCTGTTTTTAAGTGACATATAAATATTTATACAACCAACATTCTAATTCTACTGATGTGAAATGGACAGACAGAAATTTATCAAGCATGTTTTTTATGCACATATAAAATGTGTGCGAAAAAAATCCTTTGTTGGGCTGTCACATGTGTTAGGGAAATTTTATAACCAGAAGTGTTCGGCAGTTCAAAGACAGAACAATATTCAAAGGATTGGTTTGACGGTAATCTGCACATAATTGAACACTTAATGGCTGTGGTTGTGTCATCTTTCTTTATAAATATTCAACAATAAGTCATCCAATATGGAGGATGGTTTTAATTGTCTCTGTACCTCCACACAGGATTCCTTATTAGAGAGGCATTATGGCAGATCAAATAAAGAGTTGACTGTTCAGGTTCTCGCTATAATAGTTTAAAAAATACATGGAGATTTCAGTCAAATTGCTGCATTCTGAACCAAGATATTATCTTTTAATTTTACGCTAGCCTCAATCATCATTGCTAAAATCGGTACGATAAAATATAAAGTCTTGATTATCCATTTATCCGTTTTCAAAAAAATGTATTCCAATCTGTTAAATATCACAGGCTAGCGTTGGCATCAGGAGTTGAATATGGTCTGGATACTCTGGATAAGTTAATTAATGTCTAATCAACAATTTAGATAACATTTCAGGCCTAAAGAAAGATCACCAATAGGCAGATTTAGCTCTTGCATTGATATATATAATTGCTCTTAGACCAAAGTTTCCAACTATATGCAACCGTGCAATATATTTAGACAAACCACTCGAATAATGCAAGAAATAATGTACACAACAAATATTAAATCAAGTAAATGGATCCGGGGGGGTCAGCTAGAAGCGTCCATTTCGCTGTACAGCACCGGGCCTGTAATGATACAGGTTTTACTCCAAGTGATAAACAATAGGGCTGACAATTCTTAAAGAAATAGATTTTGTTTTTTCATTTTTTATCATTCACTGTCAAATCTACTCCAAATAATATATTTATATATGGTGAATAAGGAATCCCTAATGAGTTGTTATGTACGACGCATACTGTACATCTAGGCTGCTTAATGAGAAATTCCACCACGCTAAATCAAAAAGCATCCCTAAGAAAGGAGATCACGCTAAATCAAAGTAATGAGATCAAAAGTTATATGCTTGGAAAAACTTATCTGTAATCTGTATCTTTCATCATTCATGATGGTGATCCCAGCGTATTTTATTACTCATACGGAATGGTTCAATACCACGAGCTTAACATGATTAACAGTCTGGAGAAGTGTTATTACCCTAGACATTGAAAAGCACAAAAGAAACTATTTCTAACATTCACAAAAATAGTTAATCTTGCCAATTCCTTAAATTAATTTCTAATTTACTCAAGTCTCATCACATGATGGCGCTTAAATCAATTCCACAGATATTTAGGATATTATCAAGAGTTACAGGAAATCACAGAGACATTAACCAAGAAATTACAGTTCTCAAAGATATATTACAGACAACATTACTCACAGATGAAATGAATGGAATAACCAGTTAATCAATGTGTACTCAGTGTTGCTATTAAACGAAAACTGATATTTCTATTGTGATATAATATAAGTACCGTAATATACCGGTACATAATGAAAAGGTTAATAGGATTTAGGCTTTGATCTATGAGAGAAAAAGACATAAAATAATTTTTAAGATGATCAATCAATACAACAAAAATTACTGTTTATCACCTTTTTTTTCAGTCTCGTACATGTATTTTAAAAAGAGTATTGAATTGAGTCCTTTTCTTAATCCATGCATGGAATAAAATCTAACATTCTGCAGTGTATAGCGTAATAAAATATAACAATATAGGCTACTATATAATTGTTTTAAGGAAGCCAGCAAGACAATGTATTATACATGAGAAGCTTACTTGTATGATTAAAAATGTGTCTTTAAGATCCGATTTAAAATTTCCTATAAAATCGTCATAACAATCAATAAGCTTTTCAAAACACTCGATACTTCATACTCCTCGCAGCGTTTCGTTTGATTAGAGGTAATCCAACTACACACGGCTATTTTAAGTGGATATTGTAGTTTTAAATTTTGATTGGTCAGTAGTCTGTTGACTGGCCAATCACTAGCTGCCCTACAAAAGCTTTACATTTAAAACGAGTGCCAGTATTGGATCAAATATGTTTAAATAACGTTACGTCATGGCTCACAATTTAATTATGACTAATTAACCACTGCATAGAAGAATACTGCAGTAAAACTAATTGCGTGACAAACGAGGCTATCAAGACGAATAAAATGTAAACAATACTGTTTGGAAACGAACATACTTTCACGGTTTTTAATACCTTAAATCATTGTCCAAAGTTTTAGGAAAGACCCACAATAAACGAAGGGCTGTCATGTTGCTGTGCTTAAGTGATAGCTTTCATTGAATGGAAAGAATAGACACATTCCCGCGTAAGTTCAAGAAACAGACGCCATTCCAGTAATGGCCAGAGAGGGATTTCTCGGGCCATTGCTTCAGGAATATGTCGATACTTGTGTGATTGACATGATCTGTAATATCCTGGCAACGTTATTTAACATTAAACTACTTTTATTTGTGAAAATGAAATGGGGTTTAACTTCTACTTTTCTGCTCCAACTGGGCTAATATAGACAAACATACGCCATACTGTGTGCTATGAGAGACATTTGCCCAGACACAGGCGCTACGACCTACATGCACCAGTAGTCTTATATTGAGCTCAAACTGCCAAGGGATCTTTTACGTACACGCAAATGTGTACACAGGACCTTGTTTTTTAGTACCACCTGAATGACTATAAATGGTCTTTTGCTAGACCCTCTGTCCTGCACCACTGACAAAGGGGAACTACCAATGCAGGGACCAAACACCCAACCTTCAGGTTAGTGAGCTACTGTGGCTTTCCTTGTGACTTTGTTTTCACAAACTTTATGCATTAGGGCGGACAATACGTGCACCACATTTTATTCATGTGACTGTTCTGCTGTTCAAAATAAATTCAAGTAAAAATTCAGTAATACACATGAAATTCTTTTGTATAAATGACAACCCACGAGTTATTATATATTCTATGGTCGTATGTTGCATTGATTTTATCTATAAACAGGACGTGACATTTAAATAAAATCAAACTGCACAGTTGTTCAGCTGTGCATGAAATGGTCTAAACTAGACGAGCTATTATGTACTATGTAAATTAGCAGTTATGGTGGCCAAATCACAAAAAACTGAAAATCATTTTTAAACAACCTGAAAAGATATCTTGCATGTAAATAATAAATAAGTCTATAAAAGTCAACAATCTTTTTGTTGCCATTATCTCAATATTTAATCTTATTAATTATTCAAGTAATGTTATCGGGAAGAACTTGACAATAGGTCATCATACGAACGTTGTTATCTATTGTTTCAGTTTGTAAACAACATGATAAAACAAACCATATGGTCATATCATGGACTGATTTCTCGAAAATAAATAATCATCTGTATGCAAGTGGTATTTGAAGTTGGGGTCAGGTCAGGCAAGTCACTTTAAGTGGGGCTTATGTCGACTCCGCGACTGGGAGCAACTACTTTCAACAAGTTGCAAGTTTACTTATCTCATCAAATCGGCAACTCTTAGTCTGAGCAACCGAATTCGGGACAGTCATGTCAACTGATAGCGATTACAATTAACATATGACTGTTAATTTATTTATCACCTGATGAACAAAACCGCAAATACCTGTACATGTACATGTACCTTAGAAGAAACACCCCAAAGGCATTCTATTACTAATACTATGTTTTGTCAACATTTAAAGATAGGTTGCCAGGCAACGAAACATACGCCCACAGCAGCTAAATCGTCCGGGCAGTCAACAAGAGTTGTCGCATATTTTTAATTTTTTCGATAATGAAACATTTATAATACACTAAAATCTGATTAAGAGTAACAACTCATTTTAATACTTAAAGATAGGTTGCCAGGCAACGAAACATACGCCCACAGCAGCTAAATCGTCCGGGCAGTCAACAAGAGTTGTCGCATATTTTAACTTTTTTCGGTAATGAAACATTTATAATACACTAAAATTTGATTAAGAGTAACAACTCATTAAGTAATTATCAAAAAATCATTACAATTTGTTTGGCTTTGATAAAGTTCTCCTCCATGCTAACGTTTAGTATATGAAACATTTAATATCATGGATTTAGCTGTTTAAGTTATCAAAATTCATTAAAAATCTATATAATTGTTCGTCGCAAGCAAGACCTTAAACTCTGTGTTTCAATCTAAAGAGAATCAGATGTAAACTTTAGCTTCCAATAGTGTCCACAAGAAGTTTTGAAGTGGTCAAGGGCCATTAAAGTAATTTTAGAAAATCGCTGAAAAGATTTTTCGTCTCATGACCTTCAACACTGTGTATAAATTTCGGGTCAATCGGATATTAACTTTAGCCGTTAGAGCGTTCAAAAGATATTTCAAAGTGATCAAGGGCCATAACTCTGGCAGTAATTATAAGAAATTGGTGAAAATTAATAGGCGTCTTCGTCTCATGACCTTTAATACCCTGTATAAATTTTAAGTCAATCGGATATTAACTTTGGCCTCTAGATCATCCACAAGATTTGTTGAAGTGATCAAGGGCCATAAATCTAGGGGTAATTATTGGATATCGCTGAAAATCAATAGGCTTTTTCGTCTCATGACCTTTAACACTGTGTATAAATTTAAAGTCAATCGGATATCAACTTTAGCCTCCAGAGCGTCCACAAGATTATTTTGAAGTGATCAAGGGCCATAACTCTGACAGTAATTATCGGAAATCGCTGAAAATCAATAGGCATCTTCGTGTCATGACCATAAACACTGTGTATAAATTTAAAATCAATCGGTTAGCCTCTATAGTGTCCACAAGATTTTTTGAAGTGATCAAGGGCCATAACTCTGGCAGTAATTATCGGAAATCCCTGAAAATCAATAGGCTTCTTCGTCGCATGACCTTAAACACTGTGTATAAATTTAAAGTCAATCGGTTATTAACTTTAGCCTCTAGAGCGTCCACAAGATTTTTTAAAGTGATCAAGGGCCATAACTCTGGCAGTAATTATCAGATGTCGCTGAAAATCAATAGGCTTCTTCGTCTCATGACCTTACATAATGTGTATAAATTTAAAGTCAATCGGATATCAACTTTAGCCTCTAGAGCGTTCACAAGAAATTGTGGACGACGGACGTACGGACGTACGGATCGGACGACGCCAATATACGACCACATTTCAATGTGGGCGTAAAAAAGGGGATGCCTTCGTTCGCGTCCATCATAGGGCCTTTTATCGAGTCAAATGACACTATGTCTCTTATAACATGATGTTTTTTCAATTGCAACGAGGCTTCAACTGACCATTATATCAGCCACAGTGACTCTTAATAGGGTCCAAACGACTCAATATTTTGAGCTGAAATTTTGAGTCAGAGTATATACACCAGTCTTCTATATTTTGGCATTTAAATTTCAAACGTACTCTGACTTTTAATTTGGAGGCTCTGTTCTATTCGGGACTGTCCCTTTAACAAAGTAATAATGATTAAATAGCCCAACTAAATAGTGTAACAGATGGCCATATTATTAATTACTTATTAATCTGATGACCTTTTAAAACAATATTAATCAAAATCTGTATAATAATAAAGAGCTCAATTTGACAATATCTGTTTAAAGGAGCTAAATCGCTATTATTTGGTACCTAGAAATAGTTGAACATATATGCAACTGACCGCAACTAGTTGCTTGAGTTGTAAGAAGCGCTCAGGTCGATATTTTTCAGTGGCATTCAGTTGCTTTCAGTTGCCGAAACTCCAGTTGCTTTCAGTTGCAAGGTCGACATAAGCCCCCCTTTACACTGGTGGCATGACAACTGGGCCGCTGTCTTAAAAAAGACATTATGGTGCCATCAACGTTTATTTGTTAGGGTAATCTGTGTTTAGCTTTTAAAGACTAGTATTACAACAATTTTAATTTTACACCCTGGTGCAGGTTGATGGAATGCCCCTGCTCCCTGATTTTTAAGGAACTGCATCTAGTCATTCGGATGGGACAAAAAAGGTCCTGTGTACACATAGGCTTATTTGACAGTAGGAAGTAGAAATAAATAGAAGCTTCGACATGTAGGCTGTCAGAACAACATTTCCCTTTTTTTTTATACTCTTAATTATTGTCTTTTTAGGCCTATCTATTTAAAATCCACAAATAATAATTTCCTGAACATCATTTATTTTATTAGTACTTGCCTCTATTAGAATCTGTGTCTTTATTAGGAATATATTAGATGGAGCAGAAAAGTTCGGCGTTATTAACCCCATTTCATTTCAATTTCTAGATAAATTTGTTAATACCCCTCCATAACACAGCTTTTGTTTGCTGGTTGGACCTGCTTCTCGCTGTCTGCATTCACGACATGCTCGATTATTGTTCACCACGCTTGAAAATGGCGGACGTTGAACCCGTATCTAACCGCCTCATTGAACAGTAAATTGAACAGTAATGTTGTCGCACGACAGCTTAAAACAATTCAATAAATGGGGGTCGAGTATTTTCCTCGAAGTCATGCGAAAGACGAGTAACGAAATGAATGAATTTGAGTTGAGCTGTCATGCCGTAGTTACTAGTTAGGACTAGGCTCAGTCATTCATTATTATTCATTACTGTAATCAAAATACCCGATGACACTTCTTTATGACTTAAAATAACCATGGGTTTAGAACGTTGGATGATCACACAGGATTAAGAATATAACCACGTGGAAATACTGCTTATATAAACAACAACCTGCCATGGACCAATCTCGCCTAAATTCATTCGTGAACGCAGCGGCTTCGGTCTGCGTTTTGTCTCTTCTGTCTTGCAAGTTGAAAAGTTTATTAGTATTTTTAGCAACACGCTATCAAAGGAGAAACTATAGGTAATTGGGTAATTATTTGAACCTACCATATCCCTAAATGGGAATATATCTGCTAAATCCTGAAGAATCGTTGATAAAGTATTTTCTTTCTTTTCACTGTTCGTCGAATGGGTCTCTGCGTGCACTTGTGATTGACAATCAGTCGACAACTAAAAACTCAAGGCTATAAATAATATGGGAAACGGAAACCGCCAAAAAATAAAAGCTTTCAGACACGGTATCATCCGTTCTTTTTTCGTGATAATTGTCGATGAAATGAAATGTAATTGGGTCTAACGTTCTAGTTTTCCGCCATTACCGGCTAATGAATGGCATACAGCGTGTTATGCGGAGAATTTTGCCCGGATAGCGGTAATTTCACCTACTCTTCATCAAGTTCAAGCCAACTGGACGGTTTCACTATATTGCAGACTTCAGATACACTAGTCCATGTGTTGAGACCAGGCGCGGATCCAGGGGGGGGGGGGCACATTGATGATATAAACATGATTTTCGCATTGTCTATACACAGGCAATGCGTCAGGGCTCTAGGGATTACACCAAACCACTATATGTATGCGGCACTCTAATGATTATCATTAGTTACAATGTATGCCCCCTCCCCTCGAAAAAATCCTGGATCCGGGCCTGGAGACCGCGCGTTTTCGTCCTATCCGAACGACTAGATGCTGTTCCTTACCAGGCTCACCGTCCCTAAACCACGTTAAAAACTCTAAGAACTGATATTTCATTATATAATACGATTATATAGGTCCTATAATCATATCCACTAACAGGGAATTTGAAAATAAAAAGAGAACGTGATGTTTGCACTTTGCTTGTCCATTATAAACCCATGATTTTATATTAAACCTAATTAAGTACCTGGTAATTGTTTCCTTGACACGGAAACTTCGAATGACGTGAAAAAAGACGAGGTATAATAATAACTGATAAGTCTGGTTATATTCGATTCCGAAGTAAACATTTTCGCCCCACCCCCAAGTTGTTTCACTGACTGGCTTTTACTACAACATGCTTATATAATTATTCTAAACAAGATCCACACTTCACCGTGCACCTAATTTGCTACCCTTGTAAAATGACGCGATTATTATTATTATTATTATTATTACCCTATATTTCAAAATATGACTGGTTATGGATGAATTAACGGATACATACGAATATTTTCTCAAGGGAATTAGTTTTGAGGAAAGTGGGCGACAAGCGTGTGCAGGAAGTTGTCGCTTGACACAGTGACCCACAGATTCCTAGAAAGTTAAACGTGTCTGACATAATAAAAGATCCACATGACAACACCGTACGTAACTAAACGTGACTAAAGTTAAATGGTAGCTGTCTTTTTTCTCCGCAGGTAGCGTGTCTCAGATGTTCAGAATGATGCAAACACTTGACTAGTCATGGTCTTTTAAATCGTAAAGGGCAGGAATAATATCGATACGTGCATCGTACTAGCGTCTGCTTATCGATACTTGGTGTAGGTTGTGGGGAGGGGGGGGGGTGCTTGATGAGAACAGCTGCATCGGCAGCAATTAATACTCCACGTCTTGGCTACAATTATTATCAATGACAATGTTTCGCTATCCAGCTGGGACGGATTATAATACGACGGCCCTACAGTGGATCACAATATATATTTGATACGTTAGGGTTATACCAAGACAGAGATAATACTTTTATAATTTGCCCCGTGTAAACAATCAGTGGCTTTATAAATATTTGGTTTATTTGGAAAAAATAAAGATGGGCGAAGTGAGGCAGAACATTTTTGTGGGACATCGACATTAGAGACAGATACTCGGAAGGCCATCTTAGTAAGTCAACATGGGCCTACTATTGATCCAGGTCCCGAGTTCAAAAAGCATTCTCAGCCTTAAGTTGAGAATTTACTCAAATTTGTTCACCTTATTTTAACTACAATATAGCCCTTTATATAAGTTTTGTCGTTTTAATGTATCAAATACGTCAATAAGAAACTATGTGCACAGTTTTGTGTTTCTAGATCAAAGATATATCACCTAAACAGTGATTGAAAGTTGAGAAAAATCTCAACTTAAGTCTGAGAATGCTTTGTGAACTTGGGGCCCAGTTTTAAGTGCACGACTTTTTTCGGATGGAAATGAGGTGGAAAGCAGTTTGACGGGCTACTGTTCAGCACCGACTATATAGTATGAGGAATTTTTTTCTGGGAAGCGATACACTAATTCCAACTGGCAAGATTACTTAACGTGCACGCCACCTCAGTTTTTCAACTCATCCGAACAACTAGACATCGAGTTCATTGTCACAAGCCCTTCGTCTTGAGCGATTCAATTAATTTATTCGATTTTTTAAAAACATAATATCGCAATTCCGAGCATTTGTCAATCATGCCGACTTTTTTGATGTTGTTATATTCTTACTAAGGTCGCAATAATGTGATACAATTTAAATTCCTCGGTCAGATATACTCCACTCAAGCACCTTTAGCAAACCAATGTCTGACTTTTAAAAAAAAAAAGAGAGAAGAAAACGTGTGAGCGCTAGAGTAGGAATACATAATTAGTCAGGTCAAAATGCAGTTTTTCAACTGATTCTGGCAGGGTTTAGTGTACTTTATAACATACTAAAAGTTTACCAAAGTAGGACCCGCGGAAAAGTGTTTTTTTCAAGATGGCATAACCTTTTGTTGCAATTTTGACCTGACTAAATTGAATTGGTGGTTTGAGCTGAAGAAAAGACCAACATGGCCACCCTTTTATTATTCTATTTCCTGTGCCAGGACTGCCAGATATTACCAGACGAAAAATGTATAGTAATAAACAAGAGGGCGATAGATAATTTTAAAGGGATTGACGACTTAAATGGATTTAACTTTGGAGTCATGTGCAACAAGAACAGAGTACACCTCGTCCATTATAATGCGCGTTATTACGTTATTAGCTACTAGATCAATGATATCCTCGCAAAATGAGATCCATTCAATGATTATACTGTAATTATTTTTGGTCGTATTGATTTTTCATTAAACGAAGGATATAATATGGTGCCATTAAAATTGACAAACGATAAACAATTGCTTTCGAATACCAATTTTACTAACAAAAGGAATATAATTTATTGCTTAAACCGAAGCCAGTCATGCCTTCCTGTGAAAACAAAGATTTATTTTATTGACCGGCAAGCGGCGTCTTCAGATTCCATCCCACGATATCTTCCGGGTTTCTCCTTCTGTAAATACGTCGAGTTTGAGCCCCGGGGTGTGCTAAATTCATGATATGAACATTTCCATGACCTGATTATCTGGTATAATTCCAAGTTGATATGATCTGATATATTTATGATTGTTATCTTGTAGTAAAACTCAAGCTTCCTTATACGCAATCATATTGTAAATTTATGATTGGGCGATGTCAAGCTAAAGTGTTTTTAAATAGGGTTAAAACCCATAAAATATTGAAAACTATAGTATGTTGACGAATAAATTAAAAGAGAGAACAATTATATTATAATATTGAATTAATTTAGGCGACCAGAAAATTTGCGTTAAGTGTCGGGGACTCACGTTGAGTATAAGACGTTGCCTCGCTAGCCCGAAGACTGAGAAAGTTCATCGGGATTTTCCGGCGTGGTTCCTGCTTGATAGTGCACGATGCAGGACCGAGGGCCTGGCATGACACAACGTATAGTCGTTCGGATGGGACGAAAACCCGAGGTCCTGTGTACACAATTAGCTTGCGCGTAAAAGATCCCTTGGGATTTGTTTGACCCTTTTAATTTGGACCTAACGGCCACAAATCTATGGGAGGGGGCTGTCCACACCTGCCTATTTTACCCCAATTTAGCAATTATGAGCATTCGACGAATATCGCATTTTCACATGAGAAATTTCAGACTATTTCTCAAAAATGGCATAATTTCGCCGAAAAAAACCCATATATGCGCAGATTTGTGAATACAATGATGAAGATATGATCGGGACGGAGTAAGCGAGTTTGCATGAGACCCTGGCCGAAATTGTCACAGGGGCCGTTGCATCAACAACGAAGAATAGTGTGGATTTTCAAATCGTTGTCCGTCACTCACACAAATGCCAACTGATGGTAGCCTACAATTTGTTCAGGACTAATTTAGGGGCCCCGTTTATAATAGGATCATCTGGCTGTAGCCCAGTCGACCCCCGACCACTCCCATTTAATCCCGTCGTGGATATAATGACAATTTGATATTATCTACTTACAACATGACCCATAACAAGATAAATACGAAACTAATTCAATTCAATTAAATTCTATACGCGTGTATATTAATGATGGTGGCTATAAGGAATAGAGCGTTTTGAATAATAATTATAACATTAGTTTATTAATTATGGATAATTATGGCCTATTCGAAGTCATGACTACATAGTAAAGTCATTTTTTTCTGTAAATGATATGCTGGTGTAATTTAATATTGTTGACAGACATAAAAAACAATCCTATTGTAGTGTATATTATTGGATTTATTTATTTCTATCTTTCAGCCATCATGTCGTCGAATTGTATTACAGAAAACATGAATATTCAGCTGAGCAAACGAATTTCGATATTAACAGAATTATGAACGTCCGTGAAGCACGAGGTGGAGAATGTATGTACATGTGTAGTTAAACAAAAATACGCGAGTAATTGTGTAGCTTTTCTAGAAACGTTGGCATTTCCTCCCTACATCAAGATGAGTGATTGAGCAGCTCACCATTATGCCATTCTTTCAACTTTTTAATAAATTTTAGCCAGAAATATTCCTTCTATTTACGTGTTTCCTGTTTGTAATAATCAGTGCGATTGAAGGCGATGAATATTTCAGATGATCATGTTATGATGGCAGGTCGACGTTTCGGCCAAATAGGTTGGTGCCACAGTTAACTGGTTAGGGTTTAAAAACCAAAATTCTCATGGCTTTGGTGGCCGAAACGTCATACATAGTTTAGGATTAATAGGCAGATACGCTCAATGCTACCAAATTAAATCTGAACAGAGTAAAGAGTTTCAATGCATGCTTGTAGGATTTAATGAAGAACAAATACTCACTTTTTAAATAGAAGACTTCGATAAATTAACAAATTCCACGTTTATGTTTCACAGATACCGGTATAACATTACGTTGTAAAAGTTATGTTCAGAAAGTAAATTTGAGTTTCAATATACCCTTTTTTTAAAATTTTTTATAATCCTTGATGAAACGTTAGTAGGGCCTATATAATAATGTGAGGATATTTGAAAGCATGTATTTTATAGATGGATTAGATTAAGTTCAAGGCCTTGACCTATGTTTATCTAGAGATACTTGATGTAAAATAAACAGAAGTTAGTCGATCCACTACACCTGCTGTCTATGTTATACATCAGACAACTCACCAATACACAATATGGAGTAAGACTAGTAATTATTTCCCTGATGTAGGGCGAGTTATAAATAGACAATTTCTCTCCTCTGCATTTTTGGATTGACTTATTGGTGTAGAATAGGATAAAGGGATCAAATTTGGAATTTCAGAGCAGTTTTGGGTAATACTGATGTTATTACAGCGGGGAATAGGGGGTGTAAAGTGTCTTTCTACAGAGCAATCATTTGGTCGGAAGTGAGATTTTCACCCCAGTCAACTCCAAATCCCCGTAGCAAAAAAACTAAACGGTCAACTTCCTAAAATATTTACGATTAGCAGATTGCCAAATGTAGTCCCCGTTGTGCCTATAAAGGGAGGCAGACCACCATTAAATTTCACACTCTCGGTACCCACAAATTGTAGTTCGTCTATTTATAGCAATTCTCTCTCCTTCTCTTTTCTCCCCCTTTGCATGGACATTTTTGATGATTTTGTGGTCTAGAATGGAAGAAGAGGGTTTGAATTAATATTTTCTGCCAGGTTTTGGTAAATATTCCGGATTTTAAGGCGGAAGGATAACTGAGTTATCAGGTTGGCTACGGTGATATGTACGGCAACTAGGTACATGTTTTGGGTATACTTCTTCAACTTGGTGTATCTCAAGATTTTGGTGGTCAACGTCATACAAATTTTAGTGCAAAGACATGGTCATTTGTTCCTCTGTCTATAGTGAAAAGCATTCAGCCCAACGAAAATTTGGGAAAAAGTTGGAGGTAGGCAAAGAGGCTAGAATTAACATTGAAGTCAATGGGGAAATTAATGGTGGTCTGCCTCCTATATGTAAACAACCTGAAAGTAGACGAAAGGCCTGAATTTGATGATATGATCTCTAAATTGCCAGAAAATGTGATATATGGCATTTTGAGTGTAAAAAAAGTGAAATGGTAAAATTTCAAAAATATTTGACAGATTTGTGAGGAACATTTTTGATTTTAGTCCAAATTTGGTGATTTTCAGTGTTTATTTACTTTTCAAAATTAGTGAAAAAGATTTTAATGTATAATTTTTACTTTTTATGCATCAAAAATGTTAGAATGGAAGAAAGTACAATAATTTCACTCAATTTTGCCTAAAAATCATGAAAATTTGCCTGAAATTCTTCAGATTACCCCCAATACTGCGGTCAAAATTTTAATTATTCATCTGTTGTAAAATGCAACAAATTGTGTTGCATGTTTTTATTTCCTTTGTTAAATAAATTGGAAATGATTCATGTGTTTGTCAGATATTGAAAAAATATCCATGTGTTTGTCAGAAATATAAAAATTAAGAAATTTGGTCTAATTATGTACTGCTGAGGTATGTTAGAATTTCCAAATCATGAGTGAACTGCATTTTGCTGCAGTGTTCCTCTGACTTAACACAATTTTAATCTATTAAAACCTGAAATTGTTGCATTTCCCTTCTCGAGAAAATAAAATCTATGTGTTTGCAGGGAAATTTCTCTGTCTTCATTTCATTCAGACTGGCTCACCCTCCCCACCCCACCCCTTTTCTTGAACATGATATTTGGATATCCAATTGAACATATATTGACTCCAAATTTACAGTAATTGGATTTTGTGCTTGAATTGTAACCGGGCATTTTATTTTGCACAAACAAATAGTTACATATAAGATTTCAAGGATTTCTAAGACTTTTTGTTTATGGCCAAACATGTAATCCTATGACAGTTTTTCCAAATGAGTCCACACCCCAAAATTGATGTGTTGTAGATTTGTCTTTTGCAGCTTAATGTTTTACATTTTGGGTGTAAATCTATTATTTGTGGTGATTTTTTAAAATGTGGCATTTACAGAACAATAAAATATTAATTAATAGCTTTTTCATACTCCTTTTATGCTATGAATTATGTCAAAACTCACTTTTTCCACCTCATTTTGTCAGGAATTTGATTTGAAAATTAAAACAACATGATTCCACAAAATTTTTACACTATGTAATTTCAAGGATACCTCTGATTGTTAAAATGTTTTAAATTCTGAAATATTCCCATTTTTTAAAAAAAAAGAGTGTTTTGTGACCCTTTTATTAGAGTGGCTGGTTATCACCTGAATACAGCATTTCTTTTACATTTATGAATCCATATTTTAATAAATTATTCATACTTCTTACAAGTACATGTGTTTGTGTGTATGTATATAAGCCAGGGATAGAAGAACATGGCTTTTAGCCATATTCCATCAACAGTAGTACTTATGTGGACACAAGTTGGATTTGGTACCACAGAAACATTTTTCAGGGGTGGGCTTACAAGTTTCATTATAGTTCCATACAGTTACCTTCAATGCAACCAATTTGCAGCTTGTCTTCTTGTATATTGGCCAAGGTTTCTTAAAATAAATGCCTTTTACCTCAGATTTTCCAAGAAATTGGGAAATATTGGCATTTTGAGACATACAAAGTGTAAAAAATGGGCCATTTTGTAGAAAAGGTAAAAAAAAATACAATTTTTGAAAAATTCCCCAATATTTTGAATATTGTTGATGAGACTTGTTTGAAACTCTTTAAATCTTTTTGCAGAACTTACATTTTGACAAAATTAAGAAAGAATCTTCAATTCTTGAACAAAAGGCCCATAGACTTGGGCTGCAACCTGGTATACAAAACAGTACATAACTTTAAAGGGTCACCATTTTTTCTGTAATTTTTTTTTTTTAATTCTGTATTATAATAATTTTTCAAAAATAAATGTGAAGCTATAAAGAAAAGAATTTCGATGATATATCAACTTTTAAAACCATATAGGAGGCAGACCACCATTAAATTTCACACTCTCGGTACCCACAAATTGTAGTTCGTCTATTTATAGCAATTCTCTCTCCTTCTCTTTTCTCCCCCTTTGCATGGACATTTTTGATGATTTTGTGGTCTAGAATGGAAGAAGAGGGTTTGAATTAATATTTTCTGCCAGGTTTTGGTAAATATTCCGGATTTTAAGGCGGAAGGATAACTGAGTTATCAGGTTGGCTACGGTGATATGTACGGCAACTAGGTACATGTTTTGGGTATACTTCTTCAACTTGGTGTATCTCAAGATTTTGGTGGTCAACGTCATACAAATTTTAGTGCAAAGACATGGTCATTTGTTCCTCTGTCTATAGTGAAAAGCATTCAGCCCAACGAAAATTTGGGAAAAAGTTGGAGGTAGGCAAAGAGGCTAGAATTAACATTGAAGTCAATGGGGAAATTAATGGTGGTCTGCCTCCAAAGAGTCTTAAGTGGAGTTGTCCCCCTTTAATCGTCCACTGTTTTGTACGTTGTTAGACGGAAATAAGCTCCGCAGTTTTTTTTATAGTTGCTATTATTAATAGAGGGATTAAATAGTAATGTTAATCAAAGGTTTATTATAATTGATTGGAACCAGTGTAACAGAATAATCACTACATCGGAGGTAGTAATACAAACTGATCCACACAGAATTGGTGCCTTTTCCCTGCTTTTACTCATTTTACGCCTCCGCGTACTATTTATGTACACATTTACACTTCAAACACACTGTTTTAAAATTCGAGTTGCAGAAAACAAAAAAAAATGATACTGAGATATAATTGACTTCCACCGATGTCTTCCCTTTCTCTGGTTGTAGCAACCGAATGAATATTTACTGCTGATCAGTTTCATACCGAGAATGCTTTTCGCTATTACGTTTTTAAATAGAATTATTAACATAAATCATAGGTCCCACATTTGTCAAAATCGTATACATATCTCGCCCAGTTCAACATTTGAAAATCTTGTTAGAATATATATGGTTACACTACAAAGTTTATATAAAGAAATACTCACATTATGTTTTGAATTGGTCTCACATCGATCAATCACGGGTTTAAAAAATGTTAAAACATAAACCCACGCGGTGTATATTTGCATTTTAGGTGGATATAGAAGGTGACATTGATTGATTAGGTATATATTTCATATATCCAGACCTATAATTAAACATATAAATAGTCGCCACCTTTTAATTATTTGACTTCATTTCTGTGGTAAGAGGTAGAAGTCTGCTCTTTATTATGTGATTAACTGATAAAGCGTTGGAGTTTCTCAGGTATTATTGTGTATCAGTTGAGACCCCAATCGCTCACCCTGTAATTCTGTAATTGTCCGTCCGTGGGTATGTATTGCGTAATTATTTATGTGTGAATACTGTGTGATACGGTTCTCGTGCACATAGGTCTACTTACTCTACTAATAGTATTTTATTAGTCCAGTTGGTGAAAAAAGTAGTAATTCAACCAAAGTGTCCTGGGACGTTTTATAATATCTGGAATATAACAGTACTGTGGAAAGAGGAACAAAGCCTAAAGATATTCTTAAATCATTATCATAAAATATAAATGTGAACTTTACTATATGGCACATTTTTAAATCGACATACAGAAGCGCCGGGGTAGCCTATACCTTGGAAGGTATAGTGTTTACCATACATACGTTGTTGGGAAATAACTTTATCAGATATACGTACATAGTTCTATAAATGAACGCCTATAGGTATATAAACTGAATCATGGACATATTTAAAAGTAGACAATAAAGTTTAAAATTAGTTCCGTAGACCGCATGGCAACCAATGCATTTAGTGAAAAATGAACAAAATAATCGCGTTTTCAAGTTTTATCGACGAGTTTACCTTCAGTAGTTTGTAAAATTTGAAGTTTATTTGAAAATCTTATTGGTAAACCAGTCAATAAATAATTAAAATTATGTGACAAGTGCATTAACAAGACGAATTCAGGCGCGTGTCCGGAGTGTGCTTGCAGAGCATATTTTTCTACCCCATTCATCAAAAAAACCTAGAAGAAACAAACGTGGGAAGAATATTCTGTTGTTTATACCCCACTATATTCTTAATATATATGTATGCATCTGAAGGAGCCAAAACCTTGTCTCAGAGCTCCTGGTTTTATTAAATTCTAGGGCAATTCCCCAGACCCCATACCGTCTTGCCCCCCCCCCCTTTCTCCCCGGTGTTTGGGCGTCGCAAGCAATTGGAATTAATCCACTACCTATCAACAGACCATTCACTTGGTCACTTCAATAACGCCTTCATGAAAATAAATCTATTTTTTGCATGACAGGAAATATGAAACTATTCATTAAATGAAGAGAAAAACAACTAAATAAATAACTGACATAGGTACCCATCTCTATTTACTTTAGTACGTGTATCCTATTACGATTGGAAGATAACAAAAATAGCAATACGAACTCATAAATTGTTGATGTCACGAGATGTTTGACCTTTACCGTTTTATTCATAATTACACACTTTTGGCGGCAATGGTTACCCATATATATTGCCCTAGGCCACGTCTATTATTGACTATGCATATCGTGATAATATAGATGTTGAAGATAAAGACTTTTTCAATATTTCACAAGTTCAAATGAACAATTGTGGTATATTAACCACTATATTATACCATATCAATCAATCAATATATCCAACTTGTAATGTACACAATATTAGGCCTACTCATATTTATACTGACTGAAACAAAAGGGAAAAAAATCTAGATCATATTATACATTGACAGGTTGTTTTAATGAAATACAAACAGTGCTGGTTAAAAGCTTTTTGGTTTTAAAAAAAATATGAAAATTGATTAGCGCCAGCACCATTATATAGCCATCTTTCAAGTTTATATTAAAGGTGGAGACCAAAGATTTTCAACAAGTTTTCCATAAATATTAAATATATAATGAGAAATAATCCCTTCTGTAACACAAGCAAAAAAGACATAGTTGGTTCAACACGCTCACTGGGATCTATAGTAAGCATACAGATTTGGCATAATTCATTTTTCTGCTGTATTGTGTTCACTGTTCACGCGTCGTCCTTTGTCTATTTTTATTAGGATATTATAAACACGAATTTATGTTTTTTTTAAAAGTTTAGTACACAAAGCCGTCGCGTAAATTCACTCAGACTGAACTGTACGCTGTGTCTCAATTCACGCCACATGGCTAATTAGTATACGACGCGTGAACACAATAAAGCAGTAAACTTATGCCAAATCTGTATGCTTACTATAGAGCCCAGTGAGCGTGTTGAACCAACTATGTCACTTCCGGAGTTAATAAACATTTATTTCTTGCCCTTTTTTAATCATGTGACGTGAAAGGTGATGCAATCGACTGGTGAATCGGGCGAAGTATTCGGCTGGTGTGTCCAGCCATTCGGCCGAATAAAATTTGGCGTCGATGGAATCGGCCGAATGATTTGGCTAATGTGTCTAGTGCTTTAAGCCGGTTTTCCACTAGGCGAATTTGTTCGCGCGAAACGAATTTCTCGAGTATAGGCATACGCAGTATAATTTCAAACCGGCTAAAATTATACTGCGCATGCCTGTACTCGAAAAAATTTGCTTCGCGCGAACAAATTCGCCTAGTGGAAAACCGGCTTTACGGAACCGAATTATCATTGGGGCTGAATTATGAAAAAAGAAGCGTATAGGGTCCAGCACATTTCGATTTTGTGCATTTGCAGGTGTATATTCTGGCAAAGTAGCACCGGTTAAATAAAATAAAAAAATTGAACATTTTTAAAATTAGAGAGTGGGTTGGATCGCTAAATGATAAGCGTATGTGCGCGGTATCACGAAGCCTGTCATTGAGTTAATTAGCGAGGTTTCGAATCCCCGTTTGTACGTGACAAGGAGTAGGGTCGCCCGTCCAACCTCGTCGGTTTCCACCGGGTCCTCCTAGTCCTACTGCTTAAGTCCCCTACGCGCAAGTTTTCGTTGGGATTTAAGGGTCACCATCATATTTTCAATTGAACTCAAACCAAAATGCCCTCCACCCCTTGCCAAATATGGGGTCCCCGAGACATTTCTATGTGTCCCAATTTTCCCTCCACAGATCCGGTACTGTATCCCTAGTTTATGATGGGGGGGGGGGGGTCCAGGGGCATTATAAACAAAAGCTTTAACTAAAATATTTTAAGAATACATCCTTTCATTGGCTAAGAGCTTTTTACCCACAACCAAGCAATTGGCTGTATCCTTAACATATTTTTAATTGGGTTTTCATGAATGAGGCCCCTTGTCTCTCTTATATTGTTTCTACTATACAAGCCCTTTAAGTAAGATACGAAAACAAGATAACAAACGGCCATGGTCATCAATCAACAAAAGGTAAACAAATAAATTGATATTGCTCGAATATAATACTAGGTGACACGTATCAAGAAGGTCATCGTTCAGCTGTATAATAGAAATATTGACTGTGGATCAATACAAGACCCACGTGGGGTAATAATTGTCTGAATCAATACGACCCATATTATTCAACGTAGAGAGATAGACAGACCCAGATTAAGGCTGTAACCCTAACTGTAATACAAACAGGACTAAATAATTATTGTGTCTTTTTAAAAATTTAGATATTTTCTGTCAAAATTTATCGATAATCAAACTGCTACCGTATCGGTTATTTGCTTTTAATGGATGGGTAATTAGAAGGTTTTAGATATTCGCGGTAGGCTTTGCACATCCACTGTAGCATCAACTAAGTTCTCAAAACAAGGACTGGCCACCCCAAAGACACTGCATTGCTGACGGTCGGAATCACTTTTGCATAGCGATATTTGTTGACTCCTTGGTATAGAATCCAGGTTTTGATGAATATAATTCGTGATCTTGAGGCGAAAGGATAAGAAAGTTTTAACAGAGGTTGGGTAGATTGAAATGAAGGGTAGAAAGTTGCGTATTTATTATCTCCACAGTTTGTGTATCTCAAGTTTTCCAGGATGAACCTCATACTTGCTTTTGGCAAGCGATTGTTCACGCCGCATCTGTTGTAGAAAATGTCTACCCAACAAAAATTTGGGAAATTCAGAGCCGGTCTGCCGGTCTAAGAAGACAAAAATTAACATTAAAGTCAATCGGAAAGCATTGTTGGTCTGTTGCTTAATGCAGTTAAAGGGAGGTAATCAAAATTTTCTACAACTACCATTGGATGCAGACCACCATTTATTTCCCCATTGACTACAATGCTGGCCTCTTTTCCCGTTTCCAATTTTCCCCATATTTCCATCGGACTGAATGATCATGTCTTTGCACCCAAATTTGCATCTTGAGATACACCAAAACCTGACAGATAGTGTTAATTCAAACCCCCTGTGTCCATTCTAGACCCAAAACTCAACAATATGGCATGTCAAAAAAGGGGGGGGGGGGGTAAGGCATAGATAAAATTGCTTTAAGAAGACTACAATTACCAAGATGGTAAAATACTTTAATGGTGGTCTCCCCCCCCCCCTTGTCAATTAAATCTTATCTGAGTATGATCTAACATTTTGACAATGTCTACCAGTAAGTAAAGGAGAAACGCACAACAAACAAACAAAAGGTCTTCTCCTAAATGACGTGGTAGTCAAATGAGGCATAGTGAAATAAAGATAAAACGGAAGAAAAATGAATGATAAATTCTATTTAAAAAATAGTCTTCACTATGTAATACACAAATGCGAATAATGTATGCACATCAAAGATGTTTCCACTCAATATATTTGAACACGGAGTATTTGCGCTCCATTTAGTTGATTATCTTCTCAATGAAAAGATTTCAACCTTTATATTTCTACCACTTCTTTATTGTAGTTAACAGCGGAAAACACCCGAGAACTGTTTTTTATATTTAAATATTCCGTTTCAAACGATCGTAAAACTTCAATGAGTGGTTATATTTTTTTTTATTTTATTGTGTATTAAACCGTATAAGGTTTAATATATTTGTTTTGTACAGTGATAGTAACGTAATAAAAAAAATGTATATAGACACAAGAAAGACGGTACATTGTTATATACTGCACATATATAATAGTATTATTTACATTAATACATGGAGACCTTCACTCAATTCACTGCGTAAAGTTCAATAACTTCTGCGTGACATACAAAAGAAATTTTAATCCCAAATTTACCCAGGCCTTAATATAACCCACATTGAACCGCAATCGGCATTGTTCGATACTTTACGGAAAGTTCGACGGGCAGGATTGAATTCTTTTATAACCTCAGTTATCCGGATTGGATAATCACGGCGTAATGAAACCAAGAGTTCCGGATGAATTACTGAACAAGCTACGACGATGAAATATTCGAAGAAATGTCGTTTATTTCATTAATACATTAGCGGAATCTTGAAATAAATTAGATACTGTATTGACTTTCTATTGCAGGAGAAAGAAGGTCCCGTGGCAGTGCTTTATCTATATTTATTTCATAATTCAACCACCATTACCAATCCCGCTGCACCAATATGTATAGACTATTATGATTGTTCTAGAGTCTGCACGGGTGTGACTGTGACGTGTCGTACACAAGATAGTGTATGTGTATTATTTCTAAAGCACAAGAGAAGTCTCATAGCTATCTATAATGTACCAAAGTCCTACCATGTTCATTTACGTTAGAGCATTTCACTATTATTAAAAAAAACTAGAATAGTTACTTTTATAGAAATATAGTCGGAGCAGAACAGTAGGACGTTAAACCCCATTTCAATTCAATCTTTTTTAAAAACAGAAATATTATTTACAAACATTATTTTTTGCAAATCAGTGGCTTTACCAAACTTTCGTAAATATTTTTTTTTGTGCAAGATACAAAATGGACCATTTATTATTACGATATTTGTTGAGAGTATGACGGTGGCTTGGTGAGCATACCACCTGGGTAACCAGGAAGCTCCGGACTGATGGAGACTTTCTATAGATTAGCTCCGGACTGATGGAGACTTTCTATAGATTATATATATTAATGAAAGTTAAGATGGGTGTATTATACGCAGTGATACACAGTGTACTGTAATTAGCTAGAAAGGTTATCAGTAGGGAGGTTATTAAACATTATAAATAAATAATATATTAATTATACAGAACCGTTTAAAGGGATGCACCCGCCAATTGGTTATTGGTCCATAACGTATCCTTACTATTGGCCAACAATACAGTCCATTGGCGTCAAAATTTAAAATACAGATCTATATTTCGTTTCGTTTTTTTGTACCTTCGATGGCCTACACTACATGAAGATCTGACAAGTTGTACTCGGAGGGGTCCCACGAGCGGCTTTTGACCCTATGGCGTCAGACATTAATTAATCAGACATTTCTAGTGGCTTACCCACAGTTCCGTGCATGGTACGCCAAGAAGTCGCCGTAACAGACTGTTTCATTGGCTAATCCCTCAACCAAAATGCCCGTAAAATAACAACTCTTCCAGATCCTAATTTTGTAAAGACAAGTAAAACTATAAAAATACGAAACGAAATATGATCTGTGTTTTAATCAGATTGTTGACGTCAGAAACATGTAGCATTATAGAGCACTTATGTCCTTCGTTTTCATAATCCCAGTCGAAGCAGAACATTAGGATGGTTTAAAAACCAAATTTCATCCACTTTATGGTCATAGTCACTGAGATCATATTCTCGTGATAGTGGTACACGTAATGCTATGATGCAGGTCATGAAATTACCAATACGACAATTTGATGTAGGCCTACAGACTAGCTCAATGATCATAACTTACTGAACTTATTTGTGGGAAAACTTTCCATCTTTATTGGATAAAAAGTATTTTGAAAATATTTTCGGTCAATAAAGAAGGAGAATAATGGAACTTTAATTATTCTACGCTCGACCCTCCAGATTATTCCAAAAATATACCAACTAGCAAACGAAATAGAGCAGAAAACCAAACTAAAGAATATATGGGGTAATCAGATTGAAACAAAGGTAATCCAAACTGTAATTTTTATAAGATGTGACATTTTAAACAATACTTACAGTTTTATGGTTTACAATCACACGATATTATAAATTAACAAAATATAAGACAAATCTTGATGAGTTCTAAGAGGTTATCATGATGGTTTCCAATCTGAAATTCTATTCCAAATCATCTGAAGAAGAGTTTGGCTTCTCCCTATAAGTAATCCTAACGTGACAGGATGTTCGTGACTGATTTATATTTAATAGAAATTTGTTCTGTTATGAGAAATACTATTTTTATTGGGATAAATAAATGGCAAAAGTCAGCTTGCTTGACCAACAAATACCAAATATCATTAAAACACGCGAGTCTCCATTTTTATCATTCTGACTGCCAGGAAAGATTGGATAAGCTAGACGCCAAGTTGACGATTCAGACTTAGACAGATGAGTCTCTGATTTTGAAAATTTCAAATAATTGTACGAAGTACCATGAATTAGATATTTCCAATAATAGACATTTAAATTTGATCAAAAAATAGCTTGATAATTGCTGTGTTCCTGTAGTAGGCGAATCTCTGGACCATTACAGATCTCACAGACTCCAATCATAGAGACAGCATTGACCAACTTTTATTACAAAATACTTTTATAGTTAATTGTTGTCAACAGCATTTAGATATTAAACTGGAAAACACGGGTCACAATTATGTGGAATACAATTACTGTCTATTATTGACAGCCTTGTGTAATAACAGTAATTGTATTCCACAGAATTGTGACCTGTCCTGTATACACATGTAATAAGTTGTGGGAGGGGGCGTAATATAAAACATACGTGTCAGACAGGTAGACCGTTTGGGCCACCCAACCGCCAACTTACACATACAGAACACAATTCTGTGGAATGAATTGTGGGTGTGTATGTGTGTGTGGGGTGGGTGGTAAACGTATCTGCTTTAGATCATAAGGTCTGTCAGTGGAATGATTTCGACCCTACATTTGTATGTGACAAGGAGTTGGACCGTCTGTCTAACATCGTGGGTTTCTCCAGGTCCCCCAGTTTTCTGCCACTGCTAAAGACCTCGACTCACAAAAGAATTATTAAAATTAAAATGGTACCATATTTTATTCCGGAAATGACATAGTTTGCCATGCATTAAAGACGTATAATACACATAGACAGCCCCTCTCTTTTTTATGTCGCTTGGGGAATCTTATTTTATATTTTCGAAATTCCTGAAAACAACTTGTCGCCATGATCGCGGGTTATTTTCATCGATTTCCAATAATTACTGCCAGAGTTATGCTCCTTGATCACTTTGAGATATCTCGTGGACGCCCTAGAGGCTAAAGTCAATATCCGATTGAATTTAGATTTATACAGTGTTTAAGGTCATGATACGGAGGTTCCTAGACAATTTCAACAATTTCTGATAATTACTGCCAGAGATTTGGCTAATGTTGTATTTAGTGATCAATTGAAACTGTCTTCATACTGACATTAGGTAAATAACGAGCTACAATTTTCTCTCAAATTGTGATTAGTTGAGTTTAGGGTGGTCTAAAGACAGGAATTCGTTAGTTTATTAGTACACAATCTATCTTCCATACAGTTTATAGTGCATTAGAACAATGGCAGATAAGAATATTATGTAGTTGGAATCGATTATCAGTTGTAGATATCATGGTCAGCCCATTTCTTATCATAGTCGGCCCAGTTCGTATCATTGGTCAGTCCAGTTCTTATCATGACCAGGCGATTTATGTTACCTTGACTAGTCCAGATCTATAGAACCACATAAATAGTGATTTGATGACTATTTTCAGGACTATGATATGATCAATATCGGTATGTTATATTTAATGTCTTTAGCCATTTGAATTGGCTGTGTAAATGGATTCATTTAGACATATTATTATTTGATCTAAGAGATGCTTGGCTTTGGGAAACTACACAAGAGACACTTCAATATCCGAGGTCAATCTATTGAAGAGCGGGCCAGTAGGTAGATGCTTCCATATCAAAGGTCAGGCGAATGAATGGCAGGCCAGTAGCTATATGCTTCAATATCCTAGGCCGGTCTTTTGAATGAAGGGCGGGTAAGTAGCTATTAACCCAATCCAGTCTATTAAGAGGACAGGTGAGTAGCTATGCACCTCACTATCCCAGGCCAGTCTTTTGAGGGCGGTTAAGTAGCTATGCACCTCACTATCCCAGGCCAGTCTTTTGAGGGCGGTTAAGTAGCTGTGCACCTCACTATCCCAGGCCAGTCTATTGAGGGCGGTTAAGTAGCTATGCACCTCACTATCCCAGGCCAGTCTATTGAGGGCGGTTAAGTAGCTATGCACCTCACTATCCCAGGCCAGTCTATTGAGGGCGGGTACGTAGCTATGTACCTCATTATCCCAGGCCAGTCTATTGAGGGCGGTTAAGTAGCTATGCACCTCACTATCCCAGGCCAGTCTATTGAGGGCGGTTAAGTAGCTATGCACCTCACTATCCCAGGCCAGTCTATTGAGGGCGGGTACGTAGCTATGTACCTCATTATCCCAGGCCAGTCTATTGAGGGCGGTTAAGTAGCTATGAACGGCATTATCCCAGGCCAGTCTATTGAGGGCGGTTAAGTAGCTATGAACCGCATTATCCCAGGCCAGTCTATTGAGGGCGGATAAGTAGATATGCACCTCACTATTCCAGGCAAGTCTACCGAGGATGAATAAGTAGCTGGACACTTTACTATCACAGAGAGGCCTTGTCTACGATATCACCCAAATGGAAGTGGACGTTAAACTCCAGAAAAGAACGAACGAACTATCCCAGACTAGTCTATTGAAGGGTGGGCCGGTGGGCCAGTAGCTTGGTGTTTCAATATCTTAGACCAATATATTAACGGGCGCACCAACAGGTCTGTCGATACTACTAGCTAGACAGATCTATCGATGCATGGGCGAACAGAATGGTAAAGAGCAGACGCTATTCATGGCAGCCAAATATATTCACCAATTTATACACAAGACGCAGCACTGAGGCCAATCAAAAGTAACAACATTTACGTAATATTGACACAAAGATTTTTTAGCGGAGTATCTGGCTTTACCAATCACAAAAGAAGAAACTCTAAATATAAATTCATAAAAGTATAAAATGTATTGTTGGAAATTCTTAAAAAAAGTAATGGAATACCGAATGGCGTGATAAAAACCATACAAAATAAGAACATATATATTACTTTTATAAACAAAATATTAGACATCACTCATGGAGCTTTATAAACATATTTTGGTAGTCAAATGATATTTATTAATCATCTTATGAAGATAAATGTTTATAGAAATACAATTTATAGGTCCAAAAAGGATTTTTAAAAAGCCAGATTGCATTATTCTGAGCGACGTTAGCACGAGAGTGAGATTTGATAGATTGTGAAAGAGATTCCACTCACTTTATTCCACCGCCCACCTGTCTATATTGTTACATATCTATTAGAATTAGATGTCCTCTGCGAGTGGCTGGTTACTTTATATATAAGCCGTCGGGAAATCTCTATACTATCCTTGAATCTACATCAAATATTTCGCAATCACAGTTGGAACGGTTTGTCTGAATTGTGATTTTTAGTATGATTTAAAATCCACTTTAAAGATACATCATGTTAGAGCTATATCTGCCTTTTACAGGGTTTTATTTTGGCTTCAAATTTTATTGCTATATAAATTATTTGTTAGATATTTATTCGCATGGTAAGGCTAAAATCAACTCTCTAGATCATCGGATGGAGCAGAAATGAACACGGATCACCAAATATACCTGGACCGTTTTATTCTCTCTCTTCCTGTCCCATTTTCACCCTTTTGCATCGCGATTTTTGTTGATGTTTGATGAATCGAAAAAAAGGGTTTGAAAATACATTTTGTGCCAGGTTTTGATGAATATTCATGATTTTGAGGCGGAAGGATATAAGAGTTGTGAGGTTGAAATGTAGGGTAGGAAATTGCATGTTTATTTGACTCAACTTCCAGCTTGTGCATCTCAAGTGTTTTATATTAAACCTCGTACATGCATTTGAGCAAGAGTTTGCCACACGTTGCTCTATCTGTGGCAGAAAGCGTTTTACCCAACGAAAATATGTGAAAAAGTTAGAGCCGGTCTAAGAGACGAGAATTAACATTAAAGTCAAAGGGGGACTAATTAGTGATCTGTGATCGCCATTTTATGATTTAATTTTAAAAAAATCGATTAACAAGTAACGTTACTGCGATAATAAAAAATCCAAGTCAAAACTTCAAACAAGCATTTGTTTCCATCCACCGGAGCCTGGTATGATGACGTCATATGTGGATTCTGGGTTAGAATAAGGGTTAGGCTTAGCCCAGGGTTAGGGTTAGGGCTAGCCATGTCTACATCTCGGGACTCTGGCGAAATCTGCAGGCCACAACCCTTACCCTAACCCTTATTCTTACCCAGAATCCACATGTGACGTCATCACATCAGGCTCCGGTGGATGGAAACAAATGCTTACCGGAAACTGTGGTGTCCCGCTGACCTGAAACTTCCGTGTTCGATCTCGGTGTTGGCGGTGAAAGTTCATCGAAACATTCCGGCCTGGTTCCCAATTCTCAGTGGTGCATCATGTAGGGGGCAGCATATACCTTCAGAAATCCTGTCGTCAAATTGGCCGGCACATAAAAGAACCCTGGACTGCTGGAATTTCAATTAAGAGTAGGCCACAGTGTCGTTGTCCGGGCAAACTTTCCTTCATAGCACACTTCATTAACCGAGTCGGCGCAGAATGACGTAATGTTATTCAATTATGTTATTCTCCCAACAACCCAACATAGTCAATACTGCTAATCTTTTAATACTAACTATTTGCAGACAGCAGGGTCGTGTGAAAGATTTTAAAAGTGGGCTGCAGCGGAGTGCTGGGGTACCATAGCCTTCACGAAGTGATATAAGAAAGTTTAGATTAGGGCAAACGAAATAATTGGCACGTGGACGCTAGGTACGGTTCGGACAGACAGTGGACATCATTTGGTCTTAATAAGAGTATTTAGTTGTTTTATAGAAAGATCGTACATGTTTTATTCATTAGGTTATATTTTCCTACCCAGAGTCACAATTGCACTTTGTTTGAAAATAGTCCTAGTAAATTGTCGAGGAGACATTTCACTCCGATTAATTCTGATTCTTTTACATGCGGTATTCCTTATATCTTAATGGGCACAAAGATGTCTGTTATTATTCTACGTGCAAAAGTAGCTGTTACGTTTATAACTATGTGCCAAGACTCACACAATATTGTTGGTTGTACTTATTATAATGACCTATAAACACCTGTTGGTGTATAATTATAAACATCTGTTATATAACAAATAACACCTACTTACTATATATATATAATATCATTTAAAGCGACTCTAGACCCAATGTTACAGGGTTTTTCTGTATCAACTGAGCTAATAAAGAAGGGGTATACGCTATACAGTGTGCTATGAGGAAAATGTTATCCGGACAGTTACGTTACGGCTTATTCTTATTTCGATTTTCGTCCCATCCGAGTGACTAGACGCCGTTCCTGACCAGGCCCTATGACAATGAGAAACCACGTCGAGAAATAACGGGTGTTAAGCCGAGATTAACTCGTACGGGTGTCCATATCGACAATAGGGCTGAACAATTAATTTCAACGAAACAGTTATTAATCAAGGGTGGAATGACCGGAAAATCACAAAGATGGTAGACCGGATAACCTGCTTTCATACGTCACACTCGCCTCTACGTCACCTCTTTTCTGATCTATATAGGGATCAATAGCAATAAAAAAAGCTTTATGTTTCAATTGTTGGTGCAGTTAACAGATAACTTTGTTTAAAATGATTCAAAAAATCAAATTATATGATTGACGCTTAGTCGTATGGAAGATTTTGATGTACTTAATCAATAAGAGATTTTGTTTACGGGTACCGATATTATTAAAGGCAAATTGCCAGCCACATACAAAAAATGAAGAATGTTAAACAAGTGTTCCTGCCAACAAAAAATTCTAAATTACTTTAAAAATTCCTTATGTAAGAGCTTGCAGGTCTTTTCGTATGCCTTCAAATCTAATATACATTATTATTTTTTAAGACATTTAATAACTTGTCAAACCCCCAATTAATAATTTATATACACTTAGGGCATAAAGAAAGACCAGCAGAAGGCAGATTCAGCACTTGCATAATGTATGTTTAATTTGAAAATCTTTTTTTATAGCTAAACAATTATTTGTTAATAAACATTGCATTTTCCGAGGATACGAATTTATAAATAAAATGGGTTTTGACGGCATACTATTCTGTACCAACGAGGCTTATAAAGATTGGTATACGCCATGAAGTATGCTTCAGAGACATATGTTTTAGGACCTCCGATGAAAGGTAGGGAGATCAAACTTAAGGCACTTTAAAGGGGAAGATGGGACTTTAGCGCCGAGAAATGTTTGTTTCTGTGGCACACATGTCGATTGTCGTTTAACTGAGTCATGTCAAACCATGCCCGGCACGCCTCTGATAACAGTTTAAAATCCTCCTAATAGATCAACCTATATTTAGTGAATACTAGTACATGTATAACAGTTTAAAATCAACTCAATCTAGTTAATAGATTAATATATATTCAATGGGTACTACTAGTATAACAGTTTCAAATCAACTCAATCTAGTTAAAGGGCCAATCCCGATAACTTTTTGGGGAATAAAACTGCTTAATTTTGTGTTAAAATCATTTAAAACCCATTATCTAAGGCCGATCAACTAACCCGATTTTTGTGATACGCTTGTAAATAACTTAAACCTGACAGTCTGCATCTGGAAATGGAGACCTTTGTATCATACAGTATCTGGATAAAACCAGACTATTTTCTATAAAAATAATATGTAGGTAAAATTTACCTTTTGTTATCAAGTACAGTACATGGGTTATTCACTGTATAGACCTCTCAAGAAACGTTAATCGATTATAAGGTCACCAAATGAAAAAAATGACCATCAATCTTAAAAGGGTTACGTGTCCGGATAAGCAATTTTGGCGTTCACGTCCAAATGACTCAATATTTTGAGTTGAAATTTTGAGACAAGGTATATACACCATTCCCCTATATTTTGTCGTTTTATTTTCATATATTCTCAGACTTTTTTTTTGAGCCTCTGTATAATACGGGACTGTCCCTTTAATGGATTAATCTGTATTCAGAAGGTACAAGCATAGAAGTTTAAAATCAACTCACTAATTAAAAGACCAATCTATATTCAATGAATACTACTATAACAGTTTAAAATCAACCCAATCTAGTTTGTGGATTAATCTGTAATTAGTAAGTACTAGTAAAGAATCAACTCAATCCACTTTCCAAATTAATCTGTATTCAGTGAGTACTATTATAACAGTTTAAAATCAACTCAGGTAGTTAATAGATTAATCTGTATTCAGTGAAAACTTGTATAACAATGTAAAATAAACTCAGTCTAGTTAATGAATGAACCTGTATACTAGTATAACAGTTTAAAATCAACTCACTGTTTAATCTGTATTCAGTGAGTACTATTATATGTACTTATTTGTCCCTTGTGGACTATTCTGTATTCAGATTAAAGAGAGCGAGAGAGTGAAATGGGGTTTAACGCCCACTCAACACAGATTAGGTCATATCGGGACCTTGCGCGTAGGCATCTTTAGCAGTGGGAGGAAACCTGAGAACCGGGAGAAAACCTACGAGGTTGGACAGGCCACCATATTCCTTGTCACGTACAACCGGGAATCGAAACCACGCCAGATGACCCAATAACAGACCTTATGACGTAACGCGCACGCGCCAACCATTTGGTCATCCACTACCCCTTTAACAGTTTAAATTAAAGTCTAGCCAGATGTGGGTAATACCCAAAATTGACTACTCAGAAGAATTTATATTATCAGTGGGAATCCCAAGGAACAGAGCATGTTTCGTGGGTGTACTCGAGATGTGTTATAAAACCAATTTGGGCGGGAATAAGAACATCGTCATCTGGTGATATACCCAGGCGCTGAAGAGGTCAAAACTGGAGGAACCAAATGTCGAACTTGAATGTATCAATTGAATTTGAAATTATGGTAGTGCTACGCATCAGCTCTGAATGGGGGGGGGGCTCCCACGAGTCCTATTTAAAAATGCTAAGTTAACTGTGAATCATCCCAGGAGGAAAATCTGCCGGTTAATAACAAAGCTGACGTTGAAAGAAACGCTCAGACATGGTACGTGTGGTTGCGGCACGGACCTATTCCCGGCACATATTTTAGTAGACTGTGATCGCATAACAGTCGAAAGGAGCCCTCTCACGGATAAACTGAGTTCTATTCTCATGGCGGTCAGTGTTCCGAAACTATGAGATTATCTACGATTCCGTGTGGGAAGTTGGTATCCAAGACCTTATCGTTTGACACCGGATGGACAGTGTTGTACTCTGTGGCGACTTGAGGTTTACCCCAAGACCTAACGGATAGGATCACCCAGAGAGTTACAGCTAGTCACGTGAAGGGATGTCAGGTGTCCTGGAGGAAGCCGTTTTGGACTACGCCTGGCCCGGTGAATATTTGCTTGCATTCCCTGGACCTAGGTTAGTCAGGCGGCGAACTTTGTTGATTGTTTACATAATCATTCTTTTATCGCCGTTTTGCAATTATCATCGCAGCACCAAGTCTAGCCTTACTCGTGCTAGGTGCAGAGTATACTTTGACCCCCCCTCCCGACGCCATGGACAAACCATGGCTCGTATCAAATTGTAAACCACTTCTAATTAAGACAGACATCATCATCGTTAAGATATCAATAATGATATTAATAATGACTATCGTACACAGCTTATGGATTGTTATTGTTTAAGTAGCAGTTACTTTAAATCTAAATACTGTAACTTTATTTCAGGATTATTCCACGAATAGAGGATAAGGAATCCGTACAATGAAGGCACGTTTGTCTTCCTATTCTGGTGAAATTAACTTCACATTTAACCTTTTCAAAATGACAGATTAGCTGAGAGTCCATTATATATTCTAGTAAATTCAATATCTCAGTCGGTTAATAATTGAACATCTTCCGACTATATTATCTTTAGGCCATATGCTATATATTTTATAGAGCTGTGGAAATAAGATGACGTGATGACACGTGATAAACATAATTACACACGTTTTTCACATTTTTAATACGCTAAATAAACTATTTGACGAGAAACAGACCCGGAAATATAGTTAAATATGATATATTACCCCATGTTTTTTTTTTATATATTTCTCCTATTTCGAGGAAGGGTGGTTGGTTTTATCAATAAATGCAAAACTTCTAACGAAGGCAGATTGTCATTCTAAGAAATAAATCAATATGATAGAATCGACAATTTTATTTTTGGACCCAATCAAAGACGTCTGGTCATTATGGTATAAAAACATATGGATATGTCAAGGTCGCTCTATGAACAACAAAAGGCCTACAACTCTACATTATTAAACTGTTCTTTCTTTTATCAGACTTGTTATTATAGAAACAGACACAGATAATATGTCTATATAACAATACAGTCCACCTAGGTCATACTATTGTCTTCTCTCGTAATATGGCGCTTGAAGAAGATCTTTGACGATATCATTGTATTCTCTAGTAATACTACTAGACGATCTTTGACGATAGTATTGTATTCCCCAGCAATAAAAACCGATCATTATAATATTATATAGACGGGTTAAGGGGTGAATCTACTATTGAAAGGGATTCATCAAAAACACATGTTTAAATGCCTGATCCTTTCACAGGAATACACTCTTTAACAAAGCGGACATGACATAGCAAGTTTGACAACACACCAATTCAATAATAATGCAATGTGGGTGGGTGAAAGGCCTCTAACTAGTTTTAACGGAAGTAATATAATAAAAATATATACATTTATAAAGCGCTAGTACCCCATGCACAGAGGCATGCTCACAGCGCACACAATTAAGTTCATTATTAATCATGATAACATTTCTCAAAAATATGTGTTTTAGGTCTTGATTTAAAACAAGAAAGAGTTGGTTATGATTTAATGATTTATGGTAGGTTGTTCCACTATTTAGGTGCATTAACTGAGAATGATCTGTATCCGAATGATTTTAGCTTCTTCCCTGGGCAACACAACTGATGAAGTCTGTTTGATCGGAGGTTACGAGAGGCAACATGTATTTGCATAAGATCAGATAAGTTTTTGGAGCTAAGCCATTTACACACTGATCAGTCAAGGACAGAATTTTGAAGATGATTCTTTCATTTATTGGCAGTCAATGAGAGTATTTTGATGATCTGGTAACAATTCGAGCTGTGTTTTTTCGCACAAGTTCCTAGTTTCTTCGACTTGTACAGATTTAAACGTTTATATGGTTCTTGTTTTTTTTTTGATTAATGACACTGTTTTCAAAACGGGCTTCAGTTCTTGGCTGTTTGTCAACAATGTGTACAGTTCCATCTTTGGACACAGACAGCGTTTTTTGTTGTGTATAAAAGGTTTACAAGTTAAAACTCCGACCAACAATCCAGTGCGGTCTAAAACATATGAATTTTGGATATTTCCACACAATAATAATAATAATTCTGCGTACAAGATTGATCATTGTACAAGATTGATCACTGTAATGTTTAGGACTTCAGAATTTAACGATCGAGGCAGCTGTTCCAATGTCTGGGGCTATTTTTATGGGTCGAGATGGATAACAACAACAATAAACGGAACTAAAATAGCTGTCTTCTCAAACACTATCAATTACAAATTATTATTATTATTATTTAGTGTATTTCTATAGCGCATCTTTCACAAAGTGCCCAGATGTTTTTTTCCAATTCAATAGACAATATGCTATAAACTTATTGGAAAAATAAAAACAATAAATTGGTATACATTAAAAGTATCACAATAATAATAGCGCAAGAGAAATACAAAATAAGTTATAAAGCCTGTAGTAAAGTTCAATAAATTGCTTTAGTAAATAAAAACGTTTTTAGATTGTATATTTTTGTTTTGCGTGTAGTGCAATCCTCCTGCACTTACTATTACAGTAGAGTTTTAGCCCTTCGTACTGCATATTGTAACATGCTAAGAGTGAACCTCGCATTTTGATTGGTCAATTAGACACCATCTATTGGACAATTACACCCCTCTGTTTTAGTATTTTCTTTTAAAATCGTAAATAGCATGTTGGACAATAACACCCCTATAAATGCAAAACATGAAGTGTCTATCTCCTAAATGTTCTCGTTGTCAGGCTTTGCTCCTGTTTGCTCACTACATTTATTATTTTAGCGTTTTTCGAAATTCCGTCCGGATTATCGCCCTTATTGTTAAAACTATTTGACGCTCTAACACCCCACGTCAACTGGCAGACTATCGCAGGTTTATCTTGTATATTTTTGTTTTGCGTGTAGTGCGATCCTCCTGCACTTACTATTAACTGAATCACAACTCCTTACTGTTAATGGTAGTTTATTCGATAGTTTAGGAGCTTTAAAAGCGAACAACCCTTTTTCCCGCTGATGACTTAGCGTTGGATCCAGTTATCACTACTGGAGCGGAGTTGACAGTTGGAATAATATTGATATAATAACTGCGATAGGTACTCAGAAGCCAAACCATTTAGACATTTAGAGGTTAATAGTAGGATTTTATAGTCAATTCTATAAGTAATAGGTAGCCAGTGTGGGAGGGGGGGGGGTAATAATATTGGTGTTATGTGATTAAATTTAGAAGATCCAGTTATAAGGCGGGCAGCAGAGTTTAGGAATTTTTGAAGTTTGTCGAGTGATTTTTTAGGAACACCGGGAATCAGTGAGTTGAAATTGTCCAGTATAGAAATAACTAAAGCTTGAATTGGTGGCTTAGAAGCATCTATTGATTTTACCAATGTTTACCAGGTGAAGTAACCGGTTTTACAAATATTATTTATTTGGCACTCCATATCCATATTTGAATCGAAAATAACTCCAATAATTCTAGCGGAATTAGATTGAGACACGAACTGATAACTCGCCATCCAGTTTAGAAAGATTGAATTTTGAGCCTATTACTAAATCTTCAGTTTTGTCACCATTCAATTTAAGGAAATTTTTTGACATCAGAACTTCGATGCTATCGATACACTGTTCAATGTTAATTTTAGATATATTGAAATTGTTAGGATTCGAGGGGTAACACGAAATAAATAACTCCGTGTCGTCAGCATGAAGGTGATATTCAAGTTCATGTTTTTTAACCAGATTACCAAGTGATGATGTATATAAACTGGACAATATCGGCCTAAGCACAGATCCTTGAGGCACTCCAAATTTCAGCTGCGATTCAGTTGAAGATTCCTGGCCCACAACAACTCGCTGTGTCCTACTCGTAATATCAGACTGGATTATTTTCAGAGCATCATCAATGATTCCAAAGTCTGTTTCCAGTCGATTAATTAGAATATGGTGATCTACCGTATCAAAAGCAGCATATCAGAAGGATGCAGTTTTGATTATCTAACGCTGTAAGAACCGTTTAGAGATGACACGTTCCAAAGGCTATGATATGAAACTCAAGTTTTAATACCGGTCGATAGTTTTTCTCGATTTCTTGATCCAGTGATTTATTTTTGATGAATGGATATATGATGGCAGACTTAAAGGTGTCTGGAAAATTATTATCGCGGAGTGAAGAATTTAAAATATTTGTGGTAACACAAATTCATGATGGAAGGCAGTCTTTAAAAAAAAAACTGAGTAGGAATTGGATCGAGTGGGCATATGATATCGATGAACATGAAGTGATAAGTTTTGACAATTCAGGTTCACTGACCACGCTAAATGAACTGAGTGGGGATGGTAGAACTGTCGGATTTGTATCGCAAGATATCCCATCTCCTGAATTTAGTACAAGATTGGCTCTAATAGCAGATAATTTCTTAGATTTCGTGGTTTTGCCGCGTCTGAACCGGAAATAAGTATGTTGGATCTTTAAGTTACCAACGAAATTTTCACAGAGTCTTGATATTACTAGACCGGGGGTATGACCACGGACATGGGTTTTACTTTAAACATGTTGGTGCAAAGGAAATATGTCTAGAAGCCATTTAAGATTTAAAGATGATGGACCGTTGCTGTTATGTTAATGCCACAATGGAAGTTGAAATCACCCACAACAAGTAGGGCAAAGTTACTGAAAGTAACATCCCCCAGGAATGACTTTAATTCATTGAAGAATAAATCAACAGATTTTCCAGGTGGACGGTATATAATTATTTTCCGTTTGGTTTTCTGTTTTATAGTTACAAAATAGTCCAAACATATAGAGCTCTTGAATTTAGTTGGTTTTGGGTTGGTAGATTTGATAGTTGATTTAAATATAAGTGCAACCCCACCACCCCGTGTTTTCTTAGGTACGCTATGTATGGAATATCCGGAGGGTATCAGTTCAGCTAATGAAGATTGATCATTAAGGTTCATTGAGCCAAGTTTCAGAAAGTGCAAATCGATCGAGTTTATTAGTTTGTATAAATTCATTAAAATCCAATGTCTTATTCCAGTCTGATCTACAGTTCAGTAGACAGAGGAGGCATGTCGTAGTTGTGGTTTTACATGATTTGTTAGGACTTTGCTGTAATTCAATTTGAATGAGGATTTGGGTTCATTGCATGAGTTTTTTTTAAGATGGGCGTCAAATCTTGAGGTGATTAAGGTTGATATGTGATGTCTAGGTTTTCTCCTGGTTGGTTTATGTTTTAATATAGCTTGGGCTATCCCTTTAATTTCATGATAAAATTTACTGCTTTCACATTTGGTTACATTCTTTTTCAGTTGTAGCAGTTCATGTCTGCTATAGAGGGGATCACGGTGGCTAAGTGGATAAGGCTCTGGTTCGCTAGTCTGGAGGTCGAGTGTTCGATCGCTGCATAGGCCGAGAAAGTTCATCTCGATTTTCCGGCGTGATTTCCCCTTGACAGCTGCCTAGTCGTTCGGATGGGACGAAAAACCGACGTCCCGTATACACTTTGGAGTGCACGTAAAAGACACCTTGGCAGTTGGAATTCGATATAAGAGTAGGCCGTAGCGCCGCTGCCCGGGCAAAAAATTTCCCTCAATGCCCGTCTTCAATTAGCCCAGGTTAGGTGCTTAAGCGTAGGACGTTAAACCCCATTCCATTCATTCATTCATGTCTGCTATAGATTGAGCTAGAGTTGTATTCATTAGGCGTAATCCCAATAGTCATAATACTAATCACAAACACACACCATGTGATATAATATACTAAACTCTTTGATCCTTGACACAATATAATCCAAATTTACTTATCCATGATTGACTGGTCACTATTTAAAATCCAATAAAAATGTTTAAGCACAGATTTCACAAAAAACAAACACAGTTTTTTTCCAATCATTTTAAACAGACTTATAGAAGAGTTGAGCCATTTTCCAGCACTAAGAAAGATAGATTTATTTAATATAATACCTTTCTATTCCAATTTCAACTAGTATAAGAAATCCTGGAGTGATGTTTGATAGCAACCTTAATATGGAAACCCATATCAACCATATATCTAAAGTGTGCTATTTCATTCTACGGAACATTGGGTGCATCAGGAAGTATCTTAATGCTGATTCTACGAAGATACTGGTGTCCTCGTTGACTCTTTCCAGAATAGATTACTGCAATAGTTTACTGGCTGGTTCTCCCACTTCTCTTGTTTCACGACTCCAAAAGATCCAGAACACAGCAGCTAGAATAATATCTCTGGCTCCTCGTTACAGTCACATAACTCCAATTCTCAAAGAACCCATTTGCTTCCTGTTAGTTACCGAATCAAATTTAAAATTCTGTGTTTTACATTTCGATGTTTAAATGGCACTGCCCCAAAATACCTGAGTGATCTCTTACGATTATATACTCCTGCAAGGACCTTAAGATCTGTAGATAAAAAACTGCTTGTAGTGCCTAAGCCTAAAGCGGCCCGTTTTGGACAAAGGACTTTTTCCTACTAAGCCTCAACAGAGTGGAATGATCTTCCACTGGAAATAAAGAACTCTCCAAATATTGCTGTGTTTAGATCCAGACTTAAAACCTTTTTGTTTAAGAAAGCATTCACTTTATGACAGATGTGATCATTTTTGACTGCCTTTTGAGCATGCTCATGCATGGATATTGCTCAATATAAAAAAAACTATTATTATTATTAATACTTGTAGAGCAAATATGAGCTAACTTTTCGCTCTACTACTTCTACTACAAGTTGTCAGGGCCCCAAATATTGCACTTAGCTTTGTTTACTCGTTAAAAAGCTAGAGCCAGTGCAAATGGGTTAGTGATGATTTTGACTATTTTGATATATATATTACATGCAGTTGTGTGGAATTAATGAATAATGGCGAGGTGACTGGTTATGTAGGAAAGGTAGGACTGTGTCGAAGAGATATCAATGGGAAAGGTTATAGATCAGAAAGTGGTCAGTTTGGAGAGATAATATGAAAATTGACTTACCAGACTAGTGACCGGAACTGACGTTCTTCTCGACTTCATACTTTTTATCAACTTTTGTTCTTGTTTAAAATCCACAGGGGTATCATTATCAGGAATATTGTATAGTGCCCCTGGGGCGGCGTAGGATTTACGCCGACCCGTCCGCATTTTGAATGCCGAATTCATTGATTAAAGTATGAAACCAATATCATATACATATAACTATTACACTCTTCAAATGTACTATTATCCACAAATTCTAGATCTAGTATTCCATTAACATCATTCCTGGTAATGAAACCAGCATCCCCTATATCCACAGTTATTTTTCCGTAGTTTTGAATCGGATATCCACAAAAAACGAGTTCTTGATCCAGATGTCTGCAATGAAGCAACGTGTTGGGCTCAATGGCGTATCAGATCAGACGTTGTTACCTTAAAATATAAACAAAATTACGTTAAATCATAGTAATGGCGACGATACGGATAATGATATTAATGATGGGATAGGATCAGTTAATGACGATGATGGTGTCGAGGACAGCGCAAAGATAATATTAATGATGAAGGTTTCGCTGGCGTTATGAGACAAAACGGAGTCCGGGGGACAATTTTTAAATAAACACACTTTTGCAAGTTAAGGGGGGGGGGGGCAACCCTTTATCTCTTTTAGATGAATCCAGTAACCATATTTATATAATCTTTTCCTACCTAACTGCCCATTCTCCATGACGAAGTTTTTAATACTCGAACGTGCTTCATTGCATAATGACAACAACAAACTTTCACTGAATTAATACATATTTTGTTGACTATAGATTTATACTTGAGCGTTCTGACTTGTCGTGCATTTAGCAAAAGAACTATTTGATACTAACTCACAAGAAGATATTTCTAAATATCGCATATAATTTACATAGATCATCATGACATTCCGTTATTAATCATTCTACTGTGTCAAGTTGTAGTCACTGTTAATTGTTTAGTTCAGGGATCTCCATTGTCATAATATATGACACAGTTTGTATTTATCAGGACGAGCACAATAAGCTGTTATTAATAAAATAGCATAACATCAGTATTCAGGAATAATTATTATTTTATTATTACGAACAATATACACCCCGCCGACCCCACCCCCGACATTTGCTTATGTGTTCAATTCTTCAATGTTACAAAGCATGTGAAGAAACAACAAAAGAGAAAATAGCACAGTATAAGAAGAATATAACAACAAACAAAGAATACCACAACAAGAGAGGGAATATCACAGTGAAAGAGAGAATATTACAACAAACGAGAGAATATCACAACAAAAGAGGGAATAGCACAGTATAAGAAGAATAAAACAACAAACAAAGAATACCACAACAAGGGAGAGAATATCACAGTGAAAAAGATAATATTACAACAAAAGAGAAAATGTCACAACAAAAACAGGAATTTCAAAACAAAAGAGGGAATATCACAACAAAAGAAGGAATATCACAACAAAAGAGGGAATATCGCAACAAAATAAGGAATATCACAACAAAAGAGAGAATATAACAACAAAAGAGAGAATATCACAACAAAAAATGGAAAATCACAACAAAAGAGAGAATATCACAACAAAATAAGGAATAGCACAACAAAAGAGGGAATATCACAACAGAAGAGAGAATATAACAACAAAATAGAGAATATCACAACAAAAGAAAAAATATCTCAACACAAGAGAGAATATCACAACAGAAGGAATATCACAACAAAGAGGGAATATCACAACGGTGCGCGGAAAAAAAGTCACAGGAAAAAAAGTCACAGTAAAAAAGTCACAAATTTGTCTAGGTAAAAAAGTCACAGGAAAAAAAGTCACAGGAAAAAAAGTCACAGGAAAAAAAGTCACAGTAAAAAAGTCACAAATGGGATGGATTTGGCACCGCTGACACGATCTCTGCACAGATTTCGTAGCTGTGTCTGCATCTTTACAAATTTCTTTTTGACCTTTCTGACAGGTCGATTGCCGATGGCATCCTGGGCAACGACATCGGACTGTGGCTGATTCCTTCTGGAACCACTCCACCACTCTCCAGATGGATGGATGGTGTTGGCCGACAAGATTGTAGAACTTGTTGTTCCATCCCCCGCAGATGTTGTTCATGGTTGCGTCATGTACGTTCCAAACTTCAGGAGGGAACATTTGGGGGGGGGGGGTCTTCTCATGGAGAGGGTTAGGCCTTGTAGTGGGGTACTAGTCCTAGTGTCTGGACTTGTCGCCAGGTTGACTGTGCCAGGTGGTAGAAGCATCCTTTGGCTGCCACGTCTCTACCAAACACGACAAGCAAAGAGCGCAAAATACTGTCTTTGAAATCAGTCACGATCGTTTTTTACAAACATCTCATGGCCAAGTTCTTCACACTTATCAACAATATAAATTGTGACTTTTTTACCTGTGACTTTTTTACCTGTGACTTTTTTTCCTGTGACTTTTTTTCTGTGACTTTTTTACTGTGACTTTTTTTCCTGTGACTTTTTTTCCTAGATTCATCACAACAAAGAGGGAATATCACAACACAAGAGAGAATATAACAACAAAAGAGAGAATATAACAACAAAAGAGAGAATATCTCAACAAAAGAGAGAATATAACAAAAAAAGAAGAATATCACAACAAAAGAGAAAATATAACCACAAAAGAGAGACTATAACAAAAAAGAGAAAATATAACAACAAAAGAGAGACTATAACAAAAAAGAGAAAATATAACAACGAAAGAGAGAATATAACCACCAAAGAAGAATATTATAACAAAAGAGAGAATATAACCACCAAAGAAGAATATTATAACAAAAGAGAGAATATTATAACACAAGAGAGAATGCCATAACAAAAGAAGAATATCAAAAGAAGAGGGAATCCTATTTTTTTTCCAATAAAAAATCTTAAAATATATACACAATAAAAAGAATAAAAACACAATAGACCAAAGTACGTGAATCTCAACTGGTTCTATGAAGGAAAAGATAAATGAGTTTACTAGATCTATTATTATCATGAGGTAGCTTATTCCATAGAATTTGAACAATGAAGTTACATTTTACGATGTTATAATTTTTGACAGTTTTTTTTTTAACCACGAGGAAACTTGATATAAAGATCACTACAGACTGCTATAGTCTCTGAATCTCGACAATTGATCGACTAACTGACCTCAAGCTTTGCATACAAATTGTATGATACAATTTAATATTATTAAAATAAGTCTCACATTAAAACGGAATATACTGGTCTTTTTCTCAACAGAAGAATAAATAGTTCCCCTTTAATTTCGAATTTCCATGTAAACAAATATAACCTTTGACCTTCAAGATGTGTTATAAACATTTATATATTTGTTGACCATAGTAAACATTTATATATTTGTTGACCATAGTAAACATTAAGATATTTGTTGATCATTATTGTTAACATATGGCTCATGCGTACCCTATCACGTTCAAATGTTCTCATAATTTCACCGAAAATAAAACAATATATTACGTCAAGTAATTACATGTAAACCTGTACTAACATACGGTAGGCTATAAATCACAGCCATTATAAAACTCTACTTGAAGTAAAAGGTTGATAACAATTTATTTTTAATCCACTCATTTCACGAAACTACTCTACCCACTTAAAGATACGTCATGGGAGATTGGGTAAAGAGCTTACAGGGTTCGCTATAATATTTTTTTTTAAAAAAAAACCCCTAGATAATGTAAAGGTAATTTGTTGAAAATTCCATTGGAATTAATCCACCATGAACCGAGTTATCAACTTTTGAAATTTCCGCCTAGCCTCGTTCATCATTACTAAAGTTAGTACACTAATCAGCATAGTCTCGATTATCCATGGTTTTGATTTTATTATTAATGAGCGTTAGCAGCGTATAGGATTCTAATCCAGCCGATATCGAAGCCTAGCCTTGACATCCAGAGTTGATGATGGCCTGTCTAATTAATAATTAAGATAAGATTTCAGGCCTAAAGATAGACCTTCAAAAGGCAGATTTAGCTCTTGCATAATGCTTGTTTAACTGAATGACATTTATAGAGCGTATAACTCAAGCTCAAAATTTTCAATAATATTGGAAATTAAAAACACCAGTATTGGTCCATTTAATTAATATCAACGTTGATGTATTTGCGTGAAAATATGTCCGCCTGTTATCCAATATTTAAGAAACAATGTTTATTGGAAAATCATTTCTCGGTGTGGGTGATCTGTGATATCGAGTATCATTTGTAATGAAATGAAATGGGGCTTAACGTCCTAATGTTCAGCCCTATGGAAGACCAAATGGGACAATATTCATGATTCGTGTTTCTACATTCCAGTTTGAACATTTTAGACACGAACGCAACATTCTAAACTAATGATTCTCGTTTCTACATTCCAGTTTGAACATTTTAGACACGAACGCAACATTCTAAACTAATGATTCTCGTTTCTACATTCGTATGTCAACACTTCATTCACAAAATCAACATTTTAAACAAAAAATTGACTTTATGTTTCATTTTCGCCGTTTTATCGGTAACTTTTATATATCATTAAATATTAAAATTATAAAATAATTTCTTAATTTTACACGACAAAGAAATCAATTCAATGGTTTCTGAAAGTGTCTAATAAAAAAAGTCTGAAATTGGAACTCTTGTGAAAATATCTTCTACGTTTCAAAAAGTCTTGAAGTTAAAATCTTGAAATGAAAATGTCCAGAAAAATAATGAATTATCAACATTATTACACCAGAGGGCGCTAACCGAAAACAATTTGGCAAGCTATTCGGCTAGCGACCTATTCGACAGATCCAGCTGGTAGGTAACCTGCTCGCTGGCAACCTATTCAGAATAAATTCAACAGTCGACCAAACTCATATTTTTTATCAATCAATCAAATTTGTTACGTCTATCAAATGAAAGTAGAATATATTATTATTTATCCATTCCTTTAGCTCAGAATAGCGATGTAATTTCGCATTATCTTACAAAATTCTGGACATCCAACTAAATATATTCCGAACGGTATTTAGATAAGCTTTCCCAAATATTATTAATAAAAGTTGGCACAGTCACATTAAAGGGGTGCACTCTCATCCTAAACATGGCCAATTTTGAAAATAAAAAGATTTAAAGGGAAAGACTGTTAATGTTAATATGCCGTGTCAAAATTCGGACCATCGTACAAAATTCTAATGATCCAACTAAATAAATTCTACAGGGTAATTGAACAAGCTTTCCAAATATTATTAGTAGAACAAGCTTTCCAAATATTATTAGTAGAAGTTGGCACAATCTTATTAAAGGGGCGCGCTTTCAATTTGAAAGTGAAAGAACAGTGATATTCCGAGTCCAAATTCGGATCATCGTACAAAATTCTGAGCATCCTGATATATACATTCTGAAAGGTAATTAGACAAGCTTTCTAAATATTATTAGTAAAAGGTGACAAAATAATATTAAAGGGGCGCGCTCTCAACCTGAATATAGCCATTTTTTCAATATTCTAAATGTAAAGATAGGCCGGTATTTATTCGAAGTCGAAATTCGGATTATCGTACAAAATTCTGGGCAACCAGCTATATATATTCTGAAAGGTAATTGAATAAGCTTTCCAAATATTATTAGTAAGAGTGGACACAATCAAACATAGCCAATTTTTCAATATTCTAAATGTAAATATAGGCCGGTACAAAATTCTGAGCATCCAGCTATATATATCCCGAAAGGTGATTAAACAAGATTTATTAAAGTGCTTTGAAAAATTTGCGACGTTTAGGATGAGAGCGCATCTCTTAAACATGATTGTGCCAACTTTTACTAATATTATGATTTATGTAGAAAGCTTATTCAATTACACTGTACCTTTTAGAATATACACAGCCAGATGCTCAGAATTTTGTAGGAATCAGGATGATCCTAATTTGGGCTTCGAAAAGAAAAACACAGGCCTATCTTTACATTTAAAATATTGAAAAATTGGCTATGCCCAGGTTGAGGGCGCACCCCTTTAATATGATTGTGTCAACGTTTACTAATAATATTTGGAAAGCTTATTCAATTACCTTTTCGAATATATTTAGTTGGATCGTCAGAATTGTGTACGATGGTTCAAATTTTGACACGGCATATTAACATTAACAGTCTTTGCCTTTAAATCTTTTTATTTTCAAAATTGGCCATGTAATGTATAGGATGAGAGCGCACCCCTTTAATATGACTGTGCCAACTTTTACTAATAATATTTGGGAAAGCTTATTTAAATACCGTTCGGAATATATTTAGTTGGATGTCCAGAATTTTGTAAGATAATGCGAAATTACATCGCTATTCTGAGCTAAAGGAATGGATAAATAATAATATATTCTACTTTCATTTGATAGACGTAACGTTGAATTTGATTGATTGATAAAAAAGATGAGTTTGGTCGACTGTTGAATTTATTCTGAATAGGTTGCCAACGAACAGGTTACCTACCAGCTGGGTCTGTCGAATAGGTCGCTAGCCGAATAGCTCGCCAAATTATTTTCGGTTAGCGCCCTCTGGTGTAATAATGTTGATAATTCATTATTTTTCTGGACATTTTCATTTCAAGATTTTAACTTCAACACTTTTTGAAACGTAGAAGATATTTTCACAAGAGTTAAAATTTCAGATTTTTTTTATTAGACACTTTCAGAAACCATTGAATTGATTTCTTTGTCGTGTAAAATTGAGAAATTATTTTATAATTTTAATACTTAATGATGTATAAAAGTTACCGATAAAACGGCGAAAATGAAACATAAAGTCAATTTTTTGTTTAAAATGTTGATTTTGTGCATGAAGTGTTGACATAAGAATGTAGAAACGAGAATCATTAGTTTAGAATGTTGCGTTCGTGTCTAAAATGTTCAAACTGGAATGTAGAAACGAGAATCATTAGTTTAGAATGTAGAAACTGGAATGTAGAAACACGAATCATGAATATTGTCCCATTTGGTCTTCCATACAGCCCCGATTGGACTAATGAACATTAGGCACACACCATGCAGTGTGCTACGAGGAAAATTTTGTCTTGACGCCAATACAAAAAAAAATACAAATTTAACTGTAACTATATCCAAGAAATAGTACATGAGTACTAATTTAATGGTGTTTCGAGGGATAAAACCCACACTATGCCAATACGTGTACCCAACCACCGGAATCTGTTGATATAAAATAAACTATTTACACTTGTGTATTAGATTAAAGTGAATAGAAGGGAGTTTTATTGTGTGCCCAAGGTAACCGTTTAATTATATACATATATTGTCGAGTTGGTTATTTGAGACAATATCATTGTGTTTACATATGCTATAGATTAATCTGTATGTAGGTAAAATTAACCAACCGTATATTCTCAAACCTACACATTATCCCTATATACATATTTACATAGTCAAAAAGCCGATTACAGTATATGGTTTAGGGTGAGGGAGAGCGCGAGAGGGAGAGAGAGAGAGAGAGAGAGAGAGAGAGAGGGAGGGAGGGAGGAGGGGGGTATTTAATGGCCACTCGTCAGAAACTAGGTTATTTCGGGACTAACATAACGTCCAATTTTATTTTAATAATTCCTTGGCGCGTAGGGGCCGGAGGGCCCAAAGAAAATCCACGAGGTCGTACAAGCGACCTTACTCCTTGGCACGTACAACCGGGGAATTTAAACCACGCCAGTTGCTTCAATGACAGACATTATGATCCATCCCCCTAGTATCGTTCATGTCTTCAGAAATAGATCTTATTTTTAAACGACCAGCATGAGAATTTTTCTAATGACTAGCCAAATCAGAAATTCTTATTAATGTCTTCAGAAGTAGACACCTTTAAGAGCGGGAAATATCAGAATATTTTAATGATCAGAAATGTCAGAAAATCTATAATGGCGCAAATTTATATCAAATACTAGTTAGATAAAGTCTCACATGGTTGTTATTTGGAATACATAGGGGATCCAAGATCGGTTTTCTTAATAAACCGGAAATTGTCTACTTAGACAGATTGGCAGATATGATCTTTTAGTTATTTCGCTTAGACTGTCAACTATCAAGATTCATCAGCCGACCGAGCACCTATGTTTTAATATCTCCCACGTAACATTGCAGAATGGCTATAAGTTCAGTACAGTTATTTAAGATATACGGTTACATTCCATTGCTATTATATTCTATATATATAGAGAATCTCCTACGAGTGTTTTTTGATATCAAAAAATATCAACACAAGTTGATAAAGTAAAAAAAACCGAGGCTCTGCCGAGTTTTTTTACTTTATCAACGAGTGTTGATATTTTTTGGTATCAAAAAACATGAGTTGGAGATTTTATTTATCACCCAATCCTTTCTTACATGCACAAATAAATAAATATAATTCTTTGGTATAGATTTCACTTTTACAGAACCTAATTACATTACTGCGTAGTGATACATCATTTTTTGAAAGCAGTTTAGCTATTGTATAGTCCTATATACTGACCCAGTTTTTTTCTTCAAGGTCAATTAAATAAAAGCAGTTTCCTTTTTTTTCTAAAAAGTCACTCTTTACTTGAACTAAGTGGTTTCATTAAAGTAAAAGAAAGTAGTTCCTTATTGTTTGACCAATCAAATTTATGTAAAGCGATATCACCACTGTGTATATATCACAGTAGATTATGTAATTTATCACACAAGCGATATCTACTGTCAAATGTATTATTGGGTGATAAATATATGTATATATATATCCCCACAGACAAAAATATTCATCAATTATAATTTTTGATCTTCGTCCAAGACTACATAGATCGTTATCTTTGACAAGCACAGACTATTTAAAACAGTTAAGATTAAAACGAAGACAGAATATGGAAATAGGGTATAAGTTGAACAGTTCATAATCAACTTAAATTTAAAGATGCTTTCTTCAATGCCTTTCTTTAGGACATAAATGTTATATAAACTATTCATAAGACATTTATTAACTTGCCAAGACCATAATCATAATCAACTCTCGATGCCATCAGATGATCTAGATTTGCATCAGAGTTAAAAATGGTTGTCAGTTAATGATTTAAGTTAAAAATGGATAATCAACACTTTCATATCCTCTTTTCATTATCTATTTTATTTAAGTATTGTAGCGAGAACTACCAGCCCTGTATTAAAATCTTACCTAACGCATCTTAAAAAAATAGTATGTGCTTTCGTTTGATCTAATTTTATATGGAGATGATTATTTCCAATTGGTGATCCGCATTTCAAGTTACCGAAAGTACCCACTCCGTCAGATTGGTTTGAAGAAATGAACAACTATAATAGATTGTCGAGTATTTTAGTAGCAAAGCATTTATATTTGAATAATGTGCAAAATGTCGTTCCTTGAATCTGTCAGAATTGCGATGGGTTCGCTAAAAGGGATCGAAAAAATTATCGATCCTACGTAAAATTATTCACAAACAAAACGGGTACTTGCTCTATTGAGTTTAGTTTAAAACGGGGTTTAACGTCTAATCAAAAAATGACTTTGGTAATTTTGAGACTAGCATGGTAATTTTAATTTTAATGAGAATTGTGTGCAATGACAGTTTTGTGCAATGAGAATTTTGCATGGCCGGACAGTGGGGTTCCCGCCTGCTCGTCCCCAAATTCCAAGTGTCAATTGCGCACCAATATGTACACGGGCTGATCTACGGTTCTCGTCCCAGGATTAGGAACGCCCCTGATAAGTGAGAACCTGCCTTATAAAATCGCGATGGATCGAACCTATAGGATATTCTACGGCTCAACTACCACGCCGTCACTCTTAGCCTTATGGTTAGCACGCGCGTGCTGTATCATAAGGTCTGTCATTGAGTCAACTAGCGGGGTTTCGTCCCCGGTTGTTCGTGACAATGAATAGGGTCGCCTGTCAAACCTCGTGGATTTTCTCCGGGTTATCCGGTTTCCTCCCACTGCTAAAGACCCATACACGCAATTATTGAAATAAAATTTAACCATATGTTAGTCCCAAAATGAGCAAGTTTGTGTCGAGTGGGCGTTAAAACCCATTTCTCTCTCTCTCCTCTCTCCTCTCTCCCTCTCCCTCTCTCTCTCTCCCTCTCTCTCTCTCTCTCTCTCTCTCTCTCTCTCTCTCTCTCTCTCTCTCTCCCTCTTTCTCTTTTAAGAAAACTCACATATCATTGACATTTACAAGAGTGATTTAATAAAACACAAATTGCTTACACTGCTGCACGCTCAAAAATACAAATAAATCCCAAGTCTAATTTCATTCGTAAAATAGTATTGATTTTTCGCACGACTATTGAAAATTTCTTATTTGAAAATCATGTTTGATTCTATTAACCAGAAATAACCGGCAAGGTTGTCAAGAAAATCTTTTAAAGCCAACCTTTTTATAGCCGTATCCCGCTATTGGTAATACTGAATTTGGGGTTATTCATCGCATGGAATCTCATTACAGATAGAATTTACAATCTATAATAAAAAAAAAATAGTTTCAGCAATAAAAATACAGAGGGCGTGTAAGATTCCCTTAAGGTGGAGCAGTAACACTTTTAAAAATGAAATGTTCAGATAAACAATTCCTGTTGATTGTTCACGACTACTTTAAATTGGCGCCAATAGACATATTTATGTTCCTTGTATAGTAACTACATGCTATGCAAAAATAATGGGACACACAAGACAAGGTCTCTATTAACGTTAATGGTCGTATTTCAAGTTTCTCGGGGAATGTTAACACTCGGACTTCCTCAAGAAGTTCCGCATGACCCCGGGAAGTTCCGTTTGACCCCGAGGTTTATACATAAGAAGAAGTGATTTCCTAAAGCTAGGGGAACTGAAAAGATATAGTAAAAATAAATCAATAAGAGTTTAATGTTAGGGGAATCAGAGTATGATATGGTGCCAGAGTGGGTCTTCTTTCCTATTATCGCCATTAACAATTTTCTTCAGTATTAAAAGAGTTGACCCTCTCTGATTTAGCTCAAAATAAAGTGCTAAGTTGTGTTCATCGATAAGTTATAAGATACATACGATTACATTTTCGTTTCGAAGGATTGGGAATAAGTTGGTGTGTTGAATAACTATTGTTTTTCACTTTTGGCTTAAACTGCACCCCGACTCTTGCACGCACACTTATCTCAACATTGGCTTCATTCATGAATGGACCGAAATCAGCACACCCACAGTGCAATCGAAATTTATTATTCATCCAAAATCTAAAGAAGGGGTGATATTTTAAAGCTATGTGGAGTATTGAGTGGGGGTTTGCTTGGCCGACTGGCGAGCACGTGCGCGCTGTATCACAAAGCCTGTCATTGAGTCAACTGGCGTGGTTTCGAATCCCCGGTTGTACGTGGCAAGGAGTAGGGTCACCTGTCCAACCTCGTGGGTTTTCTCCGGGTCCTCCGCTTTCCTCCCACTGCTAAAGACCTCTACGCGCAAGCAAATTATTGAAATAAAATTAAACCATATGTTAGTCCCGAAAGGACCTAGTTTCCCCTCTCTCTCTCTCTCTCTCTCTCTCTCTCTCTCGTATTGCCTAATTGTTTGGATTGGATAATAAATACATAGTAAATTTAAGCGCAATTGAATATCAACCAGTGTTAAAGTGATCTCTGTGATTATTAAAGAGTACCTAGAAGGTGGGGGGGGTGGTGGTAAAGTAATCAGAACATAATGGTGTAAATTATTCACGAGAACTTCTTCACACCTGGCCGTAAAGATTACAGTAATGTTATTGAATTTTTGATCAATAGCATGACATCGTACATACACACAATTAACAAAGGTCTATCGGTACGTATGAAAAACGGACTGAGGTTGCATAAAGTTGTATTATATCTTAACATAGGTTTTTTTTAAAAGTTAAGATTGGCACATATAATATTGTGCTAAATTACAAGTTGTTCATTACGGGGTGGAGATAAGCAGGGTAGAGAGAGAGAGAGAGAGAGAGAGAGAGAGAGAGAGAGAGAGAGAGAGAGAGAGAGAGAGAGAGAGAGAGATGGGGTGTAACGTCCAATCGACACAAACTAGGTCATTTGGGGACTAACGTATGGTTTTCAATTTTTATTTACGGAAACCGAACTGCCCGGAGGTAACCCACGAGGTTGAGAAGGCACCCCTATTTCCATGTCACATACGCTCACACTAAGGCTCGAAACCTCAGCCGCAAGCCATAGGTGACCGGCCAGCTAGAGGTCGAAGTGCAGTACTCTAGACCACTAGGCCATCCCAACCCCCCTTGCATCATTGCAAATAATTTCGATTATTCACGTTATTATTTCTGATTAACTTGAGTGTAATGCGTGATTTATGTTATTCACACTTGGTTCGTTGAAGTTAGAATCACATTAAATTATTCTGCATGTGATCTGATGTTTATAGATTATGGTATAATTAAAGATACGTTCACAGAATAGTATTTATCGGGTGGTTATTTCCAATAGAAGTATGGTATATACTAGTATGGAAAGTAGAAATATCCAATCTTACTAGAAAAATACTGGGTTCCCTAGATGGAGCGTATACAGGACAAAAACGTAAGAATTCCCCTAATCGATAGCCCGGTGATCAATTTGCACGCGGAGATTTAGCGCTTGATGTACATGTTGATAAACTTTATGAAGAGTTAGACGTATAACACTCTCTGAGACAAAAATCAGGGAAAAAGACGTGGGCAGTGGATAATCAGAGAATTTAATTAGGATTCGATATTTGTAATAAGTAGTCAGCGATTAAAGGTAACATCGCCTTGTGTATGCAATGAATTCTCCTCCGACTTCGCACTCGTTGCTAGGTACCAAGAGAGATAAGTCACGTGACACCAATGCGCGAGAGAAAGAGAGATATGGGGATTAACGTCCACTTGACACAAACTAGGTCGTTTCGGGACTAAACACTGTAACGAGTGGATCACAAAGACTGTAAGACCAAAATAAAACCGCCATAAATAATGTTATACACTACTTAGCATGGCAGAATGCACTCGACCTCCCGGCTTATCGGTTAGAAATGGAGTGGCAAAGTGAAATTAAAGTAGTCAAGTCTTTAGCTGAATATTATACAGTCTTACACGACTTACTGGTCAATTTAAATCAACAGTAATGTTCATCTCTTATCGTGAAAGGTTTGGCTTATAATATCTAATATTTAAGACAAAATAAACATGCCTTTGGGTGTCATTTGTAATGAAGCGATTCAATAAACGTGGATAAACATAACCCTTGTAGGAGCATATTACCGGTGTATACTGGAATAACCAGACGCCAAATACTGCCATTCAATATGGACTTCGCCGAACATAACTGATTAGAATTTGCAGTAAAAAGAAACGATTGAATGTAAATCAATATACATTCATATTGCATTATTATATGTGATGCTACCCATTTCTTGGTGCCAAAGAATGTCGATTTAGCTCCTTTAAGTTGTTACCCGCCCACGACAGGGTCTTAAAATCAACAATTGTTTCCGATAATGTTTAATTTAGTTGATTTCATTTTTAATAACTGTGGATCAAAAGGTGCACCAGACCCCCCCCCCCACACACACACACACATACCTGGATCCATCCTTGATGCCTCAGTAGTATTACATTAATTAGAAGGAACCATCACCATTTATTCAGTGCTATTCTTATATTACAAATTGTTCCATATTCAGACCCATCCACATCAACTACGACGAGATCTACTGCCAAGAACAGTTATTCAATTATGAGCAGATAATTCTCCCCGATTTCAAACATTAAACAAGTACTTGAAACTAGCTCACAGACGAAACAATTATACCACAATGTAAACATGTGTTGTAAGAAATTTCTCATAAACCACGAATTCAATTTAACTTTTAGGATTTATGAACGTTTGAAGAGTTTTTTATTTAAGACTTTATCATCTATATATTATAGTCTAGGGTTATCTAAAATAAACACAGAACTCAGATAAGACTTCCCTCGTCAGAACACATTTATAAAAGGAAAAAATGTTCTAAAACTGACTAAATGAATTTTATGCGCGATAAGCCTGGTCTTGTGGTAATCTTTTAAAGAGAAACATTTAAATTTTTGTCTTTTAGTGCTATAGTAGCTTATCTATTCGGACATTTTCATATTACATCAGTGCAAATGCCCCAATCAAATTTAATCTGGGGAAATTTTCACACATTTATACTAGATTTAGACTTTTCGGAAGGCTTCCTTATTTTCTATTAAAGGGACTGTCCCGAATAGAACTAAACCTCAAAAATAAAAGTCCGAGTACGTATAAAATTTAAGAATGATGTATATACCCTGACTCAAAATTTCAGCTCAAAATATTGAGTCGTTTGGACGTGAGCGTTAAAACAGCTTATCCCTTTACCCTTTTAAGATTTCGGGTCAATTCTTCCGTTGGGTGACCCGATAATCGATTCCCGTTCCTTTATAGGTCCACACGGTGAATTGTCCATGTTTTGTACTTGATAACAAAAGGTAAACTTCACCGGCACATTATATTTATAAAATAAAAGTCTGGTTTTATCAAATCACCGCATAATACAGTTTGGGACACCTGACTCCAGTTCAAGATGAAGACTGGTGGGTTTAAGTGGTTTGAAAACGTATCACATAATATTGAGTTAGTTGCTCGGCCCTAAGGTAGGGGATCTTAATTGATTTTAACACGAAATTAAGCAGTTTTATTCTCAAAAACATTATCGGGATTGACCCTTTAATGTTTCTTTCTTGTAAGGGGGCACGGGGGGTATCCGTGTAAGCCAAAGAGGTTGAGAAGGCAGCCTTATTACCAGAAACGCTTACACTAGGGATTGTAAAAGCGACTGCAAGCCACAGTTGACCGAGCAGCTAGAGCTCCACGTGCCTTGTCTATTATATTATGAGAGAATCGCGGAGCTGCGAAGATACTCTATTTTCAAAGATCAGTTTAATGAGCAATTTATTATTAAAACTTATATAAGTGGCGATTCCTTTCAGAGGATACTGTTTATACTAGTATATTTGGGATCACTGTGATCTGTCAGATATCACAAGATGGCAAACGTTCGGGTAGATGATAACTTCATATCAAATGCTCATGGTGGCCAAAATCGGGTGTATAGAGGACGTACGTTTGGAATTAGGACGAGGAAAGGAGATTGTGTACCCTGGAGATGCTGTAAGACTGACATGTCCGTCAACTATCGTTCTCTCAACAGCCTCATCACCACATACAGAGATTTTCCTAACCACCAGACCAACAACGATACGATTGCAGTGGACAAGTTCCTAGCGAACTTAAAGGATCTCGTGAAGACTGACCATAGACCAGTACCAACAATCAATCAGGAAGAACTTACAGGTAAGTTATCAAATATTTGTATTCTAAGTTGATATTATAAAATGAATTTAATCCTTCAAGTTTATATCAGTTTACCACACTTCTAACATGTCTGCCGTTGACTAAATGTGAATATGCATAGTACATGTACTTATTTTTTTCGTCTTGTGTTTTATAGGAAAATGTTTAGTAGTGCTTACAATACTGATTGGGTACTAATACTGCTTGTACATTATAAAAAAAATGTATTTTTGTATAATAATGTGTAAATAGAGCGGATGTGAATAGAATAAAATATTGAATTGAACTGTCTTTCAATGATCTGTTTTAATCCTCTGGTAAACCCTTGATTAATCCACATCATGGCATCGTTAATCGTTAATTAATCCCCTAACAGAGGAACTGGCATACTGGGGTCAAATCGAACATTATTGTATAGACTTTAGCGTCAACTAAATGTTTTCCAAGATTCACTGATGCCTGATGGACGCCCACATTTAGAAGCGTAGAACGTTTTAATTAACAAGAGATGTTAGTATTACCCGTTGACATTTCAACTATTGTGCAATAGTCGGTTGAAATTCTCCATTATTTATTCCAGTAAAGGTCATTTTACAATGTTGTTTTCCCTTTTTATACAAGATTCATTTCCTGCACTGGTGTGGCAAAATAATCTCAGAAATTGGAGATGTCAAATGATGGTATTTATCGCTGTTGTTCTTTCTTTAATTTCAACGAACATTATTTACAACCGGTAAATGCGGGCACAGATGAAAAAAACGGTGCCAACATCCTGAACAAAATAACAGGCCTTTTGTGGACGTCAGGCATACACGATTCAATCTTGTCTGTGTTTCACAAATTATCTGTAATCGACTGCTGACTTTCTATTTTAAAGGAATTAAGTCCGTAACTCAAAACCCTCTATTCTACATCGAAAACACGAATTGTTGGTCAATTTAAATCAACATTAATGATGTAAACCAACCGGGAAAAAGATGAGCTTCTAAAATCCGATATTTAAGATAAACAAATTTTTAAACATTGGTACCCGAATCCTGTACCATGATGCGCTTCAGCCCCAGTTGTATTGAGAGACTCGAGGGACGAGGTTAGACACATGCAACAAACCAAACGGGGCTATGTAGACTAGAATAACTAGACGCTAGAAATGTGCACTTGATTGCGATTGTTGCCTTATTTCGCCGAATATAAATGATTTGAAATTGGAGTAAAACGGAACTATTGAATGTAAATCAGTTTATTTACATTCATATTACAGTATTATATGCGTTGCGACCCACTTTTGTAAATTTGTAGGACCCAAATATGAGCAATTTAGATCCTTTAATATCTTTACATGTTTCGTGTTTGTCTAGTTTTACCATGTATGAGTTCTGTAATTAGCTGTAATCGTATATTGAATTATATCAGTTCTGTAATAATGTTAAATAAGTGGCATTAACCGCAGTAGATATAAAATGGTAATCAATTTTAATTGACTCCAAATATAGAAATTGAAAGACGCGGTAATCACGACGTCTTTAATGAGGATTCTCCGCGTATCATTTCTTTAGTAATATTATATGAGAGATATTAACCAAATAAACCTTTTAATCAATTTTAATTGACTTCGAAAATAGAAATTCAAAAACACGGTAAATACGACTTGTCTTCCATTATTTCTTTTCTGTAAGTTTAAATTCTACTCCCACACGACATTCATTTACATCTCTGTATCAGAACAAGATACCAGTAATAACCTGACTGTCTCCATTACGAGAAGTACTTAAGAATATGATATAACAAGATGATTTATTTCCAATTTAGAAGTTATAAGAGGACGTAAATAGAAACAAATTATTATCAGATATAACGGTTAGAGCTAAGGATATTTTGTGTATTATTAAACGGATGTATTTCAATTAAATCAATTTCGTGTTTATTAGTTTAAAATCAAGTTGTCGAATATGTAGGAATATTAACGCTAAATAAAGATTGACGATGATGTCAGGTAAGGGGGCGTCGGAATGAAATTCATTTTGGTTGGGGTGGGGGATGATAGGGTCCAGTTTAGTGATCCCCCACCTATCCCCGGATCAACTGAAACGCAAGAAATCAGACCAGCTGTTAGAAAACAGCTAGGTCTCCCCGTTCAAGCGCTACGCTTAACTTAAGAATACCGTATGGTCGTCATCACTGCTACTAGATTTTGTAGAGAATCTAGTTATTTGTTTTAAAGATAATCGTTCAACTTTGTTTATTTTTTTATGTCGAGATTACACGTTTCTACCCTGACACTTGTTAGTTCTGGTTCTGCCATTTACTTCAAGGAGATTTGAATATATGGTTGGGCGTTTAAACAAAAGCTATTGTTAGAATACAGTAAAACATAGACCACCTCTTCTAATGATGAAAGAAATACATAACAGTACTATGAACTAGAATGGAGTTCATTCAACGCTAACCCGCAGATACGAAAGAAAATCAAACCAGTAAATTCTACGAAATCAAACAACTACCAAATACCATCAATGGAGCCACCAGCACCGTGGTCTTTACAATAGTACAACGCATTTATGATAAGTAATTCAGACTGGACTAATGGAGAGACTCCACCAGAGAGAGAGAGAGAGAGAGAGAGGGAGAGAGGGATGGGGTTTATATGGTTTAATTTTATTTCAATAATTCGCTTGCGCGTAAGGGCCTTTTAGCAGTGGGAGGAAACCGGGGGACCCGGAGAAAACCCAGGAGGTTGGACAGGCGACCCTACTCCTTGGGGATTGGAAACCACACCAGTTGACTAAATGACAGACTTTATGATACATCGCGCACGTGCTAACCATTCGGCCATCAACCCCCCCTAGACAAACGGAGACGAGCATAGCCTACTGATCTACTCCGACCTAGATTTCGCGCGGACTATTTGTACATCGAATTCAAACTGCCAAGGGATCTTTTAAATGTACACCAATGTGTATACGGGACCTTGTTTTCCGTCCTACCCGAACGACCAGACAACTGTCCCTGTCGCGCCTTATCCGGAGAAACTATGGCAGACTTTCCTATGAACATTATCGGCAAACACTAGGTGCGAACCCTCGACCTCCAAGCTAGCGTGCCAACCCTTTACCCACTGAGCTATCATGGCTCCCTGATAAGTTATAAATATCTTAGATTTTATTTCTGGTAAATCATTTTCATATCATCATCTTTAAGTATTGATAATATTATATTTTGATAAGTAAGCCTGTCCATTCTTCATGAATGGTTTTTATACTCGGGTTTGCTCGATTACATAATTATAAACACAATCTGTACATTAACATATGGGACAATACGTGACCGATCTGGCTTCGGGCCAACCCTAACTGGAAACTTTTAGAAAGTACCAATCTATAGGAGTGACAGACATTCGTAAAGGTGATCTTATGTTTAATTACCCGAGGCAAGCAAGGCTACACCAGCGACCTTCGGGTCTTACATCTTCGACACCTTGCCATGCAGCGCCGGGCACGATTTCGCTGGCACCAAAATCAAATGCGAATGAGGATGACTACTCTTTTGGTAGCGTTGGCTATACATCAACACGTATGTACATGTATTTCACTCTTGACACAATTGAAATATAATGCAATGGGATAAACTTTCTAGTCGTTTGGATGGGACAATAAAAGTTCAGCTAACCCTTTATATACGAACTGGTTGCGATGGGAGGCCTGCAGCTGTGTCTCAACATCATCATCTCTCCAGGGTTGTTGAAGGAGAAGCCTCACCTCCTTAGCCTAAACTGCCCCTCGGTTGTTTGCCATAACAACCGTTTCATAAATACAGAATTTCCCGCGATAAGACGGAAGTAGAAGTGAACATGCGCGGAAAGTTATCGTTTCCGGCAAGTCTGCTGATCGGAATAAAGCGTTACACACTCAAATCTTGACTGCGAATAACTCGATTCAGAATAATTGTTCCGGGTCGAATTCGGAAAAATATAAGAATTCGTTGATTCAGATTCAGTTCGGGTTTCATCGAATTGAGGGTCACGCGAGAGTCCGGAATAAGACTTCATTCTGAATTCAATGCAGATTAAAGCCCTAGTGTGAACGCAGCTTTAGTGTCTTCCACACAGAACTAACCCCTCAGTTCACTAAATTATATCTGATACGGCACCTTTAAACTACATAACTAGTTGGGAAAGTTATCATTCTTTTGGCACTCGTGATATCTTCGTATTTACATTTCTATCAATGTTCTTTCATACAAAATATAAACCGTATATAGTCATTGAATAGCTGACTAAACGGTCTACATGTTAAGTATAATAATTACTCAATAGCTGACTAAACGCTCTACATATTATGAACTGTGACGAGAATTTCACGATGTTAATTCTCTTTCAATACCAATTGAATGTAAAATAATAAGATACATTTAAAGTTGAATGAGTTAAGGACTTTACTTGACATGCAAATCTGATATATCTTACTTTATAAAATGTCCTCTTATACTATAAACCACATAGTGCTCCCCTAGTCAAAGAAAAAAAAAACCGTAAATTATTAAGGGGTAACACGTGTCTGTTATTCAGGACGGACATTGTTCTTTTTACTACAAACCATTGCTAATTAAAACTTCAGGTAAATTCAAAAGTCATATTTCTTCACCTACCTGCGATTTTTTAGATCCAGGTCCAAGTTCTCGAGAGGTATTTATTACTCGTCTCTTGCGATAAACTAGATACAACTGTCATTAAAAACGTCCTTAACTACGTGACAAATTAGAATCTAACCCCATATCGACCTTCAATTATTGACACTGCACTGAATGTGAAAAAAAACATTTGTGTTTTGCCTTAAGATCCAGATCCAAGTATTCGAGAGATATTTATTACTCGTATACAACTGTCCTTAAAAGCGTCATTCACTACGTGGCAAGTTAGAACCAACCCAACCGCGACCTTCAATTCTTGACACTGCACTCACTCAGTGCACACAAAAGCCAACCACTTTTTTATATATACAAATATAGAAAGGACATACGTATAAAAAAGATCTACACAACAACATGATTACAACTATAATAAACTTTATATCAGATTTCAAGTCTATATTTGTTCCCGGGTTTACTATAACATTAGGCATAAACTTATCATCAAAGGACAATATCGGTGCGAGTCATTATTACATATAATATGATAGAGCTGGTTGAACACATTCCAAATATACGTTTAACGCACAGATAATTGCTATGATAGCTGAGTAATACACGTGTCCCGAATCAGCAGTGACGTAGCGAAATCTTAAACACGGGCGATTGCTCTGTATAAGTGACTGAAGCGACGAGCGATAATAGACACACGTCCGAATTTCTGCGATAATAGACACACGTCCGAATTTCTGCTTACTAATAATTTCTTCGAAGACCAATAGTTGTTATATGGGACTGTAAGAGGATATCTGACAATTCAATAAAGTGAATTATGACGAAAAAACGAGGACCATGTTGATCGAAGTAAGGTTTTATTCCAGTCTCCACAAACCACATTAAAATAAATTCCTAATGCACACAATATAACCCATTTCTTTTCTACACATCAAAAAGGCAAACTTTTCCTGGTGTAAAGGGCTTCCACGGGGAAGAACAGCTAGCATGTAATAAAATTTATTTGACTTGAATTATTTAGTATGTAATGGATTATTCGACTGTATTGACGTCTTTATAGCATTAAATACCAACATGCATCAGGATTTGTAGTGATTTAAATGATGTAAGTCTGTACAACCAAGACATTTAAGAGCTTATCATTTAAAGTAAACACAAAGTTTTCAAATTTTTTTAACACAAACCCCCCGAAAGATAACCTCTGATATAAGCCAAAGTCACTTTTAAAATTTACACCCCAATAATTTTATAGGCTTGGGATGTTTGTATACAACTGTTATCAGTAGAGCGATACAGCGATGTACAAATATTCATCTTAGCGATAATCTCATAAACTATGGAAACCCCCGTTTGTCAAGTGATCGCTAAAAAACCCACCTCGCCCATCTAATACCATACTCCTCGCAGGGATTTCTCGGGCCATTGCTTCAGGAATATGATCTAATGCCAGTGTCACGACTTGGTTCGGTTCTCATGCACGGGATTCCAGTGAAACCACAATTGTTGAACTCTCTTTGGTGCCCGGATTTCACACGGAACCCATTTTAACACACAACTTGTTTGTGTTTCTGTCCAATCTTTGTCGAATGCCAACGGTCAAGGTATCTTTCAGGAGTCCGAACGACTAGACCCTGGTCCTGGTTAGTGATCCAGCGCCTTACTAACAAAACCACCGTGGCTGAGTGAGTAGGACGTTGGTTAGCTGATCTGGAGGTTCCGTGTTATACACTTTAAAAACTATCTGTTTTTCAAATCCCAACTTTTTGTTATTTGAAGAAAATTATCCGTATAACCACAGAAATATCTGTGATTTGAGATAAATAAATCGTATTTTTACCATAAAATATGTTGTTTTAGTTGCATTTCTGTCTTTTGACAGAAACGTCCGTATTTTTACATACTTTTCAGTATATGAACTGATAGAAACTGTTTATTTACAATATAAATTGTATTTTTAATCAAAAGACATGTAATATTACAGAATAACTTACATATTAACGGCACTGTTCTGTTAATTTACATAGTTATACTATTGGATTCGGTTAACGCATGCGCGTCACAGACTTAATTTATGGGCTTTTATGGCGGTGAATGTTTGAATGTGCGCTGACGGCGTAGAAACCCGAATAGAGGGAAATCAACACTAATATGTGAAGGTAACCTCCTAATAATATGTATGTGTGAAGGCAAATCTACAGCATAAGTAAATATTGGGTATGTTATTGGATTTAAAGACACAACCTCGAGACTGTCTGTTTAGTTTGCTGGGGTTTTTTTATGTTTCAAATCTATGATCAATACACATAGTGGCCATGCAAGTGCTTGCTGTATGGTGAATTTGAAATCGACCATGTAATTTGAAGCCATTCACGATTTCTTGCTCCTAATTTCTGTTCATTTTTAATATTTTTGTACAGTCTTGACTGAAAATAAACAAATTGTTATGAATGATTTTGTTTTTATTTAACCAAAATAATTCGGTTAAAAAGAGGAGAAAATACGTCTTAGTCACTGTTAAAAAAAATTCTGTAAAAAAAACGAGAAAAATTCTGGCAGCAGATTTACCAGATTTCTTTCTGTAACTTTACAGAAATATGCTTTTGTGACAAAACAGAAATTATCTGGCAGCAGATTTACCAGATTTTTTTCTGTAATTTTACAGAAGCATGTTTCTGTAAAATAACTGGAAAAAAACCTGGTAAATCTGCTGCCAGAATTTTTCTGTTTCTTTACAGAATTATTTTTAACAGTGTATCCCCTCATTGGCCTATAAAGTTTATCGGGTTTTTCCGGCGTGGTTGAGGGGTAAAGGACAGGAGGTCTGTCAAGGGACAACGTATGGGCGTTAGGGTGGGACAAAAAACCGAAATCCGGTGTGCACAACATCCCTTGGCAGTTACAATTCGATATAAGTACACTACCTGCATGGCGTTTGTTTGAATTTTATTAGCCCAGAACAACAGGACGTAAAACCCTATTTCATTTTCGAATTCATTTTCCAATAGCTCACATTTGATTTATGGTGTTACTTGATATTTTGTCACTGTTATTATGTAACACTACCCGAGAGCTGTTGAGCAACTCAGCTGTATATTATTAGTATACATATTTGATTTGATGTTATATTTCTTATTGCAAGGAGTGGGGTCGCCTGTCCAACCGCTTGGGGTTTCTCCGGGTCCTCCGGTTTCCTTAAACTGCTAAAGAATCCTACGCGCAAGCGAATTATTGGAATAAAATTGAACCATATGTTAGTCCTAAATGACCTAGTTTGTGTCGAGTTGACGTTAAAGCCCACCCCCCTCTCTCTCTCTCTCCCTCTCTCTCTCTTATTCATTGTTTCTTTCTTTCTTACTATTCTTGTTGGGACTGTTGAATACTGTATTGTATAATTGGTATGCCTACCATTTTACTTGCAAAAAATAAATAAAATAATAGCATTTTACTGTCGTTTAGGTGATAAACGCAACTCTGCAAATATTTCGCTAGACAATAAACATATTTATATGTAACGCAACCATTTAATTCTATTTTAATGATATTCATCGACAATGGGGTCTGTAATGGAGTCAACCTACTTCCTGGTTTAAATGGTTGATATCCCAGTTGTAACGGCGCCACGTTCGCATGCACAGATTCACAAAAAAGCCAATTTAAAGGCTCAATACTACTTTTGTTGTGACTGAATAATGTCCCAATCTTTATTCTGGTCAACAATTTGTACTATTTCACAATATTTCAATTAAAAAATGATACAAATTTCATCTTAACACACCTAATTTTAAAAATTGGAAAAAATTCAACTACATGCCGTAACATGGTTTGAAAAGCTTTACGTAAACACTTTCAAATGCACTTTGGATTAAACATATTTTCGAACCCTCTGGAAAAGTAAGCTAAGTTGTAAAGGATAATTTACACAACAGGTAGGACACATCTTGTAGTTAGAATAAGGCTATTTTTTTTTGGACTTGTCAGCAAGAGTGTTAGTGTCCTTTTAAAGAGGTGTCAGTATAAGCTATGTATTTGCTGTAAATTAAATTGTACAGCAATTTTATAAGTTTCTAAAAAAAAGGAGCTTAAAATATAATTGAATACGTTCGTTCGTATCTGGAGTTTAACGTCCATTTCCACCCAGGGTGATATCGTAGACAAGTATTGTATAAAAAATATATCGCGTGTATTCTAAATTGGTACATAAAATACTTAAAATAGTACGCGGAGGTATCAAAAGAATGAAAGGTGACAATTCTGTTCTGACGAATTTGTATTACTACACGAGCGTCTCGTGTAAACAAAGAACGTAAAACGATTAATTTGATGTTTTTTTGACACTTTGTATTTGTTTTCTTTTGTCCAATTCCAATTATTTACCTAATTTGAACATTGGTTGTGGATGATATCGAATTATTATACAACTTAATCGACGGGTTAAAAAAAGGATGGAATAATATTAACGATTTTTAAATTTTTTAAAATAGCTTTGACTGTGAAATTCGAAAATGATGGCAGCTTACAGATTTTCAATAAAATTTAAAAATAGATCTATAATAAGGTTATCCGACTATTTGAGAGAGGTGTAGTTGTGTTACTAAGGCCTGTATAGACAAAAGGGGTATTTATAAGGAGAACGGTTCAATCAGAAATCTATGTTGTGTAAATAAAGTCTGGTAAGTGTTTTACATGTGTTATTTTACCTACGTCAACAACAGGTGAACACTGCCGGAATTTCAATCTCGCGGACATTAAAGGGACAATGTCACATATATTTTGGAAAATAAAACTGCTTAATTTTGTGTAAAAAGCATCTGTGTCTTAGAACGGGGCAACTAAACCTCGTCGACATTAAAGGGACAATGTCAGATATATTTTGGAAAATAAAACTGCTTAATTTTGTGTGAAAAAAACCCTGTGTCTTAGAACGGGGCAACTAAACCAAGCCATGTGATACGTTTTCAAAGGTCAGAGAGGGATTTCTCGGGCCATTACTTCGGGAATATACCCTTTGCCAAGCAGCACCGGCTTCTGAAACCATCGCCCACTTGACTGTACGTTGTGATTGTCGACTGCAGGGAAACACTCACATGGTTAACAATTGCAGTATTGCCAGCAGTCAGTAAAATATCCGCTACGCTACAAAAGAGCCAACCAACAATATAGTTTTGTTGTAAGCACACCCTTTACATCAAAAGATGTATATACGGTTGTACCGAGTGCAGGTTGATGGTTCATTATATATCTACTAGCTGAATGAAATGGGTTTGACGACATACAAACTGGGTGTAAACGGAATTTAATTACTTTATCCCTGCTCTGGTGATGCACAATCCTACCGTTTACAGTTGTATTAGACTAGTTGGTGGTCGAATGACGCAAGGCGCTGCTTTGTCATCTATGCAGTCACAAATTTAAGGGTTCATCTGTTCAATAAAATACTTCGGTGTGTGAAATTTTTTGAAGAAGTAGAGAATAATATGATAGTGCCGACAATTACTTACAAATAGACTGAGAATTATGTTTAATTCACCAGTATTCTCTTTAAACATTTATCCATATCCATTAATCATTTAATTTCTCTCTAAATATATTTATTCAAATTCACTAATTATAACTTAAGTTGAGTCCATTAAAAGTCAATGCTATCTGGGCTGACGTCGGTATCAATTATAACTTAAGTTAAGTCCATTCAAATGCAGTATTATTGTGTCTGACGCTGTAAATGTTGGAAACCTCTTTCATCCTAGTCTGAGTTTTCTTTATATAGATCTTTGGTGAGTGGTTTACAATTTGACGAGGTCGTAATAAGTAACGTTTGTTCGTTAATTTCTCAGAAACCTTCAATATACCCCATCTACACTTTAAGGACACAACACGTTTATAACATTTACATCGTGAGAATATTTACCGTGGAGGTACTATGAAGGTGCTAATGTAACCACGATCATTTAGACTACAGATAAAATCGGTAACTGATGTTACGCCAAAACAGATTTTGTTGTTGTAAATTTGAAACCATCTTTCCTGGAGCCAAGAAACTGTTAGATTTTATGTTGGTGAAAAATTATGTTTTAGTCATTTCATATATTATCTCAGTTGGTGACTTTATTGGGTCCCTGGTAACTGAGCTGTACAGAACATAGGAGAAACATGGACACATCAGCTGAGGTACTGGCAACATTCCCTTTAGTTACGTACTGGGTGCTGGATGACCGAATGGTTAGCATGTGCGCGCTGTATCATAAGGTCTGCCATTGAGTCAGCTGCCGTGGTTTCGAATCCCCGGTTGTACATGACAAGGAGGAAGGTCGCCTGTCCAATTTCCTTGGTTTTCTCCGGGTCCTCCGGTTTCCTCCAACTGCTAAAGACCCCTACGCGCATGCGAATTATTGAAATAAATTGAACCATGTTTTAGTCCCGAAATGACATAGTTTGTTAGTTTGTGTCGAGAGGACGTTAAAACCAATTTCTCTCTCGTTCTTTAGTCACGGGAGCATCGTGGAAGAGTTAATCCGCAAAGGTTATATAATGTATAATGAAACTAACAGGTTTCAAGGTGCAATTATTAAAGGGCTAATCCCGATATTTGTTTTTGGAATAAAACTGCTTAATTTTGTGTTAAAATCCCTTAAAATATTCGAGTCAAGGGCCGAGCAACTACTTCAGTATTTATGATACGTTTTCAAACGACTTTAATCCGTCAGTCTTCATTTGGAATTTGAGACCGGTGCCCCAAGGTGTATTTTGTAATATCTGGATTAAACCAAACATTTTTTTATAAAAATAATGGGTAGTTGAAATTTGCCTTTCTCTATCAAGTACGGCACATGGGTTATTCACTGAATAACCCTCTCAAGTAACCGTAATCGGTTATAAGATCACCAAACGAAACAATTGACCCGAAATCTTAAAAGGGTTACGTGTCCGGATAAGCAGTTTTGGCGTTCACGTCCAAACGACTCAATATTTTGAGTTGAAATTTTGAGACAAGGTAAATACACCATTCCCCTATATTTTGGCGTTTTATTTGCATACATTCTCAGACTTTTATTTTTGAGCCCCTGTTTAATTCGGGATTGTCCCTTTAAAGTCTGATATTTAATGAACAGTTGTACGTGTTGTGACAACACAGGTAAAATATATACAGGCTTTCACATAAATGTATCCTTTTGCGGATCAGTTTACATTAATTACTGAAAATATTGTCGTCGGCAGTGAAGATATCGTGGGACTTTTCTCACGAAATGTTTACATGCTCGAACAAGAACTTGTGTCGTGAGAGACAATCGATTTCGAAACAAAACACAAGAAAAAAATCCCCACCCCAAACCTAACTTTCCTATTTTAACAAAAGTTGCGCCGTCCTTACCAGGTATGCGTATAAACATAATTCGGATTGAAAACGATTTGCTGTTCACATTGTCATGGTTTATTCCAATGCACCAAAGTGCTCTTTTTTCCCTTCTGACATTTGATCAATGCTGTCCCTCGGGTGTTGATACTATTATGTTATACAAACAAACTTTAAGTACAGAGAATATTTTAGGATCTAGGGACACGATTTGCTGTCCTACTAATATAGTTGAGTGAGTAATCTAGGGATAAAAATGATTAATGATGTAGCTTTAAGATTGGACATTAGCGCTAAATAATCGACATACGTATATATAACATGAATTATATATACAACTTGGAGAGTACATGTAGACGAATAGTAGTATATCTTGCTTATATTTTTGGAGCGTTTCATTAATGAATTTTAACGCACTAATTTTCTGCTCCGAACTGGGCTAATGAAGACGGACATACACCATACAGTGAGGGAAATTGTGCCCTAGTAGCGGCACTGTGGCTTACTTTTATATCGAATTCCAACTGCCAAGGGATCTTTTCTGCTCCGAACTGGGCTAATGACGACGGACATACACCATACAGTGAGGGAAATTGTGCCCTAGTAGCGGCACTATGGCTTACTTTTATATCGAATTCCAACTGCTAAGGGATCTTATACGTCCTATCCAAACGACTAGACACTTGTCCTTAACAGAAATCTGCCATTGAGTCAAGTGGCGTGGTTTCGATTCTCCGCCTGTACGTAACAATGAGTAAGGTCGCCTGTCCGACCTAATGGGTTTTCGCCGGGTTTCCCCCCACTTCTGAAGACCCGTACGAATTAATAAAAAAAAATAAAATAAAAATAAACCGTATATTTGTCATAAAATGACCCAGTTTATGTCGAATTGATTTTACCCCCCCTCTCTCTTATAGATTATTTGTAGATATGCTATTATTACTAAAACAGGAATAGTTTCAATCATGCCCAACCCGGAGTACAGATGGTTTTGTCTATAATTAACAAATTAACACAACAGATGTAAAGACGTTCTTAGTATATTTCCAAAAAAAACACGTATTTATAGAATCCAAAAAGTATCTATTTTAGTAAACACACATGATTTTGTTTGTAAACTATGATGATTGGTTATCCCAATGACGTAACAGCCAGAGTCTTAGTTTGTTTCATAACTCCAAAATAAGATGGAACTATTTTAATATAAACTAGGGTTATTTATAGCCAATAAGAAAATTAACTTCTCTTGGTTATTGTTCTTGGCTATCTGGACGACATAATAGTGAACCGACCGGGGGGACAACGTGGCGTGACATCACGCATGAGACAGCACCATTTTGTTTGTTGTAACCTCAAACCCAATCAGCCCCACGGTCATTGATTTTCCAACATCAGATATGGAGGCATCGATTACAATTATTTTGGATCCCTACAGAGGCTGGTTGAGTTATTTTGACCACCTGCCTTCAAAGCAAGATTTACTGAAATAACATTACTTCAAGACATTTGTAAATGCTGTAAATTAATTGATTGCATGTCTGCTCCCCTCTCTCTCCGTATATTATGTGGCCATGTGCAATTTTATACGTGTTTATATTATTACACATAAAATGAAGTAGGTTTAACGTCCTACTGTTCTGCTGCTGACTGGGCTAATGGAATTGAAAATACGCCATCCATGGAAAATTTGCCCGGGTAGTGGCACTATGGCCAATTCCTATATCGAATTCAAACTTTAGACGTTGTGCATGTATAACACTTTTAGTCACAAATGAATGCATGCTTTCAATTTAGATTCAAAACATCTGAACCAGTTTCACATCAATAGATGCGACGGTTTTACAACGTAAGTAATGTAGTTTACTTTCAGGAGTTTCTATCTATCAGAATTTGATGACATTATGAATACGGTTTCAAGTCATACATAATTAAGACAGCAATGCCCCGTCTCCGGAAAGATGTTAGCTGGTATATTCCAAGAAGTGTTAATACAGTCTACCATCCTATTCTTATAAAATTTCTGCAAGTGGTCTCTTTGTATTCTGTTCAAATCAGATGCATTGGATTGTTTCTGCACCGAAACATAATGCCAGATGTTCCTGCAGTACATGCAACATATACAGAATACAATTTGAACTAGATCTATTGTTTGTTTACATTACATATATCAATCATATATTTTGGCTTAATAACTATAACTCTATATATATATACAAACGATTCCTCTTTGGTTTCAGTATTTTGAGCGTCGCTATGACAACTATTGATTAACTAATTGACAGTACCAAGTAAGTACAAACATCGGTTAAACAAAAAAAACTTGCCAATAATATATAAATACTAAATCAGATACTTACAATAGATTTTCACTATACTACAGGTAAACCACAGGTATCCTAAATATACGCACACCTCTTGAATTGTTTGTAAACATAATAAAAACACAACACGCTTGGAACAAGAAGAAAATCACGAAACCACCACTTTTACATAAAAACGCAATTTAAGTACATGTGTAAACTGTTCAAAGAGTTGTTACACTTGCTTGATAATACGATAACGAAATTCCCCTTCGCTCGTGCATATCAAAATCCGCTTAGCGAGATTTGGTCCATATATACATATATATATACCTTTATCTGGTATCCTTGACTTATATATACTAGATATACGTTATAGCTCACTGAATCGAACGGCTCGAATGTTTCCTTTGATTACTATATATAGCACAGGTTGATTTTAACCGTGTGTACATACTACTCAGTCAAACAACTAAAGCTTTGCTAAAACCCCTTCTTTTATCGCATACAGATCTGTCTCATTAAATAGGCATGGCATATCCTAACCACATTCACATGTAACGATTAGAGCGATTGGTTGGACATTCGCCTGTGTTTAAACCGGGCGCCATATTGCATATAGTTTTAGAGATTAGGACGAGACGTGTCGTAGTTAAAACAGAAAGTAATGAAGTGGTGCCTATACATCTAGACTGTTTTCACTCTATTGATTAATGCTATTGATTGCTAAAACGTCGGTAGGCTGGCAAATCGCAAAACTATCAGCTAATGTAACCCTTTTATCTTAAAGGAAGGGGGCCTCCGTCTTATATGTTTAAGAATGTCCCGATGCAGAAGACAATCACCTGCCGTACACTAATATAAACGATTTCTAAGCTCGGGACATTTCATCATAGGGTTTAGGTATAATGTATGGCGATTTGCACGAGGACGGATATAGTTCACATTTTTTTTTATGAATTTGGGAATTTCAGTTAGCTACAACTTTTATTACAATCGTGTATATAGTCCAATAATCGTGGCTACAGTCTCGCGACTTCGTATATTGTCCAGAATTATTAAGTATATTCCAGCATTTTTGTATATAGTTCACAGGGCCCTGTTTCTCGAAAGTTTAGCTGAAGATAAAATCAAAATTTTAGTAGATACTTCAATTTTGATTGGATAAGCACTAAATCAATCTAATATTATCCAATGAAATTATTTAAAATTTCGTAAAACAGGCCCCAGTAGTCTTGTATTGTGTAGAGTATCCAACATCAGAAGCCATACACTGTGCTGGGGGAAATTTTACTCACAGAGTGGCGCTAAAGTGTTCACGGGACCTCTGTCTTTCGTCCCATCGAACGACAAGACAGCTCTCCTTGTCAGGCCCTCTGTCCTGCTCCCCCGATACTTAAGTTGAAACCTCGCCCGAAAAGGAGTGTTAAGAACTAAGGCCCGCCGAATCAACAGCCAATCTCTTTAAGGCATAATCGGATACTGAATACTCCTAATGGATTTTGGCCATAAATTAAGGATTCTCCTTTATAACAGCGTAGGCGACTGTTCCATTGATGAGATTCCCAATTGGTTTAACGACCTTTTTAGCCTTCCACATGTGTGATGATGATGATGATCGTCATCATAACTTTTCTGAAACAGACTATTGCTTCTATAGATGAAGTGTTACATCATTCTGAATGATTGGTTCGACACACAGCTTATAATCAATGCCAGAATACATGGTAATCATTATTAAAATAACAATGGCGGCGAATAAATATTCAGTACGTTTGAAAACGTGTAGAAATAACATCGTGTTATGTGCAGATGTTCGGTATCATTAGAAAAATTGTGTTTTGGAACTAATGGTGTACAGGTTTCAATCGGAGTAACGAAACTGATTAGTAGTTTCTAACAGACCCGCAGTTGGTATTCTTTAGGGCGGTTGGGGGTGGGGGTAGGGTAATTCGAATCAAACATATTAAAGGTGGGATAAGGGAAAAGATGCGCATATTATAAGATGGCAATGGCGGAAGTTATTAAAGGTTATTAATGTGATATATAAAGGATAAGAGACTATCATGGTGAAACACGAACAGCTCAGAAGACATGGTGTTGATAACAGAATGGGAGTTATATATTTGAACAGGGACATAATCAGGGGTTGTATATGTTGCCAGTGTGAAGAGGGACAAAGATAAACATGTTTTTCAAACTATATCACGATTATTTGACTATTGGTGCGCTCTGTCCACAAATATCACATAAAAGGCACGAATAATAGTAAATGCATCTTATATAAATATAAACCTAACTTATAAAATCATCATGACTCGACACAACATTTATAGGATGACGAAATAAACTTAGCTATCAAAGTCACCCCTATATCGAAACAAAGAAGAAGATTGTTAAAGAGAAACTGCATGATATGGCAACTCTATACAAGCGAGGTTCCAGATATTTTTTTAAAAGCAACGGGCCATTTATCCCTTCAGAATATTCTTATTAAAGATACTTTATAGAAGATAAGATAAAGAGCTGACACTTCTCGCTATAATAGTTGAATGATAGATAACGTAACAGGAATATCCTTAAAATTTTAGTCAAACTAGTTCACGCTTAAGCCGAGAAATACTCATGTTAATAACATCGTAGCCTTGATTGTTATTGTTATTGTTGTTACGATAATAGACAAAGTCTCGATACTCCATTACAATCATCTTTTGCAGATCGGATTAAAATCTAATGAAAATCAGAAGCATCAGATGGCATTGATAGTTGATTATGGTCTCGCCTTTGTTAATATTTGTCCCATTAATAATTTAGATACCATTTAAGGCCAAACAAAGATCGACAATAAGCAGATTTTGCTCTTGCATTATGCATGTTTAAAGAGTGTGCCATTTTTATTCTGAAAAAGGCTAGCCCTTCAATAGAATAAAGAAATGCCAAATTGTATGGATTGATCTTTGGAAATTCCAAGCTTTGTGTGAGTTGATATTATGAGTAACTGACATATTATTCTAATAAGAATTATTTGAAACTGTGACTTTAATTCTAAATTTGATTTTTTATTTCTTGTGGGATTGTGAACAACACTATATTTTCACGATATTTGATTCCAGAATTAGATGAATAAACAGCATCTTAATTAAGGCACCCTGAAGGAAAAGGGAAAGGTTAATTTAAAGACTTCCATGAAATCCAAAACATTTGATTATTATGAAACGTTTAATTTTAGTCCTGTAGAACCCTTCTTTAATGTTACGTTAGTGCGAGAATCTGTGATCGCGTCGACTTGAAAAAAATGTAGACAATTTTTGTCATTGTGACCTTTAAAGGTTTCTTTTTCTATGCAAATGACGTGTTACCTAAAGAACCCCATCTATGTTGCTGAATCGTCAGGTTTCATCCTCTGCGTGACATTGTCACCTTTCTGACGTACTTTATTACCTACAGCAGTTCAAACAGTTGAACAGACCAAATCTATTGATCGTCGATAGTGGAAATACATTTGAGTCCTAATAAATATCACCATGGCATTCAGACAAATTCCATGGAAAGCTAAAGCGTTTTTTTATGAGTATAATTCGAAACAAAAATAAAGCTTTATTATGAGAAGAATTCCCAAATGATATTAACGTTTGTTACATAGAATGTTGGGTTTGGTTTCTTTCGGTCGAGTTTACATAGGGTATACCGGCAATACTATATACCGGAAAACAATCGCAAAACTACCAGAAAACATCATTTTATACTAAAAAAACACCGGAAAAACACTAAATACCGAAAAACACAAATACAGGAAAACACCCTAAATAGGTAACACGTGGGAAGTTAGGGTTAGGTTAAGGTTTTCCAGAGGACCAGCGGGGGGATATAAATGGGGTTAGGTTTTTCTGGTGTTTTCCAGAGGATCAGAACTCGGGTTACTTATTTAGGCAAAACATATTTACTTAAATCGGAGCCATCAGACGAAACCGAGAGTTGATTATTGTCCTATTAATAGTTTATATAACGTCTGAGGCATAAAGAAAGAGCTGCGGATTTAATTTTTGCATAATGCCTATTTAATGATGGTTAATAATCAATCTGAATACATAGCGAATGAGTTTTCAACGATGATGATATAACCAACATTTCAACAAATCTGTTCACTATAACATAGACATATAACTAACAACATATTAATACCACAAAACTCCTAAACAGAACGAACACAATTATACCATACTTAACCTAGAAATTCTATCGGAAAACTCTATTCCCAGTCTCATTTGAAATATAATGTTAATATATGTTATTGATCTATACCTTCTTCGAACATAAAGCTGATATCTATATCTAGTTAAATAGATCGATTACCCAGACCAATAAATTTAATACATCCTACGATTACCTTGAAAAGATTCCTGATATATAACTTAAAGCTACATTATGTAAGATATAGATAAAGAGCTGACCATTCTTGAAATAATAGCTCAAAAGTTGATTATCTAAAATGAAAATATTGAAAATCTCACTTAAATTACTTCATTATGAGCCTAGTTATCACTGTTTGTAGTTTTGACAAGATGTGTGTATAGTAGTAACCGGCCAGTCGGCCACTTGTGCCCTCGCTTTCCCATTTTTAAATTATATTTTTAAATGACGAACCGTTCTAATCTAGTTAAAATCCTGAGTATACGATGCCACCGAGAGTTTATTATGGTCTTGTTTTGTTAATAAATGCCTAATTTATAGTTTATATAACATTTCAGGTCTTAAGAAAGACCCGCAGTATGCATATTAAGCACTTTCATGCCTATCAAAAATGAAATGAAATGAGATGGGGTTTAAATTGTTACTTTTCTGCACGGACTAAACAAATTCTGAAAACAAGGAAAATAAACGACAATATATTATAGTGATTTTCACTGAACTTGACCTGGCTAGACGGGACTTCACTAAGCCGGATTTTATCTGAGGAAGATTTTCGGCCAAAATATTAACAGGAAATAATCTTTTTAAGTAGAAACAATCCGAAATTTACCGAAATGTAGAGGAATGTCGAACCGAGGAAGATTTTCGGCCAAAATATTAACGGGAAATAATCTTTATAAGTATAAACAAACCGAAATTTACCGAAATGTAGAGGAATGTCGATTGAACTGTAATTCGTTTGATAGAAATCAACGCGTGGAATTGAAATGAAATAGGGTTTAGCGTCCTAATTATCTGTCTCAATCTAGCTAATAAAACCAGAGTGCGCCCACATATACGCTTTATCGAATGTCAACTGCCAAGAAACTTGTACGTGCATGTTTATGTGCACACGTGGCCTCGACCTTTCTTCCTCTTCTTCTTCCTCAGAATCACGAGGAACACCGGAACCTTTTGGTTAATAAGACAGCGTAAAGGAGCGGATAACTCGGTCTAGATAACACAATAACACATAAAATACAGCTTACTATGCAGTAAAAGAGACATTGCCTTCAGGTATAACCGCTTTTGTCCCGTTAATAGATTTGTGAGTTTGTTTCAACTTTCAGAGACAGATTATGCTAAAAAAAGAGACTCAATTAGGATTAAATGACACCATTTTGATGGCAGCTCGAGGCTGAATGGTGCTTATATTATCTATTCACTTTGATAGAGCACTGTTAGAGAGCACTTTACTGATAATCAATTCGATTATTACATGTGGTTAGTCCAAGGTTGGGAATTAGACAAACCATGCATTTTGTCTTTTGGGAGATTGTTTGTTTATCCGCTTTGTTTGCGTAACTAAACAAAATGTTAAAGCTATTCGATTAGTTGTTATCTGCATGACCCAGTTTGTATCGCATTTTGAAATTGAGCCCCAGTTTCGCAATTCTAAATTTGACTGGAATAGTACTTCTCTATCTTATCTATTGTAAAAACTTTCGCGTATATGTGTTGAAAATTCATAATAAAAGCTATTGGGATTTAGTTTGGGTCTCCATCAATCGGTTAGTTAACGAATAACAGCACATTGATTGTTTTTATTCTCGGTGATAGTTTAGAATAATTTTCAGTCGCTTGAACAGGAGTAAGCTACTTTAGTTTTAATATTTGTAATGCAACTGTACGACCAACTTGCTTCTCGATTCCATACTCATATAACAGATTCGTTTTTTTTCAATAAGCAACGACTTAAGCCAAACGGGCACACGATCGTTAGGTTACTCAACTTGGACTTACGTATAAAAACAGCGTGATGTCAAACAAAGCGGATTAAACAATATTATTAAAAGAATAATTATTTAAAACTATTATGCCATAAACGTCAGAGACACAACCGATTACCCTTGACTTTCAACATTTTAAATTTTCTTCAGATACTATCGCATAAAATATTTTGGTTGTGGGTACAATGCGTCATTTATATACGTAAAACAGTTTGTTATCAACTTAAAACACAAGTGTCAAAAACAGTAACAGAAGTGTTTAAATATTTTCTATTCACAGACCAAGTCATAAATGATATCGACTTTTATCTTACCCACAAAAAGATCCATTGTCCGCCGTTCTATTTTATTTGCAGTATCGGGTTTCATTTAGCCTATTTAAATTTTAAAAGATTTTAGCTTGGTCTGATCCGGTCTTATTCCAATTTTAATAACGATTACGCCTTAATTATCGCTTTGTGGCCATAATTTGGGGTACTGTGACGATTTGAATCACGAACGTCACTGAACGAGAACATCCATGCCTATGCCTTTAAACCAAAAGGGGGGCGACAAGAACAGCTGTCTAGTTGTTGAATTGGACGAGAACCCGAGGTCCCGTGTACACATTGCCGTGCACGTAAAACATCCCTTGGCAGTTGGAATTCGATATTTCCCTCATTCCATTTTATACCAAAATTATGTTCGGTAATACCAGTCTTATTTCCCGTTAAGTAATGCATGTTGTAAGCCAAAGAGAAGTAGCTTTAACAACCACAACATTGGACTGCGGGAAAAGGGAAAAAAGCTTACAAGACGGGACTTCCTTAATATATTTTTACATATTTGGATGTATTTGGAAAATATGACTGAGAGAAAAGAGTCAACATATTTAAGGAATAAACACAAGAACACAATTTTGAACACAATTAGAGAAAATTAAAATAAAAATTTTGTTTCAAATTATGTTTTTGTGTTTCGTTCTTAAATAAAACACAAAAACATAAAATGGGGCACAATAAGAGACAATTAAAGAAATAATTGTGTTCCAAAGAACATATTCTAAAAAGATAGTCTTTTCCCCTTGTCACTGGTGCAAGCAAGAGGGCCTGTCGAAGAAATGCTTCTAGTCGCCCGGAAGGGACCAAGGAACCGATGTCTTGTGTGCACGTTGGCGGTTACGTAAAGGAACGCTTGACAGATGAAATTTAAAATGAAGGCAGGGTATATTTTCCTTTCTTGAACGCTGCATGGACAGGGCGTTTCAGAAAAATAACACTTTAACTCTCATTCAATCCCGTTACTCATATAAATTCGCATAATTCAGGTAAGAAGATTAATACACGATCAAAGGGTGATAGTTTCGGGTTCATTATCCTTGTTAGTGCAGAAAAGTCATATTATATATAATTAATATAGGTGTGTCCATTACCAATCTCATTAGTGAAATGGAGTCATTAATGTCGTACAATAAATGAGGTAAACCTGTTAAAGCATCTGTAAGGAGATTACTAATGAACCATAATTTTTACAGATACGTCTAATCATAACCCACTTTAATAAACTAGACCTGATTAACTCATGTTTTCTTACTACACAAATTCCACAAGATAATTAATAACCTGCTGAACGATAAACATTACCTGGTATTTATAATTAGTGTTACAGATTAATTGATAACAAATGTTGAGAAAAACTGCGTGCAATCAGTCAGAGAGAGAGAGAGAGAGAGAGAGAGGGGGGAGGGGTTAACGTCCGCTCGACCTTAACTATGGTGTACATGCTGGCCCACTTAACTTGAATAAACAGTTTATTTGATTAGTTTTTCCTATTTATGATGTCTTCCTTTCCCATATTTCTGGGTTGTTGACATATACTTGAGTGTTGGTGGCATACAATCAAGGCGTTGATTAGTAGTATCACCAAACCTATATTGCTCTTTGCAAGTCTTAGAATTATTCACAACAAAATGTTAGCGCTATTCTAGGTAACATTGAAAACCAGAAATTATTTGTCAATTTAAATCAACATTGATGTTGTGATCTTACTGGGGAAAGATGGACTTCTGATATTCAATATTTAACACAAAATAAACATTTTACCATTGGTACACGAATCGTGTACCATAATGCGCTTCAGAGCCATTTGTAACAAGAGACTCGAAGAACAAAGGTAGACATATTTCACATGTTAAGCGGTGACGATATATTCTTATCTCGAGAGCATCCAGTGGAGACTGGAATAACCAGGCGCTAGAGATTGTCATTCGATTGAGACTTTTGGTGTATGTCGCTGAACATAAGAGTAAAAACGGCAGCAGTTGAATGTAAATCAGTTCATATACACTTTCTGCGATTGTTGAATTTTTGCGGGCCTTCGGCAAAAGGAAGTTACTATAGACACACAATAACGACGAATTGGTAGAGAAATCAAAGAAAACATTTTCACGGAAGAAAAGCTTGGACATGCCGACTTTTGGGCTTGTTGGAGTGGTCGATGAAGCCATCTAAAAATAGATTATATGATCCTCGCTTTGTATCCGGAGTTTTCTTCCAGTGTCGGAGAAATCATTGGGAGATTTAGTTGAACGGATGGATTGCATTCCCTAATTACCACCTACTGAACACAGATGCATCTCCACCATTTATCACCCCCAATCACCAACACCTAAAACATAGTTTGTAGTTTTCTCTCTTACGACTAGATTTTCACAATACTCTGTCAATTCTGACAGATCAGAATTTAACATACTCATACATGTATAGTCTTTTACGCCCCCACCACCTATAAAGCCCCATCTCCCCCCCCCACACACATCCAAGACCCGACCTATACAGACAAGGGATGGATTATGTGTATTTATTAGTTTCAACAACTTACCTCCTTTAAAATTCATCTGATATTTTACCATACGTTGGCGTCTCCTATTTTAGACCTGTAATATTGATATTCCTATTCATAAAATCCTCACAGAAGATACAGGTTTTACATTATAATTTGTGTTCCAAGATTCAACTTAGAAAAAATGATACGCGTGTAAGAAATTATTAATAATACATTGTAGCTATTATATCACCTGAGTTAGGTAACACAGAATGGACTCGTCTATAACACTTAAAGGTCCGGGGCTGTGTAAAGATTATTCCCAATTTGATATAATTGTATTTACACATTAAACACGAGGTAAACCTCGCGTTACACCAACTTCCCGGCAATTCTAACCATAAACGCAGGAAGACTTGATCTGGATAGAAATTAGTCAAGAGCATCCGTTTATTAGTTTAAAGGTGCCAACCTGTATTCGTTGAGTAGTGCCAACCTGTAAACATGTGTCTAGCTGTATTAGTTTAGACGTGTCTACTTGTGTACGTTTAGAAGTGCCGACCGGTGTATGCTTAGTAGTGTCTAGCTGTATTAGTTTAAAGTGCCTATCTGTGTACGTTTAGTAGTGTCTAGCTGTATTAGTTTAGAAGTGCCTATCTGTGAACGTTAAGTAGTGTCTAGCTGTGTACGTTTTGTGTGTGTCTAGCAGTATTAGTTTAGTAGTGCCTATCTGTGTACGTTTAGTAGTGTCTAGCTGTATTAGTTTAGAAGTGCCTATCTGTGTACGTTTAGTGGTGTCTAGCTGTATTAGTTTAGTAGTGCCTATCTGTGTACGTTTAGAAGTTTCTACATGTACTCGTATTAGTTGACCCGTGTGTTTAGATGTGTACGTTTAGAAGTGTCTACCTGTATTAGTTTAGAAGAGTCTGCCTGTATTAGTTTAGAAGTGCCGACCTGTATACGTTTAGAAATGCCGAGCGGTATACGTTTAGAAATGTCTAGCTATATATATTAGAAGTGTCTACATGTACTTGTATTAGTTGAGAAGTGCCGACCCGTAAACGTGTGTCTAGCTGTGCACGTTAAAAAGTGTCTGACTGTATTAGTTTAGAAGTGCCTACGACTCCATCTCAAGCGTTTAGACAATCAAATACCATCAATAGGAAAACTTGATTTCTTGAGCAATAATCAACACCCAATTTTAACATTAATCGTAATACCAACGAGATACTCAAAACAATTCGTTTGGTCAGAATCAGCTGAACGATTAAAAGGCGGTTCACATTGAAACACAAATTATATTTGACAGTTCTTGACATTAATGTCTCTTTAAACATTTTTATACCAACAACTTTACGTGCCAACGTTCCTACGTTCCTACTTCAAATGATATTGGTCTAATCCTTGTTATGTGTGCTTTAATACGAAGTGATTTATCAGGCAATTATAACGGATTAGCCATTGATTATAAACAACAGAAATGGTGATGGAATACATAATAACGTATGCAAGTTCAATGTCTTATTAATCAAAGCTTTGAGAGATATAATATAATAATATTAAGTTGGAGGCAAACGAATTATTGTTGAGTTGCTGCTATTGTTGAGATAAGGTTATGGTATCGAAGATAATGGTGAATGTGTTAAGAAATGAAATGGGGTTTAACGTCCTACTGTTCTGATCTGAACTGGTCTAATGAAGACGGGCATACGCCATACATTATACTATGAGGGAAATTTTTCCCGGACAGCGGCACTACGGCCTACTCTCATATTGAATACCTGCTGTCAAGGGATCTTTTACGTGCATGCCAATTAATTGTACACGGAACCCGGTTTTCGTTTCATCCGAACGACTAGACAGATGTCCTGCATAACTGACAAGGGGAAACCACACCGGAAAATCTGGATGAATTATTTCGGCCAATGCAGGGATTGTCGACGATGATGCGTTGCTGACCTGGTTTATGACAACGATGATGCTTATATATAGTGTCCATCATAATATTTACTAATATTTTAGGGCATTTTGAGTTTTGCGACCTCTCCAATCATGTTTCCTTTCTGTCTGGCGAAAAATTTGCGATTGGATATACAAGTTTCAGACTTTCAATAGCCCCCTGGAGTAAATTGAAAGTTCAACCTTTAAATTGATTAATTTCTTTTTGTCTGGTAATGTTGGTCGTTCAACTAAAAACTAGACTTTCCGTGTTCCATTCTAGTTATTGGAGTACGAATCAATAAGCCATCTTGGTTGATTTAGAATGCGTGATTGAGTTATTGTATTAACCTATTGAGAATAGAGACTGATTAACTTGTCTAATAATACTGATATTGTATCTCTTCTAATATAAATATCATGATATCTTATATAAATATCATGGTTCCTTTTCAATTATATCATGCCACTTATATCAGAAGATATACCATATAATTGTCATGGTAACTATTCTAATACTAACTATATGGCATCTGATTTGATATAATTGTCATGGTAACTATTTTAATACTAACTATATGGCATCTGATTTGATATAATTGTCATGGTAACTATTCTAATACTAACTATATGGCATCTGATTTGATATAATTGTCATGGTAACTATTTTAATACTAACTATATGGCATCTGATCTGATACAATTGTCATGGTAAATATTATAATACTAACTATATGACATTTGATCTGATATAATATTGGTAACTATTTTAATACTAACTATATGGCATCTGATCTGATACAATTGTCATGGTAACTATTCTAGTACTAACTATATGGCATAAATGTCATGGTAACTATAAAATGAAAATATGGTAACTATTATATTATAATTACCATGGTAACTAGTCTAATAATAATAATAATAATAACATGGTATATGTTCTAATATGTCCTGGTAACCATTCCAATAATACTGTCACGGTAACTATTCTGGTATTACGGTCATGGTAACTAATAAAAGTGCCATGATAACTATTCTAATATGATTACCATGGTATCTATTCTATTCTAATATTGTAATAAAAATGTCATATAGTAGCTATTGTAAAAGTACTGTTATGTTAAATATTGTAATACTGATGACCCTTTCTGGACTCTTCTTTAAAACGACCACAAGACACATTTTAATACAATGATCAACAAATTATAATTATTGGCAGATATATAAAGTAAAGCGAGTACATTAAATATCCTACCTTTAAAACATAATGATATTTTTCCAAAGTTACCTCTGTTGATACTATTCTATGAACCCATTCGTAATAAAAGTAAACAGCTTCATAGCAAAGATGCGTAATACACTCTCTCTGGATCAATTTATTTAAAATGCATGGATATTTCCAGAATTGTATCTATTCTTTTCCAATATGCCAATATATCTTAGGATATAGGTAAAGTTAACAAATCGAACCCGCGCTGATCATAATTATACAGTTCTCTGTAGTAATTTTTATAAAAAATAATCGATCCACTAACAAAGGTTACATTACGTGTATACTGGAAATACACGCAGAAACTGACTACAAGCATGAAAAATTAAGCTGTCTAAAACAAGCACATGGCTTATATTGAGATAAATCAATTACGCCAAGTTGAATGCACCCACATTAAACCAAGGCTTTTCTATATTTATATCAATTCATATAAAAAAGATAATATACCTTCATTATATAATCAGAAAGAAAGTACCAACATATTTCACAATATCCGTATCAATTTACATTAAAGCTAGAGACCAAAACAATCGTTTATAAGTTATATGCTGTTCGTTTACATATATTGCAAAAATAAAAGAAATTGAACTGAATTGATGTTAAAACTGTTCTCATGGAAGTTTCTTTTTTGCGGATAACAAACAATAACCCCATCACACATAACAATAACAAACTATAACCCCACCACACATAACAATAACAAACTATAACCCCATTATACATAACAATGATAAACTATAACCCCATAATACATAACAATGACAAACTATAACCCCACCACACATAACAATAACAAACCATAACCCCACCACACATAACAATAACAAACTATAACCCCAAACCACATAACAATAACAAACTATAACCCCACCATACATAACAAACTATAACCCCAACACACATAACAATAACAAACTATAACCCCACCACACATAACAATAACAAACCATAACCCCACCACACATAACAAACTATAACCCCACCACACATAACAATAACAAACTATAACCCCACCACACATAACAATAACAAACTATAACCCCACCACACATAACAATAACAAACTATAACCCCATAATACATAACAATAACAAACTATAACCCCATAATACATAACAATAACAAACTATAACCCAGCCACACATAACAATAACAAACTATAACCCCATAATACAAGACAATAACAAACTATAACCCAGCCACACATAACAATAACAAACTATACCCCCACCACACATAACAATAACAAACTATAACCCCATCACACATAACAATAACAAACTATGAACCCATAATACATAACAATAACAAACTATAACCCAGCCACACATAACAATAACAAACTATAACCCCACCACACATAACAATAACAAACTATAACCCCACCACACATAAAAATAACAAACTATGAACCCATAATACATAACAATAACAAACTTTACCCCTATAATACATGACAATAACAAACTATAACCCAACCCAAATAACAATAACAAACTATAACCCCACAACACATACCAATAACAAACTATAACCCCATCACACATAACAATAACAAACTATAACCCCACCACACATAACAATAACAAACTATAACCCCACCACACATAAAAATAACAAACTATGAACCCATAATACATAACAATAACAAACTTTACCCCTATAATACATGACAATAACAAACTTTAACCCAACCCAAATAACAATAACAAACTATTACCCCACAACACATACCAATTACAAACTATAACCCCATCAAACATAACAATAACAAACTATAACCCGTCAACACATACCAATAACAAACTATAACCCCACCCAAATACCAATAACAAACTATAACCCCACCACACATGACAATAACATATAATAATACCATCACACATAACTACTAACTATAAACCTACCACACACAACAATAACAAACTATAGCCCCACCACACATAACAATAACAAACTATGAACCCATAATACATAACAATAACAAACTATACCCCCACAACACATAACAATAACAAACTATAACCCAACCACACATAGCAATAACAAACTTTAAACCCACCACACATAACAATAACAACTACTAACTCTAACCCACAAGACAAACACACAAACAATCAACAAGTCAAAACACCAAAAACCATAAAATAATTATCAAATTAAATAAATGAATCGGGAGATGATATACATTTTTCAGTTTTTCTTAAAAGGGTGAATCTGATTTCCCGATCATTTAAGTTTGAACCTTTGTATATAAATTTGCATTATCTCAATAACTATGTATATATAGTTTTGAAGAATAAAGAAGTTGAAGTTGATTTCTCGATCTTACCTGATCTGATCTTGATTAAAGTGGGTGGAGCATATTTGTTTACATATGTTGTTAGTGTTGGGTCCATCAAAAGTTAAGTATATGGTGACCAATACGGCTCAAGCCAACTCAATTATAGTTGATTATATCTATGTTTTGTTGAGATCGCTTACACCTTAAATGACACTTGATACAACCAGCCGTTTAGTTTTTTTTCTCATATTATTTAATGTTCAAGGGCACCTCTACTCTAACATTACATTTAATTTAAACATAACACTTTTTATATCTTTGTACACTCTAGGGTCAAATAACATATAAGGGTATGGCGTGTCTATTTATAACTGATCAAACATATTCCAGTATATTTTAAACAAATCATTTGCATATATATATATATATTAACTAAAGGGACCTTTAGTCGTATCGTGGTTTAAAGGCAGGGGGGGGGGCGTTTTAAGGTTTATCATGGCGGAGGCTATACTATTTTAAGAGCCCTCTTTCGCTAGGGTGAGGGTGGGTGGGGGTAAGTCTTGGTCTCTGCCACCGGAGGTCGAGAATAGCTTATTAGTACTTTTTCAGAAAAGGTGATTTCTTGATAGATGATTTTCATGCCATTGCAATGACTGCATTCTCATTCAGTAGTGGATTCGACAGTTACGGGGGACCCTTTCTCCCGTTTTATTTGTTCAACTTCTTTGATTGTTTTTGCGAGGAGTCTGGCTATAAAACGTCTTTGTTTAAAGTAGCTAAATCTATATTCTTTGGCACCTAGAAATAAACACAAATGGATCGCAACGCATATAATAATGCATTCCCAGCACCGTCTATTCACCAGCACCATCTTAATCCTCTTCTTTATTTTGCACCTCTTATTATCTTGAATAATTTCATGTACTTATGAAGGAAAGGATGTTTTAGTAAGTTTATGTAACTTTAGTCCGATCTTTTTACATTGTGGTAATAAAATATGTTTAAACCAATAACGTAGTATGAATGTATATAAACCTGTTAACATTCAATCATTTCTGTTTTTACAGTAATTTCTAATCAGGTATGTTCGGCGAAATATGCGAATATGCCAAATTGAATGGCAGTCTTTGGCCAAGGGTAGTATTTTCCTGTGGGATATTTTTAGCCTCGTTCACCGTTTCGCTTGTTTAAAGATGGCGCCCGAAAGCATTCTGGCGCGCTTTTCTAGTTTTTATATTGGATATCAGAAGGCCATCTTATCCCGGTAAGATCACAACATCAATGTTGATTTTTATTTGAGAAATAATTTGTGTTTTTAATGTCTAAGATATTGAGTTGAAGACTTCGCTTCTTTAAATTAAACGACGAAAGTCTCTAACTCAATATCATACACCATCGTAGACATTGGAAACACGACGTATTGGTCAATATAAATTAACATTGATTTAAAAGATGGGCTTATAATATCCAATGTTAAACCTTTTACCATTTGTCTACGATAATGCCTTTCAGTGCCATAACACGTGAAACTGTCACGACATATTCTTATTTCAAGATCATGCGAAAAAAATACTTTCGGTGTAGACTGGAGTAACCAGACGCTAGAGATTGACATTCGATTGAGAAATTAGAAATTAGAGTAAAAAACAGAAAAGATTGTATGTAAACCAGTTTATATACATGTACATACATATTACATTATACGCGTTGCGACAATTTGGCTCCTTTAAACTGTCATGACATCTCAAATTTAACATAGTAAATCCGCGTGGTTTAATTTAACATTAGTAGAAACAACAGGAAACGGAAGCTATGTCTGTCGAAAATATAAATATACCAATCTAATGTGCCTTCAAATTGATAATGATAATTTGACAGGGTAGACATGTATATCATAGCATAGCGACACCGTGGAACCTGTTCCCAACACCTTCCGCGGCTCATCAATTTCCATCAGTAGTAAATCTCCGAGGCAAAAAATATCCATTGGAACCTAATCTTTATACTTGAGTTCACGCGGATATAGATTAAGTTGTGATAATATTGATTTAAACAATATTTTATTCAATATAATTACATATAGTCATACAATTGCACAGTTTAAAGGATACGAAAACAAGCAGCATGCTTATGAATATCGCTTTGTGATAATCCTAACCTTTTTATTTCATTGCTAAGCTTATCCTAACTCACCCGGGTGTCGCTTTAATGGAAAATGTGAAAAGGGGAAGAGATTAAAACGAAACTAGCATTAAATTACAACCATTGTTTATATTTAGACATTTAGGTAGATAACTTTTAGCATCGTATTCCAAATAAGATCATAGTCCAAGGAAACAATGAAACTGATATGACTCTAGTGTGTTGAGGATTATGAAGGCTATCTTGTTGATCAAAAGAGCGAGTTGATTACTTATAATAGGGAGGTAACGACTCCATTAAACTTGCCCTTTCTTGGTTTATTAGCGGCAAAGATATGCGTTTCGGATCAAGCTTTATTTACAACCACAAGGCGCTTGAGTTGGAAAATGGCGACGATTAAATTAAATCTAATGTGATAATAGATATGACCAATATAAAACGAAAGTTATCACTTCGGTGAAAACGGGCGTTGACTAAAGCTATTTCGCGCACACATGTTTATACGCACCTCTTTTGAAATAAATATATAACAGTATAGTTCTGGGCGTTCTTATCCTTGAAAGGTCGAACTCAATTAATTATAATAATATTTAGACGGGTAATCATCTTAACCATTGATCAGTGAATTCCACCTTGGCATTGCTCACTGTCTAATTACGTTATCATGTATCCATTGTCCTTTGGGGAATGGTTGCCATCTCAAATTACTTAGTAATAGACCTGAAGTTATATCCAAGTTCTTCGTTGCGTATAATATAATCTCTGTCATCCAGTAATATGACAACCATAGAACCTTACGAATAACCGTAACTAATAATTATTGACATAAATATTAACTACAAACTCGCAAACTGAAAATATTCGGCATGATGTCTGTAGTGTTAAATTAACCATGGCGCACGTTTAGGAGGGGTTGGGGTGTCCTTATAGAGACTATTTAATTATGTTTAATTACACAAATATATAAACAAATAATATAAAATTTTTTTATCAAAAACATATTCAACTAAATAAGTTTATTTTATTTATATTATAGTTTTAATTACCCCCGAAATTAGTTGACATTTATTACAATGTATTTGGTGTGAAGCATTTTGACAGACCGGGTGTGTGAAACATTAGAACTGTGTGAAGCATTGAGATCGGAGAGGATGAACCCTGTTGATTTTCCATATTCTGGGACTTTCTTCTTCAACAGACATATTAAGTGTCAAGAAAAGTTTGCATCACGATAGACATTACATTTATTGAATTTGGTCAACATTCTGCTGTCAATGTCTATATCTTTTTTGAGACCAATCTGCTGTGTCGAGGGCGGTTGGGTGGCCGAATGGTTAGCACGTGCGTGATGTATCATAAAGCCTGTCATTGAGTCAACTCACGTGGTTTCGAATCCCCGACTGTGTTTTCTCCGGGTCCTCTGGTTTCTTCCTACTGCTAAAGACCCTTACGCACAAGCGAATTATTGAAATACAATTATACCATATGCTAGCTCTGAAATCACCTAGTTTGTGTCGAGTGGACGTTAAACCTCATTTTTCCCTCTCTCTGCTGTGTCGACGTATTTCCAGATTTTGCAGAGCAATCATAATATCGATAATTTAATTTCAATATAAACTTAACCCGTGCGATTAGACAGGGACCCCCAAGTGCGCCAAGGCCTTCACGTGTTCTAATCTGGTGCTGTTGCCATGTGATATAATGCTATAGATCTAACCAAAGTTCAATAAAATATGTGTAGTACACGACTAATATAAATTTAAACAGACACGGTATTTGTTAGTAATCAGTAAATCTCATTTCAAATAACAGTATCTATATATAAATAACGTGTACAGAATCTCTAGGCATGTTTAAAATCAAACATTGAGCGTAAATACAGAAACATTTATTCATATATCAACTGTATAACATAGATTTATTACGTGTGTGTACAATAGATTTATTACGTGTAGTTTGTCCAAACAAAAAGTAACTAGCCTTTTGATTTGAATAAATAATGATGCCATAAATTTGAGTGCGTAGGTTACCCTTATCTTTTCTGAAAAGGCAGAACAGGTAACCATGGCAGTCCTGTACATACCTGGTACATCTATCTTTGTTTCTGTTAGTTAAAGACCCAGCTTGGGTTGTTCACATATTATCTCAAGAGTAATATATTTATAGAAAGACTGTTGTTATTATTCTGTAGAAACTTCTAAATGTATTATTTATTAACCCATTGGAGCCAGGGTGGCTCAGTGAGTAAGACGTTGACTCTCGCTAACCCGGAGGTCCCGTGTTCAATCCCTGCGTTGACGCGAGATAAGTTATACTTGTCAGTGGTGCAGGAAGAACGACCTGACAAGGGACAACATATATGGTTTCGGATTGGACGACAACCGAAGTACAGTGTACACATTTGCGTGCACGTAAAGAACCCTTGGCAGTTTGAATTCGATATAAAGGTAGGCCGTAGCGTCACTGGCCGGGCAAATTTCCCCTCGTAGCACACTGTGTGACGTATGCCCGTCTTCATTAGCCCAGTCGGATCAGAACAGTAGAGAGTTAAAGCACATTTCATTTCATATTGACACGCAGTAGAACAGTGTTGTTTTAAATAGTATTTATGTTATCAATTATGCAAAACAGTATTTTTTTTAAATACTATTCATTTTAACAGTGTTCTTTTAAATATTATGCAGTGTGGTTTCCCCTTGTCATTGATGCAGGACGGAGGGACTGACAAAAACAGATGCCTAGTCGATCAGATGTGACGAAAAACCCGAGGTCCCGTGTACACATTGGGGTGCACGTAAAATTTCCCTTAAAAGTTGGAATTCAATATAAGAGATGGCTTTTGCACCGCTTCCTGGGCCAAATTTCCCTCATAGCTATAATCCGATATAAGAGTAGGCCGTTTAGCGCCGTTGCCCGGGCAAAATTTTGCTCGTAACACATTATATGGTGTATGCCGGTCTTCATTAGCCCGAATTAGGAGCAGAACAGTAGAACGTTAAACCCCATTATTAACTTATCCAGACCATAAGCAACACTTGCTACCATCGGTAGCCTATAACATTTGGTTGATTTGAATACATTTTGTGATAATTGAACGTAAAAGTGGTTACTAGAGACCTTATTATCGTACCAACGTACTAATGACGATCGAGGCTAGCTTCTTAAAATTGGATCGCTAATATCTCGGTTCAGAAAGAACCAATTTGACTAAAATTTTAACTATTATAACGAAAACTGCCAGCTCTTTATCTAATCTTACCCCCCCCCCCCTTGAAGTGAAACAGTGTATTTTTATATATAACTTATGTTAAATAAACAGTGTTGTCTCAAATATTATCTATGTAAATATTATTTATGTAATGCCTATCTATTAATAGGAAATACGTATTATATATAAATATCGTATATCAGCACATCGTCTTTAAAGGGTCAATCCCGATAATATTTTTGAGAATAAAACTCTTTAATTTTGTGTTAAAATCCATTAACACCCCCTACCTTAGGGCTGAGCAACTAACTCAATATATGTGATACGTTTAAACAACTTAAACCCACAGTCTTCATCTTGAAATGGAGGCCGGTGTCCCAAACTGTATTATGCGGTGATTTGATAAAAACCAGACTTTTATTGTATAAAAATAATGTGTCGGTGAAATTAACCTTTTGTTATCAAGTACAGCACATGGACCATTCATCGTGTAGACCTCTAAAGGAACGGGAATCGATTATCGGGTCACCAAACGAAAGAATTGACCAGAAATCTCACGTCCAAACGACTCAATATTTTGAGCTGAAATTTTGAGTCAGGGTATATACACCATTCTTCTATATTTTGGCGTTTAAATTTCATGCAGACTCAGACTTTTATTTTTGAGCCTCTGTTCTATTTGGGACAGTCCCTTTAAAGGAACTCTTGCTGTAACTGAATAATATGTCCCAATCATTATTCTGGTCAACAAATTCTACTATTTTACAATATTCCGATTAATTGATGATACAAATTTCATCTTGACACACCGAATTTAAAAAACTGGAAAAATTCAACTACATGGTTTCAAAAGATTTACGTAAACCTTTTCAAATGTAACTTAGATTTAAAAATATTTTCGAACCCTCTGGACAAGTAAAATAGGATGTAATGGATAATTTACACAACAGGTAGGACACTTAAACATCTAGTAGATAGAATAAGGCTATTTTTCTCCGTACCTGTCGAGCCAGCAAGAGTGTTATTGTCCCTTTAAAGAAAACCCATGTTGTGAAAATTGAAGGTCATTCGACATGGAAAACGGGTATCATTTTAGCCTCGTCTACAGTGACATAAAAAGATTTTGTATCTCTTACACTGTAATGACATCCCCTGCCTACATGTATACAGCATGACAGTGTGTTTTTTTTTCTGTCTAGTAAATATGGAATAAAAACATAAAACTGTCTGGTTTGTAACAAAATATATTAATATGTATCAAAATATCGCCATGCTTTTTTATCGCAACATGTAACTTTAATATAATATGATAACCTTGTCGATTCCCGCGGCTTCTCACTATTAATGACGTAAAAGAGAGAGAGCAATGGGGTTTAACGTCCACTCGACACAAACTTAGTCAGTGCGGGACTAACATAATATAGTTTTTAATTTTATTTCAATAATTCTCTTGCGCTTAGGGGTCTTTAGCAGTAGGAGGTAACCGGTGGACCCAGAGAAAACCCATAATGTTGAAGAGGCATAATGACAGGATTTATGATACAGCGCGCACGTGCTAACCATTCGGCCTTTCACCCCCTCCCCCCCATTACGAAATAACGAAATACGATAGACTGCGAAGCTTGATGCATGTTGAATAAATCAACACTACATTTAAAATTCTCCCATGCCAGACTTTGGAACAGACAAAAACTATTCTGATATCAATAGTTGGTGACGATATCAATCACAATAATGTAATAGTCATAGTATAAATCGATGAATATTGACCAGAACCCCACGATATCTTAATATCAAGACCACGGCGCCGGTTTCCAGAATTTATATGAAATACCTTGACATTTTTTGACACTACTAAGCATATTATTTAGATAAATCATGAATTTTCAACACTTTATGTTCTAGACATGGTTATAAAGTTTAACCTATGCGGGGATGGAACACCCGATCTCTAGGATAGCGAGCCAGCGTCTTATCCACTTAGCAACGGTGACCCAATGCGTCTTTATTTTAAATAATTTCTGTGTAATGACCATGTGTGTAATGACACATGTCTGTGTAATGACCATCTGTGTAATGATACATGTCTATGTAATGACCATGTGTGTAAGGACACATGTTTGTGTAATGACCATCTGTGTAATGATACATGTCTATGTAATGACCATCTGTGTAATGATACATGGGGAAGAAATTTGCCCGAGAAACGGCATTTGAGCTACTTGTCATGGTCTTTTACAAACATACCAAATCGTACGCGCGGTGGAACGTTTTACAAACGGAACTATTAGGTAACACTTACCTTACAACCCCAACAGGCACTAACCCTGACATTTGAGGGACGCGGCCCCTCTTCACACGCAAAGAAATTCCATATTCTTATGGTCGGTCAGCAAAAAAAATAAAGCAAATTCATGACTAACTGGATATCTTAGGATATTTATTTATCTCCGATTACCGGAAATCCGTAAATCTATATGTAAATTCTCCTTTCTTGTTTCCTGTTTTAGTAATAACTTCCAGAACGGAAGTTGTGTCATCTTTCTTCCATGGTAAGTTTAAGTACTACAGACATGCCATGTTCTGTTTTAATGAGAGAGAGAGAGGGAGAGGGAGAGAGAGAGGGAGTGTCAGAGGGAGAATTTGACACAAACTGGTTTTAATCATGGTTAAATTTACTTTCAATAATTCGCTTACAAGTGAGGGTCTTTAGCTGTGGGAGGAAACCGGTCAACCTGAAAAAAATCCTAGATTTTAGACAGATGATCCTACAATATTGTTCTATAAAGTACTCTTTCCAACAATGTTTCAAGGCCGGGATGACGGTCAGAAAGAAATTTTCTTCTTCAAACACCCTTCTAGAAAAGTCAACCCTCTCCCCCTTTCGGATAATACACCCCTTCTCCTTAACCTTCTGGTGACCTTTTGACCTCGATAACTCCTGAACGCTCCCTCACCTGACTGACCCCCCACCATTTTTCGGATTCCTGAGGAAAAATGCTTCTAGAACATCAACTCCCGCTTTTTGCCCACCTTTCGGATAACACCCCCTTCTCCCTCTGGTCTATGCAAATACTGCTGAAATTACTGTATCGAGAACTACTGCTTGAACGACAAACTATGTAAATAGAGTATTCTAAAACTAATTATTGATTGAATTACGAGCCACTGTCTAGTAGCACCCATTTCATGACAAACAGACCCAATATTTTATCGTAATTATACTTCCAAGTATTTGATATCTACACGGGAGAATAATGTCTTTCTTCACCATGTACGTCGTCCGTGTACCTTGAAACACAGGCATAAAGAAATTGCCTTCATATCCAATTTTACACAACACGTAAAGCAGCGATATTTCTCCCTCTGTAGATCTCATTAAAAACTCATTTAAAGACGATTTAATCTTTTGCCAAGTTATTGGAACTGTAATTCATAACAGAGGTTGTTAAATATCGATTTATAGCAGGAAAATAATTTATCATTTTAAAGACAGGCAAACATAGACTTGTTGCATGGAGAGTAAATGCTATTAAACTCAATATTATTCCATGTTCCTGAAGCAACGACTGCGAGTTTTACAACATCTGGCCGTTGCTGGTTTACTTGTCGATTTCCGACATTATAATAATAATAATAATAATAATATGTCCATTTATATAGCGCCAAATCCATAAAGCGTGCTCATAGCTACGTTATCTGCAGACACGTGAACAGTAGCACCCACTCGGAGATCGTGGCACAGCGAACCCCACGGAAACCTTGACACTGGGCGAACCTTGAAATTTGTAACTCAATAATCTTATGTAGACATTTTAGCTTAAAAGCGTGAGACTTGATATTCGCGACGATCAAGGAATCTGATGGACTCCCAAGCTGGGCTTATATCCAATCAAACTTAGTTCCGAAATAGTCAGGGTATTACGTGAAGGGCTTGATAAGATGTACGTAGTTAAAGTGAGATCAAGCCTTCTATTGTAGATGATATTATCCATGATACTGGACATAACTAGACTGCGATGAGTGTAAACTGTTATAATAGTACTCACTGAATACAGATTAATGTTTTAACTAGATTGAGTTGATTTTAAACTGTTATAATAGTAGGCCTACTCAATGAATAGAGATTTATCTATTAACTAGATTGAGTTGATATAAACTAATATAATAGTACTCACTGAATACTATTCAAAAAAGGTAGGGGATATTTGATTTTGGGGGTCATAATGCAAAAATATGCAAATGACTACGAAAAAAGTCACTATAGAACCTAACAGAAGAAACATTTCCAGTTACATGTGACGCCCAAACGCATTGTGGCATCAGTTTAATTATTTTAGTGACCAGAAAACAAATTTTGGTATGCGTCGGCTTACCCAAAATAAAAGGTTACGTGCCCTTGGCATGCTACAGATCGGCACAACACAGGCGGTTGTGGCGCGGACAATGAATGTTTCTCAGTCTGTCATAAGCAGGCTATGGTCCAGATACCGTGATACACAATCTGTACAGGACAGACCACGCTCAGGTCGACCAAGGGCGACAACTTAAGCACAGGATCGATTTATCCGTACCTTGGCCTTGAGAAATCGTTTCATCACCGCAAATCAGATCAGCGCTAGTCTTCAAACAGACACCGGTGTGAGAGTGAGTGACCAGACCATTCGGAATCGACTGCATAGGCGTCACCTTCGCGCCCGACGTCCTCGCGTGATCCCTTGTTTGAGAGATCATCACATTCAGGCAAGACGTCGTTGGTGTAGGGATCGTCAACACTGGGATAATCGACGCTTGAGCAATGTGATGTTTTCAGACGAGTCTAGGTTCACTGTTGATTTTTTGGACAGACGTAGGAGGGTGTGGCGTCGTCGAAACGAGCGCTTCCAAGACGTTACCGTCATCAGACATGATCGATTTTGGGGTGGTTCTGTTATGGTGTGGGAAGGCATCACTGTTGCTGGAAGAACGGCTTTACGTGTTGTTGCAGGGCGTGTTACAGGCCAGTACTACCGGGACAACATCTTGGCAGTCCATGTTGTGCCGTTCGCACGACGTCATGGCCGCCGTCTCATCTTCCAGGATGACAACACAAGATGTCACAGGGCCAGGATCGTTAGAGGTTACCTCCAACAACAGAACATCACCACATTACCTTGACCAGCACTGAGTCCCGACCTCTCCCCCATCGAGCATGTCTGGGACATGCTTGGACAGAGGTTACGTCAACGTCAACAACGTCCTGCCAATTTCCAAGAACTTGCTGCTGCGTTGCAAAAGGAATGGGACAATCTGGACCAAAATGACCTTAAACGTCTCATTAGGAGTATGCCACGTCGGATCAATGCTTGTTTGTCAAACAGAGGAGGATTTACCTGTTACTGACTTTGTTGTGATAACATTGCTGTTTGACCCCGGGTATCATTTTACCCTTATAATGGTCAGCCTGTGACTCACTTAGTCTAACGATCATTTGGAATAAATCGATGAATGTGAACTTGTTTCTTCGTCAGTTTCATTAGGTGACCTTAATAACACTTAAAAATCAAATATCCCCTACTTTTTTTGAATAGTATATTTACTAGACTGAGTTGATTTTAAACTGTTATAATAGTAAATAGTACTCACTGAATAGAGATTGGCCTATTATTATTATTATTATTATTTAAACATTTATATAGCGCTAATTCCACCAACGGTGTTCAGAAGCGCTTTACAATCATATACCAGTAAAACAGAAAATATATAAAACAACTAAAAGACTACAAAAAGATGCAATATAATAAAATAATATATATCTAATTAAAAGCCTTTTTAAATAAGTAGGTTTTAAGAGCACATTTAAAAGATTGTACTGAAGGGCTAGAACGAATATCAGTATCAGAACCAGATGGTTTTAAATCATTCCACAGGTTTGGGGCTAGAAATGAAAACGATCTTTCACCATATGTAACCATTCTGGCAGATCTTGGTTTGAGACGATAAATGTCATTTGAACTACGGAGACTGCGAGCATTTGTTTGTTTTTCAATTAGATGACATAAATAAGATGGGGCTAAGCCATGAAAACATTTATAAGCAGTTAAAAGGATCTTAAATTGAATACGATATGGAATGGGAAGCCAGTGAAGTTGTTTAAGTATGGGAGTAATATGATCATGTCTCTTCGTAAGGGTAATAAGTCGTGCAGCGGTGTTTTGAACTTTTTGCAATTTGTATATTAATTTATTGGGTAAGCCGGATAAAAGTGAGTTAAAAGTATCAAGTCTTGAAGTAATAAAAGCATGAACAAGCGTTTTAGTTGAATCCGGGGTAAGAAATTTACGAATTTTGCCAATATTACGGATATGAAAGTAGCAGGATTTACAAATATTGTTCACGTGATTAGACATGGTCATTTTACTATCAAAATAAGCTCCAATATTGCGAACAGAGTTACTAGGAGTAATTTCATTTCCATCAATCTTAATCGAATTGGAATCAGTTATGGTGTTGAGGTTATGATTAGATCCAAGCAAAATAAATTCAGTTTTATCACCATTTAAGCATAGAAAATTTACAGACATCCATAATTTAATTTCATTGATACACTGCTCAATATTAGATTTGCTCAAAGCATGCTCATTCGCATTTAAAGGATTAAAACTTAAATACAGCTGGGTATCATCAGCATAAATATGATAGTCAAGACCATGTCTTTTAACAATTTTACCAACTGGAGCAGTATAAAGAGTAAATAAAATGGGTCCAAGGACCGATCCTTGTGGTACTCCATATAAATTCTTGTGATGGTCTGACGTCACATTACCGATAACAACCCTCTGCTTTCTATCAGTAAGATAACTTTCAAGTAGCTGAAGTGCAGAGCCTTTGACACCAAAGTCTGTCTGAAGTCTTTGTAGCAGGACAGTAGAATCTATGGTGTCAAAGGCTGCGGACAAATCTAAAAGTACTAAAAGAACACAGTTTCTATTGTCTATTGACCTTAATATATCATCTTGCACTTTAATAAGCGCCGTCTCAACACTGTGAAACTTACGATATGCACTCTGTAGACTATCATGAAGGTTGTGTGTGTCAATATGTTCAATCAGTTGTTTGGCTATACATTTTTCAAAAATTTTGGAGATAAAACTTAAGTTTGATACAGGACGGTAATTTTTTAGCACATTTCTATCTAAAGTTGATTTTTTAATAACTGGAACGACATTAGCAACTTTAAAACAATCGGGTACTTTTCGTTCTTGGATACAAGAATTTATGATATCAGTAATCACAGGTAAGAATAAATTAAGGTTTTCTTTTAGTAAAGATGTGGGAAGGGGGTCAAGAGGGCAGGTCTTAGGACCTGACGATTTAATAATATCTGACACAACAGATTCGCTAACTAAATCGAAATTGTCAATGCACACTTCCGTTGGCGTCTCATATTTGGGTACAGAATCACAGGAATTGTTACATTTATCAAGTTCTGTTCGTATACGTGTTATTTTATCGGAGAAGAAGTTCGCAAACTCTTCTGCTAGCAGACATTTATCAGTGCAATCAGGTAAGACAACAGTCGAGGAGGAATGATCAATCAGTTTATCAACAACACAGAATAGTTCTTTCTGTTTGTTGGCACTATTTTGAATTTTTTCATTGTAGAAGGAAACTTTTGATTGTTCAATGATATATTTGACTTTGTTTTTCTCTTCTCTATAAAGATCTTTATGAATATGAAGGGAGGTCTCACGCCACTTTTTCTCAGCTTTTCTGCGTATTTGTTTTGCTTCAGCTATTTGATGGTTACTCCACTCATTTCCTGGTCTAACAGTAAATGTTTTAGTGGTTAGCGGAACTAGATCATCAATGATCTTTCTCAGTGTTGTATCATACAAATCAGCTTTTACATTCACATCACATAATTCACGGATATCGGAAAAGTTTGATTTACCAATTGTTTCACAAAAGGTATCGTTGCTTAGAGATTTGAATTTACGAAACGATATTGTTTTCTTGTCTAAAGGCGGCTTCTTCGTTATAATTTTAAAGGTGATAGGAAAATGGTCTGATAGTAAGGTATCTTCCACCAGTACATCATCTATATGTATCTCATCTTGGCGTGTAATGACAAAATCAAGAAGATGACCTTTATTATGTGTCTTTTTGTTGACATGCTGTTGAAGATTGTAGGTAAGCAATATTTCCCGAAAGCGATTACTCAGTGGGTCAGAACTGTTTTCAAAGTGAATATTAAAATCGCCAAGTATCAACAAGTCGCCTTTTGACATTAACTTTGTTTCAAGAAGTGATGTAAATTCCTCAAAAAAGTCATTATTATTTGAATTTGGGGGCCTATAAACAATTAACAGTTGCAGAGATTTGTTCAGGTTCAATATCAAACAATCAAGGCACTCAAACGATTTGAATACCTCATTTGACTGCAAAGATATTTTTAAAGTTGACTTGTAGACAAGTCCAACGCCACCACCCCTAGACGCACGTGGGATGTGTAGAAAGCTGTAGCCTTCTGGAAGTATAGCCGAAATTGTCACTGAATCTGAGTTCTGGCTAAGCCATGTTTCAGTAATCGAGCACAGATCTAATTCTTCATCTACAATAAAATCATTTATGTCACTGGTTTTATTCCTAATAGATCTAGCATTAATTAATCCTGCTTTTAAATATGTGCTAGACTGATATGAAACTGAAGATCTGGATATTGGAACTCTAATTAAGTTGTTCAGTACAAGTTGACCTCTTGGCTGACTGCTCTGTCTGTTAGAGATGAGTGCAGGAATACCATAGATATTCTTTCGTCTAGTAGGTTTCTGTCTTAAAATTTGGGAAACAGATTGTTTAATATTACTATTATTATCTTCTAAAGTTGTATTCCTGAGATTAGTATACAATGAATGGTTATCATCACATTTCACTACCCCAAACTGCTGATCATGTACTGTGATATTTGTCAGAATATTATGATTAACACCTCTATTATATTTATGGAGTGAATCCTGTCTAGTAGATGTTGTTAAAGTTCTAATTGTTCTTTGTTTATTGCGTCCCGCTCTAACACCCCTCTTTGTCTTAGGTTTCACTAGTTGATTGTCTTCGAACAAAGAGTTAACACAAGGGATTTTAACCATGGTACAATGGAAAAACCAGATTCAGTTGAAAAAGTCAAATATATAAATATAAATATAAAACCTGGAAAAAACTGCATAATTTCACGAAAAATTGCAAAATTTCCACACACATATAATCCAAAAATGTCTGCATACAGGTTGATGCTGAATCTCTCATACATATAGTGTCACTTATTATATACACATCTAATAAGGAAAACGATAGAGCAGATCACAGTGTGTAGCCAGTCAGAGGCGCCAGAGTCCACACAAAAGTTTTCAACCATGACACAGACAAATCCAAAATTCAGTTCACAACTGCATAAATTCACAATTATTTCGAATAATTTCGTACAGCTTTGTCCGAAATTCCACACAGCTATTATTCCATTAACACATATAAAATAAGGAAAAACTAGGAGAGATTCTGAGAGAGAGCAGCCTCACTCGGCGCAATATACATTCAGATAAGTCATAATCATAATAATAGGCCTAGGCCTAAAAAAAAAAAAAAATCTATAGATCGTTCCCGTTAAATACAGTAATAATTATTATTTGTAATTGTACGGTGCATTTTATTTTTAAGCTAACTAGCTCACGGTGGAAAAGATCTTTGGTTCAAATATCACAGATTGTTATGAAATGATAGCATCAGATCCATCGAGGGCAGCCATGTTACTAGGTACACTACTTACATTAGGCCTACACTAGGCCTACTAGTACTACAGCCGACCGGATAGATGTAAACATACTCTTTGTACTCATAATTAGGCCTACACAGAGAAGTGAAATTCTTGTATACCTCACATCAAAACGATCACCATGTTATAATAAATCGTTAACATCAGCAAATTTCTACGTATACTAATGAGTAATGACTAGGTGACAATAAAGTAAACAAAATAAAGAAGACATCGGCAGATCATCGGAGATGGCCATTTTAAATATTTGACAGTTAACAGCTGATCCAAAAGTTCTTGTTTATAATTACGACAAACAGCAAAACAGTATGCATCTATTACACATAAAAATGTTCCTGGCGATCACGCACACATAATAAAGTAAAAATTAATCATTTCCAATATCGATAAATATATAATTTATCGAAAATCAAACTCCGTGCCGTTCAAAGGTAACGGTTCACTCACGCAGTTGATTTTAAACTGTTATAATAGTACTCACTCAATACAGATTGGCCTATTAACTAGTGAGTTGATTTTAAACTATTATAATAGTACTCACTGAATATAGATTCATCTACTAACTAGACTGAGTTGATTTTAAACTGTTATATAATAGTACTGACTGAATACAATTTAATCTATTTACTAGATTGAGTTGATTTTTAACTGTTATTTTAATACTCACTGAATAGAGATTGGCCTATTAACTAGATGGAGTTGATTTTTAACTGTTATTATAGTACTCACTGGAGACAGATTAATCTATTAACTAGAGTGAGTTGATTTTTAACTGTTAAAATGGTACTCACTGAATACAGATTGGCTTATTAACTAGATTGAGTTGATTGTAAATTGTCATACTAGTACTCACTAAATAGAGATTTATCAATTAAACAGATTGAGTCGGTATGACCAACGAAAAACATATCACCAAATCAAGAATTCAGAGAGTTTGGTCAGAATTCTTGAATGCGTACACGATCGATTTGTTTGTTGTTGTTATTTGTGGGGGGGGGGACTGTTTCTGTTTCTTAGATCGAACAAGCATTCGAATCGATGAATTGATTAGATAACCTGTTCTTCCCCCACAAACAGTCCATATACCCGAAAACGTTTAAGATAGCTTTGGCTTCTGGTTGGCGTATATTGGGAATCCTGACAAGACATGGTCTGTGTTTTCACGAGGGCAATTATAATAAGGTGTTAATGTTATACAACCAGTAACACATGTCAATCCACCATATAACACGTTCCTTATTCCCTAGTAATAATATCACCATTTCATTAATCAACCATTCTATCAACTTTCAATTCTCACAAACTCTCCCTCGCCAGAAACAAAAACATCACGAACCATGCAGTGCCAGTAATGGCATATTTATAGATTTTTGGAACTGTTACAGAACTGAAGAATATTCTGAATAGTACAAATAGGAAATATGAACTAAGGTTCCTGCTAGTTCAAAAACTCAAAGACAGTTTCTCAGTGCCGGTGATATGTGAAAAATGTTCGGAATTATGGTAAAATAAACTAGATATTGAATTACTATTACTTCCAGAGTTGTTGCATGCTGTAAGAATCGACCCAAATCGTTTACATTAAAACGGACAAACAACATGTAAAATGGTTTATTGCTTAAAGGCCAACAAAGAAATATCCACCAAATCACAACGAATAGGAAATGATATATATATTTTGTCAGGGCAAATTAAAGAAAGGCCTGCGGTTGACGTTAAAAAAAACTATTAACATTACTTAGGGCATTAATCTGAATCTCGGAAAACGCGAGCGAGGAGGACACACAATGGTGGTCTCGATCATATACGGGTAGAGCTTCACGTAATCAGGGAAGGGTATTTTTTTTATTTGCTTCCCACGAATTCTAACAAAATGCAGGCACAACCCGCGTAGTAACTGATGCCATGATTAAAACCTCTGTAATATCACCCAGACTAAAACATTTCAAACGCCATGAGATAGCCCAATTACTCATATTCCATTATTAACGTTTTTTATTGTTAAATGATTAGCAGATAAATCACTTTCTCCAAATAACTTACGCAGTACGTACACATGGAATCCCGGCTTAAATGGTAATCACCTAAATAAAGTACGAGCGAGCCAAAGTCAGCAAACATTCACAGCCAAACCACTCTTCAATATTTTAATAGAATTACACTCAAAGTGTGTGTTACTGAGCAAAATCAAAGAACATTAAACATACATTATACAAGAGCTAAATCTACCCATTGCAGGTCTTTCTGTACTTACATAAACTATTAATTAGACAATAATTAACAAAACAAGACCCGGATCAACCCTCAATTCTATGAATATGTGCACTAAACCTAATGCTGGTCAAGAAAGTTCCCCGGGATTTTGCTGCGTGGTTTCTCCCTGTCGTTAGTGTCTGGCAAAGTTGTGTAGATGGGACAACAATAAAACCGTTCTGCTACTTTTCTGAACCAACCAAACAACTAATATAATGACGTCAGGTATACGCTATGCACCGGCGTTTCCGCGCACTCAAACGCGTACAGTTTGTTATGCCACTCGAAAGAGTAAACGCGTTTTTCTTAGTAGGTACACAGTCAGCACCACTGTTAAGAAACTTTCTCGGCAAAAACCAGAATCGAACCCAAGAAATATAAAAGTTAGTTAGCACGACTTGAGTTAGTGCTTAGTAAATAGAAATCAAACACGTGGCACAGATGTAATCGGCAGAAAGATGATGACGCAAAATCAACGGAATTGACCCCCGCTGCCATTGATCGATTTGACCGATATGTTATTTGGTAAAAATACCTATAAATACACATGACTCTGAAATCCATATTTGTCGTTTATTCTGAAATTTCCCCCCTTTAATTTGGCCACTTAAAATTGCATTTAGCGCCATAATATTATATTGGACAAAGAAGTTTTGCTGAACTTACACAAAATTCTGAACGTGCTGAGATATTAAAAAAAGGATGTGTAGACGATAAAACTTTAATAAAATGTCGGAACTGTGTGCTAACACATCACAATAGACCATCGTAGACTCAAATTAATACTGATATCGCTTCATTTCAGTTGTATAAGAGAGGGTCACAATAAAATATGGAAATGCCTCACAGGAAATTAATTCCAAACATAAAAATTCAAATACATTAAACTGGAGAGTTCCATAAAACGAACAACGAACCGGTTGCTATGGCAACTAATTAATAATAAAAGGAAAACAAACAGTCTTCAATTTAATGTATAAGCAAATCTATTGGCGTTTTGGTGTTTTTTTGTGGTACGAAATTGTTCAAAGGTGGTTTATCGCGGAACAAAAATATACCGGAAATTGATTTCTGTAAATACAACCATAGTAAGAGTTCAATGAAAATAATGATCTTTGAATAGTGTTGTAGGCCTATTATAGTTTTCTCTTTTTTTCAGTTCTGCAATTCGGGTATGCCCGGTTTAATTCAAAACGGAAACGACACAACGATGTCACAGTTTTTATGCTCAGATCTTTAATATAGAACCAATAATTTACAGCGAATAGTATTTTTATGGCAATTTAATATCTGGATTCAATAAAACCCGCATGAATGTATCCAAGCTTCTCTAATCACCAACAACGTACACTGAACCATGGACTTTATAATACATATTATAAAGTCCATGCCTGAACTAAACACTCATTACAGGAACCATTCTCGAAAAAACTTTCACCCCATTTAAAGTGGCAATAAAACATTAATCTTACTATCTGAATAATTTAGAAGTAAGTTCTATCAGTTTAAGTTCCATCTCAAATAATTTTCGTCGATAAGGCTGTTTTAGCTGCTATCCAATTTTAGATGTGGGAATTGTAAGCGCTTATTTGCCAGGCAAATCTCAATATATCCAGATATATCTGTAGTAGAAGATGAAGTCCATGTTATTGTTGAATGTCCTTATTACGATAATTTTAGATCGACTTTACTCCCAAATATTCAAAATCAGAAACTTTATAAACCAAGTAAGAGTATTTTTATAAATATCATGACAAACAGGAACATAAGTAAAAACTTAGCCATGTTTACCTACAATGTCTTCTTGTATCGTAAAAACTTACAAATCGAATGAATTATGTATAATATGGGGATTCTTCTATTTATTTTGTTATAACTTTATATTTATTATGTTGTTCACTCTACACATTGCACGGTTATTTATTTGATATTTTACAAATTGTATTTTGATGTACTATGGGCCGGAGGCCTCGATTACTGAAATAAAGATTATTATTATTATTTGAGCGAATGTAGGATGATTTCAAAAACAGTAAGCAGGTTTACAGTTATATGGATCGCTAACAATATTGCTACTTCTAAAAGCAACATGGCATCTGCAAAATTATCTAACCCGAGTTTAACAAAAAACATGTCTTTAATAGGTGTGTTAAGCCAGGCTGACACTTGCACGACTTTTGGCCACGATTTTGTTATGCCTATCAGTGACCACATTGACACGAACTGGCATGACCAGTTTACGCATAGTTTGCGCATTGTTTGCGCATTGTTATAATATACACACTTCTCGCATTGATACGACGAGTTTGCGCAAATCGTACGGTGTCGTGCCGACTCGAATCGTGCCAATGCGTGCCACGGAATCGTGCAAGTGTCAGCCTAGTTACTATACTTGTTACCTTAAACTGTGTTTAAGGTAACAATTGGTACAGTCCAAGACCCCTTACGCAAGTTCAAATAGGTTCAAACGCACAACTGTCAACACACATCATTACAGTTTGTATTAAAATAAGTAATTCTATCACAAATAGTGACGACTGGACCAGTAAAATAGTTACCGAACAGTTTTTCTCTGCATAGCGCTGTTTAGGTTGTAGGCCTAATGACGTATTACGCAACTTGCGGCCATGACGGTCGGCCAGTTGAAATTTCGCGTAGGAGACGGGTTTCATCAAATCATATAATTGTGCGGTAAGGCCTCACCTTTATTTAAATAAGAATTGATTTATTATATGTTAAGATACACGCAGTACTGTTTTGGGCCAGTTTAGTTGTAAATTAAGCGGGCTATAGGCCAGTAAACTTTTTGCAGTCATTTGACTAAAAAACTTGCGCAAAGGAACTCTGTAGAAAAAACCACTACTGCGACTGGAGTAAGACGGAAGACAGCAGTAGTGGAACCATTTCTAGTGTCAGCCTGGCTTTAGAAGATGTTGGGTCACGAATTGTACAGATTAAGGACTGCTCCACCTCTCCAAACCCTAATGTCAATTGTGTTCGTCAAATTACAGATTTGAATCGTGAAGGGTTCAACACATTTATGCTCTCGGATGTCTCCACACAACAAGATTTTACTTCCGCTGATCCAGTCATATTACTTTAATAACCATGGAGTTGCCAGGAACTGAATGCCAAGTAACGTAATAAACTTTTGTGAGCTAGAATAAAATCAAGAATTCATTTCAGCCTTAACAGAAACTGCCAATAACCACATTTTTATATCTTCGTTCGTTTGTAAAGCAGGTTACATATGGTTCAATTTTACTTTAATATTTCGTTTGCAAGTATGGGTCTTTCGAAGACTAAGGAAAGCGTAGAACCATTAGAAAACCCACGAGGTTGGACAGGCGACACCACTCCCCGTGGTATCCAGACCACCCGGATCAAAGACCACTCAGACCAAGACCACTCGGACCAAATGATAGACCACTCGGACCAAGCGAAATGTCTTCCGTATTTGACAAGTACATAAAAAATATATTCTTTTTTTTTTACATCAACAATTTATTAAATATTTTAATATGCATGATGCCTTTGTACGGGTCCGTACATTACAGCAAATATTCATATTTATTACTTCTGATGTCAACTGTTTGGTAGCCAGACTGTTTCGTACTTAGTTCATTCGTACCATCAACTTTTACAAGCATAAAGCCAGGCTGACACTTGCACGACTTTTGGCCACGATTTTGTCGTGGCACGTCGTGCCATTTTTGGTCACGAACTGGGAGGCTCCCGCACTGTTCACGACTAGTTTACGCATAGTTTACGACGAGTTCACGAATGCGTGCCCATCAGTGTCAACATTGACACGAACTGGCCCGACGAATTCACGCATAGTTTGCGCATTGTTTACACACTTCCCGCATTGGCCCGACGAGTTTGCGCAATTTGGACGGTGTCGTGCCGACTTGGACACGCCATATTCGTGAACTAGTCCGTGAACTATTCGTGGCAGTTCGTGACAGTCGTGGCATGGCGTGCACTGCCACGCACTGGCACGCATCCCCCCGCATCGTCCCGACGAGTTCACGAACAGTTTGTGCATCGTTCACGACCCGTTTGCTGATTTTGTCGTGACAAAAGTTTTGAACATTTCAAAATTCTCGTCCAGACATGGCACGCAGTCAAGACGGGTTAACGCACACTTCACGCCAGTTTACGACTAGTTTACTCACTGGCACGACTCGAGTCGTGCCAATGCGTGCCACGGAATCGTGAAAGTGTCAGCCTTGCTTAACCCTCCTCCTTTTGCACCTGAGCTTGGGACCGGCGTTGGCAGAGTTAATTTTTTGTTTGTTTGTTTTTTTTTATTTTTTTGATATCTATGATCGGTGCAAGTTTGGTCCGAGTGGTCTTTGGTCCGAGTGGTCAGGTATTCGTCCCTGTCATGTACAGCCGGGTAATCGAAACCACGCCAGTGGACTGAATAACAGACTTTATAATACAACGCGCACAAGATAACCATTCAGCAAACCAACCCTCCAAAATTAAACATACATTTATTGTATTGGTACTTCCATCAAAATCAGTGTTTAAACATTAAAAAATCAAATTGCACACCCATGATTTATATACTGACCGCTACTCACAACATAATATATAAGCATGTGTATCCTATGTCCTGGCGTGCGAATTTGTGAAACGGCCCTAAGTAATCACAAGATCTGTCAGTGAGGCCCCATTCGGCAAACCTCGACAGATTTCGGTACCCTCCGTAACTCCATATCTAGACTCGGATGTATGACAGTAAGTGATATGTACCTACGACAATACATTTGCGATGCGGCTAGTCGGCTACCGATTTTCTTTAACAGGAAAACTTGCCGCTTTTACAAAAAAGTCCCAAAATGGGAGCCATGTTTTCATTTGATGATATAGCTTCCATGGGGGGAGCAATTTTTTATCCGGGTCCTTTAAAATAGTTCGGAATTCGTCATGTTAAACGTTAAATCATACATTTCATTTCTGTCATTGAGTGGTGTGGTTTCAATTTCTCTCTTGTACGTGACAAGGAGTAGGGGTTTCTCCAGTACCTCCGATTTCATCCAACTGCTGAAGACCCCTAAGCGCGAATTAATGCAATAAAATTGAATCATATGTTAGTCCAGAAATACCTAATTTCGCTCGATTGGACGTTGAATCCCATTTCTCTCTCTTTCCTTCTTCATTGATGGAGATAAATGTTTCGTAATCCAAACATATTGTGTAGCCATCTAACTCTAAATTTATTAAGATTAAATCAGGTTTCCTTAAGAAAGGCCCGTCTTTCATTAGCCCATGTTAGGTGCATAACAGTAGGACGTTAAACCCAATTTCATTTCACAAAACTATTAGAAGACACCATGGACATGTAATGAAATAGGTAACTTCGCAATATCTTCAAAAGGTATAATTTGATATTAAGGAATAAATAATAATAATAATAATACTCCTCTATTTGTATAGCGCGATAATACTAAAACTAAACTTTCTATAGCCCTTTTCAAGTTTTCTCAGTTGAACTACGGAAACGCTTCTGTAAACAGAAACGTCTTTAGCTGTGATTTAAATACATCTAGGGAGTCAATGGTTCTAATGTTGTAAGGCAGCGAATTCCATAAGAGAGGAGCAGAAAACGAGAAAGATCTTTTTGCTATTTCAAGATTCACCGATGGTTGATACAGAAATTGTTTATCTGTGGATCTAAGAGTTCGTGTGGATTTATATGGGGTAATCAGATCTTTGATATATTTTGGTGATTGATCATGTAACGCCTTGAAAGTCAACAGTAATATTTTGAACTTGATTCGTTGTTGAACTGGGAGCCAATGTAGTTTATCCAGAATCGGGGCGATGTGGACTGATTTTTTTGTACTTGTCAAAACTCTGGCGGCAGCATTTTGAATTCGTTGAATATGTTGAATTTGATAATTCGGAAGGCCAAAAAAAAAGGCGTTATGGTAATCTAGTTTACTAGGAGTTCTGTACTATCAGCATTTAGATGTTTCTTTATTTTATTAATTCTGTGAAGATGGAAATAAGAAGAGGAACAAACAGATTTGATGTAGAAGCTAAAGGACATTGTGGAATCTAGAACTGCAATGATGTTTAAAGATAGAACTTAATTACCATGGTGTTAATAGCTCCTGTTAGTTGTGTAGTATTGATAAATAATTGATCGTAGACTATAACCGAACAGAAGATTGAAGAGAGAACTTGACTCCAGACGGAAATCCTGAATTGTTACTATCAATACTTTTAAAGCTAGGATAATGGTTATGTTTGTTTACATGTTCAGACTTAAAATCTAATAAAGATTATTCCAAACATTATGTAATTTATTTAAAAAAGGGTCGATTAACAAGGAAAGTCATATAAAAGATGCTTAGTTAAACAAAATAAAAAAACCCCTTCTTATTATAATATTGGAAAAAGAAAAGTTCAAATTATCCGTTCAAGACTTGGTTTATCAAGAGAAAGAGAAATTGGGTTTAACATCCATTCGACACAAACTAGGTCATTTTGGGACTAACGTGTGATTTTCAATTTTTATTTCAATAATTCGCTTGCGCATAGGGGTCTTTAGCAGTGAGAGGTAACCGGAGTGCCCGAAGAAAACCCACGAGGTTGAAAAGGCACCCCTATCTCCATGTCACATACGCTCACACTAGGGCTCGAGACCACAGCCGTAAGCCGGAGGTTACCGGCCAGCTAGAAGTCGAAGCGCGGCACCCTAGACCACTAGCCATCCCAACCCCCCTTTTGTTTATTAAATAGTGATCTAAATGGACATGCATTTTTAAGACACATAACTGGCTCTCCAACCTGTCGATGTGGACACAATTTTGAAGATCATCATCACTGTCTGCTGATATGTCCGTTATATTCAGATGCACGAAATACAACCATAAAAACATTACCAACAGAATATATCAAAAAAAAAAATTCTATTGTACGGATCTACGGATATTTCACTTGGAGTTGGACAAAATTAATTAATATTTTCTGAGGTGCAAAACTTTTTAAAATTAAGTAATAGATTTTAAGTAATGTAATCATCATTTATCATTACCATCACTAGATTCTGTTAACCAAAGTTAGTTTTGATTTATTTTTTGTCTTTTTGTATTGAAAAATATTATTGTATAATTTATTAATTAATTACGCATTATGAATAGTTTCGACTATATTATATACATATATTTAAGTAAACTAATTGTAATTATATTGTTTTGTTGAAGGGAGAGGGGTGATATAGGCCTAACCTGTTCCCCAATCCTATTCTTTTTGAATAAAATATAGTTTAAAAAAAAAATGGAATATAACCTACCCTAGGTAGCTGACCCGAATCCAAAACAACCAGTCGATCGTCGAGGGGCATGGAGCTAGGCGACCGATGTAATACTCACTTGACTTATCGCATTGTACATTCTCGGTGTCAAACTTGGCATATTGTTGCAATTTAGTTTAGTTTAACAAAATTTTCCCTATGATACAGAAAACAGTAAACAAAATATATAAAACACATTATTGCGTTTTCTACAGAACCGCAAAAGTTACACTGACCCTAGCTTTTTTTTAAAAAAAAGAAACTTATTTCTATTCCGTATATTAACATTTCTGTAAAATCAAGCAACTATTCCAACAATGGTTATTTCCCCTTTATCCACTTTAACGACGCACAATGCGTGCGATTGCACTATGAAGTACGACAAAACCATAGAACTGTACTACAAGGAACATTCGGCAAACCTCGACAGATTCCGGTACTCTCCGTAACCTACATCTAGACTCGGATGTATGATAGTCATTGATATGTACCTACGACCATACATTGACGATGCGGCTTATCGACTACCGATTTACTCTAACAGGAAAACGTTCCGCTTTTACAAAAAAGTCCCAAAATCTGGTGAAGCTGTCCACCCGTTGGTGGAGTCGTCCACACGACTTAGTATAATTTCTGGACACATAATGTATTTGTAAATAGTATAGTTTTTCTGCGTGGTCACCCTTTCTCTCGGTAAATAAACAACAAAGTAAATAATTTCTGGATATTGTAATACGTTTTTTGGAGTCGTCCACACGATGTATTTTTAATTAGTATAGTTTTTTTCTGCGTGGTCACACTTTCTCCCGGCAAATAAACAACAAAGTAAATCGTTTTATTCCATAAATGACAAATTCATTAACAAATTCATAAACAAATTTAGTTGTGGACGACATCACTAATAGTTGTTGACGACATCACCGATGCCTTGTCGACGACTCCACCAACGGTTGTGGACGACTTCGCTTGTGGACGACTTGACTGGCACCCATCTCCTGGGGGCAACCATGTTTATCCGGGTCCTTTAAAATAGTTCCAAAATGGCGGACTTCATCATACAGCCGAGTCTAGATGTAGGGCACCGGAATCTGTCGAGGTTTGCCGAATGCTACAAGGAAGTCCGACTGGTCGTTTATGTTATACATCGCATGCGCGAAGTCGAGTTACTGTTAGTTACTTCCGGTAGGAGGTTTGGCTATTGTTTAATTAAGCAGTGTCGTATGAGCTGATATTAGATTATTTTTTTGTTATAATTGTACTTAAGGTAACGACTGGAAAAATTTGAGACAACTTTGCTATATTTATGAAGTTAATAATTACACGGAGACCGAATTTTTAAGTTCATTATTTCTATTTTTAAAACGTACATAAATTAAAGATCCCATATCTCTAGTTACTACTATCGACCCAAATCCACCCAAATCTACCCAAATCCACCCAAATCTACCTAAATCCACCCAAATCCACCATTATTTCAAATTATAAAACAATAATTTATATCGATGTTTGCCAAATTGTCATATTTACAGTCGTAACGTTTTTATGTCAAAATACCCCTCAAAATACCAAGGGAGATAATTCGTTTATTGCTCGAAATTGCTTGTTTGGAAATTGCATTTTTAAGGATATTTTTGAAACAAAAACCGTACGATTTTAAATTAAAAATGCAAATTTGGCCTAAAGAACAGCATGATCAAATATAGATTTAAATTACAATGTTACAAAATAATAACATCAAATATCAGTTCATATGCAGAAAGGTGAGTATGGCCCGTTGTATATGGGATCTATAATTCAAGTACGTTTTAATAATAGTAATAATGAAGAAAAAATACAGTCTTCGTGTTATTATGAGCTTCATATATATAGGAAGGTTGTCTCAAATATTTCCAGTCGTTACCTTAAGTACAATTATAACAGCTCTTACGACACTGCTTAATAAAACAATAGTCAAACCTTCTACCGGAAGTAATTAACAGTAAGAAGACTTCGCGCATGCGATGTACAACATAAGTCACCGTCCATTGACAGATACTGCAGGGTCAGTTATCCATATTATATACGATCTATGGTTAAACTAAAGATTAGTATTCTATGGTTTTATATCAGCAATACCTCCATCCCCACCCCTCGAATTAGAGAAATGATACACTGACATCTATATGCAGGATGGAAGAATTGAGTTCAAGCATTGATCATTCCAAATTTCATATACCAGTCTGGGCAACGAGGTGCGGTGTCGGACATTACAAGGTGGAAGGTCCAGAAAGCAAATAATCATGAAATGCGGTGGTGGTCTACTAGCATGAAGTCACTATCTATAGATTCCATCGATAAGGCGTATACTAGCCGAAAATCCAATATTTTTATAAGATAATTGTGTGGCATGTTGGGGTCGTTGTGCTTATAAACATTTAGATCATCGGATTGTTCCTAAAATGTTATAGTTTATAGGACAAGGAATGTGATGGATACAACATGAAGTAAAAAGGGAAAGAATATCATACCAGAAAGAAGCAGAACATCGCGGTACGTTTTGTTCTCCCATCCTTTTCTCTCCCGTTGCATGGCGGTGTTTTGTTGATTCTGTGGTCTAGAATCGATGATTGGTTACGGTGTGATAGTTAGACGTTGGTATTATGCCACTTTAAGTTTGTGTATCTCAAAATTTTGGTGGCAAAGCAAAGCCATGGCCATTTTTCCTCTGTCTATAGTGATAAGCATTCAGCCTAACGAAAATTTCGGGATAAGATGGGAGATGGGGAAAGAGGCCCGAATAAACATTGAAGTCAGGGAATTAATGGTGGTCTGCATCCTATATTAGCTCATCGGAGTTATCTCCCTTTATCCAGTTGAACGTATATATAGGATATTAACCTACCTGAGGTTGCTATATTATATAACCCGCGGGCGCAGCCCAAGGGTGATATAAATATAGCAACATAGGTATGATTGGTTAATATCTGACATATACAACGCCCACCCTTAAATTAAATGGACTCTTCCATTACAGGCCAACGACGATTGGGCTACCTACTCGGTACTTTCCGTCAAATAACGAATATTACCGAGTTAATCACGTGAAATTACGTGGTTGTGTTTGTTTACAATTCGCCATTTTGAAGAATTGAATAGCAAAAGAACAACAAAAATGGATAGGAATACGAAGTCAGGCGAATAATCAACCCCTTTAGCAAACAAATTGGCGATGGAATTGATGTGGATGCAACTATCGATGAGGATCTATTCAAACCTAAAGAAAATTTGGATCAAAAGGTGTAGTTTGTGGACAGAGATGATTCTGAAAGATATCTTAGACATGGTCGAGTATAGATAACCGATTTAAATATGCCGATAAGTACGCCCTTTATTTCTGTCTTGAATGTTACAAACTGTACCATAATACTTTTTAATTGTTACAAGAATAAAAATTTATTTCTGTGTTTTTTTGTATTATTTCGATCATCAGCGGTTGATAGGAGTCGAATACATCGACCTGAGATGACGTCATTAGCGGTTGATATTTCATATCAACCTGTCACGACGTCATCAGCGGTTGACATGAACAGAATATCAACCTATGATGACTTCATGACAGGTTGTTATGAGATATAACTGCTATGCACATCAAAGAGAAAACTAACGCCAGTTGTATATGTCGAGATAAATGTCCCCGACATTTAAATGGTTGACAGAAGAAATATGGAAATATTAAAAGTCTATAATATGTTAAATGATAACGAATTATTGCAAATTGAATTGAATCAAGCGGAACCATTCACTTGATTTGATAATTGTTTTTGCAATGTCTATTTTCTGTCTTGTCCGCAGGTTTATCTTGTATATTTTTGTTTTGCGTGTAGTGCGGTCCTCCTGCACTTACTATTAGAATGTACAAACCCCATTCCAATTTGTGTAGCTTTAGTACCCCTTGAATCATTGCTGTTTGTCACCAGTTTACGACAGGGAATTCATTGTGTTTCGAGGCTGCCTAAGCGAAATATCGCGAAAGTTTACTGCTATATACCACCTTTTTTCTAATTTGAGTATCATTACATTTCAATATCCATATTATTATGTTAGGCCGAATAGAATGACGGCGATTGGTACTGACAAGGGGGTAAAGACTGATACATGTCATTCCCGTCTAGGCATGCACCTAATTTGGGCAGTCAAAACAATTTTGTTTGCCAGACAGTTCATATAACTGAAAATGCTGCTGCTTTAAGGATATCATGCTATTGCGGTTGACATAGCTGCGCAACCCGCTACATGAATCTGAATTTAAGTAATTCAAAGTTTTGGGAAGATCCTATGAAGATAATGTCTCGTTGGAAGATCCGATGAGGATATTACCCTATCTGGATACATACAATTCCGTCGGTTGTTTTCCAGCTGTAAAAATCCACATCGTATATTATATATAATCTTGCAATAAAACATGATATTCACGAAGGATACAAATATCAAGAGAATAGTTACAATTCCCAATAAAAGACCCTTGGTTGGCACTCGTTTATGCATTGTAGGGTAACATCTGAATTAAACACACGGGTTGGTATTTACAGTTACCATTTATTTATTAAAACAAAACAAAACAAAAACAACAACAAATATAAATATATGTATATCATCAATTAAACATTCAAGCAACAGTAAACATTAGTTCTCAATATAGGTATTTCTTGGGTCAGCATTTGACACTATATTAGCTAAGGTCACATTTTTTTTATCAAAGGTCGAATTTTGGTGTCAAGTTTAAAGGCAAGTTAATACTCTGATTAATTCAAAAATATTAACATTAACAAGCAGTTGTAAAGCGTCAAACATGCGAAATTTAAAATGACTATATTAAAAGCGCTGCATGCGTTCCTGGTGATCATCTACTGCAGTCTTACTTTAGCTGAGGCAGATTGGGTTTAACACACACTTATTACAAAGTCATTTCGGGACTAACACATTATCTCGGTTTATTGGGACATTTCGCTTATGTCCAGGAATCAATAAAATAAAACCAAGTACGAACAATCAAAACCATTAGACACAATTCGAAGTCCTAAAAACGGTTAGGCAAAATAGTGTTATATCGCAAAATAGTGTAATCAGCATATGTCACAGAGTTAGGGATGCGACCATACACAATGTCAAATGTCACGTACAAGTGTTGGATAATACCAACTATATGTGTATAATATAACTTGCCTTATGATCCACAGCCATGCATTAAGAACACCAGGGGTCGGTTGCTCAAAACTAAGGGTTTTTGACGATCCATTAAACTCTAACAGACATATCTTGGTAACGTGTTGTTTGCGTTTAATTTACTACAGAAAACACACTAGAATAATTTACTTTTTCCTTTAGAAATATTAGCATAAATCTGTAGGAAAAATTTGCACCACAGAATGTTCGGGGTCTTTATTTCCAGCTACTATCTTTCTCTCCGTTAAAGTTAACGAGTCGTTAAAATATAACGGAGCTTTGAGCAACCGCCCCTGGTCAACACACTCTGCTGCTTTTGATACAAGATAAAGATTAATGTCAATGAATGAATGTAATATCAATTTTTTTATTTTTCAAGATAACCAACAACTGCCGCGACGGATTTATATACGGACTATAAAATAATGAAAAATTCTTTAAATTCTCGTTGAATGTTACTTTAATTACATGTTTTGGTCGGCTTATTATATATATGATTTAGATTAGGTTGTATTTCTGTCGAAAGCAAACAGGCTCCTTTAAAAAAAAATCAGCATTGACGCTGATAGGAATAGAATTGGTATGCAGCTTGGACTGCATTTTGATGCATCGTGCGTAGACAAATTATACTTAACCATGCCATTACAGACCAAGAAAAAAAACTACCCGTAGTATTCACGTTCACACAGAACAAATGGATCAGTATTCGAAGTAAATGTCAACTTGGCATACTTTTTTGTTGTTTATAAAATTACAATGGGGACTATTTTTTCAAATCTAAATAAAATGATTCTACTTATGTTTTATATATAGGCACACAAAGTTTGAGAAAAGTTAACAAATCTTACATCACTATTCTTTGTACAAATTTACAGATACCACAAACTAATTCAACTCTTGAAACTACATTGAACGTCGTTTCTTCCGGTATGGTGCAATCAAGGGTTCACTCGGCAAATCTGGACAGATTCCGGTACCCTACATCTAGACTCGGATGTATGACGAATTCCGCAAATTTAGAACTTTTTTAAAGGACCCGGATAAAAAAATGGCTACCCCAATGGTAATTATATCAACAAACTAAAAAATGGCTGCCATTTTGGGACTCTTTTTGTAAAAGCGGCACGTTTTCCTGATCAAGTAAATCGGTAGTCGACTAGCCGCATCGCAAGTGTATGGTCGCAGGTACATATCACTTACTGTCATACATCCGAGTCTAGATGTAGGGTTAGGGAGGGTACCGGAATCTGTCGAGGTTTGCCGAATGTCAAGGGATATGCATACAACGAAACACTAAATGGCCTGGTCACATAATAATATACAACGCACTCCCGTAACAATGGTTAATCAGTACAGAAAATATGTTATATGGAATTCCTTAAGGCTTTTTTTGTAGGCTTGTGAGCATGTTATATAAATAATTTTAATTATGCATGTCCATTCGAATCTACAAAGCGAGCTGAAATAAAATAATGTCTGTTATAGTTTTTATGAAGGAATAGTAATCCCGTCGTTCCACGCCAAATGTGTAACTCTTCACAGAAAATTTAATTACAGTCCCTTGCAAATTACCCGGATAAAAACAATTATGAGTTAAGGGAAAGTTTCATTTCGCGCATGCGCAGTTATGCGTACTGAAACTGTTCTCAGACCGGATAGCGTTTACACTACGAAAATTTAACCGTGCCGGAACTGACACCGTGCCGAGACCAACCCCTTTAGTGGGCTAGATTGACACGGTACTCGCAGTACGACACGCTTATGTTTAACCCTTTTACACTACAAAACAATTAACCCTGTTGTGCCCGGGGTTTATGTTTACAAAACAAACATGGCGCTGTTATTTATGGGCTGTGTTTGATATGTTAATCTTGTTCCGCCAGTATGTATATCGGCTGAGATGAGAGACAAAACACATAAAATAATAAGCGGTAGAGTAGTTTATGTTACACAGCGACATAAAATCTGAACATTAGTAGAGTTATATCGCTATAATTGGCTTGCTCACCAACAAATACATTAAATACACTACTTAAATTGTGATTTTCATACTCGTTGGACCGCAAAGTACCGCCATTACTTTCTATATACAAAGTTCATAATGTCGGATATAAGACAACTAAGTTACCGACATACAACGAATACAACATAGGATTCTGACTAGCGGTGCGGTTCATCCAATACGGCACCGCAAAGGAGATCTATCCCAACACGTAAAAAATTATAAATCTGTGCGATGTACTCAATCCCCACGGTCAAACACGACCTTTCGAATAATGAGCAAATCAAGCATAAATTCGGGATCTATAAATCTGTATACATGACCTATAAATGTTCTTCCTTCCGCAGATAAGATCATTGTTAATGTTCCTTAAGTTAAATACTACTTAAATAGCATTCGTCTCGACCCAGACACATACAAGAAAGCTCGTCAGTCGTAGGTAGTTCACTCGACCAGCATTGGATTTGCCAGATTTCACCATCCATATCAGTTTGATGAGTTTCATTAAACTAGGCTATCATTGCTTGATTGGTTGACATTTTAGTTTATTTGAATTTCTTCATCCAATTAGATAGCTTCAACCTACTCTCTGGATTAAATGGCCTCGTAAGCTAATCACGTCGTTATTTAGAACTCGACGGAATAATCCGGAAAACGACGGGAATTGTATTTATCGGGTAGATGTTTGGTTTCTGGTAAAATTGCTAAGATCTATTCTGAAAATTACACCCAAAGATCACCGCATAAGGGGGGCACATGTACCCAGTGTTTCTTGTGCAGTAACCCATGAATTAATTGTTCATTTGGAGCAGAAGACAAGACATGCGCAGGAATAAGGTATTAAGGAATACAATTTGGTAAAAGAAACATGGCGCCGTTATACGAGTTGAGTGTATGTTTCTACTTTTTACACATTAATATAAAACAGTATTTTCAACCTGTAATCCTCGTCCACGAATTATACGCGTGTGTTGTTTATATACTTTAAAAGTTTCATGTTTAACATCAGAATGAGGCTATAGGTGATTTATAACCATATTTAATAATTAAGTCCTGTGGCTTCCACTTTCATACCTCATTTCAATTAAGTGATATATGTCGTACACGGGGCATGGTAGACCCTTCAAATGAATATTTTCCATTTAAAATATCTACCTTATATTCATTCTTTGGTTAAGTTCGTCCATTTAGTTTGGTAACTTCCGGTTTGGACCGATTATGCTTACGACACCATTCTCCCATAAATTATCGTAGTTAGTTAGGAGGCTTTCAGATTATTATCGTAGTAATGTTATCAACAATGGCTGGTAATAGCGTCACGTGACAAGGTCGAGAATTCCCGAGAAGATCGCTGAGACATGTCATAATAGGATGATCTTGTAGATCTTGGTCGGTAATCCGATTCAGACGTCGACATGAGATTTGTTGATGCCGTCCACGAGCGGGATATACGTCGATGTTTGTCAGGCTTCACACACATGTTACCAGTAAACGCCAGGTAAATCCATGGATTGGTGCAACTGTTTAAACTAGCCAGTAGAACAACTATCATAAACGCCCAACCTGAAAATATAAAATCAACACGGAATTAAACAAAGCTCGAGAGAGAGAGAGGGAGAGAGAAATGGGTTTTAACGCCCACTAGACACTCAAATTAGGTCATTTCGTGGCTAACATATAGTTTATTTCATTTAAATAATTCCCTTGCTTGTAGGGGTCTTAAGCAGTTGGAGGAAACAGAAGGACCCGGAGTAAAACACACGAGGTTGTACAGGTGACCCTACTCCTTGCCACGCAAAACCGGGGATTCGAAACCACGCCAGTTGACTCAATGACTGGTTTTATGATACAGCGCGCCCACGTTAACCATTCAGCCGACCAACCCCCACAAACAAAGCTCGAGCGTTATGCCAAGAAATGATATTCTATATTAACTAATATTCTGTCTTGTTAGTTACTCATTCTGCTTGATAAACTACTGATAATGAACTAAGCTTGAATCAGACATGATTTTATGATATCTTTAATTAGATTTAGATACAATGACCAGTCTACACCAAGTTGCTTTGGTATCTGAAACAATTTGGTGACAGGGGTAAGGTAGGATTTGGTGCGACTTTCTATTCGGGGAATTCAGTTTTAACATTGTTCACTTTAAAAGATAATGTCCTGACTGTGACACGGGTAGAGTTCCCAGTTCAACAAGGTTTATAAGGGGATATGTTTAGGGCATACATTAGTAAGATTCAAACGTATACAATAAAAGAGTACCTACATGAATTGAAATGAGAATCCTAAGAATTGAATCTCAATATTATTTCAAATGAATTGAAATGAGAAACGCAAAGATTGAATTTTAATAATTTTTAGAATAAATAGAAATGAGAAACATAAGGATTGAATTTTAATATTTTTTCGAATGAATTGAAATAAGAAACCCAAGGATTACATCTTAATATTTTTTCGAATGATTAGAAAAGTAAAATAACGCCTTTTGAAAGCCTTCAGCGATGTGACATTATGGTTTAAGAATGGAGAAAGACAACATCCCACAAGAATTAGAGGTAACGGTTGTAATTTCAGTCTGTAAGGCGAGAAGACTGACACCTCTGTTAGCAAATTACAATACTTTAATATAAAACACAGAGTTATATAGAGTTATATAAAATTAGATTGGGAACACAGATGTAATTTCAGTTAACAATAATTAGATCTTATCAAGGTGCGAGACAATTATTATATTTCTGTAGGAGTCAACAAGGGACAGTTTGTAACATCTTGGGAATGGACGGAGTGGGCGTGATTCAATTGACGATGCTGGACATTTGAAAATCCGAGACGGCCAAGTCACGCATGTCCACCAATTATTGAATTGTGTTCCTATAACTATTTCAATATGGTATTCAATTTAGTCCAGAGAGGATAATATTCATATTTGATTAGCTACGTTCATAGTTTTGGTAATTATAAATCGTGGTCAAATTTTAGTGAATCGTATTTATTGACGACAGTAGTTTCGATTATTTCGTGTGATATTATCTGATACAAAATTAAAGATGCATTATGTAAGATTTATATAAAGAGTTGTCCGTTCTCGTTATAATAGTGTACAAATAGCGAATTCAAAATGAATATATTGTAAATTTCATCCAAATAAGTTCATTCAGAACGAAATTATGAATGTTTGAAGTTTTGCAGTTTCAAAAGTCAAAAAAGACTTAAAGGACCTTAGTCCGTAACTCAAAATCATCCAAAATCTTCGACATCGAAAACAAGAATTATTGGTCAATATAAATCAACATTCATGATGTAAACTTAACAGGAAAAGATGAGTTTATGATATCCGATATTTAAGATAAAATATTTTTTAAACATTGGTACACGAATCATGTACCATAATGCGCTTCAGCCCCAGTTGTATTGAAAGACTCGAGGGACGAGGCTAGACACATTGCACTAATTCAAACGACGTTATGTAGATTCGAACAACTAGACGCTAGAAATCTGCACTTGATTGAAATTACTGGCAAATTGGAGTAAAAACGGAAACCATTGAATGTAAATCAGTTTATATACATTCATATTACAGTATTATATGCGTTGCGAGCCACATTTGTGAATTTTTAGGTCCCAAATATTAGCGATTTAGACCCTAAAGCTAGAATCGTTTTAATGTAATTATGTGTTATTTCGTTCGATGGCCTTACAAGACCTATATACCCTTAAATGTTCGATTTGACATCATACTAAGTTTATTTTTTGTTATTTGCTTAAACTGTCGACTGTTAAACATAAAATCAGTTATATTGCAACTCTGTGACATAAAACACAACACTGACAGATTTAAAACGAAAATTCGATTCAAACGATACTTATACTTTTACCCAAAACAAAGAAGTCTATACACATCACGCTTCGACCTCTAGCTGGCCGGCCACCTCTAACTTGTGGCTGTGGTTTCGAGCCCTGGCGTGAGCGTATGTGGCATGGAAATAGGGGCGCCTTCTCAACCTCGTCGGTTTCCTCCGGGCACTCCGGTTTCCCCCCGCTGCCAAGGACCCCTACGCGCAAGCGAATTATTGAAATAAAGCTAAACCACATGTTAGTCTCGAAATGACCTAGTTGTGTTGAGTGAGTGGACGTTAAACCCCATTTCTCTCTCTCTCTATACATATCAAGCTTCATATTGACGTGTGTCGTGTACTGGACTAAGACTTTCTAGAATAAGTGGTATTTTTGTAATGGTGTGTTTAAAGTTGGATAGAACTTATTATTCATTTAGTCAAGTTTAGTCAAGACATGTCGTTATTTCAATTACTTCTCCACCAGATTAGCTATTTAGATAGTTTAACTAGTAGAGTAAGTGGATTGCTGACATACTTTTATCCACGCGTATCACAATCGAAGCTCACTTTAATGTCATTATGGATAACTTCCACCATGAATAGAGAGTAGAAAATGGCAAAGAGAGAGAGAGAGAGAGAGAGACAGACAGAGACGTCCATTCGAAGCAAACTAGGTCATTTCGGAACTAACATATGGTTTAATTTTATTTCAATAATTGGCTTGCGCGTAACCATTCGCCCCCCCCCCCTTATAAAAGAAGATCTTTTCCGTTTCACTGCATTTGTTTTAATTTTCCGCTGTTTCAGTTCTAATGCTAATAATTCGTTTATTTTTTTTTTGTCATGTACGAATTTACAAAGGATTCTATCCTCAGGCATAATTATGTCAAAGTTTTGCATATATATTTAGCTTGATGAACGAACTTTCTTTCTGTATCCGTTAATAATTTGAGTAATGTGGGTTATTCGGGTTAAATTAAACCCATGTTCGAGGTTCACCATTATCTGAACCGAAGTGAAATCGCATCATACGCCTAGTTATACCAGGGTCGATTTACAGCAATACTGTGATTACCGTAAGTAGAAATTGATGGATTAGTAGACGCAAGAATATGGCTGTCGTTTGTATCACTGATGTTATTCACGCTGGATTACAAGGAGGCCAAATGAAATGATTGATGCCAGTGGTCCGAACTCGTTAAGTTTAATCACAAATGACGGAAGTTAGAAAATATTGGCGGTCAGCGACTGTCTTACGGTGATAGGGTTAATGATTATACCAAAGTTACATCAATCGATCAGATTCAATTCTCTTACGTGATGAAAAATAAATGGGGAGATTGGCAAATAGTGTTGTCTATAAGCCATCTGAGGTTATGACGTGTACACCCCCCCCCACCTTGCCCCGCCCCAAAGTTGTAGACTACCAGGAAAAGTTTTATTCTCATAGATGAATGTCAAAAGACCTAATTTTTTCAAATTCACAAAACGTTTATGAAATGATATCGAGTTTTTTTTATCTTATTAAAGTCTAGAATTTACCTGCACATAAACAAAGTGCCAATTGAAACCAGGTACCGAGTGAAACCGCGACACAATTTACCATGCTGTAATATAATAAACGCCATCCAGCAGTTTCATTAAATTTAGAACAAATGAAACCGAATGCTTATAAAGTGACATTTGGATTCCAGACATCTATTTTGTATTTCAAGAAATTTAAATTTATTTTATTCTAGTAATTTTAAATGGCTAGACTTCTTTTAACATATTTATTTGTATTAAATTGCCATAAAATTGCTTTATGGAATGGCAATCTACACCCATAGATAAAATCAAGGCTGAGATTTCAATATATTGTGTGACACTTAAAGGAGCTAAGTCGCTAGCATTTTGGACCTAGAAATGGACACGAATGGGAAGCCACGCATATTATAATGTTATATGAATGTGTATACCCGATTTGCATTGAATTGTTTTCGTTTTAACTGTAATTTTAAAAAAAAATGTTCTGCGAAATACGGGAGGTAACCCAACCGATTGGTGATTGCTAGCGTCTGGTTATTTCAGTCTACACAGGAACTCCCCAGTTCAAATAATGATGTTTGGACATGGACCACGCACAATACATGTACTTCTTTACTAACGGTACATAAATTGGCCGTTTAATTTTTTAAATCACACGGAGCAAGTGAATCTCAACATTTTTTGGCGTTTATTTCTTGAAATTGTACGTGACTCGGCGGTTAAAGTGGACTTTTAAAACATGTCTAATTTAAAAATATGTCATCCAATTCACAAGATAATACGATCTTATTTTATTTCAGACAAAAGCTCACAATATTATATTTCCCGGTAATGACGTTACACATAGCATCTTTTTAATGCCTTTATGTCACGAAAATTATAGCCTATTGTATATCCAACAGATTTATAAGAAAATTTGATTGTTGAAAATAGACTGCATTTGTTCAATAACTTTGTTAGTATGTCGTAATGGAGAAAATAGCTCAATTTTGTTAAATTTGTTAAATTTGATTTAACCAATAAAAAAAGATAAAATGGAAATGGGTTGTATTTGGCAATTACATGTACGCTTTAATTTAAAAAAAAAAACACAAACATTTCTGACAATAAGTGGCGGCATTTAAAAAAAAGTAGCCAGCAAGAAACCAAATTTAATAATATTTCATCATACAGAAGCACGGCAAAAACAGAAATATATTTTTTCGAACAACCTAAATAAGGAAAAAAGTTTCTGGTTTTCTGTGTAGAATAACGCACGAGATTGAGGTTATGCTATGGAAAGGTAGACTGAAGAAAAATCTATTAACAGAACACAGTTTTCATTGTGCTTGATAATGATAAGCTAGGACTCTTGTCAAAACGTCATGCTTTTAGAATAAACTAGTGATTGTATCCCATAAAAACTGTGTTCTGTTAATGTGTTTCCCGATCGCTAAATGCCACTAAAAGATTATATTCAACGAGAAAAATCTACCCTGGAAAAATAGCCCGTTGCAGGTTGAAAGAAATACTTTAAGAAGAATACTCCCAAATGCCCCTGTATATATATATATATCCCGAAAGACCAAAGAGATTTACCGTTACAGGTTTATAAAGAGAAAGAACTCATGCGTTGTTTCGTACTTGGAAAACTCTCAAAACAATATCCAAACCAACATATACCGACGAAAGAATATCGGGGTTAATGAAGTCAGACCTACTAGAGAATATCGGGGTAATGAAGGCAGACCTACTAGGGAATATCGGGCTAATGAAGTCAGACCTACTAGAGAATACCGGTCTAATGAAGACAGACCTACTGGGGAATATCGGGCTAATGAAGGCAGACCTACTAGGGAATATCGGGGTTAATGAAGTCAGACCTACTAGAGAATATCGGTCTAATGAAGACAGACCTACTGGGGAATATCGGGCTAATGAAGGCAGACCTACTGGGGAATATCGGGGTTAATGAAGACAGACCTACTAGAGAATAACAAGCTAATGAAGGCAGACCTACAAGAGAAGATCGGGCTACTGAAGACGGACCTTCTGGGTAATATCGGGGTAATGAAGACAGACCTACTAGAGAATATCGGGGTAATGAAGGCAGACCTACTAGAGAATATCGAACTAATAAAGGCAGACCTTCTAGAGAATATCGGGCTAATAAAGACAGACCTACTGGGTAATATCGGGGTAATGAAGATAGATCTACTAAAGAACATATATATTTATACTGAACAAATTATTATGGGTGTGATAAGAACCATTTGATATATAAAATTCAAACTACACTTCTCTAATGTCGCCAATTTTCCAACTTCATAATTTTGTCAGTTAATTTACCATAATGTTGGTTTAGGGCGTCTATATAATAACTTTCAGTTTATTCACTCCCCCCCCCTCCCCGACATGTTCAAGCCCCGAGGGTGCAGCCGTTCTTGTAACCAGCTCTACTCTTCTGACAGATATAGTCAGAGGTTATAGGGAATTCGACTTCAAAACGCAAAATGTTCACAAAGGGTAATGGTGGAGAGAGAAATAAATGGGGTTTAATGTCCACTCCACACAAACTAGGTAATTTAGGTACTAACATATGGTTTTTAATTTTATTTCAATAATTCACTTGCGCGTTGGGGTCTTTAGCAGTGGTAGGAAACCGGAGGACCTGGATAAAACCCATGCGGTTGGACAGGCACCCTACTCCTTGTAACGTACATACGGGGATTTTAAACCCCGGGTAAGGGATAAAGCAAACACAAATAAAAAGGATAGAAAGAACAAGTGGCATTAGAATTCGTGTACACATTTGGGTTCATATAACCGAAAGAGGGAGATACATCGGTTTTATCGTCAACTCGACACAAACTATGTCATTTTGGGACTAAAAATAGGGTTCATTTTCAGTTTAATAATTCGTTTGCGAGTAGGGGTCTTTACCAGTGGGAGGAAACCGGGGTAGCGGAGAAAAACCACGAGGTTGGACAAGCGACCCACTCCTTCCTTGTCACGTACAGCGGGGATAGGAAACCACGCCAGATAACTCAATGGTATACCTTATGATACAACACTAACAATTCAGTCATCCATTCCCGGTTCATATAACAGAGAGAGAGAGAGAGGAGAGAGAGAGAGAGAGAGAGAGAGAGGGTTTAAAATCCACTCAACACAAACTATGTAATTTCGGGACTAACATATAGTTAATTTTATTTCAATAATTCGCTTGCGCGTAGGGGTCTTTAGCAGTCGGAGGAAACCGGAGGACCCGGAGAAAAACCACGAGGCTGGACAGGCGACCCTACTCCTTGCCACGTTTCATAAAACAGACGATGGCGCTAATGCAACAATAGTTGGAATATGGTCAACATACTTAACGTACATTCTTTAACACCCATGCGCCTAAATACATACCCATTTATAATTATATTCAAATTACCGAGAAAAATATATTTGTAGCCAGTCTACAAAGATTAACGTAGTCGTCATTATGTTATACACCCGAAGGCAATGCGTGATACCCAGTGCTAGGGGACGAACGCAACCCGCCAAAACTAACGAATGCAGACATAGTACCGGGCGCAATGTAATAATTAACTTCATCACTTTATTGTTTGTGAATTAAGCAATTTATGCCTTAACGTCTTTTTCCTGGTCCTACAAATACCATATTAAATAAACCACACCCACCGGTTTTGTCGTTCAAGTGATGACTTAATTATGTTGCATTAAAAGTATTTTTGAATATAATATCTATTTCCATATGCATGCTGTGAATATTTTTCCCGGTTTATTTCGGTCCATGTCCTTATTTAACTAATATCGCTTTTTGTTAGTATTTCAGTTTCATTTCGATATCCAAATTTGACTAATATCATGGGGCAACCCATTTTCGACTCCCACCATTTCCTGAACCATTATCGTTATTAAAACTGGTTTACTTGTCTTCTGAACATTTTAAATAATGAACCTTTTTTTGTCGAGATGTCCTTTTATTAAATTGATATTTATGTCAACCTGTTTATGCTTCTGTCCTATGAAAGCTAGCTTGGTAGAAATAATCAATGTAACTTTTTCTCTGCTTTAAATGCTAACGACTTCATAAAACATAGAAATTACAGACTCCACAGACTCTATCAAATTCAGATTTATAGCACTGTCTTCTTTAATTGGAATAACATCAGTGTATAAAACTCACAAATGCATGTTAGCAACTGTGGATGTCGGTATAAAACTCACAAATGCATGTTAACAACTGTGGATGTCGGTAGACCTATTAATTTATTTGATGACACACTGACGTCAAACCCTGGATTTGAAGAACACTATAATCTCATAATGCCCAAAAAAAGTTTAGGGATCAGAGCTCACCATGTAGCCCTCACCCACCTACCCGTACGTAACTATTGTGACGAAATTTATGGTAGCTGGCCTTTTTTGGCACGTATCCAGTAAATGGCCATTTTGCTCAGTAAGTCCAGCCAGAATTTGGCTATTTTTTAAAATTGAGTTACAGTTTTAAATTTTTGTTTAGAACTGAAATAAATTAACTATTAGTCAATCCCCACGCTGAATACATTAGCAGAATTCATTGTGTATATGTGAAATGGACCCGACCGAAGCACAAAAATAGTGCCAATAGTGCAGTGCGGCCCCCGCGTATGTCAAATGTTCGTTTAAACTTGCTAATTCTGTTAAAATCCCATTTTCTTCCGGAGATTATTATCCAATCTCGAGTTGTGTCCGTGTTATTGCACAGACAACCCTGATACGACGCAGGTTTTCTGTTCGTCGAAATAATTGCACTTTCGTTTGTTTGTTTGCAAACTGACTTCTGTGCGTTGATCTCACGACCTGTGACGTTTAGATAACGTCATGTGGATATCATGGCTGTTCACTGTGTCAGAGTCACTTCTTTACAGGTAGGGTGAGACTTTTTTTCAGATTGCACCCACCCCTGAATACAGTAACTTAAGTGATCTAATATAGCCTAATAAAGATGGTAGAATTTCAATCAACTAATCAATCAATCGTTTATAGTGCACGGAGACGTGACCGTTGGAAGGAAATTTAACTGCCGCAAACGCGTTTTCCAGCTATTTCAGTCTGTGAATACAGCAACTTCAGAGTGGCCCAATATAGCGTGCCTTTGGTGACTGACTTGAATCCCCAACAACCAATCAATTGTCTCGGGGTATGCGGTCCTCGACCCCCAAGGACAAAGTTTTGAAAATGTAACTACCGCAAAGGCGTTTTTCTGCTAACGTAGCCCGTGAGTTAAGCAACTCCAAAATTGTCTATGGTTTTGTAACCGCAATCCCAATCTATTCTAAACTCAATTCTATGAACAAAACAGAAGAGCAAACCGCAATATAACACAATGACGACAAAGTGAATCGAAACGAAAGCTGTTAGCTTAATTACGCACACCCATGATTATTATTCCATTTAGAGTCGGTAGGCGAAACAGTTGCTCGGCCCCTACAAATGCCCAACCCTAACGAATAAAGGAAGATGAAAGCTTGTTTTAAACACAATTCAGCAAATCCAATAATGGTGACGGATATTTAAGACTGGGGGTCAGTCTGTCACGCCTATTTTTAAAACCATGCACTCTTCCCCCTTTTGATCGTGCCCCATAGTATAAGTCAACAACCTGAAAATCATCAACACCAAGACACTGGACTAAAAGTGGCCTTGTGTCATGCATAAATCTTTAAGAACTGATCCAACGGAACGAATGACTGGTACTAAAGAAATAAAGTTATGGATTGGGTATATTACTGTCTGATTATGACATCACATTAATGTTTAATGCATCGTAAATCAGAGTTGATTAATTAAAGTGACCGGTACTACTAGTACGATATCAATAAAATATTCTCTAAACTTCCAGGTCGTCGAAAAAATCATAAGATCACCCACCGTCCTCGAACAACCCCCACCCCCAAATGGCGCCACATCGAATTCAATTTTAAACTTGATTGAAAAGACCCAATAAACTACTGGAATTACTGAAAATGAAGCTCATCGAAAGCAAGCGATATAAAACTAATATTTAATCATAGTTTGTGATTTATCTTCAAATGTATATTAAATTGCCAATTTATTACACCACTTCTGCCAACTTGTCAAATTTATGATTTAGATAAAGGAGAGATGTAGACATCTAAATTAACCAATTTCATTTTCGTCTGAAAACTATAAAAGGCACAGAATTGAATTTGAATGTATCGTCCCGTCAGTAAATTTTTATTTTATTTCGTTCTGGACATGTATAAATATTTTTTTTTTATCCATTCAATTTTATTTTCTCCAATCACCTTGTAAATAATTCACTTTGTATATATAACATGTAATTGTGTCGATATGACTTCGGTGAAAGCGGACGCCAAAAAAAGCTATTTCACACATATTTGAATGTAAAAAATACCCAGTTTTGGTTTAAATAAGCGTCTGTTTGACCGGTCAGTAACTGAATCGGGTTCTCTGTGTCTAGAATCAAGAATTTAAGGTTTAGACAGTAAAGACCCAGGAAATGGATTTCTAATTGACGATAATGAAAATGAGCTTAAAATCAAATAAACACAAATCCCGATTTGGTCGAATTCTCTGTAATTGAACGTATTCTAAATGTTATAATATGTTTAACAAAAAGGATATCCTTTACATAAAAAAAAAATCATCTCCCACTAGTCAATATTGATGTTTCGAACGACTGACATTTTGGTAAAAAAAACCCAATAAACCGAAACTAAAATTAGTGAACAAGATCAACCTATTCAGACCAGGTCAAGTTGTTAATTTCTGTTGAGAGAGATGGGATTTAACGTCTACTCGCCACAAACTAGGTCATTTTGGGACTAATATATGGTTCAATTTTATTTCAATAATTCTCTTGTGTGTAGGTGTCTTTAGCAGTGGGAGGAAACCGGACGACTCGCAGGAAATCCACGAGGTTGGACAGGCGATCCTACTCCTTGTCACGTACAACCGGATATTCGAAACCACGACAGTCTCAATGACAGGTCGTATGATACTGCAAGCACGTGCTAACCATTCCAGTAAAATTTTAAAACATTGAATATAAGTCACTCGATATACATTCATATTACAAACCCATTTATTGTTTCGCCTATTTTAAAATAATTGAATCGCGGTTTATATCCGTTTGTAGATAAAATAGGATTCGGCTGTAAATTGTGCTGGTTAAATCTGGGCAATGGAATAAACAATGAAATGGGGTTTAACGTCCTACTGTTATGCACCTAACTTGGGCTAATCGGAGACGGACATACGCCATACAGTGTGCTATGAGAGAAATTTTGTCCAGGCAGCGGCGCTACGGCCAACTCTTATATCGAGTTCCAGCTGCCAAGGAATCTATTACGTGCATGCCAATGTATACACGGGACCACATTTGTTCGTCCCACCCGAACGACTAGACAGCTGTCCTTACGGGCCTCCGTTCTGCATATTACTGCCATAACCTGGCAAACAAGGTTTAGGTACCGGGTCAGGGGTTAGTTTCAACCACCATCACCCAGTTAGGAATCACATCCTGATATTATTATAAAACCTTCCAAATAAATAGGAAGTAGTAGGAGGTTGGTTGGCCGAATCGTCAGCGCGTGCGCGTTGGGTTATAAAATCTGTCATTGAGTCAACTGGAGTGGTTTCATCCATTCCCCGATTGTACACCTTGATCCCAAGATATTTCTTGATAGTGCGCGTTTAGTAATGGGCATAGTGTGCTTGGTCGCGTCACATCAACCTACAAATCAAAACCCGTAATGCAGAAAACTCGGCGACATCTTATGAAAGGGTTTGATAATTGTGACACGAGATTGGCTGTCTAGGGTTGAAGGTATTATCACGCTGTCGTCACTGGCCCTGAATGCACTTGTCTTGAACGTCTCTTTTGATGTTTATGGTGCGGCCATGCAAAAAAAATATATTGCCTTAGGAAGTGTCGTTCACGGGTTCGGGGTTGCTTACTTTATCTAGACTACCTGAAGCCGTTTCTCTATTTTATCACACAGAAAACACAATGTTGTTAATGGTATGCATACTTACTTGATGTCGGCGCATTAGGATCAAAGATCCACCACATTTGGGCAATGAAAAATGGCGCCCAGCAAACTAGGTAGCAGATGACGACTATTAAAGTAACTTTAACTGTCTTAACTTTTGACTTGGACATGGTTTTACTATGCCCCCTCGGATTAACGCTGCTTTTTTTGAGCAACCCTTCGTCGTTCTGGGTCACGGAATTGGCGTCATTATTTTTGAACGATATCCGCCATAACGGCCCTTTCTTGCTCTGCGTTCGCCTGGTGGTGGAGGCTGTAAGGTCAAGGTTGTTTTTGGATCGAGCACTAGACCATACCACGTGACAGATTCGTCCATAACACACTGAGAGAACTATAAATGGAACTGCATAGATGGAGATAAACACCCACGTGACGTAAACTTGGTACATCCAGTTCTCGGTCATAACCGAATGATCTGAACAATCCCATACTCCATTTTGTCTTGGAATGTAACGGAATATATAGATCTGAGGACTGGAGAACAGTAATGAGATCACCCAAGCTCCAAGCACCATTAAATGTCCTCGGTTAGGACTCATGGTCTGACTGGAAAGCGGATGACAAATGCTGATGTAACGATCTACGGCTGTCATAATTAGTACGTAGGACGAAGCGTACATAGCGACAACTTGAAAATATTTCACAGAGCGACACAGAAAATCGTTGCCTTGAAAAACAATCGTAATATCCTGAATCAAGTTCGTCATGGTGTTAAATATAGCCACAAAAATGTCAGTTAAACTCAAGTGCACAATAAACCATTGCATTCTACTCAACTTCTGCTTACGTAGTTTGAGTACAATTAACACAAAAAAATTGCCAAATAAGGCCAAGTACAAAATCACAGACTGGACGGCTATTTTTATTGTCCTGATTTCTTGATCAATCTGAAACGGTGGACTTTCTGTTGAGTTAAGTAAATCACTATCGTTTCCAAACGTCATGTTCGAGGTAGTCATTTCTGTTACTTGTGATGTCATAGTAGCCATCCTTAAATGTCTTGTTTTAAATGAGTTCCTCTGGTCTGTTTATTCCTGATCTGTGAGCCTCAATACCTGGAATGGAACAAAAAGAAACTCATATAGTCAATTTCTATCTCATAAAATTAAATTATCATTGCTCACATGGGGTGGGGAGAGAGAGCGACAGAGAGTAGGGGAGTAGTTCAGAGAGGTCATCTATGCAAGTTATGCGTCCCCTCCCGTGTTTGGAGGCTTGCTTACCTAACCTTGCGAATATTCTCTAGTTTTCCCGACTTTTATAGGCATATTCCCGCTAACAAATTATTGAAAACAAAAAGTTAGTCCCAAAATTATCTGGTTCGTATCGAATTGAGGACATTAATATATCGCCCTTGTCTTATAATACTTTAAGTTCGCTAAAGCATAGGTTCTTTACATTTGTGACACAGTTTTAAAAGGTCAGCACTGATTGGAAAATATATTCAAACTACCGAGGACAAATAGCTGTTATTCTGCGGACGAAGATAATAACCATTATTTTTTCACATGTCCAGCATACTCTGCCCCAAGAACAATTCTCAAAAATAATCTACGCCACCTTGAACATAATGTTACAATTGACCTGATCCTATACGGCAACCCTGCTCTTCCAGACAATACCAATTCTAACATATTTGAAATAGTGCAAAAATACACAAAAGGCAGCAAGAGATATTAACACTTTAATATTTAAGACTTCAAATTACACTCTAAAGTAATGTATATATGTTTGTAACCCACTGCCTGTACATATTTTATGTCCACCATTGTATTGTTAGCATAAGATTCAACTATTTTATATGTCTGGAGAGAACTTATATAAGCTTTTGCCTGTTGTTCAATACAATTCAGCTTATTGAATAAAATATTGTTTAAACTAAACTAATAAATATACACGAGATATTTTCAGACACGCCCATTTAAAAAACAAACAAAAATTGAACAGTAGGTGGCAGTAGACAATAACCTGACGATAGTTCTAGCATAAGAGTGGTGACGTCAATACGAGTCGAGGTTATTTGAATAGCCAGACAGTGGTCAAAGATTTGAATTATGTATTTTGTGGGTGAAACAGGTGACCTAATCATGCTCGAGAGAATAACTTTCCTATAATTCAGTTAGCTAATGCTCATTGTTTCCTAATCTATCAGTAAGCCTGGTTGGTGCTGAGGGGTGAGACGTTACACCGAACTTCAGTCTAGTTTATTTCCGAATACACCAAATTAGCAGTAAATTTGTTTAAAATCATTTGGCGATACATTTATTGAATCTCGAACCGAATTAGCAGTAAATTTGTTTAAAATTATTTGACGATACATTTATTGAATCTCGAACCAAATTAGCAGAAAATTTGTTTAAAATCATTTGGTGATGCATTTATTAGATTCTCGAACCAATATAGAAAACCATCTCGCGTATTGATTTGATCTTTGAAGTCTAGACCCTACAAGTGTTTCACTATTTTCAATCGCTAATCTCAGAATAAAAGTGGCTTGAGTGAAGTTTAATACTGTCTGATCAAGTAAAGTACCTGAGAGATTTTAAAACCCCAGGCCACAAGTCTTCTATAATTATTATCCACAGACTCCTTTCCGCCATTGCATTATAAAAACTAGCAAGATAGGCATGTTAATATTTGAATATAACAATTGTAACCTGTGTAACCTTCGGCGTCTGAAATTCAGTTCACCAATAAGTAGAGAACAGAGCAGAGCATGTTGACACTCTCTAGTAAACCACTTCTCGTTGTAATTAAACCACCGAGTTGATGACTCTGCCCCCGAGGTTATCTTCTACACAGGAACCCGAATCTTTCAATTTAGCTATTTTTGTTTATGCCGGGTTGAACTTAACGACCGACATCACAATTTCATGTAAATCAAAGCGGAAAAAATCCAGTAGACGTGGTACAAGGGTTAATCAGTGAACTGGATGTATGAGATGTGTTGTTTGGAAAAGTAGGACTAGGGAGTAAGTGCTGTAAAGCGACAGTTAGATGTATTATGAATGGTTAGAGTGGCTTAAGTGTTACTGTGAAATACTATGCCGCCACCGTAACACCACAGCTTTATGATTTGTTGGACAGGAGTGATTTAATGGGTGTCAACAACTGGGTGTGCTGGTACCGTCGCAACGTAGCCGTGAAATATATATAGTGGGGTGAAGGGCGGAAACGGAAAAATATACTATGTTGACAGTATGTGCCAGTCATGAGCAGTGAAAACACTATTTTGGCATTGTTTGCGGGGTTAAACCTAAAAATCAAATTAATACACCTATTGCACGATATTGTGATTGGACGTGTGAAAGGTTATTCGTGGCTAACGACGTATTCAATAACTAATGAAGTCGTGTTGTTGAATCAACCGTGTTTTGATTTATAGACGCTTCAATTGGTGTTTTTATCATCTATCCCCGATTAACCTTTGACATGCCATGAAGGTGCAATGAATAGGCCTATACAACGTGTATCATGTTTAAGTCAGGGGGTGCCGTATTCAGACGTTTTTTTAATGACTGTTACATATCGAGGGTTTAGAACACACTTGTGATAAGGCAAAATGACTGATTTTGAGAAAATTGCAATTTAAACTTTTGAATCACTACCCAAATTTCATTTTTTAATATATTTTATCGATATGTTCAGACATTTTGAAATGAGCGATGGTATTGATTTATATACCAATAGAAAAAGAATTACAAATACAAGCGCTTCATTTTAATAGAATATTTTTTTTGGTTATTTTTGACTTATCACAATGATGTTCTATACCCTTGATATGTTAATATAAAAATTGTACACAACAGTAGTAATTACTGTGATAGTCAGGGGCGTTTTAAAGTTTATTATGGTGGAGGTGACATTATTTGGAGGGCCGTCATTCGCAAAGCGAGGGGGGGGCAGTTGTAGAGGTTCTTCAGAAATTGTCACAATATGGAAATATTATTGGTGCTGTTTAACATATTGGGATATGTACAAGTTCTATACAGATAGAATGTTAAATAATCATAATATCTGTTGAAATAAGTAAAAGGGGAGACGAAGTATATACAGTGGAAAAAATGTCAACAACATTTTTTATATTGGCTATGGTTTTTAGTTTTGTGGTCATAATTCATATAATGATACCTACATTTCCAACAAATGTGAAATAGTCAAATGTAAATTCGACTCCTTCCTTTTACTGGTTAGAGTTACAGGAGACCGAGGAGTCGTATCAAACATGAATGCCAGTATTCTTTAGATATACATGTAGCCTATTAATAAATACCGTTAGTCCGACAATAATAAATAACATATTTCTGATTTTATTGTCGTCTTTTTTTCACCGCCACTGGCTGTACGCCATTGTGAAAGTAGCTGACGAAGACAGCTAGGGGCGGCGATTGTTAGTTCGCGTACAACTTTAAAAACCGAATGTCAGTATGGTATTTCTCACATAATTGGTTATCGGTGACAACAGAGTAAACTGAAAGCGAGTAATCTTGACACAAAAGTATAGTGTATAACCTGCTGACTGTCTGCACGCGTCTCTAGTCTTCCTATTAGTCATTAATGATAGTTTGTGACCTATTACTCAGTGATAAGCGTCCGCTGCAAAAAGAGTTCTCGCTTTTTTATTATTAGTATAATGACTTCGTCATGTGCGGCAGGTTAGTTTGCTTCTAAAAACACTGTTTACCGTTCCAAAAAATGCAAAAGTAATTTTCTACCAGACAACCATGGTTCTATTCACCGAGACTAAATACTTTCTCTCGGTGTAAGGATATTATCGCTATGAATATAAGTTCATACACTGTTGAGAAAATAATCCCGTTGGTTTGCTTAGCAACAATTTGAGCATGGATCAACACTGTGCTGAAAATTCTGTTGGTAATAAATATGAACGGTCTTCAAACATTCGGTTTATAATTAGCGATACACAGGTACAGTGGCAAGGGTTATGCTTAACAGAACTAATACCTCAAAAGTACCTACGCGCGAAATCCCAGATTTTGGTACATGTAAAACAATAAAAATAGTGCCCGTGCGCGTGTCAGTAATAGAAAAACTAAGAGTTCGCGCATAAAAAAATGCACGAACGTACCAGGCGCGATGTCATCTAGCGAATGTTTTTACTTTTAATTAGAGTAGAATGACTGCGAAAAAAAACCCATATTTGCTTTTAATTTTTAAATTATATTATTTCTGAGCGTTTTAAGAAATTCTATCCGGAATATCGCCTAATAACGGTCGCCTTTTTGTCTCATTCTTGTAAATTATTAGTTTGACTTCATTTGAACATTTGACTGGCTTTCGGATCGATTCTTCTAAAGTTACTTTTCGGTATTGTTTTTCCTAGAGTGTGCCCCCTCTCCGCCTCTTCCACATGTACTTGCTATTACCGCTACTGTCGGTCTACTTATATGTCACAGTTAGAGGTTATATAGTGAATATGTTGTCGATCTATTTGTATGTCACGGTTAGAGGTTATATGGTGAATATGTTATCGGTCTATTTGTATGTCACGGTTAGAGGTTATATGGTGAATATATTATCGGTCTATTTGTATGTCACAGTTAGAGGTTATATGGTGAATATATTATCGGTCTATTTGTATGTCACAGTTAGAGGTTATATGGTGAATATGTTGTCGACCTATTTGTATGTCACGGTTAGAGGTTATATGGTGAATATGTTATCGGTCTATTTGTATGTCACGGTTAGAGGTTATATGGTGAATATATTATCGGTCTATTTGTATGTCACGGTTAGAGGTTATATGGTGAATATGTTGTATGTCACGGCCACAGGTTATCTGGTGAATATGTTGTCGGTTTATTGGTTATCTAGTGAATATGTTGTCGACCTATTTGTATGTCACGGCTACGGGTAATATAGTGAATATGATGTCGACCTATGTTTATGACACGGCTACAGGTTATCTTGTGAATATGTTGTTCGCCTGTTTGTCGTTCGTCTATATAATAGGCTATCATGGGTTGCCAATAAGGTCCGGTAATACAGTCTAGTTGCAAAGAAATGTGTTTCCTATTTATCAACCTGGTTCACATCTGGCACACGAGAATTGTTTTCTCTCTTTTGACACACTTGATATAATTTTTCTTGCAGACACTGCTTCCGACAGAAACCCACATTTCACCCCATAGATATAGGCCAGAAATAATTATACTTCACCCCGTAGCTATATATAAATTAAAGAAGATAAAGTTCAAGTACTTCTTTGTTTACGGTAGATAAATGCATAAAATTTTAAAAAAATACGCCCAGGTAAAAATTTTTCTTCACTTTACTTCATTCCAACATAAATTAAGTCATATAAGCTAGCTGTCTGTCCTCTATAGGCGTCTTGGGAATTAATAAATATATATATAGAGAGAGGTCACTGAATAATTATATTGAAATGGTAATACAGCATTCAAACACAAACTCGTGTAAAAATCAGTAACCATCAGTCATCCGCCAATACGATTATATACTAAATCCTGAACATTGCTTTATTCATGTCTCTAACAACGTTTTTTTTTTTTTATCAATGATCCTTAGTGAAATAGGCTTAAACGGGTTATCTCTTGAGAAACAAAGCACATTGATTAGTTTTTGAAAATGCAGCTCTTACTACATGTATTTTTCCTGGAAAGGCATTCTCCGAGGACCAGCTTTACGACACTATTATCTTCGGGCTTAGAGCATGCAATGTGGATGGAGTTAGCGCAATTACAAATGTACATAATTATTATTATTTCATGGCCGCCCATGGTAATATTTAGCAATGGAAATGAAATCGAGTAAAAACGAACATGTCATATCTTTGATCGTTTAACCATTTACTGTACTATTTTGCATATGGATACTGAAATGGACCGAGGACTTTATCATTCCTTCAGCACCGATGGACCATTACTGTATAGTCTGGTTAATGCTCAGAAAGATTTATCACCGGTTTAAAAAATACTATCTAAAGCATACATCTGCAATCTCGTTCTAACCTACATAAATGACAAACAAACGAACGAGAATAAGTACACCTGTTTAACGGAGGAATGGTTGAACCCGGACTTCATTTCTGATAGTAACAGTTCTGGGGTTGAATGGCCGAATAGTTAGCACGTGCGCGCTGTATCATAAGGTGTGTCATTGAGTCAATTGGTGTGGTTTCGATTCCACGTGACATGACAAGAGATAGGGTCGCCTGTCCACCCTAATGGGTTTTCTTCCGGGTCCTCCCACTGATAACGACTACTACGCACATGACAATTTATTGAACCACGTGTTTGTCCGAAATGACCTAGTTTGTGTCGAGTTGACATTAAACACCATATTTCGATAAAAGTGGGTACTGACTAAAGTTAGTTTGATCCAGCATTCACAACTACTTACAGGAGCAAGAACTTATCTAGATTGAGTGATATACGATACGTGGTAATCCAGGATTAAGGTTTTAAATATCCCCATGGAGGGAAATTATCCAACACCTTTTGAACAACGTTGGATAAAGTTTTGATACTTTGAGGGTTGAATTTTACCAGGCCAGTAGGTCATTCAATTGTGGAAGGCAATGCGACACCATTGACAACACACACGCACCAAAAATAGGTCTAAAATAACCAATAAGTCAATTTAAAAATTCAATCTCACTTCCTGGTACATTGTGGAACCTACTGATGATGTCTGTAGGAAATCATATTGTTCACTTTGATTGTATTTGACACTTGTGAATTAGGAGAGAGAAAAAGTAGAATTTCCATAATTACAATTCTATTTGTATCCCAAAATGGTATAATAATAATTAACATGTACTCTATTTACTGTTCGTAGTCGCTGTTTCTGATTAGTAGGTTGTTCATGTATGTTAAAATGTCATTTTAAAACACCATGAAGAGTGGTTCGGTCATCTTCTTCCTTCGTCATACTTTTCTGCCACTACAAATTATATGTTTTTACTGATTACGTTCTTTTGTCCTTACAGGTTATTTGTTATACTGTCTGGACAGAGTATTTGTTTTACGGTCCATATAAATTATGTTATACTGTCCTTACAATTTATATGCCATTTGGAATGACTGACGTCCCCACTCACCGAGTCATTCAGCTGAATTGTGCAGTTATCTTTAATCTATTTTTTACCAGATTATTCCCAAAAAATCCGGATTTTATAGGCTATGACGTCATAGATAAATAAGACCTCTATGTCCCTAATTGCCTTAAAGATAAAAAAATCACGTAATGACATCGATCTAATATGCATTAAAAGCATGTTATTGTATTTATTGTGCAAAACAGCTAATGAAAGACAAATGGCATGACCCTGACCACCAGTTAACTAAGCATGTAGTCCGCTACTAGTCGTGACGAGATAAATAACAATCGTGTTAACATTTCATCTTAGATTACTGGAATTACACAAATTCGTTTTTTATTCTGTAATTGAAATAACGGGTCGAGTTGTTCTGATGGATAAATCAAGCAGTGTTAAATGGACAATAAACCCCCGATAAATACGTAACAGGAACGTGTTTATCGATATTGTAGCTAAAATATTTAGGGATTTTCTTCGGAACTATTAAGGAAACATTTTACATCCATTTCAAAAAGCCGTTATTTTCCCACGTGTTTGCGTTCATTTTTCAAAATATTCTCAATAGATTTAGATCGTCCTTGTTTTTCTGCAAATTTAAAATGCCCGAGTCTCGAGTTGCTGGTAAATGAATTCTGGAAACAAAATGTTATTCGGATATCGCCAAACAAATTATTTTTTTAACGTTTGAAGATTTAAAAAAAAAGAAGGGAAATCAGTCTTATTAAAGTATTTAAAGAGACGAGTGTCAGCATTATTGAAATAATTCCAGCCTGCTATTCAGGACTAAAAGATGAGTAACTCTTGTCAACAAAAAATGACCGTTCGAGAGTCTCCTGTAAGTTTGCAGCCTTTATTGTTTTATTTGTAGACTGTTATAACCATGTTGTAGCCGGTTCTTGTTCAAACAAGTGCAGTTAGTACTTACAATTACATGCACAAAATACCCTATTAACATTTCATCTTAGATTACTGGAATTACACAAATTCGTTTTGCATTCGGTAATTGAAATAACACGGATAAAAATCGATGTATTTCAAATAACTATCTTCGCGACCACCATTTATCAAAGTCGAAATTCGTAAAGAAAAAAAATAGGGAGATAAAATTACACTTCCTGTTTAGAGGGTTTGTATGGTGCAATTAAGTATTGTTTATAAACATAGAAAACGATGCTAGTGACATGTTGAGGCGCAGACATTAATAAGTAATCTAGTATTAACATAGCATACGATGTTAGTAGTATAGTCAGTAATCTAGTATAAACATAGCATACGATGTTAGTAGTATAGTCAGTAATCTAGTATAAACATAGCATACGATGTTAGTAGTATAGTCAGTAATCTAGTATAAACATAGCATACGATGTTAGTAGTATAGTCAGTAATCTAGTATAAACATAGCATACGATGTTAGTAGTATAGTCAGTAATCTAGCATAAACATAGCATACGATGTTAGTAGTATAGTCAGTAAACTAGCATAAACATAGCATACGATGTTAATAGTATAGTCAGTAATCTAGTATAAACATAGTATGCGATGTTAGTAGTATAGTCAGTAATCTAGTATAAACATAGCGTACGATGTTAGTAGTATAGTCATAATCTAGTATAAACATAGCATACGATGTCATTGATGTAGTCAGTAATCTAGTATAAACAAAGCATACGATGTTAGTAGTGTAGTCAGTAATCTAGTATAAACATAGCGTACGATGTCATTGATGTAGTCAGTAATCTAGTATAAACAAAGCATACGATGTTAGTAGTGTAGTCAGTAATCTAGTATAAACATAGCGTACGATGTCATTGATGTAGTCAGTAAGCTAGTATAAACAAAGCATACGATGTTGAGGCGCAGGCAGTAATCTAGTATACACATAGCATACGATGTCATTGATGTAGTCAGTTATCTAGTATAAACAAAGCATACGCTGTTGTGGCGCAAACAGTAATCTAGTATACACATAGCATACGATGTCATTGATGTAGTCAGTTATCTAGTATAAACATAGAAGACGATGCAGTATTACAGATCTGGCATCCAAGCGATGTGCACATGAAAATGAAAAAGGGGTTAACTTATTACTTTGTCTTCACCAACCGCTAAAGACCCCTTCGCGCAAGCGAATTATTTAAATAAAATTAAAACGATATGTTGGTCCCGAAATGACGTAGTTTGTGTCGAGTGGACGCTAAACTCCATTTCTCTCTCCCTCCCTCCCTCTCTCGAACCCTGGACTCCCAGGTCTGGGAGCTAGAGCTTCACCCACTGAGCCATCAAATTAATTTATTCTCAGTATTGTTAGACAAGTCAAATAATAATATCCGGTATTATATTACAATCAATAATATGATTATTATACACAATAAATAGATAAATTAATATTGATTTCGATTACGATAAAGGAACTAGTTCATCTGTCTAGTACTATCAATCGTAAACAACAAAATTATAGTTTTAATAATTCGTGACTTTATTCAGACAATGAAACCCTTTTCCGCGACATCAAATGTTGTTGACCGATTGGATATGACAATACTAAGCAATACTAAGCAATATCTACACAATTGGTTAAAACACCAAACCGAAGTTGATGCCATTTGGTTTCTAGCACAGGCAATGTAATTCAACATTATCACTAAATATGTTATACTTAAAAAAGATTGTTAAATTCCTGTTCGCAGTGTGTACCGGAGTGTCAACTGGTCATAATGCATACTGCTTCCTGATATTGTAAGGTAATCGAGGATATGCCTTAAGCCAGACTGACACTTGCACGACTTTTGGCCACGATTTTGTCATGTCCATCAGTGTCCACATTGACACGAACTGACCGACGAGTTTACGTATAGTTTGCGCATTGTTTACGCACTTCTCGCATTGGCACGACGAGTTTGCGCAGATCGGACGATGTCGTGCCGACCCGAATCGTGCCAATGCGTGCCACGGAATCGTGCAAGTGTCAGCCTGGCTTAAGACTTGGTTGTCTAATTCGTGAGAATTAGTAAGTGTATCGACTGGTTGACAACATGTTATGTAGTGGATGTTTATCCTGCTTCTCAGTGCGTTTCCCACCTTTGTATATCATAGCTACTGAATAGGATTCAGACGAGTTATTTCCCCCTGAATGTGGTAATCTCAAAAAAAAAAAATGACTTTAAATATTATTTAGTCGCAGCTTAGTGCAGTTTACGGTAGAATAATTTCAACTTCTGTACGGTTATCTATCGCTATTTACGTGTACAAAGGAAAGTCTATTTGGTAAATGATCTGGAGTAAATAATGTGGCCGTCAACATAAAACGCCCTGCAAAATATCACATGGTGATCCACCCAGCTTAAACCCTTGCCGTCGAAGCTCAGATATATTATTTCGTTTATTGACAAGCAGACGGCGAATCATCTAATAAACCAAAACATTATCCGTGAATCAGTTACCACATTCGGTGTAATACGACCCCATTAACCATAAAAAACCCGCATTTGTCAGAAGGCATGTATACGTTTATCACTTACGCGACACAATTGATGAAAATTACCTTAAAATATTTTTGGTAGACAAATAAAATCCAAATAAAGTGGGATTTATTGGAAATATGGCGTCCCGTTCAAAAACGTCAATATATAGATTGGCTATGGTGCTTAATGGGAGCAGATAATGATATTTCCCATTACAAGTCGCATTACGAGTTTTACTTCCTAACGACCCCGAGTAACGGAATTGGATCGTTTTGGTATTAAACGATTAAGATGTACGACTACGGCTAATATCGGGTCAAATTAAGAACAAGTTCTTTACAATAAAAAGCGAAACACAATCAATTTTTTTCTCATTGTGTAAAACAAGATCAGAAAACTGACTGATTCATCTTTGAGATATCAACTGTATATCTTTGGGAGAGAACTATTAAACGGCAGTTATAGACGGAGTCGTAACAAGGTCAACCCATGCACGCACACTCTCTGACCTTGTCGATAACTGGACAGAACATCATTTATTCCTATGATGCTTATGAATCTAGTGCAAAACCAAAATTCATGTATAGTCTATGTCCCTTTACCCCTCTTGCATGGCGATTATTGTTGACTTTTCGGTGTAGAATCGAATAAAAGGGTTTGAGTAAATAATTTATGCCAGGTTTTGGTGAATATTTATGAATTTGAGACGGACGGATTGGTTACCGGTACGTTGAAGTGTAGGGCGGACAGCACTATTTTGCCTATACCATTTTTAGGACTTCGACTTTTGTCTATGGTTTGGATTGTTCGTACTTGGTTTTATTTTATTTATTGTTACTTGTATGCTACCTTCAGTTTGTGTTTCTCGAGATTTTCATCGTGATCCCCCATATTTGCTTTTATAGGCAAGAGGTTGTCAAACGTTGTTACATCGATGGTAGAAAGAGCCAAACGTCACGAACATTTGGAATAAAACGTTACAGCATGTCAAAGAGACGAGAAGTAACCCTAGAGGCAATAAAACGAAGGAAACAAATTAACAGGGGTCCTACCATAGAACGATCATAGCCCAATATTCATTACAAATCTTTGTGAGAAATTTATAACGATTTTCAAAATACAGGTAATACATACCCAAATGTAAGCTGTATAAATAGAAAAGGACCAATTCCATGACATATTCTGTATAATATTTGATTTGAAAGGAACGGCTTCTCGGTGAAATACATTTGACGATTAATTCCTACACCGATTTTCACTCCATTCAGAAAGACACGAGAAAATACGGAATCATGCGTCGTTCTTTCTAAAATATCCAAGAAGACCTTACAAATATCGCTGAAAGTAGGCGATGACGAGGTGGGAAAGGGATACCCAATAACCAAATATCACAACGAACAAAACTGCTAGAATGATCCCGAAAAAAGCACCAATCGGACAAGTAGCGAATGTACACTGGGCAGCCAAGAAAAGAATTCATCTAATCAACAAGCTTTACACTGGGGACACCCCTACTTTCCCCACATCTATTGTTTAGAGTCTAGGTTCACATTGTCATGACTAATCAAGAAATAAAGGGTGGTTTAAGGGGATTCAAAGTATAGTCTGTAACAAGTTTGTGACACTTCAACATAGCAAATAAATAAATAGATATATTTTTATAATATACATATTTATAAACAGTTTGATATATAATAAGGAAAATATATAATAAATAATTATATATGCATATATATTAACTTAATAAAAACATATATTATTAACTAAATATCATTAAACGGAATTCACTAATTTGCCTTCTCTACTGATAGCGGGAAGTGTTCATTAGTAACAATAATTTGGGTGAGAAGTTTACAGAAGAAGAATAGACCAGAGGGAGGAGGGGGGAATTGTCACCCGAGTGGGGGCTAATTCTGAGTTAACTTTTCTAGGGGCATTTTTCGTCAGGAATCCGAATCTGGTAGGAAATAAGCCAGGCGAGGGGGCGTTTCCGAGATAATCGAGGTCAAAGGTCACGGAAGGCCAAATAACGAAAGAAACGAATATAATTCAAAATCTTTCCAGAATAGGGCCGAAAATCATTGATGACAGCAATGAGACAATTATAATACAGTAATATAATAATAACATTATATCTGGAATTTCGTACCGCACTAAGAACCGTATTTTGACATTGAATACCCCCCCCCCCCTTCATTATCATTATCATAGTTTAATACCACACAACTTTGATCGCTATTTAATGTAAGTAAAAATGAATGTGCCATAATATTACTTACATAGTTGAAGAGGGTAATAAACAAGCTTTTCGCTGATATGTAACATTATATCTGGAATTTCGTACTAAGACCCGTATTTTGGCTTTGAAACCCCCCCCCCCGTTCATTATCATTATCATAGTAATAGAGTTTAATACCACACAACTTTGATCGCTATTAAAGGTAAGTAAATTTGAATGTGCCATAATATTACTTAAAATAGTTAAAGAGGGTAATAAACAAGCTTTTCTGTGATATGTAACTTTATATCTGGAATTAAAAGCTGTATTTTGGCATTAAATACCCCTCCCCTTCATTATCATAGTAGTAGAGCTTAATACCACCAAACTTTGATCGCTTTTTAAGGTAAGTAAATATGAATGTGCCATAAAATTATTTACATATTGGAAGAGAACAACCAACCAGCTTTTCTGTGATACGTAACAATATCTCTGGAATTTCGTTCTAAGACCCGTATTTTGGCATTGAATACCCCCCCCTCTTTATTATCATAGTAATAAATTTTAGTACCACCCAACATTGATCGTTTTGTAAGGTAAGTACATCTTTATGTGCCAGCAAATTTTTTACATATTTGAAGAGAACAATCAACAAGCATTTCGCTGATATGTAACATAATATCTGGAATTTCGTTCCAAGACCCGTATTTTAGTATTGAATACCCCCCCCCCTTTATTACCATAGTAATAGAGTTTAATACCACCAAACTTTGATTGCTTTTTAAGGTAAGTAAATCTTAATGTGCTAGAAAATTATTTACATATTTGAAGAGAACAATTAACAAGCCTTTTGCTGATATGTAACATTATATCTGGAATTTCGTACTAAGACCCGTATTTTGGCATTGCATACCCCCCCCCCCCCCCGCTTCATTATCATAGTAATAGAGCTTAATACCACTAAACCATGATTGCTTTTTAAGGTAATTAAATATGAAGGTGCCATAAGATTATTTACATATTTGAAAAGGGTAATAAATAAACTTTTCTGTGATATGTAACATTATATCTGGAATTTCGTACTAAGACCCGTATTATGGCATTGAATACCCCTCCCCCTTTATTATCATAGTAATAGAGCTTAATACCACCAAACCTTGATTGCTTTTTAAGGTAATTAAATATGAAGGTGCCATAAGATTATTTACATATTTTATAGGGGTAATAAATAAGCTTTTCTGTGATATGTAACATTATATCTGTAATTTCGTACTAAGACCCGTATTTTGGCATTGAATACCCCCCCCCTTCATCATCGTAGTAATAGAGTTTAATATCAAACAACCTTGATCGCTATTTAAGGTAGGTAAATATGAATGTGCCATAATATTACTTACATATTTGAAGAGGGTAATAAACAAGCTTTTCTATGATATGTAACATTATATCTGGAATTTCGTACAAAGAACCGTATTTTGGAATTGAATACCCCTCCCCCCTTCATTATCATAGTAATAGAGCTTTATACAACCACATTTTGATCGCTTTTTAAGGTAAGTAAATATGAATGTGCCATAAAATGTTTTACATATTTGAAGAGAGCAAACAAATAGCTTTTCAGTGATATGTAAAATTATATCTGGAATTTCGTACTAAGACTTGTATTCTGGCATTGAATACCCCCCCCCCCCCTTCATTCTCATAGTAATATAGCTTAATACCACGGGTATGCAGGTGTCATCGCAGCTCATTTGCTATTATTATACATGTATTACTGTATTATAATTATCTCATTGCTGTTATCAATGATTTCCAGCCCTATTCTGAACAGATTTTGAATTATATACGTTTCTTTCGTTATTTGACCTTCCGTGACCTTTGACCTCGATTATCTCGGAAACGCCCCCTCGACTGGCTTATTACCTACCAGATTCGGATTCCTGGAGAAAAATGCCTCTAGAAAAGTTACCTCAGATTTTGCCCCCACTCGGGTGACAATGCCCCCCCCCCCTTCTCCCTCTGGTCTAGAAGAAGAATTGTTTTATTAATGTGTCACACATTGTACAATAGCAATAAAAACATAATTTAAGAGAACAAATTATAAGTGTACAATGTTTAGACGAAGAAGACATTAAGTAACTAAAAACAAAACGGCATATATAAAATAATATGAATCCAAATGTCATTATATATAAATATTTTCTGTGATAAATCATTTTTTTAACAGTTGCAGCTAGGATTTTTACCAGGTGCGAATTGGTCATTGAAAACACAGCTGGTGCGTTGGTGTCAGTGTTATGAAATGAGGGTTTATGGTGGTTGCGGCGTTACATAGCTTTCGTCTCAGGTCAAAGTAGCAAACGCACGAACACAAGGAATGAGTCCCATCAGTGGTACTAATTAATTAAAACAGACTATAGTCCTACATTCACGGTCCACTGACCTCCTAATCCTTTAACAAAACAATGAAATGTGGGGGAACGTGAGGTTAAACCGCTACACCATCGTTGAGGCCAGTGGAAGCTGCTTACAGTGAATACTAACATATTTTCCGCATACATTGTTTTTTTTTGGTTAAATATCCTTCACCTTAACATTCGTTTTGTTATTGTTATGTCAATCCATGTAAATGGTTTCACTATGAATTTCATATATATTGACCTTAAGTTTGCCAAATGTCATTGTGCTTGATAACGATAAGAGGATACTTGTCGAAACGTCGTACTTTTAGAATAAAACTAGTGATTGTGTCCTATAAAAACTTACTGCGCTGCTGCGACCGTATAGCTACTAGAAAATGTACAAGGTCACCGGTAAACGTAAACACAACGCGAGAAAATGTCCGAAAAATTTCAACAAACTTGAAAGAAGTCGCGTTCTTTACCCCACCAGACCGGGGTGGCGCCTTTCCTCCGCTGCTACGCCGATGGAATATGGCCCCAGAGCCCGTCAAGATCGCCATAAGCGTGGTCAAAGACTTGGCGTTTGTTTTGAACATGCTTAAAACAAACGCTGTGACCAGGTGATCATTCACGAAGATGGAGATCACAGTACGGTATCTGGCGTTTCCCTCACGCTTTTACCGCTCTTATGGCAATCTTGACGGGCTCTGAGGCCATTTTGCATCGCCGTAGCGTCGCATCAAGGACGCCTCCTCAGTCTGACGGGGGTATAAAATTTAACAACTTTACCGATCGGTTGTATTGTTAATTACTTGTACTATGCATGTGTGTAATGTGTAGCGTGGTTCTCTTACACTATTTTAATTAATTGTTGTTTAGATATGTACCAGAGCGAATTGGGTTTAATGACAATATTTTGATTAAACGCAGACCACCCGGTTTTAATCACACATGGGCGTGACACTAATATGTTGGATTCCCGATATTTTTTAATTTTTCGTTTTAGGGTGCTAATATATTTGGTATGGTGGATTTATCATCTTCAATACTAGTTAACTAGAGCTCCAGATTGCTGGGTGCGCAGCATGTTGATATATACTTTTGATTTAAAATGATAAAAAAAAAGGTTTGATTGGACTATTTTTGGTTTAATTTCTTAAGTTTTGTTTTAAAAAAGAATGATTCTAAAAAAACCTTCAAGCTGTGCATACGATTCACATGATCTGTTTTTTTTTCATAGAGTTAATGGACCTAAATAATTGATTCCCCTTTCAGTTTTAAATATTGCGAAAAAATGTTAAAAGTTCTAATTGATCGAAAAGTTAAAAACAAAAGTGTATTAAGACTTTTCACCAAAACCATATAATCATTACTTAAATATATGTCTTCTCCGGTTTAATTAGAGGTCACATGACACATTGTCCCCGTGCAACATATTTTAAACTGATGGTGTATCTAAAACTGTAAAGCAATGCAAGTCAGAAGTTCGGACCAATCTCAGGATTGTACGTATCTAGGAGTGTGGTCTCCTGGGTAATTTCTCCTCGTTACTTCTACAGACCCTTGTATGCAATACCATGTTAGTCCTGAGAAGACCTAGTTAGTGTCCAGTGGACGCTACAGTTATTTAAATACAGCTTGTTACTAGCCTCGTTCGACCATTAATTTCTGAAAGGCTCAATACCACTTTTGTTGTATCTGAAAAATATTTCCTTATCTTTATTCTGATCAACAAATTGTACTATTTTACAATATTCCAATTAATTGATGATACAAATTTCTTCTTAACACACCGAATTAAAAAAAAATGGAAAAAATCAACTACACGGTTTGAAAAGCTTTACGATTTAAAAATATTTTCGAATCCTCTGAACAAGTAAAATATGATGTAATGGATAATTTACACAACAGGTAGTTCACTTAAACATATAGTACTTAAAATAAGGCTATTATTTATTTTCTGGAGCTATCAAGCCAGTCAGAGTGTTATTGTCCCTTTAACGTGATATATGATAAATGTAATGACGGTACGATGAAATAACATGGCACACATGACAGTGCACATTAAAGGGTATCTGTAGAAGGTGGGTACAGGTATTCTACAAATGCTGCTGTCCGGACAAAATACATTGCAGGCGTGGTCATAGTGATTCTAATTACCAAGTACCATGCTGATGAGAGAATAAATTCATATCCTTGCTAAGTGACCCAAATCATTGCCGACGAGGGAGAGAGAAAAAAAACTCCACTCCTTTCTAACTGACTCAAGTACCACGCTGAATAGAGAATAAACTTGGAAGATGCTAACTGTATGCTGGTTGGGGATGTTCGGGTATTTCCGCTTTATATAATAAGTATTTTTGGGAATACTAAACCGAACCCTAACCTTTTTAGGAGGGGTTAAAGGTATACAAGTTCAGTCTCATAAAAAGGGTTAGGATTAGTGTTAGTATTCCCCCAAATTCTCAATTATAAAAAGTGGCCATTTTGGACTCCGGAAATACCCAAACCTCCCCAACCGGCCTTCAATTAGCATCTCCGAATAAACTTCATTCGTTTCGGAAATATGATATTTCTGACCCGACTGGGTTAATGAAGCCAGGACCATTCCTCTCTAAATGGTCCATGCTGACGAGACATTGACGAAACGTCATTTATGTCTAAATGTTACCATAGTTAATTATTTAAAGACATTATTTAACATGATGGAAATACACATACATGGCGCCTAAACAGATAAAACCTCAACTGAACGTAAATGAAAAGTTACGATAAACAGAATAATTAATGTCTTTGGTGCCAACACACATTAGGTCTTTGTGATTTATAATAATAGTACATTTTCTGTTCAATTATTTTCCTTTGATAAAACATGTTAATAGACACGTTAATAATCCCGTATCTGTATATATAATTATATTGGTTAGTAACCCATTGTGATTGTATACTCTAAAGGTACGACAATACGACTTTCTCTCAAACGATTAATGATTCATCCAGAACATACAAAGTTGTTTGGATAGTTTTAATTCATCTTCATAGTTCGACTTAATAGTTTATACGTTGTGCAAAAGCTTACCCCTGCACCCCCCCCCCCCCTTCGCCAAAACAAAAATAACGAAACAACAACGGATGTCTCAGAATTGTATAAAGATTTGTTTATATATATGTAAAAATCCAATTATTATTCGTTTATTTTTTGACTTAATTATTATTTTGTAAGTTTGCGCTACTGGGCCCGACACAATGTACCTTTATATTTAGATATTATTGTGGTACTTCCCCCCCAACAAGCGGTTGCCATGCAAGATATGCCCACATTCTGCAAGAGTAAGGCTGATATCCCCGCCGAAATCCCCCCCCAAAACAGAGACGACTCATATTAATTAATTGTATATTTTGAAGTACCTGGTACAGAGACTCCACACTTAGTTACATCACTCTCCATAAGTTAGAATCAAAGTTATCTTGTCCCAAAGCATTGGCCAATGAAATTGCTTAACCCTGCTTAGCTTTAGCTGAAATATGTTTATCAATGAACATCGATACCAAGTTTAAACATTTTACCCCAATTCAAAGTAGAGCTGTTATTTCCCAAAGTTTTGTGCAACCAAATTTATTGTTGCTATTCTTATCCAATTAGAACTAAAGTTATCGTGGTCCAAAGTATCCAACAATTTAATTGCTTATACCCTTTTCAAGACAAGATTGGTGTCTTTACTTAATAGCCTAAGCAGAAAATGTTCATCTTCGAACGTAGTCAATGCATTGATGGAATGAAACTATGCAAGAAGTTTCTCTTCTCACACTTAATAAGAATCAAAGATATCGATTACCAAATACTCCACCAATCAAAGTGATTATCGTCGTTAAATCTAAACCGAATGTGCTGATCTTCGGACTCCGTCACCCACACCAAGTTTGAACATTCTACCTCATTTAGAAGGAGAGTTATTGTGTTACCGAGATCTTTGCGATATCAACACGTAATTTAAGTTCCATTAAAATCGGATACAAATTGTGACCTCTAGAGGGACCCAACTTTGGTATTAAATATTAGTTTCTGTTCGATGTTCACAAAATTCGAACTCAACCGTCATTAGGGAGTACCGGTGATATATTTGAAGTGTTTTTTATGGGATAAAATATGTGACCTCTAGAGGGAACGAAAGCTAAAAAGGTGATTTTTGGTACAAACAGAGACCATAATCCAGACAGTTACGGTTCGATATGTGAGATTATCAAAAGGAACGGATACTTTTGGGTTATAAACATTTCAAGTTTCGTCATAATCGGACAAAAATTGTTGGTTCTTAAAATTGCCATAAGCTAAAAACGTGACTGTTCGTACAATCAGGGGTCAGAATCCATAAAGTTACAGTCCGAAACATGCAAATATCAAGTTTCGTCAAAACCGAATAAACAATGTGACCTCAGATGCGCCTGGTTAATTTGACATAATGTCAACTTTTTTCGATTTTTGACTCGTTTATTCATATCGTTTGAATAACATGTATTTTGCCATTTTATTAGGTGCTACTAGTAAGGGAATATGTTTACGTACCCATTATCATACAATAAAATAACAACAGACAGGACTTAAAACAGTTTCAACAACTATCACTTCGATACAGGGAATGCCGATGAAATTCCCTTTCAATAACACGAAATAATTCTGTGTGTGTACAGAGGGAGAACGAACATTTCAACATCATGAGGAAATGAAGACACAAGAATCCCAATAAAAAAATATAGTCATGTCAACTTAGGAAGCATGGCAATCAGTTCTACATTTTTTTTTGTAAAGTCTGAAAAATTACGCAACGAAAAGTAATTGGATTCCACGAATTATCTCGCATGACTGCAAAACGCTGAAAATCATAAACAGTAGTTATTTTCTACTCTTGGGTAAATTGGATAAGCAGTAAATCTTCATAACAGTTTATGTCACTCAGAAAACACATCGCATAACATAATATACTAGAGTTAAAATGAATTTCATATCCAAAAAGTTGTAAATGGTATGTTATTTATGAGTGGGTTCAACCATAATTTATAACTTAGGTGAAAGATATTCTCCTAAATGAAATAAAATAGTGATAAACAACTCACCCAAGAACGATTCCTACTAAAAAGTAATCTGTTACTCTCATTTCTATTTTTTATGATTTAAAATATTTCGTTTCTTTTATATATACGATAAAAATCAAAAGTACCATTATTATTATTGTACTATATTACCGCACACTTTACAAGACAATCACGTGCGCTGTACAAACTGTGTTACAGAAACTAAATATAGAGATTAAATACATAAAGTACAAATGTTAACATTGAAATTAAATTAAACTTGCACCAAACCAACAAAACTAATCGGCAAAAAATAACTTGAAAATAAACTGTTATGCATATATAATAATGAATGATTTATTACCGAGGGAAAGTCACTAAAATTAAATTTATTTTCCATTTTTGCTTAAATAACGCCAACGATGAACGGGTTTACATATTTTGAGGTAGTTTGTTCCACAGAACACGGACATAAAATAAACGATTAACAAATGAACATACGCTTGTAGAACGTTCTGTTAACAACAATGGGTCCGTTGATCACCTGAGAAATAAGACCGGAAGCAAACTATGATCAGAAAAAGGTCATGATAAGCTTAAGTCCATTGTTGACGTTAAAACGAAAAGAGTGGCGGGGAGTAATACGCCCACACCTAAAGATTGACATAAACAAATCAAATTCAGAAACTGATTTGCAATTTGATCTTTTGAAGAACCAGGCCAGAGGCAACCAATCTCCTCTGTTGGCAGGATGTTTGGAATTATTTCTAGCGTCAGAAATAGAAGTTGATTGAAATAATAAAGAGATGTATGCAACATCACTGTCCGCTTGAAGCCTTTCTCTCCCTCAAGTACAGCAAGGCCACTATCAAGATGTGTTCTTCACACTGAGCTTTCAATCAGATTATAACTTTTGTGAGCAATTTCTGTCAATGACTGACGGTTTACTTGTCTCTTGCACCCGTTAACCCGAATATATACTATCAGCTGAAAGCTTATGTTAGTCTTAAGGCATAAAGTGATCGATACGGCATATTAACTGTTTATTAATATCTTGTTATTCTATCATCTGTTGACAGTTCTAATTTAACATCGTCATGTTAAGTGGCTCTACGTCTTAATCCCCTGTTCACCTTTAACGGCAGCTTTGAAATACATGTATATCAATGGCCATGCCATATCCCACCGAAGATGGCTGAACAATATCAGGCCTCTACCGTCAAGCTCTGATTTAGACAGGGAATAATTGGGGTAAATCCTCCTTTGAACGTCAGTGAAAATGGACATAAAAAATGCTTATATTTGCCCCTGTTTCCACTTGTTATGGGCAGCATATCGAAAAATCGAGGCCCAGCGGCTGACAAATAACACCGATTTCCATCCAATTAACAGTGTACTCCACATCCCATAAGCACTGCACCCAGGCCATTAGTATTGCACACTGTACTATTACCATACACCGGACCATTAGCGTTGTACACCTGATCATAATCAAGCAATGCACCCCCCCCCCCCCTCCCATTAGCACCGCACACATGACAATTAGTCTCAAAACGATGACGAGCGGATGAATTGTTCCTATCCCCTCCATCTTACAAAAATCATAGCAGGTCTGTTTAGCACGTAACATGATTGAGTATTTCGTTCCATTCAGGAGCCTTCTCTACAAGGCGTGTCTCTGACTATAGTCAGTTCATCGCTTCATTCATCTGCTTGAATCTTCTCCACGACTTACAAATTACAGTCATGTGTCTCAGTCAGTGCATTGTTTTATTCATCTGGAATATCCTCCACAATTTACATTCATGTCTTTCAGATTGAGCCTTTATCTGTTTCAGTATATCTGATATTAGCTCTTTGACATTGTTGAAGTCTTGAAGACTGCAAGACCTGAGAGTTTGGGTGACATAGCTTATGAAGGGTTCACGCTTGCTCTTCTCCCTCTCCTTGTCCTCGAGCATTTTTTCCATCAGCTTTGCAAGGAGTGTTTGGTTGGTCTGAAGATTTTTACGAAGTTCGGGCATCCAGCTCTCCGCCTCGTCCTCCTTCCTCCTCCTCTTCCTGTGATGGAAACTAGAGTTGACTGATCCGAGCTCTGCTGCCTCCCTCTCGAGGTCTTCGAGCACATTGCCTGACTGTCTCTCCGTCTCAGCTGGGTCATCCAAGGATAGCAGAGGGGGTCTTGCTGTGGACGTGGAGGCAGAACCAGCGGCAGAACCAGTAGTAGAGCCAGCAGCAGCAGTACGTCGGATCTGCATGACAGTGTCAGATTCTTCATCAGGTATGGCAGCTGAAAGAAGGTAAACGTTTGTTAAGTGTTTTGCATTCAAATTTTTCTGAACAATATTAAAGGACTGTTATTAGGGACAAGTGAATTTCTGAATAATCATTACACTAAATCGTAGTAATTATTATGTTTTAAATTTTAAAATTAAATGTACAAAAATGCTTTTGAAAAATGGAAATGTTTGAAATAATTATCAACATATGTACTGACCTTTGTAGAAGGAAATATTATTCAGCACCCACTTGTCCCTGTCGGTGAGAAGCTTGCGCTCCTGGCCACTGGCAACCTTGATCAGCCTGACGTACCAGTCCTTCAAGTTCTTCCACCAGTGCCCGAGGTAGTCAGTCGAGATACCAATTTCTTTTGCTTTAGCTTCTGTCTTTTTCTTGTAGTCACGTTGACTGCGCATCCACAAGTAACTTCTGTCTCGCATCCACTCAACCAGATCCTGTTCTGTGTCAGGTGGCAACTTCCACTCCTTCTTGGGACCTCTTGGCTTTCTCGGCTTCTTGCCCTTGCCCTTGGCATGACCATCAGCCTCTTTCTGCTCCTCCACAGGCTCCTCTCGCACCAGAACTTCGGGTGTGGGGTCATGTGACGCAGGCGACGGGCATAGTGGCAGTGCTCTTAGAAGGACCACTCGTGCTGACTGGAGTGTTTGCAACTGTTGTACAAAATGAAAAGAGAAAATAAAGGTATTTTTAATAAATAGTAAGGAATGTTGAAAAACATACATATCAAATGAACACTTCAGCATAAATAAAATTGAAATAAATAAATTTGAATACTTTCTGACAGCCACGTAAACGAATATTTAAATAAAATAAATTTTGAACACGTCACGTTATACTAGTAACGAGTATTTCCAAATAAAAAATCAAAAACATGTTACATAAATTGTACTTACCATCAGGAAGAAGCTCGTCCTCTTCTCCACTGCCATTGGAACCAGGGACACCAGCAGCGGCAGCAGCAGCATGTACACGAGCCGTCACCTTTATGCCCATCTTCTTGGACTGCCTGTTCTTGCTGCCCTGGGGGGGCTCGGGGGTGCTGCTCTCCACCTCCTCGGTAGCAGTTTCAGGCTCCGAGACTTTTGCCTTCGGCCTGGGCCTTGCTTGCCTCTTCATCTTCTTGGGCGTGGAGTTGCCCTTCTTTGATTTCGGTGCCATGATTTTGATCTTTACTCTACGGAATATTGATCGATACTGATCCAGAACACCGGACGCGGCGGCTTTTATACACGCGGGCGGCAAGCGGAGCACAAGTGATCGGCACGTGATTCACACGCGGAGCACATGTGGAGCACAAGTGATACACACGCGCTGCGTGTGACCCCATTTTCTGACCACAAGCGCTCACACACGGAGGACTCGTGGTGGACACGCGATGCACACGCGCGCGTGTGGTCCACTTGTCATTCGCGTGTCCAGCATGTCTGAGACAAATTGGTTGATTTTCACCGCGTGTAGAAAAAATTTGCAAAATTTATAGCAAAATTACACGTGATCAACTCGCGGAAGCCTGTGTGACCGGCCCATTACAGACTGGTCAGTTCATTATCCATGCAAGTCATAATTTACAATAATTGGTTTATGGCAATGAGTAGTGCTTTTCTACGTCAGATTTTTTTTAGGTCAGTTCTAGTTATGGTTTGTAATGAGGACAAAATTAACAATAATTATAGGCCATTGTTACGGGAACTTATGTGTAGGCTGATCAGATTTTTCATCATCATCCTATATGGGCATCCACGAGCGGGGGTTGGTGGGTGAAAAGCGCATGCGCGTTGTATCATAAAGTTTGTTATTGAGTCAACTGGCGTGGTCTCGATTCCCCAATTGTACGTGACAATAAGTGGGCGTATGTCCCACCTCGTGGGTTTTATACATGTTCTGCCACTTCTAAAGACCCCCACACACAAACGAATTGTAGAAATAAATTAGTACCGAAATGTCCTAGTTTGTGTCGAGTGTACGTTAAACCCCATTTCTTTCTCTCGCATTCACGAGCCGACATTGTTTTAACGCAATGTAATAATGTGAATATTTATAATGCGCTATATCCAGAAAACAAGTTTATGCTCAAAGCGCTACAAATTACTATCCCGGTCTCTAGGATACAAGTAAAGCCTGATTACCTCTCTTTACCGCTGACCTCTTTAAATCTTAGAAAGAGCCCCAACCTATGCTGGACTAACAAAGACGGGCTTATGCCATACAGTTTGCAATGAGGAAATTTTGTCCTGCCAGCGGCGCTACGGCATACTCTTATATCGAATTCCAACTACCAAGGATTATTTACGTGCACGCCAATGTGTACACGAGACCTCGGTTTTCTGTGCCACACGAAAGATTAGGCAACTGTCCTTGTCAGGGAAAATCACGCCGGAAAATCCCGATGAACGTTCTCGATCAACACCCACGACGCATTTTTAACAAAGGACGAGCTTTTATTTATTTGCTGAATGAGAGTCCAGTTCAGATCAGGTGAACCAAACGTTATTTCCAAAATATGTTATATAAGACTGCACTGTAACGTAAATGTTCACACGATAAAACAAGAGTGAGAAAAAACGAAAGAAGAAAGAAAGATCACACTGTAGTGTAAATGTTAACACACGATAAAAGCAGAATGGCGAGTAAATCAAGACTGACAGATGTCACTTGAGATAGCTGGCTCTATACTGAGAATCTAAACTGTCGAAGAAATTCATCTTTATTAATGTATATTCAAAAAAATTTAATTACCAATTGTATACTTGTAGAAAACCAAACGAATTGAAACACAATCCGTGCTGTCAGTTAATACACATAAGCCGGATCTGGGGAGGCACTTCGACATTCGTACTGGAAGTTAAGTGTTAATTTCCGGTACAAATATTGAACGCGGCCTAATTCTGCCATGTTGGATTTTTAGATTGTTTTCTTTGTTTGATTGGCTCCGATTGTGACGAGACGTGGACTTATTATGTACTTTGTTTTGATGTTAAAGCAGTAGTCAGTAACAAACGATTAATCGTTTTTTTTGTGTGATATATAGTCCCTGGATAATACAACATACGTTAAACGGTATAAATTTCCATTTGAAACTAATGTGTTCCAATGAAGAACAATTAGATTGTGTGATTGGCAAACGTTATACATATATCAATAGTTTGCAAAAATCATTTAATGAAAAATTGAAGAGCAGTGTCAATATTAGATTAATCTCCCAATGTTTAGATCTGTAATGGTTAACATTTTTTGGATTATGTGAAGTCATCAGATTCCACAAACATGATGGAAACTCTTGAGAACAGAGCCTCATATTTCCTGAATTCGGCTTTGATCTGTCTGGTGATATGGAGTTGATAAGTCTTCGAGTGGAATGACATTAAGCTCGATTTTATAATTGGGTTAGGGCGTATTATGTTTAAAATCAAAGGAGTGGTTCTGGAAAGAGTAGGCATGAACCTTGTCAGGCTGTCGATGAATTGGAAGTGAATTATTGGTGGTGCTTTGATTTAGAATTTAAGTGCAGTGTAAATATGGAGTAAACCGTTTTACAATTGATTGGTATAATAATACTATCGGACAATGATAATTATAACTACGACCCAGACAACTAACATATTTATTTCTTAAATCAACAAACTAGCAACATTATTATAATATTTAGAAGGCCTCGGTCTCGATGAGATTGTTTTTTCAGATTTTTCGTTGACATATCATGAAAATGAATTTAGTATTGGTCTATTAACCGCCAACAAATAAGCAGTTAGAGATGACCCGCCCCTTCGCATCGCCTCCATTTTTATAGGGGGTGGGCGAATGGTTAGACCGTACGTGCTTTATCATAAAGCCTGTCATTGAGTCAACTGGCGTCGTTTCGAATCCCCGGTTGTACGTGACAAGGAGTCGGGTCGCCTGTCCAGCCCCGTGGGTTTTCTCCGGGTCTTCGCTAAAGCGAATTATCGAAATAAAATTAAAACCATATGTTAGTCCCGAAATGACCTAGTTTGTGTCGAGTGAAGCTAAATACAACTGGCATGTAACATTTATCCGGTTGAAGAGCTGATGGACATCTGAGAAATTTGTAATGAATTGTTCCAAAGTTACTGGCACCCTTCCCTCCCCCAAAAGCTGTTAAATGCTTGAATATGTTAATGTCATATACAAATGGTGTTAAAGATTGTTATAAATTAAAAACAAAAAAAATAAATGCTCCCAAAATTATCTGCCTAATGAGGTTTATCCTTCAGCTCGGGTCTATTTTTCTTGACCAATCATTCCCGAAACGTCGACCAAAATTTTTCCCCTGAAACTCGGGGAGTCGGCGCGATATGGGAATGAACCATTCATATATACGAACAGGAACCTACCCCCCTTTCTCCCTTCCTTGTTAAATGAAGACGCTATGGCACACCTGAAAGACTGTTATACACGGTATTCGAAACTGGGGGAATTCTACGTGAGTATCCACTATCCAGTTCAAGACACGAATTAGGCTAATTGCGAACAACAGCTTGACTTTTCACTGTCATGTTGTTTTTTTTATATCGGGTGTAATTTGTTATTACTGAATAGTTTACACGATAAATTTTGATTAAAAGATGACACGTTCGATTTACAGCATTTATCAATCGATTTATGAACGACTTATTAACCAGCTGTTTTACAGATAACCAACCTGTCGGAATTTAAAAGACCGCTAAATCCAAAACTTGTTCACGGTGCCCATTAATACAAATACTAACTGCTGTCGTTAATTTACGAGACACGATGCCTGACAAGTAAAGCTGTCTAGTCGTTCCGATGGGACGAAAAACCGAGGTGCCGTGTACACATTGGCATGAACGTAAAAGATCCCTCGGCAGTTGGAATTCGGCAAAAGAGTAGGTCGTAGCGCCGCTGCTCGGTCAAAATTCACCTCATAGAATACACTGTATAGCGCATGCCCGTCTCCATTAGACCAGGTTATAAGCAGAACAGTAGGACGTTAAACCCCATTTCATTTTTACGAGACATGGTGGGTACGATCGGCGCAAACTCATTTATAGTAAGTAGGAATCAAAGTAATTTTCAGGCTAAATGATATCAACATAATAGGCATGGAATTTATATTTAGAAGTCACAATATTATGAGTATGGTTTTATCTGTGCTTAGATCAATAAACCATAACACATACTGATGGAAGAACAATAACTGATTTATTTCGTCGACGTTGAGAGAATAGCAGTTTATTGCTTTATCCAGTTACTAAATGCCTCTAAAAAACCACATACTTATGGAAGAACAATCCTGTTTTTTAGGCGACGTTGAAAGATACTCTTCGAAACGTCGCCTAAATAAATCAGTAATTGTTCTTCTATAAGAATGTGTAATAGTTTATTGCTCTATCCAGTTACTAAATACATCTAAAAGATCACGTGTTTAGATCGTTAGTATCATATATAATTGTGCTAAAATATAGAGCAGTTGCAGTTTACTCTTTGACTCTTCAGATACAATCTGATGACAAGGCCCGGAAACAGAAACGACATGATTACCAATATCAACTGAACGATAAATTATTGGTAATGTATAAGGTGTTGGAAAATAGATTGGCAAACAATTACCCCTTTAACACGAACGTGTCCACGAACTTTGACTTGGTGCCACTTGTAATCTATCTTCAAAATAAGTTATAAAGTTTACGCCCCCACCCGGCATTTCTGCATGTCACGAAATTTTTTGAAATGTATACTTAAAAGTAAGAAAAAAAAAAAAGCGTAATCTCTAGAGACTGGGCAAATAGAGCTTCATTCTCATCTAGTAGGTCAACCTGCATTAAGTAGGTCGTGTGACGTCGTGCACGTGATCACGACATATCTAACAACAACGTGACGTCAACCCTCAGACGGTCTAAGCATGACTGCTTTGCACTCCAGCCGAGACGCATGATTCATTTCACGTGACTCGGGACTTGCTTGATAACTGTCAATCATTCCAAATAAGGAACAACGTAAAACATGACAGGAACGCCCATTTTATTGTGAAGCTCGCAAATTGTCCAGTCTCTGGTGCTGGTTACAGCTAGGTTTACTCAAATTTTTTTTTTATACAAATGGAAACGAAAGTGTTGGTTTACTAAAAATTAATACTTTTATATAAATCGAAATGTAAAAAAAATAGAAGAGACTGTGCCAGTCTAACTCTAAAGGTACGACAATACGATTTTCTCTCAAACGGTTAATGATTGTGTCCAGAACATCAGAATTGTATAAAGATTTGTTTATACTGTATAAATCCAATTATTATTCGTTTATTGTTGTGGCTTAATTATTTTTTGTAAGTTCGCGCTACTGAGCCCGACACAATGTACCTTTATATTTAGATATTATTGTGGTACTTCCCCCCAACAAGCGGTTGCCATGCAAGATATGCCCACATTTTGCAAGAGTAAGGCTGATATCCCCCCGCCGAAATCCCCCCCCCCCAAAAAAAAAAGTTTAATCATTTTATCCCAATTAAAAGTAGAGCTGTTATTTTCCAAAGTCTTGTGCAACCAAATTTCTTGTCGCTATTCTAATCCAATTAGAACTAAAGTTATCGTGGTCCAAAGTATCAAACAATTTAATTGCTTATACCCCTTTCAAGACCCCATTGGTGTCTTTACTTAATAGCCTAAGCAGAAAATGTTCATCTTCTAACGTAGTCAATGCATTGATGGAATGAAACTATGCAAGAAGTTTCTCTTCTCACACTTAATAAGAATCAAAGATATCGATTTCCAAATACTCCACCAATCAAAGCGATTATCGTCGTTTAATCTAAACCGAATGTGCTGATCTTCGGACTCCATCACGGCATTCACCTAATAAACACCCACACCAAGTTGGAACATTCTACCTCATTTAGAAGGAGAGTTATTGTGTTACCGAGATCTTTGCGATATAAACACGTAATTTAAGTTCCATTAAAATCGGATACAAATTGTGACCTCCAGAGGGACCCAACTTTGGTATTAAATATTAGTTTCTGTTCGATGTTCACAAAATTCGAACTCAACCGTCATCAGGAAGTACCAGTGATATATTTGAAGTGTTTTTTTATGGGATAAAATATGTGACCTCTAGAGGGAACGAAAGCTATAAACGTGATTTTTGGTACAAACACAGACCATAATCCAGACAGTTACGGTTCGATATGTGAGATTATCAAAAGGAACGGATACCTTTGGGTTATAAACATTTCAAGTTTCGTCATAATCGGACAAAAATTGTGACTTCTTAAAATGGCCACAAGCTAAAAACGTGATTTTTCATACAATCAGGGGTCAGAATCCATAAAGTTACAGTCCGAAACATGCAAATATCAAGTTTCGTCAAAGCCGAATAAACAATGTGACCTCAGATGCGCCTGGTTATTTTGACATAATGTCAACTTTTTTTCGATTTTTGACTGGTTTATTCATATCGTTTGAATAACATGTATTTTGCCATTTTATTAGGTGCTACTATTAAGGCAATATGTTTACGTACCCATTATCATACAATAAAATAACAACAGACAGGACTTAAAACAGTTTCAACAACTATCACTTCGATACAGGGAATGCCGATGAAATTCCCTTTCAATATCACGAAATAATTTTGTGTGTGTACAGAGGGAGAACGAACATTTCAACATCATGAGGAAATGAAGACACAAGAATCCCAATAAAAAAAATATAGTCATGTCAACTTAGGAAGCATGGCAATCAGTTTTACATTTTTTTGTAAAGTCTGAAAAATAACGCAACGAAAAGTAATTGGATTCCACGAAATATCTCGCATGACTGCAAAACGCTGAAAAATCATAAACAGTAGTTATTTTCTACTCTTGGGTAAATTGGATAAGCAGTAAATCTTCATAACAGTTTATGTCACTCAGAAAACACATCGCATAACATAATATACTAGAGTTAAAATGAATTTCATATCCAAAAAGTTGTAAATGGTATGTTATTTATGAGTGGGTTCAACCATAATTTATAACTTAGGTGAAAGATATTCTCCTAAATGAAATAAAATAGTGATAAACAACTCACTCAATAACGATTCCTACTAAAAAGTAATCTGTTACTCTCATTTCTATTTTTTATGGTTTAAAATATTTTGTTTCTTTTATATATACGATAAAAATCAAAAGTACCATTATTATTATTGTACTATATTACCGCACACTTTCCAAGACAAAGTGATTACGTGCGCTTTACAAACTATGTTACAGAAACTAAATATAGATATTACATATTGCATATGGCAGACCATTACTCATGCTGATATCACATAATGTTTTTCCTGGTCATTTTCAATTTTGAGCGAAGTCTGTGTTACTTCAGACCCGGCCCCGGGACTGTACAGTGCAGTGGACGCTTACGGTCAGCCTCTTTTTTGAACTGTTTATTTGTTTGTTTGTTGTTTCGGAGTATGATGTCTTGTCGTTATATTTGTCCGTTATGTGGTGCAGTCCCCCTGCACTAACTAATAAAGTACATATACATGTTAACATTGAAATCAAATTAAACTTGAACCAAACCAACAATACTAATCGGCAAAAATAATTTGAAAATCAACTGTTATGCATATATAATAATGAATGATTTATTACCGAGGGAAAGTCACTAAAAATAAATTTATTTTCCATTTTTGCTTGAATAACGCCAAGGATGAACGGGTTTATATATTTTGAGGTAGTTTGTTCCACAGAACACGGACATAAAAAAAACGATTAACAAATGAACATACGCTTGTAGAACGTTTTGTTAACAACATTGGGTCCGCTGATCATCTGAGAAATCTTAAGCCCATTGTTGACGTTAAAACGGTAAGCGTGGCGGGAGAGTAATACGCCCACACCTAAAGATCGACATAAACAAATCAAATTCAGGAACTGATTTGCAATTTGATCTTTTTGAAGAACCAGGCCAGAGGCCACCAATCTCCTCTGTTGGCAGGATGTTTGGAATTATTTCTCGCGTCAGAAATAGAAGTTGATTGAAATAATAAAGAGATATATGCAACATCACTGTCCGCTTGAAGCCTTTCTCTCCCTCAAGTACAGCAAGGGCCACCATCAAGATGTGTTCTTCACACTGAGCTTTCAATCAGATTATAACTTTGGTGAGCAATTTCTGTCAATGACTGACGGTTTACTTGTCTCTTGCACCCGTTAACCCGAATATATACTATCAGCTGAAAGCTAATGTTAGTCTTAAGGCATAAAGTGATCGATACGGCATATTAACTGTTTATTAATATCTTGTTATTCTATCATCCGTTGACAGTTATAATTTAACATCGTCATGTTAAGTGGCTCTATGTCTGAATCCCTTGTTCACCTTTCACGACAGCTTTGAAATACATGTATATCAATGGCCATGCCGTATCCTACCGAAGATGGCTGAACAATATATCAGGCCTCCCCCGTTAAGCTCTGATTTAGACAAAGGATAATTGGGGTAAAACCTCCTGTGAACGTCAGTGAAATGGACATAAAAAATGCTTATATTTGCACCTGTTTCCACTTGTTATGGGCAGCATATAGGAAAATCGATGCCCAGCGGCTTACACATAACACCGATTTCCATTAAATTAACAGTGCACCCCGCATCCCATAAGCACTGCACCCCAGGCCATAAGCATTGTCCACTGTACTATTAGCATACACCGGACTATTAGCGTTGTACACCTGATCATAAGCAAGCAATGCAATCCTTTCCATAGCACCGCACACATGACAATTAGTCTCAAAACGATGCAGAGCGGATGAATTGTTCCTATCCCCTCCATCCTACAAAAATCATAGCAGGTCTGTTTAGCACGTAACATGATTAAGTATTTCGTTCCATTCCGGAGCCTTCTCTACAAGGCATGTCTCTGACTGTAGTCAGTTCATCGCTTCATTCATCTGCAGGAATTTTTCTCCACGACTTACAAATTACAGTCATGTCTCTCAGTCAGTGTATTGTTTTATTCATCTGGAATATCCTCCACAATTTACATTCATGTCTTACAGACTGGTCAGTTCATTATCCATGCAAGTCATAATTTACAATAATTGGTTTATGGCAATGAGTAGTGTTATTCCACGTCAGATTTTTTTAAGGTCAGTTCTAGTAATGGTTTGTAATGAGGACAAAATTAACAATAATTATAGGCTATTGTTATGGTAACTTATGTGAAGCTGATCCGACTGTTCATCATCATCCTATATAGGCGTAAATTAAACTCCACTCCTAGACAGCTTGCATCCACGAGCGGGGGATGGGGGTGGTTAGCGCGTGCGCGTTGTATCACAAAGTTTGTTATTGAGTCAACTGGCGTGGTTCCGATTTCCCAGTTGTACGTTGCAATGTGTGGGGTCGCCTGTCCAACCTCGTGTGTTTTATCCATGTCCTGCCACTGCCAAAGGCCCCTACAAACAAGCGAATTGTTGAAATAATTAGCACCGAAATATCCTAGTTTGTGTCGAGTGTACGTTAAACCCCATTTCTCTCTCTCGCATTCACGAGCCAACATTGTTTTAACAGCAGACTAGTGGGCTAGCCAGTAGAAGTCTACAATATAAATAATCACATTATTGTTCAAGTGGTTTATAAAAGCTTCAAGTCGATATTTTTGGCAATACAATGAAACGATGTTTCACGTCCTGCTGCGCCTGTGCTAATAATAAAGACGGACTTATGCCAAACAGTGTGCCATGAGGATATTTTGGCCGGACAGCGGCGCTACGGCCTACTCTTACATCGAATTCCAACTATCAAGAGATATTCTATGTGTACACTGGGCCTTGGTTTTTCGTACCATCCGAAGGACTAGGCAATTATAGCTATCATACCCTTCGTCATGGGGAAACCACGCCGGAAAATCCCGATGAACGTTCTCGGCCAAGACCATGATCAAACCTGCGACGCATTTTTGACAAAGGAGTAGCTTGTATTTATTTGCCGAACGAGAGTCCAATTCAGATCAGGCGAACCAAAAGTTATTAAAGATATTATATAAGACTAAACTGTGAGGTAAATGTTCACACGACAAAACAAGAGTGAGAAAAAACGAAAGAAGAAAGACAAATCACACTGTATGTAGTGTAAATGTTAACACACGATAAAAACAGAATGGCGAGTAAATCAAGACTGACAGATGTCACTTGAGATAGCTGGCTATATACTGAGAATCTAAACTGTCGAAGAAATTCATCTTTATTAATGTATATTCAAATAAATTTAATTACCAATTGTATACTTGTAGAAAACCAAACGAATTGAAACACAATCCGTGCTGTCAGTTAATACACATAAGTCGGATCTGGGGAGGCACTTCGACATTCGTACTGGAAGTTAAGTGTTAATTTCCGGTACAAATATTGAACGCGGCCTAATTCCGCCATATTGGATTTTTAGATTGTTTCCTTTGTTTGATTGGCTCCGATTGTGACGAGACATGGACTTATTATGTACTTTGTTTTGATGTTAAAGCAGTAGTCAGTAACAAACGATTAATCGTTTTTTTGTGTGATATATAGTCCCTGGATAATACAACATACGTTAAACGGTATAAATTTCCATTTGAAACTAATGTGTTCCAATGTAGAACAATTAGATTTTGTGATTGGCAAACGTTATACATATATCAATAGTTTGCAAAAATCATTTAATGAAAAATTGAAGAGCAGTGTCAATATTAGATTAATCTCCCAATGTTTAGATCTGTAATGGTTAACATTTTTTGGATTATGTGAAGTCATCAGATTCCACAAACATGATGGAACCTCTTGAGAACAGAGCCTCATATTTCCTGAATTCGGCTTTGATCTGTCTGGTGATATGGAGTTGATAAGTCTTCGAGTGGAATGACATTAAGCTCGATTTTATAATTGGGTTAGGGCGTATTATGTTTAAAATCAAAGGAGTGGTTCTGGAAAGAGTAGGCATGAACCTTGTCAGGCTGTCGATGAATTGGAAGTGAATTATTGGTGGTGCTTTGATTTAGAATTTAAGTGCAGTGTAAATATGGAGTAAACCGTTTTACAATTGATTGGTATAACAATTCTATCGGACAATTTTAATTATAATTTTGACCCAGACAACTAACATATTTATTACTTAAATCAACAAACTAGCAACATTATTATATTTAGAAGGGCTCGGTCTCGATGAGATTGTTTTTTAGATTTTTCGTTGACATATCATGAAAATGAATTCAGTTATCTGTCAACAAATAAGCAGTTAGAGATAACCCGCCCCTTCCCATCGCCACAATTTTTATAGGGGAGGGGGGCGGCGGCGAATGGTTAGAACGTACGTGCTTTATCATAAAGCCTGTCATTGAGTCAACTGGCGTGGTTTCGAATCCCCGGTTGTACGTCACAAGGAGTCGGGTCGCCTGTCCTGCCTCGTGGGTTTTCTCCGGGTCTTCGCTAAAGCGAATTATCGAAATATAACTAAAAACCATATGTTAGTCCCGAAATGACCTAGTTTGTGTCGAGTGGACGCTAAACCCCATTGCCCTCCCTCTCAGTCCTATGTCTCCGCTCACTGGCTGTCAGTATCTCTCTTGTTCTACTTATTTAGACATTCCCAGATTAGGTTATTATGGGCAACATTCAAATACTAAATCATGTTAGGGGGATTGGGTGGTCGAATGATTAGTGTGTGCACGTTGTGCCATAAGGTCTGTCATTGAGTCAACTGGCGTGGCTCGATTCCCCGGTTGTACGTTACAAGGAGTAGGGTCGCCTGTCCAACCTCGTGAGTTTCCTCCCACTACTAAGACCCCTACGCACAAGTAAATTTCTGAAATAAAAATGAACCCTGTTAGTACCAAAATGACCTAGTGAAGTTAAATCGCATTTCTCTGTATATAATATATGTCTAGTTACTGTAGTAACAATGTCCGAGGCTACTACACATATGTACACATATTCCAATTACTAGGTTTACAAGTGATGAATTATGGTTGCTCAAGCCTATAGCAAATTTAAAACAGCATCAACATCTTTTTATTCATTTAAAACTAAACAAATCCCCGACCAATCATATCATATCTCATGAAATTAATTGGCTACAATATCACTTAATAATTAAGTGATATTGTAGCCATAATAATAATAATTATTATTAAACTCAGTAAAAGCTAGTTAAATTAAAAGGCTCATATTTTAAGTATTACATTTTGTTTGTTTTTTTAAGGGGGGGGGGGGCGAAGAATTAATTAAAAACAATTAGTTGAAGCTAAATACAACTGACACGTAACATTTATCCGATTGAAGGGCTGATGGACATCTGAGAAATTTGTAATGAATTGTTCCAAAGTTACTGGCACCCTTCCCTCCCCCAAAAGCTGTTAAATGCTTGAATATGTTAATATCATATACAAATGGTGTTAAAGATTGTTATAAATTAAAAACAAAATAAATAAATGCTCACAAAATTATCTGCTTAATGAGGTTTATCCTTCAGCTTGGGTCTATTGTTCTTGGCCAATCATTCCCAAAACGTCGCCCAAAATTTTTCCCCTGAAACTCGGGGAGTCGGCGATATGGGAATGAACCATTCATATATACGAGCAGGAACCTACCACCTCCCCCCCCCCCTTCTCCCTCCCCCTGTTAAATGAAGACGCTATGGCACACCTGAAAGACTGTTATGCACGGCCATCCCCGGCATTCGAAACTGGGGGAATTCTAGGCGAGTATCCACTATCCAGTTCAAGACATGAATAAGGCTTATTGCGAACAACAGCTTGATTTTTCACTGTCATGTTTTTTTTTTTATATCGGGTGTAATTTGTTATTACTGAATAGTTTACACGATAAATTTTGATTAAAAGATGACACGTTCGATTGACAGCATTTATCAATCGATTTATGAACGATTTATTTACCAGCTGTTTTACAGATAGCCTGTCGGAATTTAAAAGACAGCTAAATCCAAAACTTGGTTCACGGTGCCCATTAATACAAATACTAACTGCTGTCGTTAATTTACGAGACATGATGCCTGACAAGTACAGCTGTCTAGTCGTTCCGATGGGACGAAAAACCGAGGTGCCGTGTACACATTGGCATGAACGTGAAAGATCCCTCGGCAGTTGGAATTCGGCAAAAGAGTAGGTCGTAGCGCCGCTGCTCGGTCAAAATTCACCTCATAGAATACACTGTATAGCGCATGCCCGTTCCCATTAGACCAGGTTATGAGCAGAACAGTAGGACGTTAAACCCCATTTCATTTTTACGAGACATGGTGGGTACGATCGGCGCAAACTCATTTATAGTAAGTAGGAATCAAAGTAATTTTCAGGCTAAATGATATCAACATTATAGGCATGGAATTTACATTTAGAAAGTCACAATATAATTATGAGTATGGTTTTATCTGTGCTTAGATCAATAAACCATAACACATACTGATGGAAGAACAATAACTGATTTATTTCGGCGACGTTGAGAGAATAGCAGTTTATTGCTTTATCCAGTTACCAAATGCCTCTAAAAAACCCACATACTTATGGAAGAACAATCCTGTTTTTTAGGCGACGTTGAAAGAATACTCTTCGAAACGTCGCCTAAATAAATCAGTAATTGTTCTTCTATAAGTATGTGATAGTTCATTGCTCTATCCAGTTACTAAATACATCTAAAAGATCACGTGTTTAGATCGTTAGTATCATATGATTGTGCTGAAATATAGAACAGTTGCCATTTATTCTTTGACTCTTCAGATACAATCTGATGACAAGACCCGGAAACAGAAACGACATGATTACCAATATCAACTGAACGATAAATTATTGGTAATGTATAAGGTGTTGGAAAATAGATTGGCTAACAATTACCCCTTTAACACGAACGTGTCCACGAACTTTGACTTGGTGCCACTTGCAATCTATCTTCAAAATAAGTTATAAAGTTTACGCCCCCACCTAGTATTTGTACATGTTACGAAATTTTTTGAAATGTATACTTCAAAGTAAGAAAATTGAAGTACATGAATGACTTTTACAATGTTGGGATTATTTAAGAGAGCACATTAGTTGACCCAAGGCTAATTTCTCTTCTAAAAACAGAATTTAAAATCAGACCCGGAGACGAAAAACCCCAAACCTCTTTCTAAATACATTAGGGCACGATTTTAAATGGGACGAGGGTTCTGGTTTGTTTCTGTTCGTTTTTAAATGACCAATATTTTTGTTTGTATTTTTGTTCTATTCACATTCGTTTTGTAAATACATATGACGTCTATATATTTAGAAATTTTATGGGATTGATAGAATTGCAATCGAGTGACGCGGAACTCAGTCCTGTCACAGTAGAATTTATGCCGTTATTTAACACAACGAAAAGGTTTTGGCTGTATGGTTTGTTGAGAAATTTATTTAACCAGTCGACGCATGCGTTGTACCAAATACCCCTATTCAGTCGATTGTCACTGTTCAATTCTGGAACGTTCAATCGAGTACGCCCTAAGAGTGTGTCGTGGGCAAATCGGACTCAATTATCGTGAATGTCCCAGTGAGAGTGTCATGGATATTGTGTAGAGTGTATCATCGGTAAGCTTGGGGACCTTAAAGCAGAGGTTGCGGAAAGGGTTAGCAATTCCATTCAAATTATATGGTATTGCATGTCTAGTAAATTGCTTTCTAACTGGTCTGAAAGTAATAATAATGCGATGCTGTATTAGCATGTGGGTATTATGACCGTAAAAGAGAAAGAATTGATTATTACAGCTTAGACTGTCATCACAAATACTTTATCAGATGAAACAATAAAACGGAATAAGGTACAACGATACAATCCCCCGTGAGTATGCCTAGCCAACTTACCTCAAACAGCGTGTGTCTATAATTATCGTTAACCCAAAATTGTTGTGTACGTATATTTCAAGTCTTTAAGGGGGAGTCTTTGTTTACCAAAACTATATTTATTCACAAAAAAATCGAAGAGGACAATTATTGTAATGACATAAGAAAAAGGGTCTAAATTCGCCTGATGGGGTTCTGTTGTATTCCAGAATCAAGTATTACAACCAACTGTTGGCATATCAATTGCAATACTATAAGATCATCTGAATTGTGAATAAACGGGTGAAGACTAACAGCCAATGCATGTTATCTGTAGAAAATATGGAATCAATTAAGATCTCCATTACTAGATCCTCTAATAACCGTGTTTAACGTACTATCACGCTCTAACGACTTCCCAATTACCACTAACGCACATTTAATATAGCAATGCATGATTTATTACAAAAGAGAATCACCTTTTTGTCATTATATTATTGTTTAGCATATTCCAACAAATGGATCTGTTACCTTAACTGTAGCCCATAAAAAGTAAATTGTTAAGAAACATCTAATCATTTATTGTCATCTGTTTTCTATTATTTTTGTTTTTTGTTGTACTTTAGCTGTAAACAGATCTGACACCAGAATAAATGCGATTTAAAGTAGCAATATTAACATTCATCAAAGAGCAAATCATGTTTCGAGAAATAATGTGGCCAGTACACGAATATGTGCCAGCAAACAACATTTTGACGGGTGGCTGTCAAGTTTTTAGGGTAATGACAACACATTGTTAAAAGCATAGCCACCAACAACTTGCTGTATCGGTTTACAGTACGCCAAGTAATCATGAAATAAACAAGGTGTAGTATACGACAGAGAGATAGAGAGAGAGAGATGGGGTTTAACGTCCGCTCAACACAACTAGGTCATTTCGCGACTAACACATGGTTTAACCTTATTTCAATAATTCGCTTGCGCGTAGGAGTCTTTAGTAGTGGGTGGAAACCGGAGTGCCCGGAGGAAACCCACGAGGTTGAGAAGGCGCCCCTATCTCCATGCCACACACACTCACACCAGGGCTCGAAACCACAGCCGCAAGCCAGAGGTGGCCGGCAAGCTAGAGGTCGAAGCGCGGCACCCTAGACCACTAGGCCATCAGGGATACATGCCACTGACCTCAAACATCACCGAAATAAATCAGTAGCTGTTTTCCATCAGTGTATGTTATGTGTAGGATAAAGCACGAGACTCGGGTTATGCTGGGGAAAGAAAGACTGGAGAAAATGACCCGAGAAAAAGAAAAACCGGAAGGCCGATGTTTTTTCTGTCGTCTTTCTTCCCCAGCATAACCAAGTCGAGGACTTAATCTTGCTTATAAACCGTCTATGTTGACATGTACGCAACACGATAATAACCCAGAATTCTCATATAAAAAAACCCCTTAGATCATGTTATGGAAAAAAAAACCTACCCAGAAGAATAACCTGTTACAGGTTTAAAGAAAAACGTATTCCGGGCATAGAATATTCCCCAAAGATCAAAGAGGGTTTATAGAGTTAATTAATGTACCCAAGTACTAAATACCACTAACAGAGTATGACTTGAAACTGTAGGGTCTCCTAAAGTAATACACATTTGCAAATTTAGAATTTTAACATGTGCAGTGGCAAAAAATTGAATCTCAAATTATTAATTTAGACAAAATTTGTGGACTAAGTATCAAAGCGGGTCGATTGAACCGGAACGGGATGTAAAATGAATTTCAGACACTTTGATTCCCCATTCGGCATACCTCGACAGATAACGGTACCCTCCATAACCCTTCATCTAGACTCGGATGTATAACAGTAAGTGATATGTACCTACGACCATACATTTGCGATGCGGCAAGTCGACTACCGATTTACTTTAACAGGAAAACGTACCGCTTTTTAAAAAAAAGGTTCCAAAATGGCAGCCATTTTTTAGTTTGTTGATATAATCTCAATGGGGGCAGCCATTTTTTATCCGGGTCCTTAAAATAGTTTCAAAATGGCGGAATTCGTCATACATCCGAGTCTAGATGTAGGGTACCGGATTCTGTCGAGATTTGCCGAGTGTTTGATTCCCCAATATACCGTTCTTTGGTCCGTAGCCATTACCGGATATAGTTATATGATCTTCTTTGAGACTCGGATAATTGAGCTGGATAGCTCCTTATTTTGGATTCCCACTATCATGATATACGCTACGAATGAAATCGTGGTTTTAAACGTGGAATAATCGCAATCATCGTATCAGGTCTTATCATATATTGAGGTCAGTCGTAGCAATAGTATCGAAACGTATCTGCACGCACTAGATCGTGGACTCAATACGACAATCGTATCGTAACGAATTGCACGACAGTGAGAACCTAACACAAGTAACACAGTGGATAATCGAAGTGTGGGTCTTCGTATGTCTTCATCTTATAACGATTGTGGTTCGAGACCATCAAGGGGGTCAAAGGCACCTGTCACAGATAATGTCAGGCACAGATTCAGACTTTGTGAGGCACAAAACCTTTGGTGCCTGTCATTTTGTCCGGCAAACATTTGTCTTTTTTATTGATATTATTAATACGCGGAAAATGTCCGGTACAATTTCATTAATGCCTGATATTTTTTGAGGTACATCTCAACCCGTTATTTCCAGGTCCGAAATGTCACAAAAAAAACCCAAAAAACTAGCACATTTTGATGTAAAATAACAAAATGTTACGCATATCTGATAAATACATGTGAAGCTAACAATAGTGTTGTGTGCTTTAACAACAGACGAACATGCTGTTTTTAATGTAGATTGGGCTGTTTACTGTCATGAAATACTAAAAGCATATCACGTTTGTTAGTGTAAGATGATTATTTATAAAGGTAAGTATTTGTTTTAGATCAATACACTATAGGTAAGATAAAGCATTTACCAGGTGTGTATGTTTATTAATAATCTTAGACACCACCAATAACTGACACGTATAAACATTTTAATGTTTATTAAAATAACATTCAGGAATGTCGATTTATATCAAGTATTTTACACTGTTTATTTAAGTAGCCTATTTCTATGACACATAATAGTCGATGCAGAAAATCTGCACAATATAACAGCCATAAACATGTACCATTTCCGTTAAGTGCCAACCCACATGAACCCCAATTTGAACTCATGAAAGAAGAAAGAAAATAAAAACAACTTGAATTTTTAGGACCGTAATCTCAATGAATGAATGAATGAAATGGGGTTAAATGTCCTACGCTTTTGCACCTAACCTTAGCTAATTGAAGACGGGCATACGCTATACATTGTGCTATGAGGAAAATTTTGCCCGGGCAGAAACTGAATTTCAACTGCCAGGGGATCTTTTACATGCATGTCAATGTGTATACGGGACCTCGTTTTTTTGTCCCATCCGAACGACTAGGTAGCTGTCCTTGTCAGTCCCTCTGTCCGCATTACTGACAAGTATGACAAAGTGAAGTTAAGTGATGTTGTGGTAAAAACTCTTGATAACTCCTATGAAGACAGGATTTTGATAAATTTATAATTATTCATTTATTATTAATAACCTACATATGAACACTAGATATAACTTCAAATAGAATGTGTTGGTGTATACCATGACCCGACATTGACTTTCAGAGAAATATGCAGTGTAATTACAAACACCATAATTTAATAATAAACAATATCATATATGATTATCACCGCAGCTAATTGGTGAAGGCTTTATAAGCAGGAGTTCTCTGAGACTAAAGCATACTTGAAATAAGGCCCCCTTCCGATGTATACACTATGCATTCCTTCTATTATCTTTAACATAGTGTTACACAAGGGGAAACCACGCCAGAAAATCGAGATGAACTTTCTCGGCCTCCAGGTTAGCGAGCCAGCACCTACCCACTTAGCCAAGTGATCCCCGAACCGTAATCTATCCAAGTAGCATGCTCTAATTTCAGGCCGCACAATCCATCGAAGTAGCATGCTCTAAGAGCGTCAGGCTCTAAGAACGGCAATACGTTAATGACTACTGTGGCTAAAGTACAATGAACATACGTCTTAAACTTAGCAATCGATTCTGAATACTTCATCACAGTCGGTCAATCATTCCACAATCGCCGACCGTATACACTAAAAGCTTATCGCCAAATGATTTCAATCGCGTTGATGGTATAACAAGTGATAATTCATTCTCTGAATGAAGTGGTCGATTTAGTACACCAAAGGTTTCCAAGTTCTGTGCGATGCGGCAGAGTCGATAACACAAGATTAAGATTGATAGACCGACAATAAGATTTTGAACTTGATCCAAGAAAACAATGAATAGATATGTAAATTTGACAGCAGATCTCCAGAGGGTTGCGTTCTGATATTGAAATCATACAAAAATGAAAAATATTAACAATGTATAGATATGTCCGTTGTCCGATTGACAGCAGATCTGCAGAGGCTTACGTTCTGATATTGAAATCATACAAAAATGAAATATATTAACGTTTAGTAAAAACATGACGAATGAACATCCGTGCATCATGGGAAACGGCTAAACCTCATTCACCTAGCTCAAGAATAAAATTCAATATTTCGTATGTTTATTGGTTGTGTGGTATGAAAAAACCCCAAAACATCCAGGCTTCCGCTTAATTGTTCTAAGCAAAAAATGTCCGTGGTCCGATTATCACGAAATTTGAACTCAACCATCATTAAGTTGTAACAGTGACATATTCGAACGTGTTTTTAAATCGTATAAAGAATTGTGACCTCTAGCGGGACAACAAGCTAAAAACTCCAATAAAGGGTCATAATGAGTTACAATCCGATATGGTACAATAAATACATACTAAATTGGAGTGTCCACGAAATGTGGGCGGACGAATGTCCCGACGGACATGGGCGATGGCATAATACGTCCACATGAAAATAAAATTTAATGGCCCGTTCATTTTTAGTTCACTAAAATTGAAGTAAGTAGTGGCGTAGGCAGTGTATGCCAATGATACGCAACTTACGACTTCTTATGGTTTCTCAATATTGATATTAATGATAAGAATATGTCTTGATAACCAGTTTACTCCCTTTAAGACCATTTCCGAGAAACTCTACATTCTCACGATTATCAATAAATATTGTCACTGCCAATATCCAATTTATTTATTCTTACGGATGGCTGATTATAACTCGTGAATTTTTGCGCGAAACAGGATTGTTATTTCTATAAGTGTGAATGCTTAGATCCGTCATTACGACACGACCTTTAGATACCACGAAGTCAAAACAGCGCCATGTTGCTCATTTCCAGATTAACGTGGGTGGCAGTAACGTATACTTTTTTAAAGATATAAATAAGTGATTTCAATGCGGCGATATAATTTAGTACTCTTAATAACGATAAAAAACGATATTAGCCCTAAACTTGATTTAATAGTTTTCTACATAAACCCCACCCCCGCAAAAACAGAACACACTCATTACTATCTTTTTTACTTAATTATTCACAACCTATTGTTCTTGTTTTAGACTCGGGACAGTAAAATAGTTAACAATGCCCGGGTAGAGTAAGTGGTCATATTCTTCACACAAATTTTAATTGATTGGAAAGTCAAAGTGTTTATCTCGTTTGACTATTTAACGAGGACAAAGGAATCATTTTAATCGCCAATTTACAAATATCAGTGGGTGGATATTGACATTTCATTTGCCACACAGACAATCTGCTGCCATATGTAACGTAGCTTTTAATTTTTGTTGGTATTCAAGATCAGGAACGCATTAAGTATGTTCAACACACGACCCACAGTTAATTTTGTAACAGCTCAATGGACATTTACACCTAAAAGTTTGATTTTGTATTTATCAATATTCAAAATTAAAATTAGATCGAAGTTTTACCTTTGAAATTCTGTAAGGCGAATACTGTTTAATTCTTTCGTATGGAAAGAGATCGACATAGGGAAGCAGAGGACATTATAGGCAGGTACGATTGGCAAATTATCAATTGACAAGCCCTATAAGATATTTCATTAATTGATCATACAACGAAAATAACATGGTTTAACTTTATCTAAATAATATGCGTGTGCGTATGGGTCTTTATCAGTGAGGGTGTTGACCGAGTGACTATTCGGAAACCCACCTACCCGGAAGCAAAGAGAAGACCATAGCTAACGGAACCCCCAGAATTCCTTGCGAGGCGGGGTTACCAACGAAGATGTGACATACTGCAGAAATGGATTGAGTTTACACTTACTAAATTTTACAGGACCACCAACTACACTACTTATATATAAAGATCATTGAATCTAGGGCAATAACCCTTGCCCTAGCCAGACACTTCGAGCAAAACATACCCCCCCCCTCTCCCTCCGAAAATCAAACCCGAGTTTCAATGTGAACGGACCGATCGGAAATATTAGTCTATCCGCTATCTGAGGCCGTTTTGTTCTAGGTCAAGCGTTAAGGGGTGTGGCAGATTAAATGATTCATTAGTGTAATGATGTACACGTGTCGTTCGGATGATATCAAGACACCGAGGAATCCCATCCCACGTGGCTGTGCCTATAACAGAAGATTTGTCCTATAGCCGGTGTCTGGCCCAAATTCTCCACCATATGCTACACCTGTTAAAAACTAAGCCGCCCCAACCTTATACCAAAGTTGTAACGGTTGGTTAAAACGCACATGTTTTTTTTTGATGGCAGTTATGTTCTGGGTTAAACCCCTACAGCGCCCTAACCTCCGTGGTCTTTTATAACCGAGTTAAACTTGACGAACTGCCGGAAAGAGCAATCAATTGAAGCGCGTCTGAGAGACATATTAAATAATTGGGATATAAAACAAGCTTGATCAATTAATGATATTTGAAATGCCTTAATTTTCTATAAGCTGACCGCGTATTGGGCATTTACCACATATAACGTATTACATATTTATGATATTACTTCAGACCATGGGTTATCAGATAATGTGGCCAGTGCTTTGATGGAATCGAAAAATGCGTTTATTTTAGACTTAAAGAAACAACCAACCATATTAATACAGATATCCAATATAAATTTGTTAGCTATTCTTACTTTTACATTAAGAAATGTTATCGGATCTTTTAGAATTGTAATTAGAGCGAACGTTTGAAGTTAATTATCAGAGAAGATAAAAACTACATTAGCAATGTTTGATTTAAGTGACATTGATGCATCTGACGATCGAATGCCTTTAAACATAACAATATTTTATTCAGAAAATTTTGGATATCAAAATGGCTGGAGATTATTGCAAATATAAATGTACATGTATAAGTACTTTTAAAAATATTGAAAGTTTGCAACCTCTCTGCTCTTAACAACCAAAACTTATTGCTCTTTTAAAAAAAAGAATGCAAATTTAGCTGTAAACCTTTCATAATAAAATAATCTTCGCTTAATTGAACGCAAATAAATTGTTTAACATTTAATTAAAACAAAGGAAATAAAATGACACGGTACTTTTTTTCCCAGCATGTTGGATTCAGATATTCCACTGCCACAATATCGTGTACGTAAAATATCAGAATTGACAACAAGATACTTTAATTGAAGGCTATTGAACAGAAGAATGAATAAAATGGTATTACCTTAATCGGTGGCTCTCATATCGTGCGTTATTAAGTACACAACTTTCACTTCTCCACTTCCAGCTGGTAATTAATTTATACAAAATTGTCCATGAAAATATAGGTCTCAGTGAAGTTCTCGTTTGGTATATCTTCTTATGAAGGATATGTTTAAAATATTTAAATATGGTCACTGTTTATAAGGCCTAGGGTATAGCACTGTATTCAAACTGTTCAGCCAACTTGGAACCAAAGATAATCGAAGTTGTACTGTCATTACCGTTACAGGTAACAAAACACAAAGCTTGCTGCACTCACGATTTTCCAGTTATATTTTACTCTGGAATTCGGAATAACTATATAAACATATCTAATCAATCTCAACGAATACAGTAATAGTTTGATTATCTTTACCAATGAAGTGATGATGGGGCGGCAATAGTCAGCATACCCGACACCAGCGTTAATAATTATATGACGCCGATATTGCCGCTACTTTATCGCTATTGGCCACAAGTGTTATAGACACGAGATCGCGGAGGCGAATATACGCGACACAATCAAGACATAACTCAATAGATTGATCGGAAAATCAAATAACTTTATTGCAATATGACAAAAGTCTACATCAGTTGTTATATCCTTCCAGCAACCTTTTTATAGTTATACAATTCAGATCGATTGAATGGGTCAATTATCCACACGCTACATGTCAAATTACATGCCCCCCCCCCCATGTCAAATAACATGTCTCCCATGTCAAATTGAATGCTTGGAAATATATAGGATTAGCCCCCGTTCAATAATCGGCATAATCCAGATCAATATTCAATCATCTCCTTTAAGCGATCCTGTCACTTGAGTGCAAAAGAGTCCCGCGCGTTTTAAAGAGGCACATATTAGTAATTATACTGTCGCAATCTCGGTCCGTCCAACTACCTTTTTTTAAAATCGATGTGTCACTCACAAATTTTCGACAGATCATAAGCATGAACGCTATCTGAATTCAGAATCGTCTTATCCGATAATACGAAACAATCCACCCTTTCTTTTGGGCAGGAGATTAGTACGAACCAATATCTTTCAATATAATCCAATATTGAAAAAACAAACACGCTACATCATTGGTGTGTTAGGTGGTGGGCGTAGAAGTCACGGGTTGTTCCATTTCAAATATCGCCAAACTAATTAATTTGGTGCAAATATATTAACGTTATCGTCTCTCTGGTTAGAAGTTGGTATACGTCATGTAGCTGTAAATGTAGTCCCTATTGATTTAGAGCATGTTCGCAAAATAGTAGTCTTTTAAGTCTCGTAATTGTTTACAGCAGTTATTTCGTTTTCCACCCATTCGTCTTTTGTGTGGCATTTGTTTTGATGTTTTTTTGGTCTAGAATTTAAGAAAATTGTTTGAAATTACATTGCCTCTCAGCATTTGTACGATTTTGAAGGAAAGACCAAGGCATAAACAGACATCTATTAGGCAAATCACTTACGGAAGTGACGTCACGGCTTCTTTATTCCCTTTACCTGAGGTACAACGTATACAAAAACAAAGATGAAATGCACCCCCACTCTTTATTACTATTTTTATATGATTATGTCCCTTTTGATTCTAAATACCAAGTCAGATAAGTTTTGCTATTTTCTGCATCAATTTCCTGTCTATAAGATCATTGTTTTGATGTGTTTAATTTGAATTCTGCAGTTTCTACAAGGCTTGTTTTTTTTCTTTCTGTTTCAAGAATTGCCAACTCGAGAGTATGTATTTGCTATGCTTCTTGTACTGATTCCCAACAAATGCCAGCAATTGTGAAAGAATGTGAAAATAAAAGGCATTCACAATATTTGGTATTTCCTTAAAACTCTTATATTTTTAAACACACACTCGCTTTTGTTTATATAACAGTTTTATTATCTGTCTTTAGGGGGGTTGGATGGCCGAATTGTTAACACGTGCGCGCTGTATCATAAGGCCTGCCATTGATTCAACTGACGTTGTTTCGATTCCCTGATGTGCGTGGCAAGGAGTGGGGAAGCGGGTCCAACCTCGTGGTTTTTCTCTATGTCCTGCGGTTTGCTCCCTATGTGCAGGTGAATTGCAAAAAAATTGAACCTTGTGTTTATCCCGAAATTACCTTGTTTGTGTCGAGTGGACGATAAACCCCATTTCTCTCGTTCATTTCAAGATTATGGACCCCCCCCCCTTTGAACCGGACCCAGTTACAAGCTATTCTGAATGAATATGAAAATAGAAGGCATTCACAATATTTGATATAACCCATATATTTTATATAACAGTTGTATTATCTGGTTTTTGGGGGCCGGGGAATGACCGGATGCTTAGCACGTGTGCGCTGTATCATACGTGACAATTAGTAGGGTCGCTAGTCCAACCTCGTGGGTTTTCTCTGTGTCCTGCGGTTTCCTCCCACTGTTATAGACCCCTACGTGCAAGCGAATTGAAATTAAATTGAACCATTTGTTAATCTCGAAATTACCTAGTTTGTGTTGAGTGGACGTAAAACCCCATTTCTATTTTTCATTTCTCTTTTCAAGATAATGGACCCCCCTTTGAACCGCACACAGTTTCAAGTTATATTTTGTTGGGTCAAGTTACGCTTTGCTTTTATATTTTGACAGTTTTTTAAGACCACCATTGCCCATTTAGGCATATTCCTTCAGGTTTCTATGAAAGGAATGGTTCCAGAGTGATATTCGAATATTCTGTGACTTTTTACTCAGACGAAAAAGAAGTATGCTTGTCATTGTATTTCATAAAGTTTCTCTGTTTTGACAGATAATTATTGATCAACATATGTTTGCAATTTTGAAATTGACGGTTGTTAAATATCCATAATATAGTGTACAAAATAAAGTTTATCACATGTACAGAGAAGTATAATTAGGCACATTTTGATAAATGATATCTTATATTTCCGTAATGTACACTTTGAATGATGTTTGTGTCTGTCTTGTTGCATATTATTATCAAGGAATGGTAAACACAGTATTGTTGAAAAAGTTTGGTTGCCAGTCAACTTTCGAAATACTGAACTCCCTATACTGCTCACCGGGAATATATAACTTTTCACAAATTTAGACTATATGTTTATTGTTATGCAGGTTTTTATACGCCCATATTTTCATGTGGCAGTATTATGCGGTCGCAACTGTCCTCCGCTGCTTTCGATATTGGCATGTATCGGATCGAAAATTCATAGCCCCTGATTGTACGAAAAATCACGTTTTAGGCTTGTGGACCATATAGAGTTCACAGTTTTGAACCGATTTTGATAAAACTTGACATGCATGTTTGTAACCCAAAGATCTTTGTCCCTTACGATATTTGTGCCCGTCGTAACGTAACTTCCTGAATTATGGCCCCTGATTTTCCGAAAAATCAACCATGGTCCCTCTGAAAGTCACAATTATTATCCGATTTAAACATTGTAACTTCCGGTATTGCTTGTTCTCTATCCATCTCTCGAAAATGTGGGCGTATCCTGTCTGGAAGTGGTAGCCTATCATTTAGTATTCTTGTAATATTTGGTTATTTTAAGATAAGATTATGTAGTATTCTTGTAATATTTGGTTAATTTAATAACTTTTCAGAACTCGTTAGTTGTAGCCATATCGATTTTCGGCGATTTCGTAATATAGGTTCCAGAATTGTTGCTCTTGTTTATAAGGGGTCGTACTCACTCTATGGAGTAATGTTTTGGCCGATGTTCAGCAGATTGGTGGGAATGGTTCCGGGATTCCTCTAGATTATTAAGTGGTTTCAGAAAAGTACCTCATGAGTTACTTGCCCTTAACGCAAAACCCTCCAAAATCGTCGACATCGAAAACAAGAATTATTGGTCAATATAAATCAACATTGATGATGTAAACTTACCGGGAAAAGATGAGCTTCTGACAGGGCCTATTTTAAGGATTATTTGACGAAGCACGGTCTCCGTGTCAATGACCCCCCCCCCCCCGACTCCGAGAAAAATTACAAAATTCGACCTCCAGAGGACGCCGGAACCACCATTTCCGAGTAGAAAGTGATCAGTCCAATGTAGCTCCTTAGCTTTCAGAAATTGTGACCAAACGGATCATGAACTATGAAAAAAAAAACAATCGGATAAAACTCACCAGAAGTAAACTAATAACTTCCAGAATTATTATTACACTTTTAATACCAAAGAATTGACTGACAGATGTATGTAATATCCGACCGCTTGTAAGGGCATCGGATGTTCAAAGAAAAGTCCAAAGTCGATTCAAAGAATCAGCCTTTGGCCCGTATTTTCGATGCGATTTTCGAGAAAAGAAGGTGTTTTTTTTGGTGTACACAATATTTTATTTCAGAATTTTTGAAAAGGGATCAGGGAACAGGCAAGGCCTATATCACCCCTCTCCCCATAAAATGAATATAAAACATATAATATACAGATCATCTATGTACATATTATAATATATAATGGTGAAAGTCAAATAAATTTAATAATTCATATTATACAGTATACTAGTATTTAAAACAAATGAAAAAAAAGAGGAAGTATTATTTTTATAACATGATAAAAAGGATTCATATAAATCTAATCAGATTTTGAAACGTCTGGTAACATCGAAGTATTCGTGTAATGTTTCAAAGATGTTATTGGATGTAGCCTGATTTTCTATGCCAAAAAGAAGTGGTTGAATTGATTGATGGTGTGATGGTAAAAGGTCTGTAACTTCTCTTTTGATATAGATAAAAACACAATATGTCTTAATCACTATCAGAAGAGGCGTTATGGCGACTTGAGTTTTTGAAATCGCTTCAAAAATACGGGACTTAATCTCTTTGTTGCTGCCCGTCTTAGGGTATTCAAAGAATCAGCCTTGGGTCCGTATTTTTGAAGCGATTTTCAAAAACTCAAGTCAATGCGAAGGACCGCCGCGAAAGAAACAACCAGTGAACCATGCTTCTGAAACAGAAAGCGAAAGTGAAGAAAATTTATGAGACTGACAAAGTCAAATGACTTGATCGATGATCACAATGACTGCTGATGTCGCACTTGCTCATTGCATGATCGCACATTTTACAAGTACACACTCAGATTAACAAAGATATACACACCTTTTTTCAGAGCACGGATTTTTCATCCCGAGGCACATCCGTGCCTGTAGGCACGTTAAAATAGGCCCTGGCTTCTGATATCCGATATTTAAGATAAGATATTTATTTTTAACATTGGTACACGAATCATGTACATAATAGGCTTCTGCCCCAGTTGTAATAAGAGACTCGAGGGACGAGGTTAGACATTTTACACCAAAACCAGACGGCACATGTAGACTGGAATAACCCGACGCTAAAAATGTGCACTGGATTGAGACTGCATGGCTTATTTTGTCGAACATAAATTATTTGAAATTGGTGTAAAAACGGAACCCATTGAATGTAAATCACTTTACATACATTCATATTACAGTATTATATGCGTTGCGACCCACATTTTTCAATTTTTAGGTCCCAAATGTTAGCGATTTAGCTCCTTTAATGACCAAAAGTTATATCATGAATATTATTTAAAATACAGGCTTCTAACAGCAAAACCTTGTATACATTAACAAGGAGAGAAACGAGACCCAAGAAAATCATGATAGGAATAGTCCTATTAAAGCTGGAGGACGAAGCTGCTGATTTTCCTGGTAAGCTATAATTATTTAAAGTATAAAAACACATTGCCTTGAATTTTACGCCTACAATATTTAAAACTATTAGAGTCCCGTACCCGTTAAACACCCAAAGGGTCCCCATTAATCTATATTATATTAAATTTAATAATGTTTAACCAAACGCTAAATCATGATCGCATTACGACATTGGATGTAAACATTATTCCCAGAGGATCTGTGGAATTTGATCTCCCTCTCTGCCCATTATCTAATATAATTTCTTTCCGAAGATAATTATTTTTCCTGTTTGATTTATTATCTATCATATATTTTATTTAAATTTCCGTCAGGGAAATGTATTCACATTTTAAGTTCAATAACCTTCTTAATGCACTGTATATTGATTAAATTTGAGTTATTATTTCAGTTCAGTTCAGTTCCATAACTTGTTATATGGTATTAATCTGTAAGATTAAATCTCACGGAAAAGCGTTATTTATTTTTTTTTTTAAAATGAAAGTAATTATAATAGCATATCCTTCCAACAAGTATAACCCGATCCCGGAGAGAGAGAGAGAGAGAATAAAACAGCCCTGGCGTCATGTTAGTCCTACTCGTATTCTAGTCTATATTCATTCTAGGTCCCCTTTCTGCTACCACACAAATACAAAATAACATTCACTAAGAAATCGGTGATTTAGAGGCCGTCTAGTCTAGATGTAGGGTACTGGAATCAGTCGAGATTTGCCGAGTGTATCAGTGGCGTGTCAAGCAATGGAAGAATGGGCCTTTCCGTCAACAAAACGTAATCTGCATGGGGGTACTATTTTTGTGAATTTAACCTAAGAGTAGTTATCTTTAATTTTTCATATATATATATATATAATTATTATTTAGTGGTAATATTAAAAGCCTGACGAGCAACGTAAGTTGTGAAAGCGCTAGCGGAAAATATGTAGTTTTCTTTTGCCATTGTTTTTATTCTCTTTCTCTCTCTCTCTCTCTCTCTCTCCCTCTCTGTATATATATATTGGAAATAAATATATTTTAGGAAAGATAACTAGGCTTTTGCAAGTACTTCCCGCTTTATTAAGCTTCATCGGGCAAATTTTACCAATTCCGACCCGACGAAGCTTAATAAAGCGGAAAGTACTCACATAAACCTAGTTTTCTTTCCTAAAACATCTTTATTTCGAATATATCTACCACCTAAGAGTAGCTTTAACTATAACCTTTTACTATATACATGTATATATTCAATATTTTTAGCACAGCCGCAAATATGCACGTTGTTTCACGATAAATGATGAAAAGATAAAGATAAAATCTTTTAGAGGCATTTTAGTAACTGGATAGAGCAATAAACTATAACACATACTTATGGAAGAACAATTACTGATTTTTTTAGGCGACGTTTCGAAGAGTATTCTCTCAACGTTTTCAAGCAAGTACAGTTTCTTATATTTGTTGTTATCGCTTGCCTATTATATAATTGTTTTACACATTTGTTACTGTACTTGTTTGAAAACGTTGAGAGAATACTCTTCGAAACGTCGCCTAAATAAATCAGTAATTGTTCTTCCATAAGTATGTGTTATAGTTATAGTTTATAAAGATAAAAGGTATGCCGACACAAACTAATGACAACACGGGTTTAAAGTATTTTTTGTCCGTCTTGGGACTATTCATAAATAATGGCATTACATATAGAATCCTGTAGTGCATGTTGGCGGAAAGCTATCCACTTCTCTTCGTCACCGTTACATGAACATTTAAATACCATTCACATTTTATACCCTACCCTGGAAATCCTGGTTGCGCCAATACAAAACAGTGACATTTACTAGGATGTATTATGTACAACCATTTACATATCTTTATTCTTTATGTACTAAATGTATATTATTAAAAATTGACGAGTCCATTATACACAGTAACACAAGGGACTTACACAAAGTCGATTGTATAAGCTGCCATTACCGAGATCAATTAAAATCCGTGGTACATGTAAGGGCGAAAATTAAACTGCAAAAAAAGGGTTCTTCAATCTATATGATCTGCAACGATACGTATTCCGCTTGATTTGAATACAATTGTCTCTAAAATGTTTTAACAAAGGAAGCGGGGATATTTGATCAAATATTCACCAGTTGTTCGTTTTTTTTAACGTCATTACCTTTGTTATATTATGCAACGCTATTGCTTGAATAATAGAGCTCGATTCAGCTTTTAAAAGGTTTTTAATACAACAGAGAATAAGCTTAACATATAGTGCGGTAGTCTCTCTCGGATTTTTATTACTGTTACTGATGGTTGCCAGTAAAACGTTTTTTATTGTCGTATATATATTCATTAAAAGTTTCCCATACCAAAAGTTGCTAGTCGGTTGGGTGTGACGAAAAACCAAGGTCCCGTGCACATGGTGTGCACGTAAAATAATCCTTGGCAGTTGGAATTCCATCTCGAGTCGACCGTAGCGCCGTAGTAAAAATTGCCCTCGTGTCATATACTGTTAACCTAGTCGAGTCAGAACAGGACTTTAACCCCTCATTTCATTTATCTGTGTGGTGTGACTAGAAAAGACAATTGTTAGCTGGAGGCGGGTCTGTGCTACCTAGTTATTGTGGACGGAGAATATTGTTGATACTCATTGAAACATCCCTTTGCGTGGAAATATATTAATGGCCAAATTGTAATAATAACACATCCCTTTTACCTGAAAGTTTTCAATGATTATTGGCTGAGTTATAGCCCTTTCTTTAGTTTTTTTCCGTTGGGTACATCGAATTTGTTTTGCTTTAGATGGGTGTAAGACTTTGACACTAAACTAACTACCACTTCTCACAAAACATGTGTAAGACTCACATCACCAGGTTAAACCAAGTGGGATCTCCAAAAACGATTCTTTTTTATAAAAAATAACCCCTTTTTACTAACTCACTCGTAGCTATATATACCACCGTTTCTGTGGTGTCATGTCGTGATTAAAGGTATCCCACAATTACTCTAATTAGATATAATTTATTCGCGACTGTTGCTGAATAAGCGACCAAAGATATTCGACCAGGGGGTATACAACTGAATATTGTAGTTAAGCCATTGAATAAAATTAACTTCTTTCATGGTGTATCTTACACTGGAAATAGAAAAGCAATACACGTGCGGCGTTGGGATTAATTAATATTCCCGTCATTGACTTCTGTTGTCGTTCAAAGCTCAATATACATGAACAGACTTTAATGAAAGCATTAACAATGGTATCTATTCCAGTCGAGTAGGATGCCAGGAGCAGAAACAATTTAACCCTGGTAATGATGCATACGTTTCTGGAAAACAATGTCTCCTTAGGTCAAACTACCTTTACATTTTTCTTTAAAGATGGGTTCCCAGAAAGGTATTTATCGGTTGGTTATTTCCAATAAAAGTATGGCAATTTTGGTATATATGGAAAGTAGAGATTTCCAATCTTACTAGAAAAATACTGGATTCCACAAAAAACACTCATGGAAAGTATGCAGGAAAAAAATGTAAGGGTTCCCCCAATCAACAGCCCGACGATTAGGAATTTCCGCATGCGAACATTGAGCGCTTGATGTACAAGTTGATAAACTTTATGAAGAGTTAGACGTACAACACTTTTTTTAGATAAAAGTGACGGAAAAAGACGCGGACAGTGGATAATCCCAGAATTTAAGTAGAATTCGATATTTGTAATAAATAGTAAGCGATTAAAGACAACATCGTTATATGTATGCAATGCATTTTCCTCCGACTTCCGAGAGAGGTAAGTCACGTAACATAAACATGACCTGGTTTGGTCTAATTTTTATAGAAGGGCATCCCTTGGCAATTACAATGTTTGAGAAGGATTTGAAGAAAAATTAAGACAAATTAATTAGTTTAAATATGTTTTTAGCCCATGATATACCATTAAATTACCCAGTTCGTACGCGGGAATGTAACTTTAAATGTTGATAAAGTAAGCTGATATTATTGTCCATAATTTATATTATATTTTCTTTTATTATCTTAATCTAGTTTTCCAGGTCGACATTTAGTTTGATATATTCAAATGTGTCAATCAGAAATTCCGTTCCCGACCTTGAATTGGCGTCAAGGCGAAGTAATCACCGTACAACCGCCTTTATTCTCTGTTCCTGCCTGGACTTGCCACTCACCATTGTAGCATTGTCAAGTGCTATATTGTTAATATAATTCAACCCATTGCCTACATGCTCATCTTTTACTAATCATTCCAGCTTTTATAGAATTCTTAATTATTTTCTAATTGAATGAGTCGTGTTCGGCCTGTGTGATCCATGACATGTGGGGTTCGGCTTATCATGAAAAAATGGAAATCTGTTCGTCATGATCTGCGTTTAGAAAACAACGTTGGTTGTGGCTATGAGTCAAAAATTTCATTGCATAAAAGGTCAAGAGGACACTTGGTCAAACGCGAGACGGGGGTTTGATCCGATGCTAAAAGATTCAACCAGAACAAGTTTATTGTGGTATAAATTGAAACCAATCCGTCTTACTTTTTAATGATTATTGTTGCTCATTATATGTCTACACCGAGGTTCTCGAAAGAAGCTAGTGCTAAACAAATCAGACAAAAAGAATCGCCAACAAAAATGATTTCTTAGTAGCGTTTTTTGACGGCAACATCCCCAGCCCCTCCAAATTAAATGAGCTGGCTACGGGTCCGCAGGTGCCTAGTCGTTCGGATGGGACGAAAAAACCGAGGTACCGTGTACACATTGGCGTCGATTAAAAGATTCCTTGGAAGTTGGAATTTGACATAAGAGTAGGCCGTAACGCCTCATAGCACACTGCATGGCGTTACCCATCTTCATTAGCCCAGTTAAGGAGCACAACAGTAGGACGTTAAACCCAATTTCATTTCATTTTTTGGTAAAATACAAACTATCGGTTACCACCAAATAAATTCACTTGTAAAATATCCTATACACCACAAACATGTGCCCCACCTTGGGTTCTATCTAAACGAAACATATTCAACAAGCATATATGGGGACCCGAACAACAACATTTATTTTCAAGGGACAATACCAATCTTGCTGGCTTGACAGCTCCAGAAAAAAAAATATAATAGCCTTATTCTAGGTACTAGATGTTTAAGTGTCCTACCTGTTGTGTAAATTATCCGATACATCCTATCTTACTTGTCCAGATGGTTCGAAACTATTTTAAAATCCAAATCTTTACGTAAAGAATTTCAAATTATCTGAGAGCAATTTCTTAATCAAGGGAGCTTGTTAGCTCCAGATTTGATTGACTGGTTTTACCAGTCTCTCATAGTGAAATTGGTTAGAACACAATCCACCCAAAGGAATTTTTCTATTTTTTTTTAACATACAGTTGATAAGACCATGTTTATACCACTAATGAATGGGGATATTGTATAATAGTACAATTTGATGACCAGAATGAAGATTTGGACACATTACTCATATGCACTCAGAGTGGTATTTTCCCTTTAAAATCTCCAACAATTTAATGAAGATTGATCAAAGTGAATTATACATCTGATAATAGTGTGTAATTGAGAAGCACCAGGAGGCAGTAATTTTTATTTAAAAAGTATAATTTAGAAATCAAAGAAAACTGTTTCCTTTTAAAGTCAACCTTATTTTTCCATTTTTCAAAAATTCTTTCACCGCTAATCATTTAATGGTTTCACAAATGACTTGATATACCACTGAAAGTAAATAAAATAAGAGTTTATTAAATTGACAAATATAAATTGCTTTACACAATGATTAACTGGTTCCATGTAATTGATGCCATTTACAACAAATAGCAGGTTTGAATCTTCTTAGTCCGTTCTAAAGTTTAATGGACTGTTGAGTTTTTACATGTATGGCAAAAGAAGTATTAATGTCGCTGACATCCATTTGAGAGATTTTGACACCCTTCAAAACAACACTATTCTGAACCTGTAATCCCCAAAAAGAAAATATCAGTCCGAAAATCGTTCAAGTCAATTCAGTATTTACACAACAATGATGAATTGCATATTTTCTTGTATCCTCTACAGACGATATGAGCACAACAGTGTAACCTTTAAGTATCGGGACAAATCCGTTGTTGGGATTTTTTTAATCCGATTGATTTCAAACAAGGAGATTATCTAGAGTTGATAACTATGTTTCCTCTTCTTAAAAGTGTATGCGCGCCAGATTTATCAATCTGATTCAAATACAGATATCTATTTCGTTTTGCCTTTTTTATACTCTCGATAGCCTCCACAACATGAAGATTTGACCGGTTGTAGTTGAAGGTCTCGTCAGGGGTTATACGAGCGGGGCTTTTGACTACGACGCGAGACAAATGATTAACCATTCAGCGATGGTGTTTCTATAGTGGGATACCCACAGTTTCGTGCACCGTACTCCAAGAACTCGCCGTAACAGACCATATCATTGGCTAATTCAAGTAAAACGAAACGAAATAGGATTGTCAAAATGCATTAGCTTTACATTGTTGAGTATGCATATTAATTAGTAAATCTGAAGTTCCGGTGGTTGCCATATTAGTTACATTGTTTAGCTTCCTACGGGATTACTTAGTGCCTAAGCATACGTATATAAAATAATGGTTGTCAACATTATTTTGCCAACGGCACATCCTGGAACACATTTTAAAAAAACGGCACACCTGGCTAAATATATAAGAAAAATATTTGAATTTGCAAAAAAAACAACATGTCAAGCCATAGACGGCATGCAACTATATACACAGACAAGTCAGTGACATAGAATGACTCGAACTAAATAAAGAAAAACACAGCATTGACCTAACCAGTATCGCAATTGTGATCACATGGTTTTTCGCATTTTCTTAGTGTACCGTTCAAAATTTCGCGGCACGGTTAGAAAGATCTCGCGGCACACAGGTTGAGAATCACTGACCTAAGAGTCATAGAAATGCCCCAAAAAAGCAAATATATATATTTTTTTTATCACAGCATTGCTTCTATTTTGAGAACATGTGATATCAACGACGTCGATGATTGGCTGATATTACGCTGGGCACGGGCAGACGAGCGAATTTGATCGCCGGCGTAAAATATTCGGCCGTAAATATCTAACATGCTAGATACGAGCGATTGATCGGGCGAATGGTTCGGCGTACAGAATCGTCGTCGCTCTGAAGGGGCACACGGGCGTATTTTTCGAGCGATTTTAAAAATCGTCGCGATCGGACTAAAAAATACGCTTGTCTGTTCCCACTTTAGTCATGTGCTCTTGTTTTCCCCAGAAAATTCAAGATGGCAGATTTTTCTACTACTGCAGCACATTATTTTTTACAAGCAGTCAAGTTCCGCGGCATCTTGGTAAAATATAATGTCACTTTTATGCTCCCGGTTTACTTTTGGAATCACTCGTTCGACGGAAGTGGCGAGTGGACTGCTACCGTGAAGTATAAACACGCGACCCATTTTTTTTACCTGCTACCGTGAAGTAAAGACACGATCCGATTCTTTTTTTTATAACTACCCTAGACGCCTAGTCATGTCGGGTTGTGTGTAGTCGTCACAATAGGGACAATCTTATCGTAAAGCAACGCACGGCAGTGGAAACCTAGCATTAGTTGTAACTTAAGGTAGCTAAGTCTCTTAACTCATTATCACCCAAAATCTTCAACATTGAAAACACAATTCGCTGATCACGTGCTCTGTATGGGCAAATCCGAGCCTTCGATAAATAAAATGAATTGAAAGTAGTCTATTTTAAGTAACCCATTTAACGAAGGGATCTGATTGGATCAAGGTTGGGCGCTATACCCAATCAAATTTAGTGCCGAAAAATGTTGAGTGAAGGGCTTTATAAGCTGTATGTAGTTAAGGCGAGACCAAGCCTTCTATTGAAGATGGCTGTAATAGAACTAACCTCAACTCAGCGGTGCATATATAAGCGACGCGAACATCTGCCTTATATGCCTTGCGACCCACTTTTGTCAATTTCTAGGCCCTAAATATTAGCAATTTTTATCCTTCCAATTACTATTTCTATTAAATGTTATACGGTAGGCTATAATCATTTTCAGCTTATTATGTCGTGAAAGGGTAGATATTTTTCTACACATAAGAGGCTTTAAGGTGTACAGTGCATTTCTTCTAAAACGAACCTGTCTGTAGCTTATAGCAGTGAAAAGGTAGATATTGTTCTGTAGATAGCGATAAGAGGCTTTTAGGTGCCCAGTGTATTTCTATTCTTTTTTTTTAAAAAAAAAACCCATGTCTGCAGCTTAGTGGAGATGATCCAGGCTTATATAACCTCGGTTTCCTGTGAAATCTAGACATCAAAACATCCTCTATGTTTGCATTTTTATGTGTTAATATCAATAAGACATTTAATGCCGAAACGCCCAAATAGATGTACCTTTATCTTCTGTTATTTGGTCTGTATACAAGGAACTGAACCTTTTGTCTCGATTGGTTATCTGTCTCCTTAGAATCTATTATTAAAGTTAATATACGATTTTTTTTACAGGCTTTGGGTGATTACTGAAAATAGTGATTATTATACAGGTCCATTGAGGTATCGAAAATGCAATCATTCGTACAATCTTCAGCGATTTGATAAATGTCACAGAAGTAATAAACAGCACGATTTCGTGTATATTACATTACAGGGATTCGTTAAACTTAAAGCCCCAATACCACTCTTGTTGTAACTGAATAATATGTTCCAATCTTTATTCTGGTCAACAAATTGTACTATTTTACAATATTTCAATTAAAAAATGATACAAATTTAATCCTAACATACATAATTTTAAAAATTGGAAAAATTCAACTACATGCCGTAACATGGTTTGAAACCTTACATAAGCACTTTCAAATGCAACTTGGATTTACACATATTTTCGAACCCTCTGGACAAGTAAGATAGGTTGTAATGGATAATTTACACAACAGGTAGGACACTTAAACATCTTGTAGTTAGAATAAGTCTAATTTTTTTTTCTGGACCTGTCAAGCCAGCAAAAGTGTTATTGTCCCTTTAAAGGCGCTACAAGCAAGGTGGTTCATGAAAACTAAAAAGTCAATAAATGTGTTATTTCACCCAGGAGACTGTTTTAAAACAATTAATTGATATTCAATTACCTGTTTCGACTAGGTTTTCTCTAGATCTTATAAAGCAAGTGGTTCAGTCAGTAAGAAATGGCCTGCCAATGGCCGTTGGAATTACTCGCATGCCAATCTTCATTAGTATTTTGTGAACACTCTACAGATCACAATTTTTATCCCGAGTTCGATGAAACTTGAAATACAGGTTTATCTGTGACGGTCCCGAGCTTGACAGTCAAAAGGACGACGTATCGAGTAGCAATTACACAGATAAATGATTGTCCTAAACAACATTAACTGATTTTACAAATCTAATTATCCAAACAAAATAAACCACTTTATGTAAAAAAAAAAAAAAAAATAACCAGACTTTATTTGATGTAAACGTTTTAATGTATATTAAACAATAAATTATAAAATCATGAAGTTCAAGTGTATTATTTTGCGATATATATTATACATAAACAATAACATTCATAAACTATATTAAGGTGTTATTTTCCCCTTAGTAATAATTCATATTCAGATGCAACTAAGAAATAGAGAATAATAATCCTGACTATAAAATATGTAGAATCCCCGTTCAACTCACCATGTAACAGTACAAACTTCCTTGAATTCCAATTTTACCCCCCCCCCCCCCTACTCAAATTGTGAAAATCATCTGACGGCTCCTCTATTTAGGGCGTTCTTTACCTTACATAGGCCCCCAGATTCAAACGATGTTGTAAAGGTGGGAAATATTCCACAGAATGAGAGAGAGAAATGGAGTTTAGCGTCAACTCAACACAACTTGGTCATTTCGGGACTAACATGATTTAATTTTGTTTAATTTTATTTCAATAATTCGCTTGCGCGTAGGGGTCTTTAGGAGTGGGAGGAAACCAGGGTGCCCGGAGGAAACCCACGAGGTTGAGAAGGCGCCCCTATTTCCATGCCACATACGCTCACACCAGGACGCTCAAACCACAGCCGCAAGCCAGAGGTGACCGGCCAGGCAGAGGTCGATGCGCGGCACTCTAGACCACTAGGCCATCCCAAACCTCCTAGTATTAACCACTTTTAAATTATTTTCTTTGCTTGAACATATCTCATGTCTGTAACAATACGACGTCTTCTTCGGACCCGGAGAGCAGGGCTAGAGATCCCCAGATCCTAAGTTAGACTCGTGTATCTTGTTACATAATTCTCTTAGCCTTGTGATCGTCTATTCTTCTCCTTTCACGTTGTGTACTTTTACTGGTCTCTTAAGACGTTCATCTTCTTAGTTATAACAAATGCCAGAGTTCGTTTTCACCTTTTATGTAGCATATATAGGTATATATACAAGCAAAGTACAGATTACAATTACAGTTACTACTAGCTAAACTTTTCCCAAACCTAGCTAGCTAGGCTAGCTAGGATATCTTAGATCGTACCCTTCTAACAACTAATCGAAGTCTGAACTAAAACTTTACAAATGGCATTTTTATAAAGAAACCTGTTAGCCACGCGTAACAGTGCGTGTTCATTAGCCTTGACTGACATAACTAACCAAACGATTGGTTATATTAACAACTGGCCTGATTCCTAGCACGTGTATTTCGTTTACCAAAAACAGGTAATATTACAAGCTATTAATGTTTTTTATGCCACAACATGTCACTCAAACTCTGAGTTGATTTCAGTACTTTAAGTGCATATTACATATCATGTGAATAATTTTAAGACTTGCCAAATGATTAATATAATATAATTGAATTTCATCTTAAAAGTTAATCTTAGAAGCACAAAGTCTACTAAAAGTATTACATTCGTCCCTTTCTTTAAGACTTTTTGCTCAGTATTAGTTAAAAGATCCATTGAATCCTTCCCAATAACCATACCAACATCTGTAGAATAATAAAACCATTCATGAATGTAGCAGAAATCTAAAAATCAACATATATCACCTCCCCCACTAACAAGATTTGTGCGAAATGAACAGGTAGGAGACTCCTAAAACTTATATGTGCTAAACCCTACAATTATTCATGCATCAGGCAAATCTAAATAATTACTATACTATAAAAGAAAACTTTGAAAAACAAACACAAATAATCAACATCAAAAGTCGCATGCCAAAAAAATCTCCAAAAGTTCATCAATGTACTTCAAAGTCCTATGAAAATTCACTTTAATCTAAACCTAAACACAGAAAACACAAATTGTCTTTTTAAAATCTTGAAGTGTCCTAATTTCAAAGCACTATAACACATCACGTAATATTTTCAAAGTTCAATTTCACATTAATGTCTGTATCAGGAACTCTCAATTTGGTAAACTGGTAAACCATATCTTCTTGGAGTTGTAGTGGTCATTCTCAGCTACATGTACCATAGTCTCAAGTTGAAAACTTTCTTCTTCACTTCTCGAAGGACGATTGGTTTGTACAAGTTTATTCGTCAATCAAACATGTCATTGAAATCAGACCATGAACTAACTATTTCTAAATTATTAAAACTTTATTGTGCTATTAATTTAATATTATATTAATATATTATTCCGAAAACTTACTATCAAATCTAACTTGTAATTAAAATTAAACTCTATCTAATTATTATAAACTGTGATGTGTCTCTTTAACTATAAATTTTCAAAGTCCTTTTGACCTCTTGACCTTATCTGAATTTTATAATGTCATAATTTCCGCTTGTGTTTTTAGAATTAACACCAAACAATTTCAATATTATTTATAATTGCGTTTACTTTTTATAATTCCTACATGGTTAGTTTATATTTCACCGTCAGTAATGTGACCTATTTGACCTAATCATTTACAATAATTGTAATTTTAACCGCTATTTTACACTAAACCAAAACAAATACCAACACATGAAACAGGCCGCGTTACCCATCCCATTATTAGTATTAACTAACTCATTATTTAAAATAAAACTGTCAATCAAATATGATCAGTAAATGAATGACATTCCATCTCATCCTATAGTAGGACGCTAAACAAAATAGTTCAACACATGGAACAAGCCCATGGTTACTTATTTAACATCAGTATTACATAAACATTATATAGAATCATGTTCCAAGCAAATGACTGCAGTTTCATTCACTGGGAACACACTCTATATTTATCCAAACATGACAGTCAGAACATAGCTAACTGTTAATAACACAACAATAATATACCTAGCTGTGAATCACACATAGTACATTATATCCAAATATATATCATATTCGATACAGTGACTATTACACACGTCATATGTACACCGTGTTAGAACCTATGGTATACAAATATTCGACCTCATGTCAAATTACACCATCTAATCATCGCGTATTATTTATTTATTTTTTTTTGAGGATTATCCATGTATTTAATAGCAAAATATATTAAACGTAGCCTATATATCACGTTTATAAGCAAAAAAATAATTACATAAAATTATATGTGTACCAAAATGTACCACATATTCACTACACTTTTCTATAAAGTGTGCTATTCTTATCTTTACCACCTATCAAACTCGTATTAATGACTTTGTGATATTCACACAATTGAACGAGCCAATAATTTTAGTTGTTTTTTTTTCTCAGGAAAACCATACCTACATCCCGAGATTTTAACCACATGGGATTTTAACATAACCTAATCCCTAAATTTAATTAAATGGGATCTTAACATAACCTAACTTTTTATTCAAAAGCTAAATTACCATAACTTTGAAACCTGGACTAATGGTCTCAAAATTACCCTACTCTTACGTATCTACACGTAACCACATACATGGACAACACAAAAACACAAATTATAGCAATTCAACTTTGTATTCAAAAGTTAAATTACCCCATTTAGTCTTACTTGACTAAAACCCTAATTAATGAGACTTTGGACAAGGATCTCAAAAACTAGATTATATACGAAACAAACTAAAAACACATTTTAACGAATTTTCAGTAGCGAGCACAGCCATCTCGAAAAACTAGAGTTAAACACTCAGAAAATCTAAGATCTGCCGTCTAGCCACTGCAATCCGGAGACAACATCAGTTCCTTATTTTTTTCTTATACCGTTTCTTTATCCTTATTAATTCTTAGTTATATCAAAGAAAATTTTGTTTGTTTTAAAACCTACTCTATAGAGACCTTCACTTTAAACATTTATTACTCGAATTAACTATAGGTCATATTGACCTCGCAATATAGATACTAACACATGTTTATCAAACCTATCAATCAAAACTTATGAATGAATATTATTTTATTCTCCTACAATTAATTTTAACTATTTAGCTTCAAAATAGATTTTAAACCTAAACGAATATTATTTGGTCATTAAACAATTTTAACATATTTAATTTAACAAACAAAATGTATTTACCAAGATTTTTGGACTATCATCAGGTTTTCATTTTTCCACCAAAATTTTCTCCGTCGCTGGATGCATAGATCTGGTTTTTGTTTTCTTTTCTGAACATCTTCAAATATATATATATTTCTTCTAAAGTAATTTCTCTTGTCTTCTAATCTTCTTCCAGGTTACTTGATCGTTATAGTCACTTGCACCAAATCAGATATGTAACAATACGACGTCTTCTTCGGACCCGGAGAGCAGGGCTAGAGATCCCCAGATCCTAAGTTAGACTCGTGTATCTTGTTACATAATTCTCTTAGCCTTGTGATCGTCTTTTCTTCTCTTTCACGTTGTGTACTTTTACTGGTCTCTTAAGACGTTCATCTTCTTAGTTATAACAAATGCCAGAGTTCGTTTTCACCTTTTATGTAGCATATATAGGTATATATACAAGCAAAGTACAGATTACAATTACAGTTACTACTAGCTAAACTTTTCCCAAACCTAGCTAGCTAGGCTAGCTAGGATATCTTAGATCGTACCCTTCTAACAACTAATCGAAGTCTGAACTAAAACTTTACAAATGGCATTTTTATAAAGAAACCTGTTAGCCACGCGTAACAGTGCGTGTTCATTAGCCTTGACTGACATAACTAACCAAACGATTGGTTATATTAACAACTGGCCTGATTCCTAGCACGTGTATTTCGTTTACCAAAAACAGGTAATATTACAAGCTATTAATGTTTTTTATGCCACAACATGTCACTCAAACTCTGAGTTGATTTCAGTACTTTAAGTGCATATTACATATCATGTGAATAATTTTAAGACTTGCCAAATGATTAATATAATATAATTGAATTTCATCTTAAAAGTTAATCTTAGAAGCACAAAGTCTACTAAAAGTATTACATGTCAGCTTGGACAGATGTCCATTTTACTGCGGGTTTTGCTCTTTTAGATCAACCTAGGCGATATCAGCAAAGAGGATCCTACGTGGCTCTTTTAGATCAACCTAGGCGATATCAGCAAAGAGGATCCTACGTGGCTTATGGTGTTCATCAAGCCCTTATTTGCTACAAGACTCGGAATTCACTAAGATGACGCCAGAAGCATCAAATTTACACTGGGAAACTAGGAAAAAAACTCAACCAACCAGTAACGACCGGCCAACTCCGAAATAAATTAACGCTAAAAACATGGATTGTGTATATCTGAAATAGACGCGACCGACGTACAAAATAGTGCCAAGATGGCAACTTCTATGAACAACCATTCGCAGACCCTGTCATTGAAGACGACGTCTATGAGTTGTAGATGTTTTTGTTTATAGTAAAAAATCATTGTAAGAAGAGATAATTATTTTGAATTATTTAGTTGCTAGTGTTGAAAATTTGTCTAGCCCTGCGTGTAGCAATGCTCATAAATTAAACCAAGTACGAACAATCCAAACCTTTTGACAAATTCGAAGCCCTACAAAAAATACCCGGTATAGGCAAAATAGTGTAATCTGCACATGGACTGTTCACCGTGTACAAAATACACGACAAACAGTGGTAACAGGTGTCCGGAAGAGATAGCTTGCCCTGCCTGGCGCGCCACACCCGCATCCAAACTATTAGGCGAAATTTCGGTAAAATAACGTGATTGGCCAATGGACTATCGGTATGCAAAATGGACGTGATGAACAGTGTTAACGATGTAGTAGACATATTATCAGGGAGATAGTATACGCGTCAATTAAATATGTCTATAATAATAGCCGAGAGAGACCTGTTATATTTACCAAATCAAGTCAATATTACGACCATAAGACATTTAAAAGGTTTTAATAAGTTTAGTTCGCATGCCCGGAAAATGTTATAGGTCATCGAATTTGATTGTATACGCGTTAATTAAATGTCTAGAATAATAGCCGAGAGAGCCACTAAACTTTTTAAGGGTTTTAAAAAGTGTAGTTTGCAAGTATCCCTGTAGTTGAAGCTTAGATGACAAATGCCTCGATCTACTTAAAATATCAGAATAAAATGAACAAGCTCTCGGGTAACGAAATAGCTGAGTCACAAACACCCCATAAGGTGGAGATATTGTAATTTTACTACTAATAAATGAAAGTTAACAATCAGAAAGTCCGTCACAACGTTTATCGTACAATGCAACACTAAGTGTATGGCAATTGTCAAAATCGAGACGCAGATCCATGTAGAAAGCGTAATTAGTGCATGCATTTGTATCTTCTAGGTTAGACTATTGCAATAGTCTCCTTTTCGGCCTTTATGACTACCAAATTCAAAAACTGCAGCACATTCAGATCGCCGCAGCTCGGCTGGTTACCTTAAAAAAGTTAGGTCGTCATCCTGATATGACACCAGTTCTCAGAGAGCTTAACTGGCTCCCAGTTGAGTTGCGGATTAGGTTTAAGATTGTGTGAATCATCTTCAAACTGATCCACCGCAGTGAGTCTGCACCTAAGTACCTAGTAGAACTTATTTCTATACATGTGCCAAAGATACGTACAAAGAGTTGTGATGGTGTAAAACTGGACTATCCAGTTATCAAACCTAAGCCCAGTAAAGCTTACGGAGATCGGACCTTCACAGTTTTTGCTCCCAAGCTGTGGAACGAGTTGCCGACTGCCTTAAGGTAGATTTTTGAGTTTGAAAATTTTAAATCTAAGTTGAAAACACATTTTTTAAGACAATATTTTCATTAAATTTCTTTTTGTACCATATGTTATTTTTATATTTTGGCCATAATTCTTTCAGATTTTATTATGTTACTATTTTATATTCTGTACAGCGGTTTGAGATTTTTTTTTATGTAAATCGCTTTATAAAAATAAATCATTAAACATCATTAAATCATTGTAACGGCATGTAGTGTCTCAATTTCGAGCTCATCCGGATATATGAATTCTACATTTTCACTAAATTTTGGATTATTCAGCGATAGAACATCATCGATATATCGATAACTGAAATTAAAATGTCTAACTAATCGATTATTTCATTTTACGAGTGCCTGTATGTTATGTACTCGGCTTCGTAGGAAAAGAGAAACAAATCAGCAAGCAAAGGTGCACAGTTGGTACCCATGGGTAACCTACCACTTGCTGATAAATTTCCCCTCCAAATTCAACAAAGATATTATGAATTACAAAATCCAACATCTGAATTATCATGGTGGTGGTGAATTTATTTTGGAATCACTATGGTTCTTAACAAAATATGTAGAATTGTAATTCCCCGTTGTTCACATGAAATATAAAACTTTCTAGCTACAGAGCAGAGTGTAGTGTTTTAAAAATTAGGAGCAAACACTTCATTAAAGTTACATTATTCAAGATATAGATAAGAACTAGCCATTCTTGCTATAGTAGTTCGTAAGGAAGATGATGTAAAATGAATAATTTGAAAATTTCATTCAAATTACTCTATTGCAAGCGAAGATATTGGTATCTGCAGGTTTGGCAGACGTGTGCAATAATTTCAACCACAGCCCTGGTTGATCGAAGCTAAGTCTGGAATCAACCATATTGTTTAAATCACATTATAGCTGAAACGTTTTAATCTGTTTATTATCGGAGAAATCTGATTATAGCCTGGATCAGTTAATTAATGTCTAATTAATACTTTAGAAAACATTTCAGGCACAAAGAAAGACCTGCTATAGGCAAATTTAGCTCTTAACTAATGTATATTAAAGTTTTTACTAGTATAAATTACCTAATTTCAAATTTATTTAAAAAAAACCATAGTGGTAAGCGCACATCCGTAAATGTCACATAGGAAAATTTAAAGGGAGTGATTTCAAAAGAACTGGATGCATTTTCAGCTTAGTGTAATCAGAGATAATCAATTTGATTGGTTGATGCTTTGGGACACTATAATTTAATCTAATCAGGCGAGGGTGATTAAACTTGGTGTATAGTTTCTTTACATCAATACCTTGACTAAGTTCGATAATGAGCATTTTATATTCTCAGGGAAAGCAGAGCGATAAGCAATTTGATTGGCTGTGATCTTGGAACCCAACTCGCGTTCTAATTGAGCTAGAATGTTAAGTACATAAACAGAAGGGCCTAAACAATTAAAAAAGAACATAAAATGCATATAATTTGAAAACAAGTGTAATACTGATGTTATCAAAGACCGTCGAATTTCCTCTAAAAAATACACGTAGATCGCATTTTAGGATTGAGCAAAACGTATAAGATTTTGAACTCCCCTCTACTACCAAGTAAACTAAAACTTGGATCAGGAATTTTATTTTATGTTTTTTTCTATTTCAGACATTATTTGTGGAATAATTTGTATGAAACAAAAACTCATCCAATATATTTTATGTTTATAGCTAGACCAACTGATAGTTTGTTCATTAACGTCAGATGGCTTTTGTAGTTGTATGGGTATATCAGTAACATCTAAAATAACTCTGGTTCATGTCAGTAACAGTCTTTCAGGTGGTAAAAGAAGAATACTTTGATCAAGAACATAAAATGCATATAATGAGAAAAACCCAGTTTAATATTGAACAGCTTTGTCATTCTTTACATAGGTCTCAATTAAATATATTCCTAAAATAGTTCACTGAGTTGTTGAATTGTTAACTGATGGTTCATCATCCTGAAGAACATTTTCAACACTTGATGATTCAGTGACGTCTTGCCAAGAATAGACGCCCCTCTATCGATGTGTTTGCGACTGGTGGGATGTGTAGGTTTAGTAGAAAGAAAGCTCTGCATCTTCTTTTAATCTCCCCATAATTATAATTTTCTAGTTTAAGAGCAGAGTGTAGTGTTTAAGAATTTTAAGCAAACACTTCATGAAGTTTTTACTAGTATAAATTCCAAGTTAAATATAGGTCGTATTGACATTATAAAATTGCATGAATGCAAGTCTAAATAGCAGGTAGTGTAGCCGTATTTTCCCTTCTTACAATATTTATTTAATCAGTATTACATAATCCAAAAATACAAAATTATTGAATCTGAAAACTGTTACTGTTAGGATTATATATTTAAATACCCCTTTGAACTCATCAAATTCTTTATGAATATGTTAAAACCGCTTTAAAGACTGTTCTGTCTTTCTTGTGTAGGCCTCTGCATATAAGATGAGCTGTTCGCTGCTACAACCCTCCACGAATAACAGAGTTAAAACAACAGGCTTTATTGTCAGTAATTTCGGACAGAGCCCCTGGCATAGACACTGTCTATTAGATTCGTTGGAGTACATGTAAAAGAATCCTTGACCGAATTCGAAATAAGAGTAGGTATTTACGCTGTTGTCTGGATAAACATTTAATTCATAGCAAACTGTATGACAAACACCAAACCATGAAGAAAAATAGGAGATAAACCCCATTTGTTAAAAGAATAAGCCTCTATCGTGTTCGGAGAAGGGGTGGAACTCTGGAACACCACATCTGATCTTAATATGCTATAAACTCTGGAACACCACATTTGATTTAAATCTGTTAAAAACTCTGAAATACCACATCTGATATAAATCTGTTAAAAACTGTATCCCTTTTTTCAAGTTTTCAGGCGACAACAGAGTTTCGTGGAGCACTTATTATCGCTGGAGTTCGTAAACAAACAATCAGGGGTAATAATCAAAGAAATTGAGGTTCATCATTGTGTCCAAGTTATATGGGAAATAAACATATATTGTAAACTGCATTAAGATGGATAAAACTTATGACCTGTTGTGGCTGTAGAGTATCAACAAACAAACATGAACAGACGTCCAGATGAACAATGGTAACAGCATAATACATGACATTACGTCCACATTTCCATGTGGGTGAATAAAAGGTGCTCAACTATGAATAAAGAAGTTGTTTTTATGTATCCGGGTTTTTTTGTTAATATCTGTAATTTTTAAAAATGATAAGGGAGTATTTTTATGTACAGGCATCTTGTTGTTGTGTAAATATTCGTTAGTACATGTATGTTGTTCTAGCAAAGCACCCTGTACGGTTTCGATCCCAGGTTACAAAAATACACATGATGTCAGTGTGTACACATAATCTTGTGTTTTTTGTACCATCTACAAAACTAGACGCTGTTCTTGGACAGGCCCTCCCTCCTGCACTACTGACTGGGAGAAACCATGCAGCAAAATGCCAGAGAACTTTCTTGCCTTGTATAACCAGCATACATATGCATTATTTCGTCTTTAATATTGGATATCAGAAGCCCATCTTTTCCCGGTAAGATAACAACATCAATGTTATTATGAATTGACAAATAATTAGTGTTTTCATTGTCGAAGATTTTGGATGATATTGATTTACGGACTTAGCTCCTTTAAAAAGCTCAAGATAAAGACACATGATTCTAAGATTTTTATTTTTGCTAAAAAAAATATTTTAAGTGCATCTATTTTTTTCTTTGAAAATAGTTTTGATAATCAGTTTGGCTTCAAAAATGCCCATGTTTATACCCTCAAATATAATAATGGACTTAAAACTAAAACGGTAGTTTCAGTTTTTAAAGAAAATCTGTAGATCTAGGCCTAAAATTTAAGTACGTTTTAAAAAAATAAAAAAAGGAGTAAAAAAACACGGATTTAGAGTTTTTATTAACTTCATAAATATAGGAAAGTTGTCTCAAAATATCCAGTTAGTTTAAACAATATTTTATTCGTTAGAAAAGGATTGAACAACAGGCAAAGCCTATATAAGTTCTTTCCCATATCCAGTTGCTATCTCAATTACAATATTACAAATTAATAACATCAAATATTAGGTCATGAAGCATTGTGCTATGGTGGGCCGTAGTATGTGATCTATAATTCAAGTAGGTTTTTAAAATAGAAATGAAGTAAAAAATACGGTTTTCGTGTTATTATTAACTTCATAATTATAGGAAGGTTGTCTCCAAATTTCCAGTCGCTATCTCAATTTAATTATTACAAAATAAGAATCTAATATCAGCTCATACGACACTGCTTAATAAAAAAGAGCACAATCTTTACCGGAAGTAACTATCAGTAAGTCAACTTCGCGCATGCGATGTACAACACAAGTCAGCGTCCAATGACAGATACTGCAGAGTCAGTTATCCATATTAAAATATTATACGATCTATGATCGAACAATTGTTGATCAATCCAAAAGGCCCCGACATGACGTCTTCGCAGCCATCTTTGAAGTGTCATATAAAAAAGAAATAAAAACCATGTACGAACAATCCAAACCATAAGACAGAATTCGAAGTCCTAAAAACATTATAGGCAAAATAGTGTATTCAAGCAAAATAGTGTAATCAGCAAATGGACTGCTCCCCGTGTATAAAATACACGACAAGCAGTGGTAACAGGTGTCCAGAAGAGTAAGCTTACCCTGCCTGGCGCCACACCCGCCATAGCTGCATCCAATCTATTAGGCGAAATGTCGGTCAAATAGCGTGATTGGCCAATAAACTATAGTATGCAAAATGCACGTGATGAACTGTCTTAACGATGTAGTAGACATTATCAAGGTGATAGTAACGGTATACGTGTCAATTAAAAATATCTAGAATAATAGCCGAGAGAGACACATTATATTTAGCAATCAAATCAATATGACGGCCATAAAACTTTTTAAAGGTTTTAATAAGTTTAGTGCGCAAGTATCCTTGTAGGTGTAGATGACAAATGCCTCGATCTACTGTAACGAATTAGTTGAGACACAAACACTCCATAAGCTGGTGAAATTGGAATGTTACTACGAATAAATGGAAAGTTAACAATCGGAAAGTCAAAGTCATCCCGTTTATCGTACAATTTAACACTCAGTTTATGGCAATTGTCATAATCGAGACGCAGATCCAAGTAGGAAGCGTAATTGTCACCGTTAGTGGTATTTTTAATTTCAGGATATATGAAGTCTACATAATCACTAAATTTAGGATTATTTAGCGCTAAAACATCATCAATATATCGATAAGTGAAATTAAAAAGTCTGACTGATCGTTTGTTTGTTTTTACGAGCATCTGTATTGTACTCGGCTTCATACGAATAGAGAAACAGATCAGCAAGCAAAGATGCACAGTTGGTGCCCATTGGGTTGCCAACCACTTGCTGATATATTTCCCCTCCAAATTCAACAAAGTTGTGATCCATTAAAAAATCCAAAATTTGAATTATTTTGATGGCTGTGTATTTGTTCTTTGAATCACCGTGATATTTAACGAAATATGTAGAATTATAATTTACAACTAAATATTGATATCGAGCAGTACCCGATTTAGACGAAAAGACACTGTGAATAATGTCTTTCAATCGGGCTTTTAATTTACTATGCGGAATTTTAGTGTACAAAGTAGAAAAGTCAAACGTTTGAATAGATGAAACTGAAGCAAGGAATCTAGATTGCAAACCATCAAGTAATTCTTTTGAATTTTTTAATATCCACATTTGATTTATACCACTTCGAGAGTATACCTTGTCACAGTATTTTTGTATACCCTCTTTAACAGCTGTTATTATAGATGTCAATACCTTTGAAAGTGGTTTTGTGGAACAACGGGATGAACCTGCTATAAAACGTTGCTTGTAAGGATTTTTATGTAATTTAGGTATCCAATACAACAAGGGCAAATCTGTAAGTGAGTACCGATTTGTGATTGGATATAATTTCATCCTTACTAAAAGTAGATCGTTTATATGTAGCGCTGTCGATTGGTTTCCCGAAATGTCAGATAATGCATTTCTGTAATTAAATATTTTGGATGCAATGGGTTTAGTATACGTATAGGAAATCCTAGGAACAGTAACAGTTTTGAAGTAAGGAGGGATGTGTGCTGTGACTTGCTTATGGTGTAATATTTGGCTTAATCCGATAGCATCAATGCCTTTATTAGCAAATTTCAATTTTAGAAATGAACTATTTGTGGTGTGTGACTCATCAGACTGAGTGGCAATGTCCAGACGACGATGGGCAATGTCAAGAACAATTGATACAACCCAGTATTCAGTGGATGCAGGGTCAGTACAATTTGAATCCAAACATTCAGCTTTAAGTAATTTCAAAATAGTAAGTGGAATAGAATATAATTTAGTACGGATATGATGTGGCCCTAATGGTTCCTGAATAATTTCTAAAAGGGCATCCAATGATATAGTGCTGAGCTTAGGTGATGTGTAGCGACGATGTCCGTGACTGCGTTTTCGACGACGAAACTTAATTCCCAATACTAGCTGTCGAAACTTACAGCAAACACACATGCCAAGTTTCTACCGTACTTGAAATGATGGGAATTTTAGACTGATACCCCCCCCCCCCCTCAAGAAGAGCAATAGAGACCCAGGTTAGAGTAGAAAACAAAATCAAATAAATTAAAACCTCCAAAAAATAATTTCATAATCACCTACCGGAATATCATCATAAGTCTTCTTTGCGTAAGTATTCGCTTGGGTTTGATAGAAGAATCAATACCACAGATATACAATTACCCTTCGCTGATAGGTAAGTAAGTTACATGATTTATAGCAAATACAACACAATTCTAAATGAAAATCTGCAAAGAAAACAAATACATGGACCATAAAAACGAGCATGAAAGTAAAGTAAAGTAGTTAAAATTCTAAAGATCAAGAATAGCTTCAAGAATAGAGTGACGATTTCTTATGCCTTAAATAACACGAAACTCTCTCCCAATCAGCGGCGGCGCCAGCCGGTGCTGAGTGGGGGGGGGGGGGCTTAAAAAGCTATGGGGGGATTTTATTTTAGCCACGCCCTTTTTGCTTAGGGAAACGCCCTTCTCCAGCTATTGGACACACCCGTTTTAGGTCGAGAAAAGCCCTTTCTAACATGTGATGTTGCACTTTAATATAATATGATGCACAAAAAAAGGATCCTACCCCCCCGTGGCTCCGCCACTGCTCCCAATAGTAGACATCTCCCGAATAATCGCACGGCTGAAGGCCGAATAATTGGAAGGTGCGGAGAGGCCATTTCCGTTTTATATCAAGATTCCTCTCATTAACAATCGGATGACCCTATTTCAAAATTCCAGGTTAACATCCGTTGATCTGAAGTCGTCGTGCGAAATAAATAACGTCTTACATTTATAATCCCCGTGGGGTAAATGACTTGATGCCAATTCTCATTAATTGTTTTAAAGAGGGAATACGCCATATTAAAAGTCAGATTATAGAGTTTTATATCGTATACAACCAATACCATCCATACCCAGCGTAGTTTAAAATCATACAATCCTAAATATTCTTATACAATCAAAACTACTCTTATCAAATATTGAGCAAGTTTAACTTAAACACTCCAGAGACAAAAAAGTCAAGCGCAATATCAATTCGGATATGGGTCACCTGCTACCCCAAGGAGCTTGATCTCTATAATTTGGAAACTCAAATGGACGAATATGCCCCCCCCCCCCAAAAAACAACAAAACAAAACACAAACGCATATTAGAATGTAATATGAGTGTAAATAAACTTATTTACATTCGTTTTTTCAAAAAAGTTATGTTGTAATTTTGTTCTGTTCGTTAAATACACGATTATTCGAAATTGAATGGCAGTCGCCGGCGGTGTGACAATTCACTTACGCACTGGCGTAGACGAAGGCGTGTGCTGGTTTTAAAAATGTTTACTGTCTTAGATATTAGGAACCCTTTTTTTCTCGGTAAGATAATAACACCAACGTTGGTTGGAAATGACAAAAAAATCATGTTGAAATTGAGCTTTTTAAAATCCCTTTAACTTAAATTTAATAATCAAAATCAGGTAAACTATTTGAAAGTTACATTAGTTTGTTTTAATTTCATGTCATCTTAATGTAACTTGTCACCTTAATGTAACTTGTCATCTTAATGTAACTTGTCACCCTAATGTAGCTTGTCACCGTTTATAGTTTACATCTTCCATTTATCTCGGTTGTTTTTTATTCCCAAAATAACTAAATGTATCTAAATTACATTTTCAATTTTCAGCCTCACATTTTTACTTAATATAAATACAGAAATTATTGTTTGAATTTTGTATCTTTAAAGCTTTATATAAAAAATTGTACGTATGTTTCTATTTCTGAATTTCCATCTAAATGTATTTTTTCTGTCCATATTTGCTTAAAGGTACACTAGTTAAGAGTTGAATAAAGAGTATGCCATCATTGCTATAATAATTCACAAATACATGTCGATGATAAAAAAAGAAAACATTGAACATTTCAGTCAAATTACTTTATTCTAGTTTTGAGTAGAAATGGGCATCAGACGATAACTCCACCCACATATTCTCGATTATCAAGTAACATGATCAATGGCTACGATAATCTCGAATGACAGGCCTTCCATCGAGAGTGACGCCAGTGATAACGGTAAACGTGAGCATGCTCAACAATATATTGATTTAATTATAAATGGACGACTGTTTTAATCAAAGCTAATTTGATCTTGTCATGTAAATAAAGGCCTAATTAATAATTTCTATAACATGCGTGAAAGTGTAAAGAAGGGCCTACAATAGGTAGATTCAGCCCTTTTAACTAAGGTAAACTTTATGCACTTAAATTGGAATATAAGATTTATCTTCTTTTTTATCTATTTCAATCTCCATGGTTTTCATGCTTTTTTTGTCCAAAAAAAGGAAGTTAATGGATAAGGAATAAAATTGACAAAAACGGTTTTCGATCAAAACAACAGATAATTGTAATGGGATTTACGGAAATACACCTCCGTTTATTGTGTTTTTCAAAAGTCAACCCACCTTGTAAAATATCTGATTGAAAGCAAAGGAATAACCGAAGTAAATTTAACATAAATGGATTACATATATTACAGAAATTGAAGAAGTATAAAATATTGTTTTTTGAGTTAACTTTGATTAATGGTCATACATCCTTTAATGCAAATTTTAACATGTTTCGTGATGTTTACAGTCTATCTTAAACTACAGATTCAGGTGATGTGTTTGACGGATGAGTTTATTTCACACAATATTATGTTTTTTCTTCAATAGTGTAACGTGGTGAATTAGTCTCAAGAATTGAAATCCTTATCTGTAACATTTGCGGCTTTTCTTCTTTTAAAAAATCCACAAAACAACAACCAAAAACTAAGGCGCTCTAGAATACGGATCATTCTGACTTCCACCGCACTACACACTGTGTAACGTGGTGAATTAGTCTCAAGAATTGAAATCCTTATCTGTAACATTTGCGGCTTTTCTTCTTTAAAACACAAAACAACAACCAAAAACTAAGGCGCTATAGAATACGGATCATTCTGACTTCCAACGCACTACACACTGAACACAATCTCCCAAAATAAACCCGTGGGCAAGACAGAATATTGACAAAAGAAACCCCAACAAATATCAAATCGAGTGAATGGTAAGGCCATCACGCTTCCTTTTTCGTACCAGAACACACAATACCACATACCTTGACATTATTATTATATATACACAGCCCACGTTTTCCTAAAATATGCCTTGTACAATATACAATACAAATGTTAGAAAATCCCATACAATAAGATGTATGTATCCCCATTATATACAGTGTACAGGATTACATATGGAAACCTTGTATATATACTATTAAAAAAAAGTAGGGGGTATTTGATTTTGGGGGCATACTACTAAAATATGCAAATGACTACGAAAAAAAGTCACTATAGAACCTAATACCCCCATTTCACTGGGCCACGGAAGACTTGAGGAAGGAAATCCGAAAGTCTTTCCTCTCACTCCGTATGGCTCCGCTACGAAGCGCAGTGAATCCGTAGTCATCCCTCGTCGTCCACAGACTTTTGTGAGCCCAAATTGTTCCGCGAACTTTCCTTTAAATATCGTTTGCGGACAAATTTTCCGTGCTCTTCCGCGATTCAACCGGGATCGATCCGAGAGTCTTCCGCTGTTATTCCGTATACAAACGTATTTGCCGCAAGTTGTCCGCATGTATACCGCATGTATACCGCAGGTATTCCGTTTATAGATATTTCTACCTCGACGGCAGAGCTGCGGGTAAAAATCACAGAGAAATTGAGGAACACGTGGGAATCAGCACGGAAGACATAAGGATAATTTGCGGGTAACACTTAGCAGTAGCGAAATAACTGCGGTATCTGGCGATACTAATCCGTTTGGCACGGTAGAACTACTGTCGAATAATCGCTGAGTGCTGGCCTTCTACGCGGAATAAATGCTCAACAAGTGCGGACGATCTTCAGCAACAGCGTTTGGTCTCGGATCAATCACGGCGTACCTGCGGAAATATTGGTAAAGAGCACATGATGTCGCCTATAAAGTAGCTGTTTTGAAGAGGAAACCACATTATACCATGGACAACTTGCGGCAACTGCGTTTGAACACGGAATAACAGCGGAAAACTTGCGAATATTACGGGTCGCTCCCGGTTTAACTGCGGAAAAGCACGAACAAATTTTTCCGCAAACGTTCTTTTCAACATGTTCAAAAGAACGTTTGCGGAAAATTGTGGGCGCGCGGAAGGCTGCGGATGATGTGGAATGAATTCAGATTCACTGCGCTTCCTAGCGGAACAATACGGTACAACAGGAAAGACATACGGTACTTTGCGGTATAATTGAGGTTTTGCTTCCGTAAGTCTTCTGCGGTCTAGTGAAATGGGGATATAAGTCCGTGCTTCTGCCTCCAAAACAGTAATTTTATCGGCGGAATTCGGTGTCATCCTTTGATCTTTACCGATTTTCCGCAAGTACGTGGCGATTGGTCCGAGACAAAATGCGGTTGCCGAAGATGGTCCGGGCTTGTTCCGCAGTCATTCCGAAGTTCTACCTTGCCAAACGAATTAGTACCACCAGCTACCGCAGTTATCCCGCGTATTTTCCACCATTGCCGAGTGTAGCCCGCAAGTTGTCCGAATATCTTCCGTGACGATCCGGGCGCTTTCCATAATGTTCCGCAGTTTTTTTGCCGCTTCGCCATAATTTGTACCGTAGTTTACCCGTATGTGTACCGAAGATACCGTTACTGTTCCGAAGGTACTCCGAGAGCGTGAGAAATGGATATTTTCCGTGGAAATTTGTTTCCACTTTTCCGCGTAAAAATGCCGAAGCTCTTCCGTAGAAGCCTTTCCGCGGACGTCCGTGAGTACCGCAGCTTTCCGCAGCCCAGTGAAATGGGGGTATAACAGAAGAAACATTTCCAGTTACATGTGACACCCAAACGCACCTATAGCTACCACATGGAATGCAGGTGATTCTTGGGATCATCATTGGGGTCCGACCCAAGATTTGCACGACTCTGACTTTGAATGTTCAGTCATTAAGTCATTGAATTCCAGGGTGGAAACATCAGTTTAATTGTTTCAGTGACCAGAAAACAAATTTTGATATGCGTCAGCTTACCCAATATGAAAGGTTACGCGCCCTTGGCATGCTACAGATCGGCACAACACGGGCGGTTGTGGCGCGGACGATGAATGTTTCTCAGTCTGTCATAAGCAGGCTATGGTCCAGATACCCTGATACACAATCTGTACAGGACAGACCACGCTCAGGTCGACAACTCAAGCCCAGGAACGATTTATCCGTACCTTGGCCTTGAGAAATCGTGTCATCACAGCAAATCAGATCAGCGCTCGTCTTCAAACAAACACTGGTGTGGGAGTGAGTGGCCAGACGATTCGGAATCGACTGCATAGGGGTCACCTTCGCACCCTACGTCCTCGCGTGATCCCTTGTTTGAGAGATCATCACATTCAGGCAAGACGTCGTTGGTGTAGGGATCGTCAACACTGGGATAACCGACGCTGGAGAAATGTGATGTTTTCAGATGAGTCAAGGTTCACTGTTGATTTTTTTTTGAACAGACGTAGGAGGGTGTGGCGTCGTCGAAACGAGCGCTTCCAAGACGTTAACGTCATCAGACATGATCGATTTGGGGGTGGTTCTGTTATTGTGTGGGGAGACATCACTGTTGCTTGAAGAACGACTTTACATGTTGCAGGGCGTGTTACAGGCCAGTACTACCGGGACAACATCTTGGCAACATCACAGATGTGATACGATCCTGACATTTGCTTCCGGTAATGAATCCAGCTGAGAACATGGTAAACCAATAAGTAAAATATAACACTGATCTCATCGTGATAGGATATTTGCCTGAAGAACAGTTTGTTTCATGGACACAAACTGCAAGATATTTACTGATATTTTTCAATTGGAAACATCGAGATTTGCAAATGGCTTTCTTTATTGACATTTGACCGTCACGGACAACACGAATGTTGGCAGACTATTTCACTAACACACCGGATATATTATAATCATCACTAAAAACAGGATATACACGGCAGACGCAACTAGGTAAAGTTTGAACTATAGACCACATTTATTAATAATGATGGACAAAATGTTTTGGTGTATATGCTGAAATAGTGGACCGAAAACAGAGCCGTGGAGCACATCGAAGCTAAGATCTTTTTTGACCGATTTTTTGTGATCTTTAATTACTGATTGGAAACGATTTGTTTGGACACCTAATTCGCCGACAAGTCGTGGAGGGATCACACACTGTTCAACAGTGAATATTCGCTAGACCGCTACAATCACCACCTTTCTTAATATTGTTGGACTAGATACGGTCGTGCATCTGCTGTTTACGTGGACCTAAAACGGGGCCATGGAGCACACCGAAGCTCAATTATTTTGACAGATTTTTGTGATCTATAATAATTGATTGGAAACGATATTCTTGGACACCTAATTCACCAGAAAGTCGTGGTAGAATTACACACTGTCAAGCAGTGAATATTCACTAGACCGCTACAATGACTGTGGGCAAGAAGAAAATTAACAAACCCTATCAAGTCATTTATCAAGTGTTTATCGGGTGTTTTTTTTCCAAAAAAAGTATGACAATTTTGGTATATATGGAAAGTATTTATCGGGTGGTTATTTCCAAGAAAAGTATGGCAATTTTGGTATATATGGAAAGTAGAAATATCCAATCTTACTAGAAATATACTGGATTCCCTGAAAAGCGCCCATAGAACGTATACAATCACAAAAATGTAAGGGTTCTCTTAATCGACAACCCGGCGATTGGGAATGTCTTAAAGCAAAATTTGAAGAGATTAATTAGTTTGAATATGTTTTTAGTCTGAATTTGTCATCAAATCACCCAGTTTATACGCGGGAAAATAACTTTTAAGATGCTAGATTGAGTCTTAACTAATATACGTACTTTCTTTTGACGCTTTATAAAATAACCTATACATACTACACCTGTCTGTCGCCATTTGTTGGGGGGAGGTACCCGTTATGCCGCCGACCCGTTATGCTGCCGTTAGGGTTAGGTTAAGGTTAGTGTACCCTAGCCCTATACAATAAGGGACGGCGGCATAGCGGCACGGCGACACAACGATACGCTCCCCTATGTTTTCCACAAGTATCTTCATTAGACCAAAGTGTCCCTGGTCTGTTTTGGACGTTCTAACACATAATTCACGTATCCATTAAAATAAACAGCTTGATAGCTTTATTCCAAATTTGTTAACACATGATTCAGACATTCAGCTTTGTGTGGGAGTAATTTATGATATCCGAGAAGAATCCAAAGACGATCTGATTTAGCTGAATTTACGGAATTGCCACTTATATGTTTCCGTATAGCGAACAATAGATTGATCATGCCATTTCAGGGCCGTATCTAGCGGAAGTGCATGGGGGGTACATTGCACCCAAAAATAATAAGGCGCACCGAGCATGGCACCTTCTCCCTTCCACAAAAAAATTATAAAATGATACACTTGATTATGATCAACATCAGTAACTTGGCGCCCCACCACTCTGCTGCACCCCCAGTTTCAAAATTCTACATGCGGCCTTGTGACATTTTGATGATTGTTTTATTTGGAAGACCACGCCTCTATGTTAAAGAGGATTTTTCACTCACCAAGACAACAAATTTAACTTTCAAAATACACATAATTATTGGAAGTCAAGGCCGTGATCAACCAAGACTAGAGGCAGATTTTTTTCAGGAGTGTTCTTCAAACTCTTTGAAAACCACAACAAATTTGTTGGACACGATTTGCATACCACTTACGTTAAATCCACAGCAAATTTAAAATGGTGTATTTTGTCCCCTAAAACCACAAATGCCACATTCAATAAATTAATCAAACACATTCTCATAATGCCAATACATCGCCCTAGACATATTACCTTTGACGCCATTTGATCACCACTGGTAACCGATTATCATAAATACTTCCCTATTTCACAATAATACCCTGTCATATGACTATTCAACTACTAGCTTGTAACTAGACACAGCTTGATATTTTCTACCAATTACAGTATATCACTGGTTCAATTTAAATCATCCGTTGAATGGTTTCTCCTTGTCAGTGGTGCAGGACGGAGGGCCTATCAAGGACAGCTGTCTAGTCGTTCGGATTACAGAAAAACCGAGGACCCGTGTATACTTTGGCATGCACGTAAAAGATCCCTTGGTAGTTGGAATTCGATAGAAGAGTAGGCCATACTGCAGCTGCCCGGGCAAAATTGTCCTTTGTGATAAGACCGAAATTCTATGTCTCTCTCTCTCTCTCTCTTATCCCTTAAATAAATTTGTGTATAAACAAATATTGTCTGCTTTACTCGTCACTATCAGTTAGTTATCACATGTAATGACAACCAATTTAATAGAAAAATATTACACAAATATATCGATATTATCTCATTAATAAACTGACAAATATTTGACCGGAATGTGATTAATGTCTATTTATATAGATTAATGTCAGATAAAGTTTTAAACTAATTTATATTCAATAATTGAATTTCTTTATTTAGAAGTGTATAGGGCGATTGGGTGACACATATAAGGCTAGATTACCTGGCGCCTGGTACGTTCGGGCATTTTTATGCGCGAACTCTTAGCTTCCTTTTACTGGCACGCTCACAGGTACTATTTCTTTTTCTTTTTAGTCCCCAAATCGGGGATTTCGTGCGGAGGTGGTTCTTAGATAACAGTCTGTTAAGTAGATAACATTTGCCACTGTACCTGTGTATCGCTAATTATGAACCGAATGTGTAAAGAAAGTTGATACATATCAGTGAAATATTGTTCAGTACAAACTCAGTTGATTCAATCTCCATTTGCAGGTAAACAAACCCATGGGTTTATTTTCTTTACAGTGTCACCGCGGATTTATTGGCCTTCTTTGAACTTATGCAGAGCTATATCGACACACCGAGAGAAATTATCTAGTCGCGGTGAAAAGAACCATGGTTATATGGTAGAAAATTACTTTTGTATTTTTTGGAACAGAAAATAGTGTTTTTAGAAGCAAACTAACCTTCCACACATGAGTAAGTCATTATACTAATAATAAATAATATCACTGGGGATTACACCGTCGTTTCAATTGACCTTAGTTACGCTTGAGTAACCTAATTTACGCTGATGTTAACACAAATTCCTTTATGAAAACACCTATTTATTTGAATCGTTAAATAAAACTTTTTAAACCTAAAGCCTAGTACAATATACTTGAAAATTCTTGATGGAATGCACCTTTCTTGCTTACACTACCTTTATTTAATGCGAAAGTTACCAGATATAGTAAAATATATAACTTTAAGAAAATTTATCCAAATTTAAAGACATTTTTACAGTGATAATATATACTAACAAAGTTAACATGCAAATTCTATCTATGGAAATATGTTTGACAGAGAAGGCTTACCTTATCTCCTTTGTCATGTTAACGCTTTCCTTATCTATGTTTAAAGATCAAAAATATACTAATATATTTCCAAAATTTTAAAAACCGCCATCTCGACAAACTAATATTAACATCGAATCTAGAATTTTGTTTGTTTCTCTCCTTTTGATCAGAAAGTACTTATGTAAATGATTCCTTCCAGCTTACTTTACTTGCATCTGTATGATTGTTGCCGCTGGACTTTAATAAATGTATTTCAGCTACATTATGAGTGTGTAATTACAGGCAATGTTTTCAACTGTACATAACTTATTGGGGGGGGGGGGCGGTGAGATGGCCTAGTGGTCTAGAGTGTCTCGCTTCGACCTCTAGCTGGCCGGCCACCTCTGCCTTGCAGCTGTGGTCTTGAGCCCTGGTGTGAGCGTATGTGGCATGGAGATAGGGGAGCCTTCTCAACCCCGTGGGTTTCCTCCGGGCACTCCGGTTTCCTCCCACTGCTAAAGACTCCTACGCGTAAGCGAATTATTGAAATGGAATTAAACCATATTATGGTCCATAAATGACCTAGTTGTATTGAGTAGACGTTAAACCCCGTTCCTCTCTCTCTCACATAACTTTTTTTACATTTTATATTTGTACATATAGCCTTATCAACAAATAAAAGTAACTAAAAAAAGTGGTTTTAATATTGTAAAATATTTTTAGCCTGGATATACTAATTTCTGTCTTAGACAATACCACTATATATGGAATGTATTGAAATTGTGTAAATTACACTGTTAATATGTAATGTATATGCCTATTATGCTATGAATAAGAATTTTATAAGATAAACAAAAAAACAGTGGATACCATTCCTGTCTAACAAATCATAAAGCTGTGGTGTTACGGTGGCGGCATAGTATTCCACCGTAACACCACAGCCACTCTAACCATCCATAATACATCTAACTATCCCTTCACAGCACTTCACTCCCTACATATTTCCACTCGTCCTACTTTGCCAAACGTCAACAACACAACTCATACACCCAGTTTGCTCATTAGCCCTTGTACCACGTCTACTGGTTTTCAGTAAAGATATAGTATAGGTTTATACCATGAATTAATGATTAATTTTGGAGGTTCTGTAGTATAAATTGAAATCCAACTGTTTCCACTATACAACAATGATGTCAGAGTCCTGATGCAGCAGATAACAGCATAACAACATAAGCATCGTTCACACCTGGATATAGGTATGAATATTGACAACGTTACTCCTTGGGGAATACTCCTTTGAAAGCCCATTTAGCCTAGTCAATCTAGAATTAAAATTGCCAAACTTGCAACTAATTGTAACACAAGCTTTTCTTGGTGCACATTGGAGCATGGACTTGTATTAGCAGCATACTAAAAATATACATTAATATAATTTGTGGAAAATGTATTTTTGGGATGTTTTTAATAAAAAAAAGTGGAAAAAAACGGAAATCTAAGATGGTGGCAAATTTTGAAAATGGACGATTTTCGGGAAACAAAAGATAAGTTTTTGTGATAAACAGCTCGTCCTATTTTTTTTATATTTCAATATAAAGCTCGTGGTATAAACTCAAAAGAGACCAATAGAAAAATTTAAATGGCGATTATACTAGACTAGAATTGCTCGAATTAAACAGTTTTCGACAGCTCTGTGCGAAAACCTTATTATTTTAACTTTTCTGGCATGTTGAAACTTGATGTACAGAAAAGTAAATGGAACTGAACATAGTTTCAATCAGACTGAACCGCAATTATGAAAGTTATCAGGTATTGGGAAAAAGAATTATAACATAACACGGAATGAAATGTTACAGGACTGAATTGTAATTGATTAACATCACCCACGCGATTGACTCTATACACATATAAATAATCTTTGCTTTAGAATAATTGAACCTATTATTAATTATTACAAAATGAAGGATGTAAAAGCTCTGATGGTAATTACGTGTTCTCTGTCGAAGACATTTCACCAGGGTTGTCCCAGTATGGTATTTTTTAATTATTGTTATAACAGACAACATTAATATGGCTGGGGTAGTTCCTTTATGAACTGTCTCTGAGCGAACGATGTCTCGCTAACAGTTCCTCACTGTAATGAAACCCCCGACCATATAAATGTTCGCTCAGAGACAGTTCATGAAGGAACTAGGCTGGGGGGTATTAAAGTACAACATGTGGAGATGAAAAGTCTTTAAATTAAAGAATAAGTAATTATATGTCCACTGCCGACTTGCCGCATACAGATTATCCTAACTTCGAATCTAATCTGAATCTACACGTGTCAAAAGCAAGAATGCCAGTCAAATCGTCCACACGCAAAGTCGTTCACACGAAAATTTTGGTTAAGTCGTCCACACCCTTTGGTGAAGTCGTCCACACCCGTTGGTGAAGCCGTCCATACTCGTTGGTGGAGTCGTCCTCACGACTTAGTATAAATTCTAGATATAAAAATACGTTGGGGATAAGGCGTTTTTTTTTCATATTTGCACTTGGTCTTAGTCAGTGTGTGCCGTTCATTACGTCAGATCTGTCGCCAATGGCAAGTGGGCCTAAGCCGAAAAAAAATATGAGCCTAAGCCTTAAAGAAAAAACCCAAAAGAAAAAAAAAGAAAAAGAAAAGGTAGTAAAAGAGGGGAGGAGAGGAAAGAAAAGCAGAAAGATAGATTTCGTATTCGAGGATGTGTGATTAAAGTGCTCGCAGGTCACCATACATCTCCATCCACTGCTCTGGCCAGCGTTGCTTGGAAAATGGGTTTTCGGCTGTCTATTTTTCAAAATTTTCTGAATTTGCATTCAATTGAGACCGCTGGCTTATTTCGCGGAACATAACTGATTTGAAATTAGAATAAAAACGGAAACCATTGAATGTAAATCAGTTTATATACATTCATATTACAGTATTATATGAGATGCGACCCGCTTGTGTCAATTTCTATGTCCCAAATGTTGGGGATTTAGCTCCTTTAAATTGACTTTTAGTAATTTATAATTATCTGGTGTGGGGTGGGGCGTTGCCGACAAGTACATACATCATAATTATCGACAAGTCTTACGTCGTTGATATGTAAATGTACATTTATATAATCAAGTTTCTAGCGATAATAAACAACTAAAGTAGGTCATCATAGATATGGTGGAAATCAATCAGATGATATCAATATATTAAATATGCTACTAAGTGCATTTTAAATCTGACACAACAGATGGCACAACGATCGCTTACCGGAAGTATTTACCAGAGAGTATTCAAAAATGTTTTATAAATGCTGTGTATAGGTTGGAATTAAGGGTGGTTTTTTTTTTTTGATAAATTAAATAGAAAGGAGAGAAATAGGTTTACAGTCCACTCGTCACAAACTAGGTCATTTCGGGACTAACATGTGGTGTAATTTTAGTTCAATAATTCGCTTGCGCGTAGTAGGGGTCTCTAGCAGTGGGAGGAAACCGGATGACTCGGCGAAAACCCACGAGGTTGGACAGGTGACCCCCCCCCCTTGTCACATACAACCGGGGATTCGAAACCACGCCAGTTGACTCAGGGACAGGCTTTATGATACAGCGCGCACGTGCTAACCATTCGACCCCCCCCCCTTAGATCATATAAAGGTGCATACGGGTACATTCCTTGACAGGAAATATATTAGGCCACAATTATTACAGAATGTCAACCAGTGTTCTGTCGGTGTGGGAATAACGTAACTGAAATGAAACAAAACGTATTGTTATTGAACTTTGATGATATTTTATATATGGATGTTCTTTCATGCTGATTTTCGTCGAATTTAAAAGCTGTAAATGGATTTAGGATTATATTACATGTTTAATTTAAACATATTTTATTGACACATATCAGAAGATTAAGGCACAAGTTTCATTTATATGTGGTGATATTGGGGGTAGTATTGAGTAAATCGTCCCACCCTAACTTAAATAGGCAGATACATGACAGACAATAAATAAGATACAAATCATATCAAAGTGGTTTTGGACAAAAAAGTGAGAAAAAGAATAGGAAACATCACGTAGATCATGTTCCTGAAACAATGACTGCGAGTTTTACAACATCTGGACGTTGCTAGATTACTTCACAATTCCTGAACTTACAACTACTTTATCTTCAGACACGTAAAAACAGTAGCGTCCAATCACAGGTTGTGACATCGGGACCTCAACGGAAACCTTGACATTGAAATTACCGCCTAGCCTCGATCATCATTACCAAAGTTAGTACGATCATTTTTTTTTATCAATGAACGTTAAGCAACATATAGGATTCTAATCCAGTCGATATAGAAGGCTAGTGATGACATCGAGAGTTGGTTATGGTCTGAATACGTTAATTATTGTCTAATTAATATTTTAGATAAAATTTCAGGCCTAAAAAAGACCTGTAATAGGCAGATTTAGCTCTAGCATAATGTATGTTTAATAATAGGATAATCTGAGTAAACTATTCAAATAACAGTACAGGAAATAATATTCTCCATTTTCAATAAATGTACCACAAGAGCATTTACCACCCAAATGTGATATAAATCATTTTGTAATGGACTACACCAATGTCGTAGTCTAGTATGAATAATCTATTTCCGGTAATAATCTGGGGCTCTAGTAATTGAAGATCTAAATTTGTATTTATATTGATATTTGATAGATTGGATGCTGGTTGATCGTTTCATGGGGTTTCCTTATTATTCACAATTCCGAAGAGTTGCTGGGAAGTAAGACGTTTGGTGTAGGGTAGTTCTGCAATACCGCGTTCTGAAAACGCTAACGTTTCGTAAATTATATTGTGACGGTGTATATTGGCATGCCATATAAATAAATGAACAGGGAATACATTACTATCATTAAAACTATTCACCAATACATGAACACGAAATACATTACTATCATCAATACCATTCACATACACAATACCAATACACAAACACAACAACAATACTGTTCACATACATACCCCCAATACATCACTTACCCCAATATCATTCACATACACAATACCAATACACAAACACAACAACAATACTGTTCACATACATACCCCCAATACATTACTTACCCCAATATCATTCACATACACAATACCAATACACAAACACAACTACACTACTGTTCACATACATACCCCCAATACATTACTTACCCCAATATCATTCACATACACAATACCAATACACAAACACAACTACACTACTGTTCACAGACATACTCCCGATACATTACTTACCCCAATACCATTCACATACACAATACCAATACACAAACACAACTACAATACTGTTCACATACATACCCTCAATACATTACTTACCCCAATATCATTCACATACACAATACCAATACACAAACACAACTACACTACTGTTCACATACATACTCCCGATACATTACTTACCCCAATACCATTCACATACACAATACCAATACACAAACACAACTACAATACTGTTCACATACATACCCTCAATACATTACTTACTCCAATATCATTCACATACACAATACCAATACATAAACACACCAACAATACTGTTCACATTCATACCCTCAATACATGACTTACCCCAATATCATTCACATACACAATACCAATACACAAACACAACTATACTATTGTTAACATACATACCCCCAATACATTACTTACCCCAATATCATTCACATACACAATATCAATACATAAACACAACAACAATACTGTTCACATACATACCCTCAATACATTACTTACCCCAATATCATTCACATACACAATATCAATACACAAACACAACTACACTACTGTTCACATACATACCCCCAATACATTACTTACCCCAATATCATTCACATACACAATACCAATACACAAACACAACTACACTACTGTTCACATACATACTCCCGATACATTACTTACCCCAATATCATTCACATACACAATACCAATACACAAACACAACTACACTACTGTTCACATACATACTCCCGATACATTACTTACCCCAATATCATTCACATACACAATACCAATACATAAACACAACAACAATACTGTTCACATACATACCCCAATACATTACTTACCCCAATATCATTCACATACACAATACCAATACACAAACACAACAACAATACTGTTCACATACATACCCCCAATACATGAACATGGAAGACATTACTATCACTTATGAACACTCACATACATAAACAGAAAGGTAAACAAATATTATAATTTAATGAGCGCGAGACAAAGTCATGCGATGAAGAAGTACACTCATCGACTGGAGATTTAATTGTGAAAACTAGAAACCAGATGGTCCTCTCACGTTAACCGTTTTGGATTCATATGAAGCTATTTCAAGAGCTTGTTTAAAGGGACAATAACACCCTTGCTGGCTTGACAGTACCAGAAAAAAATAGCCTTATTCTAACTACTAGATGTTTACGTGTCCTACCTGTTGTGTAAATTATCTATTACAACCTATCTTACCTGTCCAGAGGGTTTAAATCCAAGTTGCATTTGAAAACGCTTACGTAAGGCTTTTCAAACCATGTTACGTCATGTAGTTGAATTTTTCCAATTTTTAAAATTAGGTGGGTTAGGATGAAATTTGTATCATTTATTAATTGGAATATTGTAAAATAGTACAATTTGTTGACCAGAATAAAGATCGGGACAAATTATTCAGTTACAACAAGAGTGGTATTGGGGCGTTAAGCCATTGTGTACCCGGTTACCACGGCTATTTATCAAATATATACATATATATTATATATATTAACGGTCCAAAACGCCTTTCACAAAATTAAACTCAATGAATAAACTACTGAGCTGTGGTAAGGGCAGTAGCCGTTTCACTAGAATCTCCATGCTTCCATCCCACGCTAGGTCGAGAAAAACCCTGGGATTTCTCAAGGTCGGTTCCCACTTGTTTATTTATGGCTATAAATAACCTCCGAAAGAAACCCATAATTTATCGCGTCACGTTACGAGTAAATATTTGCTTTTGAAATAAACAACATAAAAGATAAAAACTTTCTTCTTATTATGTGAAAAAAAATATATTGGTTTATATAAAATTATTTAAAGACCTGGCAATGCGTAGCGTTTTTGCCTAATTAGTTAAATCGACCATGTTAAAACGGTTGTGGAATACAAATATAGCGCAAAAAGTAAAATAAAGCATTTGGTGTTAATTTTAATTCCCCATGAGAATATTTGCTTACCTTCTTTCAAACATCTTTTAGTTCTCTTAATGAAAACTGACAGGTCTTAAAGGGTGCGTTTCTCTATTCTCTAGAAAATTAAACGAGACGAAAATGGGCGTAAAAGCTCATGTTAATGTAGTATGAATGTATAGAGTGATCTACAAAAAGACATTTTTTAAATTTCTAATCAATTATGTTCGGTGAAATACGCGACAGTCCAAATTGAATGACAGTTTTTTTACGTCCGCTTCGTTCATTCTACACGCTTTATCATTAATATATAGTCGTTTGTTAATGAACCATTACTAAATACTTTCCCGTTGTCTTTTATGAAATGTTTTTCATTATTCATTACAAATGGCACCCGCAACCATACAAAACACGACTGTACTGATTATAAAATGTCCATTATGCGTTAAATATTGGATATAAGGATCCCATAGATAACAACATCAATATTGATTGAAATGGGGCATTATTGAATTACATTTTGCATTTTTAATTTCGAATATTATGGAGGATATGGAGTTACAGGTTCAGCTTCTTAAACTTGATTCGGTTGATTTCGGTCTCTAAGTTTCGACCGTAAAAGACCTTAAAAAAGAAAGGGGTTTAACGTCAAAACAATAATTTTTGTGTCATATATACTAGCCAGGGAACCCTGGGTTTGAGGCCGGTATTCCCTGGGGATTTCCAATATCGTTTTCCTTGCCACAGGGTGATGTCAAGGAACACTGTCTAGTTGTTCAGATGGGACTTAAACGGGGTCCAGTGTAAGTAACAGTTCAAATTCGAAATAAGCGCAGGCCGTAGTTGAATTCTCCACACACAATGTCCCTTATACTTATAGCACACGGCATGGCGTATGCCGGTCTCAAATAGCCCGTTGATGTCGTAGTATATGAAACCCTATCTCATTTTAAAATAAAATTGGGTCCGGACTATTGTTTCGTTAAACGCACACTTGATAATGGTCTAATGAAGTGAAAGTGTGTTTGTTTTTTTTTAGATATTTCTGACACAAAAACGAATGGGGACCGGGATTAAAACTAACTAGATCTAGAGGGCCGTTCTCTGACTCACACCCGAAATATTCTCATAACCATGCACTACAACTGGAGAGAGAGAAATTGGGTTTAACGTCCACTTGACACAAACTAGGTCATTTCGGGACTAACATATGGTTTAATTTTTATTTCAACAATTCGGTTGCGCGTAGGGGTCTTTAGCAGTTGGGGGAAACCGGCGGACCCGGAGACAACCAACGATGTTGGACATGCGACCCTACTTCTTGCCACGTACAACTGGAGATTCGAAACCACGCCAGTTGGCTCAATGACAGGCTTGTGATACAAAGCTCACGTGCAACAATTCGGCCATCCAGCCTCCCGACTAAAACTGATCTGATAATTCATATCATGAAATGTAGAAGCTAAAATAAGCTGAGCTGCTTTGATTTAGATCAAAGTAAAGTATTACATTATGTTGCTTTGTTGTGTCATTTGGAATGGTGATAGGACATGCTCTATATGATTGTTTCTAGTTGCCAGAGATTAAGAGGAAATCAGTTTATTTACTATTTATTTTTTGACGGTGTCGATAGTGTAACACAAAAGCTGTTCTACGAAAAAAAAACAATTGAAAAAAAAAAATCAACAAGATGTCTATACATCTAGTTAATTTAAAGTGGCTAAGTCTCTAACTCAATATCATCCAAAATCTTCGACATTGAAAACGCGAATTATTTGTCACATTTAAATCAACATTGCATGATATTACCAGGAGAAGACGGGCTTCTGATATCCAATATGTAAGACAAAACAAACATTTTACCATTGGTACACGATTCGTGTACTATAATGAGTTTCAGCGCCATTTGTAATGAACGACGGGGCTAGACATATTCCACAGGTCATGCCAAACGGTGATTTCATATTCTTATCTAGAGAGCATGCGCAATAAATACTATCGGTGTAGACCGGAATAACCAGATGCCATTCGATTGCCATTCGATTGCGACTTATGGCGTATTTCGCCGATCATAACGTAAATTTGAGTAAAAACCGAATCGATGGAATGTAAATCAGTTTATATACTCATGTTACATTATTATATACATTGAACCCCATCTGTGTCAACTTCTTAGTCCCAAACATTAGCGATTTAGCTCCTTTAATATTGTTTGTCAGTACTAGTTTATTATTTTGAAACAGCTTTATATTAGATTTTTTAAAAAAAAGATATAAAATTTTAAAAGAATCTGTGTCAAACCGCAAGTCAACAAATGATCATTGGTGTACATAGCATTTACTAGTCCAAAAATGTGTGGGCTTTACAAGCCAAAACACTGTGCGGTTCTAAAGTTTTGAATAACAGTAAGTTGTTGGAAATTCTTTTTATACTACAAAATTAAAATTAACTTGAAAAATAAACACCAGTTAAACTCATATTTCTGAAGTAATGGCCCGAGAAATTCCTCTCTAGTAGAGGGATTAGCTCTAATCAAACGGAACACTGCGATGAGTATGGTTAGATATCCAACAGCTACTGTTTTCTGATTGACAGACATTTTTACTCAAAATATCGATTTTCAACATAATTTTTTTAAAAAATGCTTTCATCTCCACCGTTGCATATTTTGTATGTTTTATGTCAGTTTAAAATATAATAACACCGAGACGCAATGAAATCACGCTTCCGATTTGACAGGGTGTGCCGTCGAGATATAATGCAGCTGAAATGTGATTTTTGACATCATTGTAGGCCGGGTTTTTACTGTCACTATAAAATCCACTGAGAACATAACAATTGTACTTTTATGAAACGTAAGCACAAGGGATAAAAGGTCAATTCCAATGGGGGATCACGTGGCTAAGTGGTCAAGGTGCTGGTTCGCTAGCCTGGAGGTCGGTTGTTCGATCCCTGCATTGGCCGAGAAAGTTCATCTCAATTTTTCGGCCTGGTTTTCCCTTACCAATGATGTAGACGGAGGGCCTGGCAGTTGCCTAGTCGTTCGGATGGGACGAAAAACCGAGGTCCCGTGTACACATTGGCGTACACGTAAAATATCCCTTAAAAATTTCCATCATAGCACACTGTATAGCGTATGCCCGCCTTCAATTAGCCCAGGTTAGGTGCGGAAGCGTAGGACCTCATTTCATTCAATCCAAATTCAGTGACACCATTATCTATCCCTAGCAGCCACACACGCCATGCAAATTCTCACTAGTTAGATGTAGACTCGATTACCTAACAACGTCGTTAAATAGTGTGTATTACAACAGAAAGTAAAGTACCTTCGGCCAATGAAATCAGTCGTTATTCGATGGAGGGTCAATGTAATAGATGTTGTGCATTTGATTATCTAATTAGTATACAATTAGCGAGTATTGTGATTGGTTGATGGCATATGTTTCTCCCCTGTGTATAGTGCGTTTATTGAATGAAAGAGAATGGGAGACAGACCGCCATTAATTTTACCCGTTGTCTTCAATGTTAATTCTGGCCTCTTTGCCTACCTCCAACTTTTCCCCAAATTTACGTGGGCTGCATGAATGCTTTTCACTACAGACTTGAAGAAGCATACCCAAAACATGTCTTCTTCTTCTTTTGGTGTTTAACGTCTGCTTCCACTTAAGTGATATCACAGACAAGACATAGGAGAGCCGAAGCTGCTTCCTGATTTTTAGAATATGATTTTGCAATCTTTCCATTTTGGCCTTAGGCCATGGATTAGGTTTTAGTGGGAAGTTCTTCCCTTTATTTAATAAAAACACATCGTTGGTAGATGATCTCTTCTGTTTCTGGATTGGTAGATGTCTTCTTTGTGGGATTTGTGTTTTTAGGTGCCAGACCTGTCTTCTCGTGGTCTCCCCTTACTCCACTATCCCACTGGTATTTGTTTTGGCAGAATAGTGTTTAGATGCAGAGCCCATCTGATCATGACTCCCTCTTACTCCACTATCCCGCCAGTTTAGTAGATGTTAGTAGTAAATTAAACTAATATAAAATTAAATAAATAAAGAGAGTATAATAAAGTTGTAGTCAAAATAAATTAAAGGTAATAAAATAAAGTAAATTAAAGTAAAAGTAAAGTAAAGATAAAGTATAAAGTAAAATGAATTAATTAAAATTTATTAGTTAATTAATTTAAAGGTAATAAATAAAAATAAAATTAAATAAAATAAAATAAATTAAAGTAAAGTAAAGTAAAGATAAAGTAAAATGAATTAATTAAAATAAAGTTGTAGAGTGGTTGGGCTTCCTTCGAGAGGACGTTTTTACTTCCCCACCCTACGTCGTATAAAAAAAAATAAGTTGAGATAAAAAATAAGTAGAAAAAATAAAAAATAAATTGAAGGTCATAAATAAATATAAAATAAATTTAAGTAAAAGTAAAGTATAAAGATAAAGTAAAATGAATAAATTAAAATAAATGTATAGGATGGTTGGGCTTCCTTCGTGAGGACGTTTTTACTCAACCATCCTACGTTGTATGGATAATTTATCTAGCCGTGACCCTTTCTTATTTCACTAATTTACTTAGTCCAACTGTGTCCATTAGGGTGTGGACTTCTTCGAAGATTTGTAGCTTCAGATCTGGTCTAGGGAAGAGTAGGTTCTTAGTGTTGAATGGTATGTTATTGGTCTCCATCATTCTCACTAAGTCCCGTCTCTCTTCCTTGTAAACCTCGCAGTCTACCAGGACATGGTTGGTGGTACACTCTTCTCCGCACTCACAGACGATGACTTGGTGTTTGTAGTCTCGCAGCCTCTCTTTCACCCTTAGTTTCGATATGAGTCTGCATATATCTCGTCTAGGGTGATTGGTTGCTGTCTTGGTGTACATCTCGTCATCCAGTCGGAATCTGTATGTGTCAAGTTCAACGAGATTTAATTCCCAGATTGAATTGACCTGTCTTTTGACCATACTGTAGATTTCCGTGGTGCTGTAGTCTATGAGGCGGTGTGTAGCTGTGTCCTTGAGACCCTCGCTGGCGAGTCGATCTGCCTCCTCGTTTCCTTTAATATTGACATGTGATGGAATCCACACGAGCTCTAATTTGCTTCCCTTCTCTAGGACCCTCTGATATAGCTGCCTGATTTCCAAAATGACTTCTGGTCTTGATTCCGAGTTGTCATTTTGGATTGAAATCAGACTGCTCAGAGAATCGCTTGGAATGGCGAACTTGCCGGTCTTTTGATGGGAGATCCATGAAATAGCGTCACGAATGGCAACAAGCTCTGCAGTGTACACCGAACAGTTATTGGGCAGTTTCCTGCTTATTCCCTGTTCCCCGTTTGGCAGGTATATTCCAAACGAGCTGGTGCCCCTTTCAGGATTGCGTGAGCCATCCGTGTACACATGGTCCCAGTCATCAGACGGCCAGTTGTCTTCCAAATGTTCTAGAGAGTAAGCACGTGCAGCACTGGGGTTATTTTTCTTGTCGGTTTTCTGTAGTAGATCTAGATTGACCAGTGGTATAGGGAGCGTCCAGGGGGCGACAACTGGGGGGTCGTGTTTATTTATCACGAGCTCCCCCAGTCGTAGTTCCTTGATCGTTTCTCTGATACCCTGGCTGAAGGTTTTCTTTTTGGGATCTCTTACATATTTTGTCTTTTGTAGACTGAGAAATGTTGGGGATCTTTCACCTAGTTGTGATATCTTGACCCAATACCTTGTCGCCAGTTCTTTTCTTCTTAGGGATAGGGGCAACTCCCCGACTTCTTGTAGTAGTGCCTCTCGCCTAGTCCCGAGCCCTACGCCAGTCGCAATGCACAGAGCTTTGTATTGGATGGTGTCAAGCTTGCTTAAGAGTGTTGGCGCGCAGTTCATAAAGGCCAAAGAGCCGTAGTCTAATACAGAACGTATTAGAGCACGATATACCATCATTAGTGTAACTCTATTGGCGCCCCACGTACTGCCCGTTAATTTTCTCATTAAGTTTAGGATTTTGGAGCATCTATCTACAGTCCAGTCGATGTGCGGTTTCCAGGTCAACCGTCGGTCAAAGATTACGCCAAGGAACTTGGTTTGGTCTTTGAACTCGATGGTTTTCCCGTTCATACACAGAGTCATTCTGTTTATCCCTCTATCCCTGCTCACAAGCATGCCGACTGTTTTCTTCTCCGAGACTTTAAATCCCCAGTCGTTTGCCCATGTCATGAATTTGTCTAAGGCTCTTTGCATATTCTTTTGTAGGTCACAGAAGCTCGTCCCATTTCTCCATATGGTACTGTCATCGGCAAATTTAGCCAAGTTAGTTTTAGAATCGATGTAGGACGATTTGTGAATGTCATTGATCATGATGTTGAAGAGAGTGGGACTGATAACAGACCCCTGAGGCGTGCCATTTTCTAATGTTTGCTCGGCAATCAGGAATCTGCCAACATTCACCTGTATCCTTCTATCGCTCAGAAAGCTTTTAATCCACCGAAACATTATGCCCGTTATACCGATACGTCCTAACTTGAAGAGCAGCCCGTCTAACCAAACTAAATCGAAAGCCTTGGTCAGATCTACGAACACGGCACATAACAGGTTTCCCGAGAGAAGGGCCTGCGACATGACTTGCTGTAGTCTAACCAAGTGGTCCATTGTTGATCGTCCTTTCCTGAACCCACTTTGATTTTCGTCGATCAATCGGTTGCTCTCCAGATAGAACTGTAATCGGATATTAACCATTGTTTCCAATGTTTTGCATAGTGTGGATGTCAAACTTACTGGTCGATATGACTCTACCTTGTTCTTCTCTTTCCCAGCTTTCAGTAGAGGTATGACGTTTGCTTTTCGCCATTCTTTAGGTACCTCTCCTGACAGCCAGGATGTGTTGAAGAAGTTTAGTAGTATCGTCTTGGCGTTTCTTGGTAGATGTTTGAGCATGGAGTACTTTACTTTGTCCTCACCAGCCGCCCTATCCTTCTTGAGGGAAAGAGCCTTATTTAACTCTCCCTCAGAGAAGGGTAGGTTGATTGGTTCAGCCACTTCATTAGATTCAATTACTAATGAAGGGTGCTGCGAGTAAAAGATTTCCTTCCTCTTCAGAAACTCTGGTGATTGGTTTTCGTCTCTGCTTGCATGTAACTAGTTGCCGTACATATAACCGTAGCCAACTTGATAACTCAGTTATCCTTCCGCCTCAAAATCATGATGTTTTACCAAAACCTGACAGAAAATATCTTAGTCCAATCTAGAACAAAAAAGCAACAAAAATGGGCTTGCAAAAGGGGAGAACAGATTCTGATAATCTTGCTTTACCAACTACGCCACTGCAAACTGATAATCGGTTTAACGACCACTCGACACAAACTACGTCGGTTCGGTACTAATGGTTTAATTTTATTTCAATAATTCGCTTGTGCGTAGGGGTCTTTAGCAAACCGGAGGACCCGGAGAAAACCATCGAGGTTTGACAGGCGACCTTAATCCTCGTCACTTTCTAGCGGGAAATCAAAACCAGGCTACTTTATTCAATGGCAGACCTTGTGATTTCACGCGCTCGGTTAAACTACTAGACCATCTCACCCCTCTAGATGTGACAAGGGGTAGGGTCGCCTGTCCAACCTCGTGGGTTGTATCAGGGTCCTCCCGCTCCGGTTTCCTCCCACTGCTAAAGACCACTACACGCAAGCAAATTATTGAAATAAAATTAAACCATATTGTTAGTCCCGGAATCACCTAGTTTGTGTCGAGTGGACGTTACCTCTATCTCTCTCTCTCCCTCTCTCTCTCCCACCCCTCCAGAAGATAATACAAACTAAATAAACTAGATGTACTTTCCATGTACTATAATAATAATACCTTAGTATAATACTTATCATAATGTATCCTTAATACGTATTAATTCCATATGATTAACAATAGAACATCATAACCGACTTAATACTAAAACCAAATTACATACTTATTATGATTTAAGTACCTATTGTTGCCAGGTTATTAGAAATCATTGTGGATATTATAAAAACCCATTTCCTCAACTCATTAACGACGATAGTCTGTAGCATTAACAGACACACACGATCTAATTAATCATAGAAATCATAGATATGGCGAATAATTAGACACCTCTAACAACTCCAATGATATGAACTTAACTCGTAGCTTTTATAGAATCAATGGAGATTGCCAGCCACATTGCCCCCTCAATGAGCATTTATATCAAAAACATTTTAATCAAGGTATAGATATAACGAATAATTACAATGAATGAATTAAGTTGAGTTTAACGCCTCTGCACCAAAGCGGACTAAAGATTAATAATCAAGAGTTCTTTTACGTGAACTTCGAAGTGTAGCCTACACGGACCCTATTGTTTTTTTTATCCCATTCCAAAGACTAGATGCTTTTCATTGTCCGGTCCACTGCCTCGCACCACTGGCAAGGGAATACAAGGCTGAAAAGTCCCTGGGCCTTTCCCTGCAAACACCTGAATCGAACACAGGGTCTCCTGGTAAAGGCTTAGTCACACTAGTGGATTTATCCTGAGGTTTTATATCCATAAGCTTAATCCTTTCATATGAACGGGAAAATTTGTCCTATAGGCTATAGATTTTCTGACCTACGGACAAATCCTTAGGTTTAGAACAAGTCCTATTTTCGTAGGATTTGTACTGTGAATTGACCAATCAAAATGGCAGACGTTTAACTCAACCGGGCCGAGACAGAGAATTTTTTGTTTTTTTTCAATCGCCAAAGCGTGCTGTGGTCTATTCAGTCCGAAGATTACCATAAACGAGAGAAAAGATAATCTTTGTAGTTTCCTTCATATTTACATTTCTGGTATTACAGATCACATGACCAAAACCTATAGGATTTTACTTAATGTATGATCATAAAACCCAGAGGATTTATCCTTTAAGACGTTCGCTAGGATTTGTCTTAAAGGAAAAATCCACTAGTGTGAATCAGCCTTTAACGACCCAGCGCCTTACTTTACATAATCAATATATAACCAAAAGTCCCAATGATACAAGCTTGGTTTTGGTGACGATCCGATACCTTTTCTACGAGACACGGCACCGAACATAGCGAACTTTGCTTCAAAATCATTCAGTTTAACGTCGATTAGAAAAAAAAATCACCGTAACTGGGAACATTGCTTCTTGGAATCGAATCCTTTACTCTGGATCAAAAATACGGAAGTTTGTCATGTGGCTGATTTAGCAAAACGACCCCACCGCAATTCTATCCTTATCTCTGTGGCCATCGTATTTGGGAATTACAATCAAAAAAACCTCTATAAGAAACCTTTATATTGGCTTATAGTGGCTAAATTTCAAATCTTAGATATCCTTAACAATCATTATATTACAGTGCCCAACACCCCCACCCCACACCTTTTGCACAACCAAAGCAAGTTGGCAGCCATTTTGAACTGGCGTGGTTTTGATTTCTCGGTTATACGTCACAAGGAGTAGGGTCGTGGGTTTTCTCCGGGTCCGCCCCCCCCCCCCACTGCTAAAGACCCCTATGCGAAAGCGAATTATTTAAATAAAATTGAACCATATATGTTACTCCCGAAATGTTCTGGTTTGTGTCGAGTGGACGTTAAACCCCGTTTCTCTCTCTTTCCCTCCCTCTCTCATAATCGTTTGAGGTGACTATATTAATTTCAAATCATGGTATATATGAGGTCCTGCGTTTGAATATGTGTGCACTCATTGTAACCACCGTACTGGTTGTTCGAAGCTTAACCTCGCTTCACCATTTTTAGATAAAATTATTAAATGAAAGAACCGCACGAATCTACTTAAAATCGAACCTATTCATGGCATGGAGACTTGATTGAGGTCTTGTTGTGTTAATAAATGTCTAATTAATAATTCAACCTAAAGAAATACCAGCGATATAGGCAGATTTAGCTCTTGTATAATGCATGTTTATACATAAGCTTCCATCATGCTAAGACCAAGAGTATTTGTATGAATATGGATCCGTTTATGCAGTGATAAATCAATTAGGATGGTTACGGCTCAATCAGTTAGATTTTTACAAACGATTCACAAATGGATTAATTATTTATTCGATGTAGCACATCAAGGGTTACAATAATTTAAATCACGTCGATAGAGGATTATTTCAAGACAATATTCTTCTTGGCTGTAAAATTCAAATCAATTTACTCAAAACAAAGCATTATTCTCGATTATGAAATAGTGTTAATGTCAAGTCCAGGACATTAATTGAGATTGTTTTGACTTATTGTCAGTGCTGAATTGTGATAATGCATCCGCTTTCATCCGAATCGAAAGATTAACTTAATTTAGATAACACTTTTAGGCATTATTTATCTTTATTGCAAGTAATTAAAAGTTTCACGAAACGTCTTACACAAAGTAGAGGTTATCTGAACATTTTACAATTCTAATACTATAGAAATAAAATATTTTACAATTCTAATACTATAGAAATAAAATATTTTACAATTCCAATACTATAGAAATAAAATATTTTACAATTCCAATACTACTATAGAAATAAAATATTTTACAATTCCAATACTATAGAAATAAAATATTTTACAATTCTAATACTATAGAAATAAAATATTTTACAATTCCAATACTATAGAAATAAAATATTTTACAATTCCAATACTACTATAGAAATAAAATATTTTACAATTCCAATACTATAGAAATAAAATATTTTTTAGAATACTTCTCATCATAATTCGAGTTCAATTCATCGCAACCATTTTGACTTCTGCAAGTAATAATCAGATACGAAACTAACTTGCAGTAGCTTTCACTGGGTTTCGAAGACAAAGGTCAGTGAGGGAAATACACATCAAACTTTAAATTTGCAGGCCAAATTTAGTCCAAAACCCTGAGCCACTTGGAAATGATCGCCAAGCAGTTTATATGGCTTACCCAGCTCCGATATCTCTTTGAGAATCCCGATGGACGCGACTCTTCAATGCCTTTTTAAAACTGTGTCAATCTAGGGATCTCGTGCTAAATTGTATCCCCCTCCCCCACACACACATACCCGAAAGCATAAAAACCTGAATAAAACTACTAAAACAAACAATAGCGGTAAAATCTCGCTTCCAAAGCATCGGAGTCATTGTAAAATTTATCCCGTCTTCATTAGCCCATTTGATCTCGGTTTATTTTCAGGCACACGGTGATTACTGGTCACGGAACCTATCTCTAACGCCACCTGAGAACTGAACTTTGATATTTCTTTGGACTAGATTACGCCTCAAAAACTTAATCAACAGTTTTAATCTATACAATGTATTTGGAAATTCTCCTTCAATTAGACTGAGGAATCTATGTCAGATTTGTGTCTCTTTTTTGTTAAGCCAAGTTATCGCACAGACTTAAAAATTATGCCGAACGAGATATCAACAAAGCAAAATTGTAATCCAATTCTAATTAGAAATTTATTGTCTTAGAAGTAATTCCATAATTAATGACAAAATAAAAACACCATAAACCTGGATAATGTAAAACAATTGATCATTTATTCACAGGAAACTGGTCTTTTTTTTTTGTTTTTCATATAATTTGATAAAAGTTTCCTGTGTGTATAGATTGAATAAATCTTTATCTAACATCAAAATGTATGAATAAACATCGATCGCAATCTAGTCAAGTATTTGTCCAATCCCACTCAGACAACCTGAATAAAAATATTGTTTAAAAAAAAAGAAAAAAAAAAAGTATTTTGTCAGTATATTAATGAGATAATATGTATATATTTTTCTATTATTTTTCTATTGCATTTGTTGTAATTACATACGATTACTGTTAGTGACTAGAGAAGCAGACAATATTTGATTATGAAAAAAAAATAAGGGATAAAAAAATTGCATCTTCCCACAGTTAAAGGCTAGTCAATCCAATAAGCTGAGTGACGTCATGTGTGTATTTATTTCAATCATGTTGGGTACCATTATGAATCATCGGAAGGCCGGGTGCATTTCCAGATGACCGCTGACAGCTATTATTGAGGCACCCCCTCCCCCCATCTGTGTGCGGCTGTCTATTTAAGTTATACAATTGAATTGTCGGCTTTAGTGCGCACAATCGGGTTTTAAAATTTAGATAGAAATGTCTTTTGGAAACGGATTATTTAAATTAAACCAGTGATATACTGTAATTGGAGGAAATATCAAGCTGTCTCTATTTAGACAAGCTAATAGTTGAATAGTCATTTGACAGGGTATTATTGTGAAATAGGGAAGAATTTATAATAATCGGTTACCAGTAGTGATCAAATGGCGTCAAAGGTAATAGTTCTTCTTGTATCTAACTGGGACGAAGGTTTTGGCATTATGAGAACGTATTTGAATAACTTAATGGCTGTGATTAACGTAAATGGTATGCAAATTGAGTCCAACGAAGAATTTTGTGATTTTCAAAGATTTTAACGAAACACTCCTGAATAATATCTTACCGTAATTTGCTCACTGGCTGGACTTTTGATACTTCGGTGTATGTGGGCTTGGGCTGGATATCTAATTAGCCAGTAGCAATTAAATCTATTGTCTTGGTAAGTGGTGAATCCTGAGCATGGTACTTTCCAAATAAAAAAGTCCCTATAGCCGAGGGTCCAGGGGACGCAATAGCATGAAGAAAAGAGAACTTGCTAAAGCCCAAGCCCTAGCCCCCTAGCTCCCGAGCCCCCCTACTCCGCCGGGCCTGTTTATGCAGGGGTGCTCTGGGATTAAATAAGAAAAGCTTAATACCAACCCTGTCACAGATACGGATTTCAACATTAAAAGCCATTTACAATGATAGATAGATCATTGAATAAAATCCATACTAGTATACGGAAGTTAATCTAACTAATGTAAATACCTCAGCAGATAATAGAAATCTGGGTTTAAAGATAAGCATTAAGGTTGATTGTAAACACAATCTATAGGATATCGTGTAACATGTTAAAATTTTCATTAAAAGATGCCTGGCCATTGATAAAATTACATCCAATAGCCGATTGATACTTCTTCAATTTCTGTATAATAATATGATTATGGAATCCATTTATATGGACTTTGCTTCGGTTATGTTTTTGCTTTCAAGAAGATATTGTAGAAAAGAAAGAGTCTTGGTGTTAAAAAAAACGTAACTTAGGTTTTTCAGAAAAGCCGAGATTTGAAAAGAAACCGATATTTATTTTATTTATTTTTTGAACGAAGACCCCTTTTTGTCAATTTTATTGAAAATACATTTATAGACGATACCGATACAAATAATATATTAGAACACTTCACAACAGCTTTGAATAAAAACGGAAACGATTGAATGCAAATCAGTTTATATACATGCATATTACATTATTATATGCGTTGTGACCAATTTTTCTCAATTTCTCGGTTTCAAATGTTAGCGATTTAGCTCCTTTCGCAAAGAATATAAATACCAGAGCTTCAACTCTTAGAATTTTTAAATTAATATTCAACAATTAGTATTAATGAGGACAATTATTCTGACCTGTATAGACTTAATACTGACTTGGGATTATTTCTTTTATTAAAATATAGATAGCTTTTCTTCCATACCAAATCCACCGAATATTTCAATACATTCGTTAAAATCTGTATATTAACACCCCCTCTAAGGCGAAGACAACCAGAAAATAAACCACAACGCCTCGTCATGTACTGGAACAATATTGGCCAATCAGTCAGTAAGTAAAATATTTGCTTTCTCGTATATACACAGGAGCGTCTGTAACATTCATTATTTCTATTCTTAACTGGTTGACCAGACCAGACCAGACCGGACACCTGATGCGAGTCATTTCTTACCAAGGCAATGTAGGATGTTAGACATTCCCGTTCAGCATTATGTTTCGACAATGTGACAAAATCACTTTCAAACATTGGGTGGTTAAGAAATCTCCCGTCAAAAGGCAAAACCTATTATACCGCAGAAAAACCTAATATCTCAATAGTCGAAGCAATGGATACGCTGGGGTTTAATATTCATTCATTACGTTTTCTTTGGTTTTCTCAAAATAAGAAAAAGGGTGAGTTACTAGGTTTTGCCTTTAGACGGGAGAAATGGAGATGTCTTGCGTTTGTAATCCTCCTTAATTACCCGCCATTTATATCTACTTTCTTATTTACCGATATTTGGAAAAATAAACGTATGTCAATTCCCATATCCATATTGGTGCTTATCTACTACTGTTAAGCATTTACGGTTGTACTTGACAAGGAGTAGGGTCGCATATCCAACCTTGTGGGTTTTCTCCGGGTCCTCCCCCCCACCGCTGCTAAAGACCCCTACGCGCTAGCGAATTATTGAATTAAAATTAAATCATATGTTAGTCCCGAAATGAACTAGTTTGTGTCGAGTGGACGTTAACCTCCCCCTCCCCTCTCTCTCTCTCTGTCTCTCTCTCCCTCTATCTCTTTTAAGCATTTAACTAATAAATGAATTGTCTGCTGTTAGTTATGTTGATTATTTGTCAACAAAAGAAAAGAGATATATTAACAGCCAACAAAAGTCTTGTCTTCATTCATTCAACAACGAAGATTAAAGAAAATACACCAGTATTGCACTTTTACAATGATCCATAATCATTGATGGCTTGGTTGATTCTTTTTTTTAAAAAACACTGCTATAGCTTAAAGCTATCGAAAACTATTTATCAATATTAAATCTGTGTTAATAAGTATTCTTCGATTATTTTTTGTAGAACGCGTAGGATTTCTTCCAATTATTTGAATTCCCAAAAGCAATCATGGTTTTTTTATGATTTAATTTGTAAACATTTTTATAGCTAAATTAAGTCGTGGATGATATAACTCATAGTTTTTGTATTGGATTTGTATTTTAAAAGTACATGTATCAAAATACACCTACACATCAATAATGTCTCGAAAAAGATAGCTATGGACAACAGCATATTCATTCTGATGTAGATTTACAACCTTGCATCCATCGGTGGGTAAGGCGTTGGCTCGCTAGCGTTAAGGTCGGGTGTTCGATCCCTGCATTTGCCGGTAATGCTCATCGAGATTTTTCGGCGTGGTTCCCCTTGACAGTGATGCAGGACGAAGGGCCTGATGATGGCAGTTTCCGTGCGGATGGTGCGAAAATTCTAGCTCTCGTGTACACATGGCGTGCACGTGAAAGATCCCTTGACAGTTGGATTTCGTTAAAAGAGTAGGCAGTAGTGCCGCTCTCCGGGCAAAATTTCCTTCATAGCACAATGTATGGCGTATGCCCTCTTCATTAGCCCAGTTCATATTTTAACCTAAAGCCTATAACATTTGTACCACTGCTTAGACACAAATATGAATTGGGGAGTACTTCCGATGAACGATCTTTACACCATCTTCTGTTTCCGGAAACTCGTGGAAAGAAGGTTTTTAATTCACCTAATAGGATGATATTCAATCTTCATAATGTGATATCGTTATCAGTTGACTGGAGTTCTAGCATGTCATTGATGACCTAGTGTACATTGACTTTAATCAAACTAAACCATTTACTTAATCATGTGTTTCTGTTTTGAAAGTAGGGTCGCCTGTCCAATCTCGTGGGTTTTCCCCCACTGCTAAATACCCCTACGCGCAAGCGATCTGTTTATATAAAATTGAACCATGTTTTAGTCCCGAAATGTCCCAGTCTGTGTCGAGTGGTCGTTAAACCCCATCTCTCTCCCCCCCTCTCTCCCTCTCTCTCTCTCTCTCTCTCTCTAAACCGGTTTGTTGTCATAAATATTTATTTATTATTATTTTTTTTTTTGGGGGGGGGGGGTGGATGGAAATGGTTAGCGTGCGCATGCTTTATAAAAAGGCTGTCATTGAGTCAACTGGCGTGGTTTCGAACCCCTGTTGTACGCGGCAAGGAGTAGGGTCGTCTGTCCAACCTCATGGGTTTTCTCCGGGTCCACCGGTTTCCCCCCACTGCTTAACACCCCTAGACGCAAACGAAATTAAACCATATGCTTGTCCCTAAATGACCTAGTTTGTGTCGAGTGGACGTTAAACCCCATTTCTCTCTCCCCCTCTCTCTCCCCCTCTCTCTCTCTCTCTCTTCCTCGCTCTCGCTCTCTCATAAAATACGTAAGTGTCAAGACGCATGTGGACATCCTGTCAACGTCTAATAATGGATTATTAATATGACACAAAGGATACAAGTAGTGCTAACATGGTGATTCTCAAGTGAAATAATAATCGGAATACATGCCAAGTGAAATAACAATCGAAATACATGCCAAGTGAAATAATACACAGAATACATTGGAAAATGTAAAAAAAAAAATAATATAACAACGGAAATATACAAGTGAAATAATAATCCAACAGTGAGGTTGATGTTCCCTGTCGATATTCCAAAATAAATAGATGAAACATACTAATTAATTGTAAATGTATCTTTTTCAAAATATCGAGCAATCAAACTGATTATCGGAACATGCTCATCGCCGAAGATAGGCAAGCCATTGATGTATATAATTAAACCATACACAAAGTTTCATCACTCTCACTCAATTAGAATCAAATTTATCGAGCTCGAAAGTCTCAACCAATCAAACTGCTTATCACTCTGCTTACCCTGAGCCGAAAATGCTTATTATCGAACTTAGTCAAGATATTGTTGTAATGAAACTATACGCTACGTTTTATTACTCTCTCTTTATATAACCAAAGATATCGTGTCGCAAAGCATCAGCCAATCAAATGGCTTATCTCTGTGTCCCCTAACTAGAAAACGCTTGTCATAAAACTCCATCAAGGCGTTCACCTAATAAACACCTACACCAAGTTTGGACATCCTAGTTTAATGGGAAGGAGAGTCATTGTCTCCCTAAAAGTGTGACGGACAGACAGCCGGGCGGACAATATGTATTGTATTTGCAAGACAGCAATATACTATGCCCACACGTTTTGAACACGTGATATCCCAAATTAACCCGAGAAGCAAAATATCCCAGAAAAAACCTTTCTTCTAATTTAAAAGCTTTTTTTTCTAAAAAGCCACAGAACGAAAATAATCTACATTCATCTCATATTTGCTATAAAAATGTGTTTTCATCTCTACGTGTTGTGTATTTTTACAATAGTTTATATGTCATCTGTCGAGGAATATGTGAATATTTTTTATAAGTTATCAAGGCAATTTAATCGTACGGAGTTATTTTTTATGATGGTTTATCATGTTTAATTTAATCACTTGTGTATGGAACTCTGCACAAATCAAAAATATTTTATAATGCGTTTATATCACGCCATTTTCATTCAGAAAGAAACACCAAAAAAACATTACGTAGTCCGAGTTTGTGTGTGTGTTTTTTTTTTGCTTTTTTAAAAATAAATAAATAAAAAGTTTTTTATATTTATCAAGAAAGTAGCTTAAAGGTTTAATATTTTAATGAAGTTTTAACTTGCAGTGCAAAACAAAACTAACAAAACCAAAAACCGGCGCTATGGTCTACTCTTATATCGATTTCCAGCTGCCAAATGATCTTTTACGTGCAAGCCAATGTGTACGCGGGACCTCGTTTTTGGTGCAATTCAAACGACTAGATGGCTGTCCTTGCCAGAAAGAGAGAGAGAGTGAGAGAGAGAGAGAGAGGGAGAGAGTTAGAGAGAGAGAGATTGGATTTAACGTCCACGCGACACAATTGGGTCATTTCTAGACTAACACATTGTTCAATTTTATTTCAGAAGGGGTTTAGCAGTAGGAAGAATCCTGAGAAACGCCACACGAGGTTTAACAGGCGACAATACTCCTTGTTACGTATAACCAGGAATCGAAACCATGCCAGTTGACTCAATGGCAGGTCTTATGATACAGCGCGCACGTGCTAACCATTCGGCCATCAGACCCGCCCGTTGTTGTCAGGTCCTCCGTCCTGCACCACTGACATGGGAAATCCCCGCCTGGATATCCCGACGAACTTTATCGGCCATCACCGGGATCGAACCCGTGACCTCCAGGCTAGTGAGCCAGCGATTTACTAACTTGGCCACCATGGCTCTTCAAACTGCATCGCGTATATCCGTTTTCACAAACCCTGTCGGAATACAACCATTAAATCTTCTTGTGCCAAACGCTTAACCCAATTTCACTTAAGTTTATTAAATGTAAACCCGAAAAGGTCATCACGGTGGCTAAGTGGGTAAGGTCGGGTGTTCGATCGCTGCATTGGCCGAGAAAGTTCATCCAGATTTTCCGGCGTGGTTCCCGCTGGTCAGTGATGCATTACGGAGGGTCTGTCAAGGACAGCTGTCTAGTCGTTTGGACGGTACGAAAAATTGAAGTCCCGTGTACGCATAGGCGTGCCCGTTAAAGATCCATGGATAGTTGGAGTTCGATATAAGAGTAGGCCGTAGCCGCGCTGTCCGAGTAAAATAAATTGCCCTCATAGCACACTGTATGGCGTATGCCCTTCTTTATTAGCCTAGTTTAGGAACAGAACAGTAGGACGTTAAACCCCCATTTCATTTCATTTCATTCTGTCTGGCAACACGTTGAATATTTTGTAGAGAGGAATAGTACCAGGTTCCGGTAATATTACAGTGAGAAATGGTAGGGCTTTATGATAAAATTAGTCCCGAAATGACCTAGTTGTGTTGAGTGGACGTTAAACCCCATTTCTCTCCATATCTCCCCCTCTCCCCCTCTCTCTCTCTCTCTCTCTCTCTCTCTCTCTCTTTATGATAAAACAGAAAGATATCATGATTGATGTAAATCAACGGGGCATTAAGACTTCCAACTTTATCTCTCGATAATATCCCTTTTATTGACCTTTTAGTCTTTTTATCATTCTTCCTATTACTCTTTGATTCTCTTCATCTATAGAATAACATATGATGTCTTAGTGGTGCTTATTACATTCTGGTGTATTCTCATGTCTCTGTATCCTAGAATCGCAGGAATCGGTGCCACTCAATGTATAAATATGATCAATATCAGCTAATCTGGCCACTACTAGTAGAGCTATAAAACTTGTATATTTTAAGATTTACAATATATCACCGAGATATGGTGCCCTATATCACAAAATCACCGATGAAGAATAATTACGTTGTATTTATAAGGTATTTTAGAATATAACATATCTGCTATCTAACATGAAATCATAGCCGTTACAAACCGAGCACTTGATATCTTTCTATTTAAAAAAACCCTCACTAAAATATGAAAAATGAAGTTATTTAAAATATAATAAAGAACTGTAAAAGATAAACAAAAAAAACCCACATAAATAAAACATAGTTGAAAACGAGAGAAGTAGAGAAATAAAGTTTAACGTAAACTCGACACAAACTAGGTCATTTTAGGACTAAGATAATATATCTCAATTTTATATTAATAATGCACTTGCGAATAGAGGTCTTTAATAGTGGGGGAAACCGGGGGACCCAGCAGGTTGAACTGGCGACCCTACTCTTTGTCAAATACCACCGGGGAATCGAAACAACGTAAGTTGACTCAATGACAGACCTTGTATTAGACAGTGCGCACGCACTACCCCCCCCCCCCACCTATTAAAAAAAAGGATGGGCTTTTTTTTACTTCTCTTAAAATCTCTAGGGATTGGCTGTTCGGCAACATACGGTGTCTTTTCTTAAAATCGCTAGGGATTGGCAACGTAAGTTGACTTAATGTCAGACCTTGTATTAAACAGTGCGCACGCACTACCCCCCCCCCCCCGCCATAGTAAGAATTGAATGAATATCAATTGAAAACCTATTTAAAAAAAGGGTGGCTTTTTTTACTTCTCTTAAAATCTCTAGGGATTGGCTGTTCGGTAACATATGGTGTCTTTTCTTAAAATCGCTGTTCCGTTAATTAAAAGAAAGACTGTCCTTCGTTTATGGAATTGGTGCACTGAAAGACCTATAATGTTACTCATTCCATTGGGATTGTTTGGATTATTGTTCGGAAATAAAACCATTTTTAGCGGTCTTACTAATCATCAACACTATCATTTCTGCTAATAACGTCTAACGTATTGTAAATAATGACCAAACAGATATGCATTAAAGATTGGCTGTTTTTGCTATAAAAGTTCAAAAATAGATAATGAAAAATGAATATTTTGAAAACTTCAGAAAATTACTTTATTCTGTGCAAAGTTATATGTGTTTGAAATTTTGACAAAATGTAGTGCAGGTTATACATTATCGTTTTTACTCTCAAATCACCGCGGTAGCCTGAAGAAAGGAGTACTTGCTAAAGCCAAAGCCCAAGCCCCCCTAGCCGGGCCTGTTTATGCAGGGGTGCTCTGGGATTAAATAAGAAAAGCTTAACACCAACCCTGTCACAGATACGGATTTCAACATTAAAAGCCATTTACAATGATAGATAGATCATTGAATAAAAGCCATACTAGTATACGGAAGTTAATCTAACTAATGTAAATACCTCAACAGATAATAGAAATCTGGGTTTACAGATAAGCATTAAGGTTGATTGTAAACACAATCTATAGGATATCGTGTAACATGTTAAAATTTTCATTAAAAGATGCCTGGCCATTGATAAAATTACATCCAATAGCCGATTGATACCTCTTCAATTTATGTATAATAATATGATTATGGAATCTATTTATATGGACTTCGCTTCGGTTATGTTTTTGCTTTCAAGGAGATATTGTAGAAAAGAAAGAGTCTTGGTGTTTAAAAAAACGTAACTTAGGTTTTTCAGAAAAGCCGAGATTTTAAAAGAAACCGATATTTATTTTATTTCTTTTTTGAACGAAGACCCCTTTTTGTCAATTTTATTGAAAATACATTTATAGACGATACAAATAATATATTAGAACACTTCACAACAGCTTTGAATAAAAACGGAAACGATTGAATGCAAATCAGTTTATATACATGCATATTACATTATTATATGCGTTGTGACCCATTTTCCTCAATTTCTCGGTTTCAAATGTTAGCGATTTAGCTCCTTTCGCAAAGAATATAAATACCAGAGCTTAAACTCTTAGAATTTTTAAATTAATATTCAACAATTAGTATTTATGAGGACAATTATTCTGACCTGTATAGACTTAATACTGACTTGGGATTATTTCTTTTATTAAAATATAGATAGCTTTTCTTCCATACCAAATCCACCGAATATTTCAATAAATTCGTTAAAATCTGTATATCAACTACCCCCCCCCCCTCCTCCCTAAAAATATAACACACCAATTCTAAGGCGATGACAACCAGAAAAAAACCCACAACGCCTCGTCATTAACTGGAACAATATTGGCCAATCAGTCAGTAAGTAAAATATTTGCTTTCTCGTATATACACAGGAGCGTCTGTAACATTCATTATTTCTATTCTTAACTGGTTGACCAGACCAGACCAGACCGGACACCTGATGCGAGTCATTTCTCACCAAGGCATTGTAGGATGTTAGACATTCCCGTTCAGCATAATGTTTCGACAATGTGACAAAATCACTTTCAAACATTGGGTGGTTAAGAAATCTCTCGTCAAAAGGCAAAACCTATTATACCACAGAAAAACCTAGTATCTCAATAGTCGAAACAATGGATACGCTGGGGTTTAATATTCATTCATTACGTTGTCTTTGGTTTTCTCAAAATAAGAAAAGTTGAGGTACTAGGTTTTGCCTTTAGACGGGAGAAATGAAGATGTCTTGCGTTTGTAATCTTCCTTAATTACCCGCCATTTATATCTACTTCCTTATTTACCGATATTTGGAGAAATAAACGTATGTCAGTTCCCATATCCATATTGGTGCTTATCTACTACTGTTAAGCAATTACGGTTGTACGTGACAAGGAGTAGGGTCGCATATCCAACTTCGTGGGTTTTCTCCGGGTCCCCCGCCCCCCCCACTGCTAAAGACCCCTACGCGCAAGCGAATTATTGAAATAAAATTAAACCATATGTTAGTCCCGAAATGAACTAGATTGTGTCGGGTGGACGTTAACCTCCCCCCCTCCCCCCTCTCTCTCTCTCTCTCTCTCTCTCTCTCTATCTCTTTTAAGCATTTAACTAATAAATGAATTGTCTGCTGTTAGTTATGTTGATTATTTATCAACAAAAGAATAGAGATATATTAACAGCCAACAAAAGTCTTGTCTTCATTCATTCAACAACGAAGATTAAAGAAAATACACCAGTATTGCACTTTTACAATGATCCATAATCATTGATGGCTTGGTTGATTTTCTTTTTTAAAAAACACGGCTAGCTTAAAGCTATCGAAAACTATTTACCAATATTAAATCTGTGTTAATAAGTATTCTTCGATTATTTTTTGTAGAACGCGTAGGATTTCTTCCAATTATTTGAATTCCCAAAAGCAATCATGGGTTTTTTATGATTTAATTTGTAAACATTTTTATAGCTAAATTAAATCGTGGATGATATAACTCATAGTTTTTGTATGAGTTTTGTATTTTAAAAGTACATGTATCAAAATACACCCACACATCAATAATGTCCCGAAAAAGATAGCTATGGACAACAGCATATTCAAAAGGAAGACTTAAATATGAACTCATTCTGTTGTAGATTTACAACCTTGCATCCATCGGTGGGTAAGGCGCTGGCTCGCTAGCGTTAAGGTCGGGTGTTCGATCCCTGCATTTGCCGGGAATGCTCATCAAGATTTTTCCGGCGTGGTTCCCCTCGACAGTGATGCAGGACGGAGGGCCTGATGATGGCAGTTTCCGTGAGGATGGTGCGAAAATTCGAGCTCTCGTGTACGTCATGGCGTGCATGTGAAAGATCCCTTGATAATTGGAATGCGATAAAAGAGTAGGCAGTAGTACCGCTTTCCGGGCAAAATTTCCTTCATAGCACAATGTATGGCGTATGCCTTCTTTATTACCCCAGTTCATATTTTAACCTTAAGCCTAACATTTGCACCACTGCTTACACAAAAAAAGATATTGGTGAGTAATTCCGATTAACGATCTTTACACCATCTTCTGTTTCTGGAAACTCGTGGAAAGAAGGTTTTTAATTCACCTAATAGGATGATATGCAATCTTCATAATGTGATATTGATATCAGTTGACTGGAGTTCTAGCATGTCATTGATGACCTAGTGTACATTGACTTTAATCAAACTAAACCATTTACTTAATCATGTGTTTCTGTTTTGAAAGTAGGGTCGCCTGTCCAATCTCGTGGGGTTTCCCCCACTGCTAAGACCCCTACGCGCAAGCGAATCGTTTATATAAAATTGAACCGTGTGTTAGTCCCGAAATGACTCAGTTTTTGTCGAGTAGACGTTAAACCCCATTTCTTCCTCTTTTTCTCTTCTGTTTTGTCATAAATATTTTAAAATACGCAAAGGGTTCGTATCAAGATGCTTGTGGACATCCTGTCAACGTCTAATAATACAAATAAATGGACGTGGACCATGCTACAAAAGTAGTCCCTTCAGTTTCTAATAATCGTACAATTTAGTTGAACCCCTCACACAAGTGGATCATTAATATGACACCAAGGATATTAGTAGTAATAAAATGGTTCTCAAGTGAAATAATAATCGGAATACATGTCAACTGAAAATAATACACGGAAAATAAAGGGTATACAAAGTGAGGTTGATGTCCCCCGCCGACACCCCAAAATAAATGGATGGCACATACTAGTTAAAGATACATTATGGGAGATGAGATAACGAGTTGGCAGTTCTCACTATAATAGTTAAAACTACATAATGTAAAGGCAATTCGCTGAAAGTTTCAGTCAAATTGATCCACTATTAACCGTGAACCATTCGAATGAAAGTTCCGCTTAGCCTCGATCATCATTACTGAAGTCGGTAAGGCGAAACTAATAGTCTCGATTATCCATTTATTTGTTTAATCACGAAGGAAAGCTTTCTTGCAAATCGGACAACAATCCAACAAATATAGCAGACTAGTCTTACCATCGAGAGATTATTGTGGTTTGAATAAGTTAGTTAATGTATAATTTATAATTTATATAACATCTGAAGCCTAACTTAAGACTTGCAGTAATCAGATTTAGCTCTTGAATAAAGTAACTTTAATTGCACTTTTATCTTTTTCAAAATATCGAGCAATCAAACTGATTATCTGAACATGCTCATTGTCGAAATTAGGCAAGCCATTACTGTAATTAAACCATACACAAAGTTTCATAGCTCTCACTCAATTAAAATCAAATTTATCGAGCTCCAAAGTATCGACCAATCAAACTGCTTATCATTCTGCTTACCCTGAACCGAAAATGCTTATTATCGAACTTAGTCAAGGTCTTTTATTATGCTCGCTTTTTTAAAACCAAACTTATCGTGTCCCAAAGCACCAACCAATCAAATGGCTTATCTCTGTGTCCCCTAACTAGAAAACGCTTGTCATAAAACTCCATCATGGCATTCACCTAATAAACACCTACACCAAGTCATTGTCTTCCTAAAAGTGTGACGGACGGACCGACAGACAGACGGGCGGACAATATGTATTGTATTTGCAAGACAGCAATATACTATGCCAGCCCACACGTTTTAAACACGTGATATCCCAAATTAACCCGAGAAGCAAAATATCCCAGAAACCACCTTTCTTCTAATTTAAAAGCTTTTTTTTCTAAAAAGCCACAGAACGAAAATAATCTACATTCATCTCATATTTGCTATAAAAATGTGTTTTCATCTCTACGTGTTGTGTATTATTACAATAGTTTATATGTCATCTGTCAAGCAATATGAGAATATTTTTTATAAGTAATCAAGGCGATTTAATCGTACTGAGTTATTTTTTAGGATGATTTATCATGTTTAATTTAATCACTTGTGTATGGAACTCTGCACAAATCAAAAATATTTTATAATGCGTTTATATCACGCCATTTTCATTCAGAAAGAAACACCAAAAAAACATTACGTAGTCCGACTTTGTGTGTGTGTTTTTTTTTTGTTTTTTTAAAAATAAATAAATAAAAAGTTTTTATATTTATGAAGAAAGTAGCTTAAAGGCTTAATATTTTAATGAAGTTTTAACTTGCAGTGCAAAACAAAACTAACAAAACCAAAAACCGGCGCTATGGTCTACTCTTATATCGAATTCCAGCTGCCAAATGATCTTTTACGTGCACGCCAATGTGTACGCGGGACCTCGTTTTTGGTGCAATTCAAACGACTAGATGGCTGTCCTTGCCAGAAAGAGTGAGTGTGTGAGAGAGAGAGAGAGAGAGAGAGAGAGAGAGTTAGAGAGAGAGGAATTGGATTTTACGTCCACGCGACACAATTAGGTCATTTCAGAAGGGGTTTAGCAGTAGGAAGAAACCTGAGAAACGCCACACGAGGTTTAACAGGCGACCATACTCCTTGTTAAGTACAACCAGGAATCGAAACCATGCTAGTTGACTCAATGGCAGGTCTTATGATACAGCGCGCACGTGCTAACCATTCGGCCATCAGACCCGCCTGTTGTTGTCAGGTCCTCCGTCCTGCACCACTGACATGGGAAATCCACGCCGGAATATCCCGACGAACTTTATCGGCCATCACCGGGATCGAACCCGTGACCTCCAGGCTAGCGAGCCAGCGACCTACTAACTTGGCCACCATGGCTCTTCAAACTGCATCGCGTATATCCGTTTTCACAAACCCTGTCGGAATACAACCATTAAATCTCCTTGTGCAGAACGCTTAACCCAATTTCACTTAAGTTTATTAAATGTAAACCCGAAAAGGTCATCACGGTAGCTAAGTGGGTAAGGTCGGATGTTAGACCCCTGTATTGGCCGAGAAAGTTCATCCAGATTTTCCGGCGTGGTTCCCGCTGGTCAGTGATGCATTACGGAGGGCCTGTCAAGGACAGCTGTCTAGTCGTTCGGACGGGACGAAAAATTTAAGTCCCGTGTACGCATCGGCGTGCCCGTTAAAGATCCACCGATATAAGAGTAGGCCGTAGCCGCGCTGTCCGAGTAAAATAAATTGCCCTCATAGCACACTGTATGGCGTATGCCCTTCTTCATTAGCCCAGTTTAGGAACAGAACAGTAGGACGTTAAACCCCATTTTATTTCATTTCATTCTGTAAGCCAGCAGCATGTTTAGCAACACGTTGAATATTTTGTAGAGATAAATAGTACCAGGTTCCGGTAATATTACAGTGAGAAATGGTAGGGCCTTATGATAAAATTAGTCCCGAAATGACCTAATTGTGTTGAGTGGACGTTGAACGCCATTTCTCTCTCTCTCTTTCTCTCTCTCTCTCAAACGCCATTTCTCTCTCTCTCTCTCTCTCTCTCTCTCTCTCTCTTTCTCTCTCTTTATGATAAAACAGAAAGATATCATGATTGATGTAAATCAACGGGGCATTAAGACTTCCAACTTTATCTCTCGATAATATCCCTTTTATTGACCTTTTAGTCTTTTTATCATTCTTCCTATTACTCTTTGATTCTCTTCATCTATAGAATAACATATGATGTCTTAGTAGTGCTTATTACATTCTGGCGTATTCTCATGTCTCTGTATCCTAGAATCGCAGGAATCGGTGCCACTCAATGTATAAATATGATCAATATCAACTAATCTGGCCACTACTAGTAGAGCTATAAAACTTGTATATTTTAAGATTTACAATATATCACCGAGAAATGGTGCCCTATATTGGGCTATATCACAAAATCACCGATGAAGAAAATTACGTTGTATTTATAAGGTATTTTAGAATATAACATATCTGCCATCTAACATGAAATCATAGCCCTTACAAACCGAGCACTTGATATCTTTCTATTACATATTAAAAAAAACGTCACTAAAATATGAAAAAGTTATTTAAAATATAATAAAGAACTGTAAAAGATAAACAAAAAAAACCCCACATAAATAAAACGTAGTTGAAAACGAGAGAAGTAGAGAAATAAAGTTTAACGTAAACTCGACACAAACTAGGTCATTTTAGGACTAACATAAAATATCTCAATTTTATATTAATAATGCACTTGCGAATAGAGGTCTTTAACAGTGGGAGGAAACCGGGGGACCCAGCAGGTTGAACTGGCGACCCTACTCTTTGTTACATACAACCGGGGAATCGAAACAACGTAAGTTGACTTAATGACAGACCTTGTATGATACAGTGCGCACGCACTATCCCCCCCCCCGCCATAGTAAGAATTGAATGAATATCAATTGAAAACCTATTTAAAAAAAAGGGTGGGCTTTTTTTACTTCTCTTAAAATCTCTAGGGATTGGCTTCTCGGTTAATTAAAAGAAAGACTGTCCTTCGTTTATGGAATTAGGGCACTGAAAGACCTATAATGTTACTCATTCCATTGGGATTGTTTGGCTAATCCTAAATGACAAGCATGTGTAGATGAGCTCAGAAATAAAACCATTTTTAGCGGTCTTACTAATCATCAACACTATCGGTTTCGGTAATAACGTCTAACGTATTGTAAATAATGAACAACCAGATATGCATTAAAGATTGGTTGTTTTTGCTATAATAGTTCAAAAATAGATAATAAAAAATGAATATTTTGAAAACATTCAGTCAAATTACTTTATTCTGCGCAAAGTTATAAGTGTTTGAAATTTTGACAAAATGTAGTGCAGGTTATAAATTATTGTTTAAACTCTCAAATCACCGTGGTGATTTAATCTATTTAAAACCGAAGCCATCCGATGACACAATGAGTTGATATAGGCTTGTTTAATGTTTAATTATTAATGTATGTAACATTTAAAGGCAGAAAAAGACAGAAGGTAGTTTTAAACGATTTCACAACTAATAGCTGAATTATTGACAGACAGAGCCAAATAAATAAACAACTCGTCTCTGTGATTTTATCGTGCTGATCAAAGATCTAGGTACTACATAATGGTTCTTATCTATAAGTTTTACAAATAGTTTGAATAGTATAGACTGTATAAATCTTGTCGTTATTACGCCGCTTTGTCATAGTTTTGCCATTTTTTTTCAATACATCATTTAACCAACGGTTGTCCGGCAAGATACACCCACATTTTGCCACCCACACATAGAACGAGTTTTTTATTTTTAAAAAAGCGATTTTTTTCCACAATCAGCGGTCATATCGAATAATAATAATCCTTGATATTTATAGCACAAAATCACTTTTAATAGCTCCTTTGCGCTTTGAAATCAATGCGAATAAGCTGCGTGAAAAAGCATCAACAGATAATAGAAATCTGTGTTTAAAGATAAGCATTAAGGTTAACTGTAAACACATTCTAGAGAGAGAGAGAGAGAGAGAGAGAGAGAGAGAGAGAGAGAGATGGGGTTGTGTCCACTCGACACAAATTAGGTCATTTCGGGACTAACATATGGTTTAATTGTATTTAAATAATTCGCTTGGACGTAGGGGTCTTTAGCAGTTGGAGGAAATCGGAGGACCCGGAGAAATCCCACGAGTCTGGACAGGCGACCCTACTCCTTGTCACGTACAACCGGGAATTCGAAACCACGCCAGTTGACTCAATGCCAGGCACGTGCTAACCATTCAGCCATTGTTTGACATTTACCTTTTCTATAAAATATTGTATTTTCGATGCGGCGTTTTTCAGCATCAGGGCATATCTGAAAGCTCGCGAATTTAACAATCAGCTGATACCCAACTATTTTATTTGATCGCCTGTGAGTTAAATGATAATGGTTTATTTTGTATATATTTGATTCCAACAGAATATAATCCCTGGCTTGGTCTCCTGTTTATCGGTCTTGGTAGCTTGCCCACGTTTGTCGATCTTTATAGCTTGCTCGAGCTACAGAGATTATTCTTTGGTGATTAAAAAAAAATCGCCAAGCGACGATCTAGTGGTGTGCGTTAATTCTAAATCTTAACACCTTGCCCGGGTGGTACTTTTTACCGCCGACCACCGCCGACTACCGCCGACCAAATGCTTTTTACCGCCGACCGTCGTTTATGTACCGCCGACCAATTACTAGTTACCGCCGACCAAATGCTTAATGATTCCTTGTTACCGCCGACTATTTTACAGTTGTTTCTTCATAAAAAAGAATACACCAAGAAAGTTTTTTTTTTATATTTGAGGTGTAATCACCTACAACTGTCGAAAAACGTCCATATATATTTTTAAAGATAGTAAGCTGGCACTGCCAGGCAGGATACGCCCACATTTTCGAGAGATGGATAGAGGACAAGCAATACCGAAAGTGATAAAAAGCATTTGGTCGGCGGTGGTCGGCGGTGGTCGGCGATGGTCGGCGGTGGTCGGCGGTAAAAAGTACCACCGGTTTCATAAAGTCTGTCATCGAATCCCCGGTTGCACGTGGCAAGGAGTAGTAGGGTTTTCTCAGGATCCTCCGGTTTCCCCCCACTGCTAAAGACCCCTACGCGCACGCGAATTATTAAAAAAAAATAAACCATATGTTAGTCCCGAAATGACCTAGTTTGTGTCGAATAGACGTTAAACCCCATTCTCTCTCTCTCTTCTCTCTCTCTTTATCTTTGGATGAGTTGTCTTCTAACTTGGGTTGAGTTGTCTTTGGATGAGTTGTCTTTTGGGTGAGTTGTCAGGTATTCTTAGTAACCTTATGGTGAGTAGATGTCAGATACAAACATAGAAGGCAAACCTCAAACAACCGCCCTTCAATTTGAAATTGGTCGGCCATGTGGAAGCATCTCTTCACATTAGCCAATATGGCAAGTCTCTCGTATCAAACAGGTTAGTAAATTTTTAATAGTAGGACTTTAAACCCCCATTTAAATAGTCGATCAATATTTTTACGTGATGATAAGAGATGGATATGTCCAACCCAGTAGGTTTCTCTGAGTCTTTCGTGTTTTTTTTCATTGCTAAATAAAATTATACCATATGTAAGTCCTGCAATTACTTAGTTTGTGTCGAGTGGACGTTAAATAAGAGTTACGTGTTTTATTTGCACTAAACCGGACCTAAAAAAATATGCACAGAGTAAGATGGCCGGGTGTTACAAACCGTAGGCATTGTACATTATTAAAGGGGAAGTGCTAGCTTTCACAAGTTATACAAATCAAGTGACAAATTTGAGACGTATTTTCTGATTTATCGCCGACCTCACATGAATAATGAACGTTTGTATTTCTTTGGCGTAGCATCATAAAGTTTTAAAAGATTATTGTATAGGCCAAGGCTAGAGTCTGTCACACAGAATTAACCATTTTATTTACTTCCATATTTCTATTACATATGACAGACATATCTCCTCTTATGGGTCGGACGATGGCGGCGTGGTAGTGTTCTTTGGGTAAGCTGCCCTTTTTTTTAAATAAACGATCTTCACCATATTAATTACAATATTTTCGTCAAACTAGGACTACATAGACTAGTTTCTTTCCTATATCGAGCCTGTGAGGTATAGTCCAATGTTACTGACATATTCGTAAATGTAATCCTTTAACACCAATGTATTTGTCAATTGATTTGAGTTTAGGAAAATAGCTAATGCTAATTTAATTCGTGTTTTTATTTTTGTTTTCAGATTACACTAAAGGAGACAATAAGTTTATGATATCATAGAGAGGTCCACACACGTTATTATTTATCTTGTACTGGGTCTGTCTTTATATTCTTGCTTGTTGGTGTTGTATAAGCTTGGCTTGTGCACCAGATTCGTTTGTAAATATCATGTGTAGTTTTTCCATGATTTATTATTAGGTATTTTGGGTTGAAAGTTGTAGACACGGGGAGTAATTAAATTGGGATATATATAAATATGGCACCAACCAGCATCAACTAATCCCACAACTCCTTAGGCAACTAATTCTTTTTTGCATGTTTTTCACCTTTTACACTATTTTGCATTTGCATAGGGGTGCTATATTTAATATATTCTGATATTTGGTTTATCTTAGATTGTCAATGCCTTTAACGTAATTGCAAATTTCTCCTGGGAGCCCAGTACAGATAATCTTGTATAACGTTTTTCTATGATAACTTAGATGTATTCTTGATAATGGGGTCTAGAGAGCTTACGGATACAGGTGAGTTATTCGTCACCATTGGTAGATTTTAATATTTTTGGGTATGACAATACAAAAAAGTAAAACATGCTGTCTTTTTTATTAGTCCATAAACAAATTGTATTTTACAGTATTATTATTGTAAGTTTGTTATAAAAAAAAAGGTTGTCTAGGAAAATCTAACTAGACATAAATATATTTTGGTCTTCAAAAATAGTGACGGTGCCGGTTAAAGGACATAAACTGAGATTAGATGAAGTATGGAAATTTAGAATGCACAATACTTAATAATCCTCCTCTCATTCACAGGGTCGTGGGGATATGTTTGTAAGGGACGTATAAAGACGGTGATAGTTGTGGATGAGCAGGACATGCAGCATATTATACATGGTGGTATTATTGTACAGTACAGACATTGTACAGGCAATTGTTATGCAATTGATGAGGTAAGCATTAATATTTTCTATAATACAAAATTTCAAACATTATTTATGAGTTTTTTTTAGAACATGAAATGTCGTATAATGTAACACAATGAACCAAAATAGTAGTGGTTATTCATGGGAATTTCACGAATGGGGGTAGCTGATTGTGTTTAAACTTCCCATTTCACTTCTTATCAGTAGTTCAAATATGTATTTGTACGTCTCTAATAATTCACTGTTTTCCTTTTTTTAAAACATTAAACCAAACATACTTGTTATTACAACTTCTCTTGTTCCTGTAGGCAGCAAGTGTGTCTGTTAGCATGCCAAGATACTTTCCGATGTTATAAACACAAAATGTATAACTTTGTATATCTTGCAGGACCACAACAATGTTAAATCACCGAATGAACAATATTCTGATTACCACGGATATAGAACACCGACAGGGTAGGCATTATTGTACAGTACAGACATTGTACAGGCAATTGTTATGCAATTGATGAGGTAAGCATTAATATTTTCTGTAATACAGAATTTCAAACATTATTTCTGAGTTTTATTTAGAATATGAAATGTCGTATAATGTAACACGATGAACCAAAATAGTGGTTATTCATGGGAATTTCACGAATGAGGGTAGCTGATTGTGTTAAAACTTTCCATTTCACTTATCAATATCTTCTTTGAGCGTCATTTAAAGGACCCAAGTCCGTAACTCAAAATCCTCCAAAATCTTTAACATCGAAACACGAATTATTGGCCAATTAAAATCGACAAATTGATAATGTAAACTTACCGGGAAAAGATGAGCTTCTGATATCCGATATTTTAAATAAAATATTTTTTTTGACATTGGTACACGAATCGTGTACCATAATGCGCTTCGGCCCAAGTTTTAATAAGAGACTTGAGGAGCAAGACTAGACATATTGCACGATACCATACGGTGTATGTTGACTGGAATAACCAGATGCTATAGAAATTTGCACTAGATTGAGGCTGCGTGGCTTATTCTGCCGAGCATAACTGATTTGAAATTGCGAAAAAAACGGAAAATATTGAATGTTAATCAAATTATATACATTCATATTACAGTATTATATGCGTTGCAACCCACTTTTGACAATTTCTAGGTCCCAAATGTTAGCGATTAAGCTCCTTTAACAATTGACATAGGTAATAAACACAAACACATAACATGGAACACAATCACTATAATTAAAGCGACGTTTCGTTGAGGATTCTCTCTTGAAAACGTACGAACGCCGCTATAATTAAAATAGTAATTATGTTCCATATTATGTGTTTGTGTTTATTTCTTATCAGTAGTTCAAATATATATTTGTACGTCTCTAATAATTCACTGTTTTCCTTATTTTAAGACATTAAAAAACATACTTGTTAATTACAACTTCTCTAGTTCCTGTAGGCAGCAAGTTTGTCTGTTAGCATGCCAAGATACTTCCTGATATAAACACAAAATGTATAACTTTTTTTTTTTGCAGGACCACAACAATGTTAAATCATCGAATGAACAATATGCTGATTATCACGGATATAGAAGACAGACAGGGTAGGCATTAATACCATACTTTAGTTATTTCTAAATTATCCCTAAACTTTATAAATAAATCAAATTAAACCTTATGTGATATACTTAATTACATAATATGGTTGTCTTTTAATCAAATTATACATATAGACTGTTGAGACATTCCTGGAAACAGAAATTACGCCTTCAAAACTGTGATATTTCAACTGAACGTATCGGTTTACTTTTATAGTAATCATAGTTCAGCTGCAAACTGACCTTTTCTAGTCGCAAAACAATACAGCATGAAGTTGGTTGAGCGCAAGCTGACTTTTTCTTGTCGCAAAACAATACAGCATTACGTTAAGAAACATCCATTCGTAATTTTCGAAAATGTTTCAGATTTGCTGAAATATTAATGATGTTGTACAGGTGGGCACATTTTCAACTATGTCCTTTTTTCAAGCGATAGTATTCATTTGGACAATTTAATTGCTTAGTTTACCTTTTTTTCCAGCTGTGATGTGGATGGATGTAAAGCAGCAGTTTATGGTACCAGGAACTCGACTGGGAAATGGCAGTTGAATAGGGAAATTCTAGATAAGCAATAACAGGTTGATGTATACTGTATATATTTTCTAAATTTTCATGGGTTCGTTGAATAGGTACAGTAAAGAACATTCTGTTGACAAGTTTGAAACACATCTTAAAATAGAGACCCCTTGGAAACATTGACTTTTAGTTAGGCTTGAGGTGTAAAACTACTTGAGGGATAGAGTTTATCTGTTATGCCTAGGGTAACATGTCATAACTTAAACAACAAAGATCACACCGAATATGTTTATCTCTATTGGGAGAAAACACGCCGACGGTCAAATGGGACGGACAGTTTCCTCATACATACACACCTTCTCCTGTCCAAACAGTTTCTTCTACATCCCAAAAACACAAATAAACAGTTTCTTCACTAGTTATGACATTGTTAATCTAGATTCTCGATGAAATATATTCCCGACTTCTGTCTCGTTTCTATGACGTTTCCGTCGATTCTGGTGTGCACACCCAATTCATTGGTCCTCGACGGGGCCAGTTATCTTTGAAGACGTGTGATTGCCCCCCCCCCCCAGTTATCGCTGATAGCTAGTTTACAGTTCTTGGTCGGGAAGTAATTGGCATGGTGTTCGATTCATTAAAATTCACATAGCATTTGGCATGTCTCTCTTGTAGTTTAAACCGATATCCTCACTAAAAGTTTGTCAAATCACTTCTCTATGTAAAGGTATGTCCAAGACATGTTAGCTGATGACTTTACTGTAACATTTTGATTCAAATATTGGTGGGGTTCGTTTGCAATTTGGATTTAACTATTATTATATACCGCCAACAGTCATCAATTTATCTAAAAAAAAGCTTGTTATTGCCAAACTAGTAATTTTTCTAATGAAGTTGTCTACAGATGTCTACTTTATTATTTTTCATTTTATGCATGGTTATGTTTATATATGTAAGGTCAGTAGTGAGTAAACACTTCCAGTTGATCAGAGAAGTTTGGAAAACCCTACCTCCCCCTTCCCAAATGGGAGTTAGGTTTTGGGTAGCCGGCGATCAATACTGACCACTGATGTCAGAAACGCCTACAAAAATCAGAATTTGTAACTTTGGGTAACATAATACTTTATATAGACGTTAGGTTAACATTCAAAATTTTTTATTGTCTATACTTGGGACATGAAACTATATGCGATTCTTAATGAGATCAAATTACATTTCTTCGAAACTTTCGACCGAGCAGCAGGATTTTTTGGGGGTAAATGAGATGTTACCTTTTCATATTTGTATTGCTTTCGAGGGGAGGTTTTGATTAAGGTTTATTTCAGTAATTGTCTAATATTACTCAAATGTAGGCTTTTCTGACAGAATATTTAATGTTTTTTTGGAAACAAATATTCCCATACAATTTGTATTATTGGATTTTTCTTGGTAACTTAATACGATTTAAGAAATAACCATTTCTAAATTGCTCCCATATTAAACAATATTTTGTTTTTATAAGCCGATATTTTATGTCCATTTCTCTGTTAAGCTACATGTCAAACTTCTAAATTTTAGGGTTTTCTAAATTTGGAACACAACCCTTTATGGGAATTTGAACGGGGTCAAACAAATTTCGAAAGTTTCGGCATATCAAAGTGATGTAAGGGTGGGGATGAATCTTGTCCGACAGACCGTCATGGTGTAGGTCAACATTTGAAATTTCCTATTTTCCTAAACTTGGCACATAAACCGTTATGGGAATTAGAATGGGTCAAATTATTTCGAAAATTTGCGACATACCAACATGTAGTCGTGGGTGCGGGGTGGATATGTTTCTGAGGGCAACCCCATTTCGTAGTTTTTAAAATATTGTTTAATATAGACCAAGTGATAATTTATCAGTTAAAATATGTTACATTATTGTTTCTTAAAGTTACATAATTCAAGAGCTAAATCTGATTACTACAAGTCTTAATTTAGGCTTCAGATGTTATAGAAATTATAAATTATACATTAACTAACTTATTCAGACCATAATTAGCTCTCGATGGTAAAGCTAGATGCGATGTTTGTTGGATTGTTGTCCGATTTGCAAGAAAGCTTTCCTCACTAAAAGTCTATCAAATCACTTCTCAATGTAAAGGTATGTCCAAGACATGTAAGCTGATGACTCTACTGTAACATTTTGATTCAAATATTGATGGGGCTCGTTTGCAATTTGGATTTAACTATTGTTATATACCGCCAACAGTCATCAATTTATCTAAAAAAGCTTGTCATTGCCGAACTAGTATTTTTTTTAATGAAGTTGTCTACAGATGTCTACTTTATTATTTTTCATTTTATGCATGATTATGTTTATATATGTAAGGTCAGTAGTGAGTAAACACTTCCAGTTGATCAGAGCAGTTTGGGAAATCCTACCTCCCCCTTCCTAAATGGGAGTTAGGGTTGGGTAGCCGGCGATCAATACTGACCACTTATGTCAGAAACGCCTACAAATATCAGATTTTGTAATTTTGGGTAACTGAATACTTTATATAGACGTTAGGTTAACATTCAAAATTTGTTATTGTCTATACTTGGGACATGAAACTTTATGGGATTCTTAATGAGGTCAAATAACATTTCTTTCGAAACTTTCGACTGAGCGGCAGGATTTTTTTGGGGTAAATGAGATGTTACCTTTTAATATTTGTATTGTTTTCGAGGGGAGGTTTTGATTATCTTATATTACTCAAATGTAGGCTTTTCTGACAGAATATTTGTTTTTTTGGAAACAAATATTCCCATATAATTTGTATTATTGTTTTTCTTGGTAACTTAATACGATTTAATAAATAACCATTTCTAAATTGCTCCCATATTAAACAATATTTTGTTTTTATAAGCCGATATTTTATGCCCATTTCTCTGTTAAGCTACATGTCAAACTTCTAAATTTTGCATTTTTCTAAATTTGGTACACAACCCTTTATGGGAATTTGAACGGGGTCAAACAAATTTCGAAAGTTTCGGCATATCAAAGTGATGTGAGGGTGGGGGGTGAATCTTGTTCCGACAGACCGTCATGGTGCAGGTCAACATTCGAAATTTCCTATTTTCCTAAACTTGGCACATAAACCGTTATGGGAATTAGAATGGGTCAAATTATTTCGAAAATTTTCGACATACCAACATGTAGTCGTGGGTGCGGGGTGGATATGTTTCTCAGGGCAACCCCATTTTTCGAAGTTTTTGAAATATTGTTCAATATAGACCAAGTGATAATTTGTCAGTTAAAATATATTACATTCTTGTAGTTAAAAATCATTTACAAATAAAATATTTCACCATCGCTGTAGTTTGAATCTGATAGAGTGGGTAAACACCAGTCTTGTAATTTTACTGTGAAAAGTTGAACATGTCGGTGGTAGATGAAAAATGAGCTGCGCAATAAGCTTCTGAAATCCATGTTTAGGGAAGTGACGATTATCACAAAATAACCTTGAGGCCAGGAGCGTATTGACCCATAGGGCGAAGGGCCGGGGGGGGGGGGGTGTATTAGACCGGCCATGGAGTGATGATGCTCATGTTTAATGTAGCAGGTAGCTTTAACGGGTCACCAAGCAGTAGCGGATTATCAGTGAGGCTGATGAGGCTGGAACCTCAGGCCCACAGAATTTCTAAAACAAAATTAAAATTTTTTAGTCTTGCCTTATTCGATTAAATACGCATAGACAATGAATGTTAGGGGTGCAGTTTAGGCCCAACGGGAATCAACATAGGCCCAGACTCGAAATTAATTAGGCCCACACCATTTTAAATAGGCCCTATTGCAACTGCCGCCTCAGGCTTCACGAGTCTGGAATGGGCTGGTATAATAGACTTTCTAGGGCCGGAATTCGGAATCCTGCAATGGGAATTCCGAATTCCATCCGAAAATTTCATCGGATTCACTCGACACTGTCGTCCGCAAATTTACTAATTATTAGGTAACCTTAAATTTTAAGACCTCAGCAAAATTTGATCATAGCTGGTCTGCTGGCTGAATATGAGTGCGAGACACTTTCCTGAGGCTGGTGTTAAACATTCCTTGACATTTCTATTAACTCGTTATTTTCAGAGATGAAATTACAGAATTTGGATGTCGGGAATGGTCTCAAAAATGAATTATCTCCTGTACGCCTATGCATGTCCTCTCCCATCACCTCCGTCAACATAGGCATACAAGCCAGGGGGCAGGGGGGGGGGGGCTGGTCCCCTAACTTTCGGGTAAGCTGACTTCTCAGGCAGACGGGTAAAGCGAAAATAAAGTGGAATAGCAGTAAAATACGTTTGCGACCGTCAAATATGGCAACATATACATGAACAAGGAATGCCGGTGTCTGTAAACCAAATTTTTTTTTCTCAGGCATTTCAGGTTCTGCCCCCCCCACCCCAACTGTCCGTCAAGGCCACCTGTTATACGGCCTTGAGGCAGTGAAAGAACGTTATCTCAGTCCCCATCCCCATAAATCAGCTATGCCACCAAATCGCATATTCGGGGTTCATTTTTCAAAATTTTTCCGGAGGAGAGCCACCGGCCCCCGTCCGGCCTCCAAGGTCAGTAAAAGGGGCTGCTCAGATACGGGAGCCCGAGCCGGTTGCCGGCTCCAGTCCGCCCCTGAATGGACGTTAAACCCCATTTCTCTCTCTCTCCAGCAGGTTAGCCACAAATTAACAAATTTTGAGAGCATTTGAAATGTGCAGTAACAAGCAAGGCCGCCATTTTATTTCCCATATCCAATCTTTATTCCGATATGCTAGGGTTTAACGTTGTAAGTGAGAGGGATATTCGGTCTCCCGTCCGATCAGGCAGGTTTCCCCTGAGTTCTTCGGTTTCTTCCTACAGTAATGATCGAAATCATTCGCACGATCTGTGCCAAGGGCCAAATTGGAAAAAGGCCTCAGGCCTAATTTGCTACCCTTGTAAAATGACGCGATTATTTTTATTATTATTCATAAAGCGAGAAAATAGATGGTATCTTTTAACATTCCTAAAATCCTATAATTCATTATTGCCATTTGTATGGCAATTTTGGTCCGATTTTCCTGAAATACGATCTCAACATCCCTTAAGGTTAAACAGTGATATCATCGAACGGTTTTTCAAATCAGATAATAATTGTCACCTCCAGAGGGACCACAAGCTAAAATAGGTGATTTTTCGGACCATCAGGGGCCATAATTCAGGAAATTACGTTCCGATAGGCGCAAATATCAAAAGGAACCAAGATCTTTGGGTTATAAACATGCACGTCAAGTTTCATCAAAATCGGCTCAAAATTGTGACCTCTATAGGGTCCACAAGCTAAAAACGTGATTTTTCGTACAATCAGGGGCCATAATCCATAAAGTTTCGATCCGATACATGCCAATATCGAAAGCAGCCGAGATCTTTTGGTGATAAAGCTATATTTCAAGTTTCGTCAAAATCGGACAAGAATTGTGACCTGTAGAGGGTCCACAAACAATTGTGGACGGACAGACGGACGGACGGAGAGGGGCGACGACATAATACGCCCACATGAAAATGTGGGCGTATAAAAACTACAATTTAGATATTGAAGGGCAAATATCTCTAGATTGTTTCAGCTACTGGTTATAAATAAATAACATTTAGGCTTATCTTCTTTTAGTGCGAACTCTTTTACACCTTTTCGTTTGGTTGGTTTTTTGGCTGGTAATTTTGCTTTCTTTACTACACAAAATTGTTTGTTTGTGAACCAATGATTTCTACTTCGTCACGCTTCCTTTTCGGGTCTTTAAGAAAATTTGCAAAACATTTTTCTTTTGCTCTTCGCTTCAACAGCGCCACTTTTGTTCAGAAACAGAATATGCTTTGCAGCGACCACAAAGTTCATAATCTCTAGAAAAATACAGCATAGATCTTAAAGGGCCAATCCCAATAACTTTTTAGGGAATAAAACTGCTTAATTTTGTGTTAAAATCATTTAAAACCCATTATCTAAGGCCGATCAACTAACCCGATTTTTGTGATACGCCTGTAAATAACTTAAACCGGACAATCTGCATCTGGAAAAGGAGACCTTTGTATCATACAGTATCTGGATAAAACCAGACTTTTTTCTATAAAAATAATATGTAGGTAAAATTTACCTTTTGTTATCAGGTCAGTACATGGGTCATTCACTGTATAGACCTCTCAAGAAATGTAAATCGATTATCAGGTCACCAAATGAAACAAATGACCAGAAATCTTAAAAGGGTTACGTGTCCGGATAAGCAATTTTGGCGTTCACGTCCAAATGACTCAATATTTTGAGTTGAAATTTTGAGACAAGGTATATACACCATTCCCCTATATTTTGGCATTTTATTTTCATACATTCTCAGACTTTTATTTTTGAGCCTCTGTATAATACGGGATTGTCCCTTTAAATTAATTAATTCAAAATTTACACACATATTCAGCTTCTCGATTAATTCTGGAGCCTTTTGAGGTTTCTATAGTCAATGACACATTTAAAAATATGGTTTGCGGATTCACACCTTGCCATATTAAACAACATAGGCATATAGTTCCCATCCAAAGAATAGTGATTAATATTGACCAACAGAAGAGACGTGAGGCGGCAAAGAATTGACCTTTCACTGCAGAGGGTGCAGTCAGTTGTCCTCTTTGTGGTCGTTTGTGTAAGATCTCATATGAGGTCCCACTAATTTGGTGGTAGGTTGGACATTATCGTATTCGATTGTCGACAATATTTATATTATATAATATAATTTATATTTTTTTTTTATCAAACTCCGTGTATTTAATCAAATCTATTTATTTGTCACTAATAATTAAATTAATTTTATATAGTCGGCGGTAACAATTAGGAACCATTAAGCATTTGGTCGGCGGTAATTATATTACGGTCGATAGTCATTACAATGCGATCGGCGGTAAAACGTATTTGGTCGGCGGTATAATAACAAGACGGTCGGCGGTAAAAAGCATTTGGTCGGCGGTAATAACACGACGGTCAGCGATAAAAAGCATTTGGTCGGCGGTGGTCGGCGGTAAAAAGTACCACCGCACCTTGCCCTATAAAGATTTCCGTATAAAAGACAAGATGCTGTGCAAAGAAAGGTTTCGGCAAAAAATAAAAAATTCCCGTGAGCTTTGCCTTAATTTTGAAGTAAAAGCTTTGAGTAATGTGTGTAATGTTTTCATCATACCAAATTACGCGCTTCAGTGATCAACTGTTAAAATCACTTCACTACTTATGATAAAATGATTTCTGGGATGATCAGCTTAAATGGGCACATTCCATGACCTGGATTCTATTAAATATGTCTGTGGTTTTATTGCTCTTGCAGTTGGCCGTTGTTATTACAGTTGTTAAAAAAAACAACAACAAAAAACAACGTGGGCTTGAAAACTAAATACAAGGTTTACAAATATATAATTACCGCCGTTTATTGTCAACGAGCGTGTGTGTGGTCTGTAAAATGGGAATTTAAAGGAATGGTGTGTCACAATATTTTGATCATTTTTGAGACATGTTTGCTCTAAACCTAATTCCATCTTTCACTGGTTCGCATCTACGCCAATTAATGGACGGATACTATTTTATCTTCCCGGATTATTAGGCACTATATTTATTATTAGTTTCCCGGGTGAATTACAATGTTTGCCTTTTGCGAATTCCAATTTTCACGGCACTAAATATAGTCTTGGTCTCAATTGTTAATTATTGGTGATCATTATATATACCAACCTATATGTCACTTTTTACAAGAAGTAATGATTTAAACAGGATTTGGTAGGGGGGAGTATGTAGGATTTTCAAAGTAGGGGTGCAGCAGAGTGTTTGGTCGCCAATATAATGCCCGCCAATATAATGCACTATTTCTGCACCCCCGCTAGATACGGCCCTGGTCTGGGGGTGTTTCCTGTCTGGAAATTTTCAGTATTTTGTGTGGAGCCATTTAGAAGTATCTACCTTTCCCAGAAAAAAATATAAAATTCAGCCACAGAATTAGCGCATTCTGGTGTTATTTTGCTATGAAATGATGGCATTTCTAGAGGAGGGGCTGGAGGCAACTGAGATTTTTGTGGTGGCCCTGGGGCCTGTGCCCAATGGTGCCCCATGGTTAATCCGACCCTGCCTATACTACATGCATATCTGACCTGTTGTATTGTAATGTCGTGGTCCTATGACGTCAGATAATGATTAATCAATCAGCTTTGAAGTTTTTAGTTGTTTGCCCACGGTTCCGTGTATCGCTCGTGAAGAAATCGCCGTAACAGACCATTTTACTGGATAATCCCTCACTTTAAGTTTAACCAGATTCCGGTGGAGTAAAAACAAGTAAACAAAATTCTGAACTATAAAAACGAAACGAAATAGTATCTGTGTTTTAATTCTCAAATGTACTTTATTGAATCGAATTAGATTGTTTACTTTTAAAACACGATAAATTAGATCATCGTGGTATAATTCGATTTCGATTAACATACAAAGGTTTAAGGGCATTATGTGGAATATCAGGAATTTCTATATCTAGGAGAAATGCTTTTTGCGATTTGCTGAAATGAAATTACAGTTGACGGAACATGTAATAATTAAAATATCATTAATTTCTCAACTCTACGAAGGGTACCAAACAAAAAAGAAGAAGAAAATGGAAAATACCCTTTTAAAAGAAAACAATGCGACATTAGCAGGAAAGTTCTTTGGTAAAGTCCTACCGGTCAATTTTTGTATATATAAAAGGACAACATAAAGTGTTTGACTTTTCAATTTTTTCAAAAATATGGAAAGTTCGAGGGATTCAAATCAGCACAAAAAGGCAATTATATATAAAAAAAATATGGTTTGTTCTAAACAAATCAAGCTAGGACAAAATAATCTGTATAGCTGCACTGTGATAATTGAAGCTATTTTATTTGGTTCATATCGTGTTTTGACTTCGGATACACTCCTGTCTTTAGGTTACCTTTTTTCGTCGCGAGATATAACTGCAGCGCGTATAACATTTGGTGTGAAGTAACATTGCTGGAATAAAATAGCCAACTGTTAGTATTGACAATCTAAATATTGAGACTTATGTACACTATATTATTAATAAACAATGCCACTATGACTGACTGATCGTTAACCTGCTTCAAAGCTGTTACTTAATCACTTCAATGATTTTCCATTGACTGGGAAACTTTGAATATATCCATGTGTTTATAGTTCACACAAATTAACATCAGTTGGTCTCACTCGAAGGTAGAATGTATTTTAGGGCCACCTGACGTCCTTTTATTACCATACTATGGGTTCAACAGAGTGCTGACATAAAATGAGATAATGATACACGATTTTCTACTCCAGACATGTTTCTTTATTAACTACTTAAACTATTACTGAAAGAGAAAATGACTTTATGTCACCAATTTGAACTGAACAAAGAACATAGATCCACATGTTTCAATTGTAATATCATTTATTGCAATATGATACATCGATAATTTACGAATACAGTCATTGTCAATGATACTCTAAAATACAACTTATAACACCTTAATATGTTATTAGAGAGATAAAGAAAAGTAAAGCAACAACAGTTTGTTGGGGGTTGTTGCGAATTGATTGAGATGTGCTATGGAACCCGGGTTGATACACTACGGTGCTCACTGTCTCAACTTGCAGGGTTCCATCAGGGAAGCATGACTTTTAAAGTTGCTAAGTCTATAAATCAATAGCATGAAGTATTCGACACTGAAAACCGACGGCGGATTAACCATGGTAGGGGCCCCGATCACCGACCGGTCGCCGGCCACCGGGAGCGCCGGAGGCGCGAAGCTTCGCAAGGGGAGTCGGGGTCTCTCAGGAAATTTCAGAAATGGAGGCCGGAAACGTGATTACCTGACATTTTAGGTACTGATAGAAAATTTGTATCGGTTGACCGGCTACGGTTGGGATTTTACCGACCAGTTAACTGGTTCAATAATTTTTGAACCGTTACATCCTTGATACCAGTCGAAAATATGACGCGGCATCACCGGATTACACCGAATTCTCGGATGTCGATTGCGACACACCATGGATTGAAGGGGCCCCAGGGACTTCCGATGGAGGGCCCTAGGAGCATCGGGGGGGGGGGTCCCGTCAATGGGTCACCGACCGTTGGAGTCCTGGGTCCGACCATGCCTAAGGCGCGCAACTGAGATTTTTTGTGGGGGGCCTAGGGCATGTGCCCAATGGTTAACCTGGCCTTGCTGGATACCTGGATTATTTGTCAATTTAAATCAACACCGATGTTCTAATCTTACCGGGACAAGATGGGCTTCTGTCGTCCAATATTTAATATAAAATAAACAATTTACCATTGGTACACGAATCGTGTACCATAATGCATTTCAGTCGCATTTGTAACAAGGGACTCGAAGAACGAGACTAGAAGTCCTGTAAAACGGTAACGTCATTCGTATTTGAAGAGGATGCGAAATAATTACTATGTACACTGGAAGAAACAGACGCTAGAGATGGACATTCGATACCTGGCGTATTTCGCCAAAATTTAACTGATTTGAATTCAGAGTAAAAAAGTTGCTACCCATTTGTGTCAATTTCTAGGTCCCAAATTGTTAGCGATTAAGCTCCTTTAACACAAGACCATAATGCATCTAATTCCCGAGTCTCAGAAAAATGTGTTAAACATGTCTTTTTGTGTGTTTCATACCTCGTTAGCGACCTCCTGATGTTATAAAACAAACACATGTGTCTGGTCTGGTCTGGTCTATAGAATATGACAAGAAAATAGGTTAGAAAAAATAGACATTCTTGTGTATAAACGTGAAATCAATTTGCGAGTTTCAGGGCCGACATCGATGTTGTGATGATTAAAAATGATTTCATGACCGGTTCAGTAGTATCCCAAGTGACTTAAAACATCGCCTGTAGATATTTCCTGTGGTTTTTTTTTTGTATTATTCGAATCTCAAGGAATCGATTGTAACTATAGGGTCTATATTGAATAACCACAAGTTTCATCCCACCACTGTATTACCAATAGAACTATGTTTCAGAGCTTTCTGTAAACTGAGTGTACTCGTCGGAAGATAAGTTTTCCTGAATTACCAGAACGCCATCGTGAACCGAAATTTCAATTATTATCAATTGATACTTTAACTAGGCTTAACATGAATTTATCCAAAAGTAACAAAAGCTGTCAGCTATATAATGTCCTCCAACATACCGGTAGGTCTTCTAACAAGAGAAAGCATACATTGTGTTAATACACCCACTTATATCACTGCCCCTCCACCCTCTTCTCGTGTCCGTTTGCTTACAGTTTAGAGTATAATATTGACTTGTATTTTGAAAAAAATAAGATAAAAGAAAGAACTTTAGTTAATCGTATTTCTGAAATTTTTTTCATGTAGTTGTGGCTTGGATCATTTACCAAGATGCTCCCCATAATCTAATCTTTTGAAGGGGCTGAGTCATAACTCTCCAGTTTCCATTAGAGATACTTTATTTGTGACTAGAAAGCAGATTTCCTTTTGGTTTATCAATTCATCATCTGAGACAATGCACGAACTATTGGACATAATAAGTACACATAATACCCCCGTCAGACTGGGATTGCATCTTTACTGCGCTGCTACGGCGACGGAAAATAATCTGAGAGTGCGCCAAGATCGTCATAAGCGTGGCACAAGCGTGGTACAAACGATAGATATCGTGGTGTGGTCTGCATTTCGCTAAGTCACGGCGATTGTTTTGAGCTTGTCCAAAACAAAAGTCAAGGTTCTGCGATCTGACATGGGAAGATGTGAAAACGCAGATTTTTTCATGTTTGGTTTTTTTTTGGGTCATTTTCTCGCGTTGTGTTAAATGGACAATACCACTCTTGCTGGCTTGACAGGTCCAGAAAAAAAATAGTATTATTCTAACTAGTAGATGTTTAAGTGTCCTACCTATCGGTAAATTATCCATTACATCCTATTTTACTTGTCAGGAGGGCTCGAAAATATGTTTAAATGCAAGTTGCATTTGAAAGTGTTTACGTAAAGCTTTTCAAACCATGTTGTTACCATGTAGTTGAATTTTTCCAATTTTTTTAATTTCGGTGTGTTAAGATGAAATTTGTATCATCAATTAATTGGAATATTGTAAAAAAGTATAATTTGTTGACCAGAATAATGATTGGGGCATATTTTTCAGTTACAACAAGAGTGGTATTGGGGCTTTAGCGTTTGCCGGCGACCATGTGCGTTTTATTTTAGCTGGTCGAATAGCCGTGGCGATAGAGAGGCGGCTTCTCACCAATGCAATGAGGGTTCAAGCCCAGCTCAGGGAAAGAACTTTATCGTTGTAAGTGAGAGGGATATTCGGTCTCCCATCCGATCAGGTAGGTTTCCCCCGAGTTCTTCGGTTTCTTCCTGCATTAATGATCGAAATCATTCGCACGATCTGTGCCAAGGGCCAAATTGGGAAAAAGGCCTCAGGCCTAATTTGCTACCCTTGTAAAATGACGCGATTATTATTATTATTATTATTATTATTATTATTATGGTCACCGTACGGTCTTAGCCGCACACTAAGGACGCCATCCCGGTCTCCCGGGGACATTAGTTCGATATCCAGACCCAAAATCAACCCACTTATGTACAAAGGTGTGATTGTTGGCAAATATACATATATAAGTTACTTATACACTGACTGCCTTTCAGAAATTATGGATTTAATGACCTATGGAAACTATATAACGTTCCGTATGAGACACTATTATGACAATAGATGAGGAGGTTCTTAAACAGGATACAAACAAAATGTTTTTTTAATCGTGTATTGATTGAGTAAAATAACACTATTTATAACGTTAAAAAGAACTTGACAATTGATCGAGAGATGATCTCTTTATGGGGTTTACATTTAACACAATAATAATTGGGCATTTACGAGCCTTAGAGGAAAACGGACCCTAAGTATCTGATAAACACTATAAAATACACATCTAGTAGACAAAACAGTTTCGTTGAATTTCGTTTATTAGCGTCGTGGGATGTTTATATCAATTGAGAGAGAGAGAGAGAGAGAGAAATGGGGTTTAACGTCCACTAACATATGGTTTTAATTTTATTTCAATAATTCGCTTGCCACATACGCTCACCCCAGGTCTCAAGCCAGAGGTGGCCGGCCAGCTAGAGGTCGAAGTGCGGCGCTCTAGACCCCCCCCCCCCATATCAATAGAGTCGCAAGCCAGAGGTGGCCGGCCAGCTAGAGGTCGATGCGAGGCACTCTAGACCACTAGGCCATCCCACCCACCCATATCAATAGAGTCGTGGGATGTACATAATTTATCAATAGCGTGCTTTTACAGTAAAATACGTCACGCCAGTCTAATATTTCACAAGGTACGCTTGGCAAGTTGCCCGTACGATTATATGAAATAGTTTGAAATATGAGATTTTATTTATCACCCTATCCCTTCTTACCTGCTCAAATAAATAAATGTAATTCTTTGCTATATGTTTCCCATTTATCGAACCTGATTACATTTTGACGTAGTAATACCTTAATGCTTCCATTAAGGTCATAAATAAATATAGTGCCTTTATTAAAACAAAGAAGTTACTTTTAATTAAAAATGAACTGTTCTTTGAAAAAAAAGTAGTTCCTTTATGATTGACCAATTAAATTCATGCAAAGCGATCTCTCCAATGGTACACACACATTTCACTATTTATTATCATATTCCACCCTTCATCTTTCATAAATCAATCCGCTCTTTATGATGAAATAACCTGATCCTCCTTAGAGGACGCCATTGGAAATAAACCTAGTTTAAATTTAAGCAGTTTGTTATGGGTTATCCTCGAGAGGCTGGCCATTCATGGCAAGATTACGTTTTATCTTATCAAAATCTTATTATCATGTAACTTTATATAATCACCTCTATTGTCATGTTTGATATGTTTCTTGGAAGAATAAATAAATAAAGAAAGAATTATCACACAAGCGATATCTACTGTAAAATGTATTCTTGGGTGATAAATAAAATTATCAATAGAGTTGTAGGTATATATGCCTATCAATAGCGTTTCAGGATACCTATCAATACAATCACAAAATGTGTATATTATGTAATTTGATTGGAATTTGGGTGATATACTTATCAATAGTGTTGTACGGTGTTTGAATACTTATCAATAGCGTTGTGGGATGTTATATATATATAACCCGCGGGCGCAGCCCAAGGGTGATATAAATATAGCAACTGAGGTATGATTGGTTAATATCTGACATATTCAACGCCCACCCTTAAATTTAAATGGACTTTTCCATTAATATTCAACAATGATTGGATAACGGCTCGGTAGTTTCCGTCAAATAACGAAGATTACCGATTTAATCACGTGCAATTACGAGATGGTATTTTTGTAAACACAGCGCTATTTTGAAGAATTGAATTTCATACAAAAACAAAATGGAAAGTAATACGAAGTCAGACGAATAATCAATCCCTTTTAGCCAACATACTGACGATGGAATTGGCGTGAATGCAACTATCGATGAGGATTTATCCAAAGCCTAAAGAAAATTTGGATCAAAAGACATTCTTTCCCGATAATTCTGACAGTGAACTACGATTGATGAAGGCTTTTGCTTTGTTTTATAGACAGAAGGATTTGGCCGACTGTTTTATTTAAGTGCATGGACTGTACCTAAAAATAGTTTATAATGGAAATCTTGGGCGATAAATACTTTCAAGTCTAGGAGTGTGTGGACGGAAAGAAGATTCTGAAAGATATGGAAAACCGATTTAAATATGCTGATAAGTACGTCGTCTATTTCTGTCTTGAATGTTTCAAACTGTTCCATAATAATTTTTAATTGTCAAAATAATAAAAATTTATTTCTGTGTTTTTTGTATTATTTTGATCATCAGCGGTTGATATGAGTCGAATACATCGATCTGACATGACGTCATTGGCGGTTGATATGAAATATCAACCTGTCGTGACGTCATCAGCGGTTGATATGAAGAATATATCAACCTATTATCACGTCATGACAGGTTGTTATGAGATATAACTGCTATTCACATCAAAGAAAAAAACTACCACCAGTTGTATATATAATATAGCACCCTCGGGTAGGTTAATATCCTATACATATACCTATCAATACAATCATAAAATGTGTATACTATGTAGTTTAATTGAAAGTTGCATTTTCTTAAATAGTTGAATCTAAATTACACTCAATTAATGAAAAAGCAAATATGCATTAGATGTGATCCGTGGACAATCTAAAGTTACCACATTACACGCTAGGAGATAAATTATTTCATTTTATAACATTGATCAAATATTATAGATATCAATTCAAACCAATTCATTACAATATAAATAAACAGAAAATACCCATTACAATCCCTGGACAGTATAACAACAACAAACAAATACACAGGGGGGACAATCTGCATGACATCCGGTAGTTGAATATTTTATATAATTGCTATCAGATTACTGAATGGGTATAATACGACACGACTCGTGAAATGTAGTTAATAGAATTGGACGTATAATAACAACCCATGAAGCTAAAGGTTCACCAGCTTTTAATGAATCAATATCAATTTTATAGAACATTGATAACTTTTAGATTAAGTACAGTACGACACTTCCTCGATCATAGTTGTATAGTTTCATACAATTCGTGTAACGAAACAAACACCGGAATTAAAGTTGATATGTAGGCAGGATGATCCTTTACCCTATGCTTTCGAATTTCTATTCCGGTGTCGCGGTTTGGGCCAGTAATGTGTTTTTCTAGTCACAAAATAACAGCATATATTATTTCAAATCTATGAGATGTTGTAGGCCCACGTAATAAATAATTAAGTATTCGATAAGTCTAATCACAATGTGTAAAACGGAAGCGATTAAGATACAAGCCCAATAACAACAAGACGAATAATCAAATCTCCACTGTTATGTCACAAACCTTTTAGCTAGGACAACAAGTGTACAATTAACAACTCACAAAGATGCACCAAAACACCCGGCGACCTAAAAATGCCTGTAGTTTAAACAGACTGCTAAGGTAATAAACTGAACAGATCTAGATTGAAATTATTTAATCAACTGACTATCAATTCGATTTCCCCGACTCTCCTAAAACTCTTGCCATCTGATGGCCACCCATTTGTATTATGTGTAATGTGGCAATTTACTTTTATATTATTATTGATAATAGTAGCATGCTGGAGATAACTAAATTCAATTGCGTTTTAAATGATTGTCTATTAAGTTTCCTATGTGTGAAAGGAATGTCTCTATTTGTGCAATGGATTTCAAATAAAATTAAACAAAGTACGAACAATCCAAACCATTAGACAAAATTCAACAGTTATTGGCTGAACACTGTTCGTGTGATTAACCTATTTCATTTTAAAAACATCGTTCAATCAAAAAACGTCCCTCTTGGTCTCGTTTGCGTTGTATTTCATCAAGGCAACACGACTAAATCTTGTAGCCATCGTATTATAACAAACAGTACGATGACCTCGTGATGGAACCACGGTGTCGGCCAAGACAGACAAATTTGAGTAGGTTTAGCATTTCCCATATACCATAACGTGGAAATAAAAAGGGTCAACCTCGGAGCATTTTCGTGTGCCAAAGCCGAGCAGAGGTGTGTAGCTATCGTATGACCCTCGTGTGTCCTGCGGATATAAAGTTCAAAATTCATATCTTCGTAATACATTCGTGTGTGGTTCTGGTGCCATCGCGCCACCTTCTGTGGGCATCGCACTTGCTTCGCGCAAAATTCAATATTCTATACACGTATTTGTATGACCATCTGGTACAATCTGATTAAAACACAGATCCTATCTAGTTTCGTTTTTTAAAGCTCAAAACTACACTAGGGTCTGGAAGAGGTGTTGTCAATGACGTATTGTGAATGATGTGAACTTGAGCCAATGAAAAGGGTTGTTACTGCGATTTTTAGGGTGTTTTCAATGCCAGTTTTAACACGGTGCTCGAATAACGAGGCTAGTCCACAAGTCATGTCAAAAAGGACGTCATATTCTTATTTAGAGATCATGCACAAAAACGGAAACGATTGAATGTAAATCCGTTTATATAAACATTCATATTACATTATTATATGCGATGCGTCCCGTTGGTGTCAATTTCTAAGTTCCAAATATTAGCTCCTTTACTTCTTTTATTAATTCCTTTGACCCAATTCCAGGCGCGAGAAATTGGTTAATTTAATGTGTTCCTATAATAATTTAGATAGGCAATTACCAGTATTGGTGTTAATGACGTCACTAGTGGGACACCGAAGCTCTAGAAACTTGTAATATAATAATTGGAAACCATATACATAATATAGCTAAATGTGTCAATTATAAAAGTGCTAGAAAACTGAACTTATTGTAAAGATTTTCTGTGATGACGATGGACAAATAACAAAACAAATTGAATCTTCTACAGTAAAGAGGTCACAAAGTGATAATTGTGCGGTGTATACATGTATTAATACAACGTTTTTACACACTACTGGTCAAAATGGGCTCTGTTTCACAAAAACTTAAATCTCCTTAAAATCGTCTTAATCTAAAATTTCATCCTTACTTAAGAGAGGCGAGATTCACAAAACATTTTTAAGCATTATAGTTAAAATCCACTAAAATAAAATTTTACGTTAAAATTTAATCTTAACTTAAAATAGTGGCGTTTCACTAACCTTTTTAGGGACAATTTTAACTATAATTAATTTGAACTTAGGATAGCTGTCATCCTTTCCTAACTTAAATCACGACATTAACAAACATTGGTTAGAGCTACATTGTTAGATATATTGCGACATCGAGATAGAATTGGAATAGCGATAATATTGTGAACGGCCCGGGTCACATAATTTAACATACCAGCTTTCACAAAATTCTCATTCAATTTCTTTTCATAGAATGGGAAATGCAGCTACGGTCCACCCGTTTATTTTATTGTAAGACAATTTAAGCATTTTGATGGCGCCCCATATTAGAACTCCAAGAAAGCCCAACTCAAAACCCCAGTAAACTAAACACTAAAAGAAAATCATTTATTTATATCCCTCCCAAGTACATGTAGGGATTTCAGTTTTCCATACGATCAGAAAGACCAAATGCCTTTCCATGCAATGTTTTTTGCCCTACACCAGCCTAAAGGGTCCTTGTTAACACAGGGTTCGAACGATTGAATCGGCGACAGCAATACTCACTAAGTCAAGTGAGATGTTGACCATATGGTAATCACCCTTTATGCGTCTTTATACGATATCTTAGTACCTAAAATAGGTTTACTGGTCGATATTCTTGCTATTACAGGAGATCTCACACAATACACCGGACATCTTACAACCACTTTGTTACATGTCGGAACTTAAACACATTCCGGTGTGAGATAAAACTTGCTATCAACTAAAAATATAAACCGCTCTTTAAGCCTAACTCAACAGTTCACAAAGAGAATATTTGATTTGAAAATCGTGTTTCCTATTGCAGTCAAGTAACCCTTTAGAGTTAACCATTATTTCCATGATTGCTTTAACAATATCAAGGGGATATTAGGCCTATATAAATATTCTAACGGCCTACCTGTAACACGTACATAGGCACGTTTCAAATCTCCTCACACAGTCAATGGGTAATAATATGCTGTGTTGTATTCTATTATATACAACAAAAAAATAATTCAAAATTAATAAAAATGGTGTTTAGGAAGAGTACACCGCTGTATATTTAAAGGAGCCAAGTCATTAACATTTTGGACCTAGAAATGGACACAAATGGGTAGCAACGCATATAATAATGTAATATGGATGTGTATACCTGATTTGCATTCAATTGTTTCCGTTTTTACTCTATTTTCAAAAACGCTATGCTCGAAGAAATACGTGAGATACCCTAATTGATTCCAGTCGGAAGTGCATTGTTTGATCATGGACCACGCACATTACTTCTTTACTACAGCATTTTTGTAGAATCCGCGTCCTGGATATGAACAATCGCATTGACCTGTGGGATATTTTAGCCTCGTTCTCCCAGTGCATTATTACAATTGATGCTGATTGACGTACTATGTTAAAACAAATATTTTATCTTAAATATCGGATATTAAAAGCTATTTTTTTCTCGGTAAGTTAACATCATCAATGTTGATTTAAAGGGTCAATCCCGATAATGTTTTTGAGAATAAAACTGCCTAAGGGCCGAGCAACTAACTCAATTTATGTGATACGTTTTCAAACAACTTAAACCCACCAGTCTTCATCTTGAAATGGAGTCCGGTGTCCCAAACTGTATTATGCGGTGATTTGATAAAACCAGACTTATATTTTATAAAAATAATGTGTCGCCGATTATCGGGTCCCCCAACGAAAGATTTGACCCGAAATTTTAAATGGGTTACGTGTCCGGATAAGCTGTTTTAACACTCCCGTCCAAACGACTCAATATTTTGAGCAGAAATTTTGAGTCAGGGTATATACACTTTTCTTCTATAATTTGGCGTTTAAATTTCATACGTACTAGGACTTTTATTTTTGAGGCTCTATTCTATTCGGGAGAGCCCCTTTAAATTGACCAATAATTCGTGTTTTCCCACGATTTTTGAGGATTGTGAGTTACGAACTTAGGTTCTTTAATTGCAACTACATGTACTAATAAAAACATATACTTTTTATAAAACATATTCACGGGATCATGTGAGATACAGTGATAGACCCTCTCAAATATTGTTCGACCAAGCAATTCGAGTATGGTTATGCTTGGTGATGATGTTTGTATGATGATAGTTGGGTGGATGGTGGTGAAGGGTGGAAACAGCTTATAATGGTGGTGAAGGATGGTGACAGATGGACGATCGTGGTGAAGGATGGTGACAGTTGGGTGGATGGTGGTGAAGGATGGAAACAGCTGATAATGGTGGTGAAGGATGGAAACAGCTGATAATGGTGGTGAAGGATGGTGACAGTTGGGCTATGGCGGTGAAGGATGGTGACAGTTGGGTGGATGGTGGTGAAGGATGGAAACAGCTGATAATGGCGGTGAAGGATGGCGACAGTTGGGCGATGATGGTGAAGGATGGTGACAGTTGGGTGGATGGTGGTGAAGGATGGAAACAGCTGATAATGGTGGTGAAGGATTTTGATTGTGATGAATGGTTGTGACACTATCCTGGTCACGGATCTCTGAAAACATACATGTGACATGACACTACGGTGTTGTTGAATAGATGAATTATGAATTAACTCTGACATCCACTTCGTGTATATAATCAGACACTGTGTTTTATAACTATGTTTATATATCAAATACAGGATAATTACATCTATGATAGATAGTACATTATGTGTTATTATAATATCTACAGCCTGAGTGCAACAAGCCTAGAACTCAGACATACTGGCTGAAACATTACATTGTCTATATCCCAGCATCGAACCGGAGTGTGAGACTACCTCCTCAAAACCCGGCATGATGTCCTCGCCTGGCCTGTAAGCCAAGGGGTAACGGTGTGTCTTCCTAGATATCTTTCCTATGACCTCCAAATGATGACTGATGGGAAATTTAACCTCGCTCTTTCTTATATAGAAAGTATAGATCTGTCAGCTATTAGGGCGGGACAATTACCATTTTTGGGTAGGTGTTTCGTATGGGTACCGTTTTCCGTCAACGTTATTTTATTTAAAGTTACATTATTCAAGATATAGATAAGAACTAGCCATTCTTGCTATATTAGTTCGAAAGTAGATGATGTAAAGTGAATAATTTAGAAATTTCATTCAAATTACTCTATTGCAAGCGAAGATATTGGCATTTGAAGATTTGGCAGACTTGTGCAATAATTTCAACCATGGTCCTAGTTGATCGAAGCTAAGACTTGAAGCGTCTGGGTCCGCCATATTTGATTAAACCAGAGTATCACTGAAACGTTTTAATCTGTTTAATATCGGAGCAATATGTTGCCATTCAAAGTTGCTTAAGGCCCGGATCAGTTAATTAATGTCAGATTATTACTTTAGAAAAACATTTCAGGCCCTAAGAAAGACCTGCTATAGGCAGATTTAGCTCTTGCATAATGCATGTTTAATAAGATTACTCCGTGCACCAGATGCATGGGACCTCGTAATCCACTTCCATAAATTGATGGTGGCCGTAACTATCTGTGAAATAATTACATGTAGTCTAAGAAAGTTGGATCAGCAAAATACCTACTTCGGCTATTTCCCGTTTTCACCCATTTGTTTAACCTCTTCAATAAATTAAACAGCGCACTTTTCATTAAAAGGTTGCTGACGGGTGGCAACAGTTTGAGGTGGTGGTGAAGATTGGTGATTGTGAGTGCTGGTGGTGAAGGAAAGCGATGGTGGTGCGGATGGTTATAGTTAGAGATTGTGGTGAAGGATGGTGATGGTATTGAAGGGTGTTGTGGTAAAGTAGGTGATAATGGTGGTGAAGCAGGCCCGGATCCAGGATTTTGTCGACGGGTGGGGGCATACATCAGCAAAGGGTAATCATCAGTGTGCCGCATGCATTAGTGGTTTGGTGTAGTGTTCAGAGACTTCGCCGCGGCCTCATTCCGAAAGCAATTGTATATGTTGCTGGCTACAGGTGCTGGTCTGAACAGTGGTGATCAGTCTAACTGGGGCTGAAAGGGGGGGGGGGGGCTGGTTCCGTACCTGTTAAGGGAGGTGACATTCGGTGAAGGATTGGGATGGATGGGTATTCTGGATGGTGATAGTAGGGGATATAATATATATAAAGCGCTTGAATTTCAGTTTGTAAATCGAAAAATCACTTAACTCATAAAAAGACATAATCCACCACACAGAAACACATAACACTATCATACAGGTCTCTAACAACAAAACAATATGAGCGTTAAGTTTCTACTTGAAAACGATTTATCATATGTAAAATTATTTATTGTATTCGGTGTAATTTATATATAATGCCTTCTGTAACTGAATCAATAGCTGGTATTTTTACATAAATTACAGTTTTTTTGCTATAATGTTATTATATATACCACACTGTCCAGTATTAACACATAAAGTAATGCGATTAAAGTCAGAAATATTTCAATTCTTCCATATTTTGATTAAATGAATACATATATGCTGATATTATTAGATTAATGTACATTACTAAGCGTCTATCAATCATGAATAATTACGCGTCTTTCCACACTAATTTGACACAATTTAAAACCGAAAGATATTTTTTATCTTTGAATTTGTGGAATGGATAAATAAATAAAAAAACACAACACTTATCGTGGCTTGAACGTTCTGTATAAAGAGATTATTGTATAGAAAGAATTCGGCAAGGTTAGTAACAGATACTTGCACTCAAAATTGATTGCGTTGTGTTGATTCAAATGCTTCCACGTGGTGTTGAGTGGACGTTAAACCCCATTTCTCTCTCTCTCTCTCGCTTCCACGTGGTTCTCGGGAAATGGTGCCAGTGTCGTTTGTTCAAATTGAGGGGTAGGGTGTTCGATCCGTGCATAGGCCGAGAAAGTTCATCTAGATTTTTCGGCCTGGTTCCCCCATGTAACTAATGCAGGATTGAGGGCCTGGCAAGGACAGCTGTCTAGTTGTTCGAATGGGACGGAAAACCGAGGTCCCATGTACACATTGGCGTGCACGTAAAAATGATAAAGTGACCATTGCCACTTCTTATTGACAATAAGGATAGCCAGTTCAGCAATACAATATATAGATATATAGAATTTTATTTTTAATGATGACACACAGTCGCCAATCGCTTAACTAACAATTAGTAGATTGATTCCATGGTAGATTATCACCCTCTTTGACTCCATGTCCTTAAATCTTGTTGTTGTCATCTCTGGTTTCAGTTCTGTTATTATAAATTTGTCTGTATATAAAGGAGCTGAGCCCTTGACTAGAATTACAATCCTGGCAGAGTAGTATCTTGACATTTATCAATCCGGTTCCCACTTGTCCAGGTGACGCCTGTTGGACTGTCCATTTAAGTGTTCGGAAGGGACGAAATATTCTTTTTACCACAAGCAAAAGAAACCTTAAGAGTTTGTGGAAACGCCGCTGTCTGGGCACAATTTTTGTATTGCTGTCTTGTCTACGATATCACTCCTGGAGGAAGTGGACGTTAAACTCCAGAAACGAACGGAGTATGTATTAGCTTGATAACGTTGAGAGAATATTCTTCAAAACGTCGCCCAAATAATGTTTTCTGTAAGTATGTATTATTGTGTATTGCTCTATTCAGTTACTGGGGGGTTGGGATGACCTAGTGGTCTAGAGTGCCGCGCTTCGACCTCTAGCTGGCCGGTCACCACTGGCTTGCGGCTGTGGTTTCAAGCCCTAGTGTGAGCGTATTTGACATGGAGATAGGAACGCCTTCTCAACCTCGTGGGTTTCCTCCGGGCACTCCGGTTTCCTCCCACTGCTAAAGACCCCTACACGCAAACGAATTATTGAAATAAAATTGAAAACCATACGTTAGTCTCAAAATGACCTAGTTTGTGTCGAGTGAACGTTAAACCCCATTTCTCTCTCTCTCTCTTTCTCTCTATCCAGTTACTAAATGCCTCTAAAGAATTAACATTAAGAGTGGTTTTGACTTTTTAACTACCACCATTTATTGCGAATATCCATGATGTTATTAACGTAATGTGGGGGTATTTTGACATGTGTCATGGTAGTGGCATGTAGCAAGGGTTAGATATATATATATATATATATGACAAGACAACTCAATCTTAATATTCTTAATAGCTACCTGTCAATCATATCCCAAATCTGTACCAAGATATTAAAGTCATTCCATTTCCGAGTTTCTAACGGTTTCAAGAAATCGAACAAACACGGGCAGATAATTGGTGAAATTTTATTTAACCTCAGTTCGCTGTGCCAGGACATTAATTAATCTTTAATTGACCGGGAGAGTAACCATGAGCTCTTAAAATTACAAAATGGAACTTTAAATTACAAAGTGGAAGATTACAGCAGGGTTCACGGTAGTCAGTCGATAAAGGTTGGGAGTGGGGCTTAACGTCCACTTGACACAAAACAAGTCATTTCGGGACTAACATATGGTTCAATTTTACTTCAGTAATTCGTTTGCGCGTAGATGTCTTTAGCATTGGAAGGAAACTGGGGGATCCGGAGAAAAGTCACACAAGATTGGACAGGCGACAGTAGGTGAAGGAGCTGAGCCCTTGACTAGAATTACAATCATGGCAGAGTAGTATCTTGACATTTATCAGTCCGGTTCCCACTTGTCCAGGTGGCGCCTGTTGGACTGTCCATTTAAGTGTTCGGAAGGGACGAAATAATAATATACTTTTTACCACAAGTAAAAGAAACCTTGGCATTTTGAATTGGATGAAGAGTTGGCGGAAACGCCGCTGTCTGGGCAAAATTCTCCTTTTAGCATTGCACACCTGACTATAGAACCACAACCAACCATGTTAGACTCAGAATGACTGAAGTATTGTGTTGGCAAGACATTAGACTCAATTCCGTTACTTTCTGATTTCAGAATAAATCATTGGAAGGGTTTGCTTTAGAATAGATATACCATTGCGGTTATTCCATCTCGTATATAGTTCAACACAAATATAGGAAAACTACATTTATAAAACTAACGGTAAATTAAAGTCGGTAGACCATCTGTCTGTCTATTTCCGGGTGAGTATTGCTGATTGAATAATAAAGACAACGCGCATGGTTAAAAGTGTGGTACTATTTGTCCGGGCCTAACTTAAGATTAATACAAAACATTATAGAAAAGATTGGAACAATAAAATGAATTAGGCCATCAGACAAAAATTTTAAACCAAATTTTGTTTGAGCAAGTTCTATATAATCTAGGCCTGTTCCCTTCTCTGAACCGATGTTTCGTAAAAAAAAATTTTTATTCGCATTTGAACGCTCATTTTTATACGTATATTGTCGTCGCGTCCGTCCGTCCGTCCGACGTCCACAAGTTTTTGAGAACACTCTACAGATTATTATCTGGTTGTTTAAAATTTACATATATGTTGTTAACGTTATTTAAATGACCATCCTATTTAAATTCGGTTAATTTATTCTAGAGCTCTCTGGTCCTTATTTCAATTAGTTGCATCGTTATACACCCCATTTAAATAAGTAAAACGAAGAAGTTTAATTTCTCTCAATTACCTATATGTATAAAATCTATATGCATTATTTAAATTAGTAAAACGAAGAATCCTATTGAATTTAAGCAAGTCATAGAGTTGTTGCCCTTGTTTCACTTTTTTAAAACTTGTGAACACTCGAACGACATAAATTATCCGATTTGTATGAAATTTACATGCATCGTATAAATTAGTAAAACGAATAATTTAAATGAATTTCAGCAATTTCCGTTAATTACTTCTAGGGTTATAGCCCTTGATTCAATTTGTATGTCCTTGTGAACGCCCGAACGACACAGTTATTATCCGATTTGTATGATTTTTAAGTGGAATATTTAAATGAGTTCAACTAAAAAGTCTGTCGAATTTCAACATTTTCGGTAAGTTACTTCTAGAGTTAAGGCCCTTGTTTCAGTTTGTAGAACCTTGCGAACGCTTAAATGACGAAAGATTTTCTACTCCAGACATGTTTCTTTATTAACTACTTAAACTATTACTGAAAGAGAAAATGACTTTATGTCACCAATTTGAACTGAACAGAGAACATAGATCCACATGTTTCAAATGTAATATCATTTATTGAAATATGATACATCGATAATTTACGTATAAAGTCATTGTCAATGATATTCTAAAATACAACTTATAACACCTTATGTCATAAGATAGATAAAGGAAAGTAAAGCAACAGTTTGTTGGGGGTTGTTGCGAATTGATTGAGATGTGCTATGGAACCCGCGTTAATACACGACGGTGCTCACTGTCTTAACTTGTAGGGTTCCATCAGGGAAGCGCGACATTTAAAGTAGCTAAGTCTATAAATCAATAACACGAAGGCGCGCAGATTGGGCATGTGTCCCGTGGTTAATCCGGCCTTGCCGAGAACACGAATTATTTGTCAATTTAAATCAACACTGATTTTCTAATCTTACCGGGACAAGATGGCCTTCTGACATCCAATATTTAATATAAAAAAAACATTTTACCATTAGTACACGAATCGTGTACCATAATGCATTTCAGTCCCATTTGTAACAAGGGACTCAAAGAACGAGACTAGAAGTCATGTAAAACGGTAACGTCATTCGTATCTGGAGAGGATGTGCAATAATTACTTTTGCACAAGGGAGACATTCCTCACAATAGTCATAACACAGGCTGTTGTGAATTGACGAAATCTCGCGTTCATAAACTTGATGATGGCTTATTTTTAGCGACCCTGACAGGCACCACGTGCTAGGGTAAGGGTTAGGGTTGGGTTTGGTCCAAAAATGCTAACGTCATGTGCAATTCAAGTGATTAACCCCGTGAGGAATGTCTCCCCGACGACCACGCTCACTGGAAGATACAGACGCTAGAGATGGACATTCGATTGAGATTTCTGGCGTATTTCGCCAAAATTTAACTGATATGAATTCAGAGTAAAAACGTTGCTACCCATATGTGTCAATTTCTAGGTCCCAAAAATTGTTAGCGATTTAGCTCCTTTAACACAAGACCATAATGCATCTAATTCCCGCGTCTCAGAAAAATATGTCTTTGTGTGTGTTTTCTACTTCGTTAGCGACCTCCTGGTGTTATAAAACAAACACATGTGTCTGGTCTGGTCTGGTCTATAGAATATGACAAGAAAATAGGTTAGAAAAATTTAGACATTCTTGTGTATAAACGTGAAATCAATTTGCGAGTTTCAGGGCCGACATCGATGTTTTGATGATTAAAAATGATTTCATGACCGGTTCAGTAGTATCCCAAGTGACTTAAAACATCGCCTGTAGATATTTCCTGTGTTTTTTTTGTATTATTCGAATCTCAAGAAATCGATTGTAACTATGGGGTCTATATTGAATAACCACAAGTTTCATCCCACCACTGTATTACCAATAGAACTGTGTTTCAGAGCTTTCTGTAAACTGAGTGTACTCGTCGGAAGATAAGTTTTCTTGAATTACCAGAACGCCACCGTGAACCGAAATTTCAATTATTATCAATTGATACTTTAACTAGGCTTAACATGAATTTATCCAAAAGTAACAAAAGCTGTCAGCTATATAATGTCCTCCAACATACCGATAGGTCTTCTAACAAGATCTTATATCACTGCCTCTCCACCCTCTTCTCGTGTCCGTTTGCTTACAGTTTAGAGTATAATATTGACTCGTATTTTGAACAAAATAAGATAAAAGAAAGAACTTTAGTTCATCGTATTTCTGCAATTTTTTTCATGTAGTTGTGGCTTGGATCATTCACCAAGATGCTTCCCATATTCTAATCTTTTGAAGGGGCTGGGTCATAACTCTCCAGTTTCCATTAGAGATACTTTATTTGTGACTAGAAAGCAGATTTCCTTTTGGTTTATCAATTCAACATCTGAGACAATGCACGAACTTTTGGACATAATAAGTACATGTACACTTAAAATACAGATGTGACGTCATCCTTTGATGTTGGCGTACCATTATTTCCAATAATGTACGGGGATCTTGCCAATAGTTCATTATCTGAAATAGTGAACTCTTGTGACGTATTTCATTGAAATGCACGTGCGAGATAGTGTCTGTATTTTAAGTAGTTTAATGCTCTCCAGCTTAAGACATTGCGTAATATATTGAAACAACACTCGGCTATCGCCTCGTGCAGTATCAATATATTACTTAATGTCTCAATGTCGACCATTAAACCACACATAATACCCCCTTCAGACCGTGATCGCGTCTTTACTGCGCTGCTACGGCGACGGAAAATAATCTGAGAGTGCGCTAAGATCGCCATAAGCGTGACACAAGCGTGGTACAAACGCCAGATATGGTGGTGTGGTCTGCATGGTCGCTAAGTCACGGCGTTTGTTTTGAGCTTGTCCAGATTTGTTCACGTTTGTAATTTTTTGGTCATTTTCTCGCGGTCTTAGCAGCACACTAAGGACGCCATCCCGGTCTGACGGGGGAATTAGTTCGGTATCCAGACCCAAAATCAACCCACTTATGTACAAAGGTGTGATTGTTGGCAAACATACATACATATATAAGTTACTTATACACTGACTGCTGCTTTAAGAAATTATGGATTTAATGACCTATGGAAACTATATAACGTTCCGTATGAGACACTATTATGATAATAGATGAGGAGGTTCTTAAACAGAATACAAACAAAATGTTTTTTAATCGTGTATTGATTGAGTAAAATAACACTTTTTAGCTAAAATATGTCATAAACGTTATAAAGAACTTGACAATTGATCGAGAAATCATCTCTTTATGAGGTTTACAATTAACACAATAATGATTGGGCATTTACCTGCCTTAGAGGGACACGGACCCTAAGTATCTGATAAACACCATAAAATACACATCTGGTAGACAAAAAGAGTTTCGTTGAATTACTTTCATTAGCGTTGTGGGATTTTTATATCAATAGGGGGTCACGGTGGCTAACTGGATAAGGCGCTGGTTCACTAGCCTGGAGGTCGGGTGTTCGATCCCTGCATTGGCCGAGAAAGTTAATCTCGATTTCCCGGCGTGATTTCCCCTTGTCAGCGATGCAGAAGGAGGGCCTGACAAGGACAGCTGCCTAGTCGTTCGGATCGGAAGAAAAACCAAGGTCCCGTGTACACATTAGGGTGCAGGTAAAATATCCCTTGGCAGTTGGAATTCGATATAAGAGTAGGCCGTAGCGCCGCTGCCCGGGCAAAATTTCCCTCATAGTACACTATATGGCATATGCCCGTCTTCAATTAGCCCAGGTTAGATGCATAATAGTAGGACGTTAAACCCCATTTCATTCCTTATATCAATAGCGTTGTTGGATGTACATAATTTATCAATAGCGTGCGTTTACAGTAAAATACGTCACGCCAGTCTAATATTTCACAAGGTACGCTTGGCAAGTTTCCCGTACGATTATTTGAAATAATGGTACGCCAACATCAAAGGGTTACGTCACATCTGTATTTTAACATTATTATACTTATCAATAGCGTTGTAGAGTTATATAGAAAATCTCCTACGAGTCTTTTTTATATCAAAAAATATCAGCACTCGTCGATAAAGTAAAAAAAAGAGACTCATGACGAGTATGAGATTTAATTTATCACCCTATCCCTTCTTACATGCTCAAATAAATAAATGTAATTCTTTGCTATATGTTTCCCATTTACCGAACCTGATTACATTTTGACGTAGTAATACCTCATGCTTCCATTAAGGTCATAAATAAATATAGTGCCTTTTTAATAACAAAGAAGTTACTTTTAATTAAAAATAAACTGTTCTTTGAAAAAAAAAGTAGTTCCTTTATGATTGACCGGGGTGAAGGGGACGTCTCACTTTCCCCACATCTATTGTTTAGAGTTCAAGGTCCACTAGGCCATGACTGATTAAACAACAAAGGGGGTTTAAGGGGATTTAAATATAGTCTGTAATAAGTTTGTGACACGTCAACATAGTAAATAAATACCTTTTTATAGTATAAATATTTATAAAGTTTGATATATAATAAGTACAGATATATAATGAACAGATACATATATTAACTTAATAAAAATAGATATATAAATTGTATAGCTCTGCAGTCAGCTCTGACTCTGGCCTTCATCTTCTCTACAACCTCCAGGACTGCTATCGTGTCCTCCTCTGAAGTGTGATAATGTTGAGGAAGAGGAGATGCTAGAATACCACAGCGAATGGTAGCCCTAGCTGTACAGTACTTTTTGCAACATTCCCAGTATATGATAGTAGACTTAACTCTGAATTAAAAACCATCCAACGCTAAATTCTGACCATTTTTAGTATTAGCAATTTATTTAAAGTTAACCAGAGCGTTCGCCATTTTGGAATAACCATTTGTAATTCAGAGGAGCTATATATATCAACTGATAAGCTGTGATTAAATATCAGTAATTTAATTAGATTTATTACAAATTAATTATGACATCAAAACAGCTCACAATGTAAATTTATTAGTAAACAGATTTCACTTATTTCCCCAATCTACTGATGGTGGGAAGTGTTCACCATTAACAATAATTAAAGTGAGAAGTTTACACCAGTTATACTATAATTAATTAAAACAGACTATATCCCTACACCCACGGTCTACTAACCTCTTAATCCTTTATCAAAACATTCAAATGTGGGGAAAGTGAGACTAAACCGATTGACCAATTAAATTCACGCAAAGCGATATCTCCAATGGTACACACACATTTCACTATTTATTATCATATTTCACCCTTCATCTTTCATAAATGAATCCGCCCCTTTATGATGACATAACCTGATCCTCCTTAGAGGACGCCATTGGAAATAAACCCAGCTTAAATTTAAGCACTTTTTTATGGGTTATCCTCAAGAGGCTGGCCATTCATGGCAAGATTACTTTTTTATCTCATCAAAATCTTATTATCATGTAACTTTATATAATCACCTCTATCGTCATGTTTGATATATTTCTTGGAAGAATAAATAAATAAATAAAGAATTATCACACAAGCGATATCTACTGTAAAATGTATTCTTGGGTGATAAATATAATTATCAATAGAGTTGTAGGTATATATACCTATCAATAGCGTTGCAGGATACCTATCAATACAATCATAAAATGTGTATATTATGTAATTTGATTGGAATTTGGGTGATATACTTATCAATAGTGTTGTAGGGTGTATCAATACTTATCAATAGTGTTGTACGGTGTATGAATACTTACCAATAGCGTTGTGGGATGTTTTATATATTTAAACCTATCAGTACAATCATAAAATGTGTAATATGTAGTTTGATTAAAAGCAGCGTTTTCTTAAATCGTTGAATCTAAATTACACCCAATTAATGAAAAAGCAAATATGCATTAGATGTGATCCGTGGACAATCTAAAGTTACCACATTACACGCTAGGAGATAGATTATTGTATTTTATAACATTGATACAAGATTATAGATATCAATTCAACCAATTAATCACAATATACATCAACAGAAAATACCCATTACAATCCCTGGACAGTATAACAACAACAAACAAATACACAGGGGGGGACAATCTGCATGACATCCGGTAGTTGAATATTTTATATAATTGCTATCAGATTACTGAATGGGTATAATACGACACGACTCGTGAAATGTAGTTAATAGAATTGGACGTATAATAACAACCCATGAAGCTAAAGGTTCACCAGCTTTTAATGAATCAATATCAATTTTATAGAACATTGATTAAGTACAGTACGAAACTTCCTCGATCATAGTTATATAGTTTCATACAATTCGTGTAACGAAACAAACACCGGAATTAAAGTTGATATGTAGGCAGGATGATCCTTTACCCTATGCTTTCGAATTTCTATTCCGGTGTCGCGGTTTTGGCCAGTAATTTGTTTTTCTAGTCACAAAGTAACAGCATATATTATTTCAAATCTATGAGATGTAGTAGGCCCACGTAATATATAATTAAGTATTAGATAAGTCTAATCACAATGTGTAAAACGGAAGCGATTAAGATACAAGCCCAATAACAACAAGACGAACAATCAAATCTCCGCTGTGATGTCACAAACCTTCTAGCTAGAACAACAAGTGCACAATTAACAACTCACAAAGATGCACCAAAACACCCGGCGACCTAATAATGCCTGTAGTTTAAACAGACTGCTAAGGTAATAAACTGAACAGATCTAGATTGAAATTATTTAATCAACTGACTATCAATTCGATTTCCTCGACTCTCCTAAAACTCTTGCTATCTGATGGCCACTCATTTGTATTATGTGTAATGTGGCAATTTACTTTTATATTATTATTGATAATAGTAGCATGTTGGAGATAACTAAATTCAATTGCGTTTTAAATGATTGTCTATTAAGTTTCCAATGTGTGTAAGGAATGTCCCTATTTGTGCATTGGATTTCAAATAAAACTAAACAAAGTACGAACAATCCAAACCATTAGACAAAATTCAACAGTTATTGGCTGAACACTGTTCGTGTGATTAACCTATTTCATTTTAAAAACATCGTTCGACCAAAAAACGTCCCTCTTGGTTCGTTTGCGTTGTATTTCATGAAGGCAACACGACTAAATCTTGTAGCCATCGTATTATAATAGTACGATGGCCTCGTGATGGAACCACGGTGTCGACCAAGACAGACAAATTTGAGTAGGTTTAGCATTTCCCATATACCATAACATGGAAATAACAAGGGTCAACCTTGGGGCATTTTCGTGTGCCAAAGCCGAGCAGAGGTGTGTAGCTATCGTATGACCCTCGTGTGTCCTGCGGATATAACAAACTTCATATCTTCGTAATACGTTCGTGTGTGGTTCGGGTGCCATCGCGTCACCTTCTGTGGGCATCGCACTTGCTTCGCGCAAAATTCAATATTCTATACACGTATTTGTATGACCATCTGGTACAATCTGATTAAAACACGGATCCTATTTAGTTTTGTTTTTAAAGCTCAAAACTACACTAGGGTCTGGAAGAGGTGTTGTCAATGACGTGTGAATGATGTGAAATTGAGCCAATGAAACGGTTTGTTACCGCGAGCTTTAGGCGTGTTTTCAATGCCAGTTGTAACGCGGTACTCGAAGAACGAGGCTAGTCCACAAGTCATGTCAAAAAAGGAGATCATGCACAAAAACGGAAACGATTGAATGTAAATCCGTTTGTATATACATTCATATTACATTATAATATGCGACGCGTCCTGTTGGTGTCAATTTCTAGGTTCCAAATTTTAGCTCCTTTACTTCTTTTATTATTTCCTTTGACCCAATTCCAGGCGCGAGAAATTGGTTAATTTAATGTGTTCCTATAATAATTTAGATAGGCAATTACCAGTATTGGTGTTAATGACGTCACTAGTGGGACACCGAAGCTGTAGAAACTTGTAATATAATAATTGGAAACCATATACATAATATAGCTAAATGTGTCAATTATAAAAGTGCTAGAAAACTGAACTTATTGTAAAGATTTTCTGTGATGACGATGGACAAATAACAAAACAAATTGAATCTTCTACAGTAAAGAGGTCACAAAGTGATACCGGTGCGGTGTATACATGTATTAATACAACGTTTTTACACACAAGTGGTCAACCTGGGCCCTGTTTCACAAAAACTTAAATCTCCTTAAAATCGTCCTAATCTAAAATTTCATCCTAACGTAAGAGAGGTGAGATTCACAAAACGTTTTTAAGCATTATAGTTAAAATCCACTAAAATAATATTTTACGTTAAAATTTAATCTTAACTTAAAATAGTGGCGTTTCACAAACCTTTTTAGGGACAATTTTAACTAAAAATCAATTTGAACTTAGGATAGCTGTCATCCTTTCCTAACTTAAATCACGACATTAACAAACATTGGTTAGAGCTACATTGTTAGATATATTGCGACATCGAGATGGAATTGGAATAGCGATAATATTGTGAACGGCCCGGGTCACATAATTTAACATACCAAATTTCACAAAATTCTCATTCAATTTATTTTCATAGAATGTGAAATGCAGCTACGGTCCACCCGTTTATTTTATTGTAAGACAATTTAGGTATTTGGATGGTGCCCCATATTAGAACTCCAAGAAAACCCCACTCAAAACCCAAGTAAACTAAACACTAAAAGAAAATCATTTATTTATATTCCTCCTGTACATGTAGGGATTTCAGTTTTCCATACGATCAGAAGGACTAAATGCTTTTCCTTGCAATGTTTTTTGCCCTACACCAGCCTAAAGGGTCCTTGTTAACACAGGGTTCGAACGATTGAATCGGCGACAGCAATACTCACTAAGTCAAGTGAGATGTTGACCATATGGTAATCACCCTTTATGCGTCTTTATACGATATCTTAATACCTAAAATAGGTTAACTGATCGATATTCTTGCTATTACAGGAGATCTCACACAATACACCGGACATCTTACAACCACTTTGTTACATGTCGGAACTTAAACATATTCCGGTGTGGGATAAAACTCGCTATCAACTACAAATATAAACCGCTCTTTAAGCCTAACTCAACAGTTCACAAAGAGAATATTTGATTTGAAAATCGTGTTTCCTATTGCAGTCAAGTAACCTTTTAGAGTTAACCATTATTTCCATGATTGCTTTAACAATATCAAGGGGATATTAGGCCTATATAAATATTCTAACGGCCTACCTGTAACACGTACATAGGCACGTTTCATATCTCCTCACACAGTCAATGGGTAATAATATGCTGTGTTGTATTCTATTCTATACAACAAAAAAATAATTCAAAATAAATGAAAATGGTGTTTGGAAAGAGTACACTGCTGTATATTTAAAGGAGCTAAGTCGCTAACATTTTTGACCTAGAAATGGACACAAATGGGTAGCAACGCATATCCAACCTCGTGGGTTTTCTCCGGGTCCTCCCCCCCACTGCTAAAGAGTAAAGACCCCTACGCGCAAGCGAATTATTGAAATAAAATTAAACCATATGTTAGTCCAGATATGAACTAGTTTGTGTCGAGTGGACGTCCCCCCCCCCTCTATCTCTCTGCTGTATACTTAAAGGAGCTAAGTCGCTAACATTTTTGACCTAGAAATGGACACAAATCGGTAACAACGCATTTAATAATGTAACATGGATGTGTATACCTGATTTGCATTCAATTGTTTCCGTTTTTACTATATTTTCAAAAACGCTATGTTCGGCGAAATACGTGAGATACCCTAATTGATTCCAGTCTACATCGGAAGTGTATTGTTTGATCATGGACCACGCACATTACTTCTTTACTACAGCATTTTTGTAGAATCCGCGTCCAGGATATGAAAAATCGCATTGACTTGTGGGATATTTTAGCCTCGTTCTCCCAGTACATTATTACAATTGATGCTGATTGACGTACTATGTTAAGGGCGTTGAGTAGTCTAAGATACGCACTAACTTTTCAACACCAATCTTATTCAGACTTTGCACACGTGTTCCATATGTAAAATAACCAAGAGGACACGTAAAAGCCCGACCGTTTGATGTGTAATAATCGAGATACAAGCCGAGAAAGAAAAACTATTTATAGCAAACGAGAAGGTTTTCCCCGACCTAGATCAGTTCTTGAATAAATTATGACGTCGTATACACCGTTCACGTCATCCACTGTAAACAATCATGGCCGTGTCCAGTAGCAGTTTGACACTGGATCATTCACGCCTATCTAGGTATGACGTCAGAAGGAATTCCCTCTACCGTCTATCGCGATTGGAATGAATGAATGAAATGGGGTTTAACGTCCTACGCTTAAGCACCTAACCTGGGCCAATTGAAGACGGGCATATGCCATACAGTGTGCTATGAGGGAAATTTTTGCCCGGGCAGCGGCGCTACGGCCTACTCTTATATCGAATTCCAACTGCCAAGGGATCTTTTACGTGCACTCCAATTTGTACACGGGACCTCGGTTTTTCGTCCCATCCGAACGACTAGGCAGCTGTCCTTGTCAGGCCCTCCTTCTGCATCACTGACAAGGGGAAATCACGTCGGAAAATCGAGATGAACTTTCTCGGCCAATGCAGGGATCGAACACTCGACCTCCAGGCTAGCGAACCAGTGCCTTATCCACTTAGCCACCGTGATCCCCCTATCGCGATTGGAACGTGGCTGAATTTATTTTTTTGATGGTCAAAGACTGTCATTTATTAATGTATAAAATGATTTTTAGAGAGGCCGAATAGTGCCTAAAGTAGATATTTACTTTATACGTCCGAATCGGTGTATTTTAAAACTTGGTGTGGATGTATTCAAAGAATTAACCCAAAATCACAAAATCTTGTTTGCAGGTAAATAATAAACAACAACTTTTAAAATACTTTGAGTTGGTATCTGTTAACATTTTTGGTGTCGAAATGTAGCTTATAACCTCTACTTTTGATCAACTGGGGGGATTATCGATAAATCTATTAAGCTTGTACCTATAGAATTTCCAAGAAAACCAATCGTTTTTTTGCGTTTCCATGGATACCAGACATTGTTCATGCCAAATTTGATGAAAATATATGCAGACATAATTGAGAAAAGTCTACTTCTGTTGTCATCAATACCCCTTTTTAATATGCTTTTGGGCTAAGTTTGGAACATAGTTGGTAAATAAAATTTGTATTTTTTTGGTGATTAATATGTAGTTTATCACCCCAAAAAACAAAAAACGTCATATCTTATCAACAAAAATTACAGTGCTAGCCTTAAAATGTGCATTTTAGACTGTCCAACGCCCTTAAAACAAATATTTTATCTTAAATATCGGATATTAAAAGCTATTTTTTTCTCGGTAAGTTAACATCATCAATGTTGATTTAAAGAGTCAATCCCGATAATGTTTTTGAGACAAAAATTGCTTAATTTTGTGTTAAAATCCATTAAAATCCCCTACCTAAGGGCCGAGCAACTAACCCAATTTATGTGATACGTTTTCAAACAACTTAAACCCACCAGTCTTCATCTTGAAATGGAATCCGGTGTTCCAAACTGTATTATGCGGTGATTTGATAAAACCAGACTTTTATTTTATAAAAATAATATGTCGCCGATTATCAGGTCCCCCAACGAAAGATTTGACCCGAAATCTTAAATGGGTTACGTGTCCGGATAGGCTGTTTTAACACTCCCGTCCAAACGACTCAATATTTTGAGCTGGAATTTTGAGTCAGGGTATATACACCATTCTTCTATAATTTGGCGTTTAAATTTCATACGTACTAGGACTTTTAATTTTGAGGCTCTATTCAATTCGGGAGAGCACCTTTAAATTGACCAATAATTCGTGTTTTCGACGATTTTTGAGGATTGTGAGTTACGAACTTAGGTTCTTTAATTACAACTACATGTACTAATTAAAACATATACTTTTTATAAAACATATTCACGGGATCCTGTGAGATACAGCGATAGAACATCTCAAATTTCGTTCGACTAAGCAACTCGAGTATGTTTATGCTTGGTGATGATGTTTGTATGATGATAGTTGGGTGGGTGGTGGTGAAGGATGGAAACAGCTGATAATGGTGGTGAAGGATAGTGACAGTTGGGCGATGGTGGTGAAGGATGGTGACAGTTGGGTGGATGGTGGTGAAGGATGGCAACAGCTGATAATGGTGGTGAAGGATGGTGACAGTTGGGCGATGGTGGTGAAGGATGGTGACAGTTGGGTGGATGGTGGTGAAGGATGGCAACAGCTGATAATGGTGGTGAAGGGTGGTGACAGTTGGGCAATAGTGGTGAAGGATGGTGACAGTTGGGTGGATGGTGGTGAAGGATGGCAACAGCTGATAATGGTGGTGAAGGGTGGTGACAGTTGGGCAATAGTGGTGAAGGATGGTGACAGTTGGGTGGATGGTGGTGAAGGATGGAAACAGCTGATAATGGTGGTGAAGGGTGGTGATTGTGATGAATGGTTGTGACACTATCCTGGTCACGGATCTCTGAAAACATACACGTGACATGACACTACGGTGTTGTTGAATAGATGAATTATGAATTAACTCTTGACATCCACTTCGTGTATATGATCAGACACTGTGTTTTATAACTATGTTTATATATTAAATACAGGATAATTACATCTATGATAGATAGTACATTATGTGTTATTATAATATCTACAGTCTGGGTGCAACAAGCATAGAACCATGACATATTGGCTGAAACATTACATTGTCTATATCCCAGCATGGAACCGGGGTGTGAGACTACCTCCTTAAAAACCCTGCATGATGTCCTCGCCTGGCCTGTAAGCCAAAGGGTAACGGTGTGTCTGTCTAGATATCTTTCCTATGACCTCCAAATGATGACTGATGGGAAATTTAACCTCGCTCTATCTTATATAGAAAGTACAGATCTGTCAGCTATTAGGGCGGGGCAATTACCATTTTTGGGTAGGTGTTTCGTATGGGTACCGTTTTACGTCAACGTTATTCTATATAATTGGACTACTCCGTGCACCAGATGAATGGGACCTCGTAATCCACTTCCAGAAATTGATGGTGGCCGGAACAATCTGTAAATTACATGTAGTCTAAGAAAGTTGGATCTGCAAAATACCCACTTCGGCTATTTCCCGTTTTCACCCATTTGTTTAATCTCTCCAATAAATTAAACAGCGCACCTTTCATTACAACTAAAAACCCTATAGTGTCATAGCGTGGTGAACGATGGGGTGAAGGTTGCTGACGGGTGTCAACAGTATGAGGTGGTGGTGAAGATTGGTGATTGTGAGTGCTGGTGGTGAAGGAAAGCGATGGTGGTGCGGATGGTTCTAGTTCGAGATTGTGATGAAGGATGGTGATGGTATCAAAGGGTGTTGAAGGGTTGCGACAATAGGTGGCCATGTGGTTAAGTAGGTGATAATGGTGGTGAAGCAGGCCCGGATCCAGGATTTTGTCGAGGGGTGGGGGCATACATCAGCAAAGGGTAATCATCAGTGTGCCGCATGCATTAGTGGTTTGGTGTAGTGTTCAGAGACTTCGCCGCGGCCTCATTCCGAAAGCAATTGTATATGTTGCTGGCTACAGGTGCTGGTCCGAACAGTGGTGATCAGTCTAACTGGGGCTGAAGGGGGGGGGGGGGCTGGTTCCGTACCTGTTAAGGGAGGTGACATTCGGTGAAGGATGGGGGTGGATGGGTATTCTGGATGGTGATAGTAGGGGATATAATATACATAAAGCGCTTGAATTTCAGTTTGTAAATCGAAAAATCACCTAACACATAAAAAGACATAATCCACCACACAGAAACACATAACACCATCATAAAGGCTTCTAAAAAAAACCAAAAAAAAACATGAGCGTTAAGTTTTTACTTGAAAACGATTTATCATATGTAAAATTATTTATTGTATTCGGTGTAATTTATATGTAATGCCTTCTGTAACTGAATCAATAGCTGATATTTTTACATAAATTACAGGTTTTTTTGCTATAATGTTATTATATATACCACACTGTCCAGTATTAACACATAAAGTAATGCGATTAAAGTCAGAAATATTTCAATTCTTCCATATTTTGATTAAATGAATACATGTATGCTGATATTATTAGATTAATGTACATTACTAAGCGTCTATCAATCATGAATAATTACGCGTCTTTCCACACTAATTTGACACAATTTGAAACCGAAAGATATTTTTTATCTTTGAATTTGTGGAATGGATAAATAAATAAAAAAAACACACTTATCGTGGCTTGAACGTTCTGTATAAAGAGATTATTGTAGTAGTAGATACTTGCACTCAAAATTGATTGCGTTGTGTTGATTCAAATGCTTCCACATGGTTCTCGGGATATGGAGTCAGTGTCGTTTGCTCAAATTGAGGGGTAGGGTGTTCCATCCGTGCATAGGCCGAGAAAGTTCATCTAGATTTTCCGGCGTGGTTTCCCCATGTAACTAATGCAGGATGGAGGGCCTGACATAGTCTCTATCATCCAAAAAAAATATTCTACGAATATTAGTCTGTATGGGTCCTCAAAATTTGACGGAAAGTCGGTCATTGTCTGGATTATCCAGTCTTTTAAGTTAACACGTACTGAATCTATCAAAACATCTCGCTTGTCAACAATGACACTCTCTCTAAAATTGTGTTTGAAATGGTAATTTTCTCTCGTTATGAATCAGACGTACGGCTTCTCACAATCTTCTTAATTCTTCATCGCGATTCAAGCTATTTTTTCTAGTTTTATTTTGTTTCTAATAATAGATGTGCCAAGTGAATTGTGGGATATATTTCTGTCTCGCTCTATAGAATCTAGCAAAATCGGCCCGGCTTCGTATTATCTATCACTTTCCGAGGCTTTAGCCAATAGAATCTAGCAAAATCGGCCCGGCTTCGCAATATCTATCACTTACTGAGACTTTAGCCAAAAGGTTCCATTGCCCATGCGTAACCGGGAGTTTGGTTTTTTATGGGGTAGATTATCCAGTAAATTTTCGTCAAAAATTGAGAACCGATCCAGACCCTCCGTACGTTGAAGACTATAGGAGGTTCTGGATGACCGAGACTAGGCCTGACAAGGACAGCTGTCTAGTTGTTCGGATGGGACGAAGAACCGAGGTCACATGTACACATTGGCGTGCACGTAAAAATGATATAGTGACCATTGCCACGTATTATTGACAATAAGGATAGCCAGTTCAGCAATACTATATGGGATATATAGAATTTTATTTTTAATGATGACACATAGTCGCCAATGGCTTAACTAACAATAATTAGTAGATTGATTCAATGGTAGATTATCACCCTCCTTAACTCCATGTCCTTAGATCTTGTTGTTGTCATCTGTGGTTTCAGTTCTGTAACTATAAAGCTGGGCCCTTGACTAGAATTACAATCCTGGCAGAGTAGTATCTTGACATTTATCAGTCCGGTTCCCACTTGTCAAGGTGGCGCCTGTTGGACTATCCATTTAAGTGTTCGGAAGGGACGAAATATACTTTTTTACCGCAAGTAAAAGAAACCTTGGTATTTTGAATTGGATAAAGAGTTGGTGGAAACGCCGCTGTATGGGCACAATTTTTGTATTGCTGTCTTGTCTACGATATCACTCCTGGAGGAAGTGGACGTTAAACTCCAGAAACGAACGAAGTATGTATTAGCTTGATAACGTTGAGAGAATATTCTTCGAAACGTCGCACAAATAATCGTTTCTGTAAGTTTTGTATTATTGTGTATTGCTCTATCCAGTTACTAAATGCTTCTAAAGGATTAACATTAAGTGTGGTTTTGACTTTTTAACTACCACCATTTATTGCGAATATCCACGATGTTATTAACGTAATGTGGGGGTATTTTGACATGTGTCATGGTAGTGGCATGTAGCAAGGGTTAGATATATATATATATATATGACAAGACAACCCAGTCTTAATATTCTTAATAGCTACCTGTCAATCATATCCCAAATCTGTACCAAGATATTACAGTCATTCCATTTCCGAGTTTCTAACGGTTTCAAGACATCGAACGAACACGGGCAGATAATTGGTGAAATTTTATTTGACCTCAGTTCGCTGTGCCAGGACATTAATTAATCTTTAATTGACAAGGAGAGTAACCATGAGCTCTTAAATTTCCAAATTGTCATTTCGGGACTAACATATGGTTCAATTTTACTTCAATAATTCGTTTGCGCGTAGAGGTCTTTAGCATTGGAAGGAAACCGGGGGATCCGGAGATAAGTCACACAAGATTCGACAGGCGACAGTAGGTGAAGGAGCTGAGCCCTTGGCTAGAATTACAATCCTGGCAGAGTAGTATCTTGACATTTATCAGTCCGGTTCCCACTTGTCCGGGTGGCGCCTGTTGGACTGTCCATTTAAGTGTTCGGATGAAGAGTTGGCGGAAACGCCGCTGTCTGGGCAAAATTCTCCTTTTAGCATTGCACACCTGGCTATAGAAGCACAACCAACCTTGTTAGACTCATAATGACTGAAATATTGTGTTGGCAAGACATTAGACTCAATTCCGTTACTTTCTGATTTCAGAATAAATCATTGGAAGGGTTTGCTTTAGAATAGATATACCATTGCGGTAATTCCATCTCGTATATAGTTCAACACAAATATAGGAAAACTAGATTTATAAAACTAACGGTAAATTAAAGTCGGTAGACCAACTGTCTGTCTATTTCCGGGTGAGTATTGCTGATTGAATAATAAAGACAACGCGCATGGTTAAGTGTGGTACTATTTGTCCGGGCCTAACTTACGATTAATACAAAACATTATAGAAAAGTTTGGAACAAGAACATGAATTAGGCCATCAGACAAAAATTTAAACCAAATTTTGTTTGAGCAAGTTCTATATATTCTAGGCCTATTTCCTTCTCTGAACCGACGTTTCATAAAAAATCTTTTTATTCGCATTTAAACGCTCGTTTTTATACGTATATTGTCGTCGCGTCCGTCCGTCCGACGTCCACAAGTTTTTGAGAACACTCTACAGATTATTACTTGGTTGTTTAAAATTTACATATGTTGTTAACGTTATTTAAATGACCATCCTATTTAACTTCGGTTAATTTATTCTAGAGTTCTCTGGTCCTTATTGCATCGTTATACACATCATTTAAATAAGTAAAACGAAGAAGTTTAATTTCTCTCAATTACCTATATGTATAAAATCTATATGCATTATTTAAATTAGTAAAACGAAGAATTATATTGAATTTAAGCAAGTCATAGAGTTGTGGCCCTTGTTTCACTTTGTTAAAACTTGTGAACACTCGAACGACATAAATTATCCGATTTGTATGAAATTTACATGCATCGTATAAATTAGTAAAACGAATAATTTAAATGAATTTCAGCAATTTCCGTTAATTACTTCTAGGGTTATAGCCCTTGATTCAATTTGTATGTCCTTGTGAACGCCCGAACGGCACAGTTATTATCCGATTTGTATGATATTTTAATGGAATATTTAAATGAGTTCAATTAAAAAGTCTGTCGAATTTCAACATTTTCGGTAAGTTACTTCTACAGTTAAGGCCCTTGTTTCAGTTTGTAGAACCTTGCGAACGCTTAAATGACGAAATATAATGTAATCTGTACGACATTAATATCAGTGTCCTGTCAATATCACCCCAATACCAACAAACGAATAATTGTGAGACATCCCTTATCGGCTGCATGGACGATTTAGCTGCTGTGGGCGTATGTTTCGTTGCCTGGCAACCTATTTGGGTTAGATTTACTTTTTTATTCTTTCAACCTTTTTTTTTTTAGATACAACAATAAATGGTGAACAGTTGTGGCAACCTAAAATCAATCAGTTCATAGTGTGTGATAAATCACTGCGCATTCATCAACAATCTTGTCATTTTGTTGTAGTACTTCCTTGATGGTTTTCTCAACACTGATATCTCAAACAATTATCATTGAAGTCAACTTCTGTTTTAAAATGCCCGTTCGTTCAATCAAGATATCGTGACTGTAATAGAATACCCTGAAAGATTAAAGGAAAAGTTAGTTGCCATGCATGGTACGGTTAAAACTGATTAGAACGGTTATATGATACTTTAATCGAGTTTCATTACCACAGAGATAGAATAAAAACTGCATAGCTTTAAAGGAGCTAAATCGCTAACATTGGGGGCCTAGAAATTGTCAAAAGTGGTCGCAACGCATATAATACTGTTATATGAATGTATATAAACTGATTAACATTCAATGGTTTCCGTTTTTTCCCCAATTTCAAATCAGATACGTTCGGCAAAATAAGCCATACAGTCTCAATCTAGTGCAAATTTCTATAGCGTCTGGTTATTCCAGTCAACATACGCCGTATAGTATGGTGCAATATGTCTAGCCTCGCTCCTCAAGTCTCTTATTAAAACCGGGGCTGAAGCGCATTATGGTACACGAATCTAAAATATCGGATATCAGAAGCTCATCTTTTCCCGTTAAGTTTACATCATCAATGTTGATTTAAATTGGCCAATAATTCGTGTTTTCGATGTTAAAGATTTTGGAGGATTATGAGTTACGGACTTAGATCCTTTAAGCCATTCTGTCATTTAAGATAATTCCAACACTTTAACGAAAGTGTTAAATATCAACCAAAATACCACACGAAAATAATTAATTGCCTTCCTGATATTTCACGGGGTGCACCCTGTATATGACGTCAATATCAATATTTTATCTTATCAAACCCTCGTACATCATTAGCAGAAATCGTTGTTTTTCCAAAAATAGCCCATAATATATGTAAATGAGTTAAACTGTAATGACAAACAATTGAGACGTTAACCATAAAAGGCGGAAGCATTAATCATAAACTATACAAGCATTAAATATAAACTATGTTAGCATTAACCATAAACTATGCAAGCATTAAATATAAACCATGTTAGCATTAACCATAAACTATGCAAGTTTTAACTATAAACTATGTTAGCATTAAATATAAACTATGTTAGCATTAAATATAATCTATGTTAGCATTAAACATAAACTGTGCAATCATTTACTATAAACTATGTTAGCATTAACCATAACCTATGCAAGTTTTAACTATAAACTATGCAAGTTTTAACTATAAACTATGCAAGTTTTAACTATAAACTATGCAAGTTTTAACTATAAACTATGTTAGCATTAAATATAAACTATGTTAGCATTAAACATAAACTGTGCAAGCATTTACTATAAACTATGTTAGCATTAACCATAAACTATACAAGCATTAACTATAAACTATGTTAGCATTAACCATAAACTATGCAAGCATTAATTATAAACTATGTTAGCATAAACCATAAACTATGGTAGCATTAAACTAAAATGCTAAACACCCCCCCCCCCCCAAAAAAAAACAAAAAAACAAACATAAAACAAAAACATCAAGGGGTTGACCACAAACGAAACCGTAATTGTTATTGGAATAACAAATCAAAACGGAAACCACTTCAAAGAGTCTCTGACCAAAGAACTAAATATACTTTTACAAGGATCGAAGGTGCATTTCGATCAAAACATATCACCGTTTTCGACCTAAGACCTGCGGTACAGTAGCCTAGTTCAATCTACGTCAAGATCAACCAACTTCAATCAAACCCCAACCTTAATTGAGAGCTATCTATGGTCAATAATTTGGTGATTAGTTTGACGCGTTAATAAAAACACAAAAGAATTGGATTGAGCGCACGATTAATGTCGGTAGAAATTATGGTCACGTGACTCACGTAGTAATACATCTGATGCATTAACTTCGTGGTAACTTAAATAACTATTGAAACCCATGATCGCTTCAAAATTTTCTTTCGCATGAACTCTGGAAATTGCGCTAATTGATACTTTGGCAATGAAATAATTTTTATAGAGAAAAAAGACATTTCAATTTAACGCCTTTGCAGTAATTTTGTATTGGTTTGATAAATAGGCTTTAACGACGTTTTACTGAGATTTTGTATATTCTAAGGATAGGGTTCAGTGTAACAGGGTCAGCGGCGAACTGTGTCTGAAATGTTGGTTGCCAGGAAAAAAAGGGGGCTAACCCACCAATACAATTCTATAATTTAATTTTTAAAATCAATAAATTAAATTTTTAAAATATATGTAAGTGGAAATAAAAAACGTAATATTTATATATCCCTTTTTTGGGGCCCACTTGCCAATGGGCTATCTGACAATCTTGCCAGTCCGCCACTAAGCCATGGTCCTGAAGCAACGACTGCGAGTTCTACAACATCTGGCCGTTGTTGGTTTACTTCCCGAAATTATAGCTACTTTATCTGCAGACACGTGAACAGTAGCATCCAATCAGAGATCGTGACATGGCGAACCCCGCAGATTGGACGAACCTTGAAGTTTGTAACTCGATTATCGCAGTTAGACATTTTAACTTGAAAGCGTAAAACTTGATATTCGTGACGACCAAGGAATCTGATAGGCTCACGAGCTTGGCTTATACCCAATCAAACTTAGTGCCGAAATATGCAGGGTATTACGTGGAGGGCTTGGTAAGATGCGCGCAGTTAAAACGAGATCTATTGAAGATGCCACTGAGCATGGTTAGTGATGTTTGTACAGTTGAAGGAAACATGGTGAGCTGTCTATTGCCTTCTGGAACTAGTCGCTTTAAGCTGTCTTTTGTTTAAGCAAAACGAAAATTATCCGTGTTACTTGAATGGTCACATGTATAATCTGGTCCGGTATTGGAAAATAAACAATTAACCTTTACATATTTTACAGATTATTGGAAGAACCTGTAAATAGGGCCGTTCTTGAACCATTCGCAATGAGTTATAGATTCAGTTTAAATAGATTCGGGCGGTTTGAGAGAGAGAGGGGGAGAGAGAGAAGAGAGAGAGAGAATAATTTGTTTACACTGGTGTACCACCTTTCAGGATAAAATCATTTAGCGGTTGACAATACTATATAAATTTCTTAGGTCACCGCTTTTGTTAATTTCTTGTTTGAAATTCAGGCGTCTCATGTTCGATGTATTAATATAGACATATAGTCCGGGTTAAAATTGGGGGGAGGTGCCACCTGGAGAGGTAGAAATTCTCATGTGGTTTTTCTAGACCAGTGTTTTTATTCTGAACAAGAATATATTATGAGGTAAACAGGCCAAATCTTGAGTCATTTTCCGTTAGAGCGCTTTTTCAAAATGGCCGCCAAAATCTCATATACATAGTGACTGTATGGGTTAAGTAAGTAACAATGATGCATGTTTAACCACTTTATTACCATACTATGGGTTTAACAGAGTGCTGACATAAAATGAGATAATGATACACGATTTTCTACTCCAGACATGTTTCTTTAGTAACCACTTAAACTATTACTGAAAGAGAAAATGACTTTATGTCACCAATTTGAACTGAACAGAGAACATAGATCCACATGTTTCAAATGTAATATCATTTATTGCAATATGATACATCGATAATTTTCGAATAAAGTCATTGTCAATGATATTCTAAAATACAACTTATAACACCTTATGTCATAAGATAGATAAAGGAGAGTAAAGCAACAGTTTGTTGGGGATTGTTGCGATTTGATTGAGATGTGCTATAGAACCCGCGTTAATACACGACGGTGCTCACTGTCTTAACTTGTAGGGTTCCATCAGGGAAGCACGACTTTTAAAGTAGCTAAGTCTATAAATCAATAACATGAAGGCGCGCAGCTGGGGCATGTGCCCCGTGGTTAATCCGGCCCTTGCTGAAAACACGAATTATTTGTCAATTTAAATCAACACTGATGTTCTAATCTTGCCGGGACAAGATGAGCTTCTGATTTCCAATATTTAATATAAAAAACATTTTACCATTAGTACACGAATCGTGTACCATAATGCATTTCAGTCCCGTTTGTAACAAGGGACACGAAGAAGGAGACTAGAAGTCATGTAAAACGGTAATGTCATTCGTATCTGGAGAGGATGTGCAATAATTACTTTTGCACAAGGGAGACATTCCTCACAATAGTCACAACACAGGCTGTGGTGAATTGACGAAATGTCGCGTTCATAAACTTGATGATGGCTTATTTTTAGAGACCCTGACAGGCACCACGTGCTAGGGTAAGGGTTAGGGTTAGGGTTGGGTTTGGTCCAAAAATTCTAACGTCATGTGCAATTCAAGTGATTAACCCCGTGAGGAATGTCTCCCCGACGACCACGTTCACTGGAAGATACAGACGCTAGAGATGGACATTCGATTGAGATTTCTGGCGTATTTCGCCAAAACATAACTGATTGGAATTCAGAGTAAAAACGTTGCTACCCATATGTGTCAATTTCTAGGTCCCAAAAATTGTTAGCGATTTAGCTCCTTTAACACAAGACCATAATGCATCTAATTCTCGCGTCTCAGAAAAATATGTCTTAAGCTTCGTCTACACTAGGCTAGTAAAAGCCGGCTTTTTTAAAGGCGGCTTTTTTAAAGGCGGCTTTTTCAAGTGTAGCGTCTACACTGACTGAAGTTTTGTAACGGTAAAAGACGATGAACACCGACCTTCGTTATTTGTGCCAATGTTATGAATGTACGGAAGTTCGGGAAGGATGACATCCGGGTACCCGATAAAACCCGGTTTTTACCGTCTACACACATAAAATTGCCGGTTTTTTGAAAAAGCCGGCTTTTTGATTTGAAAAATCCCTCAATCATTGCCGGATTTTTAAAAGCCGGCTTTTACGATTGAAAAATTGAAAAAGCCGGCTTTTCGGAAAAAACCGGCATTTAAAAGGCTATTATATAGTGTAGACGGTGAAAGCTGCTAGTGTAGACGTAGCTTTTGTGGGTGTTTTCTACTTCGTTAGCGACCTCCTGGTGTTATAAAACAAACACATGTGTCTGGTCTGGTCTGGTCTATAGAATATGACAAGAAAATAGGTTAGAAAAATTTAGACATTCTTGTGTATAAACGTGAAATCAATTTGCGAGTTTCAGGATCGACATCGGTGTTGTGATGATTAAAAATGATTTCATGACCGGTTCAGTAGTATCCCAAGTGACTTAAAACATCGCCTGTAGATATTTCCTGTGTTTTTTGTTTTTGTATTATTCGAATCTCAAGGAATCGATTGTAACTATGGGTCTATACTGAATAACCACAAGTTTCATCCTACCACTGTATTACCAATAGAACTGTGTTTCAGAGCTTTCTGTAAACTGAGTGTACTCGTCGGAAGATAAGTTTTCCTGAATTACCAGAACGCCATCGTGAACCGAAATTTCAATTATTATCAATTGATACTTTAACTAGGCTTAACATGAATTTATCCAAAAGTAACAAAAGCTGTCAGCTATATAATGTCCTCCAACATACCGATAGGTCTTCTAACAAGAGAAAACATGTATTGTGTTAATACACCCACTTATATCACTGCTTCTCCATCCCCTCCTCTTGCCGTTTGCTTACATTTTAGAGTATAATATTGTATTTTGAACAAAATAAGATAAAAGAAAGAACTTTAGTTAATCGTATTTCTGCAAAACAAACACCAAGGTTCTGCGATCTGACATGCGAAGATGTGAAAACGCAGATTTTTTCATGTTTGTAATTTTTGGGTCATTTTCTCGCGTTGTGTTAAATGGACAATACCACTCTTGCTGGCTTGACAGGTCCAGAAAAAATAGCCTTATTCTAACTACTAGATGTTTAAGTGTCCTACCTAGCGGTAAATTATCCATTACATCCTATTTTACTTGTCAGGGGTCTCGAAAACATGTTTAAATGCAAGTTGCATTTGAAAGTGTTTACGTTAAGCTTTTCAAACCATGTTGTTACCATGTAGTTGAATTTTTCAAAAACAATTTAAATTCGGTGTGTTAACATGCAATTTGTATCATCAATTAATTGGATTATTGTAAAATAGTATAATTTGTTGACCAGAATAATGATTGGGGCATATTTTTCAGTTACAACAAGAGTGGTATTGGGGCTTTAGTGTTTGCCGGCGACCATGTGCGTTTTATGGTCACCGTACGGTCTTAGCCGCACACTAAGGACGCCATCCCGGTCTGACGGGGGAATTAGTTCGGTATCCAGACCCAAAATCAACCCACTTATGTACAAAGGTGTGATTGTTGGCAAATATACATATATAAGTTACTTATACACTGACTGCCTTTTAGAAATTATGGATTTAATGACATATGGAAACTTTATAACGTTCCGTATGAGACACTATTATGATAATAGATGAGGAGGTTCTTAAACAGGATACAAACAAAATGTTTTTTAATCGTGTATTGATTGAGTAAAATAACACTATTTAGCTAAAATATGTCATAAACGTTATAAAGAACTTGACAATTGATCGAGAAATCATCTCTTTATGGGGTTTACATTTAACACAATAATGATTGGGCATTTACGAGCCTTAGAGGAAAACGGACCCTAAGTATCTGAAAAACACTATAAAATACACATATGGTAGACAAAAGAGTTTCGTTGAATTACGTTTATTAGCGTCGTGGGATGTTTATATGAATAGAGAGAGAGGGAGAGAGAGAGAAGTGGGGTTTAACGTCCACTCAACACAACTAGGTCATTTCGGGACTAGAGTATGGTTTTAATTTTATTTCAATAATTCGCTTGCGCGTAGTGGTCTTTATCAGTGGGAGGAAACCGGAGTGCCCGGAGGAAACCCACCAGGTTGAGAAGTTGCCCCTATCTCTATGCAACATACGCTCAACCCAGGTTCGAAACCACAGCCGCAAGCCAGAGGTGGCCGGCCAGCTACAGGTCGAAGCGCGGCACTTTTGACCACTAGGCCATCCCAACCCCCATATAAATAGAGTCGTAGGATGTACATAATTTGTTAATAGCGTGCTTTTACAGTAAAATACGTCACGCCAGTCGAATATTTCACAAGGTACGATTGGCAAGTTGCCCGTACGACTATTTGAAATAATGGTTCGCCAACATCAAACGGTTACGTCACATCTGTATTTTAAACATTATTATACTTATCAATAGCGTTGTAGAGCTATACAGAGAATCTCCTACGAATCTTTTTTATATCAAAAAATATCAGCACTCGTCGATAAAGTAAAAAAAACCCTTATCACCCTATTCCTTCTTACATGCTCAAATAAATAAATAACATAACATAACATAACATCCAAATTCATATAGCGCAATAAATACTCGTATTAAGAGTTCCAAATGCTATATGTTTCCCATTTACCGAACCTGATTACATTTTGACGTAGTAATACCTCATGCTTCCATTAAGGTCATAAATAAATATAGTGCCTTTTAATTAAAAATGAACTGTTCTTTGAAAAAAAGTAGTTCCTTTATGATTGACCAATTAAATTCATGCAAAGCGATATCTCCAATGGTACACACAGATTTCACTATTTATTATCATTTTCCACCCTTCATCTTTCATAAATGAATCCGCCCCTTTATGATGAAATAACCTGATCCTCCTTAGAGGACGCCATTGGAAATAAACCTAGTTTAAATTTAAGCAGTTTTTTTATGGGTTATCCTCAAGAGGCTGGCCATTCATGGCAAGATTACTTTTTATCTCATCAAAATCTTATTATCATGTAACTTTATATAATCACCTCTATTGTCATGTTTGATATGTTTCTTGGAAGAATAAACAAATAAAGAAAGAATTATCACACAAGCGATATCTACTGTAAAATGTATTCTTGGGTGATAAATATAATTATCAATAATGTTGTATATATACTCATCGATAGCTTTGCAGGATACTTATTAATACAATCATAAAATGTGTATATTATGTAATTTGATTGGAATTTGGGTGATATACTTATCAATAGTGTTGTAGGGTGTATCAATACTTATCAATAGCGTTGTGGGATGTTTTATATATTTACCTATCAGTACAATCATAAAATGTGTAATATGTAGTTTGATTAAAAGCTGCGTTTTCTTAAATCGTTGAATCTAAATTACACCCAATTAATGAAAAAGCAAATATGCATTAGATGTGATCCCGGGACAATCTAAAGTTACCACATTACACGCTAGGAGATAGATTATTTTATTTTAAAACATTGATACAAGATTATAGATATCAATTCAAACCAATTAATTACAATATACATAAACAGAAAATACCCATTACAATCCCTGGACAGTATAACAACAACAAACAAATACACAGGGGGGACAATCTGCATGACATCCGGTAGTTGAATATTTTATATAATTGCTATCAGATTACTGAATGGGTATAATACGACACGACTCGTGAAATGTAGTTAATAGAATTGGACATATAATAACAACCCATAAAGCTAAAGGTTCACCAGCTTTTAATGAATCAATATCAATTTTATAGAACATTGATGACTTTTAGATTAAGTACAGTACGACACTTCCTCGATCATAGTTATATAGTTTCATACAATTCGTGTAACGAAACAAACACCGGAATTAAAGTTGATATGTAGGCAGGATGATCCTTTACTCTATTCTTTCGAATTTATATTCCGGTGTCGCGGTTTTGGCCAGTAATTTGTTTTTCTAGTCACAAAATAACAGCATATATTATTTCAAATCTATGAGATGTAGTGGGCCCACGTAATATATAATTAAGTATTCGATAAGTCTAATCACAATGTGTAAAACGGAAGCGATTAAGATACAAGCCCAATAACAACAAGACGAATAATCAAATCTCACAAACCTTCTAGCTAGGACAACAAATGCACATTTAACAACTCACAAAGTTGCACCAAAACACCCGGCGACCTAATAATGCCTGTAGTTTAAACAGACTGCTAAGGTAATAAACTGAACAGATCTAGATTGAAATTATTTAATCAACTGACTATCAATTCGATTTCCCCGACTCTTCTAAAACTCTTGCCATCTGATGGCCACCCATTTGTATTATGTGTAATGTGGCAATTTACTTTTATATTATTATTGATAATAGTAGCATGTTGGAGATAACTAAATTCAATTGCGTTTTAAATGATTGTCTATTAAGTTTCCAATGTGTGAAAGGAATGTCTCTATTTGTGCATTGGATTTCAAATAAAATTAAACAAAGTACGAACAATCCAAACCATTAGACAAAATTCAACAGTTATTGGCTGAACACTGTTCGTGTGATTAACCTATTTTATTAAATTTAAAAACATCGTTCAACCAAAAAACATTCCTGTTGGTCTCGTTTGCGTTGTATTTCATGAAGGCAACACAACTAAATCTTGTAGCCATCGTATTATAATAGTACGATGGCCTCGTGATGGAACCACGATGTCGGCCAAGACAGACAAATTTGAGTAGGATTAGCATTTCCTATATACCATAACGTGGAAATAAAAAGGGTCAACCTCGGAACATTTTCGTGTGCCAAAGCCGAGCAGAGGCGTGTAGCTATCGTATGACCCTCGTGTGTCCTGCGGATATAAAGTTCAAAATTCATATTCGTGTGTGGTTCGGGTGCCATCGCATCACCTTCTGTGGGCATCGCACTTGCTTCGCGCAAAATTCAATATTCTATACACGTATTTGTATGACCATCTGGTACAATCTGATTAAAACACAGATCCTATTTAGTTTCGTTTTTAAAGCTCAAAACTACACTAGGGTCTGGTCAATGACGTGTTGTGAATGATGTGAAATTTAGCCAATGAAACGGTTTGTTACCACGAGCTGCAGGCGTGTTTCAATACCAGTTGTAACGCGGTACTCGAAGAACGAGGCTAGTCCACAAGTCATGCCAAAAGAGGACGTCATATTCTTATTTAGACTATAGAGCATGCACAAAAACGGAAACGTTTGTATACACATTTATATTACATTATTATATGCGATGCGTCCTCTTGGTGTCAATTTCTAGGTTCCAAATATTAGCTCCTTTACTTCTTTTATTAATTCCTTTGACCCAATTTCAGGCGCGAGAAATTGGTTAATTTAATGTGTTCCTATAATAATTTAGATAGGCAATTACCCGTATTGGTGTTAATGACGTCACTAGTGGGACACTGAAGCTGTAGAAACTTGTAATATAATAATTGGAAACCATATACATAATATAGCTGAATGTGTCAGTTAGAAAAGTGCTAGAAAACTGAACTTATTGTCAAGATTTTCTGTGATGGCGATGGACAAATAACAAAACAAATTGAATCTTGTACAGTAAAGAGGTCACAAAGTGATACTGGTGCGGTGTATACATGTATTAATACAACGTTTTTACACACAACTGGTCAACCTGGGCCCTGTTTCACAAAAACTTAAATCTCCTTGAAATCGTCATAATCTAAAATTTCATCCTAACTTAAGAGAGATGAGATTCACAAAACGTTTTTAAGCATTATAGTTAAAATCCACTAAAATAATATTTTACGTTAAAATTTAATCTTAACTTAAAATAGTGGCGTTTCACAAACCTATTTAAGGACAATTTTTACTAAAATAAATTTTAACTTAGAATAGCTGTCATCCTTTCCTAACTTAAAATCACGACATTAACAAACATTCGTTAGGGCTACATTGTGAGATATATTGCGACATTAGAATAGCGATAATATTGTGAACGGCCGGGTCACATAATTAAACATAACACTTTCACAAAATTCTCATTCAATTTCTTTTTATAGGATGGGAAATGCAGCTACGGCCCATCCGTTTATTTTATTGTTAGGCAATGTAAGTATTTGGATGGCGCCCCATATTAGAACTCCAAGAAAACCCCACTCAAAACCCAAGTAAACTAAACACTTAAAGAAAATCATTTATTTATATTCCTCCTGTTGTCCAAGCATATCCCCAGTTTTCCATACGATCAGAAGGACCAAATGCCTTTCCTTGCAATGTTTTTGCCCTACACCAGCCTAAAGGTTCCTTGTTAACACAGGGTTCGAACGATTGAATCGGCGACAGCAATACTCACTAAGTCAAGTGAGATGTTGACCATATGGTAATCACCCTTTATGCGTCTGTATACGATCCCAATTGATTCCAGTCTACATCGGAAGTGTATTGTTTGATCATGGACCACGCACATTACTTCTTTACTACAGCAATTTTGTAGAATCCGCGTCCAGGATATAAACAATCGCATTGATTTGTGGGATATTTTAGCCTCGTTCTCCCAGTGCATTATTACAATTGATGCTGATTGACGTACTATGTTAAAAAAAATATTTATCTTAAATATCGGATATTAAAAGCTAATTTATTCTCGGTAAGTTAACATCATCAATGTTGATTTAAAGGGTCAATCCCAATAATGTTTTTGAGAATAAAACTGCTTAATTTTATGTCAAATTCCATTAAGATCCCCTACCTTAGGGCCGAGCAACCAACTCAATTTATGTGATACGTTTTCAAACGACTTAAACGGCCACAGAACACTAAAGATTGCCCCATTGACTTTAATGTTAATTCTAGTCACTTAGCCCGGCTGTAACTTTATCCCAAATTTTCGTGGGACAGAACGCTTTCTACCACAGATGGGGCAACATGTGGCAAACTCTTGGTCAAAAGGACGTGTGAGGTTCTTCATGAAAAACTTGAGATAATCAGGCTGGAAATAGAGACAAGTAAATATGCAATTCCCGGCCCTACACTTCAACGTAACCAACCTCACAACTGTTGTATCCTTCCGTCTGAAAATCATGGATATTCACCAAAACCTGGCAGAAAATGTATTTTCAAACCCTTTTATTCGATTCTACACCAAAAAGTCAACAAAAGTCGCCATGCAAAAGGGGGAAAAAGGGAAAGGGAGAGAAAAATAACTTTGACCCTTGTTTCGTGGGTGACGGCGTAGAAATTTTTGGTGATCAGTGTCCAAACCCACCAGTGTTCATCTTGAAATGGAGTCCGGTGTCCCAAACTGTATTATGCGGTGATTTGATAAAAACCAGACTTTTATTTTATAAAAATAATGTGTCGGTGAAATTTACCGTTTGTTATCAAGTACAGCACATTATCCATTCACCGATTATCGGGTCCCCCAACAAAGATTTGACCCGAAATCTTAAAAGGGTTACATGTCCGGATAAGCTGTTTTAACACTCACGTCCAAACGACACAATATTTTGAGCTGAAATTTTGAGTCAGGGTAAATACACCATTCTTCTATAATTTGGCGTTTAAATTTCATACGTACTAGGACTTTTATTTTTGGGGCTCTATTCTATTCGGAACAGTCCCTTTAAATTGACCAATAATTCGTGTTTTCGACGATTTTGGAGGATTGTGAGTTACGAACTTAGGTTCTTTAAATGCAACTACATGTACTTATTAAAACATATACTTTTTATAAAACATATTCCCGGGATCATGTGAGATACAGTGATAGAACATCTCAAATATCGTTTGACCAAACAATTCGAGTATGGTTATGCTTGGTGATGATGTTTGTATGATGATAGTAGGGTGGGTGGTGGTGAAGGATGGAAACAGCTGATAATGGTGGTGAAGGATGATGACAGTTGGGCGATGGTGGTGAAGGATGGTGACAGTTGGGTGGATGGTGGTGAAGGATGGAAACAGCTGATAATGGTGGTGAAGGATGGTGACAGTTGGGTGGATGGTGGTGAAGGATGGAAACAGCTGATAATGGTGGTGAAGGATGGTGACAGTTGGACGATGGTCGTGAAGGATGGTGACATCTGATAATGGTGGTGAAGGATGGTGACAGTTGGACGATGGTCGTGAAGGATGGTGACATCTGATAATGGTGGTGAAGGATGGTGATTGTGATAAATGGTTGTGACACTATCCTGGTCACGGATCTCTAAAAACATACACGTGACATGACACTATGGTGTTGTTGTTGAATAGATGAATTATGAATTAACTCTGACATCCACTTCGTGTATATAATCAGAGACTGTGTTTTATAACTATGTTTATTTATCACCCAATAATACATTTGACAGTAGATATCGCTTGTGTGATAAATTACATAATCTACTGTGATATATACACAGTGGTGATATCGCTTTACATAAATTTGATTGGTCAATCAAAAAGGAACTACTTTCTTTTATTTTAAAGAAACCACTTTGTTTAAGTAAAGAGTGACTTTTTAAAAAAAAAAGGAAACTGCTTTTATTTAATTGACCTTGAAGGGAAAAAAATGGGTCAGTATATAGGACTATACAATAGCTAAACTGCTTTCAAAAAATGACGTATCACTACGCTGTAATGTAATTAGGTTCTGTAAAAGTGAAATCTATACCAAAGAATTATATTTATTTATTTGTGCATGTAAGAAAGGATTGGGTGATAAATAAAATCTCCAACTCGTGTTTTTTGATACCAAAAAATATCAACACTCGTTGATAAAGTAAAAAAACTCGGCAGAGCCTCGGTTTTTTTTTACTTTATCAACTTGTGTTGATATTTTTTGATATCAAAAAACACTCATAGGAGATTCTCTATATATCAAATACAGGAAACTACATCTATGATAGATAGTACATTATGTGTTATTATAATATCTACAGTCTGAGTGCAACAAGCCTAGAACTCAGACATATTGGCTTAAACATTACATTGTCTATATCCCAGCATGGAACCTGGGTGTGAGGCTACCTCCTCAAAACCCAGCATCATGTCCTCGCCTGGCCTGTAAGCCAAGGGGTAACGGTGTGTCTGTCTAGATATCTTTCCTGTGACCTCCAAATGATGACTGATGGGAAATTTAACCTCGCTCTATCTTATATAGAAAGTACAGATCTGTCAGCTATTAGGGCGGGGCAATTACCATTTTTGGGTAGGTGTTTCGTATGGGTACCGTTTTACGTCAACGTCATTCTATATAATAGGACTACTCCGTGCACCAGATGCATGGGACCTCGTAATCCACTTCCAGAAATTGATGGTGGTCGGAACTATCTGTAAATTACATGTAGTCTAAGAAAGTTGGATCTGCAAAATACCTACTTCCCGTTTTCACCCATTTGTTTAACCTCTTCAATAAATTAAACAGCGCATCTTTCATTAAAGCTAAAAACCCTATAGTATCATAGCGTGGTGAACGATGGGGTGAAGGTTGCTGACGGGTGGCAACAGTATGAGGTGGTGGTGAAGATTTGTGATTGTGAGTGCTGGTGGTGAAGGAAAGCGATGGTGGTGCGGATGGTTATAGTTCGAGATTGTTGTGAAGGGTGGTGATGGTATCGAAGGGTGTTGAACGGTTGCGACAATAGGTGGCCATGTGGTTAAGTAGGTGATAATGGTGGTGAAGCAGGCCCGGATCCAGGATTTTGTCGAGGGGTGGGGCATGCATCAGTAAAGGGTAATCATCAGTGTGCCGCATGCATTAGTGGTTTGGTGTAGTGTTCAGAGACTTCGCCGCGGCCTCATTCCGAAAGCGATTGTATATGTTGCTGGCTACAGGTGCTGGTCCGAACAGTGGTGATCAGTCTAACTGGGGCTGAAAGGGGGGGGGGCTGGTTCCGTACCTGTTAAGGGAGGTGACATTCGTCGAAGGATGGGGATTGATGGGTATTCTGGATGGTGATAGTAGGGGATATAATATATATAAAGCGCTTGAATTTCAGTTTGTAAATCGAAAATCACTTAACTCATAAAAAGACATAATCCACCACACAGAAACACATAACACTATCATACAGGTCTCTAACAACAAAAAAATATGAGCGTTAAGTTTTTACTTAAAAACGATTTATCATATTTAAAATTATTTATTGTATTCGGTGTAATTTATATGTAATGCCTTCTGTAACTGAATCAATAGCTGATATTTTTACATAAATTACAGTTTTTTTGCTATAATGTTATTATATATACCACACTGTCCAGTATTAACACATAAAGTAATGCGATTAAAGTCAGAAATATTTCAATTCTTCCATACTTTGATTAAATGAATACATGTATGCTGATATTATTAGATTATTGTACATTACTAAGCGTCTATCAATCATGAATAATTACGCGTCTTTCCACACTAATTTGACACAATTTGAAACCGAAAGATATTTTTTATCTTTGAATTCGTGGAATGGATAAATAAATAAAAAAACACAACACTTATCGTGGCTTGAACGTTCTGTATAAAGAGATTATTGTATAGAAAGAATTCGGCAAGGTTAGTAATAGATACTTGCACTCAAAATTGATTGCGTTGTGTTGATTCAAATGCTTCCACGTGAATCTCGGGAAATGGAGTCGTTTGTTCAAATTGAGAGGTAGGGTTCGATCCGTGCATTGGCCAACAAAGTTCATCTAGATTTTCCGGCGTGGTTTTCCCATGTAACTAATGTATGATGGAGGGCCTGACAAGGACAGCTGTCTAGTTGTTCGGATGGGACGAAAAACCGAGGTCCCATGTACACATTGGCGTGCACGTAAAAATGATATAGTGACCATTGCCACGTATTATTGACAATAAGGATAGCCAGGTTAGCAATACAATATGGGATATATAGAATTTATTTTTTATGATGACACACAGTCGCCAATCGCTTAACTAACAATTAGTAGATTGATTTGATGGTAGATTATCTCCCTCTTTGATATCCATGTCCTCAGATCTTGTTGTTGTCATCTATGGTTTCAGTTCTGGTATTATAAATTTGTCTGTATATAAAGGAGCTGAGCCCTTGACTAGAATTACAATCCTGGCAGAGTAGTATCTTGACATTTATCAGTCCGGTTCCCACTTGTCAAGGTGGCGCCTGTTGTACTGTCCATTTAAGTGTCCGGAAGGGACGAAATATACTTTTTACCTCAAGTAAAAGAAACCTTGACATTTTGAATTGGATAAAGAGTTGGTGGAAACGCCGCTATCTGGGCACAATTTTTGTATTGCTGTCTTGTCTACGATATCAGTCCTGGGGGAAGTGGGCGTTAAACTCCAAAAACGAATGAAGTATGTATTAGCTTGATAACGTTGAGAGAATATTCTTCGAAACGTCGCCCAAATAATGTTTTCTGTAAGTAGGTATTATTGTGTATTGCTCTATCCAGTTTACTAAATGCTTCTAAAGGATTAACATTAAGAGTGGTTTTGATTTTATAACTACCACCATTTATTGCGAATATCCACGATGTTATTAACGTAATGTGGGGGTATTTTGACATGTGTCATGGTAGTGGCATGTAGCATGGGTTAGATATATATATATATATATGACAAGACAACCCAGTCTTAATATTCTTAATAGCTACCTGTCAATCATATCCCAAATCTGTACCAAGATATTACAGTCATTCCATTTCCGAGTTTCTAACGGTTTCAAGAAATCGAACGAACACAAGCAGATAATTGGTGAAATTTTATTTGACCTCAGTTCGCTGTGCCAAGACATTAATTAATCTTTAATTGACAAGGAGAGTAACCATGAGCTCTTAAAATTACAGGGTTCACGGTAGTCAGTCGATAAAGGGTGGGGTGGGGCTTAACGTCCACTTGACACAAACCAAGTCATTTTTGGGACTAACATATGGTTCAATTTTACTTCAATAATTCGTTTGCGCGTAGAGGTCTTTAACATTGGAAGGAAACCGGGGGATCCGGAAAAAAGTCACACAAGATTTGACAGGCGACAGTCGGTAGGAGCTGAGCCCTTGACTAGAATTACAATCCCGGCAGAGTAGTATCTTGACATTTATCAGTCCGGTTCCCACTTGTCCAGGTGGCGCCTGTTGGACTGTCTATTTAAGTGTTCGGAAGGGACGAAATAATAATATACTTTTTACCACAAGTAAAAGAAACCTTGGCATTTTGAATTGGATGAAGAGTTGGCGGAAACGCCGCTGTCTGGGCAAAATTCTCCTTTTAGCATTGCACACCTGACTATAGAAGCACAACCAACCATGTTAGACTCAGAATGACTGAAGTATTGTGTTGGCAAGACATTAGATTCAATTCCGTTACTTTCTGATTTCAGAATAAATCATTGGAAGGGTTTGCTTTAGAATATATATACCATTGCGGTAATTCCATCTCGTATATAGTTCGACACAAATATAGGAAAACTACATTTATAAAACTAACGGTAAATTAAAGTCGGTAGACCAACTGTCTGTCTATTTCCGGGTGAGTATTGCTGATTGAATAATAAAGACAACGCGCATGGTTAAGTGTGGTACTATTTGTCCGGGCCTAACTTACGATTAATACAAAACATTAAAGAAAAGATTGGAACAATAAAATGAATTAGGCCATCAGACAAAAATTTAAACCAAATTTTGTTTAAGCAAGTTCTATATATTCTAGGCCTGTTTCCTTCTCTGAACCGACGTATCATAAAAAAATCTTTTTATTCTCATTTGAACGCTCATTTTTATACGTATATTGTCGTCGCGTCCGTCCGACGTCCACAAGTTTTTGAGAACACTCTACAGATTATTATCTGGTTGTTTAAAATTTACATATGTTGTTAACGGTATTTAAATGACCATCCTATTTAAATTCTCTGGTCCTTATTTCACTTAGTTGCATCTTTATACACACCATTTAAATTAGTAAAACGAAGAAGTTTAATTTCTCTTAATTACCTATGTATAAAATCTATATGCATTATTTAAATTAGTAAAAAGAAGAATCCTATTGAATTTAAGCAAGTCATAGAGTTGTGGCCCTTGTTTCACTTTGTTAAAACTTGTGAACACGCGAACGACATAAATTATCCGATTTGTATGAAATTTACATGCATCGTATAAATTGGTGAAACGAATAATTTAAATGAATTTCAGCAATTTCCGTTAATTACTTCTAGGGTTATAGCCCTTGATTCAATTTGTATGTCCTTGTGAACGCCCGAACGACACAGTTATTATCCGATTTGTTTGATATTTTAATGGAATATTTAAATGAGTTCAATTAAAAAGTCTGTCGAATTTCAACATTTTCGGTAAGTTACTTCTACAGTTAAGGCCCTTGTTTCAGTTTGTAGAACCCCTTGCGAACGCTTAAATGACGAAATATAATGTAATCTGTACGACATTGATATCAGTGTCCTGTAAATATCCCCCCCCCCCAATACCCACAAAAGAATAATTGTGAGACATCCCTTATCGGCTGCATGAACGATTAAGCGGCTGTGGGCGTATGTTTCGTTGCCTGGCAACCTATATTTGTTTAGATTTACTTTTTTATTCTTTCAACCTTTTTTTTAGATACAACAATAAATGGTGAACAGTTGTGGCAACCTAAAATCAATAAGTTTATAGTGTGTGATAAATCACTGCGCATTCATCAACAATCTTGTCATTTTGTTGTAGTACTTCCTTGATGGTTTTCTCAACACTGATATCTCAAACAATTATCATTGAAGTCAACTTCTGTTTTAAAATGCCCGTTCGTTCAATCAAGATATCGTGACTGTAATAGAATACCCTGAGAGATTAAAGGAAACGTTAGTTGCTATGCATGGTACGGTTTAAACTGATTAAAAACGGTTATATGATACTTTAATCGAGTTTCATTACCACATAGATAGAATAAAAACTGCATAGCTTTAAAGAAGCTAAATCGCTAACATTGGGGGCCTAGAAATTGTCAAAAGTGGTCGCAACGCATATAATACTGTTATATAAATGTATATAAACTGATTAACATTCAATGGTTTCCGTTTTTTCCCTAATTTCAAATCAGTTACGTTCGGCAAAAAAGGCCATACAGTCTCAATCTAGTGCAAATTTCTATAGCGTCTGGTTATTCCAGTCAACATACGCCGTATAGTATGGTGAAATATGTCTAGCCTCGCTCCTCAAGTCTCTTATTAAAACCGGGGCTGAAGCGCATTATGGTACACGAATCGTGTACCAATGTTAATAAAAAATATTTAATCTAAAATATCGGATATCAGAAGCTCATCTTTTCCCGTTAAGTTTACATCATCAATGTTGATTTAAATTGGCCAATAATTCGTGTTTTCGATGTTAAAGATTTTTGAGGATTGTGAGATACGGACTTAGATCCTTTAAGCCATTCTGTCATTTAAGATAATTCCAACACTTTAACGAAAGTGTTAAATATCAACCAAAATACCACACGAAAATAATTAATTGCCTTCCTGATATTTCACGGGGTGCACCCTGTATATGACGTCAATATTAATATTTTATCTTATCAAACCCTCGTACATCATTAGCAGAAATCGTTGTTTTTCCAAAAATAGCCCATAATATATGTAAATGAGTCAAACTGTTATAACAAACAATTGAGACGTTAACCATAAAAGGCGGAAGCATTAATCATAAACTATACAAGCATTAAATATAAACTATGTTAGCATTAACCATAAACTATGCAAGCATTAAATATAAACCATGTTAGCATTAACCATAAACTATGCAAGTTTTAACTATAAACTATGTTAGCATTAAATATAATCTATGTTAGCATTAAACATAAACTGTGCAATCATTAACTATAAACTATGTTAGCATTAACCATAACCTATGCAAGCATTAACTATAAACTATGTTAGCATTAACCATAAACTATGCAAGCATTAAATATAAACTATGCTGGCATTAACCATAAACTATACAAGCATTAACTATAAACTATGTCAGCATAAACCATAAACTATGCAAGCATTAAACTAAAATGCTAACACCCCCCCCCCCCCAAAAAAAAAAAACATCAAGGGGTTGACCACAAACGATGCCGACCGTAACCGTAATTGTTATTGGAATAACAAATCAAAACGGAAACCCCTTCAAAGAGTCTCTGACCAAAGAACTAAATATACTTTTACAAGGATCGAAGGTGCAGTTCGATCAAAACATATCACCGTTTTCGACCTAAGACCTGCGGTACAGTAGCCTAGTTCAATCTACGTCAAGATCAACCAACTTCAATCAAACCCCAACCTTAATTGAGAGCTATCTATGGTCAATAATTTGGTGATTTGTTTGACGCGTTAATAAAAACACAAAAGAATTGGATTGAGCGCACGGTTAATTTCGGTAGTAATTATGGTCACGTGACTCACGTAGTAATACATCTGATGCATTAACTTCGTGGTAACTTAAATAACTATTGAAACCCATGATCGCTTCAAAATTTTCTTTCGCATAAACTCTGGAAATTGCGCTAATTGATACTTTGGCAATGAAATATGTTTTATAGAGAAAAAAGACATTTCAATTTAACGCCTTTGCAGTAATTTTGTATTGGTTTGATAAATAGGCTTTAACGACGTTTTACTGCGATTTTGTATATTCTAGGGATAGGGTTCAGTGTAACAGGGTCAGCGGCGAACTGTGTCTGAAATGTTGGTTGCCAGGAAAAAAAGGGGGCTAACCCACCAATACAATTCTATAATTTAATTTTTAAAATCAATAAATTAAATTTTTAAAATATATGTAAGTGGAAATAAAAATACGTAATATTTATATATCCCTTTTTGGGGGCCCACTTGCCAATGGGCTATCTGACAATCTCGCCAGTCCGCCACTAAGCCATGTTTCTGAAGCAACGACTGGCCGTTGTTGGTTTACTTCCCGAAATTATAGCTACTTTATCTGTAGACACGTGAACAGTAGCATCCAATCAGAGATCGTGACATGGCGAACCCCGCGGAAACCTTGACAATGGACGAACCTTGAAGTTTGTAACTCGATTATCACAGTTAGGCATTTACACTTGAAAGCGTAAGACTTGGTATTCGTGACGACCAAGAAATCTGATAGGCTCACGAGCTTGGCTTATACCCAGTGCCGAAATATGCAGGGTATTACGTGGAGGGCTTGGTAAGATGTTCGCAGTTAAAGCGAGAACTATTGAAGATGCCACTGAGCAGGGTTAGTGATGTTTTTACATGTCTATTGCCTTCTGGAACAAGTCGCCTTTAGCTGTCTTTTGTTTAAGCAAAACGGAAATTATCCGTGTTACTTGAATGGTCACATGGTCCGGTATTGGAAAATAAAGAATTAACCTTTACATATTTTACACATTATTGGAAGAACATGTAAATAGGGTCGTTCTTGAACCATTCGCAATGAGTTATAGATTCAGTTAAAATAGATTTAGGGGGTTTGAAAGGGTGAGAGAGAGAGAGGGGGGAGAGAGAGAAGAGAGAGAGAATAATTTGTTTACACTGGTGCACCACCTTGCAGGATAAAGTCATTGAGCGGTTGACAATTTTATATAAAATTTCTTAGGTCACCGCTTTTGTTAATTTCTTGTTTGAAATTCAGGCGTCTCATGTTCGATGTATTAATATAGACATATAGTCCGGGTTAAAATTGGGGGGAGGTGCCACCTGGAGAGGTAGAAATTCTCATGTGGTTTTTCTAGACCAGTTTTTTATTCTGAACAAGAATATTTTATGAGGTAAAAAGGCCAAATCTTGAGCCATTTTCCGTTAGAGCGCTTTTTCAAAATGGCCGCCAAAATCTCATTATACATAGTGACTGTATGGGTTAAGTAAGTAACAATGATACATGTTTAACCACTTTTTGCATTGGTTACCGGGACAAGATGGCCTTCTGACATCCAATATTTAATATAAAATAAACATTTTACTATTAGTACACGAATCGTGTACCATAATGCATTTCAGTCCCATTTGTAACAAGGGACACGAAAAAGGAGACTAGAAGTCATGTAAAACGGTAACGTCATTCGTATCTGGAGAGGATGTGCAATAATTACTTTTGCACAAGGGAGACATTCCTCACAATAGTCACAACACAATGTCGCGTTCATAAACTTGATGATGGCTTATTTTTAGAGACCCTGACAGGCACCACGTGCTAGGGTAAGGGTTAGGGTTAGGGTTGGGTTTGGTCCAAACATTCTAACGTCATGTGCAATTCAAGTGATTAACCCCGTGAGGAATGTCTCCCCGACGACCACGTTCACTGGAAGATACAGACGCTAGAGATGGACATTCGATTGAGATTTCTGGCGTATTTCGCCAAAACATAACTGATTGGAATTCAGAGTAAAAACGTTGCTACCCATATGTGTCAATTTCTAGGTCCCAAAAATTGTTAGCGATTTAGCTCCTTTAACACAAGACCATAATGCATCTAATTCTCGCGTCTCAGAAAAATATGTCTTAAGCTTCGTCTACACTAGGCTAGTAAAAGCCGGCTTTTTTAAAGGCGGCTTTTTCAAGTGTAGCGTCTACACTGACTGAAGTTTTGTAACGGTAAAAGACGATGAACACCGACCTTCGTTATTTGTGCCAATGTTATGAATGTACGGAAGTTCGGGAAGGATGACATCCGGGTACCCGATAAAACCCGGTTTTACCGTCTACACACATAAAATTGCCGGTTTTTTGAAAAAGCCGGCTTTTTGATTTGAAAAATCACTCAATCATTGCCGGATTTTTAAAAGCCGGCTTTTACGATTGAAAAAGCCGGCTTTTCGGAAAAAACCGGCATTTAAAAGGCTATTATATAGTGTAGACGGTGAATGCTGCTAGTGTAGACGTAGCTTTTGTGTGTGTTTTCTACTTCGTTAGCGACCTCCTGGTGTTATAAAACAAACACATGTGTCTGGTCTGGTCTGGTCTATAGAATATGACAAGAAAATAGGTTAGAAAAATTTAGACATTCTTGTGTATAAACGTGAAATCAATTTGCGAGTTTCAGGGCCGACATCGATGTTTTGATGATTAAAAATGATTTCATGACCGGTTCAGTAGTATCCCAAGTGACTTAAAACATCGCCTGTAGATATTTCCTGTGTTTTTTTTTGTATTATTCGAATCTCAAGGAATCGATTGTTACTATGGGGTCTATACTGAATAACCACAAGTTTCATCCCACCACTGTATTACCAATAGAACTGTGTTTCAGAGCTTTCTGTAAACTGAGTGTACTCGTCGGAAGATAAGTTTTCCTGAATTACCAGAACGCCATCGTGAACTGAAATTTCAATTATTATCAATTGATACTTTAACTAGGCTTAACACGAATTTATCCAAAAGTAACAAAAGCTGTCAGCTATATAATGTCCTCCAACATACCGATAGGTCTTCTAACAAGATCTTATATCACTGCCTCTCCACCCTCTTCTCGTGTCCGTTTGCTTACAGTTTAGAGTATAATATTTACTTGTATTTTGAACAAAATAAGATAAAAGAAAGAACTTTAGTTCATCGTATTTCTGCATTTTTTTTCATGTAGTTGTGGCTTGGATCATTCACCAAGATGCTTCCCATATTCTAATCTTTTGAAGGGGCTGAGTCATAACTCTCCAGTTTCCATTAGAGATACTTTATTTGTGACTAGAAAGCAGATTTCCTTTTGGTTTATCAATTCAACATTTGAGACAATGCACGAACTATTGGACATAATGCGTGCACATAATACCCCCGTCAGACCGGGATTGCGTCTTTACTGCGATGCTACGGCGACGGAAAATAATCTGAAAGTGCGCGAAGATCGTCATAAGCGTGGTACAAGCGTGGTACAAACTCCAGATATCGTGGTGTGGTCTGCATGGTCGCCAATGATCTCCAAGTCACGGCGTTTGTTTTGAGCTTGTCCAAAACAAACGCCAAGGTTCTGCGATCTGACAAGGACAGCTATGAAAACGTACATATTTTCACGTTTGTAATTTTTGGTCATTGTCTTGCGTTGTGTCAACGTTTTCCGGCGACCATGTGCGTTTTTTTCTGGTAACCGTACGGTCTTAAGGATGCCACCCCGGTCTGACGGGGACATTAGTTCGGTATCCAGAACCTAAATCAACCCACTTATGTACAATGAATGAATGAAATGGGGTTTAACGTCCTACTGTTATGCACTTAACCGGAGCTAATTGAAGACGGGATTTATGTACAAAGGTATGATTGTTGGAAAATATACATGTATAAGTTACTTATACACTGACTGTCTTTTAGAAATTATGGATTTAATGACCTATGGAAACTATATAACGTTCCGTATGAGACACTATTATGATAATAGATGAGGAGGTTCTTAAACAGAAAACAAACAAAATGTTTTTTAATCGTGTATTGATTGAGTAAAATAACACTATTCAGCTAAAATATGTCATAAACGTTATAAAGAACTTGACAATTGATCGAGAAATCATCTCTTTATTGGGTTTACATTTAACACAATAAGGATTTGGCATTTACGAGCCTTAGAGGAAAACGGACCCTGGGTATCTGAAAACACAATTATATACACATGTTGTAGACAAAAAGAGTTTCGTTGAATTACTTTCATTAGCGTTGTGGGATTTTTATATCAATAGGGGGTCACGGTGGCTAACTGGATAAGGCGCTGGTTCACTAGCCTGGATGTCGGGTGTTCGATCCCTGCATTGGCCGAGAAAGCTAATCTCGATTTCCCGGCGTGATTTCCCCTTGTCAGCGATGCAGAAGGAGGGTCTGACAAGGACAGCTGCCTAGTCGTTCGGATGGGAAGAAAAACCAAGGTCCCGTGTACACATTAGGGTACACGTAAAAGATCCCTTGGCAGTTGGCAAAATTTCCCTCATAGTACACTATATGGCGTATGCCCGTCTTCCATTAGCCCAGGTTAGATGCATAATAGTAGGACGTTAAACCCCATTTCATTCCTTATATCAGTTGCGTTGTTGGATGTACATAATTTATCAATAGCGTGCGTTTACAGTAAAATACGTCACGCCAGTCTAATATTTCACAAGGTACGCTTGGCAAGTTGCCCGTACGATTATATAAAATAATGGTAAGCCAACATCAAAGGGTTACTTCACATCTGTATTTTAAACATTATTATACTTATCAATAGCGTTGTAGAGCTATATAGAGAATCTCCTACGAGTCTTTTTGATAGCAAAAAATATCAGCACTCGTCGATAAAGTAAAAAATAAGAGACTCAAGACGAGTATGAGATTTTATTTATCACCCTATCCCTTCTTACATGCTCAAATAAATGAATGTAATTCTTTGCTATATGTTTCCAATTTACCGAACCTGATTACATTTTGACGTAGTAATACCTCATGCTTCCATTAAGGTCATAAATAAATATAGTGCCTTTTTAATAACAAAGAAGTTACTTTTAATTAAAAATGAACTGTTCTTCGAAAAAAAAGTAATTCCTTTATGATTGAAAAGCGATATCTCCAATGGTACACGCACATTTCACCATTTATTATCATATTCCACCCTTCATCTTTCATAAATCAATCCGCCCCTTTATGATGACATAACCTGATCCTCCTTAGAGGACGCCATTGGAAATAAACCTAGTTTAAATTTAAGCAGTTTTTTATGGGTTATCCTCAAGAGGCTGGCCATTCATGGCAAGATTACTTTTTATCTCATCAAAATCTAATTATCATGTAACTTTATATAATCACCTCTATTGTCATGTTTGATATGTTTCTTGGAAGAATACAAAAATAAAGAAAGAATTATCACACAAGCGATATCTACTGTAAAATGTATTCTTGGGTGATAAATATAATTATCAATAGAGTTGTAGGTATATATACCTACCAATAGCGTTGCAGGATACCTATCAATACAATCATAAAATGTGTATATTATGTAATTTGATTGGAATTTGGGTGATATACTTATCAATAGTGTTGTACGGTGTATGAATACTTATCAATAGCGTTGTGGGATGTTCTGTATAGGATATTAACCTACGCGAGGGTGCTATATTATATAACCCGCGGGCGCAGCCCAAGGGTGATATAAATATAGCAACTGAGGTATGATTGGTTAATATCTGACATATACAACGCCCACCCTTAAATTAAATGGACTCTTCCATTACAGGCCAACGACGATTGGGCTACCTACTCGGTACTTTCCGTCAAATAACGAATATTACCGAATTTATCACGTGAAATTACGTGGTTGTGTTTGTTTACAATTCGCCATTTTGAAGAATTGAAAAGCAAATGAACAAAACAAAAATGGATAGGAGTACGAAGTCAGACGAATAATCAACCCCTTTAGCAAACAAATTGGCGATGGAATTGATGTGGATGCGACTATCGATGAGGATCTATTCAAACCTAAAGAAAATTTGGATCAAAAGGTGTAGTGTGTGGACGGAAAGATGATTCTGAAATATATCTTAGACATGGTCGAGTATGGATAACCGATTTAAATATGCCGATAAGTACGCCGTTTATTTCTGTCTTGAATGTTACAAACTGTACCATAATACTTTTTTAATTGTTACAAGAATAAAAATTTATTTCTGTGTTTTTTTTATATTATTTCGATCATCAGTGGTTGATAGGAGTCGAATACATCGACCTGAGATGACGTCATTAGCGGTTGATATTTCAAATCAACCTGTCACGACGTCATCAGCGGTTGATATGAACAGAATATCAACCTATGATGACGTCATGGCAGGTTGTTATGAGATATAACTGCTATGCACATCAAAGAGAAAACTACCGCCAGTTGTATATATATATATATACATATCAATACAATCATAAAAGTGTGAATATGTAGTTTGATTGGAAGCTGCGTTTTCTTAAATCGTTGAATCTAAATTACACCCAATTAATGAAAAAGCAAATATGCATTAGATGTGATCCGTGGACAATATAAAGTTACCACATTACACGCTTGGAGATAAATTATTTCATTTTATAACATTGATACAAGATTATAGATATCAATTCAACCAATTAATTACAATATAAATAAACAGAAAATACCCATTACAATCCCTGGACAGTACAACAACAACAAACAAATACACAAGGGGGACAATCTGCATGACATCCGGTAGTTGAATATTTTATATAATTGCTATCAGATTACTGAATGGGTATAATACGACACGACTCGTGAAATGTAGTTAATAGAATTGGACGTATAATAACAACCCATGAAGCTAAAGGTTCACCAGCTTTTAATGAATCAATATCAATTTTATAGAACATTGATGACTTTTAGATTAAGTACAGTACGACACTTCCTCGATCATAGTTATATAGTTTCATACAATTCGTGTAACGAAACCAACACCGGAATTAAAGTTGATATGTAGGCAGGATGATCCTTTACTCTATTCTTTCGAATTTATATTCCGGTGTCGCGGTTTTGGCCAGTAATTTGTTATTCTAGTCACAAAATAACAGCATATATTATTTCAAATCTATGAAATGTAGTAGGCCCACGTAATAAATAATTAAGTATTCGATAAGTCTAATCACAATGTGTAAAACGGAAGCGATTAAGATACAAGCGCGATAACACCAAGACGAATAATCAAATCTCCGCTGTTATGTCACAAACCTTCTAGCTAGGACAACAAATGCACCATTAACAACTCACAAAGATGCACCAAAACACATAATAATGCCTGTAGTTTAAACAGACTGCTAAGATAATAAACTGAACAGATCTAGATTGAAATTATTTAATCAACTGACTATCAATTCGATTTCCCCGACTCTCCTAAAACTCTTGCCATCTGATGGCCACCCATTTGTATTATGTGTAATGTGGCAATTTACTTCTATATTATTATTGATAATAGTAGCATGTTGGAGATAACTAAATTCAATTGCGTTTAAAATGATTTTCTATTAAGTTTCCAATGTGTGAAAGGAATGTCTCTATTTGTGCATTGGATTTCAAATAAAATTAAACAAAGTACGAACAATCCAAACCATTAGACAAATTCAACAGTTATTGGCTGAACACTGTACGTGTAATTAACCTATTTCATTTTAAAAACATCGTTCAACCAAAAAACGTCCCTCTTGGTCTCGTTTGCGTTGTATTTCATGAAGGCAACACAACTACATCTTGTAGCCATCGTATTATAATAGTACGATGACCTCGTGATGGAACCACGGTGTCGGCCAAGACAGACAAATTTGAGTAGGTTTAGCGTTTCCCATATACCATAACGTGGAAATAAAAAGGGTCAACCTCGGAGCATTTTCGTGTGCCAAAGCCGAGCAGATGCGTGTAGCTATCGTATGTCCTGCGGATATAATGTTCAAAGTTCATATCTTCGTAGTACGTTCGTGTGTGGTTCGGGTGCTATCGCGTCACCTTCTGTGGGCATCGCACTTGCTTCGCGCAAAATTCAATATTCTATACACGTATTTGTATGACCATCTGGTACAATCTGATTTTAAAAAACTACACTAGGGTCTGGAAGAGGTGTTGTCAATGACGTGTTGTGAATGATGTGAACTTGAGCCAATGAAACGGGTTGTTACTGCGAGCTTTAGGGTGTTTTCAATGCCAGTTTTAACACGGTGCTCGAAGAACGAGGCTAGTCCACAAGTCATGTCAAAAAGGACGTCATATTCTTATTTAGAGATCATGCACAAAAAAGGAAACGATTGAATGTAAATCCGTTTATATAAACAGTCATATTACATTATTATATGCGATGCGTCCCGTTGGTGTCAATTTCTAGGTTCCAAATATTAGCTCCTTTACTTCTTTTATTATTTCCTTTGACCCAATTCCAGTCGCGAGAAATTGGTTAATTTAATGTGTTCCTATAATAATTTAGATAGCCAATTACCAGTATTGGTGTTAATGACGTCACTAGTGGGACACCGAAGCTGTAGAAACTTGTAATATAATAATTGGAAACCATATACATAATATAGCTAAATGTGTCAATTATAAAAGTGCTAGAAAACTGAACTTATTGTAAAGATTTTCTGTGATGACGATGGACAAATAACAAAACAAATTGAATAGTCTACAGTAAAGAGGTCACAAAGTGACACTGGTGCGGTGTATACATGTATTAATACAACGTTTTTACTTACTACTGGTCAACCTGGGCCCTGTTTCACAAAAACTTAAAATCGTCCTAAACTAAAAGTTCATCCTAACTTAAGAGAGATGAGATTCACTAAACGTCTTTAGGCATTTTAGTTAAAATTCTCTAAAATAAAATTTTACGTTAAAATTTAATCTTAGTCACGAAATGACCTATTTGTGTTGAGTGGACGTTAAACCCCATTTCTCTCTCTCTCTCTCTCTAAAATTGAATCTTAACTTAAAATAGTGGCGTTTCACAAACCTATTTAGGGACAATTTTAACTAAAAATCAATTTGAACTTAGGATAGCTGTCATCCTTTCCTAACTTAAATCACGACATTGACAAACATTGATTAGAGCTACACTGTTAGATATATTGCGACATCGAGATGGAATTGGAATAGCGATAATATTGTGAACGGCGCGGGTCACATAATTTAACATACCAAATTTCACAAAATTCTCATTCAATTTATTTTCATAGACTGTGAAATGCAGCTACGGTCCACCCGTTTATTTTATTGTAAGACAATTTAGGTATTTGGATGGCGCCCCATATTAGAACTCCAAGAAAACCCCACTCAAAACCCAAGTAAACTAAACACTAAAAGAAAATCATTTATTTATATTCCTCCTGTACATGTAGGGATTTCAGTTTTCCAAACGATCAGAAGGACCAAATGCCTTTCCTTGCAATGTTTTTTTGCCCTACACCAGCCTAAAGGGTCCTTGTTAACACAGGGTTAGAACGATGGAATCGGCGACAGCAATACTCACTAAGTCAAGTGAGATGTTGACCATATGGTAATCACCCTTTATGCGTCTTTATACGATATCTTAATACCGAAAATAGGTTTACTGATCGATATTCTTGCTATTACAGGGATCTCACACAATACACCGGACATCTTACAACCACTTTGTTACATGTCGGAACTTAAACATATTCCGATGTAGGATAAAACTCGCTATCAACTACAAATATAAACCGCTCTTTAAGCCTAACTCAACAGTTCACAAAGAGAATATTTGATTTGAAAATCGTGTTTCCTATTGCAGTCAAGTAACCTTTTAGAGTTAACCATTATTTCCATGATTGCTTTAACAATATCAAGGGGATATTAGGCCTATATAAATATTCTAACGGCCTACCTGTAACACGTACATAGGCACGTTTCATATCTCCTCACACAGTCAATGGGTAATGTCCTGTATTTTATTCTATTCTATACAACAAAAAATAATTCAAAATTTATGAAAATGATTTTTGGAAAGAGTACACGGCTGTATATTTAAAGGTGCTAAATCGCTAAAAATTTTGACCTAGAAATGGACACAAATGGGTAGCAACGCATATAATGATGTAATGTGGATGTGTATACCTGATTTGCATTCAATTGTTTCCGTTAATACTCTATTTTCAAAAACGCTATGTTCGAAGAAATACGCGAGGTATCCCAATTGATTCCAGTGTATTGTTTGATCATGGACCACGCACATTACTTCTTTACTACAGCATTTTTGTAGAATCCGCGTCCAGGATATGAACAATCGCATTGACTTGTGGGATATATTAGCTTCGTTCTCCCAGTGCATTATTACAATTGATGCTGATTGACGTATTATGGTACACGATTGTTAAAAAAAAATTATCTTTAATATCGGTGGATATTAAAAGCTAATTTTTTCTCGGTAAGTTAACATCATCAATGTTGATTTAAAGGGTTAATCCCGATAATGTTTTTGAGAATAAAACTGCTTAATTTTGTGTTAAAATCCATTAAGATCCCCTACCTTAGGGCCGAGCAACTAACTCAATTTATGTGATACGTTTTCAAACAACTTAAACCCACTAGTCTCCATCTTGAAATGGAGTCCGATGTCCCAAACTGTATTATGCGGTGATTTGATAAAACCAGACTTTTATTTTTTAAAAATAATGTGTCGGTGAAATTTACCTTTTGTTATCAAGTACAGCACGTGGACCATTCGCCGATTATCGGGTCCCCCAACGAAAGATTTGACCCGAAATCTTAAAAGGGTTACGTGTCCGGATAAGCTGTTTTAACGCTCACGTCCAAACGACTCAATATTTTTAGCTGAAATTTTGAGTCAGGGTATATACACAATTCTTCTATAATTTGGCGTTTAAATTTCATACGTACTAGGACTTTTATTTTTGAGGCTCTATTCTATTCGGGACAGTCCCTTTAAATTGACCAATAATTCGTGTTTTCGACGATTTTGGAGGATTGTGAGTTACGAACTTAGGTTCTTTAAATGCAACTACATGTACTAAATAAAACATATACTTTTTATAAAACATATTCACGGGATCATGTGAGATACAGTGATAGACCCTCTCCAATATCGTTTGACCAAGCAACTCGAGTATGGTTATGCTTGGTGATGATGTTTGTATGATGATAGTTGGGTGAATGGTGGTGAAGGATGGAAACAGCTGATAATGGTGGTGAAGGATGGTGACAGTTGGGTGGATGGTGGTGGAGGATGGAAACAGCTGATAATGGTGGTGAAGGATGGCGACAGTTGGGCGATGATGGTGAAGGATGGTGACAGTTGGGTGAATGGTGGTGAAGGATGGAAACAGCTGATAATGGTGGTGAAGGAGTTTGATTGTGATGAATGGTTGTGACACTATCCTGGTCACGGATCTCGAAAAACATACACGTGACATGACACTACGGTGCTGTTGTTGAATAGATGAATTATGAATTAACTCTGACATCCACTTCGTGTATATGATCCGACACTGTGGTTTATAACTATGTTTATAAATATCAAATACAGGAAACTACAACATTAGAAGTTATTATAATATCTACAGTCTGAGTGCAACAAGCCTAGAACTCAGACATAATATTATTGGCCGAAACATTACATTGTCTATATTCCAGCATGGAACCAGGGTGTGGGACTACCTCCTCAAAACCCGGCATGATGTCCTCGCCTAGCCTGTAAGCCAAGGGGTAACGGTGTGTCTCCCTAGATATCTTTCCTATGACCTCCAAATGATGACTGATAGGAAATTTAACCTTGCTCTATCTTATATAGGAAGTACAGATCTGTCAGCTATTAGGGCGGGGCAATTACCATTTTTGGGAAGGTGTTTCGTATGGTACCGTTTTACGTCAACGTCATTCTATATAATTGGACTACCAGATGCATGGGACCTCGTAATCCACTTCCAGAAATTGATGGTGGCCGGAACTATCTGTAAATTACATGTAGTCTAAGAAAGTTGGATCTGCAAAATACCTACTTCGGCTATTTCCCGTTTTCACCCATTTGTTTAACCACTTCAATAAATTAAACAGCGCACCTTTCATTAAAACTAAAAAACCTATAGTATCATAGCGTGGTGAACGATGGGGTGAAGGTTGCTGACGGGTGGCAACAGTATGAGGTGGTGGTGATGATTGGTGATTGTGAGTGCTGGTGGTGAAGGAAAGCGATGGTGGTGCGGATGGTTATAGTTCGAGATGGTGGTGAAGGATGGTGATGGTATCAAAGGGTGTTGAAGGGTTGCGACAATAGGTGGCCATGTGGTTAAGTAGGTGATAATGGTGGTGAAGCAGGCCCGGATCCATGTTTTTGTCGAGGGTGGGGGCATACATCAGCAAAGGGTAATCATCAGTGTGCCGCATGCATTAGTGGTTTGGTGTAGTGTTCAGAGACTTCGCCGCGACCTCATTCCGAAAGCAATTGTATATGTTGCTGGCTACAGGTGCTGGTCTGAACAGTGGTGATCAGTCTAACTGGGGCTCAAAGGGGGGTCTGGTTCCGTACCTGTTAAGGGAGGTGACATTCGGTGAAGGATGGGGATGGATGGGTATTCAAGATGGTGATAGTAGGGGATATAATATACATAAAGCGCTTGAATTTCAGTTTGTAAATCGAAAAATCACTTAGCTTATAAAAAGACATAATCCACCACACAGAAACACATAACACTATCATACAGGTCTCTAACAACAAAAAAATATGAGCGTTAAGTTTTTACTTGAAAACGATTTATCATATGTAAAATTATTTATTGTATTCGGTGTAATTTATATGTAATGCCTTCTGTAACTGAATCAATAGCTGATATTTTTACATAAATTACATTTTTTTTGCTGTAATGTTATTATTTATACCACACTGTCCAGTATTAACACATAAAGTAATGCGATTAAAGTCAGAAATATTTCAATTCTTCCATATTTTGATTAAATGAATACATGTATGCTGATATTATTAGATTAATGTACATTACTAAGCGTCTATCAATCATGAATAATTACGCGTCTTTCTACACTAATTTGACACAATTTGAAACCGAAAGATATTTTTTATCTTTGAATTCGTGAAATGGATAAATAAATAAAAAAACACAACACTTATCGTTGCTTGAACGTTCTGTATAAAGAGATTATTGTATAGAAAGAATTCGGCAAGGTTAGTAATAGATACTTGCACTCAAAATTGATTGCGTTGTGTTGATTCAAATGCTTCCACGTGGTGTTGAGTGGACGTTAAACCCCATTTCTCTCTCTCTCTCTCGCTTCCACATGGTTCTCGGGATATGGAGTCAGTGTCGTTTGCTCAAAATGAGGGGTAGGGTGTTCCATCCGTGCATAGGCCGAGAAAGTTCATCTAGATTTTCCGGCGTGGTTTCCCCATGTAACTAATGCAGGATGGAGAGCCTGACATAGTCTCTATCATCCAAAAAAATATTCTACGAATATTAGTCTGGATGGGTCCTCAAAATTTGACGGAAAGTCGGTCTTTGTCTGGATTATCCAGTCTTTTAAGTTACCACGTATTGAATCTATCAAAACATCTCGCTTGCCAACAATGACACTCTCTCTAAAATTGTGTTTGAAATGGTAATTTTCTCTCGTCATAAATCAGACGTACGGCTTCTCACAATCTTCTTAATTCTTTATCGCGATTCATGCTATTTTCTAGTTTTATTTTGTTTCTAATAATAGATGTGCCAAGTGAATTGTGGGATATATTTCTGTCTCGCTCTATAGAATCTAGCAAAATCGGCCCGGCTTCGTATTATCTATCACTTTCCGAGGCTTTAGCCAATAGAATCTAGCAAAATCGGCCCGGCTTCGCAATATCTATCACTTACTGAGACTTTAGCCAAAAGGTTCCACTGCCCATGCGTAACCGGGAGTTTGGTTTTTTATGGGGTAGATAATCAAGTAAAATTGAGAACCGACCCAGACCCTCCGTACGTTGAATACTAGGAGGTTCTGGATGACCGTGTACATGGGACGAAAAACCGAAGTCCCATGTACACATTGGCGTGTACGTAAAAATGATATAGTGGCCATTGCCACGTATTATTGACAATAAGGATAGCCAGTTCAGCAATACAATATGGGATATATAGAATTTTATTTTTAATGATGACACACAGTCGCCAATCGCTTAACTTACAATTAGTAGATTGATTCCATGGTAGATTATCACCCTCTTTGACTCCATGTCCTTAAATCTTGTTGTTGTCATCTCTGGTTTCAGTTCTGTTATTATAAATTTGTCTGTATATAAAGGAGCTGAGCCCTTGACTAGAATTACAATCCTGGCAGAGTAGTATCTTGGCATTTATCAGTCCGGTTCCCACTTGTCCAGGCGGCGCCTGTTGGACTGTCCATTTAAGAGTTCGGAAGGGACGAAATATACTTTTTACCACAAGTAAAAGAAACCTTGGCATTTTGAATTGGATAAAGAGCTGGTGGAAATGCCGCTGTCTGGGCACAATTTTTGTATTGCTGTCTTGTCTACGATATCACTCCTGGGGGAAGTGGACGTTAAACTCCAGAAACGAACGAAGTATGTATTAGCTTGATAACGTTGAGAGAATATTCTTCGAAACGTCGCCCAAATAATGTTTTCTGTAAGTATGTATTATTGTGTATTGCTCTATCCAGTTACTAAATGCTTCTAAAGGATTAGCATTAAGAGTGGTTTTGACTTTTTAACTACCACCATTTATTGCGAATATCCACGATGTTATTAACGTAATGTGGGGGTATATTGACATGTGTCATGGTAGTGGCATGTAGCAAGGGTTAGATATATATATATATATATATGACAAGACAACTCAATCTTAATATTCTTAATAGCTACCTGTCAATCATATCCCAAATCTGTACCAAGATATAACAGTCATTCCATTTCCGAGTTTCTAACGGTTTCAAGAAATCGAACGAAACGAACACAGGCAGATAATTGGTGAAATTTTATTTGACCTCAGTTCGCTGTGCCAGGACATTCATTAATCTTTAATTGACAAGGAGAGTTACCATGAGCTCTTAAAATTACAAAATGGAACTTTAAATTACAAAGTGGAAGATTACAGCAGGGTTCACGGTAGTCAGTCGATAAAGGGTGGGAGTGGGGCTTAACGTCCACTTGACACAAACCAAGTCATTTCGGGACTAACATATGGTTCAATTTGACTTCAATAATTCGTTTGCGCGTAGAGGTCTTTAGAATTGGAAGGAAACCGGGGGATCCGGAGAAAAGTCACACAAGATTGGACAGGCGACAGTCGGTAAGGAGCTGAGCCCTTGACTAGAATTACAATCCTGGCAGAGTAGTATCTTGACATTTATCGTCCGGTTCCCACTTGTCAAGGTGGCGCCTGTTGGACTGTCCATTTAAGTGTTCGGAAGGGACGAAATATACTTTTTACCTCAAGTAAAAGAAACCTTGGCATTTTGAATTGGATAAAGAGTTGGTGGAAACGCCGCTGTCTGGGCAAAATTCTCCTTTTAGCATTGCACACCTGGCTATAGAATCACAACCAACCATGTTAGACTCAGAATGACTGAAGTATTGTGTTGGCAAGACATTAGACTAAATTCCGTTACTTTCTGATTTCAGAATAAATCATTGGAAGGGTTTGCTTTAGAATAGATATACCATTGCGGTAATTCCATCTCGTATATAGTTCAACACAAATATAGGAAAACTACATTTATAAAACTAACGGTAAATTAAAGTCGGTAGACCAACTGTCTGTCTATTTCCGGGTGAGTATTGCTGATTGAATAATAAAGACAACGCGCATGGTAAAGTCTTAGTGTGGTACTATTTGTCCGGGCCTAACTTACGATTAATACAAAACATTAAAGAAAAGATTGGAACAAGAAAATGATTTAGGACATCAGACAAAAATTTAAACCAAATTTTGTTTGAGCAAGTTCTATATATTCTAGGCCTATTCCCTTCTCTGAACCGACGTTTCATAAAAAAAATCTTTTTATTCGCATTTGAACGCTCATTTTTATACGTATAATATTGTCTTCGCGTCCGTCCGTCCGACGTCCACAAGTTTTTGAGAACACTCTACAGATTATTATCTGGTTGTTTAAAATTTACCTATGTTGTTAACGGTTTTTAAATGACCATCCTATTTAAATTCGGTTAATTTATTCTAGAGCTCTCTGGTCCTTATTCCACTTAGTTGCATCGTTATATACACGCCATTTAAAGTAGTAAAACGAAGATGTTTAATTTCTCTTAATTACTTATAATATGTATAAAATCTATATGCATTATTTAAATTAGTAAAACGAAGAATCCTTTTGAATTTAAGCAAGTCATAGAGTTGTTGCCCTTGTTTCACTTTGTTAAAACTTGTGAACACTCGAACGGCATAAATTATCCGATTTGTATGAAATTTACATGCATCGTATAAATTTCAGTTAATTACTTCTAGGGTTATAGCCCTTGATTCAATGTGTATGTCCTTGTAAAAGCCCGAACGACACAGTTATTATCCGATTTGTATATTTAAATGTAATATTTAAATGAGTTCAATTAAAAAGTCTGTCGAATTTCAACATTTTCGGTAAGTTACTTCTACAGTTAAGGCCCTTGTTTCAGTTTGTAGAGCCTTGCGAACGCTTAAATGACGAAATATAATGTAATCTGTACGACATTAATATTAGTGTCCTGTAAATACCACCCCAATACTCACAAAAGAATAATTGTGAGACATCCCTTATCGGCTGCATGAACGATTTAGCTGCTGTGGGCGTATGTTTCGTTGCCTGGCAACCTATATTTGGTTTAGATTTACTTTTTTTATTCTTTCAACCTTTTTTTTAGATACAACAATAAATGGTGAACAGTTGTGGCAACCTCAAATCAATAAGTTTATAGTGTGTGATAAATCACTGCGCATTCATCAACATTCTTGTCATTTTGTTGTAGTACTTCCTTGATGGTTTTCTCAACACTGATATCTCAAACAATTATCATTGAAGTCAACTTCTGTTTTAAAATGCCCGTTCGTTCAATCAAGATATCGTGATTGTAATAGAATACCCTGAAAGATTAAAGGAAATGTTAGTTGCCATGCATGGTACGGTTAAAACTGATTAAAAACGGTTATATGATACTTTAATCGAGTTTCATTACCACAGAGATAGAATAAAAACTGCATAGCTTTAAAGGAGCTAAATCGCTAACATTGGGGGCCTAGAAATTGTCAAAAGTGGTCGCGACGCGTATAATACTGTTATATGAATGTATATAAACTGATTAACATTCAATGGTTTCCGTTTTTTCCCCAATTTCAAATCAGTTACGTTCTGCGAAATAAGCCATACAGTCTCAATCTAGTGCAAATTTCTATAGCGTCTGGTTATTCCAGTCAACATACGCCGTATAGTATGGTGCAATATGTCTAGCCTCGCTCCTCAAGTCTCTTATTAAAACTGGGGCTGAAGCGCATTATGGTACACGAATCGTGTACCAATGTTAATAAAAAATATTTAATCTAAAATATCGGATATCAGAAGCTCATCTTTTCCCGGTAAGTTTACATCATAAATGTTGATTTAAAATGGCCAATAATTCGTGTTTTCGATTCTAAAGATTTTGGAGGATTATGAGTTATGGACTTAGATTCTTTAAGCCATTCTGTCATTTAAGATAATTCCAACACTTTAACGAAAGTGTTAAATATCAACCAAGATACCACACGAAAAAAATTAATTGCCTTCCTGATATTTCACGGGTTGCACCCTGTATATGACGTCAATATTAATATTTTATCTTATCAAACCCTCGTACACCATTAGCAGAAACCGTTGTTTTTCAAAAATAGCCCATAATATATGTAAATGAGTCAAACTGTTATAACATACAATTGAGACGTTAACCATAAAAAGTGGAAGCATTAATCATAAACTATACAAGCATTAAATATAAACTATGTTAGCATTAACCATAAACTATGCACGTTTTAACTATAAACTATGTTAGCATTAAATATAGACTATGTTAGCATTAAACATAAACTGTGCAAGCATTAACTATAAACTATGTTAGCATTAACCATAAACTATGTAAGCATTAAATATAAACTATGTTAGCATTAACCATAAACTATGCAAGCATTAACTATAAACTATGTTAGCATAAACCATAAACTATGGTAGCATTAAACTAAAATGCTAAACCCCCCCCCCCCCAAAAAAAACAAAAAAACAAACATAAAACAAAAACATCAAGGGGTTGACCACAAACGAAACCGTAATTGTTATTGGAATAACAAATCAAAACAGAAACCGCTTCAAAGAGTCTCTGACCAAAGAACTAAATATACTTTTACAAGGATCGAAGGTGCATTTCGATCAAAACATATCACCGTTTTCGACCTAAGACCTGCGGTACAGTAGCCTAGTTCAATCTACGTCAAGATCAACCAACTTCAATCAAACCCCAACCTTAATTGAGAGCTATCTATGGTCAATAATTTGGTGATTAGTTTGACGCGTTAATAAAAACACAAAAGAATTGGATTGAGCGCACGGTTAATGTCGGTAGTAATTATGGTCACGTGACTCACGAAACCCATGATCGCTTCAAAATTTTCTTTCGCATGAACTCTGGAAATTGCGCTAATTGATACTTTGGCAATGAAATATGTTTTATAGAGAAAAAAGACATTTCAATTTAACGCCTTTGCAGTAATTTTGTATTGGTTTGATAAATAGGCTTTAACGACGTTTTACTGCGATTTTGTATATTCTTATGATAGGGTTCAGTGTAACAGGGTCAACGGCCAACTGTGTCTGAAATGTTGGTTGCCAGGAAACAAAGGGGGCCAACCTTAACCCACCAATACAATTCTATAATTTAATTTTTAAAATCAATAAATTAAATTTTCAAAATATATGTAAGTGGAATACGTAATATTTATATATCGCTTTTGGGGGGGCCCACTTGCCAATGGGCAGTCCGCCACTGAGCCATGTTCCTGAAGCAACGATTGCGAGTTCTACAACACCTGGCCGTTGTTGGTTTACTTCACAATTCCCGAAATTATAGCTACTTTATCTGCAGACACGTGAACAGTAGCATCCAATCAGAGATCGTGACATGGCGAACCCCGCGGAAACCTTGACAATGGACGAACCTTGAAGTTTGTAACTCGATTTTCACAGTTAGGCATTTACACTTGAAAGCGTAAGACTTGGTATTCGTGACGACCAAGGAATCTGATAGGCTCACGAGCTTGGCTTATACCCAATCAAACTTAGTGCCGAAATATGCAGGGTATAACGTGGAGGGCTTGGCAAGATGCACGCAGTTAAAACGAGATCTATTGAAGATGCCACTGAGCAGGGTAAGTGGTGTTTGTACAGTTGAAGGAAACATGGTGAGCTGTCTATTGCCTTCTGGAACTAGTCGCTTTAAGCTGTCTTTTGTTTAAGCAAAACGGAAATTATCCGTGTTACTTGAATGGTCACATGATGTATAAGCTGGTCCGGTATTGGAAAATAATGAATTAACCTTTACATGTTTTACAGATTATTGGAAGAACATGTAAATAGGGCCGTTCTTGAACCATTCGCAATGAGTTATAGATTCAGTTTAAATAGATTCGGGCGGTTTGAGAGAGTGAGAGAGAGAGGGGGAGAGAGAGAAGAGAGAGAGAGAATAATTTGTTTACACTGGTGTACCACCTTGCAGGATAAAATCATTGAGCGGTTGACAATTTTATATAAATTTCTTAGGTCACCGCTTTTGTTAATTTCTTGTTTGAAATTCAGGCGTCTCATGTTCGATGTATTAATATAGACATATTTGGGGGGAGGTGCCACCTGGAGAGGTAGAAATTCTCATGTGGTTTTTCTAGACCAGTGTCTTTATTCTGAACAAGAATATATTATGAGGTAAACAGGCCAAATCTTGAGTCATTTTCCGTTAGAGCGCTTTTTCAAAATGGCCGCCAAAATCTCATATGCATAGTGACTGTATGGGTTAAGTAAGTAACAATGATGCATGTTTAACCACTTTTTGCATTAGTTAGAATTAGAGTTATTCCAAAAAAGCTGCAATTGAAGTCCAGACTCTTGAAAGTGATGAAAATTGAGGGCGCTGTTTACATGGCCGCCAAAAAACGTAGATGAACTGTCTATATCTTTTAATAAGCATTTATTAGGCCACGCAAAGGTCATTAAGCTTTGAATAAGCATTACAAAGCGTAATACATGTACATGTATGTTTATATGTCGAGATAGTAAGTTAAAATTTGGTAAGTTGTTTCTATATCATCACTGAAAAAATGTTTTGACATCTCATTCTTGAGGGAGGTTAAAGGGTAAGGGCTTATACTGAATTGTCCATACAATGTATCCTGGTATGACAAATTACTCACAATGTTATAGTATTAATTTTCAAATTAATTCAAATCACTGCATTCTGAATAGTCCCCGCATGCATTGTCAATAGACTCCGAGAAGAATGCCTTAGCAAACCTGGGCTTGGTCCCCAAGAACTCCCACCATACCCGCAGCTTCAGACACTCTACCATCACAGGTGTGCGAGGGCCTTGAAGAATACGTATCACTGCTGTACGGAGTAAAGATCAAGAACGTCAATGAAGCAAGGTATGCCATCTTTGACCGATAGTTAGCAAGGGAGAAATCTCAAAGGATATAGCATTGCTACCACCCTGTTGTCAAACACTGCAACTTCAAAAACTCTGAGCGCATTTCATAGGTTGAGAATCGTGTTCAGCAAGCATCAACGATTATGAAGGCACCGATGCATGTGGCAATGGTTGGAATGAAGAAATTGAGCTGAAGTGGATGGGGACAATGACGCCCGAAGAAGTGCAAGAACTGTTTATTGACAATGAGTGCGGGGACAATTCAGAATGCAGTGATCTGAGCGACTCTGAAAATTAATGCTATAACATTGTGGGTGATTTGTCATACCAGGATACATTGTAAGGACAATTCAGTATAAACCTTACGCTAAGCTCCCTCAAGAACGAGATCCCTGATATCTTTTCAGTGACCATATAGAAACGACCTACCAACTTGGCGTTTAGCGGTTATTCTGAAGAGCACCCGCAATTTTCACCTCCATATAGATTATTTGTCACACATGTAGATTCCTTTCAAATAACTTTATGTAAAACTTATGCAAAAAGAGGTCAATTACGCCGCAGTAATCTTTTCTTAACCTATACTGGCCCATATCCTTTTCTTGTGAGATGTTAGCGTATATTGCGAAGAGCGCCTCCACTGTTTTATATTCCTATAAACTGTGTGATACATAATAATGAATATGCTTTGTAAATAACTCTAATCATAATTAATGTAAAATGTGATCATTGCGTGGCCTAATAAATGCTTGTTAAAAGATATAGACAGTTCATATACGTTTTGGCGGCCATGTAAAGAGCGCCCCCACTTTCATCACTTTCAAGAGTCTGGACTACAACCGCAGCTTGTTTGGGAATAACTTTAATACTAACCAATGCAAAAAGTGGTTAAACATGTATCATTGTTATTAACTTAACCCATACAGTCACTATGTATATGAGATTTTGGCGGCCATTTTAAAAAAAAAAGCGCGCTAACGGAAAATGGATCAGGATTTGGCCTGTTTACCTCATATATTCTTGTTCAGAATAAAAAAAACTGGTCTAGAAAAAACACATGAGAATTTCTACCTCTTAAGGTGGCACCTCCCTCAATTTTAACCCGGACTAATATAGGAAAAGAGAAAGTCAGTTCATTTGCATTCAGCTTTATGTCCCTTTAATCTTGTTCTAATTGGCCTTGAGCAAAACGTAACGGATACTTTCCTCCAACGTATTGTACCGTATGTACCTTGTGTGACATTCTCAGGCATTCACTGTAAAAATGTCAAAGTGTAATAATTAAGAATAAACATATCGATTATCGATAAGGAGCAGAGTTTGTGTAGTTTTAATTAATAATCGATTTACATTGTGCTATTCTATACATGGGCAGGTTGTTGTCACGATGAAATATTTCCCAATCATGAAACTACAAAGGAAATATTTCCAATAAGGTAAACAATCATATTTATATACAAGTCGCTTATTATTTCTGTTTGAACATTAATATGGGTTTAAACATACATTTCAGATGTTTATGCTGGTTTTCTTGGTAGATGAGAGATATAATTATGTAGTTTAATATGCTTGTAAAATCCCATCTTCTCTAGCCAGGTGCTACGATTCGCTTCTTTGTCAAATGTACAATACCCGAAAGTGGAACATTTGAAAGTCCACTGTGCTACGTTCACAAATCACAATCGCCATTGTACCATTAATTAACACGATAATACCGTCATCAACGGGGGGGGGGGCAACTGACCTCCCAATACTGAGTCTTGCCCCCCCCCCCCCAATATAACAAGAGATTTGTTTCAGTATTTTCAATATTGTTTTGGCAGGGCATCTGCACACTACCTGGCACAACTGGCACATTACTAGTGTTAACAGTTGTGATTTTTGTATATCATATTTCACTCCATTAAATGTTTCATTCGAATTTCACTCCAGTTTGACTATAGGGTACATGTATTTTGTAATGTTTGATATCTATTATACAACAATACAAGATGTTTTACATTTTAACTAAAACAAAATTTCTATTAATTTGTTAAAAGTTCATATAACTAGTTCTTAAATGTAATATATTCTACGCTCCAATTGGCCTTTACCGCAAATACCAGTAGCTGCGAAAAAATTCATGCAGATGCCCATGCTAGTTTGCCCTCCCGAAAACATCTTTGCCCCCCCCCCCCCCAAAAAACAGCTTCCTGGCCACGGGCCTGGTCTTTGGGTGAAAATTCTGACTGCGCGTGTTTTGAGATGATACTGATTTTGTTGGTTTTTTCAAGTGAATATTATGACAGTGGGTGTTTTGTGGGGATATACTGATTTTGGGCGCGTTTGGGGAAATATTCTGACTAGGTGTTTTGAGGTGGCACATTTTGAGTTTTGTTGAAATATTCCGTATATAGGTGTTTTGGGGTGATATACTACTGACTGCAGGTGAGTTTCGTTGAAATATGGGTATCACGTGGCTGGCTCACTCGCTAGTCTTAAGGTCGGGTGTTCGATCCCTACATTGGCCGACAAAGTTTATCAAGATTTTCCGGCGTGGTTCCCCTTGTCAGTGATGCAGGACGGAGAAGCCTGACAAGGACAGCTGTCTATTCGTTCGGTTGGTTCATAATTCGATATAAGAGTAGGCCGTAGCGCCGCGGTCCGGGCATAATTTCTTCCATAGCTCACTCTATGGCGTATGCCCGTCTTCATTAGCCAAGGTTAGGTGCAGAACAGCAGGACGTTAAACCCCATTTCATTTCATTTTTGACTGTAGGTGTTTTGTGGTGATATATTGTGTGTGATGTGTGGAATATTGTGGAAGGGTGTATATGAGCGTTGATAAAGTCCATACAAGGAGGCAGGGTATACTTACTAGCAAAATATATTTAAAACAGTAGATTATATTTCTTTAACAGAGCAAGCATCATTATCTTACAGGAATGGATTGGTTAAAATTAAAACGCAGCGAGCAGATTGGAGATAGACAGTGAAATTAATTTGATCATTTATAATGTTTTATTGAGTGTGCCTTCAATCGTTTTTAATATAAGATTTATAAAAGAATGAAGTGCGTTCAAACGGTAACGGAAATAAAGAGAGAATCACGGTTATTTAGATATCTTTAAGAGATAAAACTTTGCCATATCAAAGGTACAATCTTCCGGGTGGTACTTTTTACCGCCGACCACCGCCGACTACCGCCGACCACCGCCGACTACCGCCGACCAATACTTTTTACCGCCGACTGTCGTTATATTACCGCCGACCAAATACTTTATACCGCCGACAGTCGTGAAATTACCCCCGACCAAATACTTTTTACCGCCGACCGCATTGTAATGACTTTCGAATTAATTTAATTACCGCCGACCAAATACTTGTTACCGCCGATCAAATGCTTAATGATTACTTGTTACCGCCGACTATATATAATTGATTAAATTATTAGTGAAAAATAAATAGATTTTGTTAAATACACAGAGTTTGATAAAAACAAATATAGATTTTATTATATATAAATAATCGAATATGGCATGCCCAGAAGGCTCCAGCTCTGTATGTGTGTGAATTTTCAATTAATTAATTTAAGATCTATCCTGTATTTGTCTGGAGATTATGAACTTTGTGGTCTCTATAAAGCGTATTCTATTTCCGAAAAAAAGTGGCGTTGTTTCAGCGAAGAGCAAAACGAAAAATGTGTAGAAGTGTTCGCACTAATAGAAGGTGGGCCTAATAAGCAGAAGCTGATATATTTGCTCTTCAATATCTAAACTTTTCTATTGTCCTTACATATCCTTCCATATATGTATGTTTTGGACAGTTGTACGGGATTACACCTCAAATAAAAGAATAACATTCTTGTTCAACTTGTTGTATTCTTTTTTATTTAAAAATAAACAAACGTAAATTGGTGGCTGCAGTGCCCGATTAACCTTTAGGCAGCGATTTCATTGAAGTGCAGAATTCGTTGACAATTTGAGAATTTAAAACATACTTTTTCTCTTATGTCCTGCTTCGAAAGTCATTACAATGCGGTCGGCGGTATAAAGTATTTGGTCGGCGGTAATTTCACGACGGTCGGCGGTAAAAAGTATTTGGTCGGCGGTAGTCGGCGGTAAAAAGCATTTGGTCGGCGGTAGTCGGCGGTGGTCGGCGGTAGTCGGCGGTGGTCGGCGGTAAAAAGTACCACCGCAATCTTCCCGGCTAAAATGCAAAGAAGGATTTCATTATGGTTGAAATAACGCAAGTATAACTTTGTGCTATAAAGTTGACCAGGGGTCAGTTGCTCAAAACTAAGTTTTTTTTAACGATCCGTTAAACTCTAACGGACACATCTTGGTAACATACATATCTTGGTAAATGTACTAGAGAATACACTATAGAATACTTTATTTTTTTCCTTTAGAAATATTAGCATAAATCTGTAGGAAAAATTTGCACCACAGAATGTTTAGGGCCTTTTTTTCCAGCAACAATCTTTCTCACCGTTAAAGTTAACGGATCATTAAAAGATAACGGAGCTTTGAGCAACTGGCCCATGGTCAATACTACATCTCAATATTAAAGATACATTATGTTTGATTTAGATATAGAGCTGGCCATCTTACTCAAAATATTTCAAACATAGATAATGTAGAATGAAAGTTCATTCTAAATACTTTATTCTAGCCAAGTTATCAGTGTTTATAGTTTTAACAAGATATGTACATTGTGGTAATCAGGGCACTGATATATTCGGGATTATTCTCGCTTATCCATTTTTAAATGGCGAACCGTTCTAATCTAGTTAAAATATCGAGTATTCGGTGGTATCGAGAGTTGATTATGGTATGGTTTTGTTAATTAATGTCTAATTAATAATTTAGATTACAATTTAGGCCTAAAGAAAGATCTGCAATAGGCTATGGAAGGGTATCGGTGTCAATATTAAATGCTGTGCTTAAATGTCTTTTCCATTGATTACGTGTGAAAAGTACTATGTACAAAGACCTAATACCGGTAATGATAAAGTCAAAATACCTCTAAGGCCAAAGTTAAATGTAAAACAGCAAATGTAATGTGTCAAATGACAAATGTCTTATTGCAAAATGATGTTTTTCTCAAGATTTCTACATATTAAAATTTCTCTCATTACTCTTTACATTTGCGCTCTGTCACATCTCATTTGTCCTTGACGCTTTCAACATAGCATCTTGCACAGAGCACTTTGTCAATATGCAAATGTTGAATACCACGTGACATATTAACATACGGAAACGACCGATCTTTCTCGAAACAAGAAATATGAATAATTTTAGTCAAATTCTGCTTGTCTGACAGGTTGACAGCATGAATTTAGACAATATAGTATCCCTGTAACCTGGGTATCATTTAATCCTGTGTATCTAGCACTAATGTCTTACACATTCGTTTAATATCAAATCTTTGTTTTAAAAAAAGTCAAAGCTGTTTAAAATCACCATAAATCCTTAAATTTGTCCCTCTGTCCAGTTTAAAGCCGACTATTTAATTTTGATAATGAGTGTCCATTTTAGAAGTGTTTAATTTCTCAATCACGAATAAACAACCAAATTCATTAATGATGTATAAACATTAATTTTTGAACTGTCGTCAGATAATTAAATACTTGTAAATTGGACACTCATTATCAAAATAGAATGATCAGCTTTAAACTGAACAGAAGTAAAAATTAAACGATTTTTGTTGATTTTAAACGATTTTTAAACAAAGATTTGATATTAAACGAATGTGAAAGAAATTAGTGCAAGATACACAAGATTAAATGATACCTGGGTTACAGTATATATTGTGAAATGTATTTTATTTCAAAGCAAAACCCCTGTCAGATTCAAAACATTCAATCACATTCTGGTTGCCTCAAATCTACCTATATGAATATAGATAATGCAATACATTGTTAAATGCCTCATTTGAAATAAATGTTATGATTTCAATTAAAATTCACTTTTATTTGATTAAATTCTTTATGAATTGTTAGAGTGTTGAACATGCTAAAAGGAAATGGGTTTAAGGTCCCACTTTCCTGCACCAACTAGGCTAATGACGAGGGGAACGTACTAAAACGAAAGGATACTCCATCTAATGCATAGTTACATCTGATTAGTTGCTGTCAATTGGTCTTACAATCTAAACGACAATTCAAATTGATCGATTGGTTGGATCTGTGTATTACATTACAGATCAAAAGCATGATATGAATAGGTTAATAATGTGAAATATCAGGAATATCAGAATATACGTCCACATTCTTTTATTGATAAGGTACTGTTTAAAAGAAGGGAATGAAATAAATATGAAATGGCTGTAATATGACTCGAGGCAAAGAAGGCAAGGTATTGGGTTTGTTTTGCCAACTTTACAGACATAATACTATCAAAAAAGTGGGCGTGACACTGTTCATGAGGTCGATGCAAGCACCAAAATATATATTTGCTGTCTTTACAGTATAAGGAATAAATATGCTAAGTTCCAAGATGATCCATTCAGAATTGCAGCCTGTAGACGATAAATACAAAAAATGAGTGTGGCTATGCCCCTGCAATTGGATATGGAACAATATAAATAGGATAGGTACCACGCTGTTATTGAAATGAAATCAAATGTTGCCGTCCTTTAGTATAAGGAATAAGTATTCTAAGTTCCAAGATAATCCATTATGAATTTTGCCTTCGAGCGCTAAAGGCAAAAATTGGGAGTGGCTCTGTCCCTGGGGGTTGGGGCATTCACCAAAATCAGTAGTTGACACCTTAGGCTATAAGGAATGCATATGCCATGACCAAGTTGATCCATTCAGAATTCAGGGCATCTAAATAGTAAACACAAAAATTTGGCCTGGCTCTGACCCTAGGGATCGATGCATGTAATTGTCGCCCTTAGGCTATAGAAATACATATCCTAAGTTCAAAGACAGTTTATTAGGAATCGTGGCCTGTAGGTATCTCACAGAGACACAAAGATAAATGGGTGTGGCTCTGCCTTTGGGGGTTGGGCAATCACCAAAAAACAATAGGGACATCTTTAGGGCATAAGCATTATGTATGCAAAGATTCAAAATGATCTTTTAATAAAGTCTTTCATAACGTCGCACCACACGAAACCTGAAAGTTGGTTATTTAGAGTTAGTTGTCTCTCCCAGGAACTGTTATATCTACGTCATTTCCATAATTAATTTTTCAAAAATATCAATTAAATGTAAAATAATTCAAGTCAAAAATTTCTAGGATATCATGCTCATATTTTTAGAAGTTATATTTTCTTTTTACCATAACAAATATATTAAATAAATAATTTAAAAGGAAAAACAACTGACGGGCGCCTAAACTGAGTTGTCTTTTCTTGGAAGAAATTATTTATATTTCTTAATTCAAGAAAGATCGGTCGTTTCCGTATGTTAATAAGTCACGTGGTATTCAAAATTTGCATATTGACAAAGTGCTCTACGCAAGATGCTATGTTGAAAGCGTAAAGGACAAATGAGATGTGGCAGAGCGCAAACGTAAAGAGTAATGAGAGAAATGTTAATATTATGCAGAAATCTTAAAAAAAAAAAAGGATTTTGCAATAAAACATTTGTCATTTGACACATTACATTTGCTGTTTTACATTTAACTTTGGCATTAGAGGTATTTTGACTTTATCATGACCGGTATTAGGTCTTTGTATATTGTACCTTTCACACGTAATCAATGGAAAAGACATTTAAGCACAGCATTTAATATTGACATCGATACCCTTCCATAATAGGCATGTTTAGCTCTTGCAAAATGTATGCACAATAGCCCTTCAGAATATAAACATGACCCTTATTTTAGTCTCATTTACTCATCCCCTCACTTACTTGCATTCATTCGTTACCAACCCAGTTACTTTTATTCCTTCATTTCATCGTTTACTCTTTCATTCTGTCAACTTTTAAAATGAGATGAAGTTTACTTTTATATTAAACACACTATTTACATGTTTAGCGAATAAGTTTTTAAAATTACAGGAAAATATTGTTTGATCTTTTAGTGTTATAAATCTGTCGACAGCGCTCTTTAAAAAATGTTTCTTGGAAACTAATTGCTTCTAACAAAATGTGAATAAATCTACGGATGAGCTCATCTCATATTATTCATCTACTTAATATCATCTATATAAAAAATTAAATAGAAACTGTCAACTGAGTTGAAGTAGATTTTAATCAGCTCTATTGACAGTCAATTCCAATTTACTGTCCTTTTTAGGATCATATCCACAGGCTTTAAAAGGCATCCATTACAAAATTTATATTAAGTGAACATTTGCAAAACATCTTTAAAAATCTGAAACACTGATGTAAGAAACATAAGCAGCCGAAATAACAAAATTTAACTATGTTTATGGTAGAGGCATATACATCCACCAAACATAGGTTGGGACAAACATGTAATTATTATGCCTAGGATGGAAAGAATGATTTGTAACCTGTTGACCCATTATTATGCCTGGGATGGAAAGATAAAAAGACTTGCAAAACATCTTTAAAAGAGACAAGCAGCAGAAATAACAATATTAAAATAGGTTATGATAGCGACATATACATCCACCATACATAGGTTGGGACATACATGTAATTATTATGCCTAGGATGGAAAGAATGATTTGTAACCTGTTGATCCAAAATCAATTAAGGGGTAGGGGAATTTACACTACTAACAGTTCAGTCATTATTTGTGATGAAATGGCAATTGACGAGTTAAAAGAAAGAGAGAGAGAGAAATGGGGTTTAACGTCCACTCAATACAACTAGGTCATTTCGGAACTAACATATGGTTTAATTTTATTTCAATAACTCGCTTGATCGTAGGGGTCTTTAGCAGTGGGAGGAAACCGGAGTGCGTTGAGAAGGCGCCCATATCTCCATGCCACATACGCTCACACAAGGGCTCGAAATTACAGCCGCAAGCAAGTTTATGATGTAATCTGACAGATATATTGTTACGAATCTGTGAAACCATAACGCCTATTGATTATACAATAGGTGAATTAATTCAAACAAAATACATGTACAGTATTCGTCTCTAATAATTATTTCTCCTATTAGAAAGAGAGAGAGGGAGAGAGAGAGAGAGGGAGAGAGAGAGAGAGAGAGTTTGTGTCACTCGACACAAACTAAGTCATTTCGGGATTTTATTTCAAAAATTTGGACAGGCGACCTTGTCTGGTACTACCGGGGATTCGAAACCACGTCAGTTCACTCAATGATAGGCCGTATGACACAGCACGCACGTGCTAACCATTCACCCCCCTCCCCCGCGATTATTACAGAAAGAGGATGGCACTGCCCGGCAGGATACGCCCACATTTGTGAGAGATGGATAGAGAACAAGCAATACCGAAAGTGATTTTTCCTACAATCAAAGGCCATAATTTATTAAGTTACAATTTGATATGCGCAAATATCGAAAGGAATTGAGATCTTTGGGTTATAAACATGCATTTTAAGTTTCTTTAAAATCGAATCAAAATTGTGACCTCTACAGGGTCCACAACTTTGATATACCATATTTTTACACCATTCGCGTACACACGGCGGCCATTTTGTCTGGCAATTATCGTCCGATTTTCTCAAAATTCGAACTCAAACTTCCGTAGGGTGTTACGGTGATATAGTTAAACGTTTGTTTTTTCAAATCGGATAATAATTGTGACCTCCAGAGGGACCACAGGCTTAAATAGGCGATTGTTCGGACAATCAGGGGCCATAATTCAGGAAGTTACGTTTCTATGGGAGCAAATATCGAAAGAAACCAAGATCTTTTGGTTATAAACACAAACTTCCATAGGGTGTTACGGTGATATAGTCAAACGTTTGTTTTTTCAAATCGGATAATAATTGTGACCTCCAGAGGGACCACAAGCTAAAATAGGCGATTGTTCGGACAATCAGGGGCCATAATTCAGAAAGTTACGTTTCTATGGGAGCAAATATCGAAAGGAACCAAGATCTTTTGGTTATAAACATGTATGTCAAGTTTCATCAAAATCGTTTCAAAATTGTGACCTCTAAAGCTAAAAACGTGATATTTCGTACAATCAGAGGCCATAATCCAGGAAGTTTTGGTCCGATACATGCCAATATCGAAAGGAACCGAGATCAGTGGGTGATAAACCTATATTTCAAGTTTCATTAAAATCGGATAAAAATTAGAGTGTTCACAAACAATTGTGGACGGACGTCCGGATGGACAGGGGCGACGACAGTATACGTCCACATGAAATTTGGGCGTATAAAAAATGATGTTTTCCTTTAGTGACAGGGTCTATGTTTATTCAATTCAGGGGCACAGTTTTGTATGATGGCTTGAATTTGACACATCTAGTACTATGCCTAAATGCCACATGCTGTGACGTGATGGAATCTTGCTAACTGTTGGTGCATATGTTTAATACAGCAACATAAAGCCTACTGGTTTAGGCCCACGTTTTACTTGTGTCAAGATGACAGTATAATTACCACATAGTGAGGCTATTTATAGACTACTAATAGATAATAAACAGCCAAGGGCCCTCCTTGTCCTGTTTTGTCTGGCCTGTTGAGTTACCAGAGACTGAGTTCATTAATTTTATGTAGACGCTAGGCCTAGACAGTTGTCATCAAGAAGCCACTGATTCTACCTCTCCCGTTCTCCACAGTGTGCTAATTTTGTTCATTTTAATATGTTTAATTTTCAACTATGGGAAAAAAGGGTAATCGATATCGAAGTCTACGAGACAATCTACTCTTAAGAGCCCTTATGCTAAACAGACACCAGGCCCCAAGTTCACAAAGCATTCTCAGACTTAAGTTGAGAATTTACTCAACTTTTAATTACTCTTTATAATAAATATCTTTGATCCAGAAACACAACACTTTGCACATAGTATCTTATTGATGTATTTGGTACATTAAAACAACAAACATTTTATAAAGGGCTTTATTTTAGTTAAAATAAGGCGAACAATTTTGAGTAAATTCTCAACTTGAGTCTGAGAATGCTTTGTGAACTCGGGGCCAGGTGATGTTAACAACAACAACACATTACCAGACCCACGGTCAACTGTCATTAACACGGACAATGTTGTTGTGGGTACCAATAGGTCACCGGTACCTTTATCTGTTATTTAAACAAACAATCATTATTCCCCTTACTGCCACAAGATGACAATGATACTAATCAGTCTCAGCTATCACAAATTACATTGCCGCCATTTAATAATTTCGGGGCCAATCATAGAAGGAGCGAATACCAGGTAGAAAGTATTGATGAAAACATTGGATCAAATAATTATAACAGCTGTAAATAAATCTAAAATAATAGCCGGTGGATATACATGCATATTGATCTAAGCATTTTATTAAAATCAAATCATGATCAGGAATAACATGGAAAAAACACAGCGGTTGGCATGCATGATACGCCCAAATTTTGCAAGAGACGGATTGAGAACAAGCTAAAAAGAGAAGCCATTTTTCGTAAAATCATGGGTCATAATCCAGACAGTTGCGGTCCGAAGTTACCCAGATCTTTGGGATATAAACATATACTTCAGCGAAATCTACCTATTGTAAATGTTATTTTAATTTTAAAGGTTTTTGTATAATTAGCCCTATTGTCCATATGCGCGCACACGTATACATTGTGGTACTGAACATGCTTCAAAGGTAGACTTTATTACCGACAGAACTCCTTTCGGCCTACCTTTGGATTCAATGAGATTACCCGGTTTAGATAACCAGAAAAAGAGGGACCTCTAATTTTACCCGTGCTAGGAGATTCCTCAGATGTGTGCCCTCGGTAATTCAGCCCTCAAAACAGAAATTATAACTAAATACCTCGAAACCTACCCTAAAACATCTGCTGCAGACTTTTTTATACAATGTCTACGAAAGGGATTTCGACTACCAATATGAAGATCCCATAATGCGTGTACAATTATCGAGCAATAAAGTTTGGTCGGACATTTAACCGTAGTTTTAAGACTTTATGATTGGCATTAAACGATAACACAATTCCATCCGATTTAAGAAGATCTGCATGTATGGCCTCAATCCTTGTAGCACTTCAATGAACTCACTTTTTCCCCAGAAGAATGCTTGTTGTCTAATGACACTTTCCAAGTTTACAGGGGTGTTTTTCAATGATCCCAATCTTGGAAATATCATGCGAGCTATCACTTTCATGCGAGCTAATATTTCTTAAAGCTGGTTCCTGTTGTCTTAGCTATTTCAATTTGGTGTTCTCGACTTTCAAATAGAAAAGGTGTATTTAAACGAGCTAAATCGCTAACATTTGGAACCTAGAAACGACACAATTGGATCACAACGCATATAATACTGTAATATGAATGTACATGTATATCAATTGATTTACATTCAATGGTTTTCGTTTTTACTCTAATTTCAAATCAGTTATGTTCGGCGAAATATGTCAGCAGTCTCAATCAAAGGAAAATTTCTAGCGTCTGGTTATTCCAGTCTACATAAGAATATGGCAATGTCGTTTGATTTGGTGCTATGTGTCTAGCTTCGTTCCTCGAGTCTCTTGTTACAACTGGGGCTGACACACTAATGGTAGACGATTCGTGTACCAATGGTAAAATGTTTATTTTGTTTTATATTTTGGTATACCAGAAGCCCTTTTTTTCCCGGTTTGATCTCAGCATCAATGTTGATTAAATTGACAAATAATTCGTGTTTTCAACATTGAAGATTTTGGATGATATTGAGTTAGAGACTTGGCTACTTAAATAATGATAAGCAGGCTCTAGTTTCGATTCCTAATTGTAAAACAGCAACATGTAAACGTGTATATATTGAGACCATTTATTCTCAAAATACCTCAATCTAATATTATTTCCAAAACTTGTCCTTTACGTGGCTATAAAAACACAGGACTGGACACAGTTTCGGAAAAAAGGGCCAAAAGCCAAACTGGAACCAGAGAAAATACCCAATACTTTCCTAGAGGCCATATCGAGAATGAAGATGACAGTTTACTAACAGCTGCCCTTTCCAGAAAACTGCTTAAATATACAAACTGGTCTTGACGCTTTCCAAAACATGGACCCATTTGCTTAGATCAAATTGTAACTGGTCTTGACGCTTTCCAAAACATGGACCCATTTGCTTAGATCACATTGTAACTGGTCTTGACGCTTTCCAAAACATGGACCCATTTGCTTAGATCACATTGTAACTGGTCTTGACGCTTTCACTGCATTGACCCATTTGCTTAGATCACATTGTAACCTCCATTGCCAATATAATATCTGAAAGGATTATAATTTTCCACTACCCGTCTATATGTGGCTGCTATCAGTTATAACTGTATAATTTTGAACCTGGCAGATACCACCAAAACCTTTATAATTCATAAACGCGGCAAGGTTTGGTGGCAAGGTTTTACAGAGAACTACAATTCTTGCAACTCCATTTCAAGGTAAAAACCCGGTTGGAATAAAATGATTGTGATCAAAGTTCATTACTGTAGATTCCGTCATCCAGAAAGGGTCACGTGGATAGTTTTAAAACGTCACCGTAGACTCGATTGTCCACCTAGCGAAATTTAGTGAGTACTGTCACTGGTTGGCGGAGTCGAGAGTAGTGAACTATCACAATTATTTTTTCCGCCCCGTTTCTCACCTTGGTATTATATCTACTGAAGAGAATCGGTTTCAGACGATTTCTTTGCCCATGAGTAAGAAATCGGTATCAGACCAGTTATTTGATAATCTCGCTTACGAACATGGACGTATTAGACTTTAGACATTATATTTAGTCTTGTCTTGATTTTATTTTTGAGATATTTTCCACGATAGTAGGGGCCAACCTGTCCATTACAATTATACGCCATATTGAGAACAGGTGACACCATCGTCAACTTGAAGGCCACCAATATAATGGACATTGCTATACGAACGAAAATGGCCGTATTTTACCATTAAACTAACTTGTAACTTCTGAAATAAACTCAAGTTGGAATTATTAGCTACAGTATTACACGCTATTAATATATATCAGCCGTAAATCTCATCATTTTATGGCACAGTTGTCTTATTCCCAGCCAGAAAACCCCTAAAAAATGTTATTAGTATTCTCTGTGTGGGTTATTAGGTAGCTAAAACGTTTTAAGCCTATATGAAGTAGCCATGTGCTGTAACATTGTCAATGACATTGATCAAATACGCCATATCTTCAGTTAAAGCCTGTATATTCAAGGAAACTGTGTGGTGTTTTCAATTGATAACAAACCTCATCTCTCAACCCTCCGTGTTTCGAGATAAGGGATAGTACTATATAGTTCCACGAAGCAAAGCCCAACACGAATCTCATTGCGAATGGCCTTGCTTATGCCGAATGATAATCTCGTCATAATATAACAAATCCACAGAGCGCCTGCCACGTACATGTATTGTTCTCAAAAGCGGAAGTTATACCCAAATGAACAAACATATTGAGCTGCATTTAGAAACATTGCCCTTTATTCATAATTACAATATTTATGTCATTATTTGTAATGTTGGTTTATAGATATTAGTCTGAAATTTATTTTAGGACAACTCTCGACAATTTGACCATTTGAAATACGTGTAGTTCCAGACAGTTGGCCAATGTGAAAATGTCCGACTGTCATTAATAAGTAATAATTATGGAGAATATTTTCAGCTAATGGTATAAATGAACTAAAAACATATTTAAACTAATCAAATTGTCATAATTTTGCTTCAAACCCTTCTCAAACATTGTAGCCTAATGGGCGTCCTCGCTGAAGGAATTTCCACCAGGCGTCGCCAGTAGCAATGCGGTCCCACGTGACCTTATCGATTGTAAGGGAACCATATCAGTATTAAATTCCATATTAGCGACAAAAACCAACGTTTGTCGACACACGAGTTCGTAATGAATGTACAGGAAAACTGTGCTATAAGGTAAACAATGAGGTCACGTGGGGCCGCTTCGTCCATCAGTTATGTCCCTTTATCTCTAGCGAGGACGCTCATTGCCAAGGAATGCCCTACTATAAAAATTCGATGAAACCAGGTCATGTTTATGTCACGTTACTTACCTCTTTCGGAAGTCCGAGGAAAATTCAATGCATACATGTTATCTTTGATCGCTGACTTTTTATTACAAATATCGAATCCTAATTAAATTCTCAGCTTATCCACTGCCCGCGTCTTTTTCCGTCATTTTTATCTCATCACGCGTGCAGCAGAAACTTCTAATCGTTGGTCTGCTGATTAGGGAAAGCCTTACATTTTTGTCCTGTATACGCTCCATGAGTGTTTTTCAGGGAATCAAGTATTTTTCTAGTAAGATTGGATATCTCTACTTTCCATATATACCCAAATTGCCATACTTTTATTGGAAATAATCACCCGATAAATACTTTTGTGGGAACCTATCTTTAATAAAGGTTACTGTTAAAACATGACTTTAGTATATTTACATTACACCTAGACATTCATTTAATGTATATAAGGCGAATATTCGTTCAATACATGTACAGCTAAACCAATTAATCTATTAATTATTTCCATAATGCATGGTTTTATGTAAAATTCCTCAATAAAAAAACATCTATTTTATAATAATAACGCCGAGTAAAATTCTAAATATTGAATTATCTTCTAAGTGATGCAGTTTTATGAAGTAAGAGACGGCATTGGATAATGACGTTTTATTCATGATATTATTGTTCAACTAATGGAGTTTTGATTCAATCTTACACACTAAAAACATTTCTTTTATCAGAGTCGACAGCACATCAAATAATTTATAAATTGACTTCAAAGTCTGAACATCATGTTTGTGTTTTTGTAGACGGTTTGCTTAAAGCTGAACTCCGTTTTCTATATATGTTGTTTACTTATACACGATAACGATTTACTGTGAATCGTGTACCAAGTAGAGTTGCCACATACAAACAAAATTAAAGGAGCTGAATCGCTAATATTTGGGACCTAAAAATTCACAAAAGTGGTTCGCAAGGCATATAATACTATAAAATGAATGTATATAAACTGGTTTACATTCAATGGTTTCCGTTTTAACTCCAATTTCAAATCTGTTATGTTTGGCACAATAAGCCAGCAATGTCAAACATGTGCAAAAGTCTGGCGTCTAGTTATCCCAGTCTCTTTACCTCCGTTTGACTTGGTGCACTGTGTCGAGCCTCGCCCCTCGAGTCTCTCAATTCCATTAGGGCTGAAGCGCACTATGGTACACGATTCGTGTACCAATGTTAAAAAAAATATTCTATCTTAAAGCTGAACTCCGGTTACAAAAATACCTAAATATTTAAATAAAAAAAAAAGTTAACACCCCCAAGCCGCCATACTTGTTGCCAACTTGTGAAACAAAGATGGTGGATATGGAGGCTTATGACCTGGAGAGGTTAGTCGATCTCACTTCCAGTTCGTTTCTAGTCAGTCAGGTGTATACATCAGGCTTTATTCTTGTACACGCTTCACTGATTGCTCTATTTCTCCCCCACCAGTGAGTGACTCACTGACAGTATACCAAATTATTGAAGATTGCAAAATGGCTGATAAGGTAAGCCTGTAAATAATAATATAAACCGGGGGGGGGGGCGGATAGAGCGATCAGTGAAGCGTGTATAATAATACAGCCTGATGTCTACACCTGACTGACTAGAAACGAACTGGAAGTGAGATCGGCTAACCTCTCCAGGTCATAAGCCTCTATATCCACCATCTTTGTTTCACAAATTAGCAACAAGTATGGCGGCTTGGGGGCGTTAACACCCCCAAGCCGCCATACTTGTTGCCAACTTGTGAAACAAATTTTATTTAAATATTTCGGTATTTTTGTAACCGGAGTTCAGCTTTAAATATCAGATATCAGAAGCTCATCAATGTTGATTTAAATTGACCAATAATTCGTGTTTTCGGTGTCGACGATTTTGGAGGATTTTGAGTTACGGACTTGGGTCCTTTAAGTCGGACGACTGGCAAACCTTTACATAGTACATCATAACGACAAATTAATAGTAATATCATCATCTGTTATCTTTTATAAGCGTTTTTAACATCCATTAACGGTTGAATAGTCCTGAGCATTAATACCAATTTATAAGTGAGCGGTTAACCGGTTACAAAACACAATTGATGTTAACTAATATGTTTATAGTGATGTCCAAATACATCCTGGGATGTGATTAGTTTTAATGTATGGTTATTGATAATGGGTAAACAGTACCATGACATTAAAACCTAATATCAAACAGAACTAATATAAATCGTATATGATATTATATGGTTTAATGTGTTTGTTCTTCACTTACCAAAAATTCGTGAAACTAATTAGGACATATCCACGACTTCGATTTACAACTGTTCAACTCGGGTATCTAGCTATCAGTACGCTCTACATGGAACGATATCTTACAAATATATTCTTTAGTTATTCAGTGCAAATGGAAGGCAAACAGGTTTTAATATTTGAATTATTCGGATGAATTAAAAACACGCTTTGTCCTCGTCTACATTTAATCACGAATCAACCAAATTAATCGTTTCTCAAATGATATACAGATCTCAATATCATCAGGATAAACTGCGGTCCTTAACTGTTAAGTGGTGAGTATTATATGATGAGGGATGTCAATCGTGACATGGGTCTATTCACATGTCGCATTGTGCATACCGCATGGCAATTTACGCAATTTCAACTTCTACCTCCATGATGATAATATACGGACTGCAGCTAGTATGTTTAAGCGTAACTAATATTGTGTGAACAGGAGTTAGGGCGGGGGGGGGTTGTATGTAGTATACTCCATTTTATAAGCATGCAATCAAATTGGGGTGGGGTGGGGACGTGACGCGGCCATTGCTTGATTAAAGGGAAAGTACAAGCAAGGAGCTTATGCTTCAGTTGCATTTATTAATCCAATTCAGTCACCGATAAGCGATTCCTTCGGTCGACCATTACGGATCTCTTAAAGGGACAACCCCGAATTAAACAGAGGCTCAAAAAAAAAAGTCTGAGAATGTATGAAAATAAAGCGCCAAAATATAGGGGGATAATGTATTTACCTTGTCTCAAAATTTAAACTTAAAATATTGAGTCGTTTGGACGTGAACGCCAAAACTGCTTATCCGGACACGTAACCCTTTTAAGATTTCGGGTCAATTGTTCCGTTGGGTGACCTTATAACCGACTCGGTTACTTGAAAGGGTTATGCAGTGAATAACCCATGCGCCGTACTTGATAAAAAAAGGCAAATTTCAACTACACATTATTTTTATAAAAAAAATGTTTGGTTTTATCCGAATATCACAAAATACACCTTGGGGCACCGGTCTCAAATTTTACATGAAGACTGACGGATTTAAGTCGTTTGAAAAAATATCATAATTACTGAAGTAGTTGCTCGGCCCTTGACTCGAATATTTTAAGGGATTTTAACACAAAATTAAGCACTTCTATTCCCAAAACAAATATCGGGATTAGCCCTTTAACTAGTGAATATTTTTGTCAATGGCGGTCTTTAGAATATATTAATTTTGTTTTAACGGCGCCTAACTAACTACCTTTTGTCTTAGCAGGCCATATTACTACCTTATGAACACTATATAAATTTTCTTTTTGTTCCAAGTTAAATAAGGAAAATGATTTTTGTCTTTCTGGCCAAGTCATTCTACTACCACTATCACTATTCAGTGGGTTATTACGGCGCATGGATTTAACCATGTCGTGTCTCAGAAACAACTGGCCACTATAACAACACGTAGGATCCCGACCCGCGTATATTTCCCAGGGGTCTTTCTCATTTGTTTATTTAATGAAGTCTGGAAGCAATGGTTAACATCCAATCCAATAAACCTATTTATTATTTTAAAAAGCGAGTTTCGGGAATATAAATGTCCCATTTAACAAAGTCAATATGCACCGATATCATTATTTTCTGTCTTTGTGTGTTGAATGAGCGCGGGATTCCCTGGGGATTTGGAGAAGGGCAAGGGTTAAAGTAAAAATGTATTTACTAAGAGATTTTATTTGAAGATATTAAAATTAATGAAGCAAAAAACACGTGATTACACAAACAATGGGGACGTTCACTTATGACACTTTCATAAAAATAATAGTTCGTGTTGGCTTAATCAGAAAAATCTGTGTACACAAAATCTAATTTCTGTATGGATAAAACCTCACATTATATTCTGTCAAAATACCGGACATTGACGGAAGACACATTAATACAGTAATAATAGCTCAATCATAATTGACATTTTACGACTATAAAGGCACAAAAGCCGCGTATATCTTTGAAGATAATAATCAAAACTGATTACATGACAAGTAAAGTAAAACTCATTATGCGGTATAGATCTAAATTCCATGAACATATTATTTTCTTGGCGCGGAATTTAGAATTAGATTATAAAAAGGGGGCTCATGTCGACCTTGCAACTGAAAGCAACAGGTGTTTCGGCAACTGGACACAACGAAAGGTTGACCCGCGCGCCTCTTACATAAAACAGTAGAGAAGGGGTTTTGTTACAAAGATTAAAATATTGGTACCTACAAAAGCATGTCACCCATGAATAGACAAGTAACATCAAAATACTTACCGACATACAAAACCAGAGAAAAGAAAAAAAGAAATAGACAATGGTCCCCCCCCCCCCCCAGGATTACTTCATGTACTGTTTCCGTGAAACGTAAACAAATTGAGATTTTCTTAGTTGCAGTATAGTCAAAGTAGCTGATGACATTAAATGTTACATTTTATGTCAAGAAATACGCCACCAAATCAAAACTATTATTCAAAATTTCCTCAGAGGAAGCCAATCACCGGGCCCCCACACCAAATATACCACGTGCGCCATTGGAATTACATTCGTTGTGTAACCAATTGAGGGGAAATAACCGTGTTCTAGTTCATATGAGAGAGAGAGGGGGGGGGGGGGAGAGAGAGAGAAATTGGGCTTAACGTCCACTCGACACAAACTAGGTATTTTCGGGATTAACATATTATGTTTTAATTTAATTTCCATAATTCGCTTGCGCGTAGGGATCCTTAGCAGTGGGGGGGGGGGGGCGGGGCGGAGGACCCGGAGAAAATCCACGAAGTTGGACAGGCGCCCCTAATCCTTAACACGTACAACCGGGATTCGAAACCACGCCAGTTGACTCAATAACAGGCTTTATGATACAGCACGGCCATCCAAACCCCCTAGCTCATAATATGAAAGGCTACTAAAAAAATCTGCAAATGCTTAACCGTTTGATCCTCCGATAAGTGCGAACGCCGAAAAAAAAGCAACTACGACTCTTTAAATTCTGCTGTAAAAATTAGAACTACAGGTATTTCCACAACGAAACGAAGAATTGAAATGTGCTGATCATACGAAAAGACGTCTATTTTAAATAACAGTTAAAGATATAATGGTTGTATTTCATTCTAGTTTTTTTTTCTTCATTCATTCATTAAACCAGAAAAAGAAAGAAAAGAACGGGAAAGGTTGAAAGTTGTTGTTAAATTGCAACAAGTAGTAGCATTTTAAGGAATTTGAATGAAGAAAAATATATACAAACTAGAGACAAATGAACACATTATATAAAAATAAATTATGTCTGAATGAAAACAAAAATTTAATGGCGATTATCATTTCCATACAAAAGCAATAGCTTTTGACATATAAGATGAATTAACATTCCATTTCATAGACCAAATTGCTTACTTTTTCCAAACACCAATTTATTGTAACAAATTACAAAGAATTTAAAAACTGTCGAAACAGGTTTATTTCTTCAGCTGAAAGCAAAGTACAAGTTCAAGGCACTGGAAGGCAAGGTGCCACCCATTTTCTAGTAAAAACGTGATATTTAAAAAACTAAAACAAACAAGCAGATAAAAATAGTGCGTGTCGTATAAGGACTCAGACTAGTAATTATTTGCCCATTGACTTCAATGTTAAATGGCTGTCACATCACTGGCTGTAGCTTTTTGCTCAACATTCTGTTGGTTCCAATATTTTTAGGCACAATGGGGACAACATTTGGCAATCTCCCCATCATAAACTTGTAGGGTTAATATGGTTTAGATTTTTTGCTACAGGGATTTGAAGTTGACTTGGGTGAAAACTCACTTCCCATACATTTCACTGCTCCGCAGAAAGACATTTTACTCACCCATCCCTCCGCTGTAATATCACCAGTATTACCCAAAACTGCTATAAAATTGCAAATTTGATCCCTTTTCTCCTATTCTAGACCAAAAAGTCAACACAAAAATGCAGGAAGAGGGGAGAAAAAAATTAAGGGAAAAATTGTCTATTAATAACTCGCACTACATCATGAAAACTAGGCAAATAATTACTAGTCTTAGTCCTATATACCTCACATGTTCTTGCTGTTTGAACAAATCTGTGGTTATCTAATAAACAAACATATATGCAATGCCCTGGCCAAAGAGTATGAAAACCATGCATTTGCAGATGCGCAGTGCAGCATTCTACAATCACTATAGTGCATCAGAAAACTGCGGAAATTCAGATAGAAATCTGAAAGCACATAAATTTTGAATTCCACACAACATTTTTATTTTGGAACATAAATGCATTCTGTAAAAAGATGAGATAAATTCAATATAATTCCATCACGGAAATACTTTAAAACAGTAATCATGATGCAATATTAGACTTTTTATCACTTTCATCGATAACCACAGTTTTTTCTCTGTTAAGGTAGCTGCAAATGTTAAATTGTGGCCAAATCTAAGATGTTGAAACAAGCAGTGCTTATCAATTTTAAAATATCTCCTATATAGCTGTATTTCCATAGGATAAGTAAGTTGAAATAATCTGATAATGTAACACTACAAGAGTTTCTTCATCCCCACCCCCCAGTATGGAATCTGGTACATTGTTGACCAATCATGGGTCTCCCTGTTCACTCTGGCCTGTCAAATGATTTACAAGGGCAATGGTGCCTACAACTTTCCTGACCAACACATATGCACAACCGTCAACACACAAGCCATTTATGTTATCTTCTAATATGAGAGGCCATGATAAACACATGGGTGTCCTTTATCGGGCTCGGAAATGAAGTCATCACCAAAAAGCAAAGTCTACAGAGGTCCTCGGTTGGAACCCAAACTGAATTCGATTTGCCCTCCACTTCCACCACAGGTGTCATAGAGATCCGGGATGAAATTAATATGCATTGAGATCATCATTCTACTGAAGCCAGTCCAGGAAGTCATCAGGGTTTGCGATGTCGACCTGAAATGTTAAATTTGGAAGAGAGTGAGAATTCTGGGGAGAATACTATCCAGGGAAATGGACCTTTGACACCCAGAAAATGGTCAAAATGTGCAATTCTGTCATTCAGTTACATGCCAAGGGGAGTAGAAAGGCCTGTGCAGTACCAAATCACCCCCCCCCCCCCGTTAGTGAGCAGAAGTGGGGATCAGGTTGGCTGTACTTCAAAAGTGTATGAAATCCACATTTATCTCACCTGTTTTGCTTCTTTTTTTTTAAATACTTGTGTTTGCTGAGGTCAATCAATCCACTTTGTGAAATATTATGCATGGCACCTGAAATGATAGATAGCTGTAGATATATATGCAATAAAAAAACAGTGAGAAAATATGAAAGAAAAAAAAAATGGTTGCAACTGGAAATAGAAATAAACCTCTTTATTTCTAGGGAAAATCCAATCACTGGCCCTCCAACAAGAAACCAGTAAACAGTCAGAAAAGTCAGTAAAAAAAGTTAAAAAAATGAATGTCACACAAGTCTAAGCCAATCTCAAAGGCAGATTCTATGTTTTTGAGGTTCAGTCTAAATATTAAGGCCAGCTGCAGGTTTGGTCAAAAGTCACATGGGAGTGAATTTTGGAGTGTACATGTTAACATTTTCATTGTATGATGTCAAAACATGTCATGTCTAAATATTAAGGCTAACTGCAGACTTGGCTCAAGGTCACATGTAAATAGGGTTGTGGCCACATAATTTTTTGGCAAGTTTGTGGGTTGGGGCTAGGGTCAGGACTAGCTGTCAGTACTAGCTGCTTTGGCATAGGCCTACGGCAAATGCTTTTTGACGAGAATATTCGATTTAATCATAAATGCGACAGTAGAAATATGCCTTTTTGAAGAAAAAAACACATGCCACTAGTTAACTAGTACTAAACTAGAAACATTGTAATACAATTCAGTGTTTTGATGACGTACATCATGGAACAAAATGTGAACATTAAGGCCTACGGTCCCTGAATTCACACTCTATCAACGGAAACCCCAAATAATGGCTATTTTGATATCAGACAGTCAGAAAAATGCCTTGTGAGCAATAAAAAAACAGTATTCTTACCTTTTCTGACACTTCTTATTGAAAAATTCATGAAATAAGTGGTGGAGAACAAATCTCTTTCGGCCATATTTAGTATCATAAGGACTCAGACTAGTAATTATTTGCCCATTGACTTCAATGTTAAATGGCTGTCACATCACTGGCTGTAGCTTTTTGCTCAACATTCTGTTGGTTCCAATATTTTTAGGCACAATGGGGACAACATTTGGCAATCTCCCCATCATAAACTTGTAGGATACTAAGGTTTAGATTTTTTGCTACAGGGATTTGAAGTTGACTTGGGTGAAAATCTCACTTCCCATACATTTCACTGCTCCGCAGAAAGACATTTTACTCACCCATCCCTCCGCTGTAATATCACCAGTATTACCCAAAACTGCTATAAAATTGCAAATTTGATCCCTTTTCTCCTATTCTAGACCAAAAAGTCAACACAAAAATGCAGGAAGAGGGGAGAAAAAAATTAAGGGAAAAATTGTCTATTAATAACTCGCACTACATCATGAAAACTAGGCAAATAATTACTAGTCTTAGTCCATAATGAAACCAAAAGTTATGTCCCCTCATTTGTGTATTTGTCTTCAACCTCTTTAGAATTTACATCATACATATGTGGAGAAGGCGAATTAGATGCAGTATGCTTAATTAAATCCCCTGGGAGTCAAACCCAGTGTAAACATCTGGTGCAAACAGCATTCCGCGGGATTTGTTTAGAAAAATAAGCATAGCTAGACTATATTTTACTGTTATATCATTATAATAGGGAAAATAATTTTTTTTTTTAAAAATCGACTAACCTGGATTTAAGACCACACAGCGCTACTTACCGGTGAAACCCCCCACTGGTAATAATTCAAACGTATTTGTTTTAGAAGAAGCTTAGACGGGCGTCGCTGTCAGAGGCGGATCCAGGGGGGGGGGGGGGCTAGGTGCCCCCCCCCCTAAATCCCTAAAAAAAAACAGTATAAAAAAAAAAGATATGCGCCACATATCACCGCTGACACCCCGATTTCCTGGATCCGCCTCTGGACTCGCTGTAATGGTAGGCGGACACTAGTGGTAATTACTTATTCGCCGATGTTATCAAACCTGAATTCAAAATGGTCTTTTTTATAGTTATAATTTCTTTTCTCCACTTTCTAAAATTGAGGAATTGTGTTTAAATCTAGGGAAATAACCTATGAATCATTATATTAAAGTCAACCGACTCTTTGACCTCGCATCGACAACATTCGAGACAGCCAGCCCACTTCCACATTTTTATAAGTTAAATGTGACATGCCAAACTCTTTGTGGTTATAAAGATTATGATCACCCGAATGTTCATAGGCCAATACGTGGCATAGATTTAACTTTGAAGTCGTTGTGGAGAGAATGGCCCATCCGAGACCAGCAGGGTAAATGCTTTCGAATGCTGGTTGTCTCCCTTTGAATATCATACACCTGGAATACGCAATTGCTGGATTTGAGCATATAATACATTACCACTAATGCCCCGTCGCACCGGAATGGCTTCCTTATTGCGCTACTGCGACCGTACGGCGACCAGAAAACGCACAACGCGAGAAAATGTCCCCCAAAATTACAAACATGTAAAACGACGTTTTCTTTTCGCGACCTGTATGATTATTTCCTATTCTCACGGCACGCCCGTCACGACATCTCCACGCTTTGGTGAACCCGCTGCGTTCTAACAACGCTCACGGGATTCTTACCTCCCGTCTCCTACGTGTATCGCAACTGTCCATGCGTTTCTAACACGTGATCTATATAAGCTGGTCGTTTTTTTGGAAATTTCAAGAAGATCAGTGTGCAGAAACACGATACCGAAGAGACATGCTACCAAACCGATTGACATCTGGGACAGTATCCACTTCACCAGCTCCAGCTTCACTCCTCACCAGAGACTGAGAGAGTGGGCTCCCAAGAATGATGCTGCAGAATCTGACACCCAGCCATTGACTATTTAACGTGATACTCCCACCTTAGTGATTCATGAAGCAAGTCTGATGAGCAACTTATCAAACATATCTGGTGTTATTGTGGATAGATGCAGGATCGTCCCCTTCTTCACCGCTTGATGATGTATACAGCTGCAGCATCAGTGACTGCCTGTGTGCGGACGCGATATCGATTAGTCTCTATCATCAAGAAAAATATTCTAAGAATATTAGTCTAGATGCGTTGTCAACACTTGATAAAAAATGACTAGATAATCTGGTCTTCTACATTATCATAAACAACGTCTAAGGGAGGTAACTCATCTTAAAACAGGGTGTTCACGCCAATTCAATATCTAACACTCTTAATTTTTTATTGTAAAATGTATCTCTTCATGTGCCATATCTATGCTTTATAAATTAATCCTTATTCGTCGTCAGGATTCATGTTTGTTTATATTAATGCAAGAATTATGGGATTTTTTTTGTGGGAAGGGATGCAACTCTGACTTGACTTAACAACGGGGTATGATGGGGCCCCACACAAAAATCTCAGTTGCAGGGAAAACGATTTGAGCATGGTGGGACCACGGACTACAATCGGATGTTCAAAGTCTTTGACAGTGGGACCCCTTCAATCCATTGTGGTGTCGTGCTCCGAGTGACTAATTGTTAACCAATTTAAGTTGGTTTCTGGGCTCGTGTTCTTCGATGTTTAGCCCCAAGACTATAATTATTTTATAATTTGGTGTGTATAATGTGTAGTTTCTGTATAGACCACAAAGGGCTCTTAAATATGGATCCGCCACGGTCGGTTACTATGCCGTAGCTTTCTGGATACGACTACCCCCCCCCCCCCCCCTCTCTCTTATTTATCACTGACCGACATCAAGTTAGCTCCTGTTGCTGCACAATAATCAATTGTTGTAGTATTAGCAAGTTCTGAATATCATCTCCTTTCTCGAGACCTTCACGAGCTCACTGCATTCTCACGGCTTTCCAGGTCAGATTGAAGAATCTTGGCGTTTATTTTGAACATGCTCAAAACAACCGCCGTGACTCGGAGATCATTGGCGACCATGGAGACCACTGCATGGTATATGGCGATGCGATCACGCCTTTACTACGCTTATGGCGATCTTTACGTAGCAGCGCAGTAAGGACGTAACCCAATATGACAAGGGTATTAGACTCCACAATCCACAAAAGCTGATGCTTTGGAACGCATATTTTGCATTATGGGCCTCACCAAGAATAAATAAGAATACAAGTACATGTATCACACAACAACATTTGCTGACTGAGCCTCTCAAATTAGAAGTATTATAGTGCACGACTTTTATATTTTAGTGATTTATGTTTCAGAAGGTAAAGCTACAGTGCATATATTGCAACATTGACCCACTTCGTTAATAAGAATTTGCAACCGGTAGGTTTGATGTGGTAACATTCATGTGTGTGGAATAATACTGCCTATGTTCTGAACACTTGGTTTAGGTTGGATTTGGGTGGGTGTGCACATGCTCGAGGCATCAGGGCCCCCACAATGGCTAATCCTGCGTTGCTCGTGGGGTTATTATATATCATCACCATGCTATGCACATTTCTAAAAAAAAATCTAACCATAAGTGACGGTAAGGACGGAATACGTTGAACGCCGGTACTCGTGTGGTCAATATATACAAGAACATTCGGCATTGGTCAGTCAAGTCCTGTTCCATCTTCAAAATACAAGTGTACCCCCTATGGACCAATCATTTTTTTCAAAAAAGGCTGACTGGCTATTGAGTCCGTGATCTAGCCAATCAAAGGTAATGATACAATAACCGAATTAAAATGGGGTCGTAATAAAAAGATGAATGGTTTCAGCCTCCCTCTGTGATGTCTGCGATCACCTCACTGGAAGCGTACGTAAAATAAAGCTATTTCCACACTCAGTCTCTGTCTTCTTGTTTGCGATATCGCACTAAGTGGAAGTAGATGTCAAACCCCAGTGGTCAAGTGTGTCGTGCTTTGAGCTCTAGCTGGCCGGTCACCTCTGGCTTGCCGTTGTAGTTTTAATGCCTGGTGTGAGCTTATATATATATGCCATGCGGTAAGGCAAGAAACATATGAATAGAATAAAAAAAGTAAATTCTTTATTGATGATAATTGGATGGTAGTATAAATAGAAGGACAATTCATAAATCATATATCTAAAATGTATTTTAGAATATATAAACTAGCATAAATGATATACGGTTAATAGAATATTGATGTATGTGAACTCCCAATCTATAATTTTAATCATGAAGAATGTGTTTTCTTCTGCGGGTTGTATTTCTGATCATTTTCAATTTTGAGTGAAGTCTGTGTTACTTCAGACCCGGCCGGGACTGTAGAGAGCAGTGGACGCTTACGGCTAGTCCCCGGATCCATTCATTCTTTTTGAATTGTTTGTTTGTTGTTTCTGAGTCTGGTGTCTTGTCGCTATATTTGTCTTTTGTGTAAATCATTTGTGGCGCAGTCCCCCTGCACTCACTATTAAAACTCATTTACACCGGGAATAAAAACAAAATTACCTCCCAATTTGAATTATTTTCCTTGTCTTCCCATTCCCCACCCTGAAATGGCTATCTTAAAACGTTTGAATTCGAAGTTGGAAATAATTTATTTACTAATTTCTCAACTGGCAATAGTGAATTATAGGAAGGACTGTTTATAGATACCATATATTTTAAGGCTTTATTTTAATACATTTTAAAAATATATCTTAAAAATATGAAATTATATCTTTAAATACCCACCCCTCCATATTTATACCGATAATTCGATATTACTGGATCTAGATCAATTCGATTTAAATAAAAAAGAAAGTATAAAGACGTGTCAACTAATGACCACATAACTAAAATATAATTTTACCAGCTAATCGCATTCCAGAAATTAAGATAGCGCATCTGATTTTATTATATCTCAGTGTTTTGCTCATGTTAAATAATTTCATAGCGGAACGTTAACTAACCTTTTTCAGGAATAAACCATGGATGTCTTTGTAAGTATTAGTAGTATCCTGGTGTTTAACGTCTGTTTCCACATAAGTGATATCGCAGACAAGAAATGGAAGAGCCGAAGCTGCTTCCTGTTTTTAGAATATGATTTTGCAATCTTTCCATTTTCGGACTTAGTTTATTGATTTGGTTTTGTGGGAAGTTCTTCCCTATAAATAATTAACAACATATCGCTTGGTAGTCGTCTTCCATTACTTTATATAGTTCCTGTATCTGTGCTGTATTCGTGTTATGTGTGTCTTTATGTAGGATTACATTGCTGTCCTTCGACACCAGGTCGGTCATTCCAACGATAGACAAGTCAAATAATACACCCGGTTAGGCCTATGATACTGTCATGTGTCAACGACAATAGGCAGTCACAAAATGACCTGACACTTCATCTCAAGTGTTTTTAACATACATACACAATGGTTTGAAATTAAATGTCTGTATTCACAATAGGTGACCATTACCTTTATATGACCAAACTTCACGATTCTACGTGGTGCTTGGAAATTAATCACTGACAGTTTCTACAGTTTGGGTATTTCTTAAAGTGGTCATCCGATTTTTTTTGATTTTTTTTAAATATATCATATTTGACAAACGTCGGGTCAAAGTTCTCAGACCATGTGATAGATTACAGATTACCACAATGCTAAAAGAGCGCTAATGTGCCTCGTCACATTTCCGATTTGCTGCCCCACCGTGTGGCATTTTATATTGTCAAATAATATCTGTCTACAGGCAGAGTAAATAGTTTAATATATTTTAATCAACACGTCTGGGTCATAACATTCTTAATCTTGTGGTGTCGGACGTGACGTGTGATATCCGATTTGGTGCCCCACCATGTGGCATATCGTCACATATTATCTTTTAATCAACACGCCTTTTTAACTACTATATACACAAACATTTGAAGATAAAGTATTGAGTTCCTATTCAGATGATATAAGGGAGATAAATAACCTTTATCTTAAATCTCCTCTTATAAAATTCACCCACAGCTATCTCTATTTTTTAGATGTATATTTCTATAAAATAGTTTAGACGATCAATGCCATAACATGGAACCAGATAAAGATAAACGTTAAAGATTTACCACACACATCACATTTCAGGATAAAGCCAACTCACGTTTATGACAAATAAGTTTTGACACTTCCACGCACTGGTTTACGACACATTGGACATTTTGTTAAAATAGGGGCACATTTTTCACATGAAACAAGATGTCCACAAGGAAGAAGAACAATATTAGATTCAGCATCCATGCAGATTTTACACAATCGCTGTTCCTTCAGTTCTTCATTTTCTCGCAGTAGCTGAGATGATTCTGTAAATATTTGAATAATAACAAGGAGTCAGGAGATGTACCTAGTATAAAAATTATTATTCCAAGGATTTTCTGTATCATCATAAGTTTTAATAATTAAAGGCAGTAAATTTACAAACAAAAAGGAATAATACGCAGGTTATATTTAATCATAACCATGTAATTTGAGGAATAATTAGGAAGACATAACAAGCCAACAGTGAGACTGATGTCCCCCGCCGAAATCCCAAAATAAATAGATGACACTTATTAATAAATCGCACATTTATTTTTTCCAAAAGCATCGAGCAATCAAACTATACACAGAGTCCCCGAAATTACCTAGTTTGTGTCGAGTGGACGTTAAACCCCATTTCTCTCTATCTCTCTAGATCACTGTCTTATCAGTTTGAACATCCTACCTCAATTAGAAGCAGAGTTATTGTGTTCAAAAGTCTCAACCAATCATATCAGAGGGCTTATCATTCTGTGTACCCTTAGCAGAAAATGTTCATCTTAGAACTCCATCAAGGTATTCACCTAATAAACACCTACGCCAAGTGTGAACTTTCTAACTCAATTAGAATGAGAGTTGTTGTGTTTTAAAGCCTCGTCCAATCAAGATGCGAATCGCTTTGCTTACCCTGAGCAGAACATGCTCATTATCGAACTTAATCAAGGTATTGATGTAATTAAACTATTAAACACCAAGTATCTTCGTGTCCCGAAGTATCAACCAATCAAATTGCTAAGAAGAAAATGTTCATCTTCGAACTCCGTCAAGGTATTGACCTAACAAACACCTACACCAAAAATTGAACATTCTAGCTCAATTAGGAAGGGAGAAATTGTGTACCGAAAAGTGTGACTGACAGACCGACGAACCTATTTTAATAGCCCCCTGCTTTCTTCGAAAGGCTGGGAACAAAAAACTGACTTTATCAGAAAATTTGTTAATATCAATAGAAACATTGGGTAATCATATTATATAAAGAGTTTCGTTATATTAAATCTCAGTACCTTGATTTTCACCTTCATCGGCCCCTGCTTTAGCTGCTGTTTCTGTTGCTTGCTGTTCTGCTGGTGCCGCTTCAGCAGCCGCCAGGGTACCATTAGGTACACGATGATTCTTATCGGTGACAACTGGGTGTCCAGTTTTTATCACATCTCCATTTTTTGTAATCCCACTATCCATGTCTAATGCTGCATTAAGCAGTTCATCAGTGTTTGTAAAAAGTTGACCTGAAACACAAATCGGCGAAATCTTACTTAAAATGTAACATTTAATCAACCGGGATGTGGCTTTTGAGATTGGTGTACTCTTGGTCAAGTTTTAATGTGTTGTGTATTATTATGAGACATCACACACATTACGTGGTGGCTCAAGATATTATAATGTCGGTATTCGATATGTTTTATGTCGCGATATCTGTGTATGTCGCGATATCTGTATATGTCGCGATATCTGTATATGTCGCGATAGTACATAAATTACCTTGATTTCTCAGTCTGTTTTCTATGGCTTTTATTACATTAGCTTTGTCAATCTGTAATTTCAACACATCTTTCACCATTGGAAGATTGAGTATTTGTTGAACATCAATAGCATTTCGATTACTACCTGAAAATCATAATATTGATAAATTTAAAATCAGACATGCACTCTACAAAACCTATTACACGTACGACTAATACAATGTAAAAGTAGGGTGTACAGAGGTTGAACATAATATTGTATCACCCAATAATACATTTGACAGTAGATATCGCTTGTGTGATAAATTACATAATCTACTGTGATATATACACAGTGGAGATATTGCTTTACACAAATTTGATTGGTCAATCTAAAAGGAACTACTTTCTTTTATTTTAAAGAAACCACTTAGTTTAAGTAAAGATAGACTTTTTTTTTCAAATAAAGAAACTGCTTTAAGTGCTTTTATTAAATTGATCTTGAAGGGAAAAACTGGGTCAGTATATAGGACTATACAATAGCTAAAATGTAAAAAAAATGATGTATCACTACGCTGTAATGTAATTAGGTTAAAAAAAAGTGAAATCTATACCAAAGAATTATATTAATTTATTTGTGCATGTGAGAAAGGATTGGGTGATAAATAAAATCTCCAACTCGTGTTTTTTGATACCCAAAAATATCAACACTCGGTGATAAAGTAAAAAAAAACTCGTAGGAGATTCTCTATATAACACATACATCGTTCTGTATGCCATACTTTGATTCTCATTAAATTCTTTATATCTTCCTATATATAGCATTTATGGGGAGTCCAGATATTCTTATATAACTATATGCTGTCCTTGAGAGTTTGCTTTTTAATACTATATTATATTTTATTACTGACCTATAGCACTCGTGGAAACATTACTTCCTACTACCTGAAATAACATTGAAAGGTAAAATAATTAATTAAACTAATATATATACAAAACTTTAATCAAGTCAAGCAATAAATAGCCCGTCACAAAGGATTCCAAAACAGCCTTCGAACCAAAGTGGTGAAAAAAACTATTTTTATATTAATTGTCATTAGGATCCACCAGTGACGATGAGAGCTATCCTCTATCAGACATCGTTACTAATGTAACTACTTGGTAATATGCATGAACCACCAAGTCCATAAAAAAAACTGTAATTGTTGTTGAAAGAGCCGAATGCTGATACATCTGTGTACAAAACGATGAGAGCTATCCTCTATCAGACATCGTTACTAAAGTAACTACTCGGTGATATGCATGAACCAATAAATTCATAAACAAAACTGTTATTGTTGTTGAAAGAGCCGCATGCTGATACAACCTTGTGCGAAATGAGGTATCTAGTACCAATCCATTAGCTTACCTTTGCCGTACCGCTACCAGGTTGATGTATAGTGTTCACAAAATCTTGACCTTTGATCCTCAGTAAATATGCGCATTTAGGAAACCATTTTGCATGTTCATTCCATGGGGCATCCTCATCTCTCCACGATTTTAAAACACCCCCACAGAAAAAACATTTGACAGCATCTTCTCTGTCTGAAAATAAAGCAGAATTTTGATCGTATAATATGTAAACAACAATTACTACCCGTTCGTTACAAAATTTTGACAGTATTATTTTAGAGGTTTGCTCTATATCTGACAGGTTGTGCTAGCTACACAATATATATTTATTATGTGAAACTGCATATTTCAGGAAATGAAGAGATCTATTGCAGATACATAGAAAGTCATAGAATATGTTCAGCCCCTGGGGGCAAAGGCGCTTTGAAAAGGCGATACTTCTTGAATGGCATCGTTGGTATCTCTGATCTTCATACACATCTTGTGCTCTGGGAACATTGTTCCTGTCTGTGACGACATTCTACACCGTATGAGTGTATGGCGAGATCGAGGAATGTTTACAAAAGTCCCTCAAGTGACTAAGGAGTTTTCTCTTCGATACCAACTGATTGCCAATGTGTTTAAAATACAGATCTATATTTCGTTGCGTGTTGTATACTTCCGATGGCCTACACTACGTGAAGATGTGACTAGTTGTAATAAATGTTATACATGAGATTGCCAAGGATAATTTTACACCACAAGTTGAATCGACAATATGTGATTTTGTTAATACATTTTAGCATGCCTACCAAGGTAGTAAAATCCAGCTTCAGCAATCTGTTCTTTGCTGGGCAATGGCGATCTTCTCGGCCAATTAGCAAATGTTGCCACCCGAGTAGCGAGGATAGCTTTATCTGGCTGGGCAGCTGTTTGGGTGATAATACCTAAGTCTTCTGCGGTTGCTGGGGCATCACTTTGGACTAGGTTCAAATTTCCATTATTTAAGATAGTTGATAGTGGATTAAGAGCTGCTCTAACATCTTCATCTGTAGAACTCAGTGGATGAGTTGATACATAATCATGTATATAAGTATCATTTGGTATAATAGGAACATTAGATTGATTTGTTCCTCTCAAGAATTCACAACTGGAAAAATATCGCCAGTGTTCGGATACTGGACTTTCTGCTTCTTCCCAATCTCTTAAAATACCTCTACAGAAGGCACACTGTACCCGGTCAGCAGAACCAAGATAATAGAATCCTGCTCGTGCTAATTCAGTAGGTCTAACACTCAAATACCTTGGCCAGTTTTGAAATGTTCTTAATCTTGCTTCTTCTACTACCATAGTCTGTCTGGTAGAATCACCTGTCAATACAACACTAGCAGAACTGAAATTAAACAGAGTGAAATCGATATAAATAAGAAGTATTTTCAGCAGCACTTAAAATTACTTCTAACAAGCTCTTAAGGGACTTCCTCAAAAGCTAAACAAATTAAGGAAGCCCTTGCCACCTTAACATTGAATATATAACAGACAAATAAATCTCCTACCTCATGGATTGATTGGGTATCATTCTACTCCTGGCATCTGGTCCCATTCCATCGTCAGTTACTTGTACTGCCTGGTTTGTATCTTGTCTTTCTAATAGAATACCACATGCTTGTCTTATTGCTGGGTCTGTTATTCCAGAGTTGATACCTGTAGGGAAGGGGGATGCACTGCGTGAGTTCTGTTCTCTGTTTCCACCACAGTAAGTACCATGCAGAGTCTCTAAGATTTTATGATATACAGTCGGTTCTGGAACTGAGATGCCGACATTCGTAGATGTATTGTTTATGAAATTACATCTTGGATTCAGATCTTTGTGAACTTGAAGAGGGTTTTCATATTTAAGCCAGTTATTTTTAGTAACACCACATGTAAAACACGTGGCAGTATCATCTCCTTCTCTAGTGCCAGTAAACATAAATCCAGCTTTAGCTAAATTTATCGGTCTTCCTTCAGATTGTCTAGGAAATGATTTGAAGGAACCTAGCCTCATCCATTCATATTTCATACAATCTGAAGTTGGTTGTGCATTACCACTGATTCCTTGTTTTATAGTTTCTATAGTTAATGTTTGATTTATCCACGTGCCCATATTATATTCGAAATGTATAGCAAAACTATACTTTAAAATTTTTGAAAAAACTTAACATTTAATAATTACTGCTTTTTTATAGAATATAATACACGTGGTGGAGTTAGTGATAAAATAAATAGAGCTATAGATATAAAATGCTTTTGTCTTTTAGTTTTCCTGTGAGATACATAAACACACGGCTATAGGTCGTGATAAGTTAATGATATAATAAACGCAGCTATTAAAACTTATGTAATGTTTTCGTCTTTTAGTTTTTCTATGAGATATAAACAGACTGCTATCGATGTTGATAAACGTAATGATACAATACACACTGTTATTTAATGTTACAAAATGGTTATGTCGATCTATATGTTTAAACACACTGTTATGCAATGTTACACGATGTTTATGTCGATCTTTGTGTTTAAATACACTGTTATTTAATGTTATAGGATGTTTATGTCGATCTATATGTTTAAACACACTGTTATTTAATGTCACACAATGTTTATGTCGATCTTTGTGTTTAAATACACTGTTAAATAATGTTACACAATGGTTATGTCGGTCTATGTGTTTAAACAAACTGTTATTTAATGTTACACAATGTTTATGGCGATCTTTGTGTTTAATTTGAAGATTTCTACATTGTTTTATTAAAAATATAAAAACGCACACACCATGATAATGAAGTATAGAACAAAGTTTGTGAAAATGATTACAGTCTTCGCATGAAATAAACTCTGTTAATTTTGGATCAAATTTAAAGCAATTTTGTAGAATAGTGAGTGAGGTTGGAAGCAGCTTCCTTCTCCGATGATTGGATTCGGTGTAAAAGTACAATTGGCGTTCAAATATAACACAACTTTGCAAAGAGTACAATAAATGTTTTTTAAATACTGCCATGCCCCCTGCCTTGCAGCAGGATCCATTTTAAAGACATTTTTCCCATCATCTGAAATATAATTAATTACATATAAAAAACATGTAGTAAGCAAATAAATAATTAATTTCGCGCGCGAGAGAGGGGAGAAAAGGGACAGATGGCGTTTAACGTCCACTCGATACAAACCAGGTCATTTCTTAACTAACATGGGGTTCAATTTTATTTTAAGAATTCGCTTGGGCGTTAAGCAGTTGGAGGTAACCGGAGGACCCGGAGAAAACCCACGATGTTGAACAGGCGACGCTAGGTGACTGAATGCCAGACCTTATGATACAGCGCGCACGTGCACAGTGAACCTATCCGAACACGATTTCCCAATATTTTAGTCTGTTTAAGGTAATATATCTCGAAATTGCAACATAGGGGGTTTTAAAATTTTGCAGTCTCGTACATAGGTCATTCATTCATTCCCGTGATTATGTGAAATAAAAACCATTTTGCAACCAAAGCAAAGTGGACGTACCTTAAATATATATGGGGGGGGGGGGGGTATTGGTTCTAAGAATATGTTTGCTAACTTCATTATAAGTCCGGATGCTCGATTAGGGTCGAGAGTTTCCGTTCGGTTATGCTGTTATACATTCGTAGAGCCTCATGATAAGACCAAAGTGATGCTGCACGGGCTATTTGAAAAAGGGGTGGGCCGTTTTCATTTTAATTATACTGCATGGGAAGCCGATTGAATAATAATGCTTGGAAGTTTATATCAGAAATTGATTCACTAACACATAGGATATTGCATGCAAAATAAATACATTATTGGTTATTAGATAAAGAGCTGACAGTTCTCGCTATAATAGTTAAAAACTAGATAGTGCAAAGGGAATTTGCTGAATATTTTAGCCAAATGGATCCACTCTGAACCGATATTTAAGCGATTTAATTTTCGTTCTAGCCTCGATCATCATTACCAAAGTAGGCACGACAAATACATTGTCTCCATTATCCATTTCATGATTAAATCATGAATGAAAGTTGAGCAGCAAACCGGGTCCTAATCCAGTAAATATTGCAGGCTATCGTTGACCATGAGAGTTGATTATGGTCTGTAAAAGTTAATTAATGTCTAATTAATAATTTAGACAACATTTCAGAAAGAACTACTATAGGTAGATTTAGCTCTTGCATAATGTGTGTTTAAGTGATTAAGCCAACTTAAAAGATTCCAAGAATCTCTCCAAAAGCGTTGGTAAAGCGATATTTCAAAATACATTATAATTCATAACATACAATTGGGGTGTATCCAAGTAGGCTACCGTATAAGGAAATGTTTTTATAAACAGTTAAATGATATTGCGATCTATTGAAGTTGCGCACAAAGAAATAAACAAAGTATTAAACACTTGAATATAAATAAAATATGATTAATTCTCCAGTCAGCTGAAGCGCTTTATAAATGACAAAAACTTCAATATGTTTATTCAAATACGTGACCCCAATACAAAAAGTCGACGCCGTTTTTGTTATGTTTTAACAATAGTTTGAGGTTGAAGCTATTAAGAGTACTGAATAGAGCTGTTTGGTCTTCCGTAGAAACGAGCCGAACCTAATAATACTATGGTACGCAAAAAGAAAAAAAATCAGAACAATGACGTGTTGTTTTATTCAAAACACAGGTGGTTCTGGGTACTTCACGAAAAGAAAACAGCTCTAATATAATACCTGATCTCATAAATTCTACTGTCGCATGACGATACTCCCCATAAAGCCATCGGACTACTTTGTTTACAGTGCGCGCGTCGAGTAGGTATTAAATATACGCGAGTGTCTGCGGTCAAAATCCTGTTGTTAATTAATCTGATTTTGAGTTCATGCATTCCCTCACGGGAAAGAACTTGTCCCGAAAATGGGATATCTATTCTTAACAGTAAAGCCGTTGAAATAGAACTGCTCATTACAAAATTAGTGAATTACTTACGTTCACACGCCTACCGATAAGGAAATAGAAACCGTCACCAATGGCGTATGAATCATGCGCACTATATAATACTATGGAGCACAGTCGGTAACATCACATTTTAAAATTTATTTCGTGTGTCACATTTCGGATACCAGAATAGCATAGATATCTCATTCAAGTGGTTTCATTGCCTTTGCCCCGATCTTTTTGTATTGATTTAACCTATTAAAGTGGTAAATGGTACGATTACACAATTTTCTTTATTAATGGGCAAGTAGGCCTACGCGTCGGCGGTGGCCATGGGGAGAGAGACCAAAGTCAAAGAAAAAAGGCCCCAAAAAGAAGTTCCGTATAATGGCAAGAGTAAGAGGTGGACGGTGGGTAACACGAAAACAAGCTTTCTCAAAAGAAGTAGAGTGAAATGGGGTATAATGCATTTGTGTTATGTACATATTGGGCTAATGCAGATGCCTTTTGGGAAATAAAAAAATATTTTTTGGATGATCTAATGTTTGGGAATGGCTGATTAAACAAACCCTAACTAAAACAGTACTCATACTTACTTTAAATTTGTATCACTTTATCAGCCAAAGTTGATCAGATTTTTATTTCGCAAACTGGAATCGGTTATCTGCAGAAAATATGTAATAAAAAAGGCCTTATAATAACATAATAATAATTTTTAAAAAGTTATCTCCTTTAAAGTGAATCGGGGATAACGTTAGCCTTCAGTCCGCGATACTTTTCAAGTAACCAAGAACCATAGATTTTGCGGTGTTACTGGAAATCACTAAAAATCAATAAGATTCGTCTCATTAATCTAAAGCCATTTAAAGGTGACCACAATCCACGTCCACAGTAATATTTGCCCCCACGCCGCCTCAACCCACACACACAGGTCAACGATAACGATCTTCAACAGATACAACCTGCTGGAGTTTAGAATTTGGATCATTTAAGATATGAATTACCTCAACTGTTCATCTAAACACTATACTACATATTCAAATTAACTTTCGTGTAAGCCCTAGATTGTATAATTTTTTACATCCACTAAATTGTTGTCTTTTATCCTGACGAAAACAGAGGAGATTAAATAATATTAAACCATAGTTGTTTATAATTCCATATAAACATGTTTACAAATGTAACGTTCGTATTTATGTATGTGTTCATATCAAATGAACTCTGGTCGATAACTAGCGTTTTTTGGACTCCGATATGAGATAATTGAATCTAATCTAAAGCGAATACAAGGTTTGGGTGAGATTTAAAGCAAATTTTTGATAGATTAATTAGTTTGAATATGTTTTTAATCCAAATATATCATCAAATCATACCGTTTGTACGCGGGAGAGGTAGCTTTAAACAGGTGACAGGTTCATTTATCCAAGCTCTTGAATTCGTATACATGTCATAGGTATAATGGTTGGCAAAAGAAATTTGGTAGTAGCCTATCTGGTCCATTTTGATTATTTAAACGCGCCTGTGAATGTATCCACCGTTGATTTTAGGTCAAAATACGTATTATCTAGACGTTCTTCACAGATAAAATTAGTTTTGTGACAATTTTAGAAAAAAAGATCCTAAATTTATTTAAAGCAAGCTCTAGAATTTAATGGATTTTTAAAATTCTCGATTCTTTAATGGAAAATATGGTAAAGGTAATTCATCATGACATCTCCTCAGATTCGGAAAACAGACGTTAATCATGTAGGACACATCTCCTCAGATTCGGAAAGCGGGCGTTTATCATAGAAGACACTTATTCACCTGTTTAATGTGTTCAAACATTACGCTTTATAGACGTTAGTAGGAATGATATATACACTACACCTGGATGTTATTAAAAACAAGGAATTTATAAATCCCAGTATTATAAGTATAGGCTACAGTCAAGGAGATATAAACAAAAAACATAGTTAACAAGAAATAGTTGAAGGCCGTGTGGGCCTTCCGAGCACCCTGTAAATATAAACGAGTGTGTTTCTCCTCGTGAACATATGTTAATTCTAAATTAGGTTTTCTTATCGTTACATAATGACAAATTTTCAAAATCAAGGAGTAATCTGCCAAAACACCCTGTAGGTAAAGTAAACACTGAAAAGGGAATTCCGTGGAAAATGAAATGACAATATAGCAATAAATATGTACTAGTAAATCTGGTTTTGTTTTTTGCATTGTCGTATTTTGGGGGTTGTGGTCGAATGACTTAACGAGTGTGTGTTACATCATAAGGTCTGCCAACGAATCAAGTATTTCGGTTCCAATTCCCTTCTTGTGAGGGGATCACGGTGGCTAAGTGGATAAGGCGCTGGTTCGTTAGTCTGGAGGTTGAGTGTTCGATCCCTGCATTGGCCGAGAAAGTTCATCTCGATTTTCCGGCGTGATTTCCCTTTGTCAGTGATGCAGAAGGAGGGCCTGACAAGGACAGCTGCCTAGTCGTTCGGATGGGACGAAAAACCGAGGTCCCGTGTACAAATTGGAGTGCACGTAAAAGATCCCTTGGCAGTTGGAATTCGATATAAGAGTAGGCCGTAGCGCCGCTGCCCGGGCAAAATTTCCCTCATAGCACACTGTTGGCGTATGCCCGTCTTCAATTGGCCCAGGTTAGGTGCTTAAGCGTAGGACGTTAAACCCCATTTCATTCATTCCTTCTTGTGAGTGACAAGAATTACGATCGCCTGCCCAACATCGTCGGTTTCTCTGGGTCCTCTAGTTTCCTCCAACAGAAATATAAACATAGACAAAGAATTTTCCGAGTTTTTAGAATTAAAGTAATGTTAGTCCCTTTTAATGACCTGAGATTGTGTCGAGTAATCATTACCTCTCTCTCTCTCTCTCTCCCTCTCTCTCTCTCTCTCTCCCTCTCCTTCTCGCTTTTAACGTCGTATAAAGAAATCAATAATCAAGTCAGCGATTGCACAAGTCTATTTTTAAAACTGGAAATCACCTTTCCTATTTTAGCTCTTATGTTACTATAATTATCGAACGGCGATATTACGTCGATGAAAGCGGACGTTAAGTAAAGATATTTCACAATCGCCACGCTAATGTAGAAATATAACCAGTTTTTCCAGTTTTCAACTAAAACTATAATATTATTACAAATAAATAACACACTATAACTTATTTATTTATATAGTTTAGTCGCCTAGTTTGTGTCGAGTGGACGCGCCTCTCTCTCTCCCCCTCTCTCTATCTGTCTCTCTGGGAATCACCAGTCCTTTCCTACTTTAACTCTTATGTTACTATAATTTAAACACTGCCGTTACCAGTCTATTTGTAAAACTGGAAAACACCTTTCCAATTTTAACTCTTGTGTTACTATTATTATCGCACGGCTAGGATTGTCACATAGAAATATACACATTTTCAGTTTATGGGTCAACTTCAAATATTATATATTAATTATGAATGAATAACACGCCATGTTAATTTATTGCAGGATGACAACTGATTTTTGTCACTGAATGGTTTCATTTATCTATTTAAAATATAGGATCTACATAGTCTTCGTTATCTAGAACCCTGAAGATTTAGCATAAAGAATTTTGTATTATATTATAATATTTACAGAATCAAGTGACTGAATTTGTGAACAAAATCACCACTGCTAAATACCCCTACGCGCAAGCGAATTATTGAAATGACCTAGTTTGTGCCGAGTGGACGATAAATCCCATTTATGTCTCTCTCTCTTCGAAGGAATTATTAGTGAGCAGAAATTCGGCCGTGTATGTCAGTTCGGATTTATAACTTCTGCATTGCTCATCTATCGTATACAATGATCTCTTTGTTAAAATTATATTTGGACCGTGTTTAACCAGTTATATTACATATGTGATAATGATTGACACCAATATTGTCCTTTAAATCAGATCGTGCAAACTTGCTAACAATATTGTCCAGACCGGCTTTGTAATTAATCACTGTGATGTTATACATGTACTTATTAATGTTGGAATAATTTATTGTGAAATTGATTTTAATCAGCCAAAGACAACAAAACTGAAGTGGTAAGTCTATTTCAATTCCAAAATAAAAAATACATATTATGGAATTACAATTACTTTTTTTTAGCATGCAATGTTTGGACGATGGTGCTTTCTTTATCGCTCAATAAAGCTGAGAGTAGAGTAGCCTACCAACATCGAGAAGTTACATGTCAATAAACAAGTAATTATTATTCCATATAGCATTTAGCGTGAAATTGTTCAATTACCAATGTTTTGAATTATTTAATTTTTAGTTTTGGAGTAAATCGACATTTCCGATTTATGGAATACATGGCTCAGAAATTAGGCAGTTTAAACGACGCGGACTTGAATATCAATTCTTTGAGAGTGCTTTCTTTTTCTAGTGAAATTCTACTTAGATAATTTAAATTATAATGCAAAATAAATAGAAATTTTTCATTTTTCCATTTTATATATATTCCGATCTTAGATAATGTGGATTGGATTGTTGAAATAGTCTTCAATGGTTCATTTCGAACAGGCAGACACTTGATGGTCGTTTACTCGTTTACTCGCAAGCGGCTAAACTAAATGGATTATAAAATCTTTCGACACGCTAACCTTTTATAGCGTATGTATTTTCTTCTTTGAAAACTCCACGTATGAGATTGGAATTAAATAAATTATTAATGTGAACAGAACCTGGCCTATTTATGGAATTATACTTTCCAATACACTGACGGCATACCACCTATTAATGATAACGGGACCTTAAATATAATAATGATACCGAAATCTATCCCGCTGAACCAGTACAGAATAAAGATACTGGCAGGTTCCGCCTAATACCACGAATAAAAAGTTAAAAGACTGCAGGGTGTACTTGTATTGACCTGAATGGCAGAAAGATACACTCTTATCACATCTTGAGATGTTATATGCTACATGTATTTCGTTAGATACAGATCAATTAAACATATGATATTTCGTTAGATGCACCCCCTACAACCCCCACTGGCTGAAACCCTGAATGACATAATATCTAAAAACGTTGAGATATACTGATGTGTTTGTTTTTAGCTACGATTGGCACCCTTCAATTTGACGTTGCAAACTCAATTTTTTCATTATTGCTTGTAACATCTTTAAAACAAGATAAAGTTTTGTTATCTACAGTGTATCGTGAAGGTTAAAGGGCTAATCCCGATATTTTTTTGGGGGATATAACTGCTTAATTTTCTAAGAAAGTCAAAAATTAATTATTTCTATGTCATTTGCTCAATAGTCAATAGGTTATCAACTCACTATTATACGATCATGGGCATTATTTCCCACCCTTAAAAATCATTGACACAAGAAATAATAACACAATATAACTTAAGAATTTGAAATATCCGCTTTAACTAACCTGTATAATTTGCGTGACAATGATTCTGTATGATGTCATCTTTTAGATATACATGTACCTACATATTGTATAGTATTTATTCCTCTTCTTTTGCCATATTGAATGAAATTAAATATGTTTTTTTAGCCGTTGTGTGTATGAAAGATGTCAAACTAATGAAGGGCCGAATCACAAAAAAGTGCCCTAATTATTCAATATGCGGCGCCTATGTTAGGTAATTTAACAGGCGGTTTTGTTTGCGAAAACAAATTTAGGAGTATCTAACAATTGTTTTGAAAGATAAACAGATTGAAACTCTAAAGACAGTTTACAATGGTAAAGAATGTATTGCAATATTACCCATAGCACATAATATATATCGCTTTACCTTTAAGCTAGTGTCAACGACAAGGCGTGTTTAAATACAACTATTAAAAACACACGTGCTAGGCTATTTTTAGTATGTTGTCTAAACACAGCGGTGTCTGTTGGATAAGTCCCGCCCCACAATGATCACGTGAGCGTTTAAAACATAGAAACAATGGTGGATATAAAGGGCAGCAATCAATTCTGGTATGACGTAGGTTGATCGCTGTGTGCAGTATGTATTGGTATATATAGACACGATGGTAAAGATATACTCGCCGTGTCCTATATAGACTAATATGATGTGAACCTTTCTGTTTTTGGTCGTAATCTAATTATAACAAATAATTTGCCAAAGCCAATGTCTGACGAATGTCATTCGTAGAAATGGGAAAAGAATACAATTATTAGATAATCAACGCTGTGAATAAACGCCGACATAGAATTGCATACCAAAGATTTGTTAATGCGTATATGAGAACAGAAATAGAAACATAAACAAAGAATATTCCGTTTTTAGATTTCGAGTCTCGTAGGTTTTCTTCGGGTCCCCTGGTTTCCTCTCACCATGGACCTTATAATACAAAATCCATGCTCCCACTGCTAAAGACACCGAATGTGCGAGCAAAGAATGAACCATATGTCAGTCCCTAAATGACCTGAGATTGTGTCGAGTAATCATTACCCCCCCCTCTCTCTCTCTCTCTCTCTCTCCCTATCTCTCTCTCTCTCCTCCTCCTCCTCCCCCCTTCTCTGTTAACGTCGTATACATAAATCAATCATCACGTCGGCAATTGCACAAGTCTATTTTTAAAACTGGAAATCACCTTTCCTATTTTAACTCTATAGTTACTATAATTATCGCACGACGATATTACGTCGATGAAAGCGGACTTTAAGTAAAGATATTTCACAATCGCCACACTCCTGTAGAAATATAACCATTTCCAGTATTTAACTCAAATTATAATATTATAGTTATTATGAATGAATAACACACTATATCTTATTTTTTTATATTGTGTCATAATTCATATATAGCTTAGTCGAGACATTTCTTTAGGATATGTCCAGTTGTCTCAAAACGTTAATAGAGAGAGAGAGAAATAGGGTTTAATGTACACTTAACACAACTAGGTCGGGACTAACATATGGTTTTAATTTTATTTCAATAATTCGCTTGCGCGTAGGGGTCTTTAGCATTGGGAAAGGAAATCGGAGTGCCCGGAGGAAACACACGAGGTTGAGAAGGCGCCCCTATCTCCATGCCACATACGCTCACACCAGGGCTCGAAACCACAGCCGAAAGCCAGAGGTGGCCGGCCAGTTAGAGGTCGAAGCGCGGCACTTTAGACCACTACCCCCCCCCCCCAACGTTAATAGAGTATACTGGTTATAGAAATCTTAATAACTTCTACAATTCAAATTTTTTAAAAAATTTTTAAAAAAAACCTTGTTGTATTTCTTCCTATAATCAACGATTCTTATCAAATATTCGACTTTAGGAGCAGTTGAAGTTTATAAATATAATTAACTCGCTCGTTATGGATGTTACTTTATATCCTATAAAAGATGTTACTTTATATCCTAAAGATGTGTACTTTATATCTTAAAGATTTTTACTTTAATACCTACATTTTTACTTTAAGACCTAAAGAATTGACCTAAGAATTTTATATCATATTATAATTCATACTTACAAAATCTAGTGATCAAAATGTCCGTGTTGAAGAATAAAATATCGAGAATGATCCAACAATAATATAGATTACTCGACGTGAACTGCTAATTTAAGACTGGGGAAAACCCAAGAATAACTCATTCAATTGGATGGTAAAACACTCTTTATAATAATAAAGACCTCTTTATAATAATAAAGTCCCACAGGCGAGATAGAGCATGATAATACTATAGGTATTTGAGGAAGGTAATTTATATCATTTCATTTTTACCACTTTTCCATAGTGAACTTATTGGTTTAGACGATATGTATAAACACGTAACAATGGAATCCTTAGTTAAATCCAATCGTACAAACTTGATAAAACGATTGTACGACACCAGGGCCCGATTCCTAGAAAATTCTTAAGCACGTTCTTATGCTTAGATTTTAGTCGACTTTGCATTTAAGTAAACTTACCTTATTTTGTGTTCCCAGAAAATTCTTAAGAACAGCTTCGTTCTTAAACATAGCCAGTCTAAGCACAAGTCCCAAGCAAGGTATAGGGCTTGCTTACCAACCTTTAGTCTGTTTCTGCTTCAAAAAGATGGCTGACCGTAGAGTTATTTGACGGCATTTCCGACACCTTTTGATACCAAAGAGACAATTACAAGACAGGGAAAATTCTTCTCAAAAAGAAATTAAGAATGCTATAGGAAATTTTGCATCTAGGGCCTTATAGGCCTACCCTGAAACCAATTTATGTAGGGCCTATTTGCCAATTAGTAAACAATAGGCTACAAACACACAGGCTGATCAGGCGCTCTCACAATTATTCAGTTAGTTTGTAGGCCTATGTGGTGTCTGCGTTTTTTTAAAACATATTTTGTCATATTTTATAATTATGTAGGCCTATACAGGGGACATGTCAATCAAAATCAACCACAATGAAGCAGACGACAAATTTATTAGATTTAAGCGCTGCCTTTGACACAATAGATCAGTCCATTCTTATCCAGCGCCTTTCCACTCGGTTTGGTGTCCAGGGAAAAGTTTTGGAATGGTTCAGCTCTTATCTGACAAACCGAACCCAGTCAGTAGTTATTGGCGGTAACAGATCGTCACCATCGTCTATTGCCTTTGGTGTACCTCAAGGATCCGTACTGGGACCCGTGCTTTTTACGGCATACACTACCCCAATTGGTGATATTATTCGAAGACATGGCTTGGATTATCACTTGTATGCAGACGACACTCAACTCTATATATCACTCAAATCAGAAAATGAATATAACCAGATAAATAAAATTCAACACTGTATTGCTGAAATCAGACAATGGATGAAGCTCAATTTTCTAAAACTGAATGATGATAAAACTGTAGTACTTCCGATTGGCTCAAAAACTCAACTTAATCGACTATTAACTGAAAAATTATCCATTGGTGACACTGACATACCACTTTCGAAAACTGCGAACAACCTTGGGGTTATGTTCGATCAGGAGCTAAACATGAAAACGTTTATAAGTAAAACATGCCGTGCAGTAAACTTTCATCTTTATAATATTGGGAAAATCAGACCGTACATCAATATAGAAGTAGCCAAAATGTTAATGTGCTCTTTTGTTTTGTCAAAACTTGACTATTGCAATTCCCTCCTGTACCAGATCCCTGTCTCTGTGCTAAATCCACTCCAACTTCTCCAAAATAAAGCAGCGAGAATCATAACCAGAACAAAACAAAGTCAACATATAACCCCAGTCCTCAAGGATTTACACTGGCTTCCAGTTAAGCAAAGAATTGTTTTCAAAATATCTGTCTCCACTGTGATTTTGCTCAAGGTTATCTAAAAGAACTTCTTATCAATAACTGCCCGTGTCGCAATTTAAGATCACGTGATAAGAATTTACTAATGGTACCTTTAACAAAGTCGAATCGTACCGATCGTGCTTTCTCCTCTGCTGCTCCCATGGTTTGGAACTCTTTACCACAAAGTGTAAAAAACAGTGACAATATATATTCATTTAAAAGGAACTTAAAAACAGAACCTTTCCGACAGTCATTCTGTTAATGACTTTAACGACATTGTAATTTGCGCCAATGAGCAGCCTTTTGGTTGGAATCCCAGCGCCATATAAGATGATGATTATTATTATTATTATTATTTTATGACGTTAAAGAGCATCGTAGTCTCAGTGTATGGGAAGCTTTACCAGTCAAAATGTGCTTAGACTTGTTCTAGACTTGTGCTTACGTAAGAATGGTCTTGAGAATTTTCTAGGGACGGTATTTTTATAAGATTCTTACGTAAGTAAAAGTGAAGTATGACTTTGTGCTTACTTTAAGAATTTTCTAGGAACCGGGCCCAGGTCGGCTTTGTAGGTTGTTTAAATACTCATTAATGTTGGAATATTTCTTTGCGAAATTGATTTTAATCAACTAAAAGATAAAAAAAAACTTTAGTGGTAAGTGTTTTTTAATTCCAAACAGAAAAATAAATACTAATATTATGTAATTGCAATTTAAATCCGTTTTGTTGGAATTAAAAGGCGAAATACCTTAAGTAGTCACTGTAGTCTATACAAAAATCACACATATTATACACATAAACTTATTGAATAGTTATGACGCCAGAAACCAACTCTCGTCGAATCATCGGCAGCTAAAGAGGATTTTAATGCGTTTTCTTGATACACCTTTTCCGCTAAATAAACAACAACCAAAAACCACTGAGCCGACCACAATCAACGAAAAGGGTCCCAGTGTCTAGTACTTTGAAATCCAATGGATGGCCTCGAAGGGCGTCATTACTGCTATTAGCAGATATTATAGTCCTCGGTTCGGCCATTTTACATCGCTTTTCCAGTGACTGAGATTCTTGTGGACTTAATCTAGCCCTGATTATGGACACTGAGTGTACGGGCAATCACTTTTTATACGCCTACATTTTCATGTGGACGTATTATGTCGTTGCCCCTGTCCGTTCAGACGTCTGTCCGTCCGTCAACAATTGTTTGTGGACTCTCTACAGATCACAATTCTTACCCGATTTAGACGAAACTTAAAGTATAGGTTTATCCAAATAAGATCTCGGCTACTTTCGATATCGGCATGTGGACACAGATCACCTAAGATTTCTACGCCGTCACCCACGAAACAAGGGCCAAAGTTATTTTTAGCCTCTCTCTCCCTTTCCCCTTTTCCCCCTTTTGCATGGCGATTTTTGTTGGCTTTTTGGTGTAGAATCGAAAAAAAGGGTTGGAAAATACATTTTCAACCAGGTTTTGGTGAATATCCAGGATTTTCAGGCGGAAGGATACAAGAGTTGTGAGGCTGGTTACGTTGACATGTAGGGCCGGGAATTGCATTTTTACTTGTCTCTACTTCCATCTTGAATATCTCAAGTTTTTCATGAAGAACCTCACCCGTCCTTTTGAGCAAGAGTTTACCACATGTTGCTCAATCTGTGGTAGAAAGCGTTCTGTCCAACGAAAATTTGGGAAAAAGTTACAGCCGGGCTAAGTGACGAGATTTAACATTAAAGTCAATGGGGCAATCTTTAGTGTACTGTGGCCATGTATCGGATCAAATCTTCATGGATTATGGCCCCTGATTGTACGAAAAACTACGTTTTTAGCTTGTGGATCCTATAGAGGTCACAATTTTGAACCGATTTTGATGAAACGTAACATGCATGTTTATAACCAAAAGATCTTGGTTCCTTTCGATATTTGCGCCCATCGTAACGTAACTGTTTGAATTATGGCCCTGATTGTCCGCAGAATCGCTTTATTTAGCTTGTGGTGACTCTGGAGGTCAATATTATTATCTGATTTAAAAGATCGCTTGGTTATATTACCGTTACACCCTGATTTGGAAAATCGAACCAAAATTGCCATATAAAATGGCCGCCGTCTGTACGCGAAGGCTGTTAAAAATGGTATATTATGGTTGTGGACCCTGTATAGGTCACAATTTTGATTCGATTTTGATGAAACTTAAAATGCATGGTTATAACCCAAAGACCTTGGTTCCTTTCGTTATTTACACATATCGAATCATAACTACCTCAATTATGGCCCCTGATTGTCCGAAAAATCCCGTATGGTCCCTTTGGAGGTCACAATTATTATCCGATTTAAAAAAAAAACACGTTTGACTCCATCACCGTTACACCCTACAGAAGGTTGAGTTTGATATTTGCGCATAACAAATGACAACTTAATTAAATATGGCCTTTCGGTATTGCTTGTTCTCTATATCTCTCGGAAATGTGGGCGTATCCTGCCTGGCAGTGCCAGCTTGCTATCTTTTAGCTTGTGAACACTAAATGTCCGCTACATGTACGCAAATACATGAAGTGTAAAACGAAGGTTATTGGCTCTTTAGAAGTTGTAATTTTTGTCCGATTTAGAGGACACTAAAATAATGTGTTTATATCCGAAAGATCTCAGTTGCTTTCGAGATTCGTGCATTTTAAATCGTAACTTCCTGGATTATAGCCCCTGGTTATACGAAATATCGCGAGTCTGTTCTCTATCTATCTCATGTTTTTAGTGTATTATATTGTTTTTTTGGTGTATTTTAAATGTTCCATTATCGACAAAAGAAAAGATATATACGACAACTCTTGTTGACCACCCGGACGACTTAGCTGCTGTGGGCGTATGTTTCGTTAAAGCCTTCTTCAAAAGTGCATTTTGACACACTGACCTTTCATAGCATAATGCATTTTTTTATATTGAAAACGCCACGTATGAGATTAGGGGGCCAGATTATACAGCAAACCATTGGTATTCCAATAGGAATATATCCTGGCGCATTTAAAAATAATGACCACTTATATAAATATGAATTATACTTCCAATACACTGATGACATAATATAACCCCTATCAATGCTAATGGGACTATAAATTAAAACTAAAACCGAAATCAACCCACTGAACCAGTGCTAAATAAAGATACTAATCAACATAATAGCTGCCCATGGTCTTAGATTGGATATTAATAATAAATTTAACATCGTGATTTTCATGCTAACGGTAAACGGGGGTAAGCAATCTGATTGGTTGCTGCTTTGGGGCACGATAACTTTGGTAATAATGAAGTGAGAGCAATGAAACTTCGAATATAGATTCCTTTTATCCATGGCCGGATTAGCCATGGGGCACCATGTGGCACAGACCCTACCCCCCCCCCCCCACACACACACACACACACACATTAGAGGGCCCCCTCACTTTAGAGGGACCCCACAAAAATATCGGTTGCGTCGATCACCCTCCTCTGGAAATGACATCATTTCATATCACTCGCATAGATTGGTTCAATGAAATAACGCCAGAATGCGCTAATTTTGTGGCAGAGTTTTGGGGGTTTTTTTCTGGGGGAGGTACTTCTAAATGGCTCCACATGAGTGTATGAAATGCCACGAAATTACGTTTCCGACCTCCAATTTTCGAAAAATACCAGGGGTTAGAACTCAGACCCCCCTTACGGAGCTTCGCGCCTTCGGCGTTCGCGGTCGGTGATCAGGGGCCCACACATGTTCCAGGCCATAGGGTCCCCACCACGGTTAATCCGGCGTTGGCTAAGAATATGGATAATAACATAGGAGTCTGTAAGGTTCATTATGGATGTCAATGTGCTTGATTTACAAAGCTCAGACCACTTTCTTGTTTCGTGTGTTTTGGACATAACTGGGCTAGCTCAACCTGTTACAACATTAAGTTCAGAAGCCTAAGAAGAATGGACACTAATGCATTCCGTTAAGATCTGTCAATGTCTGAGTTACTATGTAATTCACCAGTCACACTTGATGAGTTTGCTCTTTTATACAATGGCGTATTGAGGGTTCTTCTTGACAAGTATGCACCTGTAGTGACTAAGGCAATCCCTTACAGGCCGGATACACCATGGATTTACTAAGACGATATCCGCTCAGTTAAAACTGATATAAGAAACGCCAAGAGACGTTGGAGGAAATCTGAATTGAAGGTTCATCGTCAAGTCTACGTGCATGCAAGAGATCTTGTTACTAAAAATGTAAACCTGCTAAACAGAATTATATGAACACCAAAATTTCTGAATCAACTACTGACTCTAATGCCCTTTACAAGTTGATGTTCCGCCTAATGGGTACAGTAGGGAAAGATGCCACGATCCCTGATCTCGGGGAACCAAAGGTCATTGCAGAGGCTTTCTCAGAGTAATTTAGTGAGAACATCGCCAATATTCGCAAACAGTTTGATGATGAAGAGTATCTGTCGTCACATTCAGAATCCAGTGATAATGCTTTACATGTCAGAGTAGTCCGTTGGATTCCAGGAATATGACATTCTATACGTATATATATACATACACCATGTACCAGACAAAATATAATAAAAAAATGAACATGAATGCAATGCCTTTCGTTTTAAAGACTGCTCTCGCTTCGACTCGGTTTTTTTCTCAACAATTCGTAATGTCAGGAAATCAAACCTCTGCCGATTCACTCAGATATGTTTTTAGTTCAATCTAGCCGTTTTGAATTGTATAAATACACCCCACAAAATGATATCATAGCTACTTATTTCCAATATTTACATTTTGTTTTGTTCGTTGACGTTTGTCATCAATTTCATGCGAGAGCAGGTAAAATCAAGACTTTTGCTCTTTTTTTTATTTTCTATTGACTAGTTCGCTATTATCGTTGTGTGCTATTTCTTAATTTCCTATTTTCGACTTGCATTTTGGCTTGCATCGTCTTGTCGCCTTCTTAATAACACCAATAAATACAAAAATATGACTAAGTCGAAAGTCGACAAGACGGTATACAAACCAAAATGCAAGTTGGAAATAAGAAATTAGTAAAAGGGGTGCTATTTTCGCTGTGTGTTATTTCTTAATTTCCTATTCCGAGTTGATTTTGGCTTGCATAGCGTGTAGGCGCCTGACATTTCGTCGTAACTTCTACCTTTCGACTTTGGTGTTTTTCAGGGGCAAAAAGTAGAAATTATAGGCTTCCATATTTTAGTGTTTATTGTCGTCAAAATTCGCTTGCGTGTAGGGGTCTATAACAGTGGGAGGGAGCCGGAGGAGCCGGAGACAACCCACGAGTTTGGACAGGCGACCCTACTCCTTGCCACGTACAACCGGGGATTCGAAACCACGCAAGTTGACTTAATGACAGGCTTTATGATACAGCGCGCCCACGCTAATCATTCGACCATCCAACCCCTCCCCCTCATAATATAGAGGATCCCTGCCATTAGTATACGAGCCCCATTGTTACCAAATATAAGTGTGATTTAGGTATGATTACTGTCTTTCTATATTTGCATAAATCTTATTACACTAATATTAAACATACAGTAGCGGATTATCATTGAGGCTGCAGCCTCAGGCCCAACGATTTAAAAAAAAAAAATTGGCTGATACGAATAAAAAACGCATGAACAATGAATGTTAGGGGGTGTGGTTTAGGCCCAAAGGGAACCAGCATAGGCCCTGACCCGAAATTAATTAGGCCCACGCAATTTTAAACAGGGCCTTATAGGCCCTCAAGCAACTGTCACCTCAGGCCTTGGTGGAGCTTAATCCGCCACTGTAAACATACATTATGCAAGAGTTTTATCTGCCCTTTGCAGATCTTTCTTTGAGCCTGAATTGTTTTCTAAAGTATTAATTACTATGATAAGACCATAATCAAGTCTTCATGCCATCGGATAGATGCGATTTTAAGTAGATTAATGATTTTATCTAAAGGCTATTCCTCGAACAACCAGTTTGATGGTATCGAAGTTCGATCTTTTTATATCCTTGAACTAGTAGTAAATATATACAATGTTGTCATTACCCTTGCATTGATGTTTTGAACACATCTTAGCAGTGTAGCCTACATCATATCCATGAAAGTTTAAAGATTTTAAAAAATGTTATATCAAAAGCTAAAGAAATCCAAGAATAAATAGAAAACGTTTAGTTATCAAAATACTTTATTTGACTGGATGTCGACTCTGTTATTTTGCTTTGTCAGTGGTTTTAGGGGGTGGGGCACCTCCAGCAGCAATATGACGTTCAATAATATGAAAGAGAGAGAGATGGGGTTTTAGTGTCCACTCAACACAAGCTAGATCATTTTGGGAATAACACATGGTTCAATTTCATTTCAATAATTCGCCTGCACGTAGTGGTGGTTAACAGTGGGGGAAACTGAAAGAATCAGAGAAAACCCACAAGATGGGACAGGCAACCATACTCCTTGTCGCGTTCAAGAGAGGAATCGATCGAAACCATGCAACTTGACTCACTAACAGACCTTTTGATCGAACGCGCACACGTTAACCATTCGACCCCCCCCCCTTCAGTGAATTGGCAGTATAATTAATGTAACATATTTACTGTATATATGATGTTGAGGTTTGAAATTTAATAATATGTCACGATTAAAGATAAAATATGGGACATATATATAGAGAGAGAGAGAGTTGGCCATTCTTGCTATAACAGTTCAAAAGTAGATGATGAAAGAAGAATATATTGAAAATTTCAATCAAATTACTTTATTCTGTACAAAGTTAATAGCAATTTAATGTTTGACTAGAAATGGGGGCCAAATATATATTGACCTTCTTCGACAATGTCCGATCGTTTGAGTGACAGGCGTTAACTCCACCTACATAATCTCGATTATCAAGTAACGTTTTCAATAGCTGCAGTACCGTTTGGGCCACAATCCACATATGACGTCAAAACACCTGTCTCCAGTGGATAGACACAAATGCTTATAGACCAGAGGGAGAGGGGGGGGGGCATTGTCACCCGAGTGGGGGCAAAATCTGAGTTAACTTTTCTAGAGGCATTTTTCTGAAAATTACCAGGGGTTAGAACTCAGACCCCCTTCTGGAGCTTCGCGCTCGTGGTCGGTGATCAGGGGCCCCCACATGTTCCAGACCCAAGGGCCCCCACCATGGTTAATCCTGCGTTGATATCATTACCTTGACTAAGTTCGATGGTGCAATTTTTTTGCCTAGGCTGAGGAGCGATAAGCAATTTGATTGGTCGAGATTTTGGAACATAATAGACTGTCGTCTGTCAATAGCTATCGTCTCAAAAAAAATCTATCCACTGGGTCTAGTTGTAATTCACACATTAGTGATATGTGACTAATATAAGGATGGGAAGCTTTATTCCCGCTTCTAGAATGTGCCAGTTTTTATAAACGAGTCCTCGCAAGTTTTTGAATTACTTTCTGTTCGCGCCATGGAGTTTACCGATCACTCTTTACAGCTGATGAATATCAATTAGCCAAACAACCAATCAAAACCACTCCAGATAAAATTGCGCAATTTGACCTCAAGTTCACAGGTCAAAAGGCGAGATTGGGCTGTAGTGTTTACTTTGAGACCATGAAGTGTCTCGTTCACCTCGTAGACAAAGATTGTGGAAAGCTGAATAAATTTACAGATACGAGTTTGAATAAGGTTGTATTAAGTTTTAAAGAATGGGCTAATCTTGATGGAAACGAGTTAAAAGTGTGTCAACAATATAAAGATGTATTTGAGGGTAAGTTTATCAACTATATCAAACTAAAATTTGAGTCGCCATTTTTTTTCTGTGAAACACACAATTTTTTGTTGTTTACATTTTAAATCAAATTCTTAATGGTAGGCGGATTTAATTTTATAGACACCTGTACTCATCACAAATATTCGGAACTGTACAATGTAGCGAGAGCTTACGTCCGTATATAATATTTATGTGTGTAAGTTACGATAAATAATAGGCCTAATACTAATAATGTTTGTTGACATTCAAATACTGAAATAGGCTCGACTCGTTATAGTTCATAGATAGGTTTGTTTCAAAATCGATAGCATTCACGCTAGCCTTTGGTTTTATTTTATTAACCCCAGATGGTTTAAGTGTCTTTTCACAAATCAAGTGCAAACATGTGGCAGTCTCTTACTTTTCATAAAAGAAAAGTAATTTTTATTATGTATACCGGTATATGTTACCACCTAAATTACTCTCACTGTCAGTCTCAGGTTCTAATTAGCTTATTTTGTGTATGTGTGCAATAATATTAGGAGTATGTTTGTATTTATAGGGAAAAAAGATGATGCACTACCAGTTTATGGCTATCATTCCAAATGTTATTCAAGATTCACGGATAGAACAAAGATTAATCGAGCTATTAAAAGAGTTACATTACAGTCTGGTGATAAGCAAACAAGTGCTGAGAGTCCGTCCACATCTAGGTCACAAGGTTTGCGATCAGCTGCGACTAAACCTTCAACCACCCAAGCTGTCCACCTGTGAGGGCATGTCTTGCCTCCTGTTTGTATTATCTGCTAGAAAGTACCTCTATTCTACAGGTGTCAGAAAAAGACTGTCTCTGATAAGCTGGTTTTAGCAGAAACTAAGGATGGAGGTCATTTTTTTATTATTTGTTCAACCGTTGTGATTTAATATTGTGGAATAGGTCTATCGCCCCTCCTCAGCGTGTCGTAAAAGGCGTTTATTGGGGAGAGTGGTCGGATGACCGATAGGTATTATCTATCAATCTGCCAACAATAGGGTCGAAGGTTCAACTCTCTTTCTCTGCAATCCCAGTGACAGGGTGAGGGAGTAGCCTATCCAAACAAGCAGGGTTGTGTATTTACCCATGCAACGCAAGAACTCCCAGCCCATAAACAGATAACATGTGGATTGGTGCAAGTTGAAATGCAGTCTACTTCTAGTTGGTTTATGATATGCATGATATTTAGTATTTACAATTTTCCATATCTTTTTAGGTCGACTTAGAGAAGCGGCAGTTTTGAAGGCAGATGAAACAATTCTCAGACACATCAGAGGTAAAGACTGTGTTGCTGTTGCAGTAAGGTATCATCTACGATGCTACAAAGAATATGTTCGTTTCCTAACAAGAAAACCCACAGTTCAGTCGTCAGGGTAAGTTTATTTCATACTTGTAGTAGTTGTTGTGGCTTGTTATATATCTATTTTATATCATAGGCCTACATAGGCAACTAGTGGGAGGAGATCACGGTGGCTAAGTGGATAAGGCGCTGGTTCGCTAGCCTGGAGGTCGAGTGTTCGATCCCTGCATTGGCCGAGAAAATTCATCTCGATTTTCCGACATGATTTCCCCTTGTCAGTGATACAGAAGGAGGGTCTGACAAGGACAGTTGCCTAGTTGTTCAGATGGGACGAAAAACCAAGGCCGTAAAAGATCCCTTGGCAGTTGAATTCGATATAAGAGTAGGCCGTAGCGCCGCTGCCCGGGCAAAATTTTCCTCATGGCACACTGTATGGCGTATGCCCGTCTTCAATTAGCTCGGGTTAAGTGCATAACGGTAGGACGTTAAACCCCATTTTATTCATTCATTGCAACTAGTGGGTGGGAAGGGATTTATACATGTATAGCCAAATGGGTGGTTACAAAAAGGTCCGTCATCAATGGACTTGAGTCAGACCAATTATCAGTGACCTTAATGACAATGTGTGGGAGTAGCCAATTTACTCTATAGTATAAGTAGTGCTGGTATCTTTGATAGCAAATGAATTGGCACAAAATTACCAGATTGTGTTGTCCAAATACACTAAAATAAAGTCCATCCGTTCTAAGAATGTGTGAACATTTTTTACCAGCACTTTTGTACTTGTTTGTGATATGATAAGTTGAAAGTATATTAATACATGTGATTGATCGTTATCTTAAATGGAAATATCACCAAACTTGAATTCATGCATTGTAGGATGAAATTTCCTTGTACGTGTAGTAAAGCGCCTCTGAGCACTGCTCTGCAGTGGAAGACGAGCGCTGTATAAATATCGTTTTAATAATAATAATAATAATAATAACTATGATCTTACATTTTTCAGGTCTTCCGAGGTATCTGCATATGGGACAACTTTTGATATTTTTTGTGAAGATGTGATAAGGAAAAGAATTATTTTCAACAAAGAAATTCTTCGAATGGCAAAGTTGTTAGACAAGTTTATTAAGATGGCAAAGGACATTGAAAAAGTCGATATTTCAAACTACCGGTAATAATTTATTATTTCTGTACAAGGGTTTTGTCCTTTGGGGTGGGGATGATTTAGCCAATTGGTCTGTCATTAATGGGCTCAACGGTTTAAATCATCTTAATGACAAGGTGGGGGAGTTTGCAGTGGTATTGCGGTTTGGCCTACTGTAATACTAGTATGTAGGAGATCATTTTTGACCGTCATTATTGACCTTTCTTGCCAGGTTACTGACAAAGTTTCTTTGAATTTATAGTAGGCAGATTTGCCATCTTCCAAGTACTCTCAGTGCATAAGCAGATCATTGGCGATAACATGTGACTTAGTGCAAATTGACCTGATTTATGGTGGCGACGTGCCATAAAACAACATTCATTCATTCCATGTGCTACATTTATTATATTTCAAGACATTTTCATACATTATGCACTGACGTCTTATTTAAATTATATTCGGTTAGTACCTAAATGACGTAATGATTTCTATAAAGTATTATATTAGTCTTTTTATTTTGATGGACATTTCACTTGAAGAAAAAGGACAAAATATTTTTGAAATGTTTTAAATTACAATACACAGGCCTAATTTATATCTATTTACACCTTTAATACTAGTCATTAAATAAAAGATTAATGTTTTAAATTTGTTTTCATTCTTTGTTTGATGATAGGGTTGGTCAAGGGTGAAATTTGGTCTTTGTTCAATATTTATAGGACACTTATGATACGAGTTATCTCCCCTTATACCTTTTTACCTAGGGACCCCTATTTGAAATATCACATTTATGCATTGTTTTTTGGGGTGAAATCAAATATGTCAATGCAATTATCAAATTTATGTATGATTTCTGATAATGAATTGCATTCAATATGAATACAATGACGCTGTATTTTCATAAATAGACAAAAACATGCTGCGATGTGCAACATTACTGCTTTGTGGGCACTTATTATTGGTCCTGTGCAAATACAAATTGAGATATTTCCATATTTTTTTTTTTCAAATGTTGCTATGCATTTTGGCAGTACATATAAAAAAAATCATTCAGCTGCAGTAATTTTATCATCCAAAATCTTGACGTCAAAGTCATGTTAGACAAGCATAATAAATTGACCGAGACCCTGGGTGAATGGGTAATATTTTAAAAACTGGCAACATCTGAAGGTGGGAATAGTGATTTTCCATCACTAGAAACCTTGTACTATAAGAAAATGGCAAAAAAAATTAGACCCAGGGGGGGTGCAGCAAAAATCGATTTCTAAGCACATTTTCCCTATACAGACGACATTGAGATAGAATGTTTAAAATTGATGAAGATGGCTTGTTTACACGTACCTTTTGTTCCGAGGCAAGTTTTATGGATTAAGTAGGGGAAGGGGGTGGTTAACGCGTGCGCGTTATATTATAGGGTCGTTCATTGCGTAAAGTGGCGTGTTTTCGAGTCCCCGCGTGTACGTGAAAAGGTGTAGGGTCGCCGGTTTCCTGTAACTGCTAAAGACATCTAAGCAGAAACAAATTATTGAAAAAAAATTGAACCATGTTTTAGTCCCAAAATGATCTAGTTTGTGTCGAGTGGAAGTTAAAACCCAGAGAATTTTTGCAAGAAATACAAGTGCCTGGTTTATTATCTAATTTAATAACTATCAACCCATTAATTGAGTGATATCCAAAAATTTCGACTGAAAGGATGCAGCAAATAATGTGCTTCATTACAAAATCCAGACTGTTTAACGCCACTGCTTATTCTGCTCACAAGCTGCATTACTAATATGTGTGCTGATATAACAGAACACAGAATGTTTGTAAAATATCCCCTGACAGTTGGAATTTGACAGTCGGTGCAGAACAGTAAAACGTCAAACCCCATTGTGAGAGCATTGATGTTATCCCCACACGATTCTATTATATTTTTGGCCCCCCGCCTCTCGAAGAAGCAGGGGGCTATTAAAATGGGTCTGTCTGTACTTTTTGGTACACAATAACTCTCCTTTTTAAGCGAGAATGTCCAAACTTGGTGCAGGTGTTTATCATGCCAATAGTTAGGGTAAGCAGAGTTAAGCAATTTGATTGGTTGAATCTTTGGGACACGATAACCAGGCCCGAGGCTAGTGGGGGGGGGGGGCGTTCCTGTCGGAATTTTTCTGTCTGCGTCGGAAAAAAATCGGTGGTTAGCTATGCTCGCATTTTTGCCGGGAGAGAGTTTTAGTACGACATATCCTTTCAAATTCGACTGAGAGATAGTTAATGTCGGACGGAAACTCTTAATTTTCCGACACATTCGCCACCTGCATGTCAAATCATACTTCAATGACGTAAGCATGTCACGTTATATTATCGGTTGTGTGCTCGGGTCCATGGCATCTCTACCTAGGCTATATAGAGGCCTAAATTTACTTTCACAGCTTCTAATTTTCGGGCTCTCCCCTCCTCCTGCTTACGGCAGTCGGCGATGACTTTCGTTCATTGATTTATTGTTGTCGGAAATTTATCTCCCTCGCCCCCCTATGTCGGCTAAATTTTGGTTTCTGGCCTCGGGCCTGACGATAACTTTAGTTCTAATTAAGTGAGAGTGCTGAAATTTGGTGTATAGTTTCATTACATCAATACCCTGACTAAGTTCGATAACTATCATTTTCTGCTCGGGGTTAGCAGAGCGATCAACAGTTTGATTGGTCGAGACTTTGAAACACAATGACTCTCATTCTAATTTAGCTAGGTTACGGTTTATGGCCGTTATGACTACATCCCCGTGAATGCCATGATGGAGTTCGAAGATGAGAACTGACTGCCAACTAGCTGCCAAGAGTGGGGAAACTCGGTGTGTAGTTATATCACATCAATACCTTGACTAAGTTCGATAACGAGTATTTTCTGCTTAGGATAAGTAGAGCATTGAGCTAGTTGGCAGTCAGTAATGAAACTATACACCAAATTTCAGCACTCTCACTTAATTAGAACTAAAGTTATCGTCAGGCCCGAAGCCGACATAGGGGGGCGAGGGAGATAAATTTCCGACAACAATAAATCAATGAACGAAAGTCATCGCCGACTGCCGTAAGCAGGAGGAGGGGAGAGCACGAAAATAAGAAGCTGTGAAAGTAAATTTAGGCCTCTATATAACCTAGGTAGAGATGCCATGGACCCGAGCACACAACCGATAATATAACGTGACATGCTTACGTCATTGAAGTATGATTTGACATGCAGGTGGCGAATGTGTCGGAAAATTAAGAGTTTCCGTCCGACATTAACTATCTCTCAGTCGAATTTGAGAGGATATGTCGTACTAAAATTCTCTCCCGGCGAAAATGCGAGCATAGCTAACCAGCGATTTTTTTCCGACGCAGACAGAAAAATTCCGACAGGAACGGCCATGATGGTAATATTCCAATATCACCAGCTTATGCAGTGTTTGTGTCTCAGCTAATTCTTTACGCGAGAGCCTGTTCATTCTATTCTGATTTTTTAAGTAGATCGAGGCATTTGTCATTAAAGCTTCAACTACAGGGATACTTGCAAACTAAACTGATTAAAACCTTCAAACAGTTGTATGGCCGTCACCCGTCATATTGACTTGATTGTTAAATATAACGTGTCTCTTTCGACTATTATTCTAGACATATTTGGTTGACGGGTACACTATATCCCTGATAATATAGGTCTACTGCGTTGTTAACACTGTTCATCACGTGCATTTTGCATACCGATAGTTCATTGGCCAATCACGCTATTTTACCGAGATTTCGCCTAATAGATTGGATGCAGCTATGGCGGGTGTGGCATGCCAGCAGGGTAAGGTTATTCTTCCGGACACCTGTTACCACTGTTTGTCGTGTATTTTGTACACGGTGAACAGTCCATATGCTGATTACACTATTTTGCCAGATTACACTATTTTGCCTATACCGTTGTTTAGTACTTCGAATTTTGTCTAATGGTTTGGATTGTTCGTACTTGGTTTTATTTTATTGGTTGATGCTTTGGAACATAACAACTCTGCTTTTAATTGAGGTAGAATGTTAAAAAATTGATGAAGATGTTCATTACCGAGTTCTAGTATGGTCAATATATGGAAAACCACCCCAACCCCTAAAAATTGCTACAAAAGGTTTCTCAACCGGAAAAGTGGGGGTGGGGGGGGGTCAGGATGGCGTCAAAGATGGCCCCCAAAACGTCTTAAAATGATCATTACTATGTAACTATCAACTTAGAATGGCCCAGTCTCTTCTATTTATTTTACATTTCGATTTATATAAAAGTATACATTTTTAGTAAACCAACACTTTCGTTTCCATTTGTATAAAAAAAACTTTGAGTAAACCTGTAACCAGCACCAGAGACAGGACAATTTGCGAACTTCACAATAAAATGGGCGTTCTTGCCATGTTTTTCGTCCTATCTTATTTGGAATGATTGACAGTTATCAAGCACGCCTTGAGTTACGTGACATGAATCATCCGTCTCGACTGGAGTGCAAAGCAGTCATGCTGAGACCGTCTGAGGGTTGATGTCACGTTGTTGTTAGATATAGTAGGGTTTGAACTCCAAGATCCGTGACCAATTTCCGGGGAGGAAGGTTTGACGATTGATTCTGGTAGGGGGGACTGTTCTGAGGATTTATGAAGCTTGCAACCTCTAGAAAGTTTGGGCAACTCTCAGGAGAGGCAAAAATCCAAGATGGCTGCCGAAATAGCACAGAGACTTATAGTTGGCGGCAAATTTCATCAAACCGTCTTTGTAATATGTCATTTTTATAGTTTTCAGGGTCGCTGAATCCATTTAGAACACTTCCAAGCCATTTTGATGCAGCCATATTCCATTATGGCGGAAATCTGGCGGAAATGGTGAAAAAAAACGGAAAATAATGCCATGTATTCTGGTAATGCAAATATGAGCTTGTAATATATTGTTTTTTAGGATTTTCGTGGATGATCAGTTCATTTTTGATGGTCTCATGTCAATGAAATCTACATTAGATGTTTAATATGAAACCAAAGTAAGCGAACAGAAGATACAGAGGTACTGAAAATATCATTATATACGCAATAAGTCATTCATATAGCACCTACTAATATTATAATTTCTAAAAATTCATAGGCATATATCTTTCACATGAATCTTCCAAGACGACAGCCTTCAATCAGAGTCTGTGTCAGAAAGTTCTGAATCTAATGCACTGTCACTAACAGAGGTATCATTATCCTCACCATCATCACCATCATCAATGTCTACCGGTGATCTGAACTGACTGTCTGATCACCATCATCAATGTCTACCGGTGATCTGAACTGACTGTCTGACTCAGATGTGTCACTAACAGAGGTATCATTATCACCATCCTCATCACCATCATCAATGTCTACCGTTGATCTGAACTTTAGTGGCAAGGCCGGGTTTATATACCGTACAGGAACACATACATGTATTCCCTCATTCAACTCCCATACATGACCGAGGGGATCAGCTACGTTACTGACATTGTATATTAGCATGATATTATGCTTGATAGTTCGCTCTGTTTATGTGATGTTCCAGATTATCCTGAAAAGGTGGGATACGGCGTGTGCATTTATTTATCATCTTAAGCCATTTGCTAGCTCTACCACAAGCTACAGTTGTGGAATATTGGGGCATTATTGATGCATCTCAGCACAAATTGTTCTATGGAGGCTACCAGGTTATCGGATTCAGTTAATGCAACACCTAAATCATCTAACAATGATACACCTGTACTAAATGTGGACTTATGTAGAGTCTTTTTGGATTGGACAAAAAATCCTGAAACTGTATCACAACCGGTTATCGAGTGGAACTGTACGATACGTAGCGCCACATCACGTGGCAGTAATCTTTGTGCACAAAACAAATGCCCCTTTCGTCTAACTGCTGCAGACCCTGGGGAGACCCTGGCTCCATATGAGAAGCATAGCTTGATAAAACCAAAACATCAGTATCTTCTGCGTCTATAGCTACAAGTTCATCATTTCCACTCGATCTCAGTTGTGCAGAAATGTAAAACATAATAGTGTCCGCCTCTAATTGGTCATATTCGAACAGTTGGAACCTGCAGTTGTTGGACGTTAGATCATAACAGTTCTTTCGGATATAGTAAATGAACTGAATACCTGGGTGTGTATTAACTAATTTATCGAACTCTGTATGTAGAAACACCTGTAGTCTCACTTTATAAGCATCGTTTTAAAGGGGAGTGGAGAATTCTCGAGCGTTCAGAAATTTACCATCGGCCTTGATATAAACGTTCTTGGTACCACCTTGGTACTGTTCTGGCAGTTTGCGTTCATAATCCTTTGTCTGGATTGGAAGATCGTATGGGTCAATCACAAATACGATGGTTTCAAAGCTAGATTGGACATGTTCACTACATAATCATGCCATGTGTATACATTACAATCTGCTTTCTGTCTGTCTTCTGTAGATGGAATCACTATTTTTTTTAGGATGCGCATAAACCCTCCTTTCATTTTCGAACCCTGGTTCATCGTCATTTCAATCCAGAGATCAAGTATCAGGCTAGAATAAAGTTTACCAGTCATAGAATGGGAGAATAGCTTTGAAACTACACCCAAAAGCGAAAATTTGCGAATGACCCATGCGATCTTCCGATCTCGACAAAAGATTCTGAACGCAAACTGGTACCAAGAACATTTATATCAAGGCCGATAGTAAATTTCTGACCGCTCGAGAATTCTCCAATTTCCTTTTAAACGATGCTAATAAAGTGAGACTACCAGTGTTTTAACATAAAGAGTTCGAAAAATTAGTAAAAAAACCCACCTAGATGTTACATTTTATGCACAACTGAGATCGAGTGGAAAGATGAACTTGTAGTTGTAGACCCAGAAGATACTATGTTTCTCATATGGAGCTAGGGTATCTAGCAGTTAGACGAAAGGGCATTTGTTTGGTGCATAAAGATTACTGCCACGCGATGTGGTGCTACGTATCGTACAGTTCCACTCGATAACCGGTTGTGAAACAGAGTCGCGATTTTTTGGCCATTCCAAAAAGACTCTATATTAGTCCACGTTTATTGCAGATGCATCATTGTTAGATGGTTTAGGTGTCGCATTAACTGTATCGGATAACCTGGTAGCCTCCGTGAAACAATTTGTACTGAGATGCATCTATAATGCCACAGAATCCACAACTGTAGCTTGTGGTAGAGCTAGCAAATGTCTAAAGACGAAAAACAAATGCACACTCCGTATCCCACCTTTTCAAGATAGTCTGGAATTTCCTTGAAAATCATATAAACAGAGCGAACTATCAAGCATCTATCATGCTAAGTTACAATGTCAGAAACGTAACTGATCCACTCGGACATGGATGGGAGTTGAATGAGGGAATGTGTGTTCGTGTACTGTATATAAACCCGGCCTTGTCACTTAAGTTCAGATCATCAGTATGCATTGATGATGGGGATGATGATAAGGATAACCATACCTCTGTTAGTGATACATGTGCATTAGATTCATAACTTTCTGATACGGACTCTGATTGAAGGCTGTCGTCTTGAAAGATTCGTGTGAAAGGTATATGCCTATGTCTGTTTAGAAATTATGATATAAGTAGGTGCTACACGTATATGAATGATGCTTTGGGTATATAATGATATTTTCTGTATCTTTCGTATCTTCTGTGCGCTGACTTTGGTTTTATATTAACCATCTAATGTAGATTTCATTGACATAAGACCATCAAAAATGAACTAAGCATCCATGAAAATCCTAAAAACAAAATCTTACAAGCTCATATTTGCACTACCAGAATACATGACATTATTTTCCGCTTTTTTTCACCATTTCCGCAAGATTTCCGCCATATTGGAATATGGATGCATAACAATGGCTTGGAAGTGTTCTTAATGGATTCAGCGACCCCGAAAACTATAAAAATGATATATTACAGGGACGGTTTGATGACATTTGCCCCCAAATATAAGTCTATGTGCTATTTCGGCAGCCATCTTGGATTTTTGCCTCTCCTGAGAGTTGCCCACACTTTCCAGAGGTTGCAAGCTTCATAAATCCTCAGAACAGTCCCCCCTACCAGAATCAATCGTCAAACCTTCCTCCCCGGAAATTGGTCACGGATCTGGGAGTTAGAACCCTACTAATATGTCGTGATCACGTGCACGACTTCACACGACCTACATAATGCAGATTGACCTACTAGATGAGATTGGAGCTCTATTTGTACAGTCTCTAGAGATTACGGGGGGGGGGGGGTCGGGGGTTTTTTTTGAGAGGACTGGCCAATTTTTGGTGTGTGGAGAAGACTGGCTAGAGATTACGGGTTTTTTTTCGTTTTTTTGGAGAGGATTTGCCAATTTTTGGTGTGTGGAGAAGACTGGCCACCAGTCTACTATCAACTCAAATGTGATATTTTACATTTATAATACACTAAAATCTGATTTAAAGTAACAACTCATTATGTAATTATCAGAAAATCATTCGATTTTGTTTGGCATTGAAGTTCTCCTCCATGCTAACGTTAGTATACGAAACATTTAATATTCTGGATTTAGCTGTTCAAGTTATTATGACCTTAAACACTGTGTATAAATTTAATGTCAATCATATATTAACTTTAGTCATAACTCTGACAGTAATTATCGGAAATCGCTGGAAATCAATAGGCGTCTTCCTTTCATGACCTTAAATACTCTGTATAAATTTAAAGTCAATCGGATATTAACTTTAGTTAAAGAGCATCCACAATAATTTTTTAAGTGATCAAGGGCCGTAACTTTGACAGCAATTATCGGAAATCGCTGAAAATCAATAGGCTTCTTCGTCTCATGACCTTGAACACTGTGTGTATACATTTAAAGTCAATTGGATATTACCTTTTGCGTCCAAAGCAATCGGACGGGGGCGACGACAATATACGAACAGATTTCAATGTGGGCGTTTAAAAATGACAGCCAACACCTCCAAATGACTGAAAGTCCATAACTATTGACTCAATTTTAATGATCTTGATGTCTGTAAAACAGACGAATAAATTAATGACGTTTGGCTCACCTAACTTCGTTTTCTGAATATTAAACAAGCCGTTGTATATGATGTACAGTGGTTGATTCCACCAACAATGCTGCTGTTTCAAGAAATTATGATTTAATCTTAGTTAAAATTTTGTGAAACAGGCCCCTGAGCTTCATTCGTGGTAATATGACTCATGTTATATATTGCACACAAGGACATATTTATAACCAATGAAAATGATTAACGTATAGGTCATGGTCCTAAAATTGTTGGGTATACCCGATTTTTAAAATCCGTCCGTTAATTTCAACAATTTCCATTAATTGTTCTCCAATTTTTGAAGAAAGCAAGGGACTATTAACATGGGTCTGCCCGTCTGTCGGTCTGTCTGTTTGTCTCTCTGTCAAACGTTTTTGGGACACAATAACTTTCCTTCTAATTGAGCTAGAATGTTCAAACTTGGTGTAGATGTTTATTAGGCGAATGCGTTGATGGAGTTCGAAGATGATGAATTTCTGCTTTTGTCAATACCTTGACAAACTTCAATAATTATCATTTTCTGCCCAGGGTAAGCGGGCGATTAGTAGTTTCATTGGTCGAGACTTTGGAACACAATTACTCTCCTTCTAATTGAGGTAGAATGTTCAAACTCGGTGAAAGTATTTGATGAACATTTTTAGCTTGGGGTAAGCAGAGATAAGCAATTTGATGGATTGATTCTTTGGAACACGATAACTTTTGCTCTAATTAAGCGAGAGTGATGAAACTCGGTGTATACTTCCATTGCATCAATACCTTGATTAAGTTCGATAATGGGCCGTGTCTGCTTAGGCCAAATAACGATATGCAATTTGATTGGTCAAGACTATGGAACATAATAACTCTGCTTTCAATGGAGGTCGAATGATTAAACATGATGTCATTATTCATTATGGGAATGCCTTGACTGAGTTTAATGAATAATATTACCCTCTAAGTCTAAACAGAGCTAAGAAATGTCATTGGTCGATGCTTCGGGATAAGGTAATTTTGATTCTAACTAATGGAGAGTGATGAAACTTGGTGTATAGTTTCACTACCAGGTACCTTGATTGTGAACATTTTATGCTTAGACTAATTATAGATAAGACTAATTTTTCTCGCTTTTTTCTGACCTCGTCAAAAATAAAATTGCCGATTTCATTGGAATTTTAATCACCAATTACTGCTGAAGTACCGGTGTAATCAATATACGGCTCGAGAAGTAAAGGAAATTACATTAAATGATATGAAATAGAGTCCTACTTTGCTGCACCGACTGGGCTAATGACGACAGTCGCGCATTTCAATTTTTAAAAACGCAAAAGAAAATAGTTATCGGAATTTTCAAACATGATAGATACCAATAGGATTATCATGAAAATAACCAGCAGATGTTTATGATTATCATTTGGAGCGTTGACACAGCTCACACATTATTGCTGTATTTCTGTTTTATAATCGGGAAATAATTGATTTAATTTACAAAAGTGAACTTCGAATATATTTTTAAATGACACACCTCACAAGGAAGAATTTAAATTTACACACCTCTGAGTAATATCTCCAATAGCAACTGTTGATGTTCTAAATTCTCACCCCTCCAGGTTATATCTCAAAATAACAACTATTTTAAATTTACACACCTCCATGTTATATTCCAATAGGATAGCAATTATCGATGTTTTAAAATAACACACCTGCAAGTTATATCTCTAATAGCAACTATTGATGTTTTAAAATAACACATCAGCAAGATATATCTCCAATAGCAACTATTGATGTTTTAAAATAACACACCTGCAAGTTGTATCGCCAATAGCAACTATCGATGTTTTAGAATAACACATCTGCAAGCTGTATCTCCAATAGCAACTATCTATGCTTTAACATAACACACTTGCAAGTTGTATCTCCAACAGCAACTGTTATTTTTTTTAAATTCTGTCACATCTAAGTAATATCTCTAAAAGCAACTACTCTTGTTTTTAAAATCTCCAATATCAGCTTAGGGCGACACTTGGTGTATAGTAGCCTTAAAGGACATAAATCCGTAACTCAAATTCCTCCAAAATCTGTAACATCGAAAACACGAATTATTGGCCAATTTAAATCAACATTGGTGAAGTAAACTTACCGGGAAAAGATGAGCTTCTGATATCCGATATAGAAATCTGCACTAGATTGAGACTGCATGGCTTATTTCGCCGAACATAACTGATTTGAAATTGGGGAAAAAACGGAAACCATTGAATGTAAATTGTAAAACAGTTTAAATATATACATTCATATTACAGTATTATATACGTTGCGATCCACTTTTGTCAATTTCTAGGTCCCAAATGTTAGCGATTTAGCTCCTTTAATATTGTTCCAACCCGTGTTTAGACACAGACGTGTACACAGATCGTTAGATTATGTCTAAATGTAAAATTTCCAAGTGTCAGTGGTATGATTGGAATACCCAATTGAAAATATACAATAGGAATGAATACCCGATAAAACAAATTAAATGGATCAGTTGATATGACAAGGACGTCTTATCGGGTGTGCCCATTAAATATTTTCCATTGGGTAATCCCATCGTGGTTTATGTGTCGTGGGGGGCCTACAAGAAGTTTGTAGTATTCTGGGAATACCCGATTGAAATATTTTAACGGGAATACCCTATTAAATTATAATTACAGAGTGGGCATACCTTGACATATATCATTCAGATCAATTTAAAACCTGTGTAAACAAGGAACAGGTTAAAAACATTTTGTCAGCACTAATCAAAGTAAGTGATAAATTATATAACTTCAATAATTAGCAAATTATTTATTTTCGTCATGATACATTATAGATGAAAAAATATATATATATTTATATGGTCTTTGAATGATTGATATAGGTATGTTTTGTAAACATGTTTTGCTTATTTGTTCATACAGCTTGGGCGACCGTGTGAAGTGCCTTGCTAATTTGTAGCTTATGTTGAAAAATTGGAAACTCTCATTATGTTTTTATCATATGTTTTAACACTGATTATGTCAAGTAAGCCCCGAATGTTCTTTTATTATCAACCCATTCCATTACACTATTTGCTTAGATCTAATATGTAATATTAAAATGTCAATTCAAATCAATGTGGGTAGTGTCATCGAGATATTAGGTTCTGTTCTAACGTGCTCGATCGGGAAATCGGAATTCCCCTTTCCTTATTTAGAACCCATGTCACTAAATATAGTATTACAAAACTGGATTTCTCGAGTCATTGCTTCAAGAATATGCTTTGATCTACAACTGACGCCAAGCCCGCAACGAACTCCCTAGTTTTCACAAAAGATTTTGTCTTCCAGCACTGTATATTAGCTAATAATTTATACAATCGGAAATCTGGCCATTCTAGTGCGTCTCGCCCATATTTTTCAAGGATAGATCAAACACCTGAAAAAAGGTAGTCTTGCCCTATATCTATTGAAACTGCTCAGTGGTACCTCGTGCACGCTGCATACCAATACCTGTCATGTACCTATCATGCTTTATATAGCGCCATATATAGAACACACTCTAACTGTGTGGTCGTGGGTGATCACGAACATATTATCAAATAATTTAAAACCTCTTTAAATAATTGTCATCCAGTATGAACTGTGTAAAACAAGCACTATGAAAGTAATACTATGATAATACAGGTTACTGCAAACTATAATATATGCATCTATAAGAGGTTTATTCTGCGAATAACTTCTTTGAATATATAATCAAAAAACCTATAATGTATTAACTTCCGCTAAGCGGTGTTCTAAATTTCAGTCAAAAAGTTCAAAGTTTAACACAAAATATTTTCGGAATTTTTTTTCACTGATTTCCAAAAAATACATGGCCATAATATAAGTAAAATATTTATAAGTCCATCGAAACGCAAACGTGGGGAGCGAGAGAGAAATGGGGTTTAACTAGATAATTTCACAACTAACATATTATTGTTCAGTTTTTTTTTTCAATAACTCGCTATGCGTCCAAACGCACTATAAGCCAAACTATTCTGACCACTTCTGTCGGAGGTTATAGAGTTAACTAGGCATGGGAAGCAGGGCCGACGGCAGCTATTCTGGGGGGGGGGGGCTACCACCATAAACATTTAGGCCAGGGGTCAAAGGCCGCCTAGACCCCAGAAGCTCTAGGGGGATCTAGATCGTCGGAGACGCTTTCTAAGCGATTTTTGGCTAGTAAAATTACTCTGCAATGAAGTGAAATTATAATTCTTTTGAAAATCCCTTACCATCGATGGTGCTTCCTGTGATGCTGAATTGAATAAATATATGCATAATAATACTAAGGTTTTGGCCACAATTATCCGATTTTGATGAAAATTAATGATTGTCAAAATCGTCCAAATATATAACCGTTACACCATAATTTTGGTTGAATCCGATTTTCCTGAATTTCCGAATTACCGCTACTCTACGCTAATAGTGAAAAAATATGTAATACAAAGGTTGAAAACCCTCTAGATTTCCGATTTCGATGAAACTTAAAACATATGTTAAAGGAGCTAAATCGCTTACAATTTGGACCTAGAAATTCCCAAAAGTAGTTCGCAACGCATATAATAAAAATGTATATAAACTGATTTACATTCAATGGTTTCCGGTTTTACTCCAGTTTCAAATCAGTTAAGTTTGGCGAAATAAGCCAGCAATGTCAATCATGTGCAAAAGTCGAGAATCTAGTTATTACAGTCTACATAACTCCGTTTGACTTAGTGCAATGTGTCGTCGCGTCCCTCGAGTCTCTCAATACAACTGGGGCTGAAGCGCATTAAGGTACACGATTCGTGTACCTATGTTTACAAAATTCTTAATCTTAAATATTGGATATCATAAGCTCACCTTTTCCCGGTAAGTTTACATCATCAATGTTGTTTTGAATTGATCAATAATTTGTCTTTTCGATGTCGACGATTTTGGAGGATTTTGAGTTACGGACTTAGGTTCTTTAAGTATCACTAATTCATGGATGAGTTCATTCTGGAGTTATGTCCCTGCATTTCACGCCAAATGTGAAATATGAATGAAGTTTGTGAATATTCCAGAGATGTCCAATTCACGAGATGGAAATTAAACAATGTGTTAAGGATCAAAAGTTCTTGGATGGGTTCCCTTTTTGTACGCAACAGACCTTCCATTCTAGAGATATAGCCAAGCCTAAGGAATACACAATCAATATAGGCCTACAACGGAAGTAAAATGAAATATTTAAGTTCGACTGCTCAGTTAACTAATTGCGCATAGGCGTACGGGACCAAACTTGTTTGGGGGGGCCATCATATTTTCCCGACAAAATATATTTCTTTAGAAAATTTTGAAAACCAGACGGCCGTAGACGCGTTTTCCAGCATTTCGAATACTTTCTGGTAATTTGGAGTGGGTAGTAAATTATGTCAGTTGCTGCATAAAAATTGGTGAAAAATCATCTTTAAAGTACAAACTCTATGACTACGAAAACATGAACAAGTCGAGCGCGAAGCACTCGATGGGGGGTTTGGGGGGCCTCCCAGAGAAAATTTTGAAAACCAGACGGCCGTAGACGCGTTTTCCAGGCATTTCGAATACTTTCTAGTACTTTGGAGTTGGTAGTAAATTATGTCAGTTGCGGCATAAAAACTGGTGAAAACCATCTTTAGAATACAAACTCTATTACTACGAAAACATGAACAAGTCAAACGATTTACTTTTGCCACATTTTTCATTTTATGAGACTCAGATGTATAGAAGACTTGTATCTTTATCTACTGTTAATATATGAATGACCATTTTAAAAGAGTTCAAATTTACAATCTATATATATTTCGTATTACGATTTACTTTTGCCACGTTTTTCATTATATGACAGTTCACATTTTTTATCCATATCTAAGATAGTTAGATCTAGAATAAAGATAGAAGACTTTTTGAACTTGTGTAATATTTATATACTTTTAATATGTAAATGACTATTTTAGTTCAAGTTTATTTACATCTAGTAATATTATACCAAAAGAAGAACAAGTCAGTAGATGCGCTATCAGTAGAAACGCTATCCGGACTTTGATGGTTCGTAGCAGAAAAAAAATGACGATAACGTTTTCTGATTACTCTCTAATTTCCTAGTGAATTTAATGTCAGATGTGTTGTGACCATGCTTTCTCTTGCGATTGCAATTTAAAGTGTCCTTTGCCCTTTGCCATTATCTGTTGGCAGGACGTACATTTTATTTCACCGCCATGATCTTCCTTTCGGTTATTTGACTGTGACTCCATAGTAGATACGTTTCCTTCAATTTTCACGGCAGTATTGCGGCAGTATTGCAGAAATTTTTTAAATCTTCAATACTGATTTTAGTACTGCTAAAGCATTAGTAATCTTCTATATGCTAGCAGTATTTAAATCAGTATTTTTTTTATCGAATTGATATTGAATATCAGCAATAGAAAGTGTACACTCATACCATTGGAGTTCTATAAGCGGTGCGTCCGCCCTGACAACAAATTAAATATGGACTGTACTTCGATTCAATCCCAACAGTTTTGACAACAAACAGTTTTTGCAAATTTTGACAGTTTTCTCACCAAGTGTCCCTTGATTGTATAAACACGGTACCGCTACAACTAACTTGACAAAAACGCGCGAGAACTTAATTCATAGAAATTGGTTAGTTAAACAAAGTCATAGAAAATTGAAAATGAGATTAATGAGTTACTATAAGACGATGGGCAAAATTTACAATTATCTTGTACTGTAACCGAATCCATTAATCAATCGACGACACTTTTTTGAGTTTGTCATAATATACAGAAACACAGTACTCAAGAACCGAGAAAGGTCATGCGTGCGTGCTAGTTTTATTGAGATGGCGTACGTGTTCTTCATTGACTAGCCTGCTTTCTTTACGCTTCTATATTATTAAAAATATTCAAAATCCGACAGACGGCGCGACGCTTCCCGACAAACTCAGCATTCATTCCCGACAAGACCATAGCCTTCCCCGACAAGGACATACCCCTACCCCACCTCATTTTCAAAAACTCCTCGAATAATGACCGATCTCACAATTCTGAGCTCTTTTCAGATTTCTAATTTTTTTTCATGAAAATATTTGGGGGGGCCAGGGCCCCCCCGCCTCGTACGCCTATGTAATTGCGACCCTCTTAACTCGGGGCAAACTGATCCCGAAGTGAATATTCGCTTGGCCGCTAGTATCACTGATAAAGATGACATCTATGCGTCTTAATTTGGCAAAATATTAACTTTTTCCCTGCGACAAAATAAATTCTAAAACATTTTTTTGAAGTATAAGAAAAATAAATAAAGACGTTTGGGGTATCTGTAGTTAAAAAAATATTTCCTATTTAGTGTAAAATGGGTATTAAAATGAGTAAAATGCATCATTTTGCCCGAAGCAGTTACGTGTTATGTAAACAACGCACGAGCCGTTGAGCCAATGACTGACGCCACGCGAAGTCAATGCACCATTATGCACGTTTTAAAGACAGCCATCTGTGACAGAGATAATTCGTAAGTAATTCTCTGTAAAACAGATTGAACTCGGGGATCAGTATAGTGTAAAGCAGTCTCACTTCTATGTTACAATCAGGCCTTCTCCAGTTACGTCACTGTATCAAACTGAATAGTAACTTATTTGCAATAACCTGGATAAAAGAGGGGCGCTGTAGCCGGGTCTGGGTAGATTAATAATCCGTATTGTGTTCTTGCACGCTTTCGGTAACACTGGCACTGAATGACGCCGCCATTTTCATAGGAATGCCACTAACTAGGTACTGCGCGTGTCCAAAAGGAGCTGGAGATAGGTCGCGAACTGAGGTTTTTAAACTTGTTTATTTGCCCAACATTTGTGTTCAGACGACAAAGTTAAACTGGTTTAACGATCCCCGTTCATTTTAACTAGTTAAACTCAAACATCTGAACGGGCTATAAGTTTCTACATTTAGTCTAAAATTATGATTTTAGGAAATCGTAATTATGGGATCTGGATAAGAACTAAGTATTTCAATAATTACACAACTTTTTGTTTTCGTAAATGTTCATGTAAATAGAATAGCTTTGCGGCTGTCATTAGAAAATTTCAAACAAAGAAGTCCCCGAGTTATCTTGAGACACCCCCACCACCACCACCATTATTAATCGCATTATTAATCGAAATAAATTTAACAATTCAGATCAACACAAGTTTTTACCAAAATCTCCTTCAAGCACTCGCTGGGATCGATTGCATTTTGGAGGTCGATGTTATTTGTTTAATTTTGAGCAAAATATCCGCTAAATTGCTGAATTTGCCGATGCAGGTCGAACATCTTCATTCCAACAAATTTAGTTCAAATCCCCAACACCGATAGGGGGCGGTCACTATGTTTAGTAACTTAAAGAGACCAAAATAAGGAAAGGAGAATCCCAGTTCTTAAATTAATTGGGTTGAAAAGAACTGTGTCAAATATATAATACCTAATCATTAAAAAGGGTTCTAAATTTATCAGGAATAGGAAATTCCAGATTTCTGATGGGCAACGTAGACAAATCGTTCTCTTAAAATCGTGATGACATCCATCACACTTTTTTATCGGCTGGTGTTTACAATTTACATTTTTTTTATTACAAACTTAACAATTCATCAATCGCTCACTACAAAACTTGCAGTTGCTGCTTCATGAATACTCGGGGACTTCTTTGTTTTCTTTTTTTCGTTTGGCTGACTGTGTGGGTAGAAGGATACAAAATCGGTTATACCTTAACATGATATATCTTGAATCTAGATTCAGACGTATCAAACACAACTTAACTATACTTGTTTCTATGGTATACACGTGTTTATAAAAGAAAACCAAGAGGAATAAGGGGGTATTTTTCGTACCCTGTTTTTCAGAAATTGGTTAAAATAGTTTTCTGTTGCTACAGCTGACCCCCTCCACCACCACCCTTTTTAACAAGTTAAAGCTCGATTTGTACCTTAATTTTTTTTATTTCTGTTCTACTTAGATCTGAAGCTGCTACGAATTGCCATACAGAATTGGTTTCCTGCACTGGAAGATTTTATAAAAGATCTGGATTGAAGATATCTAGGTTCTGAATCGAATCTTCATCCGACTATGGCGCCGATCAAACGATCTACATCAGTTAAAGCTCGAAAACAAGGAACCGGTGAAGATGCACACCATGTGCCAGATTGTATGAAATATGAATGGATGAGGCTAGGTTCCTTCAAATCATTTCCAAGACAATCTGAAGGAAGGCCGATAAAATTAGCTAAAGCTGGATTTATTTATACATGTACTAGAGAAGGAGATGATACTGCCACGTGTTTTACATGTGGTGTTACTAAAAATAACTGGCTTAAATATGAAAACCCTCTTCAAGTTCACAAAGATCTGAATCCAAGGTGTAATTTTATAAACAATACATCTACGAATGTCGGTATCTTAGTTCCAGGGCCAGATGAATATGATGAAATCTTGGAAGCGTTGCATAATAGATATCACATCTCACCACCAATAGACGACAGCGAACTAACAGATTTAAACCCAGATACGCCATCTCCGGTCCAGATTGGTACACATGGAGCCAGACACGTCTACTATAGTTCATCATATTATGATCTGGAGATCAGTATACTCCGCTTTAACATAGCAAGGTTAGTAAACCTCTCTTTCTGAATATCCACCCTTGCCCTTTAGATGTAGGCCTATATACTGGGAGAAAATATGCGATGTTCTTGGTCTCGGTTAGACACCCCACCACCACCACTACTTCGTCGTACAAACTCCAACATAATCTTTACACTTTTCTTTATCTCAAAAAACAACATATTGAAATACATATTTTACTCTCCCTATACATATTTCCCCAAACAGCATCGCTTCCCAATTGGCAATATCCGCAGAAATTACCTATGCCGTTTTACATATACGGTCCTCCAATGTTTAAAACTCTATATATGGAGTTTATCCCTCTTAATTTGCTTCCACATACGTAAACCGAGGGTGATATCGCAGACAAGTTGTCTTATTTTAATTATCTTAGTACACACTCAGGGGGTTTTCCTGTGGGGGGATACTGGAGTACCCGGAGTAGAACAACGAGGTCGAGAAGGCCCCACATACGTTCACACCAAGGATCGAAACCCCGACCGCAAGCCAGAGGCGACCAGCAAGCTAGAGCACTAGGTCATCCCAATCCCCTTTACTTCCACACAGGTACGCCCTCTTATATACTGTAACTAGGTCAATCATTTTACTACTTGGGTAGCCGACATAGTAGAAATAGATTATGACAAAATTAGTGCATGTTCCATGTTCGATTATTGAACAACAAGACTGAACACGGCTCAAATTATTAAAGAAACATTCGCTTTACACAGTAGAAATAGTTTAAGACAGCCTTAGTGTATGTTCCATGTTAGATTGCAGAACATCAAAGGCTGAACAAGCTCAGCTAAAATTATTAATAAAGACAAACAGACATAATCCATGGGTCCAGCACTTCGCTTTTCCACATAAAACAAGCAAATTATTTTTTCCCACGATTTTTTTATACCCCCACATTGAAAACCTGTTGATTTTCACCTATTTCCGATATTCACTGCCAGAGTTATGGCCCTTTATCACTTTGTGTACGCTCTAGAGGCTAAATTATTACCCGATTGACTTTGAATTCATACACAGTATAGAAATGTATTCCGATAGTAGTCATAAGGTCATTGTTTTACTTTTTAGCCTTGCCTAAAATTGATTTAAACATCCGCCGTGGATTTATCTCCCAGTTGACATTGTGAATACGATATCATGATATGGATTCATATCCCATTGGATTTTATGTATAAATTTGGAGATTCTGGATGCTGAATTAAACAGTTGCTTACTCGTTTACATTTTTACATGATAAAATTGTCGAAAATAATCAAATTAAGCCGAATTTTTAGTTAAAATATTTAAAATGTGTCTTCGTGCATTGAGATTTTCTGTTAATAGGTGAACCCATGTGAGCAATAAAAGCATACCTTTTACACCCTAAAAGTAACATAAAGCGGAGAAAAGTATTCCCCTGTTCTCTGCGACTCGTTATTGTATTCAATCTGTGTTGTCGATTGTCTGTGAGGTCAGTATTGTACGTAACATAGTGTTTGAATGTGATGACAGAAACGCCACCATTGTGAGAAAGAAATTCAAGCCTAGGTTAACACCATGTGAATAACATTTCAGACGAATTCCCTTTGATAAAATGTTTATTGTGAACATGTCTCATGATTGAAAACATCCTATAACACATTTCTTTATCTAGGTTTAAAAGTACACGAAAGTGTCAAAATTGAAAGAATGTTAAATTGGCCAGGCTTTAATCTTGAATGACCCTTTCGTATTTTACTTCTAAATAGTTTGGAAAGTCAGTACCTGTTTATTCACTTCTGATCTTATACTTTATATCCTCTTTACCCTGTATAATTTCAGTTCTACTAGTTTTGTACAAAATATGGCAGTGGAAGAAGCAAGACTAGGAACGTTTCAAAACTGGCCAATATATTTAGCTGTTACACCGATAGAATTAGCACGAGTAGGATTCTATCATCTTGGTTCCGCTGACCTTGTACGGTGTGCCTTCTGTGGAGGTCTTTTAAGAGATTGGGAAGAAGCAGAGAGTCCAGTAGCGGAACACTGGAGATATTTTTCCAGTTGTGAATTCTTGAGAGGAACAAATCAATCTAATGTTCCTATTATACCAAATGATACTTATATACATGATTATGTATCAACTCATCCACTGAGTTCTACAGATGAAGATGTTAGAGCCGCTCTTAATCCACTATCAATTATCTTAAATAATGGAAATTTAAACCTAGTCCAAAGTGATGCCCCAGCAACCGCAGAAGATTTAGGTATCATCACCCAAACAGCTGCCCAGCCAGATAAAGCTATCCTCGCTACTCGGGTTGCAACATTTGCTAATTGGCCGAGAAGATCACCATTACCCAGCAAAGAACAGATTGCTGAAGCTGGTTTTTACTACCTTGGTAGGCATGTTAAAATTTATTAACCAAATAACGTATTGTCGATGCTAAAAATTGTGGTGTAAACCCATCCTTAATTTTCAGCACATTTTGAAATAGGTAAGATTTATTATCTAACACACTGATATTTCTCAAGACAAAGATATTATACAACATCCACACACTTTGCTACATTGCAAGGTTGGGATCAAATATTGCGTTACCGATACAAATTGAACCATGTGTTAGTCCCGAAATGGCCTAGTTTGTGTCGAGTGGGCATAAAACCCCATCTCTCTCTCTCTCTTTCTCCTAAGAAACGTGATGGGGCGATTACAAACATTCCTCTATCTCCGGTGTCACAGTACACCCCTGATGAGCAGAACGGCTCTATAGACAGGTGGGTGTGATAATCAATGATACCAACGATGTGATTCAAGGAGCTTCTCCTTGTCGAGACCCTTTTTTCCTCAAGTTTTTCGTATATTTTCTTTCATAGAAGGTGTTCATTTTCCACTGCATTATTTATATTCATTGTGTAGCACAACCTGTCAGGTGCTCGATTTTGAATCCGCTAAGTACTGATGAATTCGAGATGTCTTCAGAACCTCTAAATCAAGACCGTCAACATTTTGTTATGACATGCGTAGTAATTATTGTTTATGTATTATACGATAAAAAAATTACTTTATTTTCAGACAGAGAAGATGCTGTAAAATGTTTTTTCTGTGGTGGTGTTTTGAAATCCTGGAGAGATGAGGATATCCCATGGAATGAACATGCAAAATGGTTTCCTAAATGTGCATATTTACTAAGAATCAAAGGTCAAGAGTTTATCAACTCTATACATCAACCTGGTACCGGTACGGCAAAGGTAAGCTAATGGATGGGTACTAGATAGATTTGTTCCTACAAAGGGGTATCAACATGCCGTATCTATCGAAATAGTTTACTTTGTGAATTTGAACGCGGTTATAAAAATATAACGGTACTAATAATGTGTGATACAACCGCTTTATTTGATTTGGGTCACTAGATCTGTTTGAGGAAGAACAATTTATTTTCACTGAAAGTTTTATGTTGATAAAGCCAGGTTAACAATTTTCTGTTCCACTGTAAGTCATATCCTAAACTAATTAGTAAAGACGCCAACTTCCGCTCCATCATAATTTAATCGTATAGAAACAAGTCCCAACTCTAATAGAAATAATAGAACAACCCAATCCAATACTGTATCTTGGTCTAAATCCCGAGGTTGGTTCATTGTAATCTCTGTGGCGGACTATTTATTGTTTGACTTGATTAAAGTTTTCTATATATATTAATTTAATAAATTATTTTACCTTTCAACGTTATTTCAGGTAGTAGGAACTAAAGTTTCTGCGGGTGTTACAGGTCAGTAATAAAATATAATATAGTACCTAGTCCATATTATTAAATATCAAACTCACGAGGGCAATGTAGTCTGTAGTCAGACAATAATTGGATTTCCTTTTTTTTAAAAAATGCTATATATACAAGAAGAGTGTAAAAAAAAGTGTGTGGTGGGGGTGGGGTCGACACCCGAAATAAAAAGTAATGAAAAGTTTTTCTAGAGCAGTTTTTTCCATAGATTTCAAGTCTGGACGGTTATCCCGAAATGAGAATTTCTGATAAGTTTTTCTAGAGCAGTAGTTAGCGTAGTTTTAAAGTATGTGTGGTTATCATTTTGTGAGGGAGTGTTTTCGAGATACGGGGTGTGGATTGGTTGGAAATGTGATAATGTTGATATTAATTTTATAGCAATTTACATCTCTATATAAGTTGCAAGACCCTCCTGGATAACTGTGTGGGTTGGATGCAGGTGAAAATGGAAGGTGGGGGTGGAAGGTGTGGGTTCGAGGTGAGACTGGGAGGGGCAGTAAGCATATCTCTAAAATAATCGTCTTATCTATCAATATTTTGGGTCCATTTTAGGAATGATCATTAACCAAGAAGGGCAACCTTTTCACCCTTTAGATATGTACATACCATATTTCTCGTCACGTGTCGGCATTTTTAGGCATTGTTAAACCCCGGAACTCATAACTTTTACATTATATAATCAAGATTTTTTTTCTAAACAATATTTATTCAAAGAAACTGGATTGGAGAACAGGCAGAAGCCTATAGACCCCCTCTCCATAATCAAGATATGTATACGCATCGCTCTAAAATGTTTCGCATACCAACCACCACCCTAAAACTTGACCAAGAGTACATTCATCTAAATAACCAAACCTCGGTTAATTAAATGTTGCGGTTAAAGATTTTGCCTAATTGTGTTTCAGGCCAGCTTTATAGGAACGGTTCTGAACTGCTTAATACAGCCATGGATAGTGGGTTTAAAAAAAATGAAGATGTGATAAAAACAGGACACCCAGAGATCACCGATAAGAAACATCATGTGCCTATGGTGTTTACCCAATGTTTATATTGATATTAACAAATATTCTGATAAATGTCTCCTTAATTAGTTCCACAAATTGCATGGTTAACATTAAATATAACCCGTGTATTCTTCCTTTGTGTTTGTAAATTTACTCCCTTTAATTTTTCAAAGAGATGATTAAACAGAACTCTTAGATAATCCTGGGAATATATTTAATGCAAATTAATTTAATACAAAACACATCTCCTAACTCTTTGTTATTATTCAAATATTTACAGAATCATCTCAGCTACTGCGAGAAAATGAGAAACTGAAGGAACAGCGACTGTGTAAAATCTGCATGGATGCTGAATCTAATATTGTTCTTCTTCCTTGTGGCCATCTTGTTTCATGTGGTTTATGTGCCCCTGTTTTAACAAAGTGTCCGATGTGTCGTAAAGCAGTGCGTGGAAGCGTAAAGACTTATTTGTGATAAACGAGCGTTTGGGATGTAACAAAGTACATGAATTATTTGTCAACTTAAATCAACATTGATGTTGTGATCTTACCGGGACAAGATGGGCCTCTGATATCCAATATTTAATATAAAATACGCATTTTACCGTACGCGAATCATGTACCATACTGCGTTTCAACGCCATTTGTAACAAGGGACTCTAAGAACAGGGCTAGACATATTCCACAAGTTATGTCAAACTGTGACAGCATGATATCCTATCTGGAGAGCTTGTGCAATAAATATTATTGGAATAGACTGGAATAACCAGACGCTAAAGATTGGCATTCGATTGAGACTTATGTCGTATTTCGCCGAACATAACAGATTAAAAATTACAGTAAAAACAGAATCGACTAAATGTAAATCAGTTGATATACATTCATATTTCATTATATTATATGTGCGACCCAATTGTGTCACTTTCTAAGACCCAAATATTAGCGTTTTAGTTCCTTTAGCGTTTATCTTTATCTGGTTCCGTGTTATGGCATTAATGGTGGATAAGATAAGATAAGATAAGATAAGATAAAATAAGATTTCATTGTATCATAACACCCATTGCAGGCCGCATACAATTCATATACATGACATAAGGAACATAAAATAAATATCAATATACACATATATTTATAAGAATACGAAACATGAAATACAGGTTCTTGTTAAAAGTGAAAATTAATATCATAAACAATATTTCAAAATATATTATGTTAAAAATCTCCCTTATATCATCTGAATATGAACTCAATACATGCTGTGACTTTATCTTCAAATGTTTGTGTGTGTGGTAGTTAAAAAGTGTTTAACAAAAGCATTCCCAGTTGTGACCCAGACGTGTTGATTAAAAGATATTAAACTAGTTTACTTCGCCTGTAGACTGATAATATGTGACAATATGCCACACGGTGGGACATTAAATTGGATAGTGACAGAATAAATGAATGGTCAAATTTAAATAGGAACATTATTAGCCCACTTTGAATGCATGTGCAATTGGCTGATTGTTTGAATATAGTTATTGTAAAAAGTGTACAAGATTCCTTTGTTTTATTACTTAACATGTTAAAATTTTGGGGAGAGGAATTAGAGGCTTGTTTAGAAAAGAAAACAAAATTGGATATGTGACTAAAATTACAGCAGCAAAACTAAGTTTATAAAACATAAAAGATCTGCCTTGGCTATTTTGTCCAACCAGGAACATGGCTACATACTCACAGGCCAACATTTAAGAATTTATTATTACATTGTACTATCATCCAAGTTATTGCCAATAAAAACTTTTATTTTTTTTATTATATTCCTATTGGCTTGTAATTTGTATCGTCTTACCACGTGTCAATGTGGCGCCTTATATTTTCATCCAGTTTGTTTGAGATTGGAATATCCCTGTCCTTATTGTAATATCCCTATTCTTAACTTGTCTACGATATCCCCCTAGGTGGGAGTGGACGTTAAACCCAGATACCTCCCCTCCCCCTATTCTAATGGTCACACACGCGAGTAGAAACGTTGAAGCCAGCTGTAGGGATGGGTAACAGTTATTCCCCTCTTCTGTATACACTGCTAAGCTGGTATTATTTTTTAAAAAAATCAGCTGCAAGTTATCATATTCCAAATTCTCAACCAATCAAATAGCTCATCCCTGCTAAGCCTTAGTGAAAAATGCGCATGACCGAACACTGTACGTCAAGGCATTCACCTACTGGGATCAGTGCATACACCTAATAGACAGGCTAAATCTATTTGTTAAGGCCGGCTAATTTTCGTCAAGGTCGCTGAGATGTAGTACGGTTAGGGCTCCTGATTGTTGGCGAGATTGTAGGTTAGGGTTAGGGTTGTGATTAGCGCTCGTCTTGTTTACATCTCGTGACGTTTGACCAAACTTGAAGTTGGCCTTATCAAATAGATTTAACCCTAATAGACATCCAGAGTTGGATATGCTAGCTCAGTTAGGAGGACTCACTGTGTCCCAAATTTTCGATAAATCAGACTGAAAGTCGTTACATAGGCTAAGCAGAAATGGAAATGCCCGGAAAAAAGTACCCCCCCCCCCATGAAATAAAATTAGATGAGGTTTAACGTCCTACTGTCCTGCTCCGATTGGGCTATTGAAGACGGATCCCAGTAAACGAAGTGACGTAAACTTTACGTAAACTTTACGTAAAAATGGTCAGTCAGTTTACCATCATTTTGCTCGTTATTTTAACGTACAGTTTACGTCATAAAATGACGTAAAACTAACGTAAAGTTTACGTCATTTTTACGTAAAGTTTACGTCATTTTCTGACGTAAATCTAACGTAAAGTTTACGTCATTTTCTGACGTAAATCTAACGTAAATTTTGCGTAAAGTTTACGTCACTTACGTTAGATTTACGTCAGAAAATGACGTTAACTTTACGTTAGATTTACGTAAAAATGGTCAGTCAGTTTACCATCATTTTGCTCGTTATTTTAACGATAAGTTTACGTCAGGAAATGACGTTAAACTAACGTAAAGTTTACATCATTTTTACGTTACATTTACGTCATTTTCTGACGTAAATCTAACGTAAAGTTTACGTCATTTTCTGACGTAAATCTAACGTAAATTTTGTGTAAAGTTTACGTCACTTACGTTAGATTTACGTCAGAAAATGACGTAAACTTTATGTTAGATTTACATCAGAAAATGACGTAAATGTAATGTAAAAATAACATAATAACATAACCATTGTGATGGAAACATAACCATTTAAATGTTATACAGTAATCCAATAACTAAAAGATATACACTCAATAGTGTTTTCAAATCCCTTCCCACTCAACGAACTTCGGCACTTAACACATGGTTCAATTTTAATTAGAGGACCTGGGAAAAAAACACATGACATTGGACAGACGACCCTACTCCTTGTCAGGTAGAACTAGGGAACTGGAACCATGCTAGTTGACTCAATGCCACCCTTATGATGTAACCCACAAATGCTAAAAATTTGGGTATTCCTTTTTCAAACTCAATTACAACAAATACAAGTTAATAAACTATCGAAATTTTATTTAGAAAATAGATATAAAAAATATATTTTAAAGTATAACAGTACTCATACATATACATGAAATGGTGATAATTGAAAAAAATGGTTACAACAAAAAGTCTATATAGCACTATTAAAAAGTAAGATTTATTTTCTTTTAGTTTATGAAAATAGATTAGTCAACATATATAACAAGAATACAAGCACTGTGCAGATGAAAATGAAATGAAATGGGGTTTAACATCTTGGGCTAATGAAGACAGGCATACGCCGTACAGTGTGTGCGGGAAATTTTGCTCAGACAGCATCGCTACGGCCTACAAATCCCAACTGCGAAGGGATCTTTTACATGCACGTCAATGTGTACCTAGGACCTTGGGTTTTCATCCCATCCGACATCACTGACAAGAAGGAAACCACGCCAGAAAATGTGGACGAACTTTCTCTGCCAACGCAGGGATCGAACACTATAGACATGGTGAACATATTTTTTTTATAACATTAAAGGACAATATTCGTTCCAGTCATTATCACACAATGTGATAGAACTGGTTGTACATGTTCCAAATATTATTTTATCACAAACATCATTACTATGATAGATGCTTAAACAATGTTTCATCCATCGGTAGTGAGGAACACCAAAGTGGGGGGGGGGACATGGAGTGATACCGAAACAAGCCAAAGGCTTATATAAACAGGCCTCCCAAAAGCAAGATACAAAGATAGTAAGCTGGCACTGCCAGGCAGGATACGGCCACATTTTCGAGAGATGGATAGAGAACAAGCAAAACCGAAAGTGATTTAAGTTACATCAAAATCGAAATTAAAATTGTGACCTCTACAAGGTCCACAACCTTGATATATACTATTTTTTAACAGTATTCGCGTACAAATAGCAGCCATTTTGTATGGTAATTTTAGTCCTATTTTCCCGAAATTTAATCTCAACCTTCCTTAGCTTGTAACGGTGATATAATCAAACGATTTTTTAAATCAGATAATAATTGTGACCTCCAGAGGGACCACAAGCTAAACGAAGGTGATTTTGCGTATAATTAGGGGCCATAATTCAGAAAGTTACGATCCGATATGCACAAATATCGAAAGGAACCAAGATCTTTGGGTAATATCCATGCATTTCAAGTTTCATCAAAATCGAATTAAAATTGTGACCTCTACAGGGTCGACGACCTTGATATACCATTTTTCAACAGTATTCGCATACGAACGGGGCCATTTTGTATGGAAATTTTGGTCCGATTTTTCCGCAATTCGAACTCAACCTTCCTTAGGGTGTAACGGTGATATAATCAAACGATTTTTTAAATCGGATAATAATTGTGACCTCTAGAGGAACCACAAGCTAAACAAAGGCGATTTTGCGTATGATCAGGGGCCATAATTCAGGAAGTTACAATCCGATACGCGCAAATATCGAAAGGAACCAAGATCTTTGGGTTATATCCATGCATTTCAAGTTTCATTAAAATCAAATTAAAATTGTGACCTCTACAGGGTCCACAACATTGATATACCATTTTTTAACAGTATTCGCGTACGAACAGCGGCCATTTTGTATGGTAATGTTAGTCTGATTTTTCCGAAATTCGAACTCAACCTTCTTTAGGGTGTAACGATGATATAATCAAACGATTTTCTAAATCAGATAATAATTGTGACCTCAAGAGGGACCACAAGCTAAACAAAGGCGATTTTGCGTATAATCAGGGGCCATAATTCAGGAAGTTTCGATCTGATATGCGCAAATATTGAAAGGAACCAAGATGTATGGGTTATAACCATGCATTTCCAGTTTCATCAAAATTGAATCAAAATTGTGACCTCTACAGGGTCCACAACGTTGATATACCATTTTTTAACAGTATTCGCGTACGAACAGTGGCCATTTTGTATGGTAATTTTGGTCCGATTTTTCCGAAATTCGAACTCAACCTTCCTTAGGGTGTAACGGTGATATAATCGAACGGTTTTTCAAATCGGATAATAATTGTGACCTCCATAGGACCAAAAGCTAAAATAGGTGATTTTTCGGACAATCAGGGGCCATAATTCAAGAAATTACATTCCGATAGGCGCACATATCGAAAGAAACCAAGATCTGTGGGTTATAAACATGCATGTTCAAAATTGTGACCTCTATAGCGTCCACAAGCTAAAAACGTGATTTTTCATACAATCAGGGGCCATAGCCCATGAAGTTTTGGTCCGATACATGCCAATATCAAAAGCAGCCGAGATCTTTTGGGGATAAACCTATATTTCAAGTTTCGTCAAAATCGGACAAGAATTGTGACCTGTAGAGAGTCCACAAACAATTGTGGACGGACGGACGTCCAGACGGACGGACGGACGGACAGGGGCGACGACATGATACGTCCACATGAAAATGTGGGCGTATAAAAATGACATAAACATAACATATTATAACTATCAATATACATGTATATGGAGTGTTAAAGTACATATTATAGAGTAAGGTTACGGGAAGAATATAATAAAGTTTTAGCTATCATCGGGACCAAGAACGGGTCAATACTCAACTGCTGAGTTTTAGTTCGGTATCTCAAAATCATGGGCCGCTATTGTAACGTATAACCGATGTTGATGGACAGGCGGGAGAAGCAGGGTTTCCATGTACAAAGGACGCCGAAAGGACTGAGTAACATCCATAATAAGACTAAATTTTTACAGTGCAGTTTTTTGAGTGGATAATTTTTAATTATTAAATTTCAAAGCGCTTGGATAATTTAATAAAATCATGGACAGCACATCTGATAAATGTTCTTTCGATCATGAGGCCTGTCAATGAGTTCAGTGACATGGTTTCAATCCCAAGTCGGTATGTGACAAGTATAATTGTGTACATCATATGATACATTTGTAAGTAGTCGTCTAATTTCCTTCTTCTTCTATCTATGGAGTTAACGTCCACTTCACTCGAGGGTGATATCGTTGACAATTCTAGCTTCCATGTACAAAGCCCTTATAAACCTGTTTATAACTTCCTCAATGGTGCTCAAATGTAGCATCTGTAAAAAAAAAAGCAACTTTAATATTCCAAAATTATAATAAAAATGAAATTAGTTTTAACATACTTAACTACACCAATGTGTAGGGGGCTACAAAATAACTATGGATTTTCACAAAAGAACGTATTGTTTTTTTTTATCTTATTTATTGATAGTATTAGTCTATTATCTTACAGAAGTCAGTTGATTTTACCGTTTTGGTAAATCGTGCATTCTACATAATAAATGGCGCAAAAATACAAACGAAATATTCTGTTTATGAATCGCAAAATTCTACATCAAAATAGTACTGAATCGTTACGATTTTGTGTCACATGTTGTGACAAATGATTCCTTTCGAATAATAAATAACAATTGCGTTGAAAAAATAGATAATAAGGACAAAGAAATAGTTTTACAACAGACGTACTATGATTATGAACTATCACGTATCTCACTACTATCTGTGTGGATGTACTTTCGAATCGCTGAATTTGTAGTCTTAGTAGACTCAGTATGCATGTATATCAGCAGTCGGAGATATAAGAAGGAACTTACTTTCAAACACAATTTTTTCAATTTAACTCGTATAATCTATCGTACTCTCTCGTGTGTAATCCAAATAGCTGTAAATTGTACATTTCTAATATCCACAAAAGGCGCCATCTTGTTGAATTAACCTTCCCAGCATACCTGGTTTCCGGGTTGTGAAAAATTGTGAATTTGTGTACGTAAAATAATCTGAATTAGAATACCTTAGTAATCAATGTGTACAATGTATGGAAAAAGACAACAAACTTAGTCCACCTAACATTGAAATCCGTTAATACAAATAACATTTAATAATTTATCGATATAGACTGTAATTTGTCTCCCGTGACCTTGACCCCCTAGCCATGATGATGGCGCAATATATACGTACATTTATGAACACGGAGTCTATGAGACTATCAACTTTATAGTTTATACGGACTTCAATGTAGGCCTAGGCTATAACTACGTAATATTTTAGGACTATAACTAGTAAAATTGAAGAAACTATTATTTGATTTCAGAGGCCCTTTTTAAGCATGCACATATTATACATACATGTACGTAAAAAGCCCTATTCGGATCATGATGCAGATAGTTTTTGTTGAAATAGATCGACTACAGGCATCATTTTATTCAATTGTATCAAATTAAATAATCCCGATTTTTAAATAATATATCCATTACGAATATATAGGTCTCTAGGCTAGCATTAAGTTATGGGAATTGCTTTAAATTTTACTTTCCCAGACTTGAATTTATGTAGGTCAAACTACAACATATAGTTGTTCAACACATTCAAACGTGTGATAGATTCTGCTATAAATTGTACACACACAATTAAATAATATCTAAATTTCTATAAATTTTGAACGAATTTAAATTGGTTTGAAATGCCACACTTAAAGGAGCACAGTCTCTATAAATTATACCTTAAATTTTATGTCTGGAGCCAGTCTTGCATCATTCTTTGTTTCTATCATCAATGAATTGGAATAAAAATTGAAAGAGAGAAATTGGGTTTAAAGTCCACTTGCCACAATTAAACGTGGGGTGGGTCTTATAGTTATGGTTCAATTTTTTTTTAATAATTCAGTTTAGCGTAGTGATTTTTAGCAGCGAAAGAAAATCATGCAGATGACCCGCAGTTGGAAGCACGACGTTCGGACTCGATACAGACAACCTTTCGGACTCGGTAACCTTTCAGTCTCAGTACGACAGTTCGGACTTACTTAATCACTTGACAACAATTCGGACTCTGATTTGACTTGTTATTTTTAAAAATCTTTTTTGGCTTATTATAAATTGATTTGACGGTAATTGTGTTCTACCTTTTTTTTACAACTTATTCCAGAGTCTAAAGCTTCACTTCCCCAAGCCTGAATCGTCCAGGCCATATATTTTTGAGTCCGAAATGACATTTAATCCTGCAGTTCTGATGACATTCTGCGAATCCAAATTACAAAATTGACTGATGGATAAAATTTAAAATTTTTAAAATCTTAGAGTTGGTCTTGTGTGTAGTTTTTTGGGCATGCAGAAATGTTGCATTCCAGTCCAAATTTCTTTTCATATGTTAAATTCTTACGCCTTGTCGTAAGAAAGCCACAGCATTAGAGAAAACCCATGAGGTTGGACAGGTAAATTTGTGTTCCATGTCATGTACAAAATTAAATGGGGGTTTAATGTCCTACTGTTCTGTTCTTACTTAGCTAGTGAAGATGTTCATTTGACAGGAATATTGCATGGACAGTGACTGTACGTATGCAAAAGGAATGTTTTACATGCACACCAATAGGTACACAATCCGAACGACTATGTATGGTTTTGGATTTAACCTCATTTTCTGAAGGAGCTGTGGGGACTTAGTAAGAAAATGGCTAGCTGATGAGGGGTTTAATCTCGGTGTTGGTCGAGAAAGTTCCCCTTGTTAGTGGTGTAGGATCTGGCAAAACCAGTGTCTAGTCATTTGAATAGGACAAAAAAACAACGGGCTCACACAGTTGTACACGTACAAGAACCCTTGACTGTTGGAATTGGAAATGAGAATAGGTCATTCATTTATTCATTTTACTCTTTGTGTGTCACCTACAGACCGCAATTCTTAAAGGAGCTAAATCTCTATTCTTGGGCACTTGGAAATGAATAAAAATGGGTAGCAAGGCATGTAAAAATATAACATGAATGTATATAAATTTCTAATCGGTTAGGGGGGTTGGGATGGCCTAGTGGTCTAGAGTGCCAAGCTTCGATCTCTAGCTGGCCTGCCTCCTCTGGCTTGCTGCTGTGGTTTCGAGTCATGGAGTTAGCATGTGTGGCATGAAGATAGGTGCGCCTTATCAACCCTGTGGGTTTCCTCCCGGCACTCCGGTTTCCTCCCACTGCTAAAGACCCCTACATGCAAGCGAATTTTTGAAATAAAACTTTAAAAAAACATGTTAGTCCCAAAATGACCTAGTTGTGTTGAGTGGGTGCTAAACCCCATTTCTCTCTTTCTCTAATCGGTTATGTTCTGTGAAATATGCGATAAGTCTGAATTGACGTCTGATTATTCCAGCCTACAACAATAGTATTCTCCTGTGGGTTATGTTTAGCCTGGTTCATTGAGTTGCTTCATTACAAAGGACTCACAAAATCTTTCCTGCAGCCACACTCATTTTGATGTGTGTCTATAAACCCATTTCTTCTTTGTATGTCTGTGCACCTTACTTCTGCACCTAACCTAGCTGGACTAATTGAAGACAGTCATACAGTGTGCTATGAGGGAAATTTTTGCCCGGGCAGCAACTGAATTCCAACTGCCAAGGGATCTTTTACGTGCACGCCAATGTGTACACAGGACATTGGTTTTTCATCCCATCCGAATGCATGCTGTTCTGACTTAGCTAATGAAGATGTTCATTTGACAGGAATATTGCCTCGACAGTGACTGTTCTTACAGGCAAAAGGAATGTTTTACATGCACGCCAATAGGTATACAATCCGAACAACTATGTACGGTTTCGGATTTAACCTCATTTTCTGAAGGAGCTGGTTTTGCCAGATCCTACACCACTAACAAGGGGAACTTTCTCGACCAACACCGAGATTGAACCCCTCATTTGCTAGCCATTTTGTTTTGATGTCTTAGTAACAAAATGGCTAGCAAATGAGGGGTTCAATCTCGGTGTTGGTCGAGAAAGTTCCCCTTGTTAGTGGTGTAGGATCTGGCAAAACCAGTGTCTAGTCATTCGAATAGGACAAAAAAAAAATATCTTGTGCTCACATTGCATGTACACGCAAAAGAACCCTTGAGAGTTGGAATTGGAAATGAGAATAGGTCATTTATTTATTCATTTTTCTCTTTGTGTGTCACCTACAGACCGCGATTCTTAAAGGAGCTAAATCTCTATTCTTGGGCACTTTGAAATGCATACAAATGGGTAGCCATGCATGTAAAAATATAACTTGAATGTATAAACTGAATTACATTCAATCATTTACGTTTTTACAGTAACTTCTAATCAGTTATGTTTGGCGGAATACATGTATGCGAAAAGTCCAAATTGAATTGGCGTCTGATTATTCCAGCCTACAACAATAGTATTCTCCTGTGGGTTATGTTTAGGCTTGTTCATTGAGTCACTTCATTACAAAGGACACACAAAATCTTTCCTGCAGCCACACCCAATTTGATGTCTACAAACCCATTTCTTCTTTGTGTGTCTGTGCCCCTTTCTTCTGCACCGAACCCGGGCTAATTGAAGACGGGCATACACCATACAGTGTGGTATAAGGGAAATTTTTGCCCGGGCAGCAACTAAATTCCAACTGCCAAGGGATCTTTTACATGCACGCCAATGTGTACACAGGACATCGGTTTTTCATCCCATCCGAACGACTAGGCAGCTGTCCTTGTCAGGCCCTCCGTCTGCATCACTGACAAAGGAAACCACGCCGGAAAATCAACTTGAACTTTCTCGGACAATGCAGGGATCAAACATCCGAACTCCAGGTTTAGCGTCTGAATTGATTGTCTCGGAACTTGGTAAACTTATTGCTTAAGCATCTATTGATTTTTGATGCATGATTCGCACCCCTTGAACGGGCACACACACTTTTTTGTTAAAATCTTGTCTGTATTAACAGATTTTGTTCCATTTCGACATGGTCCACCCAGGTTGTACCTATTTATATTGGTCTATGTCCAATCCCACAAAGAAGTGGGCCATGTCCAATTTTTGTGCTTCTAATCTGCAGACTGCAAATCTGAATGGATCATCTTGTTTTACGTTATATTTACTAATGTTATATTTACGTTAGAAAACTAACGTTAGATTTACGTTAGAAAACAAACGTTAGATTTACGTTAGAAAACTAACGTTAGATTTACGTTAGAAAACTAACGTTAGATTTACGTTAGAAAACTAACGTTAGATTTACGTTAGAAAACTAACGTTAGATTTACGTTAGAAAACTAACCATAAACTAACGGTTAGAAACCAGACATAAAATTTACGTTAGATTAACGTTAGAATTATCACCATGGATCATCTTGTTTTACGTTATATTTACTAATGTTATATTTACGTTAGAAACTTAACGTTATATTTACGTAAGAAAACTAACGTTATATTTACGTTAGGAAACTAACGTTAGATTTACGTTAGAAAATTAACGTTAGATTTACGTTAGAAAACTAACGTTAGATTTACGTTAAAAAACTAACCATAAACTAACGGTTAGAAACCTGACGTAAAATTTACGTTAGATTAACGTTAGAATTATCACCAATAATACATATTTAATTATTATGACTGAATTCCTACTATTTATCAATTGTTATAATGTGCACACACTGGTATGGTTATTTAATCCAGAAGTATTGAAGCGAAAAAAAATGGTTATATAACCGTCATAAAATTTACGTTAGATTTACGTCATTTTCTGACGTAAAAGTAACCATAACCATTCTGACGTAAAAGTAACGTAAATTTAACCATACAATTTTACCATTATTGGACGCTAACCTAAATCTAACCATAATGACGTAAAAGTAACGTAAATCTAACGATCCATGTTAACTGGGATATTCGCGCAGTGTGCTATGAAGGAAATTGTGCCCTGGCTAGCGGCACTATTGCTTACTCTCATATCGAATTCCAACTGCCAAGGTATCTTTTACGTGCACGCCATTGTATAAACGGGACCCATCGGAACGATTGGGCAGCTGTTCTTGCCAGGACCTCCGTCCCGCGCCACTGACAAGGGGAAACCACGTCGGGTAGAGAAACAAGAAATAGTCTAATATAGCCTTATAATATATAAGTTTTGGCCACCTGAAATGCATGCAGACGTTGGAGGAGAGTCGAGGGGGCAATAAATGATATGGCCTAACAAAATCCTGTTTAAATTCATGTGAGTCGATTACTATCTCGCGGCGCCGCTGTCTGATTTGGAGGGATTGGGTGTGGTTAGGTTTTGCTGTCTGTCTAATATAAATTCCTTGAATTTTACACGGGTACACAAATTTACCCAAATCCTTCATCATTGCAATTCACCATACCATGATAATATTTTACATCTGTACTACAATAATATACTGTCCTTCATATTGAACATATCAAAAATTCCCCTCTAACTTTTCATTTCTTGCAATACATAAATTTTATTATTTATATATTAGGGTAATGCAAAATGTAAGTAAATATATATAGGCCTACATAGACGGATTCCAATTTTATTCAAAGTGAATTCCGCTGCTCATAAGTAAATTTTGGTACTACTTAAACTCATACTCCTCGCAGCGTTTCGTTTAATTAGGGATTTCTCGGGCCATTGCTTCAGGAATAAGACTTAAACTTTACAGTAACATTTCTAAAATAAATCAGAAACGTTGTATTCTATATCTGAAAAGAAATTTTATATATTGTGGGGAGTGGTAAAAATAGAAATTTGAGGCTGGTTGGTTTTCCTACATTTACAGTTACTCCCCTTTGGTCATTCATTCGTGTTGTGAAAGCACGAAAGTTAATAGCACCTGCTACTGACGAGGGTGTAAACATTACCTAATCGTTTACATTTATATAAACGGAAAACCAAATCACTTGTCATGTCAAAGAGCTTCGTTGAACGTCCAAAAATTCCTTCCATGACCGATATTGCTAAAGACCTAGAAGAGGCACCTACTGATGACGTTGTTTTGCAAAAATTAAATTTTGTATCATCCCATATTGCCAGTAAGAAAGTTAAATATTAATATAAATATAGACTATATACATTTATGATCATAAATAGCATTATATTGGTAGGGTTCGTTGAGTTTGCAAAAATTCCTTCCATGACCAATACTGCTGAAGACTTCAAATTGACAAAGAAGGGGCACCTACTGATGACATTGCAGCATTGCTTTGCAAAAATCTAACAGATTCTTAATCTTTTGAATTTGGGTGGAAGCATTACCCAGACAGCACACCATATTTGGCCCAGATCTGGCCCAGATCAGGTAACATCTGGCAAAATGATTGGGCCAGATATGGCATGCCACACGTGGGCCAGATCTGGCAGACGTGGGCCAGACGTGGCCCAATCAGAGCCAGATCTGGCCCAGATTCGCTAATGCACACGCTCGCCTTGCATGGCCCAGATCTGGCAGGCTTTGGCAAAGATATGGCATGCCACATGTGGGCCAGAGATGGCACAATTGGCCCTTGTCTGGGCCATCACTGGCCCAAATGTGGCCCACAGATGAAATTCATGCCATGCCAGATGTGGGCCAAAGACGGCAACCCGCTATTCCCTGTCCAAATAGAAGGTCGGTCCACCAGCTAGTCCAGTGGCTTGGTTGCGAAACCCTGCTTGCATGTGACAAGGAGTAGGGTAGCCTGTCCAACTTCGTCAGTTATCTCTGGGACCTATATTGAAATAGGGTTAAACCATATGTTAGTCCCAAAATGATAGTAGAAATTCAGGATATCTTGCATGCAGCACAAACAACATACATTAACAACAAAAGCAAAACCTTACATAATAAAATTTATTCACCCATATAACACAGCACAGTTCTATGGATAACAGTCACTTTATTATATACACACAACGTTTTGACAAGATTTCACTGTTTAGACAAGATTTCACTGTTCGTTATAAGGCATACAAATTATCCATGTCAATATCATTCTCCCCTTCTTCCTTGTGCAGCTATATCCTCTTCCCCTTGTCTTTGTTCTACCCCCATTCAGCCAGTTTGTTTACAGCATTTTGAATTATTTTCCATTGCAACCGTGTGGTGTAGTTATTTATCACACCTGCAATAAATGCAAAAAATGTACATAAAAAAACATGTTTTTCCTTCTTTATTTCAAGCAAGACCAAAGGGGTCTGTCAATGCAAGTACCAAAGTATTAAGTCAAATAATTCTTATTTGCCAAGGCAAAAGAATAGTTAAATGAAGTTATTTAAATAATGAAATCACATAAATCTTATCTAATTTAATATTATTGAAGAGGAAGTAATAAAATGTACTTATCTTTTTATCTTTAACTAAATTCTGTGAAAATAATGCAGTCTTTACCACTGCAATGTCTTCAGTTTCTTGTTAGTACTAAATTCTATTAATTTGTTGTACACTGAATTTTACAATTTTAAATTCAGCCAATGAAACAGATTTCAAGATAGTAAATTGGCTGTTCATTGTGCTGTGTTGAAAGATTAACATGGTTGACCTGCTAGCTTCAACAAATTGTATAATCTGAGTACAGAATCTGCTATAGTAATTAAAATCTAGCTACTTTGTAGCATGATACCCAACACTCAGGCTGTGTTCTAATAAACTTTGTCTTTATTTCATTGATTTCTTTAAAGAATAATTTATTATTTTTGCTTTAAATTAAAGATTTTCATTTACTGGCTTTTGGGGGAGGGTGGGGTGAGAGGATTTCATTTATTTTATATATACAGTACATTCATCAAAAAATATTATTTTTGTAATAAAACTGATATAGAACAAGGGTATTCTACTGGAAACTAAATGTCATATTCTGACCTGAAACGTGTTGTGTTGATATTTTGAGGCATTTGGCCAGTTGGATGTGGGCCATCTCTGGCCCAGATATGGCAAACTTCTGGCATAATATTACTATTCAAATGTTTTGAATATAAAACAAAAAATTTAAAACTGTTCAACAAACTGACAAGATATTCTTAGATATCAGTTACAAAAATAAGTTTAATTCTTTAGTAGTGAGCCAATAGTTGCCAAGTGTTAGCCAAATATGGCCCACATCTGGCAACATCTGGCTGGATATGGGCCACATCTAGCCAGAGGCTGCCAGATGTGGGCCATACTTGGGCCAAAGCTGAGTGGCTGTCTGGGTAGCCAGGGTCATGAGAAGACCAAAACAAAACTAACTCTAACCAAGCTTTGCTGAAAACGGTGTGAACCTAATAGAGGCTATAGTATTTCACATATACATTTAAAATTTTGTGTGAAGCATTGTACGGCCAATTAGTAACAAGGGAACGAACCCTATTGATATTCCAGTATCTGAGACTTTCTGTTCCAAAGTTACCCCCCCCCCCTCCCATTGCAGAAATATCAAATTGGTTAACATTCAAGTTTTCCTTTCCTATAAACTTGGTGTGCAGTGGTTGTAGGGAGTATTCTGAAAATGTGTAAAAACAGTATTTTCCATGCAATTCGTCTCTTCACTACTGTCTTAAAGAGTTCCAATGACCAAATTGATTATCAACTTTAGTATTATATTTTGTTACTTTAACGTTCCTTATGCCAAATATGCTATCTCGGTTTAAAAATCATGAAATTTTTGTGACAAAATTAGACATTTGTGGTTATTGTAGGAAAGGGGTGTAACTGGTTTATAATTTTGCAGGATCAGCATCATCTGTATTAAATAGTTAGTAGCATAAAAGTGCATTAATGTGTGGGCTAGCTGGCATGGCCTACAATTTTTCAGCAATGACCAACAGATCATCATCATAACTTCCAAATGTTTCGTTATTTGAACCTGTCAAATAAGTCGCCCGTATATTGCTGTCAGAGTTATCGCCCTTGATCACTTCCAAAAATCTTGTGGACACTCTAGAGGCTAAAGTTAATATTCGATTGACTTACGATTTATACAGTGTTTAAGGTCATGAAACGAAGAATCCTATCGATTTTCAGCGATTTCCGATTATCACTGTCAGAGTTATGGCCCTTGATCATTTAAAAAAAATCTTGTGGACGCTGTAGAGGCTAAAGTTAATATCCGATTGACTTTAGATTTATACACAGTGTTTAAGATCATGAGACGAAGAAGCCTATTGATTTTTATTGATTTTTGATAATTGCTCTCAAGAGTAATGGCCCTTGATCACTTCCAAAAATCTTGTGGACACTTTTAGAGGCTAAAGTTAATATCCGAATGACTTTAAATTTATACACAGTGTTGTATGTCATGAGACGAACTACTATATTGAATTTCAATGAATTTTGATAACTTGAACAGTTCAATCCAGAATATTAAATGTTTCGTATACTAAACGTTAGCATGATTGAGAACTTTGTTAAAGCCAAACAAATTTGAATGATTTTCTGATAATTACATAATCAGTTGTTACTTTTAATCAGATTTTAGTGTAGTATAAATGTTCAATTACCGAAAAAAGTAAAATATGCGACAACTCTTGTTGACTTCCCGGACGATTTAGCTGCGTGGGCATATGTTTTGTTGATGGGCAACCTATCTTGTTTAAAATCATAATATTTTTGTGATAGCCATTTATAGGGAAGGGTCATAAGTCTTGTAAAATGATCATCTCCTTAATATTTTTGATCAAAATAACATATTTCGCATATGGATTGTTGGTAAAAGATAGTAAGCTGGCACTGCCAGGCAGGATACGCCCACATTTTCGAGAGATGGATAGAGGACAAGCAATACCGAAAGTGATTTTTCCTATAATCAAAGGCCATAATTCATTAAATTACAATTTGATATGCGCAAATATCGAAAAGAATCAAGATCTTTAGGTTATAAACATGCATTTCAAGTTTCATCAAAATCAAATTAAAATTGTGACCTCTACAGGGCCCACAACTTTAATATGCCATATTTTTACACTATTCGCGTACAAACGGCGGCCATTTTGTCTTGCAATTATTGTCCTATTTTCTAGAAATCCAAACCCAACCTTCCGTAGGGTGTAATGGTGATAAAGTCAAACGTTTTTTTAAAATTAAATATTAATCGTGACCTCCAGAGGGACCATAGGGGATTTTTCAGAACAATCAGGGGCCATAATTCAGGAAGTTACGATCCGATATGCGCAAATATCAAAAGCAACCAAGATCTTTTGGTTATAACCATGCATTTCAAGTAACATCAAAATCGAATTTAAATTGTGGCCTCTACAGGGTCCACAACCTTGATATACCATTTTTAACAGTATTCAGGAAGTTACGATCCGATATGCGCAAATATCGAAAGCAACCAAGATCTTTGGGTTATAACCATGCATTTCAAATAACATCAAAATCGAATTAAAATTGTGACCTCTACAGGGTCCACAACCTTGATATACCATTTTTATACGCCCACATTGAAATGTGGTCGTATATTGCCGTCGCCCCCGTCCGTCCGTCCGTCGGTCCATCCGTCGTCCACAATTGCTTGTGGACGCTCTAGAGGCCAAAGTTAATATTCGATTGACTTTAAATTTATACACAGTGTTTAAGGTCATGAGACGAAGAAGCCTATTGATTTTCAGCGATTTTCGATAATAACTGTCAGAGTTATGTCCCTTGATCACTTAAAAAAATCTTGTGGACGCTCTAGAGGCCAAAGTTAATATCCGATTCCCTTTAGATTTATACACAGTGTTGAAGGTCATGAGACGAAGAAGCCTATTGATTTTCAACGATTTCCGATAATAACTGTCCGAGTTATGGCCCTTGATCACTTCAAAATATCTTGTGGATGCTCTAGAGGCTACAATTAATAACCGATTGACTATAAATTTATACACAGTGTTTAAGGTCATGAGACGAAGAAGCCTGTTGATTTTCAGCAATTTCTGATAATTACTGTCAGAGTTATGGCCCTTGATCTCTTTGAAAAATTTTGTTGACGCTCTAGAGGCTAAAGTTAATGACCGATTGACTTTAAATTTATACACAGTGTTTAAGGTCATATAATGAAGAAGCCTATTGATTTTCAGCAATTTCTGATAATTACTGTCAGAGTTATGGCCGTTTATCACTTTAAAAAATCTTGTTGACGCTCTAGAGGCTAAAGTTAATAACCGATTGACTTTAGATTTATACACAGTGTTTAAGGTCATAAAATGAAGAAGCCTATTGATTTTCAGCAATTTCCAATAATTACTGTCAGAGTTATGGCCCTTGATCACTTCAAAAATTCTTGTGGATGCTCTAGAGGCCAAAGTTAATATCCGATTGACTTTAAATTTATACACAGTGTTTAAGGTCATGAGAAGAAGAGGCCTATTGATTTTCAGCATTTCCGATAATAACTGTCAGAGTTATGGCCCTTGATCACTTTCAAAATTTTGTGGACGCTCTAGAGGCTAAAGTTAATATCGGATTGGCTTTAAATTTATACAAATTGTTGAAGGTCATGAGACGAACAAGTATATTGAGTTTCAATGAATTTGGATAACTTGAACAGCATGGAGGAGAACTTTATCAAAGCCAAACAAATTCCAATGATTTTCTGATAATTACATAATGAGTTGTTACTTTTAATCAGATTTTAATGGATTATAAATGTTTCATTACCGAAAAAAGTAAAATATGCGACAACTCTTGTTGACTGCCCGGACGATTTAGCCGCTGTGGGCGTATGTTTCGTTGCCTGGCAACCTATGTTTAACAGTATTCGCGTACAAACGGCGGTCATTTTGTATGGCAATTTTGGTCCGATTTTCCCGAAATTCGAACTCAACTTTTCGTAGGGTGTAACGGTGATATAATCAAACGTTTTGTTCAATCAGATAATAATTGTGACCTCCCGAGGGACCACAAGCTAAAATAGGTGATTTTTCGGACAATCAGGGGCCATAATTCAGGAAAATACGTTCCGATGGGCGCAAGTATCGAAAGGAACCAAGATCTTTGGGTTATAAACATGCACATCAAGTTTCATTAAAATAAGCTCAAAATTGTGACCTCTATAGGGTCCACAAGCTAAAATCGTGATTTTTCGTACAATCCATGAAGTGTCGATCCGATACATGCCAATATCGAAAGCAGCCGAGATCTGTTGGGGATAAAGCTATATTTCAAGTTTTGTCAAAATCAGACAAGAATTGTGACCTGTAGAGGGTCCACAAACAATTGTGGACGGACATCCGGACGGACAGGGGCGACGCCATAATACGTCCACATGAAAATGTGGGCGTACAAAAAGGGGATACTCGGGTGATGACTGGGTACGCAAACCCACTTATTCTATACTTTTTGTATAGTCATCTGTTGATCGTGTGACTACGACTTAATGTCACTGATTCATCTACAATCCCCTCATCCTTAAAACCAATTATAAGAGTGTCTTCAAGCCACAGGAACTAACGTGGTTCAGTTGCCCGGTTCTCCACAGAGCATTCAAGACCACGAAAACATACTGAAGATGCAGCTGCGAACTTTCCGCTGACAGCGTAGTGATCTTTTACCCGAAAGCTTTTACTCCGAATCGTGTGTTATATTTTACAATTTGTTTACAATTTACCTCATCATATTCATATTCCATGATTTATTCTGTGTAAATTGCATGAAACTTGTCCCTGGTCTACCACATAGGCTTTTAAGGTCTGTTAAATGGCCTGTCAGCTGCAGGTGACATGGTGTAGTCTTGTATGTCCACCCTCATGGATTTTTTCTTTTCGCTCAGGCGATTTATTAAAGTAAAATTGTACCATATTTTAGTCCCAAAATGACTTAGTTTGTGTCAAATCATGTGTGGTGCAGTCCCCCTCACTTACTATTAAGTCAAATTCATTCTTACTAACAACTAAGTTGAAATATGTTAAATTTGGAAAGATGTCCATAAGCATCACCGTAACTTATGTTAATCTCAAAATGATCTAGTTTGTGTCTAGTGGATGCTAAATCTCAATTTCTCTGTTTCTTTCATGTCTAAATCACCCTTGCCTACGTTGTAAAGGTTTTCATACATATATTTCATCTGGCATATGCCATACAGTGTGCTATTAGAGAAATTTTGCCCAGGCAGCGGCGCTACAGCCTACTCTTAGATTGAATTCCAAATGCCAAGAGATCTTTTACAAACACAGAAATGTGTGAGAAATGCCAGCTCTTTATCTAATCTCCCATAATGTATCTTTAAAATAACTTTTGTTTCAACTTTTGTGTTGTAAACTAATCTTGCGTTGCAAACTATTTAATCAATTATGCATTTTTCTTCTCCCAGATGCTGCAAATAGTGAAGAAAGTGACATAGACACAGATGCTGAAAATAACAGATTGAAATTAGAGAAACTAAATGCAGAGATTAGTGAAGCATGTTCTAAAGCTCGTCAAATGGTTAAATTATGTGAAATATTACATGAAGCTCCATCTAAACTAGAGCATGAATACAAAGATTTAGAACATCAGGGACTTGAAGTGTCGAGCGCCATTGAAGATTTAAGACGTTCTTCGCAAACTGTACCTTCACCAACCACAAAACAAACCTCAAAAAAAAAGAAAGGAAAAAAATAAAAACAATAATTTTACTTATGGGTGTCGGTAATCAACATTATGTTATAGCAAGATCTAAAATATATGATGCAGTGTGCACCTTAGGCTTCACTATAATGACATCACATTAGGCCTTCACAATAATGGCGTAGAGCAGGGGTGTCAAACTTATTTCGATTTAGTGTCCACACGAACTAAAATTTTCCATTAAGTGGGCCAGAGATATATTTGAAAATCCTAAAATCAAAGCCAAACATCCTTGACATAGGCAATTATTTAGTCTGGTTTCCAAATTGTAAGATTTAATATTGAACATAATGTTCTCTTGTATTACATAAATATCTATGACATACAGTGTAGACGTCAGAGTTTGACTGAAACCCTAATAACAATAATAAATTAATTCCACCTCTAGCTTCTAAATTGACACGTCAGTTTGTTGAAATTTGTTCGACAGGCCACATTTAAACCCTTGCCAGACTCGATCTGGCCCGAAAGCTGCATGTTTCACAACCCTGGCTTAGAGAATCTGACCAAGGGATGCTGAACTACACTTATATAGTGCACAAATCTATATTATGTAGAGTTTCCAGTTATCTGATCCAGTTTTTCTGTTGGAGTATATAGTATTTGGACAATTGTAGTGGGTTACAGGGTTTTGATGACAGTAATCTATAGTGCATGGATTACTAGGTTTAGCCAGGCACTGTGACTATTGAGTATGAAAAGTGTATACATGTACCGGTATGTTAAATAAGTATGAAACACTACAATCGTTTCATTCATAAATACTGTTTATTTGGAATAAACTAACAAATCATAGTCAAGAAGCTGAGTAATAAATAGTAATTATATTTTATAGAGTTTGTCGTGTGCAGTGAATTTACTTGGAAGGAAATAAATACAGTATTATATTGGAAAATGGTGTATATGATGCACTGAAAATACCACGTAAATAAGAGTGAGAAAAATGGGATTTAACATCAACTTGATATAAACTAGGTCATTTTGGGACTTACATGTTATTTCAATAATTCGCTTGCGCTTGGGGGTCTTTAGCATTTGAAGAAACCGGAGAAAACACACGAGGTTGGACAGACAACCCTTCTCCTTGTCACGTACAACTGGGGATTCAAAACCACGCCAATGCACTCTTTTTCAGGCTTTATGATACAGCGTGCACGTGCTAACCATTGGGTCAGACAGAAAAGAACATGTTAGTGTGTAATAAAGACAACTTTTGTTGGTATCGTCACCCTGTCTGTAAAACACTTGGCTGTCAACAGAACAGAGGCAACAGTTTTTATACCCGAATACAATGGACACCATTGTACTTTGCACCTCTACCAGACCTTTTAGTTTTTACTGAACAATGAAATAAATCATTGCCACACTTATTGGCTATGTCTTGGTGAGCCTCATAAACCTTACAGTCTATCGATCACTAGTCTGCCTCCGTTCCTAATCACTACTGATACAATAAGAGTTGTCTTTCTTGCTTTTATCTTCCATTTATTTACGTTTTTCCATCTCCGGACTAGGTTAAAAAAAAGACAAGCCATGTAAATGTTTTGTTTTAAGAAAATTCCCCGTTGGATAAATCGATGATCAGCTGTGGCCACTCGTCAAACCTCGAGACATTCTGTAGGGTACCGGAATCACCGAGATTTACCGAATGCAGCTGTGGCTTGTCACCGTGTGTACACTTCCTGTCTTGCGCGTCAATAATAAAATCAAGGAATGTTATTACTTTGTGGCAAAGAACAAACCAGATTGAGGTGACATCAACAAGAGGAAATCTTGAAATGGGGATATTTTTTACGGTTTTAAAATAAGTTTTAAAAAAGAATGGGTTCGATTATATCAGGTAGGCTACTAACAGATGCCTATTCACGGGCGCGATCCCACTACTGCTGAACACGGGGACTTTTGCCTGCTGCGTTTCCGCCCTGGGCCGATTCGTCCCTCCTTAGACAACCTGGTAACTCCAAGCTCCCCTGAAGAGACCATATTGATGCCAAGCTTAGTGCGGACACCCGATCGACATAGCACACCTGAGAGCAGGAACCCCACCCTCAAACCGTTCTCCATTCCAGGCCTCCTAGTAGCTAGATTACAGGAGCACGCCACAACTCCCAGCCATTGGAATTGTGAAACTAAAGCGGGTCTTTTACATTTTGTAAATTGTAGACATATAGTCTTGATTTGTTTTGCGTTGTTTGGTAAAGATACTAATGCAAAGTTTAGTCAATGCCTGCTCCTCGCAGTGTTCCGTTGCTTCAGAAATATGAGTCAATATATAGACCTGTAAAAAGTTAATTAAACAAATCTGTTTGATCAAAATGCCCTTATTAAAACGATGAATACTGTGATTAGAATAAAAGTCAATGTGGCTGGAGTGGGATTCGAACCCACGCCTCCGAAGAGACTGGTGCCTTAAACCAGCGCCTTAGACCGCTCGGCCATCCAACCGACAAGACATCGCTGAAATAAAAATACGGTTGATTTATATTCTTTTGGTCATGGGACGAGTCACAAAGTTAGTTAATTTCAAAAGACGATTATCCTGTAAAAGGCGAACGTCACCCTCATTCTTTAATGTTGCTGTCCCATTATTTGGAAGAAACGATGTATGTAGGCCAGTGTGTTTGGATGAATTTGCAATAGAGTTGGCAATTTTTTAAGAAATCAATTAGATAGCAACTAGTATTACAGTATCACGCTTTCCAGCTATCCTGAAATTAATCCAATGGGACGACGAGCAAAAGGTTTTCTATGGCAGAGGTGGGATTCGAACCCACGCCTCCGAAGAGACTGGTGCCTAAAACCAGCGCCTTAGACCGCTCGGCCACTCTACCCGTTAAAACAATTATTGTTGTAATATAACTTATTAATACATAGTAAAATATGTTGGCTTTCGGTGTGCGCTACCCAGTGCGCATTGTCAGATTTATTGATTTATGTTTTTTCAGTTTCACTGTAGATTTTAGCAATATTTTGCGGAACCTACATTAATAATAGTATTTTGTACCATTAATAATATGTACACGCGCATTGTTATAAATAAATATTTGTTTTTAATAACACGACCAACACATCGCCACACGTCAGCAGAGTGGCGCAGTGGAAGCGTGCTGGGCCCATAACCCAGAGGTCCGTGGATCGAAACCACGCTCTGCTAATCATTTTTTTTTCTCATTTCCTATTAACAAAACCGATGTCGCAACTCGCAAATATTATAAGGTCAACGATTTTAAAATGTAGTCTAACGTTTGTCTTTCCCTGAAACTGATTTTAGCCACTATAATAATATGACTTACGTAGGGGGTCTATTTTTAGCATGGGAAGACTGGTCAATTACTTCCCCTGGTATTGGTATGGACAAAGATCACCAATGATAACCCCATTGACTTTAATGTTTATTCTCGTCTCTGAGACCGGCTCTATTTTTTCCTACATTTTCTTTGCGTAGAACGCCTTCCAACCTCTTGCTCAAAAGCACGTGCATGGGTATGGTTCAATCATGGACAACCTGAGATAAACAAATCTCGAAGTAGAGATCGTACACATGCAATTTTCTGCCCTACATTTAAAACTTACCAACCTCTTAACTCTCGCAGGTTTTAAAGGGTTTGTGTAGTGGAATGTCATCGTATTATTTTCAAGCTATTTTTCCCTGTGTGGTTTTATGAAGTGTAACTAAAAGCGGATCCAAGATACCGCCTGACCGAATAAAACATCATCATTTCGGAGTAATTCGGACTACACGTTATTAATACGAGTTGTTATCAGATTATCGAATTTCAACTGTCAAGGGATCTTTTACGTGCATGCCAATGTGTACACTGGATCTCGGTTTTTTCGTCCCACCCGAGCGACTAGACAGTTAATTGTCCTTGTCAGGCCCTCCGCTGTAGCTTTTCTGGTAGTATGATTCCGCACCACGATCTCCGGAGGTGCGCTACAAATTTTGGGGTCCGTTGTATAGGGCGGGGCGAAAAAAGACCGATAGTTGTAGTTTAAAGATGCATTCCCGGGTACAAACTTTGTGATTTGGGGATATATTTGGACTAAACACATATTTAAAGTAACCAATCTATCAAAAATTTGCTCCAATTCCCTTTAACAACTCTGTTTTCGCCGGGGATACCTATAGCTGTAAGTAAGCTAACTTCATTGTGGGAGGGTCCATATTTCAAAATGTATCTATTTACATTTACCATATTATTGAGGCCTAAATAAATTCTTAATTATTCCTGACAACTTCTTTTTACACCTTTAAATTGCAGAGTATTTTGTACGTTGACAACCCGCAATTTTCCCCAAACCGCCTAACCATTTGAGCAAGAAATAACAACTGCTCCCTGCCTGTCGGGTTGACAGTTAGTGATTCCCTGACAATATTGCCCAGTCCTTCACCCATAATCTAGTATTTTTCTAGTAAGATTGGGTGTCTATACTTTTCATAAATACACAAATTTGCCATACTTTATTGGAATAACCAGCCGATAAATACTTTGCTGGGAACCCATCTTTAAACTCTTTATTCCAACAAGAATTAAAATACCGAAGAATCAAGCCAGTTAAATAAATAATAAACCGGATGACAACATGATGATGTGATTATTACCATAGGTGCCGACTAGGCGGTGATCAGGAGGTGTAGCACTGCCAGGCGAAGGTGCACTTCAGATGCTAAATATGGGTGCTCTCGGGGTATAAACTGGAATAATCTTTCTCTATCGTAGGTGCACTATCAGGGCTAACTAGGTGCACCTCGGATGCTAACTATGGGTGCTCCCGGGGTATTTATATAAACTGGAATAATCTGTCTCGAACTATGTGCACTTATGATGATTACCGTACTAAGGAAACCACTATCAACCATTATTATAGGCCCAAATTCGGTGCTACTGCGTTCTATAGGATAGAGTACCCTTTTAGATGCTACAAACGAACAAGGAGGCATAACATTCAATATTCGCAGGTTACAGAGGCAAACAATAACTACATTATGCAAGAGCTATATATGCCTATTGTAAGTCTTTCTTTAGGCCTGAAATGTTATATGAACTATTAATTAGACAGCAATTAACGTATCCAGGCCATAATAAACTATCGATGTCAACGCTAGCCTGAAATATTTGTAAGATTATGATCCGATTTGCTGCATAATTTTCCTTCTCGATTTAACGATTAAATAGATGATCGACCATAATGTATCTTTAAATAAAGGATTAAAAATTGCTAAATTTCTGTCATTTGCTATGCACAATACTCGGAAAAGCTCAAATTAGTCAAATGGAAGGTTTTTCCAGAGCCATGATGAGCTAGTCGGGCTTATATTCTAAATCAGATCAATGTTACATTTAGGCTTGGTTAAAACTAAGTCTAATCATAAATTATCGTTTCTTACCGAAATTCTGAAAATTTCCACAAAGAAGAAAAAAAAACACTTCCTCCACCAATGAATGCTACGGCGTACTGACAAAGGTTACTAAGGCCACGAACACTGGCGGTCGGGCTTTTGACCACTTAGAATCCGTCTTTCAAGGTACTTAGGCGTTATGCGCGGGAATGCTAACGTCACGGGACGAAGAAAGGGTTGGAAGCATAAGCCTTTAGATGGCGCTACGAGCAGGGCCACGAGTAGGAGGGAACGGAACTGTTACACCGTACTGCATCACTGATGAACTTTCTCGGCCAATGCAAGGATCGAACACCTGACCTCCAGCCCCCCCCCCCCCGTTATCAGATAATGGGATATTTTTAAATCAGTTTGGATAATTAGATATTGTGGTCAACAGTGTCTGCTATTGAAGACAGTTGTAACAGTACAAGTAATCCACAGGCTTGGCAGTGGCGGATTAAGCTCCACCAAGACCTGAGGCGCAGTTGCTGGAGGGCCTATTTAAAATGGCATGGGCCGAATTACTTTCGGGTCAGGGCCTATGTTGATTCCCGTTGGGCCCAAATCACACCCCCTAACATTCATTGTCTATGCGTTTTTAATCGTATCAGACAAGTCTAAAAAAAATTTTTTTTACAAAATCTTTGGGCCTGAGTCTGCAGCCTCATCGGCCTCGCTGATAATCCGCTACTGAGGCTTGGCTATCTATAATTATCAAGATATATCTTGAGCTTTTAATAAGAGTGAGTCTCTTGTTGAATAAAATTACTATTCTACAATACCACTTTTCAAAACATCTGATAAAAAGCATAATTAAGATCCACATCGGTCTACAGTTCTTGTTCAGATTCGGATCATGGGGTGATGTTTGTTTGTGTGGCACCAGCAACTTTGAAACGTCCTGGGAATGTCGATTCTTTCAAAGGAGATTTTACTGATTCTATCATGCCTATTTTATTATCTTATGTCAAGTTTGTTGTTATATAATACAGTGTGTTTAGTAATATTTAATTGATAAACAATTTTCAATCAATTTATATCATTGTACAATTCCAGTGGCAAAGACATGAATGGGTAAGAGTGATATTTTGGATTTCCTTGATAAATGTTCATGGTTTTTTTTAAAATATTCATTGAAACTGTCAACACAGTTTCGCCCATGTCTGTATGTCGTGGTGTTTGGAATATCGGATATAAATCGTTGTGGGTATCACCAAGTATGTTGAGAATGTCGCCCAATGATTTTGGTGCTGGTAACTCCTGGGCCCGTAACATTCTGTATGTCGAACTAAGATAAGGTTCCTCCTCCACTGTGGAATGTTTATAGCTGTTACAACGAAAATAGTAATTAGGATCCAATTCGGTACCTTCCTCGATCGTGTGAATCTGAGTTCCTGCGTTTGGATGCCCTGGAGCATCCCAAGATTGTTCTGTGTTTCGAATGGAGGATATATTAGCGCAAAATCCAGAAGCCATTCCGTGACCTGCATTTCTTGCTATTGTTATAGCACTATCCATACCAGTCATGCACATCAAAGATCTACTCACAAAATAGCGTGGCGGTGCTCCAAGAGTTACAAGTTTGGGATATAATGCGTCAAGTGTTATTGCAAAGCCATTCCCGTTAACAGCAAAGGCGAGACCCGGTAAGATTCCCGGGTAACAAAATGCGTAAAACCTCTCTTGTCCTTCTACGTCATCAAGTATCCGTATTGTTTTGCCAATGGATCACCATCTTCATTGTGAACTAAAAGTTTTACGTTAGGACTATTAAGGAAAATGGTGCTACAGCCATTTGCTTCAACTGGTGTTGTGTCCCTTTCCAAATGCCCTATAATTTCTGGTGATATATTTAAGAGAAATAACATCTCAAATGGAACGCCGCTACCGTCAGAAATTCCGCGCAACTCTCGACAATACTGTGGGTAGTTGCCCTCCGCGGCCTTTAAAAATATGTCATACAACTCTCTCCCCTCCTTTGTGTCGTAATAAGGTTTGGTTTTCTCACACATTAGTTTAGAGGTATTGACATATTGTCGAATATTATTGGAAAAGGTGACCCCGGTGTTGTAGCCTAAATCATAATGGATACCTGTTGTATAGAGAACTGGTAAACTTGGTGATTGTCTAGAAGCCATATTAAACTGGAATTAAATAAATAAAATGATAAATAATTGATTTACATGTAAAATTTAGATATGAGGATGTAGTAAAGGAAAGATAGATTTTATGTGATGTAATTGGTGCGGTACTATCATCACAAGCTAACTCAAAATTAACCATTTCGACCTAAATCGGTATAGTGTCGTCCGGGAGAGATGGTACTATGGTGTAGCCTACCCAATCCCTGCACTTCAAAATTGACCCATCCACCTCCTTACAACCCTATTTTATCTCGAGCCCCAACCCTCTTACCCTTTGAGATAACTTCAAGTGAAGCCAAATAACAATTCTAAGCGGAAATAATGTTTTCTTGCAGAGACCCACCCACACCACACACAAGTCAAACGCACATTCCGTGTGGTACTCTACGACTGCGTTGCTCAACCTGGTCTGTTTGAAATGTTCAGGGTCCGTGTGAAACCATATGTTTGCCATTTCTGGTATTCGGGCAATTGATAATCTTGATGCCATCTTATGTGTCGGATTGTCACTGGATTTAAATCCGATTTGCTGTTCAACGTTCATTAATGATTTAAACCGAAAATGGATAAGCGAAACTTATAATTTTTATCGTACCAGCTTAAGTAATCTACTCGAAGCAAGGCCTACAATTCAAACGCTAATATCTCGGTTCATAGTGGATCAATTGGACTGTAATTTTCAGCAAATTCCCTTTACCGTATTTAGTTTTTACTTGTTATAATGACATATAATTATATATGCCTACATTTCACTGTACAATTGTTTTTCCTTTCCGGTCTTGGTACGCGAAATTGGCGCTATTTCACTTTTCCACTTCTACCAGTTTTCGGGGTCGTGAGATTGTAATTTTTAGGCGATGTCAAGGTTGACTAGCCATGAGAGATACGTTCACGCGATAAACGCCATTTTGTTTGTTGACCGTTGAGACTCGAATAACTAAGACGGATTACAACAAACAGCGATGTAATTATTGTCAAAAAGTAAGTCATTTCGCAAAGATGTGTAACGTCAGGAACAAAATTCTAGTTACTCAGATCGATACAGAAGATTGTAGTGATATTGAAACCGAATTAACAGTGTTGACAGTAAAACATTGTACAAAGTCTCAAACATTGAATTGTGTTTTGACAATTGGTCATACAGATTAAGATTTTCTTGTAGTCACGACGGGATTTCTGATATCCGTTATTTCTAATCACACGTATATGAACAACTTCAGTGATCGTCAACTATACACGGCTTATAAATCTCTGAAATCTTAAAACAAAGCTGAAATTAAGGTGTCTGGTATAGTTTACTAGTATTTACCTGTGAAATTTAAAGGTCGCCCTACTAAACAAGTTTCTACGTAGTATCTTCTGGTGATCTAATTGGACTTGATTTGATTGGTAACCTGAACATGACAATTTGTGTTAAACCTTTGACTGGTGTTAGTCATTCTACAGAGTTTCAAGTCAACAAAATTGATTCTTTTAGTCAGTTGAAAACTGAATTTCCTGAAGTTTTTAAAAGGTATTGTTCGAGCAACAAAATTCCAGCATCGCTCATTTCTCATCGATAACGCCTCCCCAGTCTCTCAAAAAGCCAGACCAGTTACTTTAGCTCTTGAACAAGAAATAGAAGATGAAATTGTCGATTTACCCAACAAGAGGATTATTAAGAAAATCGATCACTCAAATTGGGTTTCACCGGTAGTGATTTCACGGAGAAGAATAACAAGATAAGACTTTGTGTGGATCTCCGTGCTGTTAATAAAAAAAAATTTCCCAATAAATACCAACTGCCGAAAATTGAAACTTAATTGTAAAGCTTGTTTTATAACGAAGCTTGATATGAATAATGCGCATCATCAATTACCCTCGAGTCCCACTATACAGGAACTTACAACGTTTACACCTTTTTGATTGTATCGGATTGTATCGATTTTAAACGGGTCCTTTTGGAAATAGTAGATGAAATTGTCGATTAACCCAACAAGAGGATTATTAAGAAAATCGATCACTCAAATTGGGTTTCATCGGTAGTGATTAGACTTTGTGTGGATCTCCGTGCTGTTAATAAAAAAAAAATTCCCAATAAATACCCACTGCCGAAAATTGAAACTTTATTGTAAAGCTTGTTTTATACACTACACAGGAACTTACAACGTTTACACCTTTTGGATTGTATCGATTTTAAACGGGTCCTTTTGGATTAACTGACATTCCCGGGGGATTCCACAAAATGATGGGCTTGATTCTTTCAGTTTGTCGCGGATGATATTCTGATAGTTGCTGAGACGGAAGAAGTCCATGGTCAAAGAATCAGAGAGATGATAACACTTCTTCATAAATATGGCCTTACTCTCAGTCCAAATGAGTGTTTCTTCTAAGTGCAAGAAGTGAACTGGCTAGGATTTAACATTTCGTCTAAATGAGTTCACATGCTTACAGAAAATATTGACTCTGTCCGATATATTCTACCTCCAAGCAATGTCAAAGAAATCAAGAGTGTCCTATGATTCTTTAATCATTATTCCCATTTTTTTCCCAATTTCGCTGGTGTAACAGCGTTTGTGGAATGACTTGTCATTGGCGATACAGAGTTCTCAAACATTACATGTGTTCAAATCCAAACTCAAAACTTCATTTGTTTGTTACATATTATCAGGATTAGTTATTATCTTCCATGCGCTTAGAGCATGCAATGTGGATGGAGTGAGTACAATCACAAATGAACATTATTATTATTGTTACAAATCGATCTCAATATGTCCACTTTTAACTGTTGAAGCAAGGGCCCCGATGTCATTTAATCTGACCCTGATAAACTAGAAAGATTGAAAGTCTTACCTGTACTTCTTCCATTTATGAAATTAAGGCCACCAATATCTTATGATACAACACAAACGTAATAATATGCATTGTCACGTGGCCGTTATCAAGTCTGTAATTAAATACTACCAACATCTCTAGTGATCAGTATATCTCTATTTTAATGTTTATATTGTCAATAACACGTGGAACTCAATGCACCCCACAAAAGTCCAATCCCCTGTTAACGACAGAAGCATGTCCTGGGCATAACCTCGTGGCTTCAATACCCTTTAAACATTTATTCAATCAAATCGCTATATCAACGGATGGCGGAGATTCCAATAGATTGAAATACGTTCGCCATTTTGAATTTTTTAAATATAAAATTTGAATCAAGCGAACAACATCAAATAACAAATAAATAGGATTTTATTACCATCTACTTCACAAAGTAAAATTTACTAATTCTATCAGGTCTATTTTATTATCATTTGGCAACGTTATTGTTCCATAATTCAATCAGTTTATTAACATTTAATTGATCAATAATTTTCATTCAAATTATATCATTGTACAATTCCAGTGGCAAAGACATGAATGGGTAAGGGTGATATTTTGGATTTCCTTGATAAAGATTCATGGTTTTATTTAAAATATTCATTGAAACTGTCAACACAGTTTCACTCCGGTCTGTTTCTCGTGGTGTTCTGAATATAGGATATAAACCGTGGTGGGTGTCGCCAAGTATGTGGAGTATGTCGCTCAATGATTTTGGTGCTGGTAGCTCCTTGGCCCGTAACATTCGGTTTCTTGAACTAAGATAAGTCACCTCCTCCACTGTGGAATGCTTATAGCTGTTACAACGAAAATAGTAATTAGGATCCAATTCGGTACCTTCCTCAATCGTGTGAATCTTGGTTCCTGCGTTTGGATGCCCTGGAGCAATTTCTAGCACCCAAGATTGTTCTGTGTTTCGAATGGAGGATATGTTAGCGCAAAAGCCAAAAGCCATTCCGTGACCTGCATTTCTTGCTAATTTCTTAGCACTATCGATATCAGTCATGCGCATCAAAGATCTATTCACAAAATAACGTGGTGGTGCTCCAAGTGTTACATGTTTAGGATATAATCCATCAATAGTTATTACCAAGCCATCCCCGTTAACAGCAAAGGCCGGTCCCGGTAAAATCCCAGGGTAACAAAATGCCAAAAACCTCTCTTTTCCTTCTACGTCATCAATTTGTGTGTTCAACATATATCCATATTGTTTTACCAATGGATCACAATCTTCATTGTGAACCAAAAGTTTCAAGTTAGGGCTATTAAGGAAAATGTCGCTACACCCATCTGTTTCAATTGTCGGTGTTGCATCCTTTTCCAAATGTCTTCTAGTTTCTGGTAATATATTTAAGAGAAATAACATCTCAAACGGAACGTCGCTACCGTCAGAAATTCCCCGCAGCTCTCGACAATATTGTGGGTAGCTATCCCCCGTGGCCTTTAAAAATATGTCATACCATTCTCTTCCCTCCTGTGTGTCGTAATATGGTTTGATTTTCTCACAAAAAAGTTTAGAGAAATATTGACATATTGTCGAATATTATTGGAAAAGGTGACCCCGGTGTTGTAGCCTACATCATAATGGGTACCTTTTGTATAGAGAACTGGTAAACTTGGTGATTGTCTAGAAGCCATACTAAACTGGAATTAACAAAATAAAATAATAAATAATTGACCCATAGCAGTATGTCAATGGACTTACTAAGAGGAGGTGGAAGGAATACTTACCAGCTAACTCGATTATCCAGACTCTAATCAATATTATAAGTATATTATAGACTTGGGGGTTCTAGGTAGTCGATTAAATAATCGTATTTGAGATGGACCCATCCTCCTTATAACCCCCTGGTTATCTCTTCCTCATGCCCACTGAGTTTGCTCCAAAAAAGCCAAACTTTTGCTGGAAATACCGTTTTTTGCTGGAGCAATATTGTCTAGTATTTATGACAGTCATTTACAAAAACGTTAATAATACCCCGATCTAGATTTTCTTTATGCAAGTTTTATAATATTGCTTGCTGACGGTTGCATAACATTTGCAATTTGATCGGAATATTATTAGCATTCTTGTAAATGAGTGGTAATTATACGCGTTGGTTCGTTAACCTGGGAATACGGAGTTCGATACCGGTGTTAGCCGAGAGGTTCATCTTGATTTCCGGTTTGTGTTCTCCCTTCTCATGGATGCAGGACAGGGGGCCTGGCTAGGGACAGACAACATATAGCCGTCCGGAGAGTCACGAGTACACATGTTGGTGTCCCCGTAAATAATACATTGACAGTTGGATTTGTCCAGCCAAATTTCCAGCATAACACACTGTATGACGTCTTTGACCAGTCGCGGCATAACAGTAGGACGTAAAACCAAATTTCCTTTTTTTTTCATAACGTAGACAATGTTTTGAAATCAATAATTACGCAATACCATGATACAAATACACAGATTGTGTTATTTAGAGCCCATGCCGAACATTAACCAATTGGAGGTGGCCAAGACCTTGTATAATAATAAGAGAGAATAGTTTTACTTACGCATACATATGGCGGAGACGATAACTTGATAATATAAACGTGCCTGTTATGTCATATATAATCTAGGTCGTATTATCAGCTAAATGATTTGAAATACGAAACCCCCACATATTTTCTTGGCACCATAACTACCAACCTGTTTCTTCACAGAGGTAATGTGAACACTTTTTAACTTTAGCGTGTGCATTCTTTACGCACATAGTGATGTAAACAAGTTGGAGCAGAATGGTGCCTTTTACACCTTTGCGTGCTATTTTATGCACCTATTACAAGATAAGAATTTGTTTTATACAGATACACTTCAAACACCTTTATTAATTTTTTTTGAATACTTCAAAAAAATGTTTTGATATTTACATGTAATTGTGAGCTAATTAACTCGCACCGATGTCATCCCTGTCAGTAAATGTGTTCCGTTCGAGCGAATATTCACTCAATATTAATCGAAATTGAAAATACGAATTAAAATTCCATATTGGTTCATGTCGATCAATATTGATGAAAAGTTTTATGGAAAATATTGTAGAATTGTCCATGAAATCATAAGCGATATCCACAGTTTTTCAGAAGTGTTGAGGAAATGCTATGATAGATCGACCGTCTTTCAAGAGTGTCAGTAAAACGCAGGACTGTTAAAGAAATGCTATAGAAACAGACCATCTTTTCGAAATGAATACTTCGATGGATTTTTTTAAACACTTCATTGTTTCTAAAGTGTCTTTGGGAGTGGTTCTAAACTGATCACTTTGCTTGAAGCGTTCTTTCCGAAGAAGTGTACACTTCAGTGACTTCACTTGTGTACGAGAAGGCTTTCGCTTCTTTAAGGCAGTCGTCCCACATATATTTTAGTAAATATAACCGGTAAACTACTCTTTCTCGGAAACGTTTATCGTTGTTTTGTGCAAATACCAGAGCTTGATTCCTTCTGGATTGGAATTGGCGCTAACTCAGAATTCCGCACGATGTATGTGCCAGGTGAGCCTACCTATTTACTTGTAGAAGCCATATTAAGTGTAAAAGTGGGATGTTATAAATACGATAGAAAACGCCGTTCAAAGAGAACAATATTTGAGACGCGTTAGGTCGTGCGGGTTGGATATGATGGGAGCTTTAATGCTAGGTTTCCATACGTTCGGACACATTTCTATACGATCAACAAGATTGCTACGACTGGCCTCAATAATTCAAATATGATCAGACCGGATAATATCACAACGATTATTCCGAGATTAAACCACGATTTCAACCGCAGCACGAACCGTTATAGCAGAAACCCAGCATTACCTATATAGAACGCACTAAATACTGATTTTAATTTACTGATTGTAAATTTTGTACTTTTTCTGTAGTTTACAAATTAAGCAAGCAATAGGGAATTGAGTGGGTTTGAAAGCTTTATGTGGTGGAATTCTTTCGGCATATTTCCTAAGTGCATTACGTTCCTATGGCGACCATTCTTTTCGTCTACGACTTACAATAAAAACAGGTGATTCAAAGTTCATACACGAAATTTCCCAAATTCTGACCAGCACATTATAGTCGCCGTGATAACGTAAAAACGCACGTGCAGTCCCGATACACGTAGAAGACGCGTGGTAAGAACCCTATGCGAGAGCGCCGTGCGTCCGCCGATGAACGCTGTTGCCAAGTCAATAAATTTCAATAGAAACACCATAAATGCGGAGAGGTCGTGACGAGCGCGCCGTGAGAACGCGATATAATCCAACAGGTCGCAGAAGAAACGCAACTATTTTTCAAGTTTTTAATTTTTTGGGGACATTTTCTCGCGTTATGTTCACGTTTGCCGACAAACTTGTGTATCTTCTGTTCGCTGTGCGTACGAATAGAACATCTCGGTTTCGGACAACACTTTGTTAATACGAGTTTTTATCAGATAATAATATAAAGCATTTCTGTATTACAAGACGACAGTTTGGATGACATCATACATTGTTGCAACTTGAGGACAGTTGTATCTATACAAGTAATCTACAGGCTTGGCTATCACACTTTATCTTTAGCTTTTAAAGGCCCAATAACACTTGTGTTGTAACTGAATATGTCCCAATCATTATTCTGGTCAACAAATTGTACTATTTTACAATATTCACAATATTCCAATTAGATGATGATACAAAGAATTAAATATTGTTTTATGGCACGTCAGCACCAACCGGGCCATATTGCGCCAATTTCATCTTAACACATCGAATTTAAAAAATTGGAAAAATCCAACTACATGTTCATGGTTTGAAAAGCTTAGATTCAAAAATATTTTCGAACATCTAGTAGTTATAGAATCAGGCTATTTTTTCTGGACCTGTCAAGCCAGCAAGAGTGTTATTGTCCCTTTAATAAGACTGTCCCCTGTAAAATAAACTTATTGTCCTACAATATCACTTTTCAAAACATTTTGTAAGATCGATACCGGTCTACAGTTCTTGTCCAGGTGGTGATTTGTGTGTGACACTATCAACGTTGAGACGTTCTGGGAACGTCGGTTCTCTCAAAGGAGAGTCTATAGGTCGAGTAGTAATATGTACAAGGACACTAGCACCGCCTTCTTTCATGAAACATGATTTATAGATGGTTATTTAGGAGCTACATCTGTCCATTGCCGGTATTTATATTGGCCCCAAGTTATATAAATTATTATTATTGACCTTAAAAGGTATATAAATTATTATTTAGACATTCTTTCACATGACACGCCTATAATCAGTTTTTTAGACCATCGGATGAAGGGGATTTAAACATATTAAAATGCGGTCGGCATTTGATGACTTAATTTAAAAATGGAGAAGCGAAACGAAGTCTCGATTAGCAAGTATAACATTGCTACGATAATAAACAATATGCACTGCATCTGCCAACATCTTCGCTCAGAATAAAGTAATTTGAACATTTTCAATATATTAATTTTTTCATTATCTTTTTTTGAACTACCATAACGAGAACGACCTGTTGTGCTATCAAAATCTTATATACTGCATCTTTAAGAGAAGATGTCTATCGATTTGGCAAACTTGGATATTTAATCACTAGCTTAGAATTTAGCAAGCGAACAACGCAAAGCAAAAGAAATACACAAGAAGTCACCACGATCTACTTCACAATGTATGAATTCATAATGTATTTTACTAATCATATCATGCTTATTTTATTATCATTTGGCAATGTTATTGTTCCATAATTCAATCAGTTTATTCATATTTAATTTATAAACTATTATCTTCAAATTATATCATTGTACAATTCCAGTGGCAAAGGCATGAATGGGTAAGAGTGATATTTTGGATTTCCTTGATAAAGGTTCATGGTTTTATTTAAAATATCCATTAAAACTATCAACACAGTTTCACTCCGGTCTGTTTCTCGTGGTGTTCTGAATATCGGATATAAATCGTTGTGGGTATCACCAAGTATGTTGAGTATGTCGCCCAATGATTTTGGTGCTGGTAACTCCTGGGTCCGTAACATTCGGTATGTTGAACTAAGATCATGCTCCTCCTCCACTGTGGAATGCTTATAGCTGTTACAACGAAAATAGTAATTAGGATCCAATTCGGTACCTTCCTCGATCGTGTGAATCTGGGTTCCTGCGTTTGGATGCCCCGGGGCAATTTCTAGAACCCAGGATTGTTTTGTATTTCGAATGGAGGATATATTAGCGCAAAATCCAGAAGCCATTCCGTGACCTGCATTTCTTGCTATTGTTATAGCACTATCCATACCAGTCATGCACATCAAAGATCTACTCACAAAATAGCGTGGCGGTGCTCCTAGAGTTACAAGTTTGGGATATAATGCGTCAAGTGTTATTGCAAAGCCATTCCCGTTAACAGCAAAGGCGAGACCCGGTAAGATTCTCGGGTAACAAAATGCGTAAAACCTCTCTTGTCCTTCTACGTCATCAATTTTTGTGTTCAACATATATCCGTATTGTTTTGCCAATGGATCACCATCTTCATTGTGAACTAAAAGTTTTACGTTAGGACTATTAAGGAAAATGGTGCTACAGCCATTTGCTTCAACTGGTGTTGTGTCCCTTTCCAAATGCCCCTATAATTTCTGGTGATATATTTAAGAGAAATAACATCTCAAATGGAACGCCGCTACCGTCAGAAATTCCGCGCAACTCTCGACAATACTGTGGGTAGTTGCCCTCCGCGGCCTTTAAAATATGTCATACAACTCTCTCCCCTCCTTTGTGTCGTAATAAGGTTTGGTTTTCTCACACATTAGTTTAGAGGTACATGTATTGACATATTGTCGAATATTATTGGAAACGGTGACCCCGGTGTTGTAGCCTACATCATAATGGGTACCTGTTGTATAGAGAACTGGTAAACTTGGTGATTGTCTAGAAGCCATATTAAACTGGAATTAAATAAATACAATGATAAATAATTGTCTTATTAATTGCATATGAGGATATAGTAAAGGAAAAATATATTTCGTGTGATATGATTGGCACGGGGTATTTGTCAAGGAACTTGCTACGAAGGGGCGGACGGAAGTATTACCAGCTGTAGTAAAGGAAAGATAGATTTTATGTGATGTAATTGGTGCGGTACTATCATCACAAGCTAACTCAAAATTAACTATTTCGACCTAAATCGGTATAGTGTCGTCCGGGAGAGATGGTACTATGGTGTAGCCTACCCAATCCCTGCACTTAAAAATTGACCCATCCACCTCCTTACAACCCTATTTTATCTCGAGCCCCAAGCCTCTTACCCTTTGCGATAACTTTAAGTAAAGCCAAATAACAATTCTAAGCGGAAATAATGTTTTCTTGCAGAGACCCACCCACACCACACACAAGTCAAACGCACATTCCGTGTGGTACTCTACGACTGCGTTGCTCAACCTGGTCTGTTTGAAATGTTCAGGGTCCGTGTGAAACCATATGTTTGCCATTTCTGGTATTCGGGCAATTGATAATCTTGATGCCATCTTATGTGTTGGATTGTCACTGGATTTAAATCCGATTTGCTGTTCAACGTTCATTAATGATTTAAACCGAAAATGGATAAGCGAGACTTATCATTTTTATCGTACCAGCTTAAGTAATCTACTCGAAGCAAGGCCTACAATTCAAACGCTAATTTCTCGGTTCATAGTGGATCAATTGGACTGTAATTTTCAGCAAATTCCCTTTACCGTATTTAGTTTTTACTTATTATAATGACATATTATTATATATGCCTACATTTCACTGTACAATTGTTTTTCCTTTCCGGTCGTGGTACGCGAAATTGGCGCTATTTCACTTTTCCACTTCTACCAGTTTTCGGGGTCGTGAGATTGTAATTTTTAGGCGATGTGAAGGTTGACTAGCCATGAGAGATACGTTCACGCGATAAACGCCATTTTGTTTGTTGACCGTTGAGACTCGAATAACTAAGACGGATTACAACAAACAGCGATGTAATTATTGTCAAAAAGTAAGTCATTTCGCAAAGATGTGTAACGTCAGGAACAAAATTCTAGTTACCCAGATCGATACAGAAGATCGTAGTGATATTGAAACCGAATTAACAGTGTTGACAGTAAAACATTGTACAAAGTCTCAAACATTGAATTGTGTTTTGACAATTGGTCATACTGATTAAGATTTTCTTGTGGTCACGACGGGATCTCTGATATCCGTTATTTCTAATCACACGTATATGAACAACTTCAGTGATCGTCAACTATACACGGCTTATAAACCTCTGAAATCTTAAAACAAAGCTGAAATTAAGGTGTCTGGTATAGTTTACTAGTATTTACCTGTGAAATTTAAAGGTCGCCCTACTAAACAAGTTTCTACGTAGTATCTTCTGGTGATCTAATTGGACTTGATTTGATTGGTAACCTGAACATGACAATTTGTGTTAAACCTTTGACTGGTGTTAGTCATTCTACAGAGTTTCAAGTCAACAAAATTGATTCTTTTAGTCAGTTGAAAACTGAATTTCCTGAAGTTTTTACAGGTATTGTTCGAGCAACAAAATTCCAGCATCGCTCATTTCTCATCGATAACGCCTCCCCAGTCTCTCAAAAAGCCAGACCAGTTACTTTAGCTCTTGAACAAGAAATAGAAGATGAAATTGTCGATTTACCTTACAAGAGGATTATTAAGAAAATCGATCACTCAAATTGGGTTTCACGGTAGTGATTTCACGGAGAAGAATAACAAGATTAGACTTTGTGTGGATCTCCGTGCTGTTAATAAAAAAAAATTCCCAATAAATACCCACTGCCGAAAATTGAAACTTTATTGTAAAGCTTGTTTTATAACGAAGCTTGATATAAATAATGCGCATCATCAATTACCCTTGAGTCCCACTACACAGGAACTTACAACGTTTACACCTTTTGGATTGTATCGATTTTAAACGGGTCCTTTTGGATTAACTGACATTCCCGGGGGATTCCACAAAATGATGGGCTTGATTCTTTCAGTTTGTCGCGGATGATATTCTGATAGTTGCTGAGACGGAAGAAGTCTATGATCAAAGAATCAGAGAGATGATAACACGTCTTCATAAATATGGCCTTACTCTCAGTCCAAATGAGTGTTTCTTCTAAGTGCAAGAAGTGAACTGGCTAGGATTTAACATTTCGTCTAAATGAGTTCACATGCTTACAGAAAACATTGACTCTGTCCGAGATATTCTACCTCCGAGCAATGTCAAAGAAATCAAGAGTGTCCTATGATTCTTTAATCATTATTCCCATTTTTTCCCCAATTTCGCTGGTGTAACAGAGCCAATTCCTAAACTCGTTTTTGGACCGCGTTTGTGGAATGACTTGTCATTGGAGATACAGAGTTCTCAAACATTAGATGTGTTCAAATCCAAACTCAAAACTTCATTTTTTTTGTTACATATTATCAGGATTAGTTATTATCTTCCATGCGCTTAGAGCATGCAATGTGGATGGAGTGAGTACAGTCACAAATGAACATTATTATTATTGTTACAAATCGATCTCAATATGTCCACTTTTAACTGTTGAAGCAAGGGCCCCGATGTCATTTAATCTGACCCTGATAAACTAGAAGATTGAAAGTCTTACCTGTACTTCTTCCATTTATGAAATTAAGGCCACCTTTATCTTATGATACAACACAAACGTAATAATATGCATTGTCACGTGGCCGTTATCAAGTCTTTAATTAAATACTACCAACATCTCTAGTGATCAGTATATCTCTATTTTAATGTTGATATTGTCAATAACACGTGGAACTCAATGCATCTCACAAAAGTCCAATCCCCTGTTAACGACAGAAGCATGTCCTGGGCATAACCTCGTGGCTCCAATACCCTTTAAACATTTATTCAATCAAATCGCTATATCAACGGATGGCGGAGATTCCAATAGATTGAAATACGTTCGCCATTTTGAATTTTTTAAATATAAAATTTGAATCAAGCGAACAACATCAAATATCAAATAAATAGGATTTTATTACCATCTACTTCACAAAGTAAAATTTACTAATTCTATCAGGCTTATTTTATTATCATTTGGCAAGGTTATTGTTCAAAAATTCAATCAGTTTATTAACATTTAATTGATCAATAATTTTCATTCAAATTATATCATTGTACAATTCCAGTGGCAAAGACATGAATGGGTAAGAGTGATATTTTGGATTTCCTTGATAAAGGTTCATGGTTTTATTTAAAATATTCATTGAAACTGTTAACACAGTTTCACTCCGGTCTGTTTCTCGTGGTGTTCTGAATATAGGATATAAACCGTGGTGTGTGTCACCAAGTATGTGGAGTATGTCGCTCAATGATTTTGGTGCTGGTAACTCCTTGGCCCGTAACATCCGGTTTCTTGAACTAAGATAAGTCGCCTCCTCCACCGTGGAATGCTTATAGCTGTTACAACGAAAATAGTAATTAGGATCCAATTCGGTACCTTCCTCAATCGTGTGAATCTGGGTTCCTGCGTTTGGATACCCTGGAGCAATTTCTAGCACCCAAGATTGTTCTGTGTTTCGAATGGAGGATATATTAGCGCAAAAGCCAAAAGCCATTCCGTGACCTGCATTTCTTGCTAATTTCTTAGCACTATCGATATCAGTCATGCGCATCAAAGATCTATTCACAAAATAACGTGGTGGTGCTCCAAGCGTTACATGTTTAGGATATAATCCATCAATAGTTATTACCAAGCCATTCCCGTTAACAGCAAAGGCCGGTCCCGGTAAAATCCCAGGGTAACAAAATGCCAAAAACCTCTCTTTTCCTTCTACGTCATCAATTTTTGTGTTCAACATATATCCATATTGTTTTACCAATGGATCACAATCTTCATTGTGCACCAAAAGTTTTAAGTTTGGACTGTTAAGGAAAATGTCGCTACACCCATCTGCTTCAACTTTCGGTGTTGCATCCCTTTCCAAGTGCGTTCTAATTTCTGGTGATATATTTAAAAGAAATAATATCTCAAACGGAACGCCGCTACCATCAGAAATCCCCCGCAACTCTCGACAATATTGTGGGAAGCTGCACTCCGTGGCCTTTAAAAATATGTCATACAACTCTCTTCCTTCCTGTGTGTCGTAATATGGTTTGATTTTCTCACAAATTCTTTTAGAGGTATTGACATATTGTCGAATATTATTGGAAAAGGTGACCCCGGTGTTGTAGCCTACATCATAATGGGTACCTGTTGTATAGAGAACTGGTAAACTTGGTGATTGTCTCGAAGCCATATTAAACTGAAATTAAATAAATACAATGATAAATAATTGACTTATTAATTGCATATGAGGATATAGTAAAGGAAAGATATATTTCGTGTGATATGATCGGCACGGGGTATTTGTCAAGGAACTTGCTACGAAGGGGCGGACGGAAGTATTGCCAGCTAACTCGAGTATTTGATGTTAATCAGTCGCGTAGCCTGATATTAGATGGTTTACATCCTCCTATTTTATAAAGTCATAATCAAATTGTATTAAACATTTAGTATTGTATGCCATCACGGGTCCGGGTATGAGAAATCTTCCCATGACATCCTGCACATTGTAAACAGGCTTTAAGCCTAATTTTTTCACCTTTGAAAATAAAGATTTTATTATTATTATTTATTATTTTACTAGTAACAGACATTTTACAATATGGGTTGCAGTTATAACCACTAGTGTATGTAAACATTATTACATTAGGGGGTTACAAGTAACGCAATAGGTTTCAATCCATTGGCACTCCTCCCACAAAAGCTGAATCCGACCCTAGTGCAAACATTTATAAAACTAGACGAATGCACATGCATGTTTTGGACGTTAAACCCAATCTCTTTCTCTCTGTGTCTTTCTTTCTCTCTCCTTGGTATAATAACATGTGGGTTTCGGTGCATCTCATTAACTTACTACATGTATAGAATATATTCTATGTTTGATAAAACTTATGGTGCATTTTGTCACATCAGCCCCCCCCCCCCACACACACACACACCTATTGTCAACGGCGACACTGTCTACTGATACTAGAGGCGTCCATCAAAGTTGACTGGGTCCTGGAACTCGGAATTAGCATGCAGTTCTTTCAATCTTAAGTTCCAGACCATTGATCTGTGCCATGCATCGATAGCATTTATTGACGCGTGTAAACTAAAAGTACAGTATCATCTACAAGATCTCATTTCTCACAATTTCAGAAATATTCGAAATATACTTGGGTACTCAAATTCATTATTATTTGGACACATTCGGTGTTCTGCTTATGCGTACCATTCTGTATTTAGTTTAGATCATTCATTGGCTAATCCGATGACCGAAAATTTGCCTGAAGCTGATGATAATGATACGATGAGTAGTATGGTGTGCCTAGATTTTAGCAAAGCATTTGACCTTATTGGTCACATGATTATTATCGAAAAACTATATCTTTATCGTTTGATAAAATTTACAAGTATTTATTTAAGTCATATCTTGACTTGCGGAAGCGAAACGTATATTTAGGATTAGTTAACTTAATTACTACGGTCAAGTGCGAGGTCCCACAAGGGTCGATCATGGGTCCGTTCATTTTCCTTATTTTCATAAATGATCCTCCACTGAATTTTAAATCAAGTCAGCATTGTTCAAACAAAGATATTATATCCATCGCCCGAATCTCCAAAGTGATCTTCACTTGGTTGGTATATTGTGAGAAACAATGGGATGGTAGTTAACCCTACGAAAACAAAATCCGTGCAGATTTCACCAAAACACAAAAGAAATCAGTACAACCTACAAATTTTATCTCTTCCCGGTGAGAACATTGAGACGGTTACTATCGCTAATTTACACGGAATTCAAATTGACCAAGACCTTAATCGGGTAACACAGATATCAGAAATGGCTTAACAAAAAAAAAACTTCTCCTGAATAAGATAAAGATTCATTTATTCACCTTACGAGACAAGAATTGTGTTACATACTACCGATATTTGACCATTTCTTTGTTGTACATGTATCAGGAAATGCTTCCAAAAGTAGATTAATGAAATGAGGGCATCAAGAAGTGTTCACAAATTGAAACTCCGTCAACCTCTTTGTTTTCTACTCCTGGTTGCCCCCACCCACCCCTCTTATAGTCAAGCTGTCTTATTATTATAAATTCGATACTCCACTTCATCTAAATTCATATTTTGTTCCCAAAACTGATATTTTTCTTCGTTTACAGACAAGTTAATCCCGTCTTTACAAAATGCAAAAGGGAATCCATGAAACGCACTTTTCATTATTCTGCATGTTGTTTTTCTTATGGAACAGACTTTTTTGGTGTAAAAGTGTTGAGAATTTTAAGAATAAACTCAAAACATATTTAAATTCAGTACTAAAGAGACCATCATATTCAACTAGTTTTGTTTTTTGATATGTTTTTTTTATTATTATTGGGAGGGGTATCAAATTATTTATATTTAATACTGCTACTGCATTCAATCATATTTTATTTCTGAGTTATTTTATTCTTCCTTTTATTTAACATGTATATATGTGTTATAGCAAGGAGGGACTTCTAGTTTCAAACTAAATAAGTTGCCTCATTAAAATACTTGTTATTTTTATTATTTAATCCAATGAAAGATGACAATCTAATATGCAATCAATGTACCACCCTTGCGGTTAGCACCCTCCATCCCAACCCCACCCCATCCCATCTCACCTTCTCCCACACATTCTACAAGAGCTATCCTTCAAGAAAACATATCTTGAGATCTTGACATCTGCCTCCATAGTCATTTTCTTTGGTACTGCTCTAATATTGATATCTGAGTCCCCTCAGTTGAATTATGTGGTAATAAGGTGACATGGGGTTTAACCAATCTGAACGACAGACTCGCCCTACCTGCTGAGAGGTTACTCTGACACAGTGAACAGCCATGATATTCACATGACATTATCTAAACGTCACAGGTCGCGAAGTAAACAAACAAACGAAGTACAATGACTTCGACGAACAAAAAAAAAACGGCGTCATATCAGGGTTGTCTGTGCAATAACACGGACACAACTCGAGATTGAATAATAATCCCCAGAAGAAAATGAAATTTTAACAGAATTAGCAAGTTTAAACGGACATTTGACACAAGCGGGGTCCGCACTACTTTGTGCTTCGGTCGGGTCTTTTCACATATACATCGTTTCCGGCGTGGTACGCCCTTGTCAGTGGGGGGGGGCAACGTATAGCCGTTCGGATGGAACGAAAATGGTCCATTGACATTTGCATTTCGACCAAGAATAGGCAGTATCGCATAGCACAATGCGTGAAACATGACACTCTTCATTGGCCCAGTCGGAGCTGAACAGTAGGACGTTAGTTAAACCCGTCCATTTCATTTCATAACGCAAAAAATGTTTTTAACATATTTACGCAATACCATGACATAAACAGACAGATCATGTTATTTAAAGCCCATGTCTAACATCAGTCAATTGAAGGTCCTGTATTGGAGGTTCATATACATTTGGTAAAAAGAGAGAATAGTTTACTTACGCAGTGTATATTACGGTGACCACAATTTGTTATTATAAACGTGCCTGTTATCACTCATCATTATTATCAGTAAGAAGATAGATTGTACTTGGTCTATATATTAAATTTCCTTAAAGTAACTTGTTATATATATATATACAATCTAGGTCAAATTATCAGCCAAATGATTTTAAATACGAAACTCCCACTAGTAAATCTTAAACCAGATCCAAAAAAAAATATAATAAAACAAATTATTGGCAGACTGTTTTACAATGTGTTCCGTAAAAGAGCGTATATATCTGACGTTCTCATAACATCACGCGAAGCAAGCGTATTATGAAATGGTCAGGCATTGTAATAGTCAGTGCAGGGGGGCGAGGTGCTCCACACATAATTTACACAAAAACAAATATATTGACAAGATATCATACCCAGAAACCACAAACAAACAATTCAAAAATAGATCTAAAATGGAGAGAAATTGGGTTTAACGTCAACTCGACACAAACTAGGTCATTTTGGGACTAAAATATTTTTTTAAATTTTATTTTAATAATTCTAATTTAGCAGTGGGGAGAATCCGGAGGACCTTGAGAAAACCCCCGAGGCTGGACGGGCGACCCTACTCTTTGCCACGTACATCCGGGGATTCTAAACCACCCCAGTTGACTCAATGACAGGCTTTATGATACAGTGCGTGCACGCTTACGCCTGCTTAATTATTATTTTGTCGTTTGTGAATCAGCCATTTTACTAATTGCGTTTGCAATGTTTTGTAAGATATGTTTTTCTTTGTTCATAACCCATAGTATATACCACTCTTGTGTTGAATTTAAAATGTCCATTTTAAAGGGACAATATCACTCTTGCTGGCTTGACAGGTTCCGAAAAAAAAAATTAGCCTTAATCTAACTACTAGATGTTTAAGTGTCCTCCCTGTTGTGTAAATTATCCATTATAACCTATCTTACTTGTCCAGAGGTTTTGAAAATATGTTTAAATCCAAGTTGCATTTGAAAGTGCTTACGTAAGGCCTTTCAAACCATGTTACGGCATGTAGTTGAATTTTTTCAATTTTTAAAATTAGGTGTGTTAAGATGAAATTTGTATCATTTATTAATTAGAATATTGTAAAATAGTACAATTTTATGACCAGAATAAAGATTGGGACATATTACTCAGTTACAACAAGAGTGGTATTGGGGCTTTAATATTGATTATTGGGAGCCCATACTTTCACGGAAAAATAACATTAATATTGATTGAAATGGATCAATATTTGAACGCGATAGAGGCTGTAGTTTTTGACGGGTGTGTTTCAGAAATGGTTTGAAGCATTGTGGTCACGAGAGGACGAACCCCATAATGATATTCGACATTCTACGACTTTCCGTTCGGATTTATCTCCAGATCCGGAGTTACAACTGCCCCCCTCCCGACTCTACCGGAAACCTTGTATACCGGATAGAGGCTGGGCGGGGGAGAGGCAGTAGGGTGGTGAGAGGAATATTCAGCTTTCTGTAATTTTTATTCCGGCGTTACATTCCGGTGAGCGCGATAGTTGCTTTAGTTTTTAACAGATTACTTTCAAATTAGTTGTAAAGGAATTGGGGCCATTTGAGGATTAACTCCCTAGCAATACTTTCACCATAGTATAAATATAAACCTTACTTTACAGACTAATCATCTAAATTATGTCAGTAGGGAGATGTGGTATTAAGCTATTTATATTATAAGTAGAACATTTATTTTTATTTAATACATTTACGTCAAATTGACATCCTCGTTGTTATGACAAAAATTTGGAAACTATTTTGAGAATCGATACGACGCCACTTGATTCAGTGACAGGCCCTATGGTTTCACGCACACGCGTTGAACCATTAGACCACCCGACCTCCTATGTACTGATCCGAAAGGGCTAATGGTGTCGGGCATCCTAGGTTGTTTTTTTTAAATGGCCATACATTTTTTTAAAAAAAACTATTATACTAGTACTTACTGAATATAAATTAATCTACTAACTAGATTGAGTTGATTTTGAGCTATTACACTACATAATTGGAAGTGATAAACTAATCCGAATACATCCTCGGTTACCCAGTGTACACATTCCGTTCTACTCCACTATACCCTGGGTTAATCCATAGGGATTCCACGATTTCAAATTATCTGCCCTGGCTGATTGTGATATTTTTATCGTCCAATCCCAGAAAGCGTTACTTGGAAGGGAAGTAACTCTCATCTTTTTTCAACAAAGAATACCCCAACATGGCTGCCGAAGTTCGTTCTTGCACACTTTGCAAATATGTAAACAAGTTGTATGACGTAAAAAACGTCGCTAAAGGGTCTTCGGAAGACTTATTTGTAAACTGTTCTTTGATTGGCTCGTACAGTTTAACTACATTCTGATATTTTGAAATCGTGGAATCCCTATGGATTAACCCAGGGTATAGTGGAGTAGAACGGAATGTGTACACTGGGTAACCGAGGATGATCCGAATACTGTTAATAAAAAAAAACAGTATTCGATGAATATAGATTGGTCTATTAATTAGATTGAGTTGAATTTAAACTGTTATAAACTAGTACTCGATGAATATAGATTGGTCTATTAATTAGATTGAGTTGAATTTAAACTGTTATAAACTAGTACTCACTGAATAGAGATTGGTCTACTAACTAGATTGAGTTGATTTTAAACTGTTATAATAGTACTCAATGAATAGAGATTATTCTTTTAACTAAATTAAGCTGATTTTAAACTGTTATAAAAGTTCTCAGTGTAGTGAATAGTGAGTTGATTTTAAACTGCTAAATGCCACTCAATAAATATAGATTGGTCTATTAATTAGATTGAGTTAATTGAAAACTGTAGTGTTATAATAGTACTCACTGAATACAGAATAATATATTAATTAGTGAGTTGATTGGAAACTGTTATAATAGTGCTCACTGAATACAGAATAATCTATTAATTAGTAAGTTGATTGGAAACTGTTATAATAGTGCTCACTGAATACAGATTAATCTACTATCTATTATGCCCCTTTTTTTTGGCGATACACGTAAAGGCTATATAAACTGATGCAGCTGTTAACAGTCAATAATTTCAAAGAATTGTGAAACTTTAGTCAACTTTTATATTTATCCTTTACAAAACGGGTCAAACATTAAAAGAATTAAAGAATCAGCTTTATTGTGCAAATTTAAATTTGTATGTTGTAAATAGTCTTGTAAATATTTGTATATTTTGTATCTGGTGAGTTGTTTGACTCAAAGAATAAAAAAAAAACCTTGAAATTTGATATTAAACTGGAGACCTGAAAATCGACCGAGTTCATCATCCGATGCAACAAAATTTGATAACTCCGCAAAGTAATATCGTAGAACGCGCAATATCTATAGGGGTTGTCTACAATGCTTCAAGCCAAATTTGAAAGAAATCTGTTTATATAAAGATATGTATTATTCGCATAGAGCTAAAAAGCCGGTTCCGAATATGTGAGGATGGGTTAATTCAGATCGACGTTTTTTTTATCATATAGGTAACCTTTAGGATGTGCTTTCTGTATTTGGATACGTTTCCTGTCATTTGTATGGCCTGCCAGAGAATTCTAACTGTTTAATCCGACAAATTATTGTAACGATCCCTTACGATGTCGGATGTGACATGTATATCCATGACGATTTATATAGATTGACCAATCTTTTACAGTTCCAGGTTTAATGCCGGCGTTGGACTTGTCAGGGCTTCCCGTGGGGCGAAAACCGAGGTCCATCGGGTAGTCGATGGCGTTCAGGTATAATTCGACGAAGAGTAGATGGAAACGTTGCTGTCATATTTTTAGTCCGAATTTCCCAAGCGTCAGATTGACTGCAATTTCGGGAAGAAACGAAATACAAAATATCGATCGGCCAACTAGATCTGCATAAGCTAGCCAAGTAGACTACTCCCTAGATAAGTGCATGTTGTACAGCGGATTAATAGAGCGGGATCCCAGGGGGTTAACCTAGTATCAAAGCATGTATATTTAGTATCATCGAAATGTAAGTCTGCCGAGTTTCTGGCGGTGGGTGTAATATTCCACGCCCAAAATACCATGCACCCAAACTAGTCTAGATTAGCTCAAAGTGTTTTTGTGAAACCTGAAGATGTATTGTACACTGCTGTGCGAATTTCATGTGGTACACTCTTGGGCTAATCTAGACTAGATGGGGGGCATGGTATACCACCTGGGCTCCCGGTCTATAATGACAATAAGAGATAATTGACTTGTACGATATTAATAAACATTTTATATATCATAATTATAAAATTAATACAATACAGTTTTATATTTTAAAAAAAAACATCATTTGGCAAATTATGAGGTCAATAATATATTTTAGCACTATGCAAATAAAAACTTAAAGGGTTGGTAGCCTTGGGAAAAAACATACTGGAACGAATATAATTCGGTTCTTGAAACAATATTTAACAAAAAACTAAGACACGTATTTATGTTTAACAAGAAACGAATTTACCTGTTCTACTTCTAATTACCAAATACGTGTACTATATACCCGACTTGGGTTATTCGCTCAAACTGTATGATATAATACATTAAATCCCTAAAATTCCTGGTATTTGTTTACAGTCTATGCAGAGTAATAAGTTCCACATTTGTTCCTCCTCTTTTCCCCCTATAACAATTAAATTTGTAAGTAAACCACCATATTAATTGTCAACTAAAATGAAATGGGATTTTAATTTTAACACATGAATGTGTTATTTCAAATGTTATACAATAGTGTACAAGCGGCCATATTTAAAATCCCTAAACACCTGGGGCCTGTTTCACGAAATTTTAACTTAAGATACAATCCAAATTTTAGTACATACTTAAATCTGATTGGCTAAGCGCTAAAATCAATCTAATACTATCCAATCGAATTACTAAAATCGGATTTTATCTTAGTTAAAATTTCGTGAAACAGGCCCCTGGTCCCAAGTTCACAAAGCATTCTCGGACAAAAGTTAAGAATTTACTCAAAATTGTTGGACTAAACTTTTGTTGCTTAGATGTATCAAATACGTCAATAAGAAACTATGTGCAAAGTTTTGTGTTTCTGGATCAAAGATATTTCTCACAAACAGTGATTGAAAGTTTAGTTAATACTTAACTTAAGTCTTAGAATGCTTTGTGAACTTGGGGCCGGGTGCTCGGTGGAAGACATATAGATATTATCGACTTGGCATATTTAAAAACTGTCAAGTGCTAGCCGATTGTATTTCTATTGGGATTGCGAGCCGCGAGATCCCGACTTTCACAAAAGAAACAACCCGCGGAATATTTAATACATTTAGAGACATTTTAAAATGGTGGTTAGTTTTGCTGCATGTTATCAGTTATCTAATGTTTATTCGTGATTTAAATGCTCTTGTTACACGGTCGATCCGATTCAAATATCTAGGCACAATTTAATAAATGTAAATGACACTCGCATCCTTCGACACAAATGTAAGACATAATTGAAACAAGTCTGTAAACTTGTTGTGTTGTCCGAAAAGTAGAATGGCGGGAGTAGGAACTCCTTTCAAATCATCCTTAAAAAAATCTAGTTTTATTTTGAAAACAGGGACCGCGGTGGCTCGGTGAAAAAAACAATGGCTAGCTAAGCAGCTGATCTCAGGTTCACTCAAGGTGTAGGTTCGCCTTCGCGGTGATGCAGGATGCAAGGTCTGACAAAAGCCATGTCTAGTCAGGCCCAGATGAGTAGGGGGGCTAGGGTACTCTTTTTTTCAGGTTATTGCGGCCCCTGGACCCTCGCCTATAGGGACTAAGGATGGAAGCCCCCCCCCCCCCCAATCAAGAATTGCTTCCGCCGGCCTTGCTAGTTATTCGGATAGGACCAATAACCGAGGATCCGTTTACACATTGGTGTGCAGGTAAAACATTCTTTGGCAGTTAGAATTCGAAATATGAGAAGGCAGTGGCACCGCTGTCCGGGCAAAATGCCCCCCTCCCCACACACACTGTTTGGCTATGGAGGAAATTTTACTCGGGCAGCGACACTAGAATGTTCTCAAGCTAATTTGACGATTAAGTCTAGGGCAAAAATTGTCAAATTTCATTCGTGTTATTAGGCAATATAGGCCGACCAAATGCACGAATAAATCACGAATAAAGTTAACATTTTGACTCCAAAATCGCATGGATATAAGACCGCAATATAATATATACTAATAAGCTATTAATTTTTGATCTACTATGGCCAATAATAATAACTCGTAACACTAACTCTGCTCACTTGACATGAAATAGGTAATGTGTGTTGTTGCCAAGATTCTTTCATCTAGCCCTTCAAAATTTTAATACCCTATTCTCCATCAACCTAATGCAATAATTTTAGAAGTTCTCACACCCGTCTTCTTATATGAAAATGTAGAATATCCTCCAGTTTAGAATCTTAGTCGCTGAGAATAAATTTTCATGGCTAAGAGTTTTTCTGATAATGAATCATAACCCACGATATGTAAAACTCGTATCAGTTCATCAATGGTAGCCTCAGCGCCTTTATACTCCTTCCAATACGACATCGCGGCATAGACCCTTTCTTCTAGATTCTCCTTCCCACTATACTTCTGCTCAATATCCATAATTTTCTCCTCGGGAAATCGGAATTTTTTCATCAGGTATCTGATCTCATTTTTATTCAAGCCAGTTTTCATCTCAACAAACATTCGTAATAGAAGTAATTCTGAAAAAAATATATGGTATGAAAATATATTACTTGCAACGTTGACATCAGAGAGCACGGTATGGTCAGTGCCGGTTGTAGAAAAAGTGGGGCTCAATTTGGAAGGACCCAAGATACAGGATATGAATACATTGTAGCAGCAAATTATGAAGATTGGCCACTCTGAGCGACTCTGATGACAGATTGCTTGGGAGGTTCTGAAGTTGGTGAGATGCGGGGCGCCTTTCTAGTTAAAAATGGCGATTTGTCGTACAATCGGGCGCCGTAATTCGAGAAGTTACGATTCGATACGCGCAAATATCGACAGGAACCAAGATATTTGGGTTTTCAACATGCATTAAAATTTTGCTCAAAATCGAATTAAAATTGTGACCTCTACAGGGTCCACAACCTCGATATACCATCTTTTTACACTATTCGCGTACAAACGGCGGCCATTTTGTCTGGTAACGGTGATATTATCAAACTTTTTTGTGTAATTGGATCATAATTGTGACCCCCAAAGGACCACAAGCTAAAAGGCGATTTTTCGGACAGTCAGGGATCATAAATCAGGAAGTTAAAGATGGGTTCCCAGCGAAGTATTTATCGGTTGGTTATTTTCAATAAAAGTATGGCAAATTTGATATTTATGAAAAGTATAGACACACAATCTTACTAGAAAAATACTAGATTACGCGAAAATCGCCCAGCGGGTAAGGACTGGGCAATATTGTCAGGGAATCACTAAATGTCAACCCGACAGGATTTGCTGGCTTATTGTCTGCTAGCTTAGGTCAGGGAGCAGTTGTTATTTCTTGCTCAAATGGTAAGGCGGTTTTGGGAACATTGCGGGTTGTCAACGTACAAAATACTCTGCAATTAAAAGGTGTAAACAGAAATTGACAGAAATAATTAAGAATTTATTTAGGCCTCAATAATATGGTAAATGAAGTTGGCAGACATTGCGTTTAACAACAGCTTACTTACAGCTATAGGTATCCCCGGCGAAAACAGAGTTTTGAAAGGGAATTGAAGCAAATTTTTGATAGATTTGTTAATTTAAATATGTGTTTAGTCCAAATATATCGTCAAATCACAAGGTTTGTACCCGGGAATGCATCTTTAAGTTACGATGGGCGCAAATGTCGAAAGGAACCAAGATCTTAGGGTTATAAACATGCATGTCAAGTTTCATCAATATATATATATAGGGTCCACAAGCTAAAATCTGATTTTTCGTACAACCAGGGGCCATAATCCACGAAGTTTCGACCCGATATCGAAAACAGCTGAAACATTTGGGGGATAAACCCATATTTCAAGTTTCGTCAAAACCGGATATAAATTCAGACCTGTAGAGAGCCCACAAACAATTGTTGACGTCCGCATGTCCGGTTGGACAATGGCGACGACAATTTACGTCCACGTATCTAAATGTATGGTCGAATTGAGGAAAAAATTAAATCCCTACCCTCTCTTTCTACAGCTCTTCTTATGAATCGTCCTAATGGTTGCAGAACTCCGCTTACACATATTTCCATTGGTGGAATTTTAAGAGGGTTATTGTGAAGTCTAAGATCTCTCAATCCGGTCATATGATCAAAATTTTCCGGCAAGCATGCCAAACGGTTATCGTTAAGATGGAGTATCTCAATTTGTTTCATTTCACAAAGAGTTTCTGGGATTTCATAAAGTTCGTTGTGATCCAACATCAAAGACCGGATGTCAGACATACCATTTATTGAATGCGGTAAAAGTCGTAGGGCATTGTGGGACAGAATAAGATGGTTAATTTTCGAAAATTCCACTTCGTCCGGTAAAGAAGACACCTTATTACCCTCTTCCTGATCAAAGTTCAATTTCTGTAAATTTGGGATGCTAAGCACTGACTTAGGAAACTGTGGGAAGCTGTTGTTGGATAGATTTAGTTCGTTTAGAGCACAAAGTTGTGATACGTCTTCGGGCATGTCCTCTAGAACATTTGCTGATAAATCCACACACTTTAATTGAATGAGACCGCACATTTCTGGCAAAAAAACACCAATGTTGTTTTGTTGCAGGTCCAAAAATGTCAATTTTTCTAAGTTTGAAATTTCGGCAGGAACAGCTGATATATTATTATCGCCAAATTCAAGTATTTCTAAAGAATGTAACTTGCAAAGAACAGATGGGAAGTCGTGAAAGTTGTTCTTGGAAAGATTAATATGACGAAGTTTATGAAGGTTCGCTATTTCTTCTGGCAAATCTCGAAGCTGATTTCCTTTCAAATCCAATTCTTCAATTTCTCTTGCAGTTCCCATAGCAACGGGTAGGTACTCGTAGTTGTTGTTAGATAACGTTAAAGTTTGAAGTTTTTTTAGGTTTCCGAATTCAAGGGGTAGTTTTGAGAGTTGATTATTTCCCAAACTTAGAATTTCTATGTTTGAACACCATGAGATTCCCTCAGCTATCTCTTCAATTTGGTTGGAACCAAAATAAACATGTCGAAGCTGGAATAATTCTGCTATATCTACAGGCATTGATGTAAGTTCGTTGTTCTCAAATCCAATAACTTCAAGCTGTTTTAGCTGACAAAACTCGGCTGGTATCTCTTTAAGTTTATTGTTGTTCATTCCAAGCACTTTCAGTTTGCTCAATTTTCCAATTTCAGGGTTCATTTCTTGTAAGTTGTTTCCAGAAAAGGCCAATTCTCTGAGCTCTTCCAACCAAAAGATTTGAATGGGAATGAACTCGAACTCATTGTCGTCTAAAAGTAGCTGTTCTAAATTTGTCAAGTTCTCGATGTCTCGTGGTAGGTTCGCCAAGTGGTTACCGGAGAGACCAAGTCTCCGCAAACTCTCCAATTTACAAATAACAGGGTTAAGACATTCGAGTTCATTTCGTTCTAGACCCAAAATCTGAAGATTTGTCAGTTCACTGAAAGAGTTGGGTGTGTTTTTAAGTCGATTTTCATTAAAGCCAAGGACCCTAAGTTGTGTCATCTGACCTAAAGTAGTCGGTATCTGTGTCAATTTATTTCCGTTAGCAATAAACTGTGTCAGAGTTTTGAGATTGGATATCTCGGTCGTTATTTCATCGATATCATTATTGGAAATATCTAGAATCTGAAGATTTGGTAAGAAGTAAATTGGACTAACTAATGACGTTAATTTATTGTTGGAAATGACCAGAGCCTCTAAGTTCTCTAGGTCACCGATGCAATCTGGAAGTTCTTCAATGTTGTTATTCGACAAAAATAAGCAAGAAAATTTATCAGACTGGAAAACTGGAGAAGGGATTCGGGGTAGATTTAAATCATTGAGATCGAGTACCACTCTTGATCCTTGTGGATACATCATTTCCTCTATAACCAATTGGTTGCTTTCGCCAAGAGTTACTTCTTCCTCACCAACGTCATCAGCTTCCATTTTTAATCTGAAAAGATTTTTAAAACTTAAATAAGTAATGGTATGGGCAATTGATAAAGTTGTTGTGTAAAAGAGCGCTAAAAAATCATTTATTTTACATTCTAAGACACTCTGCTGTTTACGTCACATGTTTTGAAGAATGTTAAAGATGGGTTCCCAGCAAAGTATTTATCGGCTGGTTATTTCCAATAAAAGTATGGCAAATTTGGTATTTATGAAAAGTATAGACACCCAAATCTTACTAGAAAAATACTAGATTACGCGAAAATCGCGCATGGGGCATGGACTGGGCAATATTGTCAGGGAATCACTAACTGTCAACCCGACAGGATTTGCTGGCTTATTGTCTGCTACTTAGGTCAGGGAGCAGTTGTTATTTCTTGCTCCAATGGTTAGGCGGTTTTGGGAACATTGCGGGTTGTGAGGGTACAAAATACCCTGCAATTAAAAGGTGTAAAAAGAAGTTGACAGAAATAATTAAGAATTTATTTAGGCCTCAATTATATGGTAAATGTAAAGTAAGTAATGATAGATACATTTTGAAATATGGACCCTCCCACAATGAAGTTAAGTTGGCAGACATTGCGTTGAACAACAGCTTAATTACGGCTATAGGTATCCCCGGGGAAAACAGAGTTTTGAAAGGGAATTGAAGCAAATTTTTGATAGATTGGTTACTTTAAATATGTGTTTAGTCCAAATATATCTTCAAACCACAAAGTTTGTACCCGGGAATGCATCTTTAAAATAAAGCCTTAAAGTACATGACATTTATACACAGTCATCCTTTGCTAAAGAATATTCCTATAATCTATATAATATCAGTTTCAAAATTGACCACAAAAAAACCCACATTTTCTCGTTGAAAGTTAAACGTTTGAAAGTGTCATTTAAGACATCAAAATCAATGACGTCATATCTCTTAAAACAAAGGAGGCAGTAATTTGACAACCTATTCTGCAATATATATTGATATCATTATTTTTTGGTTGTAGAAAATATAAAATTTGTCGCATAACGAGGCACTGGCTGACTAGGGACTGGATTAACGAGACTAAGCAAACATTACTTGCACGTGCGTTTACAACACACTCCTGTTAGTGTTACACGTGGCGCGGGCGTACAGTGTTGAGTTTTAACTGCAAATTATTCGTGATATTGAAAATGGATACCCCTTGGTATAATACAAATGCAGCGAAAAGGATACCATTTGCTAAAAGTAAGTTTCTAATGGTCAACGATCTTTACTGTTCGGATGCCGGAGTGGCCCCATGATTAGATGCTAGCTCGCTAACCAGTGCAGTAGGTCTCGGGTTTGTACGGCATGGCGACCTTATTAGCGGTTGAGGCGGAGGGTCTGTCAAGGATAGCATTCGAATGGGACGAAAAAACGAGATTCTGGGCACACATTGTATTGGCGTAGGGCTACACGTAAAATAACATTGACAGTTAGAATTAGTGTATGCCATACTGCCACTGTCAGGGCAAAATTTTCCCCATAGCACAGTCAGTGCAGAACAGTAGGACGTTAAACCCCATTTAATTCATTCATTCATGTTTGCATTATTTTTTTAGCATTGTCTATATAAACGAAGATACATATTAAAGCAGATCGTATCATTTCTTAAACCCAGAGCAGAGAACACATCACCCAACTATTAAAAGAATCAGCCCGATTGTCTGATGCGTATGGCATAAAGTTTAAAATACAGTTAGATGTATTTATGTTTCACTGTTCCTCCTTGTTCAAGTTATTATACCACCAGTCTAATTCATAAGGATTTTACGGCGTGGTCTCCCTTGTCTGTGGTGCCTGAGGGGGGGGGGGTCTGACAAGGACAACTAACTTTTCGCTCGGATTGGACTAAAAAACCGAGGTCCCGAGTATGCATTGGGGTGCACGTAAAAGATGCCTTGACAGTTTGAATTCAATAAAAAAATAGGCAATAGTGCCGCTACCCGGGCAAAATTTCCGTCATACCACACTGTATGGCGTATGCCCATCTTCATTAGCCCAGTCGGAGCAGAACTGTAGGACGTTAAATCAAATTTCTTTTCACTCCACCACCAGTCTGTATCTCCAAAATGCATGGCAAAACTGGCAAAAGTTGTCACTGCGTTTCTTATATTGATTTCAAAACGGACTATTTTGAAAGAGCTGCCAAAAATTACTTTATTATTCTTTTTAAAGAAGGGTTCAGTTAGTCTTTAACCTCTGAATGATTTTCTAACATTTTACCAATCTGTTTTTAAAACGGTTTTCGATTTTATTTATACTGGAATTGTTGTTTCTTTGTATTGTTGCGTATGTATTTTGTATCGAGGTCGGGGGGGGGGGGCGGTTACCATAAGGTCTGTCATTATGTCAACTGGTGTGGTTTCGATTCCCCGGTTGTACATGTCTGACCAACCTTATGGGGTTTCTCCGGGTTCTCCGGTTTCCTCCCACTGCTAAAGACCCCGACGCGCAAGCGAATTGTTGAAATGAATTGAACTTTGTTAGTCCCGAAATGACCTAGTTTGTGTCTAGTGCACGTCTCTCTCTCTCTCTCTCTCTCTCTCTCTCTCTCTCGCTCCCCCCCCCTCTCTCTCTTACTCTCGGTCTCTGTGTATCGGCGCCACTGAGTGAGTTTAAAGCAGAAATGTATAGTTAAGCTCCTCGATATGTGCTGTATATTTCAGATGATAGTATAATTACAAACAAGAAACGACGACCACCTACTGGTAAATTAAATGATGAACAAGTGAAACAATTAGAGAAAGTTTTTCTAAAGACATTGTATCCTGATAACAACATGATATTAAACCTGTCTAGAAAAATACAAACTAATTCTTCTATCATCAAGGTAAGAAATGATAAAAACTACAAAGCCATACGACATTTCTGAGCATTATTATAGTCCAGTCAACCTGGAATAAATTGCAACATAATTTATTTCACTGTTTGTAGCATCCCCAGACATTCAGAAATAACATACTAAAATTTTCCTTTCAATAAAATAAAACCAAGTACGAACAATCCAAACCATTAGACAAAATTCGAAGTCCTAAAAACGGTATAGGCAAAAATGTGTAAAAACGCAAAATAGTGTAATCAGCATATGGACTGTTCACCGTGTACAAAATACACGACGAACAGTGGTAACAGGTGTCCTAGGAAGAGTAAGCTTACCCTGCCTGGCGCGCCACACCCGCCATAGCTGCATCCAATCTATTAAGCGAAAACTCGGTAAAATAGCGTGATAGACCAATGAACTATCGGTATGCAAAATGCACGTGATGAACAGTGTTAACGATGTAGTACACATATATAATCAGGTAGATAGTATACCCGTCAATTAAATATGTCTAGAATAATAGTCGAGAGAGACATGTTATATTTACCGATCAAGTCATTATGACGACCATAAAACTTTTTAAAAGCTTTAATAAGTCTAGTTCGCAAGTATCCCTGTAGTTGAAGCTTAGATGACAAATGCCTCGATCTACTCAAAAAATCAAAATAGAATGAACAAGCTCTCGCGTAACGAATTAGCTGAGACACAAACACTCCATAAGCTGGTGATATTGGAATGTTACTACTAATAAATGGAAAGTAAACAATCGGAAAGTCAAAGTCATCACGTTTATCGTACAATTTAACACTTAGTTTATGGCAATTGTCAAGGCAATTTTCAGAAATAGGCTTGTTAGATGTATACTAGAGTAGCTCATGGTAGTTTTGTATGCATTTATATGTTAAGAGCTAAACTCTATCTATTTGATTTTGAAGGTCATTGAACATTTTTTTGATTGGTGACACATTTGTCACCGGGGCTGAAATACGTGAAAATGCCACGCCCCTTTTTAAGCACAGCACCACCTCCTGCCATTACTGTATCTCTAGAACCGATGCATCCAGAAGGTTGTGTGACCACTCAAAATCGTCGGAATGGACACATTATAGGGGTATGTAAAGGCCTATGATGGTAAACTTTTGGTAGGTCATTAAGGATGAGATAAGGGTGCAAAAACAGTTGAAAACATTTCTGTTGCAATTTATTCCAAATGTCTACTCCAGTACCGGATTTATCTAATTAGCAGTCTCCTATCAAGGCGTTCGAGATCTAAAGGTATTTCTCTTACACGCACAGTGTAAGAGCGTGTCCCATAGGCGTGTACGAGCAAGTAGCTGCTATCGGTAGAGGTTATAAAATAGTTATATTTTAAAATGTCCTCGGGATGGGCGAGGCCACCATTCACCGGCAGCGGCTCCTTAGACTTAATGATTATTGTTGTGTTCGTTGTTTGCAATTGAGGTTAGGAAATAATAGACCACGTTGAAGTTGCTGTATTCACGTACTGGAATAGCAGGAAACGTGTTTACGTTCGTCAAATTTTCTCCCGGAGGTCCTATCTCCGTGTACTTAACAAGATTAATCTGCTGATTAGTATTCGGGTCAGGCACCTAAGTTAGGCCACATTTTCGACCACGATGTAGAATAGCAGGAAAACGCTCTCTGACGACCGGCTATGCCTTCTGTAAACGGCAATTTCTTTCGGGAATTTCAGAGGAAAGATGGCACTTGTATAGAAATATTTTATTTGGTTGTGGGTAGTTTGTAGTAGAAAACGTTGTATCTAACAACCAATCAACCACCGGTAGTTTTATTTCTAATGAATATTTTCAGAAATGGTTTAATTCACGGCGGACTAAAATGATGAAATCGGATATCTTGGAGCGAGTACATGTTCTACCTAAAGTTGTCACTAACAGTACGTGCTCTATCAATGGGACTCCAAAATCACGAAGACAGAAGACTGTTCTGGTCAGAATCGACTCTCCTCCCAGAGAAAGTGTCTATCGGGTTGCTGAATTATTAAGACATTCTGAAAATATTTTGAGCAGCCCAGATAATAATTTTCACTCTACTTCTGGTTGTACACAGTGGTCCCCGAAATCAAGTTATCAAGAAAGTTATCATGACATACCGACTGCAGGTTTCCAAGAATTACCGACAAGTTGCGAAGATCTGCCGACTACATGTTACACAGAATTACCGACAAGTTACCAAGAAATACCGACTACATATTACCGAGAAATACCGACTACATATTACCAAGAAATACCGACCACAAGTTATCAAGAAATACCGACCACAAGTTATCAAGAAATACCGACCACAAGTTATCAAGAACTGCCGACCACAAGTTATCAAGAACTGACGACCACAAGTTATCAAGAACTGCCGACTACAAGGTACCAAGAACTACTGACAAGGTACCAAGAACTGCCGACAAGTTACCAAGAAATACCGACTTCAAGCTACCAAGAAATACCGACTACAGGTGGTTATCAAGAAATACTGACTACACGTTTACAAGACATTCCGACTACACGTTTACAAGACATTCCGACTACACGTTTACAAGACATTCCGACTACACGTTTACAAGACATTCCGACTACACGTTTACAAGACATTCCGACTACACGTTTACAAGACATTCCGACTACACGTTTACAAGACATTCCGACTACACGTTTACAAGACATTCCGACTACACGTTTACAAGACATTCCGACTACACGTTTACAAAACATCCTGACTACAAGTTACCGAGACATTCCGACTGCAAGTTATCAAGACGTTGCTAATGACATATTGGAAATGTCTGATTGCGAGTTAGACACTGAACAAAGCTTATTATGCAAAAGTGCTGCAAATGCCGAGACTATAACTTGTTCTCCTGATGTAACTCAGTCTACAGTCAAAATCTCAGAGTATGACATATCTCACTGTAATACAAAGCACGTCTTACCCAATAAAATTACAGATTCGCCCACCGTTAGTTACGTTTGTCAAGTGGGTGATGATCTTCGTCAATTTACTAATTTATCTAATCAAACGGCCGATATATCCTGTCAAACTACCAATATCTCCAATCAATCTTCAGGTCAATTTGCAGATGTCTCTAGTTCTTCAAACAGTCCGAGAAACTATTATAATATGTCGATTGTTGAAAGCCCGGTACACATGTCTCCGAATCCTGTGGTTGGGAAGGTAAATTCCACAACAAACGGTGGGGTTTACAGTATAGAAGATTTGAAGAAGCTTGGTGTAATAACCTCAGAACTGACTTCAGAAACTGGGATGAGAGTGATAAATTCTCCAGAAACGCAAACTGTGTGCCATTTCAGTACTTCTGACAATAATAATACAGGTTTAAACAGAACTAATAAACCAAACGGTTCTAAAAGATCTTCAATGACAAGTGCTTTTACACAAACGAATGATGTAGAAGTGGAAAATCACTCAAGATCGTTTGCCACACAGACAAAGCCAATCAATACAATAAAAGACGTTTCTGTACAACGGTCAGCCTTAGCATGCGGGTCGTCTTGTGGGTACAACGACAGCTACATGTGTCCACCCGTGACACCAACTATTTTTCCATTATTTTGTATACCAATAAGCATCTTGCCAATCGAAAATATACTACATGATTTTAACAAAAACTTGGCTCCGGGAACGTCAATACAAAAACAATGTGCTGCATTTCATGATTGTGGATGTATGGGTGCAACTTGGCATCAAAAATAAAACTCTAAATATAGCAATTAATATGTAAAAGGAAAAATATCAATTAAATAGCTGCTTTAGAAAAATAGATTGCTATATATTGTTATGTTGGTCTATTTGATGGGTATATACTTGCTTTTCGCCCAGGTCTATTAAATGTGTTACACCCGTTCCGCCCTCGCGGTGTCTTATTAAGACTTTGACTCGCTAGCATGGAAGTCCCTTGTTCCATCCCGGTGTTGGTCAGTGAAGTTCAGGATCGAGGGTCAGGCATTGGACAACGTATAGTCGTTCGGATAGGTAGAAAATCCGAGGTCCAACGTACAGATTGGCTGAAAATGATCAGTTAATTCCAATTTTGACCCAAAACAATGCTGCGCCTGACGAACTCTTGAAAAGAATCCATTGCAACTGTTCGGGAGGATGCATACGCCATGGACTCACTTGCACTGCTGTATGTGGCCATTGCCAAACTGAAAACGGACAATTCAAACAACACTCAATAGGTCGATTTAGACCGGGAGCCAAGGTGGGGGGGGGGGGGGTAATTAGCTGAAAAGTGTACCAATTTTTCTGGTATTTGGTATTAATGCATGCATCTCTGGTATCATCAAAATGTAAGGCTGTTGGGTATCTGGTGGTGTGAGTGGTATTCTACGTCCAAAATCACATACCTCTCCCCGCCCCCAACTAGGCTAGAATAGCTCAAACAATGTACCACATCGTCCACATGAAAATCGTACAGCGGTGTACCTTACATCTTCAGGTATTATAAAAACACCCTGAAGGACATTTCTAGTGATGGGGGGGACCCCTGACAGAGCTATGTAATTGCAAGACAATTGTAGTGGGTGGGGGGGTGTATCTCTGTCATATCTAATTTCCATTCCACGTATAGAAGAGACAATAAACTGCGGTTGCAAGAAATTGATTTTTGGGCAGGTTATCGCTCTTCCATATGTGCTAGGTATTAGTATTCTACGCATCCTGGCACAATTTTTAATTTTTGGGACCACGAGAACATGGCCCGCTAATCTATCAGAGTTGGGGGCCGTTGCAGTTCGGGGGTTTCAGTTAGGGATAACCCTCTTCACAAACTGTCTGAAAGTAGTCATTCATGATTTGTGTGGTGGTCTGGAAATTAGGTACCGTTTTAGTAACGCAGGGACGATAAAATTCGTTACTAAAGTAATTATGGCCAGGGATACTCCACCACTAAAGATGTGTTGTAATTACATAGCTGTAAGTGGTACATCACCACTAGAAATGTCTGTCAGAATGTCCTTGTAACATCTGAAGAAGTACGGTACAGTGTATTTATGTGTTAGGTTTGGGTAATGGTGTTGTGTTTAACTGATTTTATTTAGGTTTTGTTTTTGGCATACTTTAAATTATACACTTGGGAGTAGTTCCTTTGGGAGAATGTACGACAACTCATCCCAAAGACGGGGTGTATCTTACAGCCTGTCATTTAGTCAACTGGCGTGGTTTCGAACCTTCGGTTGTACGTGACAATGAGTAGGGCCTGTCCAAACTCTAGGGTTTTCTCCGGGTCCTCCGGTCAACCCACCTCACTGCTAAAGACCCCTACGCGCAAGCCATATGTTAGTCCTGATATGACCTAGTTTCTGTCGAGCGGACGTTAAAGCCCATTTTTCTCTCTCATCCCAAAGAACACTGACACTGTCCGCTGGTCGTTCCTATCCGCCCCTATATAGCTGCTCTATGAAAGTGCCGCTCTTCCCATTACGAGACTCGAACGTGTATAAACCGATTACATGCAATCGTTTCTGTTTTTTTATGGTAATTTGTTATCAGTTGTGTTCGGCGAAATACGCCTAATTGAATAGAAATCTTTGGTGTCGGGTTATTCCAGTAGTATTCTATGAGATATTTTGAGCCTCGTTCATCGAGTCGCTTCATTACAAAAGGCACTCGAAAGCATTCAAGCACGCGATTCATGTGCCAATTTTAAAATTTTCATTTTGTTTTGTATAATGAAAATCATTGCTGATTTAAATTGACCAATAAGTCGTGCTTGCAATGTCGATAATTGTGGGTGATATTGCGTTAGCGATTTGCCTCCCCTGTGCATTAAAACATAGGTCTACATGTGATGTCACATTATGAGCAGGAGTAGTGCCCTTTACTCAGTGTATGCCTTCGCGTACTATTTTAATAGATATTTACACAGAATCGGAAATATTTTTTATCCAAATATACTTGCATAAGAAAAAAAATGTTAATATTATGGGCTAAAAAAACTCGCCCCGTGTCATCCCTTTCAGTGATTGTTGCCAAGAATATCCACTACTAGCAACGAGAACGCTCTGTTGTACGGAGGGTAAGTAAGCGAAATAAAGTGCCCGTAATTCGATCACTTTCTGGCTATGCGATAATCAAACCCTTTTTTTTTACTTTTTATTAATTGAATACATGATGTCTAAGTGGGTAAGACGCTGGTCTGGTGGTCGGGTGTTCGATCCCTGCAATGGCCGAGAAAGTTCATCCAGATTTTCTAGCGTAGTTCCCCCTTGTTAGTGATGCAAGACGGGGGGGGGGGCTGGCAAGGACAGCTGTCTAGCCGTTCGAATGGGACGGAAAAGTTGGAATTCGACAAAAGAGTGTGCCGCAAAATTTCCCTCATAGCACAATGTATGGCGTAGGCCCGTCTTCATTAGCCAAGTTAGGGAGTAGAACAATGGGACGTTAAACTGCATTCCATTTCATTTCATTTCGGTATGTATAATTTGCTTTTTATGGAGGTTTATTAAATTAAGTTAGGAGCAGAACAGTAGGACGTTAACGCCATTTCATTCCATGTATACGTAGCGGCAATTTTGACTAAAAGTTTCTGATTTTAATGAAATTCGAACTCTATCGCGAATTATAGTGTAAATCTAATGGTGACATATTTGAACGTTTTTCATAATAAAAGATAAAATAAAAATTGTAACCCAAGTCTCCAAAAGCTAAAAGCGCGATTTTCGAACAACCAATTTATTTGCCTAATTATTAATAATTGATCATCTTACAATTTACATCTTCAATTTTATTTTACATAGAGGTTTTCCATGTTATATGTGCCTGTATGTAGAAAAGGGCAAAACATTATGACGTCATAATAAAATCCTTGTCTAATAATTATTATAAATACATGTATGTCCAGATATGATATAGTATTATAGTAGGTCTAGATAATTAGAAAGCGAAAATTGTCTATAAATTAATATAACACATCTATATAACGTACGATTTCTACAGGTTACCTTCTGTGAACTTGTCTAATATTACCCCGAAACAGTGTATAAATTAAATAAACCACATAGGTTCGCATAAACACCGGGCCGATATCAGTATTCTTTTTCTCTCGGTTGTCAAGAACTCAACCTCGCGCAAACAACCGTTCTTTCTCTCTCGCGTGATATAACGGTAAATTAAATGCGATTGCGCAGAATCTAAAGAAGCCGGAAGTGGCTGACCGTCATGGCAGCTTTTTCAGATAATTTGGAAGTTCATTCTTAAATTTATGTCCAACTTTTAAAGTGATATATACAATTTGCACTTTCCATGCATTTTATATGCCCTCCCAAGACGTGTAAGTATAGCTAGAACAAAAGCATTGTCATTGTGGTAATCTGTCAAGCATTTTAATTGCTGTCGGTGCAATGTTTTCATTTGCTGAAGTCGGTGAAATGATGTGTCGACACTCCCCCTTTTTTTAAAATCTGGGCCAGGATGTCACAATACACCCTGTAATCTGTCTATTTTTGATTATTACTTAAAAACCATGTGACGAAAAGTCATAATCAGTTTGTCTAAGAATAATGCATTTTTTTAGAACTGCCATTTAAAACCGTCCACATACTCGTGCTACTACTATTATTATTAATAATAGTAATAAATATAATACTATTAACTATACTGTTACACTGACATGTCACATATCCATATTCGACATAGGCTACGAATACTTCAAGTCCATGCAATGACTATTATTTATATAATAAAGTGACTGTTCACTGGTTTTGTCAATAGATTTTCTAAGGAACAGTTCAACAGGTACAGAAAACAAATTTATATGTTGAGGGTGACCCTACTTTCTATATTAGTATATATTGTTTATTGTGATCTGGATAACTTTTATAGAAACTGTGAACCAAAACATGAAAATACAAGTTACAACAAAGGTTTGACAAACCACAAATATATAATGGCCAAAGGTAGTCCACGCTTCAATTAGTTGTGGATTTTTTTACATGGGAATATGATTGTATGTTGTCACCCCTTGCATGATTGATCTGTAATGTTTAGATAACTGAAACGTTGAAACCTTTTGAAGTTTGACATTAATTCATTAATTACTTCTGGTGTTATGACTTCAGTTCACTTTGCAAAAGTTATCATCTGATCTGCAAGGCTGGAAATAAGGCATCTGTCACTGACGATGTCAGACATAGATTTCAACGATCCAATCAGATATAATCAATGATGATTTTAATTTTTATTTGCCTAATGTTATTTGCCTAATAATTCACAATCATATAACAATCTTTGTGGATTGATCAGACAAATTACATGTACATGAAGCTCCAAAGGGTGTACGTTTTGGCGGGTGTGGCGCGCCAGGCAGGGTAAGCTTACTCTTCCGAACACCTGTTACCACGGTTTGTCATGTATTTTGTACAGGGTGAACAGTCCATATATGCTGATTACACTATTTTTGCCTATACCGTTTTTGTAGCACTTTGAATTTAGCCTAATGAATTGGATTGTTCGTACTTTGTTTTATTTATTGTAATAGCATGTGCGTCATGACAGTTGATGCATTCTCTTTGTAACTTACTACCTTTTAGGTATTTATTCTATGCTAGATATGAGTTCCATGTGTTGAGAGCTGAATATTGAAAAAAAAGTTTTTTAAATATCTGATATAAACTGTAGCCTCTATCGCTTTGCAAAGTATTCTGCTTAGAAGGCATAATTATTGATACAGTTCTGCCGCTCATGACCACAATGCTACACACCAATTGTGAAAAAAATCTTCAAAAACTGAAGCTGGTATCGCTTTACAATTTTTTGTTATAAGGTTTAACTGTTGGGTTTCAGAATGCAGGTTTTTGATTGGGTTCAGCAAATCTAAAGCACATGTCATATTCCTTTTATCACGTCCTCCGGTTTCCCCCCACTTCCAAAGACCCCTACACACAAGCGATTTAATTAAAAAAAATTTTTAAAAAACATATGTTAGTCCCGAAATGACCTGGTTTGTGTTGAGTGGCCGTTAAACCCCATCTCTCTCTCTCTCTCCCTTTTATCTCAGATGTTGTTTTCGGCCATTAGTTTCTGTTAGTTGAACAGACTGCAGAGAGAAATGGGCAACAGGTTTCAACTCACTGGAACTATTTGCTTTGAGTTAAAATAGGTGCTCAATCGAACATTTTCTGTTGATATCCGTGGAAGCTAGTTACTCTCATTTGTAAGTTTGCAATAAACCCCGCTTTAGCCAGGATGGATTAGAAAAGTGTGACATTAAATCTCGCTTATACATACATGTATATATTTTCTAATTTTAGGTTAAAATGAGTTTGTTAAAAGAAAATCAAGACATTGCTTGTTATTTTATAACAAAGCACTCATGGAAGGGAAAGTAAGTTTGTACTCTGTTGTTTAGCCCTTGTGTCCATCGTCTGTCCAGCCATTGTCCATCGAATTGATATCACAAATAATAAAAATTATACATGATAAGTATTTACAAAAAAGTAATGATAGTAGTATAATACAAGTAAAAGTAATGATAGTAGTATAAATACAAGAAAGACAGAAACAGACTAACAAAAACAGGTTAAAATAGACAAACAAATGGGGAGACTAACAAACCCAGTAATGTACATTTGTACAATGACGTATTTTGCCCGGACACCGGCACTACAGCTTACTCTATATCAAATTCCAACTGTCAGGGGATCTTTTACGTGCCTGCTAGCCTGATGATCTTTCTCGGCCAACACCAGGAGCAAACCTGCGACATCCAGGCTAGCAAGGCAGCATCTTAATCACATAGCCACAATGACTTCCCAGGTATAAAAGGACATGCATTTGTTGATGGATTGGTGCTTTACAAATATACATTATTTAAACATTATATCATGCCAGCACAACATTACAGGGTTGGTGATGAAAATCCTTGGGTAATGGCTGTTATGTGTATAGAATGTGTTGAAATTGACTTTACCTTTGATTATTTTAGGTACAAGAGAATTTTTTCTGTGGGAACTCATGGCATAACAACTTATAATCCTCAATCCATGGAAATTACTAATCAGGTAGATAATATTTACATATTTGTTAAAACTTTATAATATCTCATTCTACTAATTTCATATTTCCATGGCTATCTTAGCTACATATATTGTCACCAAGATTACACCTGTCATTACATCAAATCACCAAGTTGGGGATGGGAGAGAGTTTTAAATTTTGGTATGTTTTTCATCATCTTATATGATTTCAGTGGCCATACAATGAGTTTATTAGTATTGTACCCACAGTCAAAGCCCCATCCAATAGTGAATTTGTTATTACCATGCGTAAAGGCAAAAAAACAGACAACATGAAGTTTTCTACAGATCATAGAGCAGATCTCTTAACAGAAGCTCTGGTAAGTATTTTAATTATACATACATGTAATATATCAAATTTTGTGTAACTTAGAAGCCACTGTGGCTCAATGAGTATGATGCTGATTCATTAACCAGGTGATCCTAGGTCCGATCCCAATGTAGAAAGTTCCTCAGGATTTTTCAGCCTTGTTTCGTCCATTTTCTTTGATGCAAGAAAGGTTGCCTGGCAATAAAAGCATCTAATTGTTAAAAGAATCATAAAGATTGATTACCACTATTTCAACTGGAGTACAGTATGGAAAATCTGCAATTGTTATTTCAAAAATATTTGGAGTTGATTGTTGTTTTTTTTTTCAGAGATTCAGAAATAAATTTGCAGAAGTAAACACGTCAACGAAAGTAAGTATATTGGTGATTAGTTTATACAAATCCATTGAGAGTAAAGATCTCTTTTAAATTTCAACCCTATTTTAGATTTCAAACCTATTAATTTTTCACACTAAAGATGTGTACAGTTAGTATTGAAGAACCTACAGTGTACTGTGTAATGAAAACCATGATAATATGTTTGAAGATATGAGATTTTTTAGTTGAATTTTATTTCCTTTGGCTTGTAAAACCATATTTTGATCCATGCAAAATGCTATAACAAAATAATTTAATGAATGAATGAAATGGGGTTTAACGTCCTACTGCTATGCACTTAACCTGAGCTAATTGAAGACGGAAAAATAATTACAGAATTGTATACCTGCATCAGTGGGAAGACTTCTGTGCCATTAAGTTATAATGATACTTTAATAGTTTCTTTTACTAATTTCAAGAAGGTCTATAATCATTTTAATTATGATGTTTATGAAATAATTTATCTAGCCGAGTTTAGAAAAGGTCCACTTTATGAACTGCTATACAAAATGAATTTATATCCTCTCAAAATAAGGAAATTGCTACACTTTACGCATTGCTATACAAACTAAAATATATTGTCTCATAATAAGGAAATTGCTACACAAAATATAGACCAGTAGGGCGAAACTGTCCGTGAAAATTAAAGATACATTATGTAAGATTTAGATAAAGAACTTGCCGTTCTTGCTATAAAGGTTCAAAGATAGATAATGAAAAATGAATATATTTAAAATTTCGTTTACATTACTTGATTTCTGGGAGAAGTTTTGAGTGTTGGAAAATGTAGCGTAGATTGTTCATTATCGTAGCATTGGTACTGGACAAACGAGGCTAAGTCTTAAGGGTCTGTCATGTGTAAATAATAGTAATTTTAATGACATTTGAAGCTCAAATAAAGACTATAACATTATGCATCTTTTAAAAAGTTGCTATTCAAATAAAAAACTAATCGTGAGTGGATTTTTTGTAGCTTGTCATAATATTTACCTTTTATTTTTATTTTTAGAGATTTAATGCATATAAACTACACTGGTCTGACAATCGTGTTCCGCTGATACTAGAAATCAACCATGGTTCATTAGATCAGATTGATCCAGCTACAAATAAAGTTATATGTTCATATGATTATAAAGATATTGAAGGTTTAGTTCAGGTTAGTTGAATTTACTCCGTATTTGTAGTTTAACATGGGGGTTGGGATGGCCTAGTGTTTAATACAGCATATCCCTGGATAATTTCAATCATTCTCTTACTTCTTGAAAACATGAAGTAATATGTGGCAAAGAAATATGTTAAACAAGGAGTAGAATTGTCTGCTTAATGTTTTAATTATTCTCTTGATGCAAGCTAATTATCAGATATATCACTATCTTCAATAGAAGGTGTGAACTCACTTTAACTCCATACATCTTATGTAAGACTGTATACATTTTTTGTGACATCTTACATTCCTGGATAGAAAATATCATGAATGCCAAGTCTTCAGGCTGTCCAATTGATATGTTTACCGGTGATAATTGAGTTGCAAAGTTCAAGATTCGTTCAGTGTCAGGGTTGCTGGAAATTACCTGAACACATTCATAACAAGGAGACTTGCCACTACCGGTTTCAAGCTAATAAACAGCTTTGATTGGTTTTCATTTGTTTTTAAACTCGAAATGAATGATTTCAGCAATTTTAAAACATACTAGGAGGTCACCATCTTTGTTTTGGGTATTTGTTTGTATCACAACCTCTGATTAGACAATGTTTTAATTCACTTGTCTGTTCTAAAGCGAGTTAACATACCTAAAGGTTTGAGAATTTCAGACTATTCTAGCCACGACTAGATGTTGTAAAAGTCACACCTGAAATTATAAAGTTGTATTCAGTTGACATTAAATATCATTAATAACTTTGGCTCAGATTAATCTATTGATGTAAATTAAATATCATGTGAGTTTTGCTGTACTGTATTTTTTAGATATCTGATGTACCTGGTGGTGTTGCTATTATATATGGTGGATTTAGTCGACTGGTAATATAATATATCATAATTTCATAATATACTTATATAACATCTATATATTTATCGGCAGATTCTAGAAGTGCCTTTTAAAATACATCTTTGACTAAAACTGATTTTAGAAAACAGTTAGATATATCTGAAATTAAACTTTCTGTAATTGTTTCTGATACTTTAATTAAATTACTGTTGTATTCTGGATCCTGATTGTATGATGATTTAAATGTTAGCAATTTTATCGTGACGAAACTAAATATAATCTGTGTTTTAATCAGATTGGAAAGGAATAAAAACATTTTTGGACTGATCCAACTTTACAATTTTGCTCAAATCAGCCTCATAGACTTTTAAGTAATATAAACTCTTTATCTTGTATGATATATGTATAACTACATTATATATTTAAGTAAGAATATGTAATATATAACTTCTGTTAAAAAGGGTCTGTATTAAAATAACATCTCTGTGTTTCCAGCATTTTTTCTCTCTAGAACAAAAAGATGATTTAATAAAAAGTATAATGGAGAGTGGAGCTAATTATGTTGGTGTTGCCATAAAACAAAGAAAGGAACCGATCACCTTTGACCATGCTCAAACTCATCGTATGGGTAAATATAGGTAAGACATTGCACAAATTTAGATATTTTCAACCTTAACAGTATTATATTGGAATGCTGGCATTTAAGTATTTTAATATTTATATTATTCTAGTTCTGATGAAGCTCTTACATCTTATGCTGAGTTTACTGTGCAGAAAATATCTATACGTCATTCAGATAATGTACGACGGACACTCTGTCTTACAGAAACATGTCTTGTTGAAAGAGATCCAGCTACATATAATATTGTTACACTTAAACCGCTATGTGATGTAAGTTCTATTTTTTATATGTATTTTTAATAGCTGTTAACATTTATTGCTGTGATATTCTGTTATTTAGAAGAATGTTATTTTATTGCTGTGATATTCTCTGTTATTTAGAAGAGTGTTATTGTATTACTGTGATATTCTCTGTTATTTAGAAGAGTGTTATTGTATTACTGTGATATTCTGTTATTTAGAAGAGTGTTATTGTATTGCTGTGATATTGTCTTATTTAGAAGAGTGTTATTGTATTACTGTGATATTCTCTGTTATTTAGAAGAATGTTAATGTATTAATGTGATATTCTGTTATTTAGAAGAGTGTTATTGTATTACTGTGATATTCTCTGTTATTTAGAAGAGTGTTATTGTATTACTGTGATATTGTCTTATTTAGAAGAGTGTTATTGTATTACTGTGATATTGTCTTATTTAGAAGAGTGTTATTGTTGTATTACTGTGATATTCTCTGTTATTTAGAAGAGTGTTATTGTATTGCTGTGATATTCTCTGTTATTTAGAAGAGGATTTTGTATTACTGTGATGTTGTTTTGTTTTTTAGTAGAATGTTATTGTATTGTGTAACTTGTGTAAGAAATTTGATATACATGTATTATTTCAAATACTTAAAGTCTTTAGTGTCTTACATATTTTAATTTGAAAAATAAGAGCTCTCTGAAATCGCTGCAGTGGTGGAAAATATGATGATCAAATGGTGATTCCTGTACTAAGGAATCATTCTGTTAAGAATGTTGGAGTTTATAGATTGATACTTTTAAACCAAATCTCAATGTAATTTAAATTGCTTAAACTAGGTTACTTGTTTGTTTTTTTCAGGTCTTTGCTTTAATTCGCCATCCTGATAATCCTCAGAAGTTTAGTATAGAATATGTTAAGGGTATAATTAGAACATATTTATCAACTGATAGGTAAGATAACATCTTATTAACTTCATATTTCAACTAAATAGACAGGAGAGGGAGAGATGGGGTTTAATGGTCACTCAACACAAACAAGGTCTTTTCTGGAATAACATATGGTTCAGTTTTGGGGGTCTTTATGGTGTTATATAAGACAAACTATTAAAAGTCGTCGGTGCTTTTTAATAGGGAAGATCTGTTCATGAACAAGAAATAACATGCAATTTATTACCACAATGATGTTCCTGTAAAAGTTTCATCTTGACCAAAGACTATATACGAACAATGATTTTAGTGGTGTAAATTAAATTATATTACAGGGATGCATTGATAGCGTCTATTTTAGATGGTGTTAGAGCATCTGGTAATAGAGATGTATGTGTAAGAATGACATCAACATATCGAGGCTTTAGATTAGGTATGTATTTTCTTGCATTTAAAGGTATATCTTTAGATTAGGTATGTATTTTCTTACATTTAAAGGTATATCTTTAGATTAGGTATGTATTTTCTTGCATTTAAAGGTATATCTTAAGATTAGGTATGTATTTTCTTGCATATATAGGTATATCTTTAGATTAGGTATGTATTTCCTTGCATATAAAGGTATATCTTTTTAAAAGGATATTTTAAACTGTTGCATCATAATTGGACTTTATATTGATTATCAGTTTAGCCATTGCTATTATTGACAGTTTAAAAATTAACCATGGCTATTATTGACCAGGTTATTTTTTATCACAGATCTATTTTGATTTATATTTAAATGAAAATTGGTAGCTTTATTAAGTTTATATCTTTTGAAACCTTGGCAGTTCCCCAAATTTCGGAAAAATGCTTTACCTATTTTCATTAAAGGTTGTTCTAATTATATAAACATGTAACGAATATGTGATATTTTATGAAAAAAATTCCAGATATTTAGGAAAATATTTTTTATAGTTAGCTTTCTGAAACAAATGTCAAAACATCCTTGTTTACAATTGAAGGGACCTAAAGTAGAGCATTAAACCAAGCTGGTCATAGCAATATATAAGTTTTGTTTATATTTGATACCGATTTCCAAAATTTCTTTAAAAGATTGTTGATATACTGGTACTTGTGAAACGTCAGTCATCTTCAAATAAAGAGATAGAAACCCAATTTTTTTTTAATGCCTGTATATTTTGGGATTGAAAATGGGTGACATTCAGGGGCGGACTGGGCCCCTGAAGGGGGCCCTGTTCAGAGTAACTGAAGGGGCCCTTTAGAGTCAAACACCATGAACAACTGCGAAGCCCGAAGCTCCGAGCGCCAAAGGGGCGATTTTTTTTAGGGGGATTCCCACCCCCACCCCCCAAAAAAAAAATACGCCAGCCGGAAACACGTTTTCAGAGCATCTGGGTATCCATTTTGGAAAACGTTAAACTCCCATTTTGGCGAGAAATTTCTCGGGGATAGTATCGTTTTCAAAAACAAATACTTAAAAAATAAAATTACTTATTAATAAATTAATAAAAATTACTTAAAAGTAATACTGTCGGCCAGTGATAAAAAACAAGACTTCGACATATATACATGTATCAGCTTATGATGAATTATGGATAAAAGAATGAATGAACGTCCTACTGTTATGCAGTTAACCTGAGCTAATTGAAGACGGGCATACGCCATACAGTGTGCTATGAGGAAAATTTTGCCCGGGCAGCGGCGCTACGGCCTACTCTTATATCGAATTCCAACTGCCAAGGGATCTTTTACGTGCACTCCAATGTGTACACCGGACCTCGGGTTTTCGTCCCATCCGAACTATTTATATTAAACTGGTAAACGTACAAATTACTAAGTTAGTAGTTTAAACGTACAAGTATTACATGACATAAGACTGAATACTACTGGAACTGAAGTCCATGTCCGAAAAACACAGCCAGATGCCAGACGCAGGAAAAAATGCTATTTCAGCTGAATGGTGCTGCCCTGAAAGTGCCCGAGGGCCAATTTCACGAGGTCCTACCTACGCTAAATATGTCATCAGTAACAGTATAATATGTATTTGTGAGCCGTTATAATAACGCGTTACGACTGTAACAGATCAAACTCACTGTATTACTAATCATTATATTAATTTTCTGTGACGCGTGCGTAAGGAATATACCGGCAATACTTTGCTAAGCAAAGTACTCAATATACTCAATTTCATGACTTACCTCATGAAATTAAATTCTTTGCTTAGCGAAGGGCTGGATTTGGCCAATTGAATTACTACCTCTTCAATGTGTAGTTGTTCAACAATGTCCGACTCCATGGCCATCATCATAAAAGCCTCTTGTCGTTCTTGTGACATTGCATTTCTTAGGCGATTTTTGATGTACTCGATGTAATAGGCAAGTGGGCCCCTATACTTGACAAAAATAAATCACTATTTTTACTGAATTTTGATGTATTTTTGAGTTTTTAAGCCAAAATTGGGCCCCTCTTGAGGGAAATGGGGTCCAATGGTCACCGTATAGAGGCCCATCTACCAATGGCAAGTAGGCCCCTACTCTTGACTATGGGCCCCCAAATTTGACCAAAAAAATCACTATTTTTACTGAATTTTGATGTTTTTGGGGGGTTTTAAGCCAAAATTGGGCCCCTCTTGAGGAAAATGGGGCCCCTTGGCCACATGAAGAGTGGGGCCCAGCTAACGTCAAATATGGGGCCCAAGTGGAGGGAAATTGTAGGGACAAAGCTAGCTGACATGGGATGGGGGCCCCCAAGTTGAGGCAACTGAGGCCCCAAAGCCTTGTCACAGAAATCATAGGGGGTGCCCCAACCCCCTGACACTCTTTAAAACCCTTTATGTTCACTTTTACATAAAAAGTATTCTTTCAACTTGTTTTTTTTTTTGAAAGTGGGGGCCCACCTGTGCTTGCACAGGCGCACAGGCGGGCCAGTCCGCCCCTGGTGACATTCAAAGTAATAAGTCAGAGTAGTATTAATATATACATGTATGTACACTGTAAATAAAATATGTATAATGTAATACATTAATAACCATGACATATTTTAAACAAACATAAAGATAAACTTATCAATTAATCGAAAAGAAATGGTTTCAACTTGCGTTGTTTATTATGTATGTATATGTATATTTTAAGGTCCATTCACCGTACCTGTAGATGAAGAGGTAGAAAGTCAACATTTAAAGTTTATACAACAACCTTCAGGTAAGGGTAAATTTATTTTATTTTATAACTGATAGTTTCAATTAGCAGAAAAAAACTTTTATGAGAGCACTCTTGTGGTAATCTTACTTGTTGAAACGTCATGCTTTTAGAACAAAACCAGCAATTGTTTCCCCTGAAAATTGTGTTCTGTTAATGTGTTTCCCAATCGATAAATGCCACTTTAAAGTAAAGATTATCATAGTTTTTAATTGATGGCTGAATATTTATGGATTAGTAATTGATTAAAGGATAAATGTATATGTATACAGGTGGAATGTCATTTGATGAAGCTGTACACAGATTTAATGCTAATGTATCATATAGTGGTTTACTTCATGCTGTTACACAAGATGTAAGTATATCCTTAATAAGTATTAATAATTGAATGTTTAACTAATTAAAATACTATAATAAAACACAGAATTTTTTGTTTTCGCTCATATCTGTCATCAGCAATTTCTTTTGACTACTAAAATTTATGTATGTTATTTGTGAGTCAACAACTATTTGACTGAATTTAACATAGCCCTTGTTCACTTTTGATTCATTGTACTTATTAAGAATTGAAATGTAGCAATTGAATTTAGAGTAAATGCTCTTGATGACTTTACAAAATTTTGTAATGGCTATGGAAGCTAAAGTTATTGGTCTACTGACCTGAAATTTGTACACAGTTAATTATGTGCATTAGATGAAGAAGCATGTTGATCAATAAATTTCTGATATTTACTTTGAATTTATGAAAATTATTGTGTCTCAAGCTGTCACTTAATCTACTTGCAATTTAATGTATTGTTTATTTCTGTGCAGGAAAGAAGTTTATCAGATAGTAACGATTGTTGATAATTACTTCATTTCTTGTTATATGCATGAATACTTTTTATTGTCCTTTAAAGCTAAAATTTCAAATTTTGAAGTTAAATTTTAAAAAATTTATTTTAAAAAAACCTTAAAATAGATGGTATCCATTTAAACACTCCTATCTTGTTAAATAATAATCCTATTATTCCTATTATTCACGATTGCCAGTTGAGAAATTGGCAAAAAAAATAATAATTTTCAACTTCAAATTCCAAAGTTTGAAGGAAGCTGATGCATGGCGGCAATGGGAGGTAGTCCTAATTGTGTTATTATTTCCTGTGTCAATGATTTTTAAAGGCGGCAAATAATGCCCATGGTCGTATAATAGTGAGTTGATAACCTATTGAGCAAAAGAGATAAGAAATAATTATGTTTTGACTTTCTTAGAAAATATAAAATTCTCTCTTTAAGGACTGCTTGGATAAATCAGCTGCCATGTAAACTATATTTTATTTATCAGGGTTTATTTGCTAAGAATAAAGAGAAGTTAATAAATGCGGCTTTAACTGGTTTATTGGAGAGAGAAGGAGATCAAAAAACTATTAATAACGAACAATTACAGGCACAGTTTCAAGCTTTACGTCGACTTGTTGCATCTAAAGCAGGATTTTCAGCTTTTATCACATTACCCAAGTAAGCAGTCCTTTCTTCGCATTGGTCATATGAATTTTAAAAAAAGTGTTAATTTTAAATCATAACATTTCTTGCAGGCGTGGGTTCATGTTTCACATTTTTTTTTAAAGATTAGTACAGTTAATAATATATATTTTGATACAATAGGTGTGGAGTTTGTTGACAAGGGTTGGATGGCCAAATGGTTAGCATGTACGTGCTGTATCATAAAGCCTGCCATTGAGTCAAATGGCATGGTTTTGAATCCCCGGTTGTACCTGGCAAGGAGTAGGGTCGCCTGTCCAACCTAATGGGTTTTCTCCTGGTCCTCCGGTTTCCTCCCACTGCTAAAGAACCCTACGCGCAAGCAAATTATTGAAATATGTTAGTCCCGAAATGATTTAGTGTGTGTCGAGTGGACGTTAAACCCAATTTCCTTTTTCTTACTACAGAATGGGAGAATGTGTATGTTCAATAAGATAGTATTTGGGGGGTTTTATGTGGGTTTTTTTACTAGAGAATTAGTGTGGCTTGAACGTTGTTTTTGTAAATGCTAACAATGTGTATGTTTAGTAAGACATTATTTGTTTTGTTTTTATTTTTTTCCTATAGAATGAGAGAATGTGTGGGTTTAAAGACAATTAAAGCTTTTAAAAGAAATAATGATGGTGTAACTCATGCTGCCATAGATATGTTATGTGCCCTGATGCAGGTATAGTTGTATTCAGAACTTTCATTGAAGACCTGGTTAAGTATAAAACAGTCACCTAAATTTATGTTTATTTAGCTGGGTTAAATACTCTAATCTCATCTGTTTAAATTCTCCATGGGATACTTTGTAAGACCGTTCAAAGTGAGTTGAACACCAACAATATATATGTTCCTAAAACTAGAATGGTTGATAGTTTCTGTGCAATAACATCGATAATTATCATCCATTTTCGATAATATTGTGTATACAAGATCATTGTACAACTCTTCAGGACAAATTAGGGTAGTTTTTTGACAGAGAGAGTGATTTAGGCACATCGTACAATATTTGACAGGGTTGCTGTCTATAAACAACCCAGGTCTGGACCAGATTTAGTCTGATAAAGACTGTTGAAGGATATTGTCCATCTGTTTCTGTATGGTGGTGGTGATGACAGTTACTTCCATCATTCAAACACTATTATTAATTAAAGAGAACTGGGGTCGTAGTTCAAATCATCTGTCAATCATAACCAATGCTAACATTATGTTAACCATTTTAGTAAATTTAATGTTTTATGTTTATAATTTTATTTCAGCCCATGCACGATGATTATGATTTACGTCAGGAACAAATGAATAAAACATCTTTACTCTCATCTCGAAAATTTTTACAAGAACTTCTTGAAGTCTTCCATTCCCACGTGGTATGTAAAATCCAACACAAATCCTCAACAATATATATTATTACCAAGTCTGAAATATCAAAAATGAAGATTACAATTATTATGTTAAAAAAATATCAGAATAAATGCTTAAGTTACTTATCTTGATCTAGCAATTGTGGTTGTAAATACTAAAAATTATAAAGCTTTTCCCCCAAAAATAGCTCTAATATTAATGATGATTTGATGTTGATTTATAGGTCCATGGTACCGGTGCTTTAGTTATATCAGCAATGCTAGATTTCTTGACTTTTTCTCTCTGTGCACCTTACAGTGAAACAACAGATGGTAGCCATTTTGACACATTGTTAGAAATGGTGGCTGCAAATGGTAGAATTATTTTCAAATTATTTCAGGTAATTATTATTGAGATATTCGAATTAATTTCCGATTATATATGTAATGAATAAGTATAGTGAAAGTTTGTTGATATTATGTAACATTACCTTTGTTTTATTGTAGCATCCATCAACAGCCATTGTAAAAGGTGCAGGAATGGTGATGAAAGCTATCATTGAGGTAAATGTTCTAATTATTAGTCCTCTACTGTAATCAGAGGGTAATATAGGTTTGGTTTATGTCCCTTTGTTAGTTTGTTGTTTTTATTTTTTCAGAATTATTTTTTATACACCCACATGCTTTGTAAAATTTATTGGGATTGGTACTCTCGGATATGGCATCCGATCACCAATGACAACTTCAATGCCCTAAAAGTAGTAATCATTGTTTGAACATTTGATATTTTTAGGAGGGAGATGCTGAAATAGCTGCTAAGATGCAAGATCTTGCATTAGCTGAGGGTGCATTACCTAAACATCTCCATACTGCCATGTTTACACAGAGTAATGATAGTAGGATGTTAACAAATAGGTAATTTAGATTAAACAATATTTTATATAATTTGACCTCATGTATAATTTATAATGTTCCATCATATTGAGTCAAACAATCATTTTCCTGTTATTTCTGCTTTGGTTGCTCAAGGCTTTGATATAATATTTTTCCTAATTAATACTTAGACTAAGCTATGGCACATTTTATTTAGTGTCATATATTTAATCTTTACACTGATTATTTTCAGACAACTCAGTCGTCATTTAGTGGGATTATGGGTAACAGGACATCCTACTGCTATGGGTTTATTACGGAGAATTATCGTAAGTATAGTTTCATCATCCACTAATTAACTCATTGGGTCCGTTTGCTTAAATATAAGGGCCAATTAAACCCCTCTCTAGTACCGATTGCTTAAATATACGGTCCACTGCTTATTAGTGTCATACCCGAGAGACTTAAATTCGCGGTCCCGTTGATGCATTGTTTCCTCGAACCATAATTGTTAAATAAAAGCCAATTGGCTAACTAAAAGTAATTAATCAAATCAAATATAGTTTTGGCTAACGAATGACCACAAAAAATGCGTACGTCACAACAAAAGTTTAGGGGTTATAAGGTCATGAACTTTGTGGTACAAATTTTTTTCACTGGTCGCCATATTGTTTTTAGTTACGTATTATTATCGATTATTACTGCGTTCCGTTTTCTTACAATATCTTCATTATGGAAAGTGATACGGACTCAGAATTCGAAGGGTTTTTACCCGAAGATATTTTGGATGGTGATATCGATATTATTAATGCCGTGGGAAGTGATTTTTCCGATATTTCGAGCGAAGAAGACGAGAATCTTGATATAAACAACGGGCAGCGAAAACCAGCATGGCGCGGCTTGCAGTATAACGAGTTTGGCAAACAACATTAAATCCAGTGACCAGTCGGTCATTTTTAGGGGCTGAGCATGGGCCAACAATATATTAGAAGAGGGGAAGAACGAGTTTGATTTATTTAGTTTGTTTGTCGGATTAAATTTATACACGTTAATCGCTGATGAAATGAATCGGTACCACGTGGGACGATGCTAAAAATATGAAAATGGAGAGAAGAATAGGAGAAACATGACCCCAGAAGAAATTCGAGAATTTTTGGCTTTACGTGTGTTTATGAGTATATCAACGCAGCCAAGAAGTAATAGTCGCGAGACTATTATTTAGGTACGGTAATTACAAAATTGCTGGTATAATGACCAGAGACCGGTACGTTTAATAAAACAACAGTATTGTGTCGTGAGTGTTGTAAACAGACATCTTGATTGATAAACTTTACTCAGTGCTAATCATTTATTATAATCTGTTGTGAACTAAAATCCCAAATGGCTAAATCCACACTGATATTCTTGTAAACCTATAATAATATTATATATATTTGGACTAACTATTTTTTTCAAATTGTTGACTTAAAAAGACATTTTAGGAAGAATTATTGACTTGCCAAAATGTATAATCTTGTAATGTGAATGTTTTTTTACTTATGTTTTTTTTTTATTAGATAATAACTCTGTTGTTATTTTGTATTATTGATTAAATTTTATACCATTGCAATGCCTGATTTTTTATCTGCATTTGATAATATAAACATTTTTTGATTGGAGTGATAGTTTTCGTGTTATTTTGTTTAATCTACAGTATATGAGATTAATGGATAATCCTTTAATTAGCTCCAGGGAGATAAGCTATTGTCTAGTTAATTGGCTCAGGGAGATTAAGGGGTAGTTACTTAATTAGGTCTAGGGTTCAATGAGTTAAGATTAAATTTCTGTTTCGGGGGGTTGGATGGCCGAATGGTTAGCATGTGCGTGCTGTATCATAAAACCTGGCATTGAGTCAACTGGTGTGGTTTTGAATCCCTGGTTGTAATTGACGAGGAAAAGGGTCGCCAGTTCAACCTCGTGGGTTTTCTCCTGGTTCTCCAGTTTCCTCCCACTGCTAAAGACCCCTACGCGCAAGCAAATTATTGAAATAAAATTAAACCATATGACAGTCACAAAATGACTTAGTTTGTGTCGAGTGGACGTTAAACCCCATTTCTTTCTCAATCTTTCTAATGTGTCCAAATAAAAATGTATTTTATATTTCAGCCAAATGGACTATTATTATATCTTGATTCAGCTGATAAAGTTCCAGTTAACGAGGTTGATAAATTACATGTCCGAGATAATGTTAAACTTGCTCAGGTCTGTAACTTTTATATCTTTAATATCCACTTTCCATGAAAGCACTTTTAACTGTTTGATTATAACAAGAGCAACCTCGCTGAAACTTTCTTTTGTAGCAAATTCGGTAAAGGTTTTGTCCATAAAATTGTGCCTTTTGTTACATAATTTATAAAATTCATTATGTTATGTTAAAAATTTGAAATGATTACTTAAAGATAAATTATGGGAGATTAGAAACAGAGCTGACAGTTCTCAGTATTATAGTTTTAAAAATAGATAATGTAAAGGGAATTTGCTGAAAATTTCAGTCAAATTGGTCCGTCCTGAACCAAATATTTACCGATTGAATTTTGGGCCTAGCCTCGATCATCATTACTAAAGTCTGTACGATAAAAAACATAAGTCTCGATTATCCAGCAGCAGACCGGGGTTCTGATCAAGTAAATATTGCAGGCAAACAATGACAACGAGAGTTGATTATGGTCTGGATAATTTAATTAATGTCTAACTAATAATTTAGATAGCGTTTTAGGCCTAAAGAAAGACCCACAATTGGCAGATTTAGCTCTTGCATAATGTATGTTTAATGTTTACTTTTATGTACAGTAGAACTTGCTACGGCGTGCACTCATAATCAGCGAACACTCGCTTCAACGAACACCAAAGAATCCCCCCGAGCGTTTTTTAAGTAATTTAACCTCTACTAAACACGCACCTGTTCAACGCGTGCAGCGGGCACTTATATTAGCTCCCGATCATGCTATTTCATCCATTAAGCGAGCACATCTCGGAGAATCCCGTTCTCGCTTGAGCTCTTGACATGACTTACTCACTTGGCTTGAAATAACTACTATCACTAATTAACACTAAGAAAGGGTCTGAATTGATAACGCGTGCAACAGGCATCATGATTAATTCCCCCCGTCAAAATTCTCTTGTTTCAACGGTCACGATTTTACTAATAAAATCAACAAAACATCGGCTATTCAACGGCCATTGTCGTTCGTTCTTTGTAACACTCCCGCTAATCCCGTGAGTAGTAGTTAATTAACTGGAACCCCACTGATCAGGTAAAAAGAAATGTAAAAAGAACAATCAACCCGGGATTATCTGTTTAGTAATCTTTTGTTTTATTAAGCGACCAAACTGATCAGTTTTCACGCGTAACGACACTGATTGATACTGATTGAATAAAATAAAAGGATACGGAGTTATTAAACAGACGTTTTTAGCGCCCCCTATAATATTACATACAGAGTTACATCCCCTGTTAAATCGGGGAAAATATCCGCGAATGTTTTTTGTCCATGATAAAATAATATTAATTCATCGATATTCTTCACAAAAATGGATAAATATTATCGAATGCATCATAATGGTAGACAGTAGTATCAAAGGTTGGTACAGAATGACAAGTTTACCGAAGTTATGTTCGAGATTTTAGTAAAGGATCTTCGTTTGGCGCAAGATTCAGCGACGGTCAAATTTATCGATGCAAGTATTGATGTTCGTTCCCGATTTTATTAAGTGGTCGCGTAATAGCTCAAATAGTTGGGGTGTGAAATACTTAAATTCACGGCATTTTGAAACGCTTTTAGACGCTATGATGAAAGTAAAAGAAATATTGGGGGACATGAGTTCCAGTATTACTAACATGTATACGAGACTCATTTGAATTCACAACTAGATATAAAGTACATGTTTTGTTATTGTAATACTACACGAATAAAAAATATATGCAGTCTATATACGAGACTCCTTTGAATTCACAACTAGATAAAAAGTACATGTATTGTTATTGTAATACTACATAAATAAAAAATATATGCAGTCTATATCTTTAATTTTTTGTGGTAGGGGCTGGGGCAATATATGCAGTCTATATCTTTATTTTTTTGTGGTAGGGGTTTGGGCAATATTGTACACCTTTATTCAAAGAGCACCTCCACAGGGCTAGAAATTCGTCATTTTTTGCAAGAATCTAAGAGGATTCTCATATATGCAATCTGCGCGAATCCTCCGAATCTTAATTTATAATAATGTCTAAAAAACAAAATTGTGTTTTTTGTATTAATCTAAAACACCAAATTACAACAACAATGATAAACACTTTCGGTAAACACTTAAATAGTGTAAAAAGTAATATCCAGATAATGCCGTAGCAAAAATAAACTAATACGGCACCGTGCTATTTCTGTATAACACAATGGTTAGTCTTTTTTCTATCACGTAACTTGCACAATTTTTTATTCATTCGTCGATGATACTATTGATAGACAAACGGTACAATGATCACGTGAAAACCAAAACTGCAATTGCTATAAAGTAAAATTCAGTAGGCCTACGACTAGGATATATACTTCATTACAAAAATTAAGCATCTGTAAGCATGTGTATAAAATAAAATAATCAAAACGGTACACGCAAACGTAGAACTGGTTAATTGACCTACTTCCTACCAAGATGTCACGTGTTATTGGAATTCGAACACTGCGAGATTCCGTCGGGAAAATATCCACTAGTGTTACGTCACGATTATAAATTCTTGAATCGGTAAATCGGTGCCGATTAATCGGATACCGTATATAAATTCTATAATGTCATTGTCATGGCTAATAATGTCATTGTCTTTACTGCGTTGATATGCGTGAGCACTGAATAGCTGACGGCTACCGTTTTAACTGCTAATTAAAAATTCAATACTGGCAATAAATTACAATTCACAAGTACATCAATTCCCGTACATAATATTTTAACATATATAGCGATAATAATATTGACGAAAAACAACAAGAGAGCTCGCACAAGACAGTACAAATAAAAATAAAAACCACGTGTCTTTAAAAATTGGCAACGTATGTCTAGGGAGGTGAATAGAAGAGCCTCCAAGCTGGTAATGTCCGATTGGGTGACGGTTTATTCGTCATCTTGGACACAGTAACGTCACATTCTGGTTGTGAATATTACAACTGGATTTAAAATCAATTTATACATGAGGAATTCTATCCCTCGTAAAAAGGCATCGCCAACTTCCCCGTCTCGTGCGGCATGCACTTTGACTTAGTCCATGTATTATAAGGTCCGTGATATGTCTGTTATTGGTTGGTGTACGTGGCTGTTGACAGCTATTTCGCGCCAAAAGCAATCTTTTTACACATTTCGTAGTAAGCCATGCCTAATATGGAAGGCAGAGAATTCCATGCGACATCCAGTCCGTGGCCGACCTTGACAGTGACAAATTAGAATTGAAATGACCCAATTTAACAACTAACGGAATCAAATCGCCGTTCGAAAGGATAAAATCATGGAACCCTAAACTATTTCGTTTTAAGGTTGGCATGCTAAAGTAGTTTCTTTTATTTTTTAAGAAGGATTTAAATAAATAATAAGGAAACCGATAACTTTGTATCGTAACTGAAATATGCATAAATGCTCTACTTCTAAAAGTCGTCGCCGTGTCGTGATCGTGGAAGTTTCCACACAATTTATTACATAACAAAGACAATTAACGGCCAGCCTGTAACTCGTCGAAATTATAAGTTAAAAGTAAAACAAAAACACAACAATTATTTTATTTTATTATACATGTAGTATGCTATAAAGTAAGTCATACAACGTGTCTTTAAAAATTGGCAACGTATGTCTAGGGAGGTGAATAGAAGAGCCTCCAAGCTGGTAATGTCCGATTGGGTGACGGTTTATTCGTCATCTTGGACACAGTAACGTCACATTCTGGTTGTGAATATTACAACTGGATTTAAAATCAATTTATACATGAGGAATTCTATCCCTCGTAAAAAGGCATCGCCAACTTCCCCGTCTCGTGCGGCATGCACTTTGACTTAGTCCATGTATTATAAGGTCCGTGATATGTCTGTTATTGGTTGGTGTACGTGGCTGTTGACAGCTATTTCGCGCAAAAAGCAATCTTTTTACACATTTCGTAGTAAGCCATGCCTAATATGGAAGGCAGAGAATTCCATGCGACATCCAGTCCGTGGCCGACCTTGACAGTGACAAATTAGAATTGAAATGACCCAATTTAACAACTAACGGAATCAAATCGCCGTTCGAAAGGATAAAATCATGGAACCCTAAACTATTTCGTTTTAAGGTTGGCATGCTAAAGTAGTTTCTTTTATTTTTTAAGAAGGATTTAAATAAATAATAAGGAAACCGATAACTTTGTATCGTAACTGAAATATGCATAAATGCTCTACTTCTAAAAGTCGTCGCCGTGTCGTGATCGTGGAAGTTTCCACACAATTTATTACATAACAAAGACAATTAACGGCCAGCCTGTAACTCGTCGAAATTATAAGTTAAAAGTAAAACAAAAACACAACAATTATTTTATTTTATGATACATGTAGTATGCTATAAAGTAAGTCATACAACTTTGATTCAAAACACCATAACTGACATTCAATAGTCGGACCCGAGATTTTTTTTTTTTTTTTACAAAAGTTTTACGCGAATCCTTATAGATTCGCACGGTAAGCTCCTGCGAGAATCGTGGCGCGAATTAGATTCGGAGATTCGCGTGAATTTCTAGCCCTGAATTAGCAATGTCTCTTTAAAGTTGAATTTGGCTTCAATTTCTTTTAAAGCTCCTAGTCGTATCAAATTTTTTCATAACACAAAGATGGCTTTTACACAATTGGTTTAGATGCCAATTGGGTGAAAATACTTGTAAATCTGTGTTTTTTTATTTTGAAGAGATGCGACTGTTGTAAATAATATGGTTGATTAGAACACACACCGCGTATTGCTACGTGTTAGATGGTTCTTTAAAATATAGAAGAAATATTTCATGTGTTAAAAATACATTATGCAAGAGCTAAATCTGCCTATTGCAGGTCTTTCTTTAGGCCTGACATGTTGCCTAAATTATTAATTAGACGTAAGTTAACCTATCCAGACCATATTCAACTCTCGATGGTATCGCTAGCCTGCGACTTTAGTGGATTATGAGCCGATTTACTGCATAACTTTCTTTAACGATTTAGGGACCACGTGGGTAGGGTGCTGGCTCGCTAGCGTGGAGGTCGGTGTTTGATCCCAGCATTGGCCGAGAAAGTCCATCTCGAAAAACCGAGGTCCCGTGTACACATTGGCGTGCACGTAAAGATCTCCTGGCAGTTGGAATTCAGTTGCTGCCCGGACAAAATTTCCCCAATAGCACACTGTATGGTGTATACTCGTCTTCAATTAACTCAGGTTAGGTGCAGACGCGTAGGACGTTAAACCCCCATTTCATTCATTCATTCCAAATTATAAGTTAAAAGTAAAACAAAAACACAACAATTATTTTATTTTATTATACATGTAGTATGCTATAAAGTAAGTCATACAACTTTGATTCAAAACACCATAACTGACATTCAATAGTCGGACCCGAGATTTTTTTTTTTTTTTTACAAAAGTTTTACGCGAATCCTTATAGATTCGCACGGTAAGCTCCTGCGAGAATCGTGGCGCGAATTAGATTCGGAGATTCGCGTGAATTTCTAGCCCTGCTCCATTAAGCAGGCATTTTGAAATTTCCCTTGGGTGCCTGCTGAATACAAGTTCTACTGTATTGACACAAAACCTATAAACTACCAGTACTGTGTAAGCAACCATATATTATTTTGAAGATGTGTTACTGGTTGGAATTAATAATTTCTAAATTGTTTCAAAATTATTTTTATTTTCAGTCAGAACAAAATAAAAATCGTCGAAATCCTCAACTTGTGATATTAGAGAAAAAAGTAGATGAATTTTTACAACATTGGAAATCTCGAATGGGTGTGGAAAAAACAAAACAGGTTAGTGTTCTGAAAATTCATTTATCTTTTAAAGTTATACTTTAAGTACTGATTCAAAACTACAAGTTTCTCATATTTCAGTGAATTTAGTCAGCATGCCAATGATATTAACAGTTTTAATAATAACAGAACTTTCAGCAAATATAGACATGATTTTATCAACCAAGGGGGTTGGATGGCTGATGATTAGCATGCGCGCGCTGTATCATAAAATCTGTCATTAAGTCAACTGGCGTGGTTTTCGAATCCCCAGTCGACGTGACAAGAAGTAGGGTCGCCTGTTCAACCTTGTGGCTTTTCTACGGGTCCTTTTGTTTCCTCCCACTGCTAAAGACACCTACACGCTAGCTAATTATTGAAATAAAGTTATACCATATGTTAGTCCCAAAATGACCTAGATTGTGTCGAGCGGACGATAAACCCCATTTCTCTCTCTCTTATCCACATCTTCAGTGTACTAACACTTGTAAAGGCAGAGCTGATTACCACATGATAAACTTGACTAACGTATAAATACCTGTGCTTATTATCAAGGTCACTCAATAAAAACTTCTATAATCTATTTTTCAGAGTCTGTCCAAATGGCTCAGTATTTTAAGCTGAAACCTTGCGACAAAATAAATAATCTTTTTCTTTACACTTTAATTTGTATTCTGTTATATTTTAGCAAAATGACCGTCCTGTTGTACTACGGAAACGAAGAGAAAGAATAAAAAGTGAGGCCAACTGGAAACTTTTTTATTACTATTTTAATCAAGATCATGCAAAACCAAATTTAATATGGAATTATAAGGTATGTAGAGGGTGATGCCTTTAATATATCATTATATCATTATTACATTCAATCAACTAAACCCTATTAAAACCCATTAACCAGAATAACTAAGCTAGACTACCATAATGCTTTATTTGATCAGGGGGGTTGGATAGTCAAATGATTAGCATGTGCGCGCTGTACCATAATGTGTGGTTAACTTGTGTGGTTTCGACTCTCCGGTTTTACGTGACAATGAGTAGAGTCGCCTGTCCAACCTTGTTGTTTTTTTCCAGGTCCTTCGGGTTCCTCCAACTGCTATAGACCCCTACCATAAGAAAATTATTGAGATAAAATTGAACCATATGTTGAATCAACAATCTGATATTGTATTTAAAACACGCTGAAACTGGTCTATATAAATATATAGCTAAAAGATAAACCATTATTTTTATTACTAGGTAACCAAATAATCACTAGAAATTTCTTGGATAAAGTTAAACACTGACTCACATTATTGGCATGTACAACTATCCATTCAGATTCAGAAAATAAAATTTTGTCCACTTTTCAGACGAGAGAAGAGTTACGTGATGCATTGGAAAATGAGATGAGGGCTTTTACTGTTGATAAGGAATTGGGCCAGTCATTCGTTATTGGTTGGAATCATCAGGAATTTGAAGTACCTTACATATGTCTTAGTGAAGAAATAAAGATAGGTAAATAGAATTTAAAGAGTTTCAGTAATGCTTGGATATATTTGGGTGGTGTTTGTTGATTTCTATTATTGGAACTCATTGGAAACCTTAACCCATCTCTCAAAAATAAAGGCCAGTCGCTACCCACATTCTTCTTGTAAATACTTCCATTATTTGCGACAAAAAAAATTCAGCTAAATTCGCAAGGTTGTTGAGGAAAGAAATTACTCTATGTTTGTGATGTATCTTACAGGTGATTATTATTTACGTCTCTTACTTGAAGAGGATGAAAATGAGTCAGAAGAAACTAGTGCAATCAAAAAATCGTAAGTAACTGAAAAATCAACTATAGTGGGAGTTGCAGCTAATGTACATTTCATGACACAAAGAAGCCTATTGATTTTCATATTTTATTTTAATGCACTTATGTGATTGTATATTATCATGAAAAATTTGATTTCAATTTCTGATAACTTTCCAAGTTAGTACCTTTGATAGTAAATTTCTAATTTTGTAGAGTTATCTTTCATTTACAGATTTTGACTTATAAGGTTTGCGATAGACATCATAGTTTGGTTTTGATATTTTATTCTGTGTAATTTATTGACGAAATCATCATGAAAAACATTGCTGCTGGTAAATGTATTATATGTTGTTTTTTTTTTTTATCTTTTTGCAGATATGAATTTTTTAATGATCTTTATCATCGGTTTTTATTAACACCTAAAATCAATATGAAATGTATGTGTTTACAAGCTATGACTGTTGTATATGGTAGATGTTATGAAGAAATCGGTGCTTTTAATGATACAAGATATATTGTTGGAATGTTAGAACGGGTATGTAGAATAACAGATAGTGCACTTCAAACTCATCAGGGAGGTTGGATGACGGAATGGTTAGCACATGTATCATAAGGTCTGTCATTGAGTCAACTGATGTGGTTTCGATTCCCCATTTGTATGTGACAAAGACCCCTCGTGCAAGCAAATTTTAAAAATAAAATTGCATGTATGTGTTAGTCCCAAAATGACGTAGTTTGTGTTAGGTGGACTTTAAACTCCATTTCTCTCTCTCTCTCATACACATATCTATTCTTAAGTTTATTTTAAAGTTATCAACCCTTCTGTAATATGCCTTCTAAAGAAATAAAATTGTAGCTAGTGCCAGCAATTAAAATTACTTATCTCGTATATTTATTGCAGTGTACAGATAAATTGGAAAGAGATAGATTAATATTTTTTCTACATAAACTAATACTTCATCCAAGAAATGTCAAAGAAATTATGGATGCTAACGGTGTGAAGATTTTAGTTGACCTATTGACCTTAGCTCATCTGCATACTTCTAGAGCAACTGTTCCATTACAAGTAAGTACATGAAAATAGTTTGACACATACATTATGCAAGAGCTAAATCTGCCTATTGCAGGGCTTTCTTGAGGCCTAAAATGTTATTGTTATATAAACTATTAATAAGACATTTATTTACAAACTCGAGATTTTAAGTAGATTAGAATGGTTCAACATTTATAAAATCTAATTTCAAAGTGGGAAAGCTAGGCTAAGTGATCTTGAATATACCAGTGCCCTGGTTACCACAATGCACACTTCTTATCAAAACTACAAACAGTGATAACTTGGATGAAATAAATAGAATGAAATTTTTAATATTTTCATTATACATTATCTATTTTGAGCTATTATAGCAAGAATAGTCAGCTCTTTATCTAAATCTTACTTATTGTATCTTGAATGTTAGAAACATACAGTACAAAATACTTAACAGCAAAATATATTGTGGCATTTTCTAAACAGTATAATATGGTATTTTACTGACAGATTCAAGTCTGCAGTTAGGGGTGACTGAAACATACTTATCAAGTAGTCTTTTCAAAATTTTGTCAGAATGTAGAGCTGTCAAATAATTTCAAATAAATTTCAAATAAAAGAATTAATTGGTAACTTTAATTATTGTTTAGTATGGTGTTTTTGCAGACAAATGTTATAGAAGCAGGACAGGATATGATGAGAGAAAATGAAAAAGAATGGTATTATGGGAATGCTGAAAAAGAGAGATTAGGTCCATTTAGCTTTGTGGAAGTAGGTGAAAAGTATAATAATACAGAATGAAATTTTGATATACAACAATAGGCGTTAAACACATCATTCTTGTTTTTTAATCTACAATTTATTACTGAACTCTTATGGGAAAGGCTATTTGTAGAGACTAGCCTAAGTGTTCTGTCATACAGTGGCTATCCTGCATTGTCTGTATATGATAGAAACTTGTGTACATTGGTTTACTGTTAAATGATTATTTCACTGACATTTTACCTTAAATAGATGAAAGAATTTTGGAGTGAAGGAATTATTCATGCTAAGACTCGTTGTTGGGCTCAAGGTATGGATGGTTGGCGGCCTCTACAGACTGTCCCACAGTTAAAATGGATTTTATTGGCTACAAGTCAGCCTGTATTAAATGAAAGTGATCTAGCTACATTGATATTAAATATGCTCATTAAAATGACAGAATATTTTCCTAGTCGGTGAGTGATTGTAATTATTTTTAGATTAAGAATTGCGCCAAAAAAAACGATACGACAAACCTGCAGACAAGACACACTACATAGAGATTGCAAGAAATAGAAAACAAATATCAATTCAAGTGAATTTTGATTTCCAAGAAAGACATAAGGTGACCAGCCTTGACAATGTCGTCTTTTGAATGGCTATATCCTTCCACAAGTGACTTGTCAATAAATTTAACAATAATAAGGGCGATAATTTCGATTGAATCTTGGAAAATGCTAAAAAAAATTATTGAACTTTGAGATTAGAAATGAATAAACATTTACTTTCAGTTTAAGGAACATGTATTTAAATAAGTCTTCTATTTTTCCTGTAAGGAATGTTAAGTCTGTATTTTGTATATTTGTGAATGTGTGTAATTGTTTATTTGTTAGTGATGTAGATGGTGCTGTAATCCGACCTCTTCCTAAAATTAAACGTATTTTATCAGATGCTACATGTCTACCACATGTTGTGCAGGTAAACAATTTTATTACATCTATATTGAGAAGTAAACAATCTTATTACATTTATACTGGAAAGTAAACAATCTTATTACATCTACAGTAGAATTTGTAGGAGTATCCACTCCTTTTCCCCCTGTAGAATTTCTATTTTTTGATCTCTTTAATGCAGCCAGCAGTCACTGTTTTAGTTATAATTTTAACAAAACATCGCCCATTCAACGGCCATTGTTGAATGATACCATCTTGTCGTACTTCGTATTACCTTCGAAAATCTTGTGATTAATAGTTAATTATCTGGGCCCCACCGATCAGGCAAAAAGAAGGTGGAAAAAACCAATAAACCTGAGATTATCTGTTAATTAATTAATTAATTAATCTTTTGTTGTATTAAATGACAAACCTTGATCTGCTGATTATTATTTTCACACGAAACGAGAAACATTATTTGATACTGATTGAAAAAAATAGAAGCACCGACAAAGATGAGTTTTTTTTCACGATCATCTAGTATCTATTCAATTGTTACTAAACAGAAGTTTCAGCTCCTCCGCTATTACATTCAGAGTAACACCTCTGAAAATCAGTGAAAAACTAGCAATGTTTTTATTTGACATTTGCTTTTTTGATGTCCCTTGCATCTGCTGCAGAGGATTTTCTTTTTTATCGTCATAATTTGTTTCTTTTTTCAGCTATTATTAACGTTTGATCCAGTTCTAGTCGAGAAAGTAGCAACATTACTCTTTCTGTTAATGCAGGATAATCCTAGTGTCTCACGTCTATATTTAGTAGGCGTGTTTTTCTTTATAATGATGTATACCGGATCAAATGTTTTACCAGTGTCCAGATTATGTAAATATACACATATCAAACAAGCTTTCCGCTCAGATGAGGTAAGATATTTAACATAAAGTTTTATTGATTTACAGTAGAAATGAAATGACGTAAGGTTTAACACCCTACTTTTCTGCTCCAGCTGGGATAGTGAAGACGGGTATACATATGCAGTTTGCGATGAGGGGCATTTTGCCCGGACATCGATACGGCCTACTCTTATTTCAAAGTGAAACCGTGTTGACAGTTCAATTTCAATTCTATTAGTGAGTATAAGTTATATATCTATTTTTAGAACACCAGTTCAGATATTATGATGAGAAGTATTCTGGGTCATATTTTACCTGAGGCAATGGTCTGTTACCTAGAGAACTATTCTCCGGAAAAATTTGCTGAGATATTTTTAGGAGAATTTGATACACCAGAGGCAATTTGGAACAGTGAAATGAGGTGAGTTGACTTTATGTTAAATGGTGCACAATAATGATAATTTTGCAAAGACATTCTGGACCCAGGTATATTTTAACCAATAAAACTGGGTGATGAGTAAGATTCTTGTAAACTGGGTGAAGAGTAAGATTCTTTTAAACCTTATCCTTGTCTGAAGAAAATTACAATGTCAGATTGAGCCAATTTTATTTCTTCAAGTCATAAATAGTTGTATAATGTTTGGATATTACAACATGAGGATAAAACAAGATAAAAAATATTTTTAGCTAAATCTTGAAACAATGTTGTAAATAGATAGTTTTTTTAATATGATTGGTACTTACTGTATTAATTTATTATAATTTGTAGGCGTATGATGATAGAGAAGATAGCATCACATATAGCTGATTTTAGTCCACGATTACAGAGTAATACTCGAGCTTTATATCAATACTGTCCTATCCCGGTTATAAACTATCCACAATTAGAGAACGAACTATTCTGTAATATATATTATCTTAAACATTTATGTGATACAACAAGATTTCCTGACTGGCCAATTAAAGACCCAGTAAGTACATGTTGTTTATGTTTAGTTTTATATGTTTTTGTTTTGTTGGTTGTTTATAATTGTATTTATTGAGTACAGTATTTAATAATGATATAAATGACTAACAGAGATAAAATAAATTTAAGAATCCCCGCCAAAGAGAACCACAAGTTTAAAGATTGTTAAATTTATTCAATGTTTCAAGTTAAATACCCTTTATCTACCCCGCCGGCATTTTTTTTTTGATCCAGTGTCCACACACTGGATCAAAAGGGCGTGTTGCCGTACCCCATCTTCCTGTTTCTCATTATGTATTTTTATATGATATTGTAGGTACGTCTGTTAAAAGATATATTGGATGCATGGAAGAAAGAAGTAGAAAAGAAACCACCTACCATGTCTATAGAAGAAGCCTATACTGTACTTAATCTCCAATCTGGCGCAGGAGGGTAAATTGGATTATTATTATCATTAATATTTATTATTGTCTTAAGCCTCATCAATAAAATATTTTGGTTCTCAGATACAACCGCATCATCAAAAATTGGGCGCATGACACATTTTTATTTTAAAAAAACAAAAACAAAGTCAATGATTTCCGCTCGTTCATATTTCCTGTGCAAACGGAAGTAACTCTTATTATAGCTTTCTTGACAGCAGGAAATGAACACTAGTCTTGACTATCGAGTACATAACCATGGGAAATACTATCGACCATCAGGATCAGGAACAGCACTGGATAGATAATCAAATGTTAATTTATCATTCGCGGAGATGGCAACAATTTTACGGTTATCTGTCTTTTTTGTGCGATCAAATTGTCTTCCCTTTCCTGATAAATTTGAATGTGAGAGGGATGACCAAAAATATTTCAATTATATTTTATTCTAACAATCATGTAGTTGCCATCATTTTACTTCTGAATATTTTAAATTTATTTTACAGATATGAAGAAAATGTGATTAGAAAAGCTTATTTTAAACTAGCTAAGAAATATCATCCTGATAAAAATCCAGATGGGAAGGTTTGTCTTATTCTAACACATACACTATAACACATACTTATAAAAAGTGCAGGAGGACCGCACTACACACAAAACAAAAATATACAAGATAAACCTGCAGACAAGACAGAAAATAGACATTGCAAATAATAAACAATTATCAAATCAAGTGAATGGATCCAGGGGGCCAGCCATAAGCATTCACTGCGCTGTACAGTCTCGGGCCTGTTGTGGTACAGGCTTCACTAAAATGATTTACAAAAAAGATGTATCAAAAATAATGGAAGAACGAAATTACTTAATTTATTAGGTTGACATTTCTAAGAGTAATAGCTCAACATTTTGAAGAAAATTTCCTCTTTTACATACAAACTGATTTGAATACGTATCATTTAAAGACCATAGAAAAGGTAATCTAATGGAGAATAAGAAATTAAAATGCTAATCAGAGATTCAAATCCTTTCTACTTCAGATTTTAAATTGATGACTACAATGTCAATAATGTTGATTATCAAATTTTTTCAATGCTGAAAATATCACACGTTTTTCTACTTTTGTTTCTTTTTTTGTAGGATATATTTGAACAAGTGAATAAGGCGTATGAATTTTTATGCAGTAAATCAAAGATACAGGAAGGACCAGATCCCCATAATATAGTTCTTGTATTAAAAGCTCAATCAATACTCTTTAGTAGATATAAAGATGGTGAGTCTAATTAGAATCTTCACAGATCAAAACAGTTTGAATTCATATAAAACTTGTCTCTGATATTACAATACGATTTCTTATCATCATCGCTAAAATTCAAAATAACACAAACATACTATTTTTAAAATTGTTTATTGTCAATATTGTGAAATGTGAAAATTATTTCTTGAAATTTATCTATTATAGTTCTAGAGCCATATAAATATGCTGGTTACCCAATGTTGATAAAGACTATAAGATTAGAGACAGGTGATGATAGTCTGTTTTCTAAATCTGCACCATTACTAACAGCAGCTAGTGAGTTAGCCTATCATACAGTCAACTGTTCAGCTTTGAATGCTGAAGAACTGAGAAGAGAAAATGGCATCCAAGTAAGATTTGATCTTGTTTAGAAAATAATTATAGTTAAATGTATTGTTATTTTATCATGTTTATTTTATCTGTGTGTTTATTTTATTTGATATGACTCTTATGTTCATATTGTTATATTCAGATCCTGGGGTGTTATACCAAATTGTGGGTGGAAGTGAAAAACAACCATTCTCCATGTTAGAATTCCAATCTCTAACTTCATTATTACTCAAGGCAGAATAACTACAACATAAGGGAGATAACTTTTATATACTTAAATGTAAGGTTTCAGACCACTATTATAATCAATATACCACTATGTTACAGGTGTTACAAGAAGCATTTGCCAGATGTGTCGATGTTTTAAGTCAATCAAGTAAACCAGATGATATGGCAGTCCAGGTAAGATATTAACAACATATTAATGATTTGGAGATCGAAATGTCAATCACTGGCCTTGATAATATATGGCAGTTTTTACAGACTATTTTGAGGTGAATATAGAAACATTAGGGTATGTAGGTTTGTTTGTATTATGTTATTATGGTTTATTTGATTTACTTTACAGGTTTGTACAAACGTATCGAAATGTTACAGTGTAGCAGCTCAATTTGAGGGTTGTCGTGAAAAAATACAAGAAACATCGGCCATTATAAAAGATTTATGTAGAATTCTTTATTATAAGGTAAAAATATTAAAATATTCTTTTCTTCTCACATCTTGATAATTTAATGGTTACTACATATTTATATATAGATAGATAGCATGTATCGTATTTCCCAGTGTAAAATCTTTATTTTTAAATGCATAATAAACAGGTTACAAAGCAAACCAAGACCATTATTGATGAAAAAATGTAACCCAAAACCAGTGTGTTTTATTTGTAGCAAGTGAAAGTAGAAATATCGGAGTGTGCAACCTGCTTATACTGTGCAATATTTTGTCCATCTTCTGGGTCCTCCGATTTCCTCCCACTGCTAACAATCCCTACGTACAAGCAAATTATTGAAACAAAATTGAACCATGTTATTCCCGAAATGACCTAGTTCGTGTTAAGTGGACGTTAAACCCCATTTCTCCCTATCTTCTCTCTCAAGAGGTATTACAGTGTGTAATCTTGGCATTTATTAACTCTAATTATTATATTAATCTAATTTTCATTTATTTAAATATATGCTTTGTTTGATTTCAGAATTTACCCAAGTTATGTTCAGTAGTAACTGAATGTGTTGGTGCTTTCTGTGTAGACTTCTGGTTACAAACTAATCTGTATGAATCAGGTGTACTATGGCATCTATTACTTTATTTATTTAAATATGATTTTACACTAGAAGAAGGAGGTGTAGAACGTGCAGACGGAACTAATCAACAAGTAAGTTATAACTTGTAAAACAAATAATAAGCTATAACATTCAATATTGTGTATTGTGTATTTACAAACAATTGGCGTAAGTCTTCATTTTTAACAGATTTAGAGAACGTCTTCACAGCTGTAGTGGTACAGTTATCCTTCACCCAGAATTATAAGAATCTAAAGACAAGGGAGAGAGTCCATGTAAAATGATTGACTATGTGTTTACAAAATATCTTATGTTATCACAGTGAAGAAAAACTGTTAGAACTATTAGGTTTATAGAAATCTTCATTAAAATTTTAGTGTTTGGAAAATATATGAATGTATTAATTACAAAGTAAAGGAGGAAGTCCTTTTTAAAAAAAACCCCAAAAACATGCACTGTAAACCCAGTCTTGCTAATCTCATGACTTAGGTAGACCTCTTTTGCAATAAACACATAATAAAATGTACAGACATTTTCAGTAACAAAATATTTAATAATAAATGTCTATTAAGCTCAGTTCATTTACTTTTATGTAGACTTTGTCAAACAGTACTCTAACTCTAATAGTTTTCTCTGTAGTGTGTAGTTCTTTTATTCTGATTTTCCGGCGTGATTTCCACTTGTCAGTGATGCAGAAGGAGGGCCTGACAAGGACAGCTGCCTAGTCGTTCGGATGGGACGAAAAACCGAGGTCCCGTGTACAAATTAGAGTGCACGTAAAAGATCCCTTGGCAGTTGGAATTCGATATAAGAGTAGGCCGTAGTGCCGCTGCCCGGGCAAAATTTCCCTCATAGCACACTGTTGGCGTATGCCCGTCTTCAATTGGCCCAGGTTAGGTGCTTAAGAGTAGGACGTTAAACCCCATTTCATTCATCATTCTTTTATTCTGTAAATAAGACGGTGTGATTCTTCTAGTGAAGTGTCTACTTCATCAGCAGTGTCATGACACAACAAACAAGAATAGGGATATCTATGTGTAATATGCTAATATATTTACCTGATATTTATTACAGGAAGTATGTAATCAGTTAGCCAAGTTATCTATAAAAGCTTGTGCTAGATTAGGTGGTTATTATAGATACGACAGTCCTTTAACTAGTCCAGATAATCCTACAGTCAAAAAATCTCTACGAGCCTTACTAACACCATTCTTAGCTAGAAAATTATCAAATGAATCACCATCTGAGGTAAGTTACATTATGTTGATTGGTTGATTGAAATAGATTATTATTTATTGCAGCATCCAGAAATTGGATTTGAACTTTAAAATGTAATATTGATAGTTGTTTACCTTCTTGAAACACAGAGCCTTGGGGGCTCAGTAGGTAGGTACTGGAGGTGTGGGGTTCGAACCCGGTGTTGGCCAGGCAAGTTCCTCTCGAAATTCCCCTTGTCAATGGTTCAGTCGTTTGGATGGGACAAAAAAACAAGGTCTTGTGTACACATTGGTGGACTCATAAAAGAACCCTTGACAGCTCGGGCAAAATTTCCTTCATAGCACACAGTGTGGTGTCTGTCCATCTTCATTAGCCAAGTCGGTGCAGAACAGCCAGACTTTTAACTTCATTTCATTTCTAGAAACACAAAAACGAAATAAACAGTGACAAAATATTATATAATTTTTCTAGTTATTAAAGATATTAAACAGTAATACAGAAGATCCATATTTAATCTGGGATAATGCAACCAGAGCTCAGCTTACAGAATATTTAACAGACGAACAACAAAAAATGATTAAAACGGTAAAATATTTCAGTTATACAATGTAAATCTCATGGAGGTATTCTTGCTTCCACTTTGTTATTCTAACAAGATGTCATTTCATAGTATACTTATATTTTCATGTCAACCTGAGTCCTTCGCAATTAACGCATGTTCCTGTGACAGGAACATTATTTGATATCTATTTAATAGCTTTCTATTCATCTTGACTTTTTCATTAATTTTTGGCGCTGTGCGCACTTTTAAAGAATAAGGATTTAAGTTTTTTCAGAATACATTGCATTAAATTACTCTTATATCCATTCTTATCTTGTTCAATTGTTGTCTTTCTATATAATATTTTTGTTGAACAATTTACCTTAAATTAGTCAAATTTCTATTGCCTTAAAATTTACAAAACCAGAATTACGATGCATTTAAACACCATAGTGGCGCGTGAATGAAGTGGTATAGCTGCTGGTGTTATCCAAATCGGATAATTTCAGACTACTTCTACATTGAACAATGATGTCTGTTAGTAACTGTGTATGATAGGATATCTATCTTAAACTGTGTATGATAGCTGATGATATCTGTATGATATCTGATGATGTTTAAAACTGTGTATGATAGCTGATGATATCTATATTTATATTGTAGGGAGAATGTGATAAATCTTATGGTGGTGAATTTGTATTTGAAGTACATTCTAAAGAGTTAATAGTGGGAGAAATATTTGTTCGTGTGTATAATGAACAGCCAACATTTCCACTTGAGGTGAGCATTACAAATAAATATTTTCAAAATTTTACTAAGTACTAATAATATTTATTACTAACATGTAGATTATATTCGAATAGGTCTGTATTATTATAAAAAAAAGATAAAAGTAATGAATCAGATTTAAATGTTTTATAGTCTGTAAAACAATCATGCTCTCTATTCAATCTGTTATCACAAATGAACAGCAAGTAAATTAAGTCAAGCTTTCACTACATATTTATTTCTTGTTCTTAGCTTTTATCAGCTTTTTTTTTCTTTCTTGTCACAAGCATTTGTAGTCTCCTGCCATTGAAACCAGACAGGGCGATAGATATTGTCGCTCTCTGGCTATCTGGCCATCTTTTTGTTTATTCAGATTTTGATTTTTTATTAAACTTTGTTTACTTTATATATCAGAATTACATATCAGGTCTATTTTTATTAAACTTTGATTATTTATATATCAGAATTACGTATCAGGTCTATGTTAATTAAGTGGTATTCTGTTAACATTTGACTGAATTATGACCCTCTTTGCTTCAGCAATACTGTCAGAATGCTTTTCCTAGTTATTTTCAAGTCAAAGTTGATGTTTCTGTTTAACTGGAGAAAACTGTTAGATCCCCATCCTTATAACAATCTGAATGGTGTTAATTTCAAATTGCCTTCGTCCACCCAAAAATTACCCATTTTGATTCTAATAATTTTATTTTTATCTACAGCATTCTAAAGGTTTTACGATAGATTTATTAGATTTTCTGGGATCTCAGGCACAGGTAAAACTTCAGTTTCATTGAATTCTATAAATTTCTACAAAGACTGCTGACTAGTTCTTGTTCAGCAAAAAGGTTTTCTCTTTATGGTAATGAGTATTTTGTAAACATTTATTCTGAATGTGAAATAACTTTGCTTACTTTAAGATAAATGAGTTTAAAATAAATGAGGTACAAAAGAGAATAAATTATGTATAATATTTATTTTATTTATATTTGCCAGTATTTACATTCCTTGTTAATGTTACAACAACAGAAGAAAGCCACACAACAATCAACTAAAGGAGGTAGATTAAGTCAAGTAGAAATGGCTCTAGAAGCTCTTCGTAATGTGATTAGAAATAATCCAGGTTAGTGTAGAACGGTGTTCCTCCAAGTTACCAGTAATATCTTTCCCCATCTGTAGAACAATGTTTTTCAAAGTCACCAGAAATCTCTTTCCCTAATTGTAGAACGATGCTCCAAATCACCCGTCAATTCTTTCCCCAATTGTAGAACGATGCTCCAAGTCACCTTTAATTTCTTTCCTCAATATACTATGACACACCATTTTCCTCACTGCCATGTTGTTTATATTTGTACACAATATAATATATAATACAGTAGAAGGTTCTGACATTCACAGTATTAGGCCTATACTAAAATAGGAATTATCACTTTCAACCAGAAAATAAATGTTATTCTTTTAATATATCATATGCATGCAAATCCACTGAACTGTATAATATTCAGCGATGGATTGGCATGGTAGTCAAAGCACTACAAAATGAAAATGAACTTGTTTGCACATACAGTGAAGATCTGCAGTGTGCTAATTCCATGTTAATTCTTGTATTATTTTAGGAGTGGAGATACAATGTATCGGCCATTTTAAACTATTGTTTGCTCTCCTCTGTCTAGAAGATTGTGCCAAATTACAACAGTTTGCTTTGGAGGTAAATTCTAAGATTTTCTTTATTCATCAGCATGCAACTGGTACCATTCATAAACATCTGGAGTATCAAAAGTTTGGTCTTTTGTTGGCTGAGATGTTCTAATTAGAACAGTTGGAACAGTGATAGATAGATGTTTAATATATCATCCACCAGATTTGATTAAATTTGTATATACTAGCTGAAGCATGAAGTCAGATGTTGCCACTCGTATATGAAGTGTCTCTAGCTATTTTTATATGATTAGAATAAATAGTTGTATGTTGTTTATTACAGGTTGTTAATTGTGTTACTGGTAATCAGGAATGTGTAAATGACATTGCTGCTGCTGAAGTTTTATCTTATTTACTGCTCACTTTACAAAGTTTACCACAATGTAAGATCATAGTTTATATTAAGATCATAGTTTATATTGCAACATTTACCACAGTGTAATATAGATCATAGTTTATATTGCAACATTTACCAGAAAATTAAGATCACAGTTTACGTACATGTAAGGTCATAAAACGTTACTATCTTTCAAAAAACTTCTAGATATGTATTTCTGAAAGATGACATAGCATATAAAGTGTGGTTGCATTACTAATGAATGGAAAACCATTGAGTAATAAATTTGGCTGCTATAATCAAAGTTTGTCATTGAAGAATAATTAAACAACTGTGCATTCTGTGCATGTTACAGCTTCATATTTTAATTTAGCTTAGGCTTAGTTGAAAGGTTATGTTTAATTATATAGATCTGGTTAGCTTTTTGAGAACTATAACTTAGGAGGGTATTAATCGCTGTTTTATACATTATTTGTAGGCCGCCTGCTAGCTTTAGAAAGTTTATTTGCATTGATGTCCAATACAAAGATAGTAAAAGAAGCAATGGTGAAAGGTAAGAATTTTCTTTAATTTACCAGACAGTTGAGCTGAACTTGTAAAAACATCTCATCAAACATCTTTTCCTTTAATTGTAAAGCTTTCAAGTCTGATCAATATGCCAAACACAACTCTTGACATTCCCGGTAGTAAATTTGGTATGCTCATGAATCAAATTAACATTTTGTGAATGAGAAATGAAATTAAATGTTCTGCTCTGACTGGGCTAATGAAGACGAGCATATGCCATACAGTGTGCTATGCCCTACTCTTTTATGAAATTCCAACTGTCAAGGGATCTGTTACGTGCACGCCAATGTATTCACGGGACCTTGTTTTTTTTACAATTCGAACAACTAGACAGCTGTAATTGTCAGGCCCTTTGTCCTGCACCACTGACAAGGGTAAACCACTTTGTGAATGAGAAAAGAAATAAAAACCGTTATTGAAGAATGATAATCTGATAAAATGAAATCTATTTTCAGGTGCACTGATATATTTGTTAGATCTCTTCTGTAATGCAACTCATCCTCAGATACGAGAAAAAACAGCCGAATTATTTGCCAAAATGTTGTCTGATAAATTAGCTGGACCCAAGGTCCGCATTATACTCAATAAATTTTTACCAAGTATATTTATGGATGCAATGAGAGATTCTCCAGAAGCTAGTGTACATATGTTTGAAGGTATTTAATAACAATAATAATTATTACTACGCTTTGATTCGCTTTAGAGTTATTTGCCATCATGCAGTATGTGGATTATCATGGCTAAGTGAGCCTCTGTGTGTGTAAATGAAATAGGGTTTAACATCCTACTTTTCAGACTAACGATGACCGGTATATACCATTCAGTGTGCTGAAAGGTAAATTTTGCTCTGGCAGCAGTGTTTCGGTCTACTCTTTGTCAAATTCCATGCGCCAAGGGTTCTTTCATTACGTGCCAATATGTACCCAGCACCACTGTTTTTTTGACTCATCTGAACATCCTGCACCACTAACAAGTGAACGCCATGATAAGGATTGTGAGGATTCTAATAGCAATACTATAGTGTGTGTGAAATACACATGTATATAATAAACCAATCACCAACTCTACTATAAGAAGATAGTCGTTTTATAATTTAAAATAACATTCTTAATCATTGGACAGTAAAATTTATTTATTTATTATTTTTCTTAGGAAGTCATGAAAATCCAGAATTAATATGGAATGATGATGCAAGAGAAAAAGTCTCCAATTTTGTTATGAAATTAAAAAATCAGTGAGTTTTACTTTATACCTTCTGTTACTTGAGATAAATTGTCTCATTTATTGATATTCAGATAGAACATAAATCATAATTATTCAACACTGACTGTAATATATTGTTGTATTCGGATCCTTTGATCCAGGGGTGTTACACAGTTACATGTGGGTGAAAATAAAAGTCAACCATTCTCCATGTTAGAATTCCAATCTTCTCTTTATTACTTAAAAAGGCAGAAGAATTACAACATAAGGGAGACAACTTGTGTCTGCTTCAACATAAGGTTTGAGACCACAATGATATAGAATATACCACGATATGACAATATTGTCATGTTTTTTGTTTGATATTTTGTTTATAAGACGTTTGTGATGAACTGATTTTAATTGTAGACATTATCAAGCACAGAAAGAGAATATAGCAACTAAATGGAGTATACCAGAAGAATTTTCAGTTGTTTATAGTGATATACAAGGGGAGTTAACTGTGGGTGGAGTCTTCCTTCGTTTGTTTATAACCAATCCTGGCTGGGTTTTGCGTAAACCTAAAGAGTTTTTAGTGGAGTTATTAGAGAAATGGACTCAACTTGTTGGTATAAATAGTCCTGATGTAAGTTTTAAATCAGTTAATTAACTGGTTATCACATTTCATGCTTTCTGTTCCAACCTCATTGGTTTCCTCTGGTTTCATCCGACTGCTAAAAAACCCTATTCCCAAGCAAATTATGGAACCATATGAAATACCTGAAATGACCTAGTTTGTGTCGAGTTGGCGTTAAACCCCATTTCTCTCTCTCTCATGCGATCTTTGGTGCAGAAAAAGAATTATTTTAGGATTTGTTCAGTATATTTTATCCACAAATGAAACTGTAGACCAGACACTATGTTCTTAACTTTGTTCAGAAGTACTAGAGCCATAAAAATTAATTTCAATTTGACTACATACCAGAAACTCCACCAAACAATCAAATTTCAATACATAAAAGAAGCCAAAAAAAATAAATAGATTTACATTGAAACTCCATAGGTTGGCAAATCTGTTGAATGGTCACTAAGCAATATTATTATATTGAATCAATTATTGGGTGATGTTAAATCTATTTGTTTGGTTATTTATAGGGTGAAGTTCTGGAGACAGTAACAACAGCTGTAGTTTGTTTATTTCAAGCCCAGTCTGGTTTATTAGATCAAATACCACAATTAGGTTATATACCTAAAGTCTTCCACGCCATGAGTTCACGTAATAATGCTATTCCTAAATCAGCTATACAAGTTACACATCAGTTGGCTAATAATGAGGTAAGTATAAAGAGAAGTTATGCATGACTGTTAAATAAAAAAAACCTAACATTCTGTACTGGTTTGAATCAAAATCATGTGATGCACCTCAAGCCAAAAATCCCAAATCCGTGTCAAATTATGTTTTCTTTCTTAATGTAAATTTCACCCTTTTGGATCCATTTCTCAACAAAATATCAGTAGAACCTCAACTGATCATTGATGGAGCGTTACATGTAGATCATCAGGCATCAGGTCAATTATCAATTAATTTATCAACGCAAAAATTTAATTTGAATCTCCTCTGATCCATTTCTTTGTTACACATGGATTTAATGCTAATGTAATATATTAATTATATGTTAATCTAATTGTAATTTGATTTATATTTAAATTTATTATTAGATATGTATTCGTGCTATGACATCGTGTGAATGTATTGGACCTATGATAGTTGGTATGAAAGCTAGAAGAGATCAAATAGCTCTAGCTGCTGAAGCCATCAGTAAAATGTTTGATAAAGGAGAAGAAGAATTAGTTGCCCAGGTCAGTGATAAGTTTCATATATACCTGAGAAAGTAAAGATTTTTAGTTGTTAAATGATTTAATCGCTCAATATTATCCAATAAATATATTAATTCTGATGTACTTTTTATTCTTTTTCCAGGCATTAAAAGCTGAATTACTTCCCTTCTTATTACGGTTATTAGAAGGAGGACTAGAAGCTGTAGAGAATCCTGCTGCTACTAAAGCTCAGATAGTTAAAGCTTTAAAATCCATGCAAAGAAGTTTATTGTATGGAGAACAGGTATAACAATCACAATAGTATTAATATATTTGGTGTTTATAACAATGGTAGAGATACATCATTTAATCCTAGTCCTGTTGATACTATACTCCCCTATTGATGCCTACTGTGGTTAAGTTGTGTTTCCGATGCTTGGCATATTCTCAAATAATGTATAATCTGTCCATTCATCTGTTCATTAACATTTCTTGTTAACACAATAGAGGCTACAACAATCCATATAACCTTTTAAAATTGATAGAGGCTAAACAAAAAAAGGTGGAACAAATTGACATTCTACCCAAATACTGCATACAATGGAAAAACGACTTTGGTTGATGCAGCACAAAATCCATGATGTCTACTATCTTATTGACATTAGTAATCATCTGTCAAATCTTTCTAGGAGTAATTTATGAATATAATATATCTGATTATGTATAATTATAAAGTTGATTATTATAAAATGCATTATTTCTGCAGATATCTGATATATTAGAGAAATCATCAGTATGGAAAGAATACAGAGATCAAAGACATGATTTATTTATATCAGATACTAATATAGCTGGTTATTTAACAGGTAAGATGAAACATTATATCCGTATAGCAAGTTATTTATATAAATATTATATCCATACATGTTAGATATAGAGAGATTATATATCCATACATGTTAGATATAGAGAGATTATATCACTGTAATTATCGGATTGTTTAATAAGGTGGTTTGGGCGTTGGTTACTATTCATATCGTTTACTTTAAAAACATCGTTCAATAATTGATCAAAATCAGTGGAGAATAACAAAAATGGTTTAATTAGTACAATAGTTTAGATAAATGGCAACGGCTTTAGTTTCTACGAGATGCGTTTAAAAATGGACTACCCTTACACTTATCTATGGCGTTCTTTTATTGGACGAGCTGTTGAATTTCCTGAGATGCGTTTAAAAATGGACTTCCCATTCAATTATCTAAAAGTTCATTTATTAGACGAGCCGTTGAATTTCCTGTTGAATTTCCTGAGATACGTATATAAATGAACATACGATTAATTTATCTAGAGTGTTTAATTATTAGATATAAGAGATTATACAGCAGGTTAAAGATTATATCCCATACATATAACATATAGAATTATATCCATACAGTTAGTTATACTTTTAAAACAGGTTAAAGATATGGGAAGTTCATTGGTCTGAGCAATGGATAAATAGTTTGATTGTTGTAGAATCTACCCCTGTCTTACCACAATCAGTTATGAGTTATTATGAAAGAACTGGGAGTAAAGTATCCTACTCAGCATATATACAAAGTTCTTTACCATATACTCTATAATTTGCTATGAGATTTTAAGTCAATTTTCATGCCAGCTATTGAGAAAAAACATTTTTATACTGTAAAGTTAAAGATTCATTATTTGACATTAGATAAAGCGCTGGTGGTTCTCACTACAATAGTTAATAACTAGATGATGTAAAGGGAATTTGCAGAAAATTTCAGTCAAATTAATTCACTCTGAACCAAGATTTTAGAGATTTAATTTTCGGCCTAGTCTCGATCATCATTACTAAATATCCAGTAAATATTGCATGATTGGATTATGGTCTGGATAAGTTAATCAATTTTAGGTAACATTTCAAGCCTAAAGAAAGCCCTGCAATAGGCAGATTTAGCTCTTGCATAATGTATGTTAAAGAATATTTTATTACCTTTTACATGATAATAGAATATCGATGATGTATATTTAGATAAAACAAGTCAGCACACAGGTATATAATGTAATATTATTATATTCGCATGGTATTGTGATAACCTCATTATAATAATATATTTACATTAATATGCTTTATTATATACATGCATGTACATCTAAATTCATTTTCATTTCCCCTTGTCAGTGGTGCAGGATGGAGGACCTGGCAAGAGACAATGTATAGTCGATTAGATAAAATGAAAACTGAGGTACCCTTGGCATTTGGAATTTAATTTTATAGTAGGCCATAGTGCCGTTGTCAAAGCAAAATTTCCCTCATAGCACAGTGTATGGCATATGCCTGTCTTCATTATCCCAGTCAAAGCAGAACAGTAGGACATTAAACCAGTAATGGGATTTTTCCCATAAGATTATATTCCGAACATGTCTGAATCTGTTTTCCAAACGCCCAAAATTGTCCGACCGGGAATATGCCCTATCGGACATCAAGACATGGTGAATAATATTCAAAATATGGAAACCAATATAATTTACTGAGTGTATAACTATTATCGATTATCGAAAATAGGCCGGATTGATTAGGTAATTAAGGGATCAACGTATTTATCATGTTATACCGTCAATAAACCTACCTTGATTAACTACATAATCTGCCTTGATTGACTGACTTAATCCTTAGTTGGACAATTCATCAATCTAATCTTAATAAACAGAAGTCATTGCTTTCCCTTTGTCAGACTATTCATCAATCAAATAAGAGTGATTATAATTTTAATCCACCTGTTTACCTTGTGGTTTCTCACTTGTCGAGCATTTTAATCGCATTCCCCATTCATTTCATTTTCGTTTATCTACATGAACATACGTATTTGATTACTTTTTTAAAAAGCTTTATATAATTACATTCTTAAATTCTACATTTGATCTGTTGATTCATAATTCATGTTAAGGAAGAAAACATAAACAGATTCCATATAGAAAAATAAAAAAAGAAAATTCATTTTTCTAAATTTATGCTTAAATTGAAATCAGCTGTCAGTCTTTCAGTTCATGCTAATATGTTGCATGTATGTATTTAGAGTAAGATTTTTCTGCAGATAAAATGTGCCATTAATATGATCGAAAATCAGAAAATGTTCTTAGTTGTTTTGATATTCATATATTTATGTCTAAGTTCAGCTCCTTTTTTTATATAAGTTTTTTATCTTTATTGAAATCTTTTACTACAATACCAAGCTTATTTCAATGTTGTGCTCCAGTTAATTGCATATGTACTTTTACTACTGGAACCATGGACACACACACAAAAAAATCTGATTTCAACATATTTTGATTTGTACTAGGTAACTGAAACAAATGATTTTACATAAATTATCCCACAACGTACATCTTGGGAATTTATTTTCATTATCAGAACATCCTTGTGTAATAAATAATTAGTACTTGTCTCTGTTCATAAAGTTCCCCACCAATAATTCCATGTTTGAAGTCACCGTTTTGTTGGTGATTTTTATTCCAGTGACCAGTACAATTTTTTAAATATACACTTATACTTATATCATAAATATATCTTAACCTACAAAAATCATTTAACAATCCAATGCCAATTTTGTGTATATTCCAATGAATCCAATGCCTGTGACATCAAGCAGTTGACAGTTACTCCTTGCCACACAAGATTGAAAGCAGAGTCGCTGTGAGTGGCTTGTGATATGAAGTGGTCCCCAAGTCCACAAAGCCTCCTCAGACTAAAATAATGATTTACACAAAATTGTTCACCTTAATATCTCAAGTGGTCGAGGTTAATTCTTTTTTGCATGTCCTAAATCAGCCACCGTACATAGCAGAAGTCTAACTCATAATGTAAGTTGTTCCCAAATGATCTGGAATAATCTCAGATAAGAAATTGCCACTATTGTTTGATTGGGGTTTTTTGGCAAGTGTCGGACATGTTTGTTTTCAGTGTGTGAATATTCTATTGAGTGATGTTTTTAGATAGTACTGTTAAATACTGTCTATATAGTTTATTATAATTTGCCTGTCTGATGAGTCAATGAATCCAAATGTTCATCATCTTATGTGTGTGAGAATTGTGTATCTACTGTGCTATCAATGATTACCTTTATTGCATATATAATAGAATTCCCTTTCTTTCAGAATACTGTTGTATGAATCATCGATATCTTCCAAAATGACTGTCATGTTACTTCACTGTCTTCCTTTTTGACAAAGAATCAATTTTAAAATTTTAACCTAACTTATTAGTGCAAACACGGCACAACACAATATTATTTATGTAATATTATTCATAGATATTGCGGCGTGGTTTTCCCTATTCAGTGGTGCATGGCAAGGATAGGGCCTGCTCTTGCAAATGGGGCAAAAACAGAGTTCCCGTGTACACATTGGCGTACATGTAACAGAAAACACCTGACAATAGGCTGGAGCGTCACTGTACGTGCAAAATTTCCCTCATAGCACCTGTCTTCGTTAGCCCAGTCAGCACAGAAAAATAGAACCTTAAATCCCATTTCATTTCATTGCATTATTATGCCAAATTAGATCCATTTGGTCCAGTTCCACGATTTGATTAATTGCTCTCATGTATGAGATCCTTAGGATTGTTGGTTGAAAATCATTTGTTTATAACTCAACAGGTGTATGGAAGTCTCTACCATTGTATCTATGCATAAAAAATAACAGAAAACCTACCTGTTGAAATTTCCTGAAACTATTTTGTCTAGGTTTTTGAACATACAATATTGTATAATTAAGAACCCTTATCATTGTTATTATTACATCAGATAATTAACTGTAATTATTATGATGTTGTATTCTCGACACAATAAGTAGATGATAGATTTTTGTTGGGTAGACAAAGGTAGAATTATAGAAGAAAATTATATTTATAGTCAAGACCTTATTTAAATGTGATCACAGAATATTAAAATCTAAATTCTTAATAATTTATTTTACTTTCAGGACCAACTGGACCAAGTGTTGCTGGTTATTTAACAGCAGGGACAAGAAGTACATTACCTGATGCCCCACCACCATTAGATCACGGCCATGATGATCTACTTAAGTAAATATATATATACACATAATATATTACATATATAGAAACTCTGTGATATAGGTAAAAAACAAATCAAGGATTGTCTCTATAGGTCTAATATAATAGATCGTTATTAGATATCTTGTGACTGGCTGAACAAAATACATTTTGTATATTTGTGTATTTTCAACTAGTTGATTGAAGATCAGGCCCCAAGTTCACAAAGCATTCTCAGACTCAAGTTGAGAATTTACTTAACTTTGCGCATAGTTTCTCATTGATATATTTGAAACATTAAAACAACAAACAATTTATAAAGGGGTAAATTTTGAGTATATTCTTAACTTAAGTCTGAGAATGCTGTGTGAACTCAGGGCAAGATATTTGAAAGTAATTAAGTAATCAGTCTGGTTATATGCAAAGACGTTTATATGCATACTAACCATCATTTCTTTATTTTGCAATAGATGAACATTTTAAATAATATATGTATGATACCCAAAAATTCATTTGTTATTGTTAATCAAATTAATAGTATATATTTACTGTGCCAGATATAACGTGACAAGTTATAAATAATATGTGCTAACCAAATTAGGATTATATTGAGATCATCCCAGTGCTGAGTGCTTACATTCTTAATCCATATATTGTATGTAGATATGTACACTATATTATAAACAATAAATTCATCTTTGTTATATATATCATTTCATTGTTATTGACTTGTTATAAAGGCTGATTGTAAACAAATGTACATATTGTATGTAATAGGAGAATTTGTTTTGTATATAATTATATACCATGATATATTAGATTATACCAGTTATTCAGTTTTATATATGTATTTCTCAAATCAGATAATTTTAAAACTTTTAAAGTAAATTATACTGATGTAAGAAAGAACTGATAAATTTGGTTACACAGGTACTTGAAGGGATTAAAATAAAACTTCTTACTACTGCTTGACTATATATTATAGTATAATATGACTCATATATTATAGTATAATATATAGAGAGAGAAATGGGGTTTAACGTCCACTCAACACAACTACATGCAGGTCTTTTCGGGACATATTGATTTTTAATTTTATTTAAACAAGATACTCTAACTATACAAAGATTGTTATTATAATTGTTATTGTTATTATTGTTACCAAATACATCTGTACATGCATTACACTTCACTGTCAAATAAAGCGATCAAATTTGGAAAATCGTCTCCAAGAACAAACATAATACTATTCTGTTTTGAAGAAAAAGCATTGGTTCCTCGACATTCTATCTACGATCTAACATACTTGTTTCATTACCATAGACTACTGTTGAGAGAGTTCTTAGATTTTTAAAATTAATAAAACATTATTAATTTTAAAAAATTATTTGGAGACAGGCACATATAAAAGTGAAATGACATTGTGTTTGCTCTTTGAGAGGCATGATTATGACAGATTTATATCAGAATTGACAGTTTGATACATAAATATTAAAAAGTATTTTTCTATATATATAATGTAAATAAGATATCTGTTAAAATGAGTTTACGCGTCTGCTTTGTTGCATAACAAAAGTGATTATCACATCAGAGAATAAGGCAGACTTCTTTCTTGTATTCTACCCCGAAAATATAGGAGAACGCTAGATCGAATACAGTCCTTAGTATTTTATGACGTTTTACGTGGATTGTAGATTAGGATAAGGGTTAGGGTAAGGGCTAGGACCTGCAGATTTCGTCATTCTTGATATGTAGACAGGGCTAGCCCTAACCCGTGGTCAAGCCTAACCCGCAATTCACATATGACTTCATAAAATGCTAAGGGCCGTCTTTGATCTAGCGTTCTCTGAAAATATAGTTAGCATTGTAATATTTTATGGTACCAGAGAATATAATAGTAAACATTATTATATTTTGTGATGTAAAAGATGGATAAGGAATAAGATGTGGGTGTGTAGTAGGTTTAATCTATTTATAAAACAAGTGCAGACAATTACACGCCTGGTTTCACCTGTATATTATAAACGTTAATCCAGTTAGAACTAATATATTATAATGCACATTTTATTTGCCTGGTAATTGTATGTAGATTTGAATAGATGCAAAAATTTTTTTTTTTTTAAACTTACAGGCCTCAATAGTATAATTATGGTGTTATACAAAACAATTGCAAATATGTACATATTTATGTATATCTGTACATTATTGCAATATGTTTCATATTCTTATCAAATTTTGTTGCTATACACAATTAATAATTAAGCCTTGAATATTCTTTTATTACCACAAATCTGTTCCTAAATATCAATCTTTTTTTATTTATTGTATATTTTGGTTAGTTATAAATATAAATTCAGATAGTCTCATTTAAATCACTGGATCATGTGTTTGTATCACCTGTGTAATTAGTCCTAATTAATTGACAGTTAATGATGATTTTGATTTTTTTTGAAAACACTACAGTAAAAGACTAGAAGTCTGTTGAATATGTGCTGAACATGAAACTTGTAAATAATCTCTTAATTAGATGCTTTAGGCCAAAGGTATGCTATTTGTAGGTGCTTTGAAATATGAAATACAAATTCTTAAATTTTGCCCAATCATGTTTGATAGATTTATACTGCATTAAATGTGCTTTGATAAGCCTGTTTTATTGGGCCTTGCTAAAGTATTACAGCATCTTTTTATGTTATCACTAAATATCGATGATGTAGCTTAATTCTTTGCACATGATGTTTTTTCCTATATTTAATCTGGACCCAGGACCGTAAGTATATGTTTTTCTTAACTCGGATTTTACTCAAATTCACTCACTCTAATAATTATTAATATTATTGTATTTCCTTTCGTTTTTATCTCCTGTTCCGAAATTTAATGATATTCATGGAATGGATGGGAAGATAGGTGTAGTACGTAGTTCCTCACTATGAGTGAAAATTTAGTGATTAGATGTCAGTAGAATTATCTATGAATTCATACCAATATTGAGAGAACTGGAAACGAGTCCAAGACTTCAAAGTGAATTATGGTGTGCTGTTTAAGATACTATAATATTAATCTTTCCTTCAGTACAACCCCAAATGGGTAGAAACTATTGTATTTTAATTTAGGCATTGGGGGAGTTGCAATTTGGAGTAATTCTTGAGATGTGTAAAAACTTTCTATGACCCTGGGCCCCTGAGCTATCTAGAACTTAATAATGTTAAATATTTGCCTATAGTGTGAAGTTTATCAGTGACATTGTTGAGTACCTTTGTTATTTATTTGAGCAGATGTTTTAGTTCATGAAATATAAATGTCATGCCTGTTGTTGACTATGTATATTGTCATCTATATTATTATTCATGTCATTCAAACTACATGATTTATTATAAATAAATTATCGATTATTTCATATATTCTTTCACTATGTAGACTAGCAAAATTAATGGACCACATAATTGTCGTCACACCTGTCTGTTATGGCCTTTGTTTTACTTTTTGATGGCCCGTGTTGTACTTTGTTGAAGCTTGTAAGCTTTCGAATCATAAAGGTTATTATCCAATCTGTATAAAATTTTTATACGCATTATTTAAATTAGGAAAATGAAAAAGCCTGTTGAAGTAAAGTAAAACAGGGGCCATAACTCTAGAAGTATTTCACAGAAATTGCTCAAAATTGAATAGGATTCTTCGTTTCACTAATTCTATGCATATAACTTTCGTACAGATCTGACGATAACTTCACAAGGGCCATAACTCTTGTAAGTAATTATTGGAAATCGCTGAGATTTCAAAGGCGTCTTCGTTCCAGTAATTTTAATAATGCATGTAAATTTCATAATGATCAAAAAATTGGATTGAAAAATGTAGCCTGTAGAGTGTTCACAAAAAATTGTGGACCATGAGAGCTCAATGAGGTTTAATGTCTACTCCACACAAACTCATTTCAGAACTAACAGGGTACAATTTTATTTCAATTTTAGGACAGGTAACCCGACCCCTTGTCATGTACATGACTCAATAACAGAACTGAGCTAAGCACATGCATTAGACCCCCCATCCCCCTCATAGTAAATCTGTCAAATCTGTCAAACTGAGCTAAGCACATGCATTAGACCCCCCATCCCCCTCATAGTAAATCTGTCAAAGGGTTCCGACCAATGAGTGATCTGAGTTTTTTGATCCCTTGGCAGTTGGAATTCGATATAAGAGTGGCCTATCTACACCATTTTAGTTCCTATTGTGTTGGGAATCTTTGGTCAAAAATTTTATCACCAAAGCAAAGTGAGCTTAACTCAAACAGAAAAGCTTATAAAATACGGACTATCCTTAGGCTTTGTCCTCTCAAGACCACAATGCTTCACACCAAATTTGAAGTAAATTCTGTTAGAAACTATATGGCCTATATTAAGTTTACAAGATTTTGGCTCAGGGGGGCATAACTCTGGAGTGGAAAGTCGCAGAACGCTGAAATCGATAGGGGTCATCCTCTCATGACTACAATGCTTCACACCAAATTTGAAAAGAATCTGTTATACAAAATACTGATTCCAATTTCAGTGATGGGATTGTTCACGATGAACACCTTTATCAAACAAAAAAGAAGTTTTGGAATGCAGCTTGTGTAGCATTATTGTTCTTGCTGGTGGAATGTTTTAGATGTTTAACCTTTGAGGTCATTGTAGACTCTTTACTGTAATTGTCAATATTTCGATTTATTATTGCTGCATTATCTCCCTCACTTGTCTCAAAAGGTCATGAAGGAAAAATGGGGTTTACATACACTTGACACAAACTTGGTCATTTCAGGACTAACAAATGATTCAGTTTTATTTCAATAATTGCTTGCGCATAGGGGTCTATAGCAGTTTGAGGACACAAAGAAAACATTCAAGGTTTAACAGGTGACCCTACACATTGTCACGTACAGGTAGAGAATTGAAACCATGCCACTTATCTAAATGGCAGACCATATGATATAAAGCGCACGAGTTAAACAATTCGGCCAACCAATCAAGCAACACGAAATGAAGTTAATGTTGGAGATATTTGCAGATGGAATGTTTTAAAACTTGGTGGAATTGTTCAAATTCTCAATATTTCAATCACGAAGCAAGGAGTTACATTAACATGTCGGGACAGTTGTAGGAGTTTATATCAATAAATACAAGGGTTTTTGGAATGTAAAATTATGTTTCAGTAAAATTGATAACATTCTACACAAAGTTAAAGCATGAAATGAATAAAGTAATTTTTAAAAAAAAAAGAAGAAAATAATCAATGAGAATGAAAGAAAATATCACAGAAAGAAAAATACATTACAATTACATAATCCTTTGACAAATGGGACAATAAATCTTTTATTATTGATTATGAATATATTACTAAGCTATGAAGTCATTAATACTCCAGAAATATAAATCATAATATCATAGCTCACTGGTTATAAAGAGGTTGATAGAATATAAATCCAACTAAATTTCTCCATTATATTGCATTAGAGAAACCTTATTTTTGAAACAAATAAAAATTTTTGAGGTGGAATACAGAATTCAATTTTCCTGGAATAAAAACACATTTGTAACACAAGGAACACTAAGAGAATGTATGAATTAATAATAAAACTCATTCATTTTATTAATCCCAATTCCCTATTTGTGTTTTTTTTATTCTATTTATTCTGATGTTTAGGCTACAAGTGGAATAAACAACTGAAAATAAAATGTAACAAAATTATTGTATAATTCTAATTACATTGTATAAACCCCCCTTCCAGATCTTCCTCTCTAACCAAATATACATGTATATTTGTTACATTTATAATGTGCGAAATACTAGAAGAGATCTTTAATTTAAAGATGCATTATGTAAGATTTAAATAAAGAGGTCAATATTCTTCTATAATAGTTCAAAAAAAAGATAATGCAAAATGGTTATATTGAAAATCTCATTCAAATTCCATTACTCTGGACGAAGATATGACTGTTTGAAGTTTCATCGTAGAAAATGTCCTTGAAAATGGAGACTAAGTCTCGATTATCCATTTTATCAGTAAATTTTTTAATTCTTGCAGGTGTTTTTTTGAAATTCATTTAAATTTCGGCCATACGAAGATCTTGAGAGTTGATCCTAGGTTTGGTGTGTGAATAAATGTCCAAATAAGAAAAAATAGGCGGATTGAGCTCATATATAATACATCTTTAACAGAGTCATCAGATGTTTATATTGTATGTTTAGAACATATCTTATAAACAAACAAAACTAATAATAAACAAAACACAAAAAAATAAAAATTAACTTAGGTTGAGCAAAAAAAGATGAGAAATGATTATGATAAATTCGTTTGTCATACATAAAGATATTAATAATACTATAATTCACAAAGATTTTAAGATATCTATAGCAAAAATAATAACCAAATCCATTAATATTATCAACAATAAAATATACGGGGATTAAATAGCATTATATATACATCATACATCATATAAATGTCAACCATTATCAATGGTGTTATTGCACGTTCCTAGTTCTTTCTCCTTCTTTATTTGTCTCATTCACTGTTTCATGTACAGAATATATTCATGAACTATACTAACTGAATTTATTGACAGGTCAGGAAATAACGGTTTTAGATGAAATAGTACCTGACATTTTCAACTTAGTTTAGGACGAAATGACAGGCACCAGAGGTTTTGTGCCCGACAAAGCCTAAATCTGTGCCTGACATTGTCTGTGACAGGTGCCTTCTTTCCAGGCTTGTATAATAATATTGATGATATTGAGAAATGAATTCTGACATGAAACCATCGCATATACACCCACATTAACTTTAGAATATCATTCAGTTCCCATTTATGTACACAGCCCTCACAGACCTAACATCACATAGATTTAAAACAGTCTTCGGGAATAACGATGCTAATGACTCAAACTTATCTCAAATCTCATGTATTTCCCTTTTTTATCAAAACTGAATGAAAAATGTAAACTTTAAAACAAGTTTTGGAAATACTTAAAAACAATTTCTTTTGTAAGTCCAAGGCCAATATTTTCATGAATGGTAGTAAAATGGATTTTTTAAATTCAAACTCATCTTACAGATAAGATAAAATAAGTTTAGGGACATGTTAGCATAATCCACGCTATACTTATGAATATAAAGTCACATATTCCATGTGGGAAAAATATACTGACCAACAGACCAATATTACCCATGTGGGCAGAGAAAAAACTAATGCTAGGTTTCCACTGTTGTGCCTTACAATAGGATTGTCCATATTGAGTTTAAGATCTGGTACATGTAAATACCTTTGGATACGATCAACACAATTGCTACAACTGACCTCAATATATGATAAGACCTGATATGATCACTATGATTACTCCACAATTAAAATCAAGATTTCAATCGAAGGCATGTATCGTGATAGTGGGAACCTAGCTTTAATTATTTTTAAAACTGTTATTTGACAGACAGTAGTAAGACAAGTACACCATAAATACAAGTAAATCACAATCATTATATATAGTATATCACATCTCTGTTATTTCATTGGGCTTTCTACCAATAGCATCAGGATTTGATAGTGGATCCAAGTCAGCAAACAGATTAAACCACGCAGACATGTCAGACTTTTGACTCTGCAAAAGAAAATTGATTTAAATCTCTTAAAACGTTATCAGATATCAATAAAAGAGAAGAATTCTCAGATCTAAATAGAAAATAAGTCTACTAATAAACATGTCATGTTGATCTCATTATATTAAAAATAAACATATCATGTTAATCTCACTATATCATGTTTATCTCATTATATTACAAATAAACATATCATGTTAATCTCATTATATTAAAAATAAACATATCATGTTAATCTCACTATATCATGTTAATCTCATTATATTAAAAATAAACATATCATGTTAATCTCATTATATTAAAAATAAACATATCATGTTCATCTCATTACATTAAAAATAAACATATCATGTTAATCTCACTATATCATGTTAATCTCATTATATTAAAAATAAACATATCATGTTCATCTCATTATATTAAAAATAAACATATCATGTTAATCTCATTATATTACAAATAAACATATCATGTTCATCTCATTATATTAAAAATAAACATATCATGTTCATATCATTATATTAAAAAGCCCGGATATAAATACATTTTTTAATAGCGGAATATTCCGAGTGCCATATATCATGGGCTCGTGCCGATACCAGACGATTCTGGGTAACGCAGGGCATGGAAATATTTAGAGCATAAATTCATCTTGTGAGAAACATAATTTGAAATAGCTGTAAAAATGTTTGTCCAACGAAAGTCTTGTAAAATAGAAATGTTTGGCAGCCTTTCATGCCTATCAAAACGTACCTTTTTAGATTGTGGTTGTGATTTTGATTTGACCGGCGCTGTCTGACCGGATGATGGTGGCACCGTTTTCTGATTTCCTCCTATGGCTCCTAATAAATCAGTTCCATTACCGTTGACTGGACTGGAAGCTAAAATACACAAATCAAATAACATGAGATATGGTTTTAAATGCTTCTTTTTTCCGCCAATGAAGTCTGACATGCCTTTTCTGCACACAGAGGACTATCTAATTTAAGCATTGATCACTGCCCTGAATGATCGCCATTTTAAAAAATTTGTAATGTGGTTCTAATCTGTTTTACATCTTTCATACACACCATCACTAAATACACAGTTATGATTTTATTAAGTGGCAGCAGAATAAATACTTCTCAAAAGTGTTTTAAACTAAAATCGTTGATTAATGTTGGTCAATTAGTTTTTTTTCTGTTCTCAAACGGAGCTAATTGTAGACAGAGTGTTCAACTTTTGTATGGCATAAACCATGCAGTTTGGTTTGAGGTAAAGAATGGACAGCAGAGTTTCTGCCCACCCTTTATAGAATACCAACTATCAAGGGTTCTTTTATTTACATGCCACTAACTGATATAAATTTATTATGTTTAATTAGACATCATCAAGAAAGTATAGATTTAAACTAAGTAGTCTTGTATATGAGCTTATGATGTATATGCTTCCTATCAAACAGGTCTGCTAAAATAGAAGCCACATTCGCTAGCTGTCAATCCAACTATGATGCCCTCATGATGAATAATATACAATGATAGCAAATAATACATTTTATATGAACCTAAAGGATGTTCTTGTTGGATACTTGAAGTTCCTAAAATGTATCAATTGTCACACTATTTTTTCATAAACTATGCTTTTATAGTTTCTATTAAGGCTGATAAATCGGAAATGATAGGTTGCCATTTTCCATCATTAAAGTCAATAATAAAAATTGTCATCAGTTTAATTTTTCAAAGTTTATAATTTCTCTTATGGTCCATCATTCTACTGTCCAATCAAAACACTACTTAAAGTTCTGTTTACTTAAAGTTCTGTTTACTTAAAGTTCTGTTTACTTAAAGTTCTGTTTACTTAAAGTTCTGTTTACTTAAAGTTCTGTTTACTTAAAGTTCTGTTTACTTAAAGTTCTGTTATCTTAAGATCAAACACAATCCGTGTTCATGATTATTGATATGTTATTTTACCTTGTGTAGTCATTAATGATGACATATCAAGTAAACTAGAAGGCATGAATTCAGCTGGTGTTTTAGGTTGATCTGATTCAGCTGTTAAAACGCTACCCGTTGATGTAGATAACTGATTAACACCAAATACGGCCTGCCATTCCTGTGTAAATTCATCTCCCCCTGTTGAGGGAGCATTCATTATCTCATTTAATAAGGTCATGTCATCTTTATCAGTATCATCTTCTTCAATATCATCTACCAATAAATCTTTAGGACCTGTACAAATATTTGAATTGTGATTTACGATATAGAAATGTGAAAAATTTAAAGAAAAATTAATTTGAAATAAAGGTACAAAAGTTATTGTATTTTGGCCACAAACATACTGGTAACATAAGTCCAATTGTCTTCCTGCCTAAAGTTGTTCCCTTAAGATACCCAATATCTGAGACCGAGCAACATAAATGGGAGCAGATATGTATAAGTGCCATGCAACTTTCTAGCCAAATTTCACAAAGTAGCCTAGTATTAGTGTAGTGATAACATGGAGGTAAGAGAGAGAGAGATAGAGAATGGGGTTTTATGTCCATTCGACACAAACTTTGTCGTTTCGGGACTTACATATGGTTTTACTCCTTCTAACATACAATCAGGGATTCGAAACCACACCAGTTGACTCAATGACAGGCTTTATGATACAGCGAGCACATGCTTTACCATTCGGCCATTCAACCCCCCAACATGGAGTAAGAGAATTATATAAATAGATCTAAGCGTTTGCTGTACAGTCATGTGTCTGTAATGGCTAACAGTCTGTCATCAAGTGTAAGTGTATGTATATTAGTTTTTAATCTTGTATAACCAAATTTAAATTACCATCTAATTTTTTCTCTTTATTCTTCGAACTTAAAATAGTTTTTCCACTAAAATCAAAATTTTCAATTTCTTTTTCTATATCCTCTATTGTTTTATCTTCATCTCCAAAATCTATAAATGGACCAAAATCATCATCTAAATCTTTTTTATCATCACCTGAAATAAAAAAATAAAACAAACAATCAAACACTATTACTCTGTGTTTATTGATGACTTACCATTACTGTGGTTATTGATGACTTACTATTACTATGTGTTTTTTGATGACTTACTATGACTGTATATTTATTTATCACTTACTATATTACTATGTGTTTATTGATGACTAACTATGACTATGTGTTTATTGATGACTTACTATAACTATGTGTTTATTGATGACTTACTATTCCTATGTGTTTATTGATGACTTACTATAACTATGTGTTTATTGATGACTTACTATTACTATGTGTTTATTGATGACTTACTATTACTATGTGTTTATTGATGACTTACTATTACTATGTGTTTATTGATGACTTACTATTACTATGTGTTTATTGATGACTTACTATCACTATGTTTTTATTGACGACTCACCATTACTATGTGTTTATTGATGACTTACTATTACTTTGGGCTTATTGATGACTTACTATGACTATGTGTTTATTGGTGACTTACTATTACTATGTGTTTATTGGTGACTTACTATAGTTGTGTTTATTGATGACTTACTATTACTGTGTTTATTGATGACTTACTATTACTATGTGTTTATTGATGACTTACTATTACTATGTGTTTATTGATGACTTACTATAACTATGTGTTTATTGATGACTTACTATTATTACTATGTGTTTATTGACAACTTACTATTACTATGTTTTTATTGACGACTTACTATTACTATGTGTTTATTGATGACTTACTATTACTATGACTTTATTGATGACTTGCTATTACTATGTGTTTATTGACAACTTACTATTACTATGTGTTTATTGATGACTTACAATTACTATGTGTTTATTGATGACTTACTATTACTATTTGTTTATTGAGGACTTAGGCTACTATTACTATGTGTTTATTGACGACTTACTATTACTATGTGTTTGTTGATTAGCTAACTGTAGAAGACTGGGTGTTGACTGTTCACTAGTTTTACTATCGTTTGTTGTATTTTCATCATCCAATGACAATAACCTAAAATATAGAAAATTAAAGTATAAATATAGTAAATAACATGTGTCGATTTACTATCTTGGTTATAACATAAGAAATTAGCCATTTTTGTTTTCTTTCATTAAACAAATGACTGATAACCATTGACATAATTTAAACCATGTGTTCATTCTGAACTATAACCTAAATTAGCATACATAAAATATTTTTATATATAATTCAAAAAGGCAAGCAATAGAAAAGAGAAAGTACTACTTTTAAACTAAATCCAGTTTAAAGACAATATTATTAAACTCAACTGTGGGCAGAATATTCTCAAATCTGTCACCACAAAGCATTGTAGTTTAAAAAAAAAAGCTTTAAAGCCCCAATACCACTCTTGTTGTAAATGAATATGTTCCAATCTTTATTCTGGTCAACAATTTGTACTATTTTACAATATTTCAATTAAAAAATGATACAAATTTCATCTTAACACACCTAATTTTAAAAATTGGAAAAACTCAACTACATGCCGTAACATGGTTTGAAAAGCCTTACGACACGTAAGCACTTTCAAATGCAACTTGGATTTAAACATATTTTCAAACCCTCTGGACAAGTAAGATAGGTTGTAATGGATAATTTACACAACAGGTAGGACACTTAAACATCTAGTAGTTAAAATAAGGCTAAATTTTTTTTCTGGACCTGTCAGGCCAGCAAGAGTGTTATTGTCTCTTTAATATTGCACATTATTTTATAATTACAGTGCGACAAAATACCCACATGCATATTACAAAATAAATCAACATATAGTAAGTAATACTATGACCGATATATTCCTGATGAAATTCAAGAACTTTTCTTATGATTCCTAAACCATGAGCAGGTTTTAGTATTTTGAGGCAGTTTGTTGTAGCAAAGAATGGCTTGTACATAAATCACACAATTACCAAATAAATATAAGTTTGCCAAACATGCTACTAGCAAACATAAAAATGTTGTGAAGATCTGAAATTTTCTTTTTAGAGGACCTAAATCTTCAAGGATTCAGAGAAATATTTAAAGGAGCTAAATCGTTAATATTTTGGACCTAGAAATTGGCACATATGGGTCACAACACATATAAAAAGGTAATATAAATTAATATAAACTGTTTTACATTCAAATCGTTTCCTTTTTACTATGAATTGTTGTCAGTTTTGTTCAGCGAAATACGCCGGCAGTCTCAACCGAAAGTCAGTTTCTGGCGTCTGGTTTTTCTAGTCAACACCAATAGTATTTATTGCAGCATGCTCTCCAAACCAGAACATTGCATCACCATTTGACATGACTTGTGGATTATGTCTAGCCTCATTCTTTGAGCACCTTGCTACTAATTGCTCTGAAACGCATTATGGTACACGATTAGTGTACCAACACCAAAAGGTTTTTTTTTGTTGTCTTAAATATTGGATATCAGTAGCCCGTCTTTTCAAGGTAAGATCACAACACCAATACTGATTTAAATTGCAATAAAAATCCTGTTTTCAATGTCAAAGATTTTGGATGATATTGAGTTTTGTTCAGCGAAATACGCCGGCAGTCTCAACCGAAAGTCAGTTTCTAGCGTCTGGTTTTTCTAGTCAACACCAATAGTATTTATTGCAGCATGCTCTCCAAACCAGAACATTGCATCACCATTTGACATGACTTGTGGATTATGTCTAGCCTCATTCTTTGAGCACCTTGTTACAAATTGCACTGAAACATATTATGGTACACGATTCGTGTACGAATGCCAAAATGTTTTTTTTGTCTTAAAAATTGGATATCAGAAGCCAATCTTTTCCAGGTAAGATCACAACACCAATACTGATTTAAATTGCAATAAAAATCATGTTTTGAATGTCGAAGATTTTGGACGATATTGAGTTATGGACTTCGCTACTTTAAGTATTTGTATGTAAGGTCTATATTCAGCTCAACTCTTCTAAAGCAGCCCTGTTTCATATATTTAGAAGAGAAAGAAGAAGATTATAGAAAGATTGTCCATTCACCAGTTAAAAGTGTTTTAACTAGTACCTGTCTATTTCCTGACAGTTTGACGTTAGTTTTACAGGTTGTGTATCAGACTCAGAGTTATCTTCCTCTTCTTCTGACTCATCACTTCCACTACTTTAATATGTACATAAATATAACACATAAAATACAACATTTATACATATGAACTAAAATACAACATTTATACATAATAATTAAAATACAACATTTATACATTGTGATCAACTCTCTCGAAAATGGCATGGATAAAAAAAATCAAAACACAACTACATGTAGGCATAAATGTTAGATGTATATTCAAAGAACCCAACAGTGTTACGTGGTATTTATTTCTAAAACGGTCAAGATCTTTAGCCGTGAAGTTGGTATACCCATTTAACATTCATTTTTAGAATAAAGCAAATGAAAGTAAGACTTCAATAGAAACTAAATTCAAAACCCTAAAAAGAACTTTGTTTTATAAGACTCTTAGTCTGGTAATGTATTTAAAGGTGAATTATGTAAATATGCCTATTGCTGGTCTATCTTTTGGCCTCAAACGTTATATAAATTATTAAATAGACATTTATTAACATGAAAAGACCATAACATACTCTCGAAAAAATGAATAATCAAGGCATTGTTTCACTAGGGACCGGGGGTATCATTCAGATTTGATGAAAAAAGGAAAGAAACTGAGCTTACCAATACCATCTATAATCTAATACACATATTCAGTTAAAAGATTGCCATACACAAACAATTACACAAGACAAGCTTACAGACAGGACACAGTATACATAGATATCACAAAACAACAAATACACATCACATTAAGTGAATGGATTCAGGGTCTGTGTGTGTGGGGGGCTAGCTGTAAATGTCCAATGCACTGTACAGTGCCAGGACTGTAGTGATACAGACTTCAGTAAAACAAAAATAGTTGGTAGATTTTGTACTGCCATTTTTCTTTTAATTTCCATACATTTACACATAAAATAAACAATATTCATAGAAACCATAAGGGCATACAAAAATAAATACTCTGGTTCTTAGACAATTTTTGTTAAAAAATCTGATACAGAATGGAGGTTTTATTTCGTCAAATGATCACTACTGGTCGGCTTAACAACTTCTTATAAACCTTACATTTCAAGACACTACAATACTGGATTTACTTCCTGTAGCCGAGGTCAAACATTTACGTGCAGTAATTGCATTTTTGACTTTTTGAAATAGAAATCGGTCATGAAGCACTTTTTAAGTGACATAGAATTATCTGAAAACCAGAATTTTTTTATGACCCAGAGTAGGTTGAGAATAAACTTACTTTTCTCTGTCCTGGTCATCTGTGTCTTTCTCGGCAATTTGTCTTTGTGATGTTTTTTCTGATAATTCTCGACATGGTTCTGCTAGTTCCTAGAGGTTAAATAAAATTTGTTTTTATGGAATAAATTCATGTGTGTACAAAATGTCATAAAGATATGTTCAACAGTTTATAAAATATGCTCTGAATACAAAACCTGGATATTTCAATATCCCTCCATTACTTAAGATTATAATAATTCCAAATTCCAATGAAAAGTTTACTGAAATATAACATTGTTAAACATAAATGAAATCATTATTTTCTATTTTAATCCTCAGTATGGATGAGACAGAATTCAAAATCTCAACAAACATTCATTTATTTACGTTCTTTTGGCATGAAAACCAAATGACAATCTGATCAAACACAGATCTATATTTCGTTTCTTTTTTTATACTGTCGATGGTCCACACTACATGAAGATCTGACTGGTTGTAGCGATAGAGCACTTCAGAGGTCATACAAGGGGCTTTTGACCGTATGATATCAGACATTAGTTAATTAATCAGCGTTGACATTTCTAGTGGTTTGCTCACAGTTCATTGCATCAAAAGGCCAAGAACATGCTGTAACAGACCTATTCATTGGCATTTTCCTCACATCAATAAGAACGCTTATTATATAACAACTCTTCCAGATCCTAGTAAAACAAAATTTTTAACTATAAAAAACGAGATGAAATAGGCTTTGTGTTTTAATCAGATTGACCAAATGACTAGCTACACACCATTGCCCATCTCAAGTCTAGCTATATAAGATAAATATAACATAAGTGATATTAAGAATAAGATATACCTACCTTCAACATGTTGAATTCATAATACTGATAACCTTTAAAACTTTCAGCAACAGCTGACATAGTACGGGATGTTTTCTCCCAGAAGTGTAATAATGTTGTTTGATAATTAGCTAATACATGTGAAAACATATTACATCGACTAGCTGCTAATAAATCAACTTTCTGCATTACATCCAATTTCAATTTATCAAATTTACTTTTAGTTTTACGCACTTGTGTCTGTACCTGTAAAATAAATGTTAAAACAGTTTATTTATGATTTACAATATATAACAATATATAAAGTTCATTTATAATTTATAAAAAAATTTATCTATACATTACAAAATAATAATTAACAATATATAAGAAAACAGTTTATTTATAACCTACAAAACTACATAAAATAAACAAAATGACATTTTACATTTCCGGGATAGCGACATATTCGCAAAAATATTCACAGAATTCCATCAAGGCAGATTAAGTAATTAATCAAGGTAGATGTATAGATGGTATAACACGATAAATACGTCGATAACCAGGTTGAGTGGTACTTATACACTCAATTAATGATATTAATTTGGAATTTTGAATATTATTCACCATATCTTTACGCCCGATTGCGCATATTCCTGGTCGACAATTTTGGGCGTTTGGAAAAAAGATCCGGACAAGTCCAGAATATACGGGCAAAATCCCATCACTGATACACACCAAAAAATACACATGCAGATCTCGTTCTTTTTTGCCCTATCCGAATGACAATTACCTTGCCAAACCTTACGTCTTGCCGCACTGACAAGGGGCCGCTAAGTAAAACAGGAAATAGATCGCGAACAATGAACCTCTGGTTATTCAGCCAGCACAATACTCACTGAGCCACTGTGGCTCCTATATCAAGTAAAAGTGAGTAATAATCATAATCAGTATGTTCACGTTATTACCAAAAATTATTTTCTCAATTAAATAATTTCATTCACATGGAAATAAAATATTGTCTGGTCAGAACAAATACAATTATCTACGTGTCACATAAACTATAGTTTTAAGTATGTATTTGATTCATAATTAAATTTTACCGTTCTAAATTTTTCTAATTGCTTATATGTATCTGGATCCAATTCTTCTGAGACATTTTTCATCCACAGGAGAGCACCTCTATATTCTGTCCTGGCTCCTTCCATTCTGTTTATAGTGACTAAAGTATCAGATATTGCACGGTATCGAAATGTTTCTACTTCTTGGTATAGTCGTACTAAAGGTACTCTGAGGGCAAGCCTAAAGTATAATAAATTATCAATATTAATTTTATAATATACATTGCACATGGCATGTTAAATAAATTATATAACTTGTTCATTGAAAAAATACTGGTAAAAGAGAAAGTCCATTTGTCTATTTGGCTGAGCTGTTAATATTTACAATTTATTTGAGTATGTGGTTCAAGGGAGGTAAGCCTGTATTTACCTATTATCTCCCCTTAGACCACAAACTAAATTTTTATAGAAAAACCTTTTTTTTTTTTCAAAATTCTTATACAGTTTTTTTACAATTATCTATCTCAATCAATCAAAATTTGTAATTTTATTCAAATATTTTATAAATTGCAAAATCTTCAATGTTTCTACTTTCATTTCTAAAATTTCGAGATCGTCTAATTTTCAAGTAAATAAATGCTTCTTTAACATAGAATCTCTGGGATATGTTAAATGCATTTATAAGAACCTTTTCACATTGCCAGACAGAATGCCAGACTGACTCAATGCCATCAACATCACCATAACCATTACATTACAACAATGGCATGGTGTCCTCTTCTTTTAGATTCCATATGGTTATTGTTTATCTTTGGTTTTTAAATGCCCAGTCAACAATCATGCTAAAAATCCCATTTCTGTGAGTGATCTTATTGCATCTCATTATTAAAAAACCCCAGATATATTACCTTTGTTGAGCAGAAAAACTCTGTGATTTACCCACAGCGGCCATCATTTTACCAGCTCTAGTTTTATCGGCGTTACTGTGGGATTTTAAAAATCTTCCCATGGCATTTTCTTCCATAGATATCACTGTTGATGATAAAATAAGAAAAATTCATTTCACCATTGATCACATGTAGATGATATGTAAAAACTGAGAACTTTGTGTTATACTTAATGAAACCATTTTATTGGACAAACGTTGCTCCTGTGAAATTCAGGTATAATGAAACTTACCACATAATCTGTCCTGATATCTTTCTATTACACGTAATAAATCCATGGAAGATTTCTGTATGGCTTTAAATACCTACATGAAAATATACAAATTAACATAGGCTGGCTAGAGAAACAAAATATCTTATCAATTTTCCCCTAACAGATATTTACTTTGCCTGGTTCCTCCAGGATGCTTGTACTGGAAATGACATGGGAAGAGCTGATCTATCTTTTTATTTGAAAAGGTTTAGATCTAAATGAACAAATAGTCACATCCGCACAGGCTCATTTTACACAGGACAATTTCATTGGCCAAAAGTGGTTTCATTTCCGGCCATCAGTCATAATTTCACTTTGAGGTATGTCTAAAAAAGCTTAGTTCAAATATATATGAATTTCAAACAATGTTTGAAGTATTTTAAGTTGACGAGCACATGTGAGAGAAGCAGCTTTGTTCCAATTCTACTGTTTTTGTAAAGCACAATATTGTTGCCAATAATAGTTTATAGCACTGCAATGACTGATTTATATAGGTATATTGAAGATAGTAAAATGTCTTTAAAAGTAGATTATCAAATACTGGTTAGCTTACCTCTAATTTAGCATCAAGTTGTGAGTCGGAAGCGACTACATGTTCATCCTCCTTTTTTCCAAGTTTTTTTATGACAGCTTGTTTAGTTGTCCAATATGTTTCTTTCATCTTGTGTAAAGTCGATGTATTTGTGTTCTCCACATGACGGTCATAATTGGAACCTGAATATCCTCGATTCCTGAAATACAGTTCCTTTATAGGTTCAGTAAAATTGGAAGTTGAAGGTGATTTTATAAATATCATTTTCATCCAGTAGATAAATCATATCAAAATAATAAATTGGCCTATGTACCTGTATCATGTTTTATTGACATGATTCTTAAAACAGCTGTCTAGTCGTTTGGACGGGCCAAAAAAACGAGGTCACGGTACACAGTGGCGTGCACGAAAATGATTTCTTGGCAGTTGGAATTCGATTTAAGAGTAATCCGCAGTGCCGCTGATCGGGCAAAATTTCCCTCATAGCACACTGTATGGCATATTCTTTATTAGCCGAGTTTAGGAGCAGAATAGTAGGACGTTAAAAACCATTTCATTTCATTTCTATCCTTTTTTTTTTTTTTTTTAAATTTCTCAGGACATACAAATATATACTTACATGGTTACACCTTATATATGTATGGTCTTGCAGGAAAAGGTTTAATAAAGATAATATATACCAGAACTCCTGCTTCTTGCACTGAAAAAAAATACATACAAAAATATTTTTAATTTCAAGATTGTCCTTCTCTCGAATTCACACTCATTCAAAACTACCTTTCAGACAAAAATGTGCACAAACAATACCTGAAATACAATGCTGACACCTCAATCATAATCTAATAGGTTTTTAAAAGTTGAAGCAAAAACATTATTTGATGGCAGGTGAATAATACAATTAGATACAATGTACATCTAACAACTAGTCTATTCTGTCACTTAACATTTTTAATTTGAGCATTATAAGTAGAGAGAAAGAGAAATGGGGTTTAACATCCACTTGACACAAACTAGGTCATTTTGGGACTTACATATGGTTCAATACCTTTCAATAATTTGCTTGCGCTCGGGGGTCTTCAGCAATGGGAGGAAACTGGAGAACCCGGAGAAAACCTGTGAGGTTAGACAGGCAACCCGTCTCCGAGTCACATACAATACTAGACTCAATAACACTAACAGACCTACATGTACCTATAGAGACCACACATGATAACCATTCATCCAACCCCCCATATTTATCTGTAAAGAAATCCAGTCCAAATCATACTAGACCTCAGACAACCCTTTTTAAGTCTTGAATCTTACAATAGTTTACAATTTTTTATTATCCAAGCATGTGTAAGATAGTTTTGGTAGCATATAAGGTAAGATAAATATGTGTGGCGGCACTATCGACCTTCTGCAATGAAAAAAGTTTTTTTCGGCAGAGACTGTAGATTTGTTTTGCTCCACGGTAGGCCTACATACATGTATTAGCGTGATATTGTCTGATAAATACATATATATGATGATCAGTGACTCTGACAGTTTAGGTATGATTGATGTGCATTACATTTATGCTTTGCATCGTGGGGATCAGGGGGTAATCAAAAGTTTCACCATGGCACAAAGTCTAGCTAAGTCAAACCCCATATTCTTGACCGAAGACTTGGGTTTGATAGTATAATTCCTGACCAGTAGAGTTCCATAAACCTGTAACTTTAATCACCTTTAGACAACCTGTGCTATTTCGCTATAGTCTGGGTCGGCAGCCTGAGTGTTGATTTCCATGAGACTCTACACTGATCAAGCTTTACCTGTACCTTTTTCGCAGATGCTGATTTTCAGACAGTTGGTACATATAGATATTATAGCTGGTCGGATAGCCGTGGCTTCTCACCAATGCATCAAGGGTTCAATCCCAGCTCAGGGCAAGAACTGTATCATTGTAACAATGTAAGTGAGAGGGATATTCGGTCTCCCGTCCGACCAGGCAGAGTTCTTCGGTTTCTTCCTGCAGTAATGATCAAAATCATTCGCACGATCTGTGCCAAGGGCCAAATTGAAAACAGGCCTCCGGCCTAATTTGCTACCCTTGTCAATTGAAGAGATTATTATTATTATTATTATAACTGCAGGGTTACTGTTTCCGTATTTTTAAAAATCAAAAGGCATAGATCAGATCTAGATAGATGAAAGTTAAACAAAAATAGTGGTCTTTTTAGTCAGTAGGCAGGCCTGTAATTAACCTATCTTTCTGAAGTCATTCCCATAAAATAAATAAAGCCACGAAATTGGAGTCATCATGATATCCAAATTGGAGTCGTCTTTCTAGTCCTGATACCACAGGATATGTCGTAGGATATACCTATAGACTAACCTAGGCCTAGGGAGGCTGCTACTCAGCTACTGCCACTGGAAATTCACAAATTGTATCATTCATTTGCTTATTTGGCATCAAAAAAGAAACTAAAATGACAGTTTTCTGTTTAATGTCGCCTTGTAAAATATTCGGTAAAGACGCAAAAAAGAAAACTATTTCATAGCAAATGCTGTAATGTATTTATAAGCTTTATAAGTTAAATTCAAACCTTGATATAATTAATTCCAAAATATTCTCCAGTCTGTTGTCACAAATCGTCCATTTTGAAATCGGGAATGTACGGAAATTACCGAGTAGTTTTGTTACGATTGTCATGTCCCAGGACAGACGGACGAACAAATTAGTCTCGAACACCCAGACTATTTAATACGATAATTTGCATTTGCGACGACTGACAAGACTCGCGAAGCGTGAACTGCAAAAAAGAAGATCAGTGTTCGGACCATAGATATTAGATATCCTATAAAGACTTTATAGGATATCTATGGTTCGGACTGCTCGTTCCATATTAATTGCCTGCGGCCGATTACTCAAAGCTCCGAACGACTCATTGAAATGGAGTTAATGGATCGTTATCTTTAACGGAGAGAAAGTCTGTTGCTGGAAACCCCGTTTAACAACATGTCGATCGTTAACTTGCCGTTATATTTTACGGAGGTGCTGGGTTCAATTATTGAAACTGGATTTATGTTTGAACTTTGAAATGGTATGGTTTAAATTGAAAAGAACGATTATAGAAATTTAATATTTTTAGAATTACACTCAACGAGTTTAAACTACATAGGGCTACATATTTTTTTCAGTGACGGCGCCAAGGGACTGGGGCACAGGGAGGCACCCCCCCCCCCCATTAATCTCGTCTGCCCTCTACTTGCCCCCCCCCCTCCCACTAATTTAAGAAAATAGTTTACAAATAATTTATAGTAGGTTTACAGCAGGATAGGCTGACTGAGTAGGGATGTGAAATTTAATCACCGTAGAAGGTATTGATTACTGAAACATATCACAAACTATAGCCATAGGCCTAAACGACTAAGTGATTTTTACGATCCTCAAAGTTTTTTGGGTATAGGTTCAACGCGGCGTGAATACGCATTCACTTGATACACTCAATCCGTTCGTTTGACACCTTCCTCTTTTTTTCGGATAGGCAGGTGATTTGGCGACGAACAGTTTCTGGTCAGCTCTATTTATCTTCGAGCCCCCTCCCCACCCCTGGAAATAATCCTGCCCCCTGCCAAAAAGTTGTCGACCATATGCCCCCACCCCTGCGCCAGTAAGCTGGCTGCGGGCCTGGTTTTATCTCGACGATGAGTGCCTGAAATACTGCAAGATACTGCATCTCGGCCTTGGGTAGTCTACTTTTCAAATTTTCAGGGGCTTTGTTGAGGTTAGCAAGTCCGTTCATTTGACACTTTCCTCTCTGAAGTCGTATATAGACTAGTGATCAGACAACAGACGGTATCTGATCAGCTCTATATATATTTGACAATCGACGCCTGAATACTCTCAGACAGCATTTCCAGGCAGTCTATTTTTCAAAAATTTCAAGGACTCCCTACTTCGGTACTCGTGAGTGGATTTCGTCGAGGTTTGCAAGTCCGTTCGCTTGACACTTTATCTCAACGATCAGTGCCTCAAATACTGCGTGGCTGCATTTACGGCAGCCAGTTTTTTCAAATTTTCTGGGGGAGACCCCCCTACCCCTAGCTGAAGTTCGTGCCTTTGCCCCTCCAACCACCCGCGGCTAGCGCCGCCACTGATTTTATTGATAATTATATTATAAAATGTTGGTATTTGATGACGGCCCGTCGGCTGAAATTATTCATTATGATAAAATAAAGAATATTCCTCATACCTTATTTGTGTAGATATTGATTATTCTCGCTCAAATACGACAATTTATCCTCGGTACGTTCATCTCTGCAGAATGCTCAGAAATGGTCTCAGATAGCTTTTTCCGAAATCCTGCTTTCAAAATTTTATGTGGGAAGACCCCACCCGCCTCTCGGCCCTAGTGAGACTGATCACAGGAATCTGACCTTCTATCCCTATATATTTGCATACATCATGTCGCGCCAGACAATATATAATAAAAAAGATTATATATTGTCTGGTACGACATTGTGTATGCATATATATACGGATAGAAGGTCAGATTTCTGTGGACTGATCGTCACTGTTCAGACCAACACCTGCAACCAGCAACGTAGGCTATATAATTGCTTTCGGAATGAGGCCGCGACGAAGACTTTGGGGACCACACCAAACCACTAATGCATGCGGAACTCTGGTGATTACCCTTTGCTCTGATGTACATGTATGCCCCCCCCCCCCCTCAACAAAATCCTGGATCCAGGCAAGACGTTATTTGCACCCATAACCCGCCGACAAAGCGCCCCTGAGGGGAGTGTTTATTCAGATCATCATCAAGCCACACACCCACACAACACACCCAAAAACTAAGTGGTTGGCCCGGTGTAGCACAGGTAGATATCCATAAACCGGAACTAGTATAGGCCAGGCATTTTAGCTCAATTTTGCACCATATCGGGCAGTTGCTGCAATAGAAATGTCAACCACGGTTTATGGCTCGTCAAGAAGTATATTACCACCAAAAAAAAGTCCCAGTCCGAAATCCGTGCCCAAATGGGTCAAATTGGCCAAAATCCGAAATGGCCGCCAGTTTTGGAGGTAAAAGTCTAATTTTCCCCAATTATCATAATATGATCGAGTTTGGTATCAAATTATATGTTTTCGGGGTTGCTGAATCCATTTCCATAACCAATTTGGTGATTGGTGATACCCATGAGTTTATATGACAAAAAGAAATTCAAGATGGCGGTCAGTTTGAGTGGAAAAATTTGAATTTTATTAAAGGATCAAGTTTGGTGTCGATATATACGTTCTCGGGGAAGCTGAATCCACTACACCACATATTCATGGATTGGGACGACCCACACTGTTATACGAACAAAATAAACTATATAACATTCATCAAAAGGGTCACAAATACAGCACCACTTTAAGTGCGGTAGCCAAACCCAATTTTTCGAGTGAACCTGGAAAACATATAAAGTTTTTTTTGTGATTGATTTTAGTAGCCTAGGGTTCAGAATCTGCCGGGTGAACCTTGGTCACTCTTAAGCGTTTTGAGAAATTCAAGATGGCGTCCAAGATGGTTGCCACATCAAATAATCCCATATCGCTTCTATAGTATTTATTCTAGGATGATAATTTGGATGTCTAACCGTATGTTTGTGGGGACAAGGAATACACTGAAATCATTTATCGTGCTGTGAGATGATTAGATGATAGTAAAATCAAACATGCCAGACAATATGGCCCTTTAACTAATAAGTGACTGCTGGGGGCATATATTTCACCGAATTAAACTATATCTAGAGATAAACTATATATTTCTGGACGAAGGAGCGTATGAGTGATAGGATAGCACCACATACATCCCTATCAGGTGTCCAGGGCCACATGGATCGGTCCTGAAAAGGGAGGCACAAACTGATTGTTGATAATTTTAAAAAACAAATTCTATCCGCAAAACAGGAACATAACCTCCACAAAACTAGGTAATATCCAGTTTAATCCTTCGGTGACATCACAAGCGCAAAGTACCGTATATTCTAAGTCCGCCCTAGTGCTGCTACAAGCACAGTTATGAGCTGCCACTATTGCATCCACGTCTGATGAGCCACATGACAGACTCCGGAACAATTTTGCCGGTAACGGGTTGTAATATTTTCAATTTGGTATCCTTCTCTCAGCAATACTATTCCAGTTCAAGTTCAGATAGATTCCAATCTTCCAGTGAACGCCACACAATAGCTTGGTGATGAGCTCTTTTTATATTCTCTGCAAATGTACCATTGGTTGAGCAAGATTACATGGTTCGGGTGGGGAATAATGGCGATACATTTCCAGTTTTAGATGTCCACGCCCTCCAGCGTGATTAAGACATAGATTATTAGAACACTGTCCATAACAAGCTACCACAAATACAGTGATCTGTGTTTGATTCTAAGCTTGTTTTGGAAAGAGCTCTTGCAAATCGATGACTGAAACACGCTGGAAGGTAAAGGCATCCAAAACTGGAAATGTATCAACATCATCTCTAGATTAAGTTTGGTTCGGTGAAATAATCGCCCCAACCGCCTGGAAGGTATAGGCATCCAAAACTGGAAATGTATTCACATCATCCCCACCTATATAGTTTGTCTCTAGATTTAGTTTGGTTCTGTGAAAAAGTAAGATAGTAAGCTGGCACTGCCAGGCAGGATACGCCCACATTTTCGAGAGATGGATAGAGAACAAGCAAAACCGAAAGTGATTTTTCCTACAATCAAAGGCTATAATTCATTAAGTTACAATTTGATATGCGCAAATATCGAAAAGTATCAAGATATTTAGGTTATAAACACGTAATTTAAGTTTCATCAAAATTGAAATTAAAATTGTGACCTCTACAGGGTCCACAACTTTGAAATACCATTTTTTAACAGTATTCGCGTACAAACAGCAGCCATTTTGTATTGTAATTTTGTTCCAGGGGTATTAATTCAGGAGGTTACAAGCCGATATGCGCAAAAATCAAAAGGACCCAAGACCTTTGGGTAATATCCATGCATTTCAAGTTTCGTCAAAATCGAATTAAAATTGGGACCTCTACAGGGTCGACGAGCTTGATTTACCATTTTTCAACAGTATTTGCATACGAACGGCGGCCATTTTGTATGGTAATTTTGGTCCAATTTTATCGAAATTCAAACTCACCCTTCCTTAGGGTGTAATGGTGATATAATCAAACGATTTTTTAAATCGGATAATAATTGTGACCTCTAGAGCAGTGCTTCTCAATCGGGGTCCATGTGCACCTCCAGGGGTGAATTCGAAATGTTTGGGGGTGAAATTTGGAAAAAGGGTGAATTGGGGGTGAATTATACACAAGGGGGTGAATTTTGTGAATAGTGGGAATTTGCATGAATTGAGTTTTCAGACTCCTGACCGGGTGCCATCAGTCAGAATGTTACCGACCACAAACCCGCGTAGCCCTTGGTCGGAAACTAAATGACTGACTAGCTGTAAATCCATGGCATCTGTTCATTAAATATGTGTTTGAAACTATACCTAATTAGCATGTTTCCGTTGTCAGTTTTTAGTAGTTTGATGTTTTATAGTGCTTGGGGTGAATAGCGGAGAAAATATTTCTCAAGTGGGGAATTGTATCATAAAGGTTGAGAAGCACTGCTCTAGAGGAACCACAAGCTAAACAAAGGCGATTTTGCGTATAATCAGGGGCCATAATTCAGGACGTTACGATCTGATATGCGCAAATATCGAAAGGAACCAAGATCTTTGGGTTATATCCATGCATTTCAAGTTTCATCAAAATCAAATTAAAATTGTGACCTGTACAGGGTCCACAACATTGATATACCATTTTAAACAGTATTCGCGTACGATCGGCGGCCTTTTTGTATGGCAATTTTGGTCCGATTTTTCCGAAATTCAAACTCAACCTTCCATATGGTGTAACGGTGATAGAGTCAAACGTTTTTTTAAATCAGATAATAATCGTGACCTCCAGAGGGACCATAGGCGATTTTTCGGACAATCATGGGCCATAATTCAGGAAGTTATGATGTGCAAATAACGAAAGGAACCAAGATCTTTAGGTAATAACCATGCATTTTAAGTTTCATCAAAATTGAATCAAAATTGTGACCTATACTGGGTCCACAACCTTGATATACCATTTTATAACAGTAATCGTGTACACGCGGCGGCCATTTTGTATAGCAATTTTGTTTCGTATTTTTTCAAATTCGAAGTCAACCTTCCTTAGGGTGTAATGGTTATATAATCAAACGATTTTTTAAATCGAATAATAATTGTGACCTCCAGAGGGACCACAAGCTAAACAAAGACGATTTTGCGTATAATCAGGGGCCATAATTCAGGAAGTTACAATCTGATATGCCCAAATATCGAAAGGAACCAAGATCTTTGGGTTATAACCATGCATTTCAAGTTTCATCAAAATCGAATTAAAATTGTGACCTCTACAGGGTCCACAACCTTGATATACCATATTTTAACAGTATTCGCGTACGAATGGCAGCCATTTTGTATGGCAATTTTGGTCCAATTTTACCGAAATTCGAACTCAACCTTTCTTAGGGTGTAACGGTGATATAATCAAACGATTTTTTAAATCGGATAATTATTGTAACCTCCAGAGGGACCACAAGCTAATCAAAGAAGATTTTGCGTATAATTAGGGGCCATAATTCAGGAAGTTACGATCTGATATGCGCAAAATATTGAAAGGAACCAAGATCTTTGGGTTATAACCATGCATTTCAAGTTTCATCAAAATCAAATTAAAATTGTGATCTCTACAGGGTCCACAACCTGGATATACCATTTCTTAACAGTATTTGCGTACGAACGGCGGCCATTTTGTATGGTAATTTGGGTCCGATTTTTCCGAAATTTGAACTCAACCTTCCTTAGGGTGTAACGGTGATATAATCGAACGGTTTTTCAAATCAGATAATAATTGTGACCTCCAGAGGTACCACGAGCTAAAATAGGTGATTTTTCGAACAATCAGGGGCCATAATTCAGGAAATTACGTTCCGATAGGCACAAATATCGAAAGGAACCAAGATCTTTGGGATATAAACATGCATGTCAAGTTTCATCAAAATCGGTTCAAAATTGTGACCTCTATAGGGTCCACAAGCTAAAAACGTGATTTTTCGTACAATCAGGGGCCATAATCCATGAAGTTTTGAGCCGATACGTGCCAATATCGAAAGCAGCCGAGATCTTTGGGGGATAAACCTATATTTCAAGTTTCGTCGAAATCGGGTAAGAATTGTGACCTGTAGAGAGTCCACAAACAATTGTGGACGGACGGACGTCCGGACGGACGGACGGACGGATGTCCGGACGGACGGACAGGGGCGACGACATAATACGTCCACATGAAAATGTGGGCGTATAAAAATTAATCATGTCAGACAATATGGTCCTTTCACTCGGAACTTGAAACTGGAATAATAATGCTGGGATAAGGATACCAAATTGAGAATATTACAACCGGCCAACTTGCTCCGGAGTCTGTCATGTGGCTCAATAGACGTGGATGCAATAGTGACAGCTCGTGTGGTACTTGTGCTTGTGGCAGCACTAGGGATGACTTAGAATATACGGTATTCTGCGCTTGTGATGGCAGAGGTTGTGGCCAGAAACACGAATAAAGGATTAAACTGGATTTTACCTAGTTTTGTGAAGGCTATGTTCCTGTTTTGCGGGTATAATTTGTTCTTTTAAATTATCAACAATCGGTTTGTGCCTCCCTTTTCAGGACCGACCCATGTGTCCCCGAAGCCACTGATAGCGATGTATGTAGTGTTATCCTATTACTCATACGCTCCTTTGTCCAGAAATATATGAGTTGTCTCTAGATTTAGTTTGGTTAGGTGAAATAATCCCCCAACCGCCGCTAACGAGTAAAGGGCCACATTGTCTGGCATGTTTAATTTTACTGTTTCACCGAACCAAACTAAATCGAGAGACAAACTATATATGTGGGGATGATGTCGATACATTTCCAATTTTGGATGCCTATACCTTCAGCATGTTTCAGTCATCGATTTGCGTTCATTGGCAGAACAGAATCCACCGGAACTTGAACTGAAATAGTATTGCTGGGAGAAGGATACCAAATTGAGAACATTACAACCGGCCAACTTTCTCCGGGGTCTGTCTTGTGCTTTTAGCTGCACTAGGTGAACTCTCGTTTCTCTTTTTTGAATGTTTTATTTGTTTGTTTGTTGTTTCGGAGTATGATGTCTTGTTTTATTTGTCCTTTATGTAAATCATATGTGGGGCTGTCCCCCTGCACTAACTATTAGAATATACGGTACTTTGCGCTCGTGCTGTCACATGTTGCGGCCAGAAACATGACTAAAGGATTAAACATGGATATTACCTAGTTTTGTTAAGGTTGTGTTCCTGTTTTGCGGGTAGAATTTGCTCTTTTAAGTTATCAACAATCAGTTTGTGCCTCCTTTTTTCAGGACCGACCCATGTGGACATGAAGCCCCTGATAGGGATGTATGTGGTGTTATCCTATCACTCATACGCTTCTTTGTCGAGAAATATATAGTTTGTCTCTAGATATAGTGAAATAGATGCCACCAACAGCCACTAATAAGTGAAGGGGCCATATTGTCTGGCATGTTTGATTTTACTATCATACGATAAATGAGTTCAGTGTATTCCTTGACCCAAGAAACATACGGTTAGACACCGACATTATCATACTATGGAAGCTATATGGGATTATTGGATGTAGTGGCCACATTGGACGCCATCTTCAATTTCTCAAAACGCCCAAGGCTGACCGAGGTTCACCCAACAGATTCTGAAAGAGGACACCCTAGGCTACTAAAATCAATCACAAAACTCAAACTGGCCGCCATCTTGAATTTTTTGTCATATAGACTAATGGGTATCACTGATCACGAAATTTGTTATGGAAATGGATTCAGCAACCCCGAAAACATTTTATTTGATACCAAACTCGATCACTTTATGATAATTGGTGAAAATTAGATTTTTACCTCCAAAACTGGCGGCCATTTTGGATTTTGGTCAATTTGACCCATTTGGGCACGGATTTCGGACTGGGACTTTTTTTTGGTGATAATATACGTCTAGACCTACCATAAACCGTGGTTGGCATTTCTATTGCAGCAACTGCCCGCACTTATGTTATCTTGCCTGGACTAGAACTCCGAAATCGAAAGTGGTAAGCAATCGCACCAGGCCTATATTACTTCCCGGTCCGAGCTACTCCTATTTCCCCATTTAATAAGCTCAGTGTGTATGTATATATGCCAAAATGACAAGAGACCATGTATTTCTGAAAATATTTCAAGGCCACGAGGTGTGTGTGTGTGTGGGGGGGGGGGGGGCTCCTGCAAACATTCTTGGATCCGCCTCTTATAAATTGAGATAAGAGATCCGAAGGTTGCAGCAACACTGACCAGACAAAATTTCTCATGTAAAACATTGCATGGTGTGGCCCTGTTGTTAAACCCTATTTCATTTCCATAACAGTTGACAGTCATCATATTATCTTTCTACCAAACATTTAATCTATTGGTTTTGGGAAACTATTTTTTTTGGGGGGGGGGGGATACTGACATGAACTTCCATCTTGATGATTATCCTAATCTGATTAAAACACAGATCCTTTTTCGTTTCGTTTTTATAATTCACTATTTCGGATTATTTGTATTTACTACACTAGGATCTGGACGGTTTGTTATATCGTAGATACCCACGTTCTGCTTTACGTGAGGGATTAGCCAATGAAACGGTTTATTGCAGCGAGTTCTTGGTGTCCGAGAGCAGCTCCCTTTATTCATCCACATTAAATAATACACAGGTCAAAAGTAATATTAAAAACAAAAGAATATTTCCACACTCACAAATGATAAATTTTATTTATGCATGAATATGGTCTAGATTAAACTTTCAAAAAAAAATCCACATATAAGTATAATTTAAATTTTAAAAAAAAAACATTGTAAAAAAAGAAAAATTTAATATCTTATAATAATTTAACCATAAAATCAAAAACATTGTAAGATTGGTTTCAACATCAATTACTCAGTTTCCAAGATATCTTCTAAAATGATATTTGTTGACTGAAATATTTTATCACTTACCATGAATCCCTGTCAAACAGCATAAATAATATATCAAAGATGTTGTAATTGTTCCTGAGCACCAACTAGGTAAAAATTAGATCATTCGTGCTTGATATCGACAATAAGATACTTGTCGAAACGTCGTGCTATATGTTCATAAACAGTGATTGTTATTTCCATATAAATTGTGTTTTGTTTTAGTTAAAATTTGTTTACATGGAAACACAATAAATTATTGGTAATAAATGTCTAATGCTGCAGTCAAGATAAAAAGGCATCCCAAGTCCTCTGTCTGTTCAACATCTACAATAAACACTATTTCGTATCTTCAAAATCAGCAGTTTATTGATGTATTTTTTGATTAAAATAAAATGCAAATATTTCAATGAATTACATCATTTAAAAAAGACATTTTCCCACCATCATTTTTTGCCAAGATTTAAGATTACATGTACTTTGAAATAACATATGTTTTTTTTTGTTTTTTTTTAAATTAACTCTTTTTTGCATAATTATAATGGTCAGTGTTGTGTTAGTTCCAGCTAAAGACAGGACTAATTATTGGAAGACTAAAAGAAACAATCTCAAGTTCAACAAATGGCTGCCTCGGGACCCCCCTCCCCTACCAGACGAGTTTGATAGTTTCTACCAATACTGCAATCTCATATTTCAAGGGCCATACTCAAATAAGAACAATAAAGAGAAGGCATCGTTCATTCTCATTTGGATTGGAAAAACCGAAATTGACATATATAACAGTTTTACCTGGGACGGAGAAACAGACAAAAATAAACCAGATGAAATATGGCAGAAATTTAAACAGCACTTTGCCCCTAAAATAAATCACCTGTTAGCACGATTTCAACTCAACAGACAAGACAGACCAGTTGGTGATTCTATGTCAAGATGTAGAAACCAAACAAAGTGATGCAAATTCCGTGATGAAGAAGAACTTTCCAAACGGTTAATAGAACAATAAATAATCGGTACTCAACACAAGACTGTACAAGAAAAAATGCTTGGTAAAGGAGATATGCTTGACTTGGATAAAGGAGTTAATGTTACACGAACATATGAAGAAACCCTAATCCAGATGCAACGACTGTTGTAGGAATAGCAGATGATTTTGTAATATTTGGAAAAACAGCAGAAGAGCACGACCAAAACAATTGGCCGCACCAACATCAACTAAAGAACTACAGACTTTTCGCGGCCTTGCTACGTATATTGTTTCATTTATACCAAATCTAAGCCAGTTAACTGCACCCTTACGCGAAATTAGCAAGAAAAACAGCATATTCCAGTGGTCCGCTTTAAAAGTTACTGGTGAGAAAAATAAAAGATTTGAAAATTGAATTATTCAAACCACAGTGAAAATATGACTGATCTGTCCATCCACTACATTAATCAAGTGGTCTACTTTTAGAACAATGTTAGCGTTATTTTAATATTTCGTTTCGGCTCACGCAAGATGGCTGTAAATTCTCTTCACTAGCAGATTTTTTGTTCCCTATACATCGTCTAACCAAATGTTTAAGTGAAATTCTGAAGCGGAAATCAGTATTGTATCATGCGTTGTATTAGTGTTATGTTTTTTTTTTAATAAGATTTCTATGTTTAACATGGAAGATTATTGGTGAAAATATTAACTATAATGATGGAAGCTTTTAAAGTCATGTACTATGGTTTCATGATCTCAGAAGATAAAGCAATATATAAAGAACCAATTTTTGACATTGTAAAAGAAAGAGGAGTATCTGTTGATGGCAAAGCTAGACTGAAGGAATTATGGGAAACTATGGAAAAGAAGAATATGACTCAAGATGGCAAGAACAGAAAACAGCGGATAGCTGAAAAGGTTATTATTATGTCTCAGAAGACTAGCCTGATCAGCTCATTTTACATGGCTGTCTTAAGACTACTGAAAGATTATGTCCTTCTATTCCAAAAAACATCTACATTAATCCACAAGCAAGAAGAACTGCTGAGAAACTTCTTAGGTCTTTTCATAAAACCAGAAGCACTACTAAACCTTACAGCAGTTCAATTAAAGCATATGAGTTTAGACAAAGATGAGGGAAACTTTCTGCACAAGAAAGACATGTTTGTTGGGCTTGTTGCAGAGAAGATGATGAAAAAGGAGGTGAGCAGTACGACCATAAAAAGTTTTTTCGAGAAGGCCTCAGATGCATATGTTCAGTGTGCTCAACATCTCCAGAAAACATTGGACAATGAATTTCTGAGATCTGTATCTGCCATTGACCCTTCTGCTAAAGGCCACCATTTAAGAGCCAGGTACCTTAAGTGCCTGCGAAATACATGTAGGAAATTTCTGTCCGAGGAAGAAACAGCACAGATCTCCCTTGAAGTTCATAGGTACCAGGTTGACAGCAACCTTCCTGATCCATCTCTGATGCCAATTGACAAGTGGTGGTGTGCAGTCAGGGCAACTGGAAAATATCCTGCCTTGTCTAAGATGGTCCTGACTGTCCTAACATGTTTCCATGGACCACTGCCCTTCAGCATTTCAAAAAAAAAGATGTCCTACACACCCCTGTAGACAGAAACCTTTGTGTAAATATGAGATGTGCAGCAAAGATGCAGAAAGAAGAATGGACCAAAGCTGCAGCTTTAAAAACCCAACGTCTTCAAAAAGTCAAAACCAATAGTTCTTCTGGGGCAACCTCAAGTGCCAAGGCTAGGGACATTGTCAAGGAGAGAGAATTAGTTGCAAGACAAACCCACAAGACAGAAGTTAAGAGGAAGGCAGTGCAGAAGTTGACAGAACTTGCTGCAAAAAGAAAGAAGGTTTCAAACTAGGAGTAATGCGTGTGTGGACTGTATATAGTGATGTGAATATTTATAACATGTAGATAGAAAGAGGATGTGAATATTTATAACATGTAGATAGAAAGAGGATGTGAATATTTATAACATGTAGATAGAAAGAGGATGTGAATATTTATAAAATGTAGATAGAAAAAGGATGTGAATATTTATAACATGTAGATAGAAAGCACTCAAAGCCGAGACCTGTTTCTAACTTAAAATAAAATCATAAATCCAAACTTCAGTAGATATTCTAGTTTGACAGAATTTTGATTTTCTATTACTTAACATTTTGTGAAATAGGCCTTAGTGTACTACAATTTATTGACCAGAATGAAGAGTCAGACATTTTTAAAAGTTATTTTATATAAAGAAAACAGTGATCAAGCACCATTTTCAAATACTAAGTTGATATTAGTACACAATTTAGCTCATTTAAAGTCCTGTGTATTTTGTTTTTCTAATCACTTACATACTCAAAATTGGTTGTAAATTGGTGAAAAATTTTCGCCTTCAGGGGGGCTATCTGCCCCCCAGACCCCCCTTTCAAGTCTCCAAAAATTTAATTTCAGCTGAAAAATATTTTTCCTGTTGCCATCCCTGAAAGGTAAATATGAAATCGATAGTAAAGTTAACAATTACATCATATCTACTAGAGACAGCAAATAACAAATTTAACCCAAACAGCAACAGACACCAACATTCCTATAACAGTTCGTGATTGATAGCAATATATCAGTGAATCAAAAGAGTCAATTATACGAAAAAGATGTGTCTCTAGAAAAGTAGGCCCCATATCCACAGCATTCCAAATAATGGATGGAACTGGAGCCAACCCCAAGAATCACGAGACCACACAGACAGGGCAATTAATGGGGCCTGCAAACAAATAGTGTGTGGAAAAGATAAACAAATTAACAAACTCCTAAATGAAATTTCAGAATTAAAATGTCTGTCCAAAACTCATGCCGAAGATATAACCACATTGAATGATGAAATAATCAAACTAAAGAAAGACATCTATCCGTAAAGGGACAAAAGTCAATAAAAAACATCGGATGTAAACCAGATAAACATTGGCACCAAGAAGTTTTACTTATGATCCAACAATTGAAAGAGGAAACGGGTCGTAAAATGACGACGTTGAAACTGGAGAAAGGGGAAATAGGTCGTGAAATAACGACGTTGAAACCGGAGAAAGGGGAAATAGGTCGTAAAATGACAACGTTAAAAAGGGAAACGGGTCGTGAAATAACGACGTTGAAACTGGAGTAGGGGAAACAGGACGTGAAATGTAAAAAAATATCATTGACCCCAGTGATAACAGTCAAACTTCTAATAAGCCAATGTATTTCAGTAAAAATACATCGACTCACTTTGTCCCACGAGTAATAAGTGAACTAACAGAATATGCCAAAGAGACTGAAACCAACAGAGATTATCAAAAGTTAGTGTTGATTACCGGAGCAGGTGATTTATAGAGCACACCCAATTAAGCAGTATTGAGAGCGAACTATCTTCACCTACTGTAGTTTCTGAAGGCAGAAATCCAATATTGACTTTGCTTAAAACCGACATGAACATCATTAGAGTTATGTATGTCTGACGACCGAGAACATGACACTATTGTCATGCATGTCATCCTGTTGCCGAATTTATGAAAGAGGCTGGTCGCTACCGAAAAGATTCTGATATTTAAATTCATAAAATATTTTTTTTTAGTGATGGGTGTTCTGTGCAATTTAAAGGGGAAAAAATTATTACCGGACTTGAGCCTTACCGACACAGTGGCTGATAGAAACTTTAATCTAGAATTTGAATATTGTTCACTTTTTGTCACGAACCGTACACTTCAGTACCTGGCAGCCTATCTTTGTATAATTTACAGAAGTCATTCCTTAAAATATTTTAACAACATGACATATACATATATATATTTTTTAGGTAATAACGGACATTCTCAAATCTCAATGCAACATTTAAAAGATTCATTATCAAGTAGTTAGGGAAGATATTTTATGCCAACATTGTGATAGCTTGCTGGTGGAGTAGCTTCGATCTCAATGCAACATTTAAAAGATTCATTATCAAGTAGTTAGGGAAGATATTTTATGCCAACATTGAGATAGCTTGCTGGTGGAGTAGCTTCGATGTTTAAAGATGCATTGTGTAAGAGCAAAATTTGACCATTGCAAATATTGCTGTTGGACTTGAATATTATTAAAATTATTAATTAGACATATATTCACATGGAAAGCCCATAATCAACCTTCTAGACTGTCGAATGGCTGTGATTATAAACAGATTTAAACAGGATTGTCATTTAATATTAATTTAAAACATAGGTTGCCAGGCAACGAAACATACGCCCACAGCAGCTTAATCGTCCGGGCAGTCAACAAGAGTTGTCGCATATTTTACTTTTTTCAGTAATGAAACATTTATAATACACTAAAATCATATAACAAGTAACAACTCATTATGTAATTATCAGAAATCATTGGAATTTGTTTGGCTTTGATAAAGTTCTCCTCCATGCTGTTCAAGTTATCTAAATTCATTGAAACTCAATATACTTGTTCGTCTCATGACCTTCAACAATTTATATAAATTTAAAGTCAATCGGATATTAACTTTAGCCTCTAGAGCGTCCACAAAATTTTGAAATTGATCAAGGGCCATAACTCAGTCAGTAATTATCTGAAATTGCTGAAAATCAATAGGCTTCTTCGTCTCATGACCTTAAACACTGTGTATAAATTTAAAGTCAATCGGTTATTAACTTTAGCCTCTGGAGCGTCAACAAGATTTTTTAAAGAGATCAGGGGCTATAACTCTGATTGTAATTATCGGAAATTGCGGAAAATCAATAGTCTTTTTCGTCTCATGACCTTAAACACTGTGTTTAAATTTAAAGTCAATCGGTTATTAACTTTGGCCTGTAGAGCGTCCACAAGATTTTTTTAAGTGATAAAGGGCCATAACTCTGACAGTAATTATCGGAAATCGCCGGAAATCGCTGAAAATCAATAGGCTTCTTCATCTCATGACCTTAAACACTGTGTCTAAAACTAAAGTCAATCGGTTATTAACTTTAGCCTCTAGAGCGTCCACAAGATTTTTATAAGCGATAAAGGGCCATAACTCTGACAGTAATTATCAGAAATTGCTGAAAATCAATAGGCTTCTTCATTTAATGACCTTCAACACTGTGTATAAATTTAAAGTCAATCTGTTATTAACTTTAGCCTCTAGAGCGTCCACAAGATTTTTTGAAGTGATCAAGGGCCATAACTCTGACAGTTATTATCGGAAATCGCTGAAAATCAATAGGCTTCTTCGTCTCATGACCTTAAACACTATGTATAAATCTAAAGTCAATCGGATATTAACTTTGGCCTCTAGAGCGTCCACAAGATTTTTTTAAGTGATCAAGGGCCATAACTCAGACAGTTATTAGCGGAAATCGCTGAAAATCAATAGGCTTCTTCGTCTCATGACCTTAAACACTGTGTATAAATTTAAAGTCAATCGAATATTAACTTTGGCCTCTAGAGCGTCCACAAGCAATTGTGGACGCCGGACCGACGGACGGACGGACGGACGGACCGACGGACGGACGGACGGACGGGGGCGACGGCAATATACGACCACATTTCAATGTGGGCGTATAAAAATGATATTCGAGACCTAGTTTATATCGTAACAAATCAAGAATGCAGTTTTTGGAGAGAACTTATATAGGCATTTGCCTGTTGTTCAATCCATTTCAGTTTATTGAATAAAATATTGTTTAAACTAAACTAAGAATGCAGTTAAAGTTATTGAAAATTTCAAATTATTCCTTGGTCAAAATCTTACTGAAGGAGTCTTTAATTGTTTTTCCTTCAATTAGCTTACAAATTTACCGGTTGCATTGTCTTTTGTGTGTTTACAACTTTACTATATCCTTTCATCCTATATCATAACTACAGATATGATGTATGCATTAAAGATCAGCAGACAGAATTTTGCGACTATGACAATTGATTTTATTCTGTGATAAGATGACGCAAGTAATGGTTACTCAGCACAAACTTCAGTTACATGTCAGGTCCATCACTATCATCGTGATTATTAAAATCGTAATACTCTGTAATGTATTTATTTTAGATTTGAGGTAAGAAAATTATCAATGGAAGAAAAGCAATGCTTAACAGCTTCATCCGTCTTATACAAGATACCATACTCACAATATTGAACATTTTGTATATTGCAGAGAAATGATAACTAAATCTTTTTATACACAGGGCCTCAGTCATTGGGTCGTCACACAGGTCACAATTATCTGTGGGATCTAGTAACTGGACCTTTTCCGAGCCATGAGTAATCTAGAATGCCAACGACCACATTCAATTAAACAGTAGACAACAATGACCAAAAGCTAATAGGTCTAGCTGTAGTAGAAATACGATCCTAAAGCAGGTCCCCACAGTGACCAGTAGCTGTTCGGAATGAAAGAAATGGGGTTTAACGTCCACTCGACACAAACTTGGTCATTTTGTGACTACTGTAAGGAATGGATTAAATGGGTAACGGTATCAATGAGCAATTCGCTGAGCAAACTAATATATTACTTTTGAAAATGTGCCTTAAATATTTTAAGTTCTTTGATCTTTACGGTTTTGTTGAAATCTTGTTCTCCCACTTTGAAATGCTAAATGATATCGCATTCTTGTACATCCTAGTACATAATATCCTTCAATTCTTATATATTTGATACATTATCTTCTATCTTAATACACACCTTAATTATTATTATTTTACTTACTTTTTTGTTCAGAAATACTATTTTTTACAGGAGTCAAGGCTGCTGCAATCAGAGTTAAAAGGTAACTTGAGAAAATCAGTATTAACCAAAAGTCACTAGACGTATCAAACAACACAACAAAAAATACCAGAAGGGAAGTCTTCAACAACAAATTGATACATTTGGATTTAGTTTAACATCTAATTCTCTAAACTCTACACCCATTAATAAATTCTTACATATGATACACTTTGGGAAAAGGTCAAGCAACTTCAACTGGACAAATTAACTGATTACCGGTACGTTGTCTAACAATGTTTGATGCAAAAGGTCATATTATGCAGATATTTGAAACATGTTACGAAAAATGTTATTGTGGATGATTTCGCTGAAGATTATGAAGACGATTACTTTGATAATGATAAAGATATATAATGTGTGTAGCGAATAGTTCATTTACCGAGTGTATTAATAAATACTGTGTTTATCAAAGTGTAATGTTCATCAATATACTGACTGTATTGTTTATCACTAAAGTGTGAATAGTTTTATCAACTATAGTGTATGGAGTGTATTGATAGATTTTGTTGATCACAATATTGACAGTATTGATAAAGTATTATTATCTTATCGAAACATGCTTTAAATTACACTTAGGAATGAATGAATGAAATGGGGTTTAACGTCCTACGCTTAAGCACCGTACCTGGGCTAATTGAAGACGGGCATACGCCACAGTGTGCAATGAGGGAAATTTTGCCCGGGCAGCGGCGCTACGGCCTACTCTTATATCGAATTCCAACTGCCGAGGGATCTTTTACGTGCACTCCAATTTGTACACGGGACCTCGGTTTTTCGTCCCATCCGAACGACTAGGCAGCTGTCCTTGTCAGGCCCTCCTTCTGCATCACTGACAAGGGGAAATCATGCCGGAAAATCGAGATGAACTTTCTCGGCCAATGCAGGGATCGAACACTCAACCTCCAGGCTAGCGAACCAGCGCCTTATCCACTTAGCCACCGTGATCCCCAAATTACACTTTGGAATTATACAGTTATGAAAAATTTGTATTTATATTTTACACATCATTTCATTCATGATATTTCCAGCGAAATTTTGATGTTGAATCATGAGGAATGAGCACTTCAACAATATCAGCTTGATATGAATGGAGGTGTGATAGATTGTTTTCATAAACATGTCATTTAGAAAACAATGAATGCCATTTTTCTACACAAATAACTTTTCTTTGGTGGAAAATTGGTGACAACTGATGTTCTGGAAATTTGATTTTGTGTATTTTAACCTAAAAAAATATTTATTTTATAATATCAATATCTTTGTCCAGTAACTGAGCCTAACATAAGACATCATGATAGATGAAAGTATAGATTTATCAAGTGAAAAGCATTTGACAGTGTACTATATTGAAGACAGTACGTGCAAGACAGCATTTGTAAAACTTATTGAAGTACACTGTGCCACAGCCAACTCTCTAACAAAGAATATTCTTGCTTTTTTTAAAATTTGAACAATAATTGGGATTGGCTTTGATGGGGGGCAGTTATGATGCGGAAAAGGGCTGGTGATGCTGCTTTATTGAAAAAACAAAACCAATATTCGATAGAAATGCACTGTGTTGCCCACCGACTCGCTCTTGCTAGTGTTGATGTAGCCAAGCACAGTCTCAATGTCATTTTTTATGAAACCACTCTGAATAGCATAACATACTTCAGAAGATAGCCAAAAAACATGCCCCAGTTAAGAATATGGCAGGAGATTTTAGACAAACCGAAAGTGAAGCTGTCAGAAGAACATCGTGTCTGCTGGCAATCAATGACAAACACATTGGAAAATATCAAAAAAGGAATGCCTTCTCTGTTGAAAGTTGTAAAGGACGAAGCCCATATAGACATAAATGCTTGGTCTATATATAATACTATCTGTTCACATAATTTCATGTTTTATACAGCCTTTTTACAAGATCTGTTTGACAGTATATGTTCCCAAGCTGAGCCATTCTCTACAAGCCCGAGACCTACCTACCTCCCTTAGAGACCTCTCTTACAGGAAAATGAAGATAAATGTTGATAGCTTCCTATCCTCCATGACATCTACATAACTGGGAGAAACTCCAATATAGGGTCCAAAATTGTTACAATTCCTTGAAGATACGCAAGATAACAACACAAATATGGGGGAGGAAATAAGGAAGGAAAACGGCGACGAGCACCTGCAAGATGTCGTCATCTCTGTAGTAAAAAAAATTGCCAATACTAAAATGGCTGCATTCCGGATTTGTTCATCCGAAAATTACCTGGACAATGCCCAATACCAACATTTGGGACAAAAGAGCTATCAATATTATTAGACAGTAATCAACCACTGGTGTTAGCCGCCGAAAATTGCCTTAAAGGGCAGAGAGAATGGTCCGTCTTCAAAATGATGGTCAAAGAAAATTACTCCACGCTGAGCTATAGCAACTTACTTAACCAATTGACAACATCCTAATATGATTTGCCTAATGAGATTGATGGTGTTTTGCCCGTTAGCACCGTTGATTGTGAGCGCAGATTCCCATGCCAAAATGTAATAAAAACCAAGTTAAGATGTTCCTTGAGCATGAAAATCCTTGACGAACTAATGAGAATTTCTATGGAGGGACGACCACCAAATGCCGAATTTCAACCAGCACATGCTTTACAAAAATGGAAATCTTGTAAAAACCAACGAGTATATAAACTGGTAATTTTGTAAATAAATTACAAAAATAGTGTCCTATCGGTCAATGAATGTATCTTGTTATTGTTATATATTATGAATGTATACATAAATAAATGATAATAATTGATTACATTCGTTCTTTTATTTATTAGGGAGATGGGTTAGTGGGTATGTCGATGTGAGATTGAATTATATTGTGTGACTGTCCTTGACCCAATTAAAGCCAATGACATTCCCATAGCATGAAGTTTTGGGCTTCTTATTATGATCTAAAAATAGCACCACTTTCTTCCTGAGAAAAATGACTGGTTGGGAAAATTTTGAAGTGGAAGCCCTGGTCCAGTTCAAAGCTTAAGAAGTCTCTTATCTATTTATACAAATGTAAACTTATCTCTCACTCTTAAAGGAGCTAAATCGCTAACATTTGGGACCTAGAAATTGACACTAATAGGTCGCAACGCATATAATAATATAATCTGATTGTATATTAACTGTTTTACATTAAATTGTTTCCGTTTTGACTCTAATTTCAAATCAGTTATGTCCAGCGAAATACGGCATGAGTCTTAATCAAAGAGGAAATTATAGTGTCTGGTTATTCCAGTCTACTGCGCATGCCCACCAGATAATGAATGAATGAAATGGGGTTTAACGTCCTACGCTTAAGCACCTAACCTGGGCCAATTGAAGACGGGCATACGCCAACAGTGTGCTATGAGGGAAATTTTGCCCGGGCAGCGGCGCTACGGCCTACTCTTATATCGAATTCCAACTGCCAAGGGATCTTTTACGTGCACTCCAATTTGTACACGGGGCCTCGGTTTTTCGTCCCATCCGAACGACTAGGCAGCTGTCCTTGTCAGGCCCTCCTTCTGCATCACTGACAAGGGGAAATCACGCCGGAAAATCGAGATGAACTTTCTCGGCCAATGCAGGGATCGAACACTCAACCTCCAGGCTAGCGAACCAGCGCCTTATCCACTTAGCCACCGTGATCCCACCCCACCAGATAAGATATGGCCTCAGCGTTTGACAGGAGTTGTTGAATATGTCTAGCCTCGTTCTGTCTGGTCACTTGTTACAAGTGACGCTGAAACGCACTATGGTACACGATTCGTGTACCAATGGTAAAATGTTTATTTTGTTTTAAATATTGGATATCTGAGGCCTACCGTTTACAGGTGAGATCACAACACCAATGTTGATTTAAATTGACCAATAATTCGTGTTTTCGATGTCGAAGATTTTGGAGGATTTTGAGTTACGGACTTAGGTCCTTTAATCAAACTTATTGGCAATCAGAACATTTTAAAACAAGAAAGTATATATTTACAACAGGGAACCAGAATATTTGTGCACACATTAATTTCATGTGTGTTCAGTGGATGTGAGAAATGTTGATCTTGAGACAGACTACCTCTGAAAGCTTGAATGTTTCCATTACAATTGTTGCAAAATTAAATCATCCACTAGTAATTATTGAAGGAGGGTGTGTATAAAACTGTTTATAGAACTTTTGATTCTGGTAAATTGTTGTTTTCCTGCTCAACTTGTGCTCAACTTTGTTAAACTGAAATAGAAATTTAAAGGCTTTTATAAATTGGAAATACTAAAAAGGATAGGGATAGATAGTACATACAATTAAAATCAAACAAAATGCTTCATTTTATTTTACTTTTCAGCTATCGACACCACTTGGTACTGCTCAGATCTCATAAGTTAACTACAGAGATCAACCCCACTAACAACAACTGTGTTACAGAAAATCTGTGAAAACTTATGAAACTCTTTGATGGCTATCTGATCAAGCTCAGACTATGATGCCTTCACCACACAGAACAAAAATAACATCCAGTTTAATTAGATTTAATAGAAACATTGAAAAGTAACAAAGCAAATGCCCACAGTAGCTATGATCTCTAAATATTTTGATAACTGATCTTATTGTTAATACAGTCTATATCCAAGTTACTAAATAACATTTGGGAGGTCGGATGGCTGAATAATTAGCCCATGCTTGTTGTATCATAAAGTCTGTCATTGAGTCAGTTGGTGTGGTTTCAATTCATGAGTTGTATGTGACAAGGAGTAGAGTCGCCTGTCCAACCACTTGGGGTTTCTCCTGTTTCCTCCCACAGCTAAAGACCTTTACAAGCAAGCGAACTATTGAAATAAAATTGAACCTTATGTTACTCCTGAAAAAACCTAGTTCGAGTATATGTTAAACCCCATTTTTCCCACTCTCCCTAAATAACATTCAAAAATCTACCTTTGAGAACACAAAATAACATAACTTTAGGTGGAGTTTCTGCTACCATATCTAGTTCATTATCCAGTTCTATAAAAAAAAATAATATCAGACTATATCTATTTTAGTTTCCACACTGCAGATTTTTAATAGATATAAGGATCTAGCATAAGTCAAGCATGTATATAGCCTTGGATCATGAGATGACTACTCAAGTCACATATTTAAGAAGTGGAAAATGGCCCTACCTACAATTATGAAATAATTTGTGTGTCCCCTCCAGGCCACAATTCTTAACAGATCCTCTTCAAACTTTATATACCTATTCTTTACACTCTAAGGATGTTCTTTTTTGTTTTGATGAATGTCCAACCCCAAGGGGCAGAGAAACAGCATTTTTGGCTGTGTGTTGTTTACAGGTTACAATTCTTAATGGATTGTCTTGAAACATGACATAAGCATTCCTTATAGCCCAAGGATGGAAATTATTGAATTCAGGGCATGTCCCGACCCCAGGGGCAGATCCACGCCCAATGTTTCTGTTTATCTTTTGGAGGACGCAATTCTGAATGGATTATCTTAGAACTTGGCATATGTATTCCTTATAGCCAAAGGACATCAACTATGGATTTTGGTGCATGGCCTGACCCCCTTGGGCAGTGCCACACCAATTTTTTGTTAATATTTTGCCTGTAAATACTCTACAGCTTGCAATTATTAACAAATTTTGTTCTATTTCAGCATGATTCATCAAAGGGTTGTGCCTATTTATATTGGTCCATGCCAAAGGCACAGCTATGATCAAATTTTGTGTTTTTTGTCTACAGACTGGAATTCTTAATGGATCATCCTGAAACTTGGCCTATTTATTACTATTAATTTTGCCGCATGCCCTGGCCTATTTTTCCTATTTATTTTGCTGCATTTCACCCACCCATTTTTTTTCTTAATATTCAGTCTGTAAATGTAGCACAAACAAACCCAATGCCTAGCCTTCTTTGCCTCTTGTCATAATTACAGTTGTCGCAGCTATATCATTATCTTTATTTTAAAAAGTTCCATATCAATCGAAGCAGGAATGTAGAAATATAGAGCAGAGGTAGTGATGCTCTATTATTTTTTTTGGGGGGGTGGGGGGGACTTACCTTTTTTAGTCCACTTTTTCTTGTAAATAGAGTAAACTCTTTTTGTCAGGTCTATTCAACTTAACAAATATTTACCTAAAATTATAAATAAATTATATAAATTAGGATGAAACCAGTATTTCCATTGAACAGGAAATTAAATTCTCGATATCCAAAAGGAAACAGTCAGAAACTTAAAATTCATAAAACAATGCTTATCACACTAAACCAATAGAAGACAAAGAAATTTATTAACCGTTAAAAAATAAATGAAGTAGTCAACACATGCATATCGAAAACAAAAAATTGTCTGCGTTTGTCTCACGGAATAATTCTAATGTGGGATAAAATTAATTTAAATACGAAAAAAATCTAGTTTGGGACCAGCTATTGTGTTTTTATGTGACAGATTCAGTCGAAAAGGTTAATACAAGTTTCAAATTAAATCTAGATAAACAAATATCACCAATATTACTACATGTATTTGATTTTCTAGTTGTTGAGTAATTAAGCATTTCTGTTTAACAATATCATATTGGCACATTTTCTTTTATTATGGCAATTTCACAGATTCATTTTGTCTTGAAAACTGATATTCTGGTGCTGTTATAAGCATATGTATTCAACCTCAGATTTTCCTCCTTATGTTTTAGAACAGAGTCTGTCACATGACCTGTACAAACAACGACGCAACAAAACACAGATTACCAGGCAAAGAAACATATGGCCACAGCAGTTAAAGTCGAGCAAGTCATCCATAAAGTGTCTCATATTTTTAATCTTTTGCATTCACAGACATTAAAAAGACATCCAAGGCAACAAATCATGAAATAATCAGAAGAAATAATGTGATAGGTTTCTAATTTTTCTGTCAACAGACAAGAACTTTAGTTTTTTAGTTCAATATGCTTCTTCGACTTAATTATTAACAGTGCATCAATTCCACGTCAACGACATGATAACTTTAGTCTATAAATCATTGACAAGCAATTAACAGACGGATAGACAGATAAAGGTGACAACAATATACCACCACATTTCAATTTGGGCAAACAAAAATGTGGCAAGAAATTTAATTTTAAGTAAAAACCAATCATCAGCTTCAATATTAAAATAAGTCATCATGTATTTCTGTCTACATACAACATTGTTACCTTTGAGATATAAATCATGTCTTGGCAGTTTGTCGTCCTGGTTTGTCTCTTGTCCGCTTCAGTGTAGCAAGTCAGCAACTATTACTCTACAATCGTCCTTGTCAATCAATAGATGGCTTCGTACAGTTATATGATATATTGTACACAAGAGACGATACTATGGAATACAATCACATTACTGAGCATTGTTTAAACTAGGCTTGTCTAGTAGTCTTTATCCGGGGGGTTTAGATGGTCAAATGGTTAGAGTGCACACTGTATCATAAAGCCTGTCATTGAGTCAACTGGCGTGGTTTCAAATCCCTTGTTGTACGTTGCAAGGAGTAGGGTCATGTGTCCAACCTTTTGGGTTTCTCAAGGTCCTCGGTTTTCACCCACTGCTAAAAGAACCCTACTCGCAAGCAAATTATTGAAAAGTCCCGAAATGATCTAGTTTGTGTCAAGTGGACGTTAAACCCCATTTATCTCTCTCTCTCTCTAGTCTACATCAAGCAATGATAAACACTATAGAAACTTAGTTAAAACAGTACTCAGTAAATAAACAGTAATTGTATTCCATAGTATTGTGACCTGTATATTCCAGTTTATTTACTAATAAACAGCAATTATATTCCATAGAATTGTGACTCAGTACATGTATTTTTCCAGTTCATGATCAATTACTCAATGTCATTGGAACAATTTATGATATAGTGTTTAATTAAATGAAACATAACTGTTGAAAACTCATAAATTTTTGTCAGCTCTGTGAAAATGGCATCACTCTATTATAACAAAAATGAATCAATAATTTACATTTATGTCTTGTCAAAACTTTAATTTGTTTCAAATTCCTAAGATCACATTCTCCCAACCTCAACCAACCCTGTTTAATCAGTCATGGCCACTATTGGATCAAAAGGTTACGGCCAAATATAGCATTTGCCATAAAACAAAACTGACATGAGCTTTCCTATATTGCATGCGGAAACATGGCATTTGTAGGTGTTTATCTGTATTCTAAATGAAATATATGCCCATTGATTATCCAATTAAAACGTATTCCATGTGCCTGATAGTGATTAATACAGGTAACATCAGTAACCCTGAAAGTCAAAATATAGGGCGTTTGCATTTAATGAACAACTATTGTCAAAAGGATATTTGTGAATACAGCCTTGATTACCCAGCAAATATTTATAATGACTTGTTAACACTAATTATTTCTTTTAAAAGAAGAACTCTTTTTACAATAATCTTAATAAATCAAATTAGTTTGTCTATAAATATTGTATATAACTGGTAATTTTTTCAGTATGACTGTGAAACAAAGTGCAAAAAAGGACCCTAAAAATGATGATTTACTCATCTTGAAAGACACCGGAATGGATTGCTTGGTGATCCTAATGTCAAATTAAAGATACATTATGGGAGATTAGATAACGAGTTGGCACTATAATAGTTAAAAACTAGATAATGTAAAGGCAATTTGCTGAAAACTTCAGTCAAATTGATCCACTATGAACCAAGAAATAAGCCATCTTAAATTCTGCATGGCCTTGGTAATCATTACTAAAGTCGATATGACAAAAATCATAGTCTCGATTATCCATATAATCATTAAATCAAGAAGGAAAGTTATGCAGCAAATTGGATCATAATTCAACAAAGTATGGTAAGGATACGCTTATGCTGAGATGCTCTTCGCATTAATATCTTATAATAATAAATACCCTGAGTCAAACAGACTCTAACTAGATAATGTGCTAATATAAACTGATTTGTGACAGTATGAACTATGAACACATGTTTTTACGTTTACGTCACTCCTAATTTAATAAATCTTCTCAAAAGTGGAGCTGATGTAAGGGGTTTCGAAAAATAAAGGTTCAATATATGAGTTTATAAAGGATCCTTGAGCCTCACTCAGCTTATTAGGAGCAAATGAACCTGAACTCATTAACTTCTCATTAACTTTTCATAAACACTACTCGTAATAATATCGATGAAATAGAAGCTATCTGATTAATAATGTTGACAGTGCATTATCAATTCCCATTAAACCATGTTCATACATAAGTCAATAAGAAGTCACATCTAGATTATAACAGAATGTTCTATATTGATCTTAATATAAAACCCGATATTAAAACAGGTCATGAAAAACAATGTCTTTTGAGTGACCGTCCAAGTAACTACATAGGTTATTCTGGTTTTTATGGTTTATTTCACTTAGACAAAAAATAATGATTAACTACAAAAATGGAAACGATAGTATTAAGTAAATATTGACAAACCATAGATTCTTTTCTATAAATTCACTTTTAGAACTTAATGTAAACAAGTAATTAGATATCAATTAATAAAAATCAAGAACTTAAAATGTCCATTTTAACATGTTAAACTATACACAAGGAAAAAACAAATTGTCACAATTTATAGATCTAGGTTTAAATAAAAACATCTCTAGTCCTCTGGTCAATTTTAAAAAGAAGTTTCAGTCTTCACTAGTATATGTATCTTTTACAGTATCATGTCAGTCATGTGACGTCCCGTACATCAACTGGCAGTTTATATCTTGTCTGTTCTCTGATGTCAGTGTGTCATATTCTTTCCGTCCTTATTATCTGCGTCTGACTGTAATAAAACACATCCTTTTAATAATATCATCAAAAGTACAATGGTTCATCATTAAAAAGACATTTTACACAAGAAATTATACTACATGTGTACATGTACATTTATCTTCCAATTCCAAAACTATTAAGACTTTTGGGGTGAATATTTTATCTTTATTTATAAAATGTCTCTTTAAAGATGTATTCCTTTGACAATTGGAACTTTAAATATATTAAAATCAAAGATAGAATAAATTTCGATTTTTTCATAACTGCTACTTCGATTTACTAAGTCAATGATCAATTGTCCCATCCTTACCAGACAATGTCACATTAAATTCAAGCTGTGTTTTGCTGTATGTCTCAAAATCGTATTGCTGATGTAATGAATGGTAGAAAAGGAATCCCAGTTACTTGTAGCTGTGAGTTTACTTTTCCAGTACATTGGACATATTAACATAGAAGTAGGCGTGTCAGGTTTCCCTATATCAACAGCAGCAATGTCGTCCATCCAATTAACTTCCACAGACTAAGTTTTAAAAATATCTATTCAACCTTTATTAATTTGTCTTTATGTCCCAGCAAGTTCAAAAAAATTCCATTGAAAATCTGCTTTATCACAATCCATCATTTTATGAATTTGAAAGTAAATACATGTACGTAGAGGGAGAACTCTGTCATATTTCACTGAATTATTCTTAATTTCATTAGCGTTCTTTAATTCCTTCTTTTGGCCATGATATCAACAGCAATCCCACCAGGTTTTAAAAGAATCGATTGCAATTTATTTTCTTTATCTTGCTCAAGAGCATTTTCAGTCAACATGTGAATGGAAAGATAAATCAGAAGATTACTTAATTTGAACGTCAACGGTTGGATGAAAATTTCAATATGGTTTGTCTTTATGCCCAAAATGAACAATAAGACAAAATTATAAAACATTTTTATCGGTATCATCCATTCCACCATGTAAACAATCCATCAACAACTACAGGTTCAAAAAGCTTCAACTGGCCTCCACTCTGAATTTCTTTTCAGACAGGGAGAGGCAGCGATCAACAATAAAAATTGAAATTTACTGGGAAGAACCAATTTATAAATTTTCGTTGACAAATGGGAAAAACAAATTACATTTTATCTCATAGATTTTGGGGGATTTTAATATGGGCTCTTTTGGTCAGCCTGGTCAGCCTGGTCATACTAGGTTTCAAGAACAGGTTTTTTACATTGTCTTTTAAATTCAAAGTGTCTTGTCTTAAACTATAATGCTAATGTGATCAATTCCATTACTTTAAGAGCTTGTCAATATTTCCTTCATAAGACAGATTTAACATGACAAGGAATGAGGATTATCAAACTGATCAACATCATCTACTATAAACTACCCATACATAATCAAAACTCACCTTTCTTATACATATCTTTTAATATCTTGCTTTTTTATTGATAAAATCCTCCCCCTCTCCAGATTTCGGTGGTTCAGCTTCCAAAACTTTAACTCTTTGTCCAGCCAGATTTTGGCCATGTAAATTCTGAATAGCTCTCATTGCATTTTCCTTTTTGGCATATTTAGCATAGCCATAATTTCTACCTATAAAACAGATTTGGTTGGTGTCAACAAACATTCTTTTAATAATGAAAAGTTTGAACAAGTTAAAGAGATTTTTTAAAACTTTACTTAATTCCTCATTTCACTAAACAGGCTTTTACTGTCAACAATATTATTGTCTTTTTAATGTAATTTTAATTGAAAAGTAAATATTACCTGCGAGGAGATAAACATCAATCAGGTTACCAAATCTACAGAAAGCATCTCGTAAAACTCGTTCTGTAACAGCTGCTGGCTGACAAACTATGAATAATCTTTGTGCTACTGGTGTGTCTTCAGTACGTAACGGCTGAGGTAAAGGAAGGGGTATATTGCAATATTGTACCCTTTCTCTACTATCATCACCACCTCCACCTCCACCACCTAATCCACTCATCTGAAACAATGAACCAATCAATTAGATTAATAACAATAACTCAAATATTTGAGACCAGATTTTTTTCTAGATTTAATGATAAACCAAAAGTTGATGAATTTAATTTTGTATTGTTTAAAGTTGCTAAGTCCCTAACATTTTGGACCTAGAAATTGACACAAATGGGTAGCAAGGCATATAATAATGTAATATGAATGTGTATGCCTGATTTGCATTTTTTAATGCAATCAAAATTGTTTCCGTTTTTACATTAATTTAAAGTGACCAATAATTGTGTTTTCAATTTTGGAGGATTGTGAGTTACGGACTTAAGTCCTTTAAAATGATATAACCTACCCTATCATCAATGGCATATCTGTCATTTCTGAAATAAATAAAATATTCATAAATTTCAACCTACATTAATTTGCACCAATCATAAATGAGGCACCACAGTGGATAAGTGGGTAAGGCGCTGGCTGACTAGCCTTGAGGTCAGGTGTTCGATCCCTCCATTGACCGAGATAGTTCATTCAGGTTTTCTGGTGTGGTTCCCTTGTCAGAGATGCAGGACGGAAGGTGTCTAGTCGGTGGAATAGGATGGAAAACCGAGCTCCTTTGTACACATTTGTGTGCATGTTGAAGATCCTGGGCAAAATTTCCCTCATAACTTACTGTATGGCATATGCCTGTCTTCATTAGACCAGTTCCGAGCAGAGCAGTAGGACGTTAAACCCCATTTCATTTCAATTATTTCAATTCAAATGGTAAATTAACTGGAGGCAAGCTTTATATTTAGTTGTAGAACAGCAGACAAAGTCTAACACTGTGTTTATCCAAATCTTACCAAAGATAAAATCCAAATTTTAGTAGATACTTCAATTTCGATTGGCTAAACACTTAAATCAATCTAATATTTACCAATCAAATTTCTAAAATTGGATTTTATCGTAGTTAAAATTTCGTGAATCAGGCCCCAGGACACAAAGTTCCAAAAACTGTGTTATGACAAGCCAGCAGCTGCCAGGCAGATACACCCACATACGAGAGATGGATAGAGAACAAGCTAAAAAGAAAGTGATTTTATTCTACAATCAAGGGCCATAATTCATGAAATTATAATTCGATATGTGCAAATATCGAAAGGAACAAAGATCTTTGGGTTATGAACATGTATTTCAAGTTACATAAAAATCGGATTAAAATTGTGACCTCTACAGGGTCCACAACCTTGATTAACCATATTTTTACACTATTCGCATACAAGGGGCGGCCATTTTGTCCTGCAGTTTTGGTTTGATTTTCAGAAAATTCAAACTCAACCTTCATTAGGGTGTAAAAGTGACTTTATCATCAAATTTTTTTTTTTAATTCGGACAACAATTGTGACCTCCAGAAGGACCACAAGCATTTAAAGTTTCATCAAAATCAAATTAAACTTGTGACCTCTACATGGTCCACATCCTTGATATACCATATTTTTTACACTATTCGGTCGTGTATAAGTGGCGGCCATTTTGTCCAACAGTTTTTGTCCGATTTTCGTATTCAACCTTCATTAGGGTGTAACAGTGATATAATCAAACTATTTCTAAAATTGGATAATAATTGTGACCTCCAGTGGGACCACAGGCTAAAAATGGCAAGTTTTTGAATAATCAGGGGCCATAATCCATATGCACAAAAATCAAAGGAACCAAAATCATTGGGTTATTAACATGCATTTCAAGTTTCATCAACATCAATTTAAAATTGTGACCTCTACAGTGTTCACAAGCTAAAAACATGATTTTTTGTGAAATCAGGGACCATAATCCATGAAGTTACAGTCCGATAAATGATTATCTCGAAAGAAACCGAGATCTCATGGTGATAAACCTACAGGATTCAAGTTTCATTGTGACCTGTAGAGTGTTTACAAACAATTGTGGACTGACAGACGGACAGGGGCGACCACAATATATGTCCACATGAAAATGTGGGCGTATAAAAAACACTTCGGCATAATATCTGTTTATGTAGGGAATATGATAAGGAAAACGAATTGATTAGCATTCATTGAATGTTTTAAAAAAAGTGGTAATCGTCTGAAAATTGATTAGCAATTCCTCTTGATTGAATAGCAAACAAGTTATATTTATACGGTCTCTGAGTTAAACCTGGTAACGAATGAAGCGTGCTATAAATGACTTGTAATACCGACATCTGCTCAACATGATCTATGTTATTGCATGGAAACCCCACCCTTCTTCTCTACATGATTTCTACTAAATCATCTAGCCTAAACCAGCAAAAGTGTGCAGTAACAGTGAAAATGTCTAGTTATTACTCAGTTACGTCCCAGTGAGTTTAGTAGGGGTAAAACAATCTGCTTATTGAACGAAAAGAAGAAAGGAAGATCTCCTGTCCATGTTACTGTTACAAGTACATTTTTACTGTGTTGTAGTGAATGCTCTAGAACAGATATAATATCTACCAATAAATAGACCTTATGTTTATGTGTGTATGGGAATGTAAAAGTGAAGAATTCAAGCTATAAAAATCCTGGGTTGGTTCATTTAATTACAACTGTTTCACAGAGTTACAATACATGTATCAGAACAGGTTTTCTGTGCAGGTGGTTAAATCTCTAAGTCTGAGCTATTAGCTGAACTCTCTACTTCTGTGAATTGGGATTTGTTTTATTTCAAACATGGGTTTGGTTGTAAAAAACTAAGACAATTATTTCACATAAAATTTATTGATTTCACTTTAATAAGAAACATATGAAACATCACTGGCATGTCATTGAGCTGGTCTCTATTCATCCATCTTCTTTTCCGATTTTCTTGAACATCATCATTGGTTAGGTCTCCTCCTATTGGTTAAGAAAAAATTGTTAATACAGTCTGAGTCAGTAGAATCAAATTGACTGGGTTTGTTGTTGTTCATAGTGTTTTACGTCCGCTTCTACCAAAGGTGATATCGCAGACAAGTCTTATTTTTCATTTTTATTATCTTAACGCATGAGCAGGGGTCTTTTCTGTGGTAGGAAACCAGTGTACCCGAAGGAAACCCATGAGGTTGAGAAGGCGCTCCTATCTCCATGCCACATATGCTCACACCAGGGATCGAAACCACAGCCGCAAGCCGGAGTTGACCCATGAGCTAGAGGTTGAAGCATGGTGACTGGGGTCAACACCCTCTAATTCTATAAACATCAATGACTCAAGTAAGGGCTCAGCTAACCAATCACTTTTGGTTCTACTCCTTGCTGAAAATGCTCTCCCTAATTTTGCATTTGAAACTGGGTATGCCAACAATACAAGTAGAACATGACAGAAATTGGGAAACTTCATTCTGTGATAATTAAGATATTTTCATTGACTGAGATTTTTTAGCCAAAATAGTTTCAGATCTAACTATTCAGATTTAACTAAATTAATATCCACATCTCTATTAGAAAGAAGTTGAAGAAAACGATTAATAAAAAAAATCTATTTCATCATTTCCATAATTTATTAACTCTGGTTGACTTTTCGGCCAAATTATGAAATACTTGTTACACCTTTATATAACTCAATTGCTGAATCAGATGCAGCCATGTCAAACAAAGAATTAATGACAGAAGTTACCTCAAAATTAGTCAAAGATGTATATAGGTGCTCAAGACATGACATACAACAAATCAATTCCAGGACTCTGAAGACTCAAAGAAAGTTTGGATAATGGTTCAAGAAGTTGAGAGAAGAAAAGAAGGTTAACAACAAATTTGAAAGATTTCAACTTTTTTTTAAGTAACTTTGCATTTTAGCCATGTCATCCTTTTTGACAGAAGAATCTGAAGCAAGGGTCTCAAGGTGACAGACAATAACTGGAAAAGACTAAAATCAGAGGATTACATGCTGCTTGTTTGTGCTGAAGCCATCTGATACCTGTGGCCTTTTGGGGTTTACTTATAGTCTCCTCAACTATTTCACCTAACTGTCTTAGTTTTCTTAAACATTTTGGTCTGGTATTAGTATTATACAAGGTCCTTAGACTATTTAGCACTGACATTAATTCTGAAAAGTCAGTTGAGGAAAAGGCATCCTTAGCAGCCAACTCAAGCCTATGATTCATACAATGAATAATTACAAGCCAGTTGAACTCTGTCTGAAACCCAACGGCTAGTTCTGATTTAGGCCCTTGGGCAAGTTTACACTAGCACCATCTGACATAATTCCAAAAGACTTTTTATTCAAATCATCAACACTTAATTATGACAGGACCTCATACAAACACTCTTTACACCCAACAGCATTTACTGATTTTACATCCTTAAGCTTGACAAAATTACTGTTGACTTTACCATTTGACTGAACAGGACAGATAAAACATAAATGGACTCTTTTTTTTCAAGTGCACTTACATCAGTACAACCATCCATCAAATTTGAGAAGAACTAAGAATTAATCATATCTGAAACAATCTTATTCTTTAAAGAATTACCTTTGACATTTAATTTGATTGCTCTAACTGACCTCTAACTGTACGCCATGTTTTTTTTTCTAATTGAACAAATGATTCAAAATTTGTTAAAGCAATTTCTCTTTTGCAAGGGTGTAAGCTATATCAAAGAGTTTCCCAACCTGTTCTCATTCTACTTTCTCTGCAATGCCAAAAGCATCCTTCAATGGCCGTTGGGATGTTGATGGTGATTGACAAATGTCAAAAGAGAAAACACCTAAAGCTTGTTTTTAAGCTTTGCAAATGTGGTTCTGAAACTTTGTGTTTGCGAATATTATCTGACTTTAGAGCAGTCCTGGTAATTCTGATACAAAAGGCCCTACTGAAGTTTCTTATGTGATGTACCCTACTTTCATATTTAATACAGACTCAGCATTGTATTCTACTTACGATGCCGAGCCCTTCAAGGTCATAATCAAGCCAACGATCATCAGCATCACCGTCAAAAGAAGGACACTTGATGAATTTGATTTTATAGTAGACAACGCCATCGTTAATCAACAGCGTGAATCCAGTAATAATATGTTGTACCTAAAGAGTTAAGGTGGTTAACCGCGACTATATATTAATTGAAGAGTTATCCCCCTTTAAAAAATTTCCAACCAGAAACTGTCGAAATATGTCATTTGTTAAACATTTATTCATGCTTGGTTTCGAACAAGAAACTTGATTTGCTAATTCCCTCAAGTTTCATACATTTCTGCTAATCAAATACATATTTGATTTGCACTTACATTGTTTTTGTTTAGCAAACTGCGATGCGATACCTCGGATAGCCGTGGCGATAGAGGCGGCTTCTCACCAATGCAACGAGGGTTCAATTCCAGCTCAGGGCAAGAACTTTATCGTTGTAAGTGAGAGGGATATTCGGTCTCCCGTCCGATAAGGCAGGTTCCCCCCCCCCCGAGTTCTTCGGTTTCTCCCTGCAGTAATGATCGAAATCATTTGCAGGATCTGTGCCAAGGGCCAATTTGGAAAAAGGCCTCAGGCCTAATTTGCTACCCTTGTAAAATGACGCGATTATTATTATTATTATCATATTCCCTGATAAACGACTTTTATGATAAATAAATATTGAAATTTCGCAGGGTTCTTTGAGAACTCTTGTTCAAAAGTATGAACCTAAATGGTCAGATTACTCCACAAGGGATCCGCCTTATATTCAAATTATTTTGCAAATTTGATAAAAGATCTGTAAAAAACCTCTGACCCGAAGAGCGGTCACAAGAAACTGTGGTCGGATGACAATATATATAACCATATCAAATGCAGGTTTACAAAAACAACAATGAAACAATTGAGTTAATATCTTACCCCGGAAACATGCCTCCCATTCCGCCTCCTCGAGCACTACCATAATCTGACCCTTCTTCTGGATAGCGCACCATCAATCGACTACCAATTGGATATTCAAAGCCATCTAATTTATCTCGAGCATATGCAGCACATTGTGAATTTGAATAACGTACATGGGCTACTCCTTCAATAAATAATTTAAACATAGTTTTAATTGTGTATTTAACAATATTCAATATGATATTATTATCATATCAGAAAAATTGTATACACACATGTATTTATCCATAAACCATACAAAGTGAAAGATATCCCTTTAAAGCCCCAATACCACTCTTGTTGTAACTGAATAATATGTTCCAATCTTTATTCTGGTCAACAATTTGTACTATTTTATAATATTTCAATTAAAAAATGATACAAATTTCATCTTAACACACCTAATTTAACACACCTAATTTGAAAAGCCTTACGTAAGCACTTTCAAATGCAACTTGGATTTAAACATATTTTCGAACCCTCTGGACAAGTAAGATAGGTTGTGATGGATAATTTACACAACAGGTAGGACACTTAAACATCTTGTAGTTAGAATAAGGCTATTTTTTTTTTCTGGACCTGTCAAGCCAGCAAGAGTGTTATTGTCCCTTTAATGGTGATGATAGTTTAAGTCATTAAAAGGTCACGTGAAAAGATCAATTCCTCTATGAATTTCTATTTATTTTGGAAAATGTAAACAGAGAGGGTGGGGACCTTTAAGGATTAAATCTTATCGTTGAGCCATCCATTGCAAATGTTTTTAAAAATACTTTCTGCACTGTCATTTAACAACAGCAATGGAAATACATGATAACTATCAATTACATAATTACACCATGTTGTTATCAAGGACACTGCATGGTATCTAATAAACAGAGAGAGAGAGAGAGAAATGGGGTTTAACGTCTACTCGACACAATCTAGGTCATTTCGGGACTAACATTCGGTTTAATTTTAATTCAATAACCGGCTTTATGATACAGCGTGTGCACGCTAACCATTCAGCCATCCAAGCCCCTGGCATCTAATAAACAATGCACAAAAAATGCACAACAAAACAGAGACAACAGATGATCAAAGCACAGATACTAATTAGATATAATATACAAATTTATCGAGAAGATGATAAATAATGTACCTGTAACTTCGTTGAGGTCACAGTACTCTAAGCCTGGTACAAGGTTTGTTAGTTTTGCCAGATAGGAGTTACTGAGACCAGGTGCTGTAATAATCTGTAATCTAGTTTGATGACTAGCTGCTGGATAGGATTGTAACATGTCCATAATATCTCCTCCTCTAGGTCCACCTAATACAAAATAAATTAGATAATGTCAACTCATCCAATAGACGATGTGTTAATAAATAAATATAGATTGGCAGGCAACAAAGCATATGACCAAATCAGTTTAGTCATTCGAGGAGTCCATAAATGCAGTACCATTTTTATTCATGTGTTACAGAAGCATAGATTTCAATGTGGGACGTGTATAAAAACAATCTTGATCGTGATCTAAATTTAAAGTGCCTTGATATCGATATAGGAAATTTAAACATTTTGTATCAAGCTTGTAATTAATGTGGTTTGAAAAACTCACAAGCATTTTAAGGCATAATAAAAGTGTAACTGAACCTGGACTCATTAAATCATGTCATTATAAAATAAGTCATTGCTGTATCATACAAGGTTATAAATCAGTTAAAAGTGTGTGTTTATGGGAATAATTATTTTAAAGATTATAACAAAAGTAGATAATGTATACATTATAATACATTATACATACCTGATGGCCTTTGATTGGATTCATGCATGAAACCATATCCTAAATCTTCATCAAACCCTCTTTTCATACCTGAAAATTCATTAAGTAGGAAACTTTCTGGATATGTCATATTAAAAGATAATAGCATTTCTGGATTTATTTCAAATGCTATCATTGTTGCAATAAAAAAAGATAGTGGACAGCCGTAAATCCAGTTCTAAATGCACACCCAGAAACAGTTACATCTAACTTTCAAATGGGTTACATAATTCTAGTCGACATCCATATCAACTATGGGCCTATAAAATTTGAGTTTAAAGGCAGTTACCTCTATTTCTTGGTGATCTGTCCATCATAGAAGCTCCATGATTACCACCACCTCCATATCTATCTGATGATCTATCACGGCGTTGATCACCATAAAGCTCTCGATTTTCTCTTTCTGTTTTCGATTTTGGTGGATCAGCAAATTTTGGTTTAAAAGCTAACAAAACATAACATAAACAGCTGAGAAAATAGCGTATGGCTATTTACATGTCACCTTCATTGTTAAGAACTGTAGCAACCTAGTTTCAGTCATTAGCAGTCTTGAATGACAGGCAGTGAAATTGACTGGCTGGAGAACTTATCTGTCAGTCAATTTTGCATGTCATAATACATGTATTAGCATATTAATTAAAAAAAAAAAAACTTTATAATACAATAAATACCGTTAAATTTATAGTTATTATGTGTAGGAGACTAAAAACATCAAAATATATTTTCTAATTTTATTTAATTAATGGGATAAATTTTCATATTTTTTATAAGTATTTGAAGAAAACAGATCTGATATTCATCAACCGTTAGAAGTAATAAGTGCAGTCTATACTTACTGGGATTACAGCTTTCAAATGCGAGAGCTGCATGATATGGTCTCTTGTATTTTACATAACCAAAGCCCTTATTATCTCCTGTGTTACGATCTATGACAACATTACAAAATTCTATGTCACCAAATTGCTATTAAAAAATAAAAAGATAGTAAGCTGGCACTGCCAGGCAGGATACGCCCACATTTTCGAGAGATGGTTAGAGAACAAGCAAAATCGAAAGTGATTTTTCCTACAATCAAAGGCCATCATTCATTAAATTACAATTTGATATGCGCAAATATCGAAAAGAATCAAGATCTTTAGGTTATAAACATGCATTTCAAGTTTCATCAAAATCGAATTAAAATTGTGACCTATACTGGGTCCACAACCTTGATATACCATATTTTAATACTATTAGTGTACAAACGGTGGCCATTTTGTCTGGCAGTTATGGTCTGATTTCCCTGAAATTCAAACTCAACCTTCCGTATGGTGTAACGGTGATAGAGTCAAGTTTTTTAAATCGGATAATAATCGTGACCTCCAGAGGGACCATAGGCGATTTTTCGGACAATCAGGGGCCATAATTCAGGAAGTTATGATCTGATATGTGAAAATAACGAAAGGAACAGTATTCGCGTACAAACGACAGCCATTTTGTATGGCAATTTTGTTCCGAAATGAAATTCTAACTCAACATTCCTTAGGGTGTAACAGTGATATAATCAAACGATTTTTTAAATCAGATAATAATTGTGACCTCCAGAGGGACCACAAGCTAAACAAAGAAGATTTTGCGTATTATCAGGGGCCGTAATTCAGGAAGTTACGATCCGATATGCACAAATATCGAAAGGAACCAAGATCTTTGGGTTATAACCGTGCATTTCAAGTTTCATCAAAATAGAATTAAAATTGTGATCTCTACAGGGTCCACAACCTTGATATACCATTTTTTAACAGTATTCGCGTACGAACGGCGGCCATTTTGTATGGTAATTTTGGTCCGATTTTTCCGAAATTTGAACTCAACCTTCCTTAGGGTGTAAATCGGTTAATTATTGTAACCTCCAGAGGGACCACAAGCTAAACCAAGACGATTTTGCGTATAATCAGGGGCCATAATTCAGGAAGTTACGATTCGATATGCGCAAATATTAAAAGGAACCAAGATCTTTGGGTTATAACCATGCATTTTAAGTTTCATCAAAATCGAATTAAAATTTTGACCTCTACAGGATCCACAACCTTGATATACCATTTTTTAACAGTATTTGCGTACGAATGGCGGCCATTTTGTATGGCAATTTTGGTCCCATTTTTCTGAAATTCAAACTCAACCTTCCTTAGGGTGTAACGGTGATATAATTAAACGATTTTTTAAATCAGATAATTATTGTAACCTCCAGAGGGACCACAGGCTTAACCAAGACGATTTTGCGTATAATCAGGGGCCATAATTCAGGAAGTTACGATCCGATATGCGCAAATATCGAAAGGAACCAAGATCTATCGGTTCTAACCATACATTTCAAGTTTCATCAAAATCGAATTAAAATTGTGATCTCTACAGGGTCCACAACCTTGATATACCATTTTTAACAGTATTTGCGTACAAACGGCGGCCATTTTGTATAGTAATTTTGGTCCGATTTTTCCGAAATTTGAACTCAACCTTCCTTAGGGTGTAACGGTGATATAATCGAACGGTTTTTCAAATCGGATAATAATTGTAGGTTCCAGAGGTAACACGAGCTAAAATAGGTGAATTTTCGGACAATAAGGGGCCATAATTCAGGAATTTACGTTCCGATAGGTGCAAATATCGAAAGGAACCAAGATATTTGGGTTTTAAACATGCATGTCAAGTTTCATCAAAATCGGTTCAAAATTGTGACCTCTATAGGGTCCACAAGCTAAAAACGTGATTTTTCGTACAATCAGGGGCCATAATCCATGAAGTTTTGATCCGATACATGCCAATATCGAAAGCAGCCGAGATCTTTTGGGGATAAACCTAGATTTTAAGTTTCGTCAAAATCGGACAAGAATTGTGACCTGTAGAGAGTCCACAAACAATTGTGGACGGACGGACGTCCGGGGGCGACGACATAATACGTCCACATGAAAATGTGGGCGTATAAAAAGGTTTCAGGATTTGTACTATTCAGGATTTTAATTGTTTTGTTGAATTAATGCAACATTAAAGATGATTGAGATATCTTTATCCCTCCAAACACAACAATTTCTTTGGTATGACTCGGTGAATTGGCAGAGTTAAATCTTATAATGATCTAACTAGGTTCCTGTTTTTAATCATAATCCCCAGCAAAAACTATGTAGGGGCCTAAGATTCATTGTCTTCACAACAAGAAATGAACATGCTTCAATAAACAATTTTTCCTGCACAGATTAAATCAGTGTTGTACATGTACGTCTAACTTTTCATAAAGGTTTTCAACTTGTACATTAAGCACACAATGTTCGTGTGTGATCTTTGACATGTTTTTCAGGGAATCCAGTATTTTTCTAGTAGGATTTTTGCTTTCTCCACTTTCCATATGTACCAAAATTGCCATACTTTTATTGGAAATAACCACCCGATAAATACTGTTCTGGGACCCATTAAAATTACATTTACATAATCTTTTAGTTTTGGTTACCTCAAACTCTTTTCGTAAATCAGCCTCTGTAAAAGTTTTTGGGATGAGAACAAAAAGTCGTAGAGTTTTTTCATCTTCTCTTGCATCTCTATTTGAACCTTCAGCTTTATTACTGGCCACAACAACCTACCATAGATTAGAAGATATCATTATGCAAATACGAGAATCAGTGGTAGGGGAGTATAAAATATAATCAAATTAAGTACCGTACTTATTATTGGTTATAACATCCACAAATGTACTTGAAATACGTACTAGTTGAAATATGTACAAATTGTCAGAGACAAATACCACTTTGAAATTGAAGGGTTGTCAGATAAATTATTTTTTATTACGCCCAGATCCTTTGGACCTTTAGCCTCTAGCAGTATGATCAAGAATAGTTTTGACAACTGGACATTTTCATTTCGATTTAACAGAGGCTACAAACAGCATCCACGAGTATAATAAATATTCATGTTCATATATTGTAGGACTATCATAAGGACAACATTAAAACGAAAAATTTCAATAGTCTTGGAGTATTTCAAAATGTTTATCTTTTTGGGCATTTTCATTAATTTCATCATTCTAGAAAACGAAATTCTTACTCATGAAATTATGGCAATAAAACAAGGTAGAGTATTGGCACAATATACTTGAACTCTACCGTACAGACAATTCACTATAATTATGTAAACCTATAAATTAAGTATATAAAGTATTATAAAAGCTGCTTACTTTAAGTGTACCCTGATGATTTTCAATTTTTCTCCCATTTAATTCTTCCATGGCTAAAGCTGCCTCTGAAGTTTTCTCCATCTTGACATAGACAACACCTACAACAACAAAACATAAATTAAAGGGTCAATCCCGATAATGTTTTTGAGAATAAAACTGCTTAATTGTGTTAAAATCCCTTAAAACCCTCTACCTTAGGGCCGAGAAACTAGTAACACAATATATGTGATACGTTTTCAAACAATTTTAACCCGCCAGTCTTTTTCTGGAAATAGAGTCCGGTGTCCCAAGCTGTATTATGTGGTGATTGGATAAAACCAGACTTTTTTTTATAAAAACAACGTGTCTGTGAAATTTACTTTTTGTTTTCAAGTACAGCACATGGACCATTCACCGTGTAGACCTCTAAAGGAACGGGAATCGATTATCGGGTCACCCAACGAAAGAATTAACCCGAACTCTTAAAAGGGTTACGTGTCCGGATAAGCTGCTTTAACGCTCACATCCAAACGACTCAATAGGAACGGGAATCGATTATCGGGTCACCCAACGAAAGAATTAACCCGAACTCTTAAAAGGGTTACGTGTCCGGATAAGCTGCTTTAACGCTCACATCCAAACGACTCAATATTTTGAGCTGAAATTTTGAGTCAGGGTATATACACCATTCTTCTATATTTTGGCGTTTAAATTTCATACGTACTCGGACTTTTATTTTTGAGGCTCTGTTCAATTCGGGACTGTTCCTTTAAGCTAATCATCAATACTGATGTTTGTTTTATCATGATCCCCTAAATACTGTCATCTATATCGCATTTACAAGGTTTCCGAAAAAAAGGAGTAACCTGGGAATGGTGAGGTAAGCAAGGTCTTATCTTCTCACTACAATGGTCATAATACGTAGTGGCAATCACGGGACTGACATGCAACCATTTAGCAGTAATAATATGTTGCGCCCTGTAAAACTTACTGGGTGCTGAAAACTTTTCGACAAGGAGTCAATAGGCCGGTTCTTGAAAGTAAGCTACAGTGCAAGTGTAATGAGACCTACATGTACATGTATGTTCTGGCCCCAAGTTTACAAAGCATTCTCAGAATTTACTCAAAATTGTTCGCCTTATTTTAACTAATATATATATAGCCCTTTATTTTTCTTTGTTATTTTAAGGTATCAAATACATCAATAAGAAACTATGTGCTAAGTTTTGTATTTCTCGATCAAAGACGTTTCTCATAAGGAGTGACTGAAAGTTGAGTAAATTCTCAACTTAAGTCTGAGAATGCTTTGTGAATTCGAGGCCAGAGCTGAACTAGACAATCACATTGTTTAAAAAGACTTTTCAATGAATCATCTCATTTTCTTTCAGTACATGTACATGTTTATTGAAATATTCTGTTAGTTTTTCATAACGATGTAGAATGGGGTGGTATTTGGTAGTATTCGCTTAGTATTTCAAATTTTAAATAAATGGGTTAATTCAATTGCCCTGTCCATCCATCCATGTATGTCTGATAGTAGTTCAGCTCTGAACGTAGGTCTCATTACACCTGCCCTGTACGAAAAACCATTTCGTAAATAGGGGCGACAACATTCTTAAACCAAATTGAATTGTCGTGAAGCGTTCTGATTTTCTATACTGTCGTCCCTATTTACAAAATGGTTTCTCCCGTGCGTGACGTAATTTAAGCTTCCATATTGATATTTTTCTTAGCCAAAAGTTCGCTGGATTTCAATTTTTCAAAAGAGTACGTGTTTTCATGGTTGTGATAATTAGTTGTGCAATATATTTTATTTAATGGGAGTTGATTTCAAGCACACAGGTAGGTTTATAATAACCAAAGTTAACTAGTTTTTTCATAATCGAAGAAATCCGTTTATTATTTACCATGGCGTAAACAATAGGTCATTTTGGGACTAGCGTATGGTTTCAATTTTTATTTCAATATTTCGCTTGCGCGTAGGGGTCGTTAGCAGTGGGAGGAAACCGGAGTGCCCGGAGGAAACCCACGAGGTTGAGAGGGCGCTCCTATCTCCATGTCAATACGCTCACACTAGGGCTCGAAACCACAGCCGCAAGCCAGAGGTGACCAACCAGCTAGAGGTCGAAGCGCGGCACTCTAGACCAGTAGGCCATCCCAACCCCCTACATGCATTAATAAAGAAATTGAGTTTGCCACTTGAAACTAAAGTCATTCAATCGTAGCTAAAAACAGGCACATCAGTATATTTCAGGGTTTTTAGTTACTATCTTGTAGCTGCACTAGTTCAGGGACTGCTATAGAATCATTTCCCAGCCAATTTTACTGATAAACGGTCCTGTGTCAGTCCCTGTGAACGCTTGACCAAACATTCAAACAACAAAATCAATTTTATTAAGATTAAGATAACACATTTTTATATAACAAAATCAGAATGGTCTAAAGTGGTCTTTAAAGAAAGCAATTAAAACAAATATAACTGGCAAGCATATTTGTTGGGGTGGGTTGTCTAATATCAAGAACCAGGTTTTAAAGCTGGGATGAGTTGTCTTATATTGGACTGATCTTGCAATTTAATATCTGCATATAATGATAACGTAATTGAATAAGTTCAATAAAAGTAAGTATAATTTGCAATTAATTATATGGACTTATCTATTGGTAACTTTCAATATGTGAATATTTTATTCTGTCAAAAGGTATGATGGAGCTCGTGTGCAGTCTGTCTTTTTTAGGGAAGTTCAGGACTAGGAGCCTATAAGCCTAGACACTGGCTAGTGTGGCAAGTCACACAATGAAAAAGATTATAAAATCCGGGTCCCTGAAAAATAGCATACCTTTATCTTCATTTGTGCGCCTATCTTTGACAACCCAGACATCTTCAACGGTGCCATACTTTCCAAAGGCTTCCTTGAACGCATTTTCATCTGCACCTTTACCGCAAATTACAAATAAACGACTATTTGTTGGATAATCTCTGACTCTTGACGACTGCTGTGGCGTGTTCGACATCTTGAATTTTGATGCTGCCCTGTAGTGGTTGACTCCAAAATAAGAGTGCGGACCCAATGCGTCAAAAGCGGATCCTTTCACTATTATTATCATAAGCTATGGATACGTCGTCCACTGTCATGATTTATTAATATACCAATTAGCTGTCCATATTTTTAACCCTGTGGATTATTTAAACATATTTTCGGATTTATATTTTGTGTGATCCACGCCCCTTTTTTGATACAAAATCGCAATCCCATGTGACGCAAACTAATCCGCAGTAAATTTTCACTTCGTGGCATTTGCCAATAAAAAGAAAGAGAGAGAGAACCCATAGAAAAGAAACCCTATGCCTATGCATTAAGACTAAGAGCTGTTAGAAAAATTAACGTCAAATGTAAAGAACGTATATCCATGTTAAGATAATATCACGTCAATTCGGGACGTCCGGCGTGTAAAGAACCCGCTAATTGTCACAAGAATACACCTTTATAAAATAATTGCTTATTTCGTTTTTGGTATGGGTATGATCTCTCCTAGATTTAAGAAAAAATATCTGTTTCTTCTATTTTTTGCTTTCCAATTCTTTTTGGTGATCTACATATCATGGTGTCCAACCGAAGACCTCTCCAGAATGGAAAAATTGGTGCTAATTTATCAAAAACAAATAATGACCCAGGAACATGAATTAAAGAAATTGAAAGTAACACGGTCCAAAATTTACTATGGCCATGGGACAGAACAAAAGGTTTTACCAAAGTATATAAAAGACTTGCCATATATCTATGCAATTACACCAACTTATACAAGACTTGAACAAAAAGCTGAACTAACAAGATTATCTCAAACTCTTCTTCATATACCAAACTTTCATTGGATTGTGATTGAAGATGCCACAAGTAAAACTGAACTTGTTACAAATTTTCTAAGAAATTCAGGGTTAAGCTTTACTCATCTTAATGCTCTAACACCAAAACATTATAAATTGGAAGAAAAAGACCCCAACTGGTTGAAACCAAGGGGTGTTTTACAAAGAAATGCAGGATTGGAATGGATTGTTACAAACCGGAACAATGAATCTGATGGTGTTATTTATTTTATGGATGATGACAATACTTACAGCTTAAAAATATTTGATGAAATGAGATTTACAGAGAAAGTGTCTGTGTGGCCAGTTGGTTTAAGTGGGGGATTGCGATATGAAAGTCCAATAGTTACTGACAATGAAGTGTCAAATTGGTTTGTCTATTGGAAACCAGAGAGACCGTTTCCCATGGATATGGCTGGCTTTGCCATTAATCTGAATTTTTTTCTCCAGTATCCTGAAGCTCGATTTAGTTTAAGAGTTCAGAGAGGCTACCAAGAGTCAACATTACTTTCCAAATTACATGTAAAACTAAATGATTTGGAGCCGAAGGCCAATGATTGTAAAGAAATTTTAGTTTGGCATACACGGACAGAAAAAACTAAATTAAAAAATGAAGATAAACTAAAACTTAAATATGGCCATGGGTCTGATTTAACTATTGAAGTTTAATTTTACCATGAAGTTTTAAAAATGTGGGTGGCAATCTTAATCTTTTTCTGAATCTGAATGTTGTCTAAGTGGAATGGTGTGTGCGGGAATGTTGTCTTAGTGGAATTGTGTGCGGGGAATCTCAATTTATTTTTAATATGCATAAGATTTCAACCCTTGGATTACTTGAAGTCTCAAAAATCATTTCATCTCCATGACTTAAGTTACGTAGAAGAGGAGATTTTGTAGGTTGAAATGTGGAAGGACTTGTCTTTGGTTGCTTTGATTTCATCAACAGATTTTATCCATACTGGTACCTACTATAAACCAAACTTTTTTAAATTATTTTTCCACTAACATTAACCCAACTTTGTTTCTTTTTTTCCCACTAACAAAACATTAACAATATGTTGACTCTTAGGAACTTTGAGAATGTTGACTGTACAATGTATCCTTTGTAACAGAAACAACTACACATACTTCTTTGACTATTTCAGATCTTATTTAGTGATAGTCATGAGTAGTTTTCTAGATGATATTAAGTCAGCCAAGCTAAAACAGTCAGCTCATGCTACTAAAGACTATTCCAGTCCAAAACTTGCTGGCTTTACTTCTTCCCAAGAGATTAAAGAATACCAAAATGCTGTATTGGATGTCAATACAGAGTTATGGCAAGAATGTCTCAAAGATGTCACCTTTCCATCTAAATATTGTCCAATCAGCATAGAAGAGGCTGAAACATTTGTTAGGATATTTGAACGTTTGTTTAAAAATCTGGACGCAGATAATATCTCTAAGATAGATTTGTGGAAAAATTTGACACCAGAAGAAACAATTGTGATTGATAATTTATCATGCAAATTGGATGTTGTTTTACAAGAAGTGATAAGAAACTCAAAGGAAGGATGTGCTTTTGTCAAAACTTCAAGTAGAAGTCCAAAAGATGCACCAATGGCTCATGGCAAATTTGGAGATTTGTACCAATCATATTTAAGTAAATTGTCTGACGAAGAAAGAAACTGCGAAAATCAACAAATAATATGCTTACTAAAATCAGCCTTTGAAGCCATGAAAGTGACGTCTGCGCGGGAGGTGATGCAACTAATGCTCACTAGTGAGAGAATTTATCAAGACATGTTGCTAGCTTTAGAAATTAAAGATCGATACCATGAAAACTTTGTTGTTCGAGAATTTGTTCCAATTGATGTGGATATGGAGTTTCGAGCCTTTGTTTTTGATCTTGAGCTGACTGCAATAGCACAGTACAATTATCTTATCTTTTCGGATAGACTTTTAAAGGAAAAAGATGTTATCATAGAAAAACTACACAATTTTTATAAAGAAGAGGTGAAGACAAGAATAACAACAAAATTTCCTCGACATTTTATTGTGGATTTTGCTGTTTGTAAAGGTACTTGAATATCATTAAATTTTTTTACAAAAATATTCTCCAGGTTCTAAATTTCCTCCCCAAAATTGCCTGTTGTAAGCAAGTTTACAGCTTTTGTTCTAGCTCATACTCCTAGATGCATTGATTGATTTTAACCTATCTTGACCAGGTAAAATATTAGAGATTGTCTTGCACAAAACTTATCTTCTATAGTTTTGATCCAATGGCCATCAAACTTTGACATGATTTTCTACCGAGGGGGCTCCCCAATCCGTATAGTGAAAGTTATTTTAGGATGTCCTGGAAGCCAAACAAAATCAATGTTTTCTTGACAGTTTTATGCAGCAATTCTGTAAGAAGAGTAGACAATCCTGATTTGTAAGAATTTCTTGACAGTTTTATGCAGCAATTCTGTAAGAAGAGTAGACAATCCTGATTTGTAAGAATTTCTGGACAAGTAATTGTAGAATTATAAAATATTTGCAATGAAGATGGTCGAAAATTATTTTCAGAGCCATAGACAAAGATCTGAGAGGAAACAATCCAATTAGGAAAATCTTTATCCTTTTACAATAGAAAAGTTAACAGATAGAGAGTGCCAAGGAGTATAGTCACATGCCAATGCAACATGACTATTTCCCACTGAATAACCCAGTGGCAACTCTTTTTTTTGGTATACCAGCTGGTAGGAACACCTTGTCCTCATGCAATAGTATATCTATAAGCACGATAAAAAGTCCTTTAGAGCATTAAAATACTTAGATCTCTTATGTATTTAATTTTATTTTAGATAAAATATGGGTGATTGAGATTAATCCATTCCTGGTATCTACTGACAGTGGGTTATTTAGCTGGGAACATGAAAGACATTTACTAGAAGGAAAAGAGGGCTTTCAGTTTAGAATAGTAGAAAAAGCAAAACCAGGAGCAAAGACAATGTTACCATCTAGTGTTAAATGTTTACTGACCAAAACATAATATCTATATACCGTAGGTAGGAAGATCTACAATTACAATACAATCCCAAAAATGACATTTAATAAACAATTAACAACCTCAAAATTTTGTGATAAATGAATCCGGGTCTATCTATTATATTAAGTAGATGGGTCTAACTAAAGGCAGATTATGACAAATACATGTATCTTCACTAAACTAAATCTTTCATTCTATTTTTACTATAGTATTAATCATTTTATTTATAACAAGATTTTCATAAAGTCTTGAATAAATCCAGCTCAAATTGTCTCTGTTCCGACTACAATATTGTTCTGCACAAAATAGTTTAAACTGGTGTCATACCACGATTTTGGTTTGTTTGAGAGGAAAAAGTACCTTCACTTTGCATCTGAAGTCATTGGCATGCACGTTAAAGATCCCTTGGCAGTTGAATTTGATATAAGAAGAGTAGGTCGTAGCGCCACTGCCCAGCCAAATGAATGCACTATGCATTCATTAATGCATGGATTCAGATAATTATCAGTATGGATAATTGTATTTACTGTATATAAACAACAAGTTAATAATTTAGTCCAAGTCAATTTGTTCTAGTCAAAACTGAGATAATTTGACCTGGAGCGATGGAGATATACAGGTTTATAATATTATATGTTTTTGATTTTTTAATATTGCACTTTATAAATTATATGGATTTAATAAATATATGTCATGATAGACAACTACATGTACCTCACAAATTTGAGGTTTTTATTTACATCAATTGAATGTTTAAAGGAAAAATGTATGTTCTGCTCCGAACAGTAAACCCATGTTAACTTGTTGCAGAACTCTGACCTATAGAGAGAAATTGGTATGTCATTTTGGGACTAACATGGTTCAATTTTATTTCAATAATTTGCTTGTGCATCTAGGGTTCTTTAGCTGTCAGAGGAAATTAGAGAAACCCATGAGGTTGGACAGCTGATCCTATTCCTTGTCCCTTGTCAGTTACAGGTGGTCAATCAAAACCACACCACTTGACTTAATAACAGACTATATGATCTAAAACATTAATAAATCGTCAACCCAACCCCCAGATCAGAGTGCTCACAAGGTTTCAATGACGTGGACAATAATCCTTAAAAAAATAAGATTCTTCTGTATGACTAACCCAGAATGTTGGAAGGGCTTCCTCGTGCCAACTACATGTAGATAAACTATTTTTTATTCTGGTTCAAGTGTAGGGAACTGCTCAAGCTCAAGATATGGCCAGTCTTTCTATAGAAGCAAATTTTAATCTGAGTTTGTAGAATATCTAGCAATTTATTGGACTGCAGCACTGCAGCAGTATTCCTGCAGTATTTCTTCTATTTAATAGTAACTTTACCCTGATTGGCACAAAATGTATGCAGTGTTCACAAGATAAAGAAGCATTTAATTTATTTTGTACAAGTCATTTGTTACAGCTGTCAATCAATTTGAAAATCTTATGGATGCCTTAGAGACTTTAATCCATTAAATTAGGGTTTATACTCATGCGACAAAGGAGTCCATTGGTTTTCTACAATTTCAGATAAGTAGCCTACTGTCAGTTATGGCTTGTGATCACATTGAAATATATTTATTGTCTGATTGACCATAAATTTAAACACAGTGCTTACATGTGTATGTTCAAGAGATGAAATAACTCTTACAAGAATAGCTAAGTTATCATTTCATTACTGGTACATTAATTAATGTTAGCACTCGGAAGAACCAGAAGTCAATCAAATAACAATTATTTTTGATAATTACTTCATTGTTTCCATCACGAACAAAAACAAAGAAGAAAAAATATGCAACAACATTTATGGACTGCCAAGAGGAGTTAGCTGCTGTGGGTGACTTTGCCTTGCAACTTATCTTTACAGATGACCCGCTGTAAGGAATAAATACAGCACCTTTTATGGAAACCAATCAAATGGTAAATGCCTTGATGGAATTTGTAGATAAGCATTTTCTGCTCAGCTTTAGCAGAGATAAGGACCCCACAAGGTTGGACAGATGACCTTATTCCTTGTCATGTACTGGGGAATTGAAACCCCACCAGTTGCCTAAATGACAGACCTTAAGGTACAACGCCCACGTGCTAACCATTTGGCCATCCAACCCCACCCAGTTGTTTCCACAGGGTAACTTTGATTCAAATTAAGGTAGAGTGATAAAACGTAGTGTGTAATTTCACTACACCAACACTGTGATCAAAACATTTTGGGACATCAGTCTAAATGTTGACTTGTAAAAATTTCATTTTTATATGACATTTTCATTTGAAAGTAGTATGTCATCACCCCTCTCCATCTGTTAACATTTATGAATCCTACAAGTTAAAATGTTTATTCATTTTTGATGAACTTGAAATATATGTTTATGTCACAAGGATCTAAGATAGGTTCAATTTTGGCACATTTCGTGGCAAATCTTGTAATGCAACAGACCATATTTTTATGTGAAATATGTATAAGTTTGTTGGACCTTTAAAGTATACAGATTTTGTTCAAATTTGATGTAAAAGCATAGGGACATTGATAGGATGAAGGCTAACTTTTTTCCTGGTTCTCTTTCTCTTGCAAAATGTGAGCATGTCTTGCATGTAAATCTAGTTAAGTTTCTATCACAATGTTGTGCCATCAACAATTCTTTGTATATCACCATTGTGTTCCAGATGGTTATAACCTTTTTAAACTACTCAGAATTATAACAATATCTTGATACTATACATACTTCAAAATGCTGGAGAGAGAGAAATGGGATTTAACGTCCACTCAACCCTGGATAAATATGTGGGTTTTTTTCAAAAATTTGCCGACATGTAGGGGTCTTAGCAGTGGGAGAAAACCCACCAGGTTGGACAGGCAATCCTATCCCTTGTCGTATACAACTGTGGACTCGAAACCATGCCAGTTGACTCAATGATAGACCTCATGAAACAGCGTGCACTTGATAACCATTCGGCAATCCAACCCCCCTCAAAAAGCCTGATATAACCGTAGAAGAACATCCAAAAATAAACTTAACATACGATTGGATGGAAATGTGAATCTGGTACACATTTCTCGATAGTGGTGAAGGCTCTTCAAGACCCAATAATTAATATCCCGTAGTAAATGCATTGGGACTAGTTTATAACTACTGAAAAAATTAAAACAGTTTTTACCTAAAATGTTTATTTACATAAATTGTGGTAACAGAATAAATAAATTGTCTTGTGAAATGTTTGAATATTAATAAAATAAAATCAGACCTAATTTGTAAACACTGCCAGTAAATGAAGATATTTTGTGGCCTTGTGATTGGTAACCATGCTGAGCTGGTAATAAAATCACAAGTACAATTCACGGACTAAAACCATTTTTCACATCCATTCCTTCAGACTATTCTCAGCTTACACTTGTATTAACAAAATTCAATTTGATTATGTAAATTTTACATCTTAAAAATTCAGATATAAAATGTGTGGATTGCTGAATTCTCTATTAAAATAATAAATATTTAACATAAATTAAACTCTCTTAAAATTGTTTTAATCAAAGATATGGAACAATTCAAAATTAAAAGCCATTTTAATGAAAATTAAAAACTTTAAATTTCTAACCCTTTCACATATTTTCCCGTCCACAGGTATCGTATAACAATTAAAAGCACACAGGTGCTTGGATTATAAATATTTATTTCATGCAAAATTTAAATATTTTCTGATTTAATTAGAGATGTAAATGATCTTATGTTTTTCAAATATTTCTATGTCTCTTTCTAACTGTTTCATTTGTGATTCCATTCTTTCTTTTCTGTGTTTTTTGGGGGCAGTATCTGTGACAACAGACAAACCCTGGTACTGATCATGAATATCTTCCCAGTTTGTTTTCAGACCATCCAAAATGGCTCTTCTTTCATCTTCTGTTAATTTTTGCATGGCACCACGTCGCATATATTCTGAAACATATTGGTTGTATTCTTCCTGTGCTTGGATCATTTCATCTTTTCTTTTCTGTAAATATGTAGGTACTTCACCAAATTCCTGGAAAGAAGTATAAGTTTATGTTTTAGTAAAAATGTTGTGAGTGTTTTTTGGGGTCATTTTTTCCTGACAGATTTTACAGGCCACCCAGCCAAACTTTTATTATGGGGTCGGTATTAATATCCCCTTTGGCAACTATCTACAAATCAAATGATGTACCCATACTATAAAACCCATGTTACAAAACAAAGACTCATGCTATAAAACCTACCCACTATAAGTTATATTAGTATGGAAGGACTATACATGCATCTCATGTAGGTCTTTTCATAATTTGGGCTTTTTTAAATTTCGGAATGACAAAGTAAATTGGAATAGAAGATAAAATTATAACCTTGTACCTTTTTCTGAATATATATAGGTTCTAATCCAGAGGGAATCAGATTATGAGCATCCCCATTTCGTGTATCAACATATTTTTTCTCTGGTCGTTTGGGGACAGAAGTAATGTTTTGTACAGCATTATTTGTGATAAAGTTTTTTGTGGTTTTAAGTCCCATCAATGGTTGCTCTTCTCGTGCTGGTAATGCTGGCTTTTTGTGGTCTTCATCACCATACTTAAAATCACTTTCTATAAAGAGAAAAAGAAAAATGTTAATATCAATGGCAAGACTAAATTGTAGACCTCAGTTCTTCATTACCTATCTAATGTGTATTTTGTATAACTACCGGTACACTTAATGGAAATTTCTGTTATCATCTACAGACCTTTCTATTTCTACCATTCACATGCCTGACTAAATTCTGCTATTTTAACCCTTAACCAGTCATTGTCGACTCGACGATAGTCACCACAATGTTATACAGCTAAATGGTCACGGTCGCCCACGGCAAGAACATTATTTATAAGCCGCATTTGGGTATTTAGTTTAGTATTTAATTGATATGGCCTCACATGTGTGTCAGACAGAAACTTGTCCTGCTCAAAACATTGAGAAAAACATAACTTTTTTCAACATTTTTAACAAAAAAAGTAATTTAACGAGGTCAGATTACCGGTAAATTGATGACACCAATTCCGAGGACGATATTTTCGATGAAAATGATTTAGAATGATTTGCAAATTATAGATCAAATTATCCTCTTCAACTTTTTTTTATTGATGTAAAGAGTCTATCACAGTAGTCGATTGAAATAGGAATACAAAATATTTCACTCTGGCCTTTATTTAACCTGACAACTTGACGTCCAAATGACGTCGACTGGTTAAGGGTTAATGAATGATTAGAAGGAATAGTGAACTAATTCATCTTAAGCAAAGCCAAGACAGTTGCACATGTTAGCATTAGCTGATAAAGAACATATTGTTGAACATTAACAATGTATGGAAACAGCACACCCTATTGTTCAAATAATGGTATGAAAATCTTATGTGGAATAGTGTTGCAGACGCGAACAACTTTTCTGTTAACATAAGATTTAATATGCATTTTAACTATTGTTCTTTTTTTTTCTATAATTACAAAAGTGCAGGAAACAAAATGCTATTGCTGATGTTATATACACCACATTTCCAAAATCATTTATAATACTCACTGTCAGGTAGAACAGGTTCCTTGGAATGTTTCTTCAAATAATTGTCTGTAGTTGGTACAGGTACTTTAGCTTGACCCATAGTTTTATGATCATTTCGATTGTTAGTAGATTCATTTCGAACAGTATCCTTAAATTTGGAATTGTACCTGAAAAAAGGGTTGCAGAATTTAAATTTTGAAATGAATCAGAATGAAAAGTAGGCTTTAGAATGATCATATAGAGGTAGCAGCAGACATTTATAGGCATATTAAATTATTAAAACTTTTCTTTTACAATCATTAAGTTTAAGGAGGTAACTTGGATCATTGCACACTGGATCTAGCCTAGTATTATGGCGTAGGTACATTTGATTATCATTCATTACGGTATGTAATTTATAATTATATATGGGTCATTCCATGAAGTTGACACTTTGTTACCAACGATAATTAAATAAAACACTCAAGAAACAGAATTCAATAAATAAAATTGTTGATAATTATTTTGGGGATATGCCTATGATGTAATTAAAGATAATATTTAAATGTCATTTTGTGAATTTAAAAGAATTCATTTGAAAAAAAGACGTGTCAAATGCATTTTCTGTAGTTTGATATGTCACACTTTTGCATGTCAAACTGCAGAAAATGCATTTGATATGTCTTTTTTTCAAGTGAATTCTTTTAAATTCACAAAATGACAAAAATTGCCGCTTCATTACTTTAAAGGGACAATAACACCCTTGCTGGCTTGACAGGTCCAGAAAAAAAAATTAGCCTTATTCTAACTACAAGATGTTTAAGTGTCTTACCTAATGTGTAAATTATCCATTACAACCTATCTTACATGTCCAGAGGGCTCGAAAATATGTTTAAATCCAACTTGCATTTGAAAGCGCTTACGTAAGGCTTTTCAAACCATGTTACGGCATGTAGTTGAATTTTTCCAATTTTTTAAACTAGGTGTGTTAAGATGAAATTTGTATCATTTTTTAATTGAAATATTGTAAATTAGTACAAATTGTTGACCAGAATAAAGATTGGAACATATTATTCAGTTACAACAAGAGTGGTATTGGGGCTTTAAACGCAAATATTTAGAGGTAGGCGATAGTTGTGCCACAACAGTGGCCTCTGTAAGTTTAATTAGTCATATACACATAAACTTATCTTATTTTAAAGATGTTACATGTATTAATAAAAAATAATGGGTTTGCAATGTGAAACTGATGTGTCTGTGACCATCATTCACGTAACAATGATACACTGGTAATCATCATTCATGATTGTGTCAATTATTAATGCTACCCCCCCCCCCAATGGCCCCAATCTTAATCTAGCTAGTAGAAGTAGACGAGGTAGCACTAGAAGAAGTCAATATTTTACTCTCTTGTATGATGAGCCAAATTATTTGCATGTAAATCCATATTAGTTCTACTATCTAGGCCTATGTAATCATAATTAATAAGAAAATTGTTCAGTCTGAAAATTAAGACACAATAAATTATAAATCGACGGTAATAATTTTATTTTGACCTTTTTTGTTAAAAAGGTAATCTAACCATGGCATAACACAGACTATAAATACAGGTCCAGTAATTCGTAAAAATAAAAGCCCACACGAGTACGACAATATCAATAATATACAGTCAGTGAGTGAGTGACATGTTTTATTTTAATTATAATTATAAATAAAAAGGGCCACCGTGGCCGCCATCATCATCATGGACATATTTTAATAGTTTACCTTGGTGGCTTCTGTCGCTTTTGTTCTTCTACTGCAATCAGGTTATAGATCGTTCCTTCATCCAACAGAGACATGTTTACTTATTCCTTGGTACAATATTATTATGAAATGATATCTGGAAAGGGGAACTTATACAACGAAATGCTTGATGAAACACTGACTTGACAACACAGAGAAGCCGTTACCATGGGAGATGTCAATAGATGACGTCACAAACCAAAGGGGAGATCATTCCCACAATTGACGTGCTTATCCAGTTCTTTTTCATTAATTCATTCATACGTCATTGCATTCATAGATCAGTGGTCTAGATCCCAAGAAGCAAAAGCTATCGACACATGACTGCGGCATGACTGGTCTGGTTGTTAGTATTTCCCACAGTACGATATTATAATCATTCCCCATTTCACAATTCCTAATATGCAACAGTCATTGCCTGAGTAGAGCGAAGCTGATTATTCAATATTGTCAAATATAAAACCATGAATCTTTAAGTTGTAAAAAAAAAAATATATAAAACCTTCCTTTCCTTATTTATATTACTAAATAATACTTATGACATGAGAATTTCCAATTTCAGAATTGATTTTAATTTAATAAATTGTATGACGACTGCATGAGTAGCTATTCCGCCTATTGCATTGGATAAATTTATTACCGATCAATTTTGTTCCACAAAAAAAACCCAAAAAGTATTTTTAACAAAAAAGTAAAAATTATTTTTTATTGACTTCAACCTCGATTATATTTTGGAGAATAAAAATGCTTAATTTAATGTTGTGTTTAAAAGTTTAAAAGCCCCTAAAATCAATATACGTGTTCAAACAATTAAACCCGTCAGTCATCACTTGGAAAGCTGTATCATTGGCCATACGTTGTCTGGATAAAACCAGACTTTTAATATACCAATAGGCAACTGACTGTCTACCTTCAATTAGACAAGGTTAGGTTAGGTGCAGAACCCCAGCCGTTTCATTATCAAGTAGGCCTACAATACTTGGACCATGTAGGCTACTGTATAGACCTCCAAAGGAACGACAATGGATTATCACATTATCAGGTCACCCAACAAAAAAATGACCTGAAATCTTAAAGAGACAATAACACTCTTGCTGGCTTGACAGGTTAAAAAAAAAAATTAGCCTTATTCTAACTACAAGATGTTTAAGTGTCCTACCTGTTGTGTAAATTATCCATTACAACCTATCTTATTTGTCCAGAGGGTTCGAAAATATGTTTAAATCCAAGTTGCATTTGAAAGTGTTTACGTAAGGCTTTTCGAACCATGTTACGGCATGTAGTTGAATTTTTCCAATTTTTAAAATTAGGTGTGTTAAGATGAAATTTGTATCATTTTGCAATTGAAATATTGTAAAATAGTACAAATTGTTTAAAAGAATAAAGATTGGAACATATTATTCAGTTACAACAAGAGTGGTATTGGGGCTTTAAAAGGGTTACATGTCCGATTAGCAGTTTTGACTTTCATGTCCAAACAACTGAATATTTTGAGTTGAAATTTTGAGACAGGGTAAATACACCATTCATCTGTATTTTTGCGCTCATATTTTATACGTACATAAGACTTTTATTTTGAGACTCTGTTCAAATAGGGATAGTCCCTTTAATGTTAAATGGCTGTAAGGTCACAGATTGTAGCTGTTTGCTCAATATTCCATTGGTTCCGATCTGTATATGCACAGCTCATGAGTTTCATAGTTGTGGGAGGAGCCCAAAAACTAAGGCAGGCATTTTGCCCAACAAGTTTAAATACCACACTAAATATGCCCTGTCCGAACTCATCATGGTTACAGACTTACATACATTTCTCTGCGAAAATAATTGGCAAACTTAGGAAGACATCTCTTCTTCTTGCAATGTTCTGCTAAATCTTGGATATTACCTATGTTTTGATGTACCAGTAAGTAAATGTTAATTTTTAAATTACAGACAAATTTATTTTCTAATTTACTCTTTATTTATCTGATTATTGAAAATATATTTACATTCATCCATAAATATTAATAAATAAAACAAATATGCTGTAATATTGCCTATCATTAGATAAAAATATATATACCAAATTACATCATTAAAAAATATGCACCATACAATTAATTACACCCAGAAGAGATCTTTTCCAAAGCCTCAATAACACTCTTGTTGTAACTGAATAATATGTCCCAATCATTATTCTGGTCAACAAATTTTTACTATTTTACTATATTCCAATTAATTGATGTTACAAATTCCATCTTAACGCACTGAATTGAAAAAATTGAAAAAATTCAACTACATGGTTTGAAAAGCTTTACGTAAACCTTTTCAAATGTAACTTTAGATTAGATTTTAAAATATTTTCGAACCCTCTGGACATATCAAGCCAGCAAGAGTGTATTGTCCCTTTAAATAAATTTTATTGGTGGTTACTTTTCCATCGGCTGTAGTATTTCAAACAAAGTAATCACTTCCGATTATTACAGCCGAACAACAAAAAAAAGCATTTTAAAACCAATATTATACTCACTGAAATACAATAACAACCAAATTGATTTATAATATTATATATGAGCCAGGCCCGACTGTTCATAAATGAGCAGAGAAATATGCTGTAAGAAGTTTCATAGCAAAGTTTTAAAAAAATTCAAAACAAACAACTAGACAGTGATTAAAAAGTTTCAATGACAGACAATTACCTCATAAATAGTTTATATGACACAGGCTTTATTTTGGGGTTTTCGAGGGGGAGAATGGCTAGAACTGACAATGTACAACAATATAGTTTCAAAATATAAGATTTAAGAACAATTGTTTTTAAATTTAAATACAAAATTAAATAAGAATTTTAAAAGTTTGACAGCTTCATTCTAATTCTTTAAAATTCTTATTTTTAAGGTACAATTTAAATGCACAGTCAGACTCAAAATAAATAGATAACACTCATCAAATTATTTATCACTCTGTTCATCCTATTATTGTTGATGGTACACAGGTCTAGTGTAGAATTTGTAACTCTTTTGGGATGTTCAGCAATAAATCATTTAAAAAAACTACCATTTCTCTGTCCATAGGAATATGTACATTTATTAATGTGGATTGTTTGTTCACAAGAACGGTAAGTTTGGTCATAGTATTCACTGCAATTTTGATATGTTATAAGGCACAGAGCTACTAATATCAAGGAAAAAGTCACCTTCTTGTTGAGGTCTAAATGTACATGGCATGATATTATAAACACCTCCTGGTAAATTATTTAACTGTAAAACACAATAACCTGGCCTGAAAAAATAAAACAAACAATATATTTCATTAAGCTGAAAGACTTTCTCAAACACACATTCATGAACAAATAACACCTACACAGGCTTCCCATTTGTTCTGGGAGGGTGAATGGCCGAATGGTTAGCACATGTTCGCTGAATCATAAGGTCGGTCATTAAGTCAACTGGCATGTGACAAGGAGTAGGGTCACCTGTCCAACCTCATGGGTTTCATCTGGGTCCTCTGGTTAACTGCTAAAGATCCTATGCACAAGCGAATTATTGAAATAAAATTTGTGTTGAGTGGGCATTAAACCCAATTTCTCCCCCCTCTCTCTCTCTCCCATCTGGTCAATACATGTCTGTTTCTATAGATGTAGAATTTTAAACGAAAGACAGATCATACCATGATAGAAGTAAGCATATAAAGAACAATGAAACAGACCATATCATTTTTCACCCAAATTAAAGATGCATCGTGTAATAGCTCCATTCGCTTGTTGCAAGTTTTTCTTTTGGCTTCAAATGTTACATTAATTATTATTTAGACTATTTTTCAACAAGAGAAGCTCACTCTGTGACTTAAATAGATTTGAATACCAGGAAAGTTAAGATCAAACGATAAAATGGACGATCAAGGTTAAGTCTCGGTTGTCAAGTACCGTTGCTACAATAATAAACATTCTATGCTACTTCTTCAAACATGTGGACATAACTAAGCCCAGAATAAAGTAATTTAAATGATATTTTGAATATAACGTCCAGCTCTGTATCTAAATCTTACATGATCAAGCCTGGAAATAATGCACCAGTCACTGACAATGTCAGACACGGATTCAGTCTTTGTCAGACACAAACCTCCGGTGCCTGTCATTTGGTCCGGCACTGATTTGTTTTTTTTGCTGACATTATTAATACATGTCCGGCACTCCTGACATTTTGTCAGGTACATCTAAAACCGTTATTTCCAGGGCTGTTTAATGCATCTTTAAATAATATCATGATTACATAAATTCATTTTTTTACCTGAAGTCTCCAGAAGTCTTCTTTTTTATTGATCCTGCTGAATCGGGTACATTATCTGATACACAGGTAACTTCTATACCAACACTATATTGTCTGTTATATAAAAAATTGATATAATCAACATATGATATAGCCTACAGGGGTCAGATAATTAATCCAGCCATATGAACGAATGTGCAATGTTTTGATAAAATTATAATTAAAACACAGACTGCTGGCCATGTTAGAGGAGTGACTGTTTATAAAAGAAGTGGGGGGGAATATTAATGAACCCCCTCTAAATTTTGTGAATGAAAAACTGCTCATGGAAAACAGATAGGATCAGATTGAGAGAATGGTGGCAATCACTCAAAAAAGATGTGATCCAATTTTGGACTTTCCCACACATGCACCCATAACATCGAAATGGGTAGTAAATCGCATAGGCCTGTATTGTGCTAGCACTCATAAAAAAACAGTATTTTCTCAAAGTGATTATGTGCATGACTAACTACCCATTACGATGTGATGATGGGTCACATATATTGTGTTAAATATGAAAAAATTTGGACTTACTTGTATGCTCTAACTTCTATTAATATGCAATTATCACATTTATTGTTATCTATTTTAAGTTGATAAATTGGGTTGTTTTTATGTGTTTCTATGTAATTAGAACAACCCCCAGCAGTTTTACCAGACCATTTACCATTGATCTACAAGAACAAATTACATATAGTTCAATAGTTTTCTACAATAAGTTCTGATTTGATTTGCCATTCATACTGAACTGTGTAAATTGGTTTTAGGAGGGATGATTTATACTTATCATTGTTAATCATGCCAAATTGATTGATTTACACAACAAATGCAAATGAAATGCCCCTGTCTTAAATATTGAGTCGTTTCGTTTTGAAATGATCAGGGTTTTATTACTCTTTCATTGGCATACCTGACTCCAGTTATTTTTGTTGTGTGACCTAATAAATGTGACTATTCGATACAGTTTGTAAAACAATAATTGCACCTTTATCTTTAATAAATCCTGATGTTCAATCCAACTCAGTTTAATAAATCCTTAAGAAATTAAACAGTTTGATCTATACTTAGTCGGTGCAGAAAATGTTCATTATTGAACCAAGTGTCGTATTGTAGACCTCTCGCCTACCTCTCTCGTTTATACTGTGCTTATTCCACATGAAGTGGACACAGTTATCTCCCTTTAGTTACACACTTTATGAAAAGATAATAAATGATCGAACCGGATATAGATTCTGGGTAGATGGAATACACATGGCGTGTCGTTAGTTTTTTTATGTGAACGATTATGAATCTATCATCAGCTGTAATCGTCGTGATGAATTGACAGAATGAACTGACGTACCCCAAAAAGAGATCGCCAACTTAAAATACGACACAAGTCAAGGTTTTGATATAGTGAAACTACGTATAACTAAGTTTCAATACTTTCCCCGAGTATTACAATAAAAATTATCATGTCATAAAGCATCAACCAATGAATTTGCTTATCTCATCTTATCCTAAAGCGGCGGACACACTAGCCGAATGATTCTGCCGAATAAATTGGCGTCGACTTTCATCTAGTGTGTCCACTGTCATTTGGCCGAATATTTTTTCGCCCGAATTATATTTGCCTGGTGTGTCCACTTCGTCGAAGCATTCGGCCGAATGTAGAATTCATTAGCCAATCACCAATCATATCCAGAAGTCACGTGATTGTTTGAAGACATAGTCCCCACCATTTTTAATCATGTGAAATGAAAGGTGATGCAATCGACTGATAAATCAAGTGAAGCATTCGGCGTCAAACAATTTGGCCGAAGGATTCAGCTAATGTGTCCCCTTGCTTTAGCAGAAAATGTTCATCGACCTCAGTCAAGGCATTCAGCTAGTGAACAAATACATCAAATCTCCTTTCTTCAAAAGGTGGGGGTCAATAATAGAATATTTACCTGTTTTTCAAACTTTGACAGATATGGATCTGTAAATCTTGTGAGTTTAAATTCACATGTTGAGTAGACACGTAGAGTATATCTGATAGTATTACTCTTCTCATACTGTGATACAACCAGAGTATAACGTGTTGTTCCTGCCTTCTCTACCAATTTACATAAATAATGAGGACTGTTGATTTTAACACCATCTTTATAAGGAGGTGGATCATCTTTACAAAAATAATTATTATTATTAATTCAGGTCCATTTAGTGCAAAATTAACTAATTCTAATTTTATATAATCTATGTTTATACATAATTATTTTCAAGCTGTAGTCATTAATGGATCTGGGTCCTGTTTCTCAAATTCTAAAGATAAAATGGAAATTTTAGCAGATACTTCAGTTTTGATTGAATAAGCACTAAAATCAATCTAATATTATCCAATATTATCTAAGTTAAAATTTCATGAAACAGGCCCCAGAACATTTGACTGATGTGCTAGGACCACATGACACACCACAACATAAAAGGAGATAATTCCGAAATATACAAACCAAAATTGATAGGGTCTCCCCTGATGCCCCAATCCCACCAGGTTTTAAAACATCATTTGAGAACTTTGTCATGAATTAACCATCATTTGAGAACTTTGTCATGAATTAACAAGATTTAAAAGTCAAACCATAGTTTGAAATATTCTAGATAAACTAAGAGTCATTATAATATAATAGATACAAAAATTGTTACTCACATGGATAAAATACCTGATTTCCACCAGTTTTATAAACTAAAACAGTTATAAACTCTTTATTATCAGCAAAATCAGCCTAAAATATTCAAAAAATTAAATTGTCTATCACCTTTGAAGTGTTGAAAAAACCAAGAACTATCATTAACATTAAACGTTTGTATCTATAAAATTCCTCATTGATATCTTTAATCAAAAATATTGACATCCATCAGTGAATATTATGGCCTACTAACCTTGTCTACAATATGTCTTGTCAAGAGTATCCAGACAGCGGATGGTTGCGTAGCTTTTACTTCTAATCTATACTGTGGATTGTCACTTATGTTATAGGAATCTTTTTTGGGGCCTGCCTTTGCTGACCATGTACTAAAATAAATAAATCAAGTCAACAAGTAGGATGATTTCCCCCATCTTAAAAAAAACCAATATAAATATAGACATTCATTAATTACTTGCACATTTATCATTTTATGAAGTGACGAGCAATCAAATTGATTACCAATCTACTTAACCTGCTCATTATCGAACATAGTCCTGGTATTAATGTAACGAAATTATACACTAAGTTTCTCTTCTATTCCTCAATTAGAACCAGAGTTATTATATTCTGAGCAACAAATCAAATTGCTTATCATATCTACTTAAACATAAGCAGAAACACATCGTTGTAAAGTTCATAACATGTTAAACTAATAAACACCGGTGATCATGTTATGATAATAAACAATGGGCATAAACTTGTTATATAATAAACACAGGTGTAAAACTTGTTATATAGTATACATGTATGTAAACATGTTATGTAATATACACTGGTGTAAACATGTTATATAATAAACACAGGCATAAACTTGTATAATAAACAAAATTGTAAACTAGTATATAATATACACTGTTGTTATAATATTAAACAGAGGTGTAAACTATAATAATAAACAGAGGTGTAAACATGTTATATAATATATACACAGGGGTAAACATTTTATATAATATGTACACTGGTGTAAACATGTTATACTAATAAACATGTTTACAAACATGTAATATAAAACACAGGTGTAAACATTATGCTATACTATTAAAAAAATAACTTACTGGTGTAAACATGTTGTGTGAGAAAATATTTCAGGGTTCCAGTTAATATAAAATACATCATAAAATCTACAGATGGATTCAAAATCAATCCAAAATACACCTACAAATAAACAAAATAAACCTTAGGGTGACAAATATATAGATTTTCAACATACAAACGTACAAGCAAACCAACAGATAGTTTCAGTTTCAGTTTTAATGATTAAGGTTTCTGAGTGTCAACTACTGTCGACAAATCTGTTTTAATTAGTAATAGTAATCAGGCAATGTGATAGACAGAAGGTAATAGATCAAGTTCAAACAAGATGACCTAATCAGACGAGGGTATCGCGATTTTCTCAGGCAGTCTGGTAACACTATATTGTCTGCGCCCTAAAATGAAAACTTTTTGCATCTATATTTCTTACTCTAAGAACTGTTACTTACCATTATCATAAAGTTGAGCACTTTTAGGATCAAAGTTTAAAGCTTTTTGTAAGTCTGGGGTCCATGAGTCAGTATCGTTCTCACTATATCTGCCCTTCCACCGCAAATGATTCCACGGATTCTTTAATTTAAATAACTGTTTTCCCTGAAATAAGGATTTTACTATATACTGTATAAGTACTCTGCTGAAACCTGTCATAATGCAACTCAGAACCGATCTAGAGTAAGTCCAGATGAGTGACTTGAGATAGCCTGTTCTTTATTCAATACATAATAATAATAATAAGTCTCAAGTCTCAATTTGTATAGCGCAAAAATACTCTATGGCAGTTTCTATTGCCCTTTTTCAATTTTGAACAAAGTCATTCACTACTGACAATAATAAGTCTGGTTGAAAAGATGAGTTTAAAGCCGAGATTTAAAGCCTTCTACAGACTTGGCCAGCTTAACTGAAGTCTCTAAACACCAGACATATATCAAATGCTAATGAGTTTTATTTTCTGTGGTCAGTAAAGAACACCTGCATTTTGTGTATGAGCTGTTTCAGCTTATAAGCATGATATTTATGAGCAGCAAGAATTATTAAGAATTAACAAATGTCAGACAGACAGAACAAGAACAGACTATTATTTCCTAGTCTTGCTTAATTTAATCCATAGATTCACACGACAAGTAAATTCACCAGTAGTTACCAGCTCAATCACTTAATACAATATATATAAAATTTACCTTTACTTCTCTGATATCTAACATGGCATAGGCATGAGTTGGAACTAAACCAGCCCGGTCACCGTCAGCATCAGACATTTCACCTGTTGCTACAGTTACCAGACAATGTCCTTTGTGGAAGCGCTCTATTAAACGTTTAAATTCTCTGTCTTTATCAAATTCTGGAGAATTGAGCCGAATGGCAACACGTTCTGGTATCCAACCAGTTAAAGCATTCAGATCTATATTCTAAAATAAACAGTAAGCTATAGTACAATAATGTATCACAAATTTCATATCCTAGAAGCCCAAAACTTTTCTTTGTCACCCAAATTTTCAGAATAAATCAATCATTAACAAAAATGAATTTACAGAAAGCTGTGATGGTTGTTTATTTTAGTTACCGTATTTTTCGGTGTATAAGGCGCACTTTTTTTACCAGATATTTTTATTTACAGAAGGGGTGCGCCTTATAGATAGTAATAAGCAAATCTTAGCTTTTCCCTGTGTCAACCTTGGCGTCTAAAATTGACGATACACAACAATTAAAATGTACAATATGTTAAGCAAAAAACAACTTAATGTTTCCCATTCCCTGATATACTGAATCTTGGGGGGGGGGGGGATAAGTCCCCCTACCCCCCTACTATGCTAGTATGGCACAACTGGTCGCATTAAATTCAATGAATTTCCTTCAGATTTATAAAAAATTCATGATGCATTAATATATGGTTTACAGTATTCCTCTCTAAATATTATTCAGCTTTTTGTTTTGATATTTTCTAAAGAATAATTTACTGGCATAGTGATGATTATATTTCATTTCCTATTCAAGCTTGTTATTTCCATCTGATTTCAGTTTTACCACAGTCTAAACGGTTTCAGTATTTTTTATATCTTATGAAATATTTACTTACTGAGTTAGAACCAGGGAAATCGTAGCCACCCATAACTTTCATATAGGCTTTTTCTAGTAATGATACCCACAGTTCATTTTTATTATTTGAGAAAGAACATAACAATTCACCATGTTTTCCCATTGGTAAATAATCATCTAACACAATCTGTATAAATAAACATCGGTAAATAAATATCTAATACAACCTGTGTAAACATAATAATATACATAAAATTTGATTGAAATGAAATGAAATGGGGTTTAATGTCCTACTGTTATGCACCTAACCTGAGCTAATGGAAGACGGGCATATACGCCAGACAGTGTGCTATGAGGGAAATTTTGCCCGCTCCAACTCTTATATCAAATTCTAACTGCCAAGGGATCTTTTACATGCACGCCAATGTGTACACGGGACCCCGATATTTCGTCCCATCCAAACAACTAGACAACTGCCCCACTGACAAGGGGAAACCACGCCGGATTATCAAGATAAACTTTTACGGCCAATGCAGGGATCGAACACTCAACCTCTAGGCTAGAGAGCCAGTGCCTTACTCACTTAGTCACGTGATCCCCAGTAAATTTGATTGAACCCTGTACTTAGTAACATGCAATCTCACAACATTAAAAAAAAACTATTGCATCCAAATTGTGGATTCCATATCGGCTGCCGGTCCAGACTGAGGGCTATTTTGTCCGATTTTCAACAAATTTGAACTCAACCATCACTAGTGTATAACTGTGATATATTCACAGGCCTTTTTTAAATCGGATAAAAATTGTGATCTCTATAGGGACTACAAGCTCAAAACGCGATTTTTCGTACAAGCAGGGTCCAGAATTCAGAAAATTACGATCTGATATATCGACAGAGAACAAGATTTTTGGGATATAAATATCAAAATAGATTGAAAATTGTGATTTTTCTTACAATCAGGGGCCATGAAGTTACGGTCCGATATATATATGCCAATATCAAAAGGAACTGAGATCTTTGGGAGATAGACCTATATTTCAAGTTTTGTCAAAATTGGATAAAAATGTGACGTGAAGAGTGACGGAAAGGGGCGACGATAATATACGTCCACATGAAAATATGGGCGTATAACAATGTATTTATTATAAGTAACTAACCTTTCTGGGTACACCATTAATATGTAATTTAACCATATATTTACCACATGGATTATATATTGGTTCTTTCTGTTTATTTTGTGGATATATAATACTGTAAAAAAATAATAAAAATAAAATCTGAATCAAGCAGTTCATCTCCAATTACTCAGTCTGATATTGGTATATCTTTGAAAATACATCACAATGCTGAAGATAATTGCTGGTGGCTAGGATATAGAGAGAGAGAAAAAAGGGGTTTAATGTCCACTCAACACAAACTAGGTCATTTCATGATCAAGATATGGTTTAACTTTATTTCTATAATTCGCTTTCGCATAGAGGTCTTTAGCAGTGGGAGGAAACAGGAGGAAGCATAGAAAACCGACAAGGTTCAGGTTGGACAGGCGACCCTTCTCCTTGTCACATACAACCAGGGATTCGAAACCAAGCCAGTTGACTACATGACAGCCTTTGTGAAACAACACACACATGCTAGTCATTCGGCCATACAATTCCCCGCTAGAAGAATATATATGGGGTTCTACACATAAATAGCCAGTTTAATTAACTGCGATATATCTGGGATTTCTACTATAATTAACTAAAATATTCTGTAATATTCACCTTGTTATTAACTGTTTTTTAAATCTTCTTTCATATTGGGCACTTATTGCTAAAGATGCTACAAAACTACAATCTGATACAATTGTCTATAATAGAAACAACAAAACATTAATACTGATTCAAACATATTTCTTTATCAATAAAATTGTATTCAAATTTTCTATTTTGAATATGAACAGTAAATAAGCGTAGAAATAGTAACACAACCAAGTACCACAAAACTATGAGCATTAAGAACGATGTATGTGAGATAACCATGCAAAATATGCAAACAATGATAGGCCTGTATGTCATTGATTTCAATCAAACTTTGTTTACTTTGCCTGCATGGACCACATGTTATATAATGATACTTACCTGTTTTATACTTAAACTAGAAACTGCATAGATCATTCTTGGATCATCACAAAACTCATCAGGACGGACCCAACGTACAAAATCTTTCTTCTGTTTTGGAGATAAAGCTAGTTGTCCATCTTTATCTCTGATAAATAAATAAGGGAAGAAAAACAAACAAAGTTAACACTGTGTTGCTTTACAATATAAATCACTAGTGGACCAATAGGTGCAGAGAGAGAGACACAAAGAGAGAGAGAGACTAGGTCATTTCGGGACTAACATAAAGTTTAATTTTATTTCAATAATTTGCTTGAGCGTAGGGGTCTTGAGCAGTAGGAGGAAACCCAAGGACCCAGAGAAAGCCCACGAGGTTGGACAGGCTCGTACAGAGTGAGAGAGAGAAATAGGGTTTAATGTCGGGACTAACATATGGTTCAATTTTATTTTAATAATTTGCTTGCACGTAGGGGCCTTTAGCAGTGGGAGGAAACCGGAGGATCCAGAGAAAACCAATGAGTTTGGCCAATACATACAATATCATTTACATTTTATGCCTCTGTAAGACAAGACAGGTTGCTAGGTTACAAAACAAAAACCCTACTAGAAGTGCTTCCACAAGCAATTGGACGGGGGCGAGGACAATATACGACCACATTTTAATGTGGGCGTATAATAAAAAGTAGGCAAAAGGTTATGACTTAAAGAATCTCATCATTAAATTATTAGTTATATTTGATTATACTGTATATAAAACTTACGTATATGTTACTGGAAGAGCGAATCTATCACGTGTATCAACATCCATAAATGGAACATATTCTCTTTCATTTATAAATGATGTTGTCCTACAATATAATTATATGCAATATAATTACTACATGTGTGTGAGAGAAACAGAAATAGGGTTTAACGTTCATTCGACACAAACTAGGTCATTTCAGGTCAACTATTCGGATAATGTTATTTCGAGTAATTGGTTGCGCATAATATGGTCTATAGCTGTGGAAGGAAACAGGAGGACCTGGAGATAAACAATGAGTTTGAACAGGCGACCCTACTCCTTATCACATACAAGCGGGACATAAAAATCACACCAGTTGACTCAATGACAGACCTTATGATCTGACACGTTCATGTTAAATCATTCGGCAACCCAACCCCCTACTACTAGAATTGTGATAAAATCATTCTAATTTTAACCTAAGAACTAGTTACCAAAGTTAAATAAAAGTCTAAGTTCGTAAGAAATTTAAGCACCAAAATATAGAGGAGTGGTGTGTTTACCTAGTCTCAAAATTTCAGCTAAAAATATTGTGTGAATGTCAAAACTACTTATCCTGACACATAACCCTTTTAACATCTCGAGTGAATTTTTTCGCTAGGTGACCTGATAATCGATTCCAGTTCTTTTAGATGTCTTTACAGTGAATGACCCATGTGATGTACTTCACCTACATATCATCTTTATAAAATAAAAGTCTGGTTTTATCCAGACGCCACATAATACAGCTTGGGACACCGGTCTCCATTTCCGGATGAAGACTGATAGGATTAAGTTGTTTGCAAATGTATCATATATATTCGAGTTAGTTACCCGGCCCTTCGCCAGAGGATTTTAAGGGGTTTTAACACAAAATAAGCGGTTTTATTCTCAACAATATTATTGGGACTGGCCCTTTAAACATTCAATAAATCTCAAGATAGATGTTGGATGTTTAATTGATCAAAATGCATCTTATTTTGTGTGTTTGAGAAAAAGTATTGCGACGAAGTGTAATTACCTAAGTACAGCAATTTCTTCTTTAGTATATCCACCAGCAGCATTGTTTGGTGGACTTAAAATATTTGGATTACGAACTGAACCGGACAATTTATCCTCAGACCCATCGAAGAGGCCAAGAGGTCGTGGAACAATTTTGACATTATCTGGTTTGATATTTTTGTTTTGTATTCTGGGTGGTTTCTTTAAAATTTCGGCCCTGAAACAAAAATATAACCTCAGACATCACCACAGTTTTGTTTATGATTAAATATTAGATTGTTATAAACAGATTTGGATATATATTGTTGTACCTAGATTAATTGACAGACATAAAATTTCCCATTTAGAAATATTTTCATGTCTCGAAAACAAATTTAATCAACCTGATCTTAATGTCTTTAAGATAGAACAATACAGAGAGAGAGAGAGAAATGGGGTTTAACGTCCACTCAACACAACTAGGTCATTTCGGGACTAACATATGGTTTAATTTTATTTCAATAAATTGCTTGTGCGTAGGGGTCTTTAGCAGTGGGAGGAAACCTGAGTGCCCAAAAGAACAATAAAATAAAACTATTTAAACCGGTTTAGAGCATACAAGTACAGCATGTTTCGCTTTACTTTCACTAGTGTCATGGATAATTGTGCTCAGTGATCTCGTTTCCCTGAACTGCATGTGATTATACTCTGTTGTAGGAGGGAGAGAGAGAGAAAACTAGGTCACTAGGTCACTAGGTCTACAGCGGTGGGAGGAAACCGGAGGACCCAGAGAAAACCCCATGAGGTTGGACAGGCGACCCTACTCCTTGCCACATACAACAGGGGATCAGAAACCATGCCAGTTGACTCAATGACAGACTTTATGATACAGCACATACATGCTAACGATTCGGCAATCCTTCCCCCGTTGTAGGAGAGTCACAAAAAGTTGAACTATGAGGAAGTATGAGGCTCAGTTGAGTTATTGAATTAAGTCTAAAAATTCCAGATTTAAGCTACAATGTTTGTACTGTTTACCTTTCTAGTGCTTGTGTGGCCAATCTTGTTACTTTACTTTCTAATACTTGATCTGACGTGTCTTTTTTCTGGAAATAAATTTATATCATTATTAGATCAAACCCAAAAATATTCTTGTTCTCAGACAATACAATCCTTACCAAAAATCTGGAACAACAGGGATGTTTTTATTGTTGGGTTTTTATTTTGTCAAAAGAACACTACTTGGCTAAATGACTTCTTTACACATCATATAATTGTATATAGGAATGTACGTATGGTTATCATTTATGATTATCATTAACATATATCAGGGCTGTGTACTTGATAAATGAGTTTATGGATTCATTACAATATTTCTATAGAATATTAAGGTGCAGTAATCAATGAGCCTGTTTTTATTTTTCATTTTTTGAAATTAAAACAGGTCATACGGCCCTTTTTGGAGTGATGTGTAAATATCTGACCTTACATGTATCAATGATTGCATAAAGAGAAACAAACTTATTTCTCCAAGTGAGAAAAAAATTGTTATTTTTCATATACAAGTATATTATTATGGTCCTAAGATATACTGATTATATAGCTTGACAGATGATTTACCATTCACGACTTATCTATCAATGTCCTTCTCAAATTGTTATTTTTATTATCTTACCACTTTCAGACATATTTCAATAGCCTGACTATATAGTTCTATAGCCGTATCTATATTATTGGCTTCATCTTCATCCTGAGCTTGTTCTAGTAAAAACTTAGCTCTATCCACATCAGACTAAAAAAAAACAAACAGTAAACAATCAAATCCACACATTACTCAAATCTCATTATTAAAAACTGATTATAAAATGAAAGTTATATTAGAACACAGAGAACATGAACAAGTGTCGAGCTACTCCTCTTATATACAAAACTGTTCTTTCAGTTGTGTTCCTCCTTTTGTTTGAACAGCTGGAATTTGCTGTAGGTGGAAACTGTATACCTGCTGCAAATTGCTACGTCTCCAAACTTGCATATTCCTGAAGCAATGGCCTGAGAAATCTCTCTCTGAACTTTTGCGGGAGTGTGTCTATTCTTCCTGTTCAATCAAATCTATCACTTGAGTACAGCAACATGGCAGTCCTTCGTTTAATCTGGGGTGTTTTAAAAGGTTTTAAAAATAGTGAAAGTATTGTTCGTCTCCGTACAGTAATGTTTAGTTTATGCCAATGTTCAATGTTGATAGCCTTGTTTGTCACGCAATAAGTTTTACTGCAATATCCTGCAATGCACTGGTTAATTGGGCATAATAAAATCGTGAGCCATGACCTAATGTTATGTAAACATATTTGGTCCAATTCGACGCCCTGCTATAAGGGTAATGCCTTTGTAACGCAGTTAGCGATTGATAGTTAATCGGGCTATTGACCAACATAATTTAGAACAAGAATTTCCCCTCTTTCTAGCAGTGAGTAGTGAGATTAGCTCTTATCAAACGAAACACTGCGAGGAGTATGCCAAACTTTCAATTTTTCCTGGTTAACACTTTTTATCAGACGGGTAATAACCAGGGATCTTAATTGACTGATTATAGTCAGCTTCAGCCACTTAATGTTTGAAAAAGCCGATTGATACTAAAATGGTATCATATTATATCGTCTACTTTAGACTTAAATTACTACATGTTAATTATAACTTATAACACTATGCCAATGTACTATGTGACTATGTCAAAGCTGGGCCATGGCTGATGTAGGGAACATCAAGAAGCTGTTCGTGTCTAGTTTATGATTCTTGCAGCATGACTACACATTGGCTCAGTGATAGAGAACAGTTAAGAAACCATCAACAGTTTAGTTAACGGGCCAATCCCAATAATATTTTGGAGAATAAAACTGTTTAATTTTATGTTAAAATCCCTAAAAATCCCTAACCCAACATGTGATATGCTTTCAAATATTTAAAATCGTCAGTCTTCATCTGGAAATGGACACCAGTGTCCCAAGCTGTATTACGTGGTGTATGGATAAAACAAGCCTTTTATTTTATAAAAAATAACGTCTAGGGGAAATGTATCTTCATTATTAAGTATACATAAAAGGGTTATGTGTCAGGATAAGCACTTTTGACGTCCAAACAACTCCATATTTTGAGTTGAAAGTTTGAGACAAAGTAAATACACCACTCCCCTATATTTTGGCGCTTAAATTTCGTACGTACTCAGACTTTTATTTTTGAGACTCAGTTCAAATGGGAATAGTCCCTTTAATAGTGAATCCTTCATTAAACTGTACTAAAAAGTAACAGAAAGATTACATTTTTAAGATAAAAATATTTTCACCTGTTGTTCTGTGTGTAAGGGTGGAGATGATTTGGTAGAGTCTTTAGATTCTGAATCCACTGAAATAAAGATATATTAACATATATAAGTCATTTCAATACATGTATTAAGACTCATCCCCTGATATTTATACGAATGGAAGCATTGCTACTTTAGTGTCATTGTAACAGTAATTGTTATTTTGTGAACATATGATGTGTTCTTTTAGTTAGTAATGATACAGCAATCTCCAGATGATTAAATATTCAATTCTGCAAAGTTTTTAGAATATCAAAAATGTTCATGCCCAGTAACATTTGTCCAGCTTACATATCTTTTTAAGTTGTTCAGCTCTTGCAGTGTATTCCTGGGATTTCTCATAAAGATTAGGTATTGGGGCACCGGCTTGGTATGCTGAAAACAGGGCTTGAGCAGCTTCCTGAAAGGGAAATAAAATTCTTACTATATACCCAAACCATTCTGATAAAAACACATATTCTATTTCATTTCAGTTTAAAAGTATAGTGCAAAATTTTGTTTTACTTGTCTTCACTACACTAGGATCTGGAAGAGTTGTTATATAACTGGCGTTCTGGTTAATGTGATGGATAAGCCAATTAATCGGTCTGTTGCAGCTAGTTCTTGGCATGCGATGCACGGAACTGTGGGTATCCTACTACAACCATCAAGCCTGATTGGTTAATCAAATGTCTGATGTCATAGGGTCAAAAACCGCTCACATATGAGTCATATGATATGACCCTGACGCGACCTCCACTACAACAAATCAAATCTTCATGTAGTAGAGGCCATTGAAAGTATAAAAACGAAATGAAATATAGATCTGTATTTTAATTAGATTGCATGATACCAAAACCATTTAGTAAAATATTATCTTTCTTAAAGGCTCAATACCAGTCTTGTTGTAACTGAATAATATATGTCCCAATCTTTATTCTGCTCAACAAATTGTACTATTTGACAATATTCCAATTAATTGATGGCACAAATTTTATCTGAACACACCTAATTTAAAAAATTAGAAAAATTGAACTAAATGGTTTGAAAAGCCTTAAGTAAACCTTTTTTAAGTGTACCTAACCTGGATTCAAAAATATTTTCGAACCCTTTGGACAACTAAAATTGAATGTAATGGATAATTTACACAACAGGTACATGTAGTACACTTAAACATCTAGTAGTCAGAATAAGGTTATTATTTATTTTCTGGAGCTGTCAAGCCAGCAAGAGTGTTATTGTCCCTTTAAAACAAGTTCAATACGATATTAATTATATACCAAAACCAATTGAAGCAAAATACTTACAATATAATAAAAAAGAGCTGTTTCATGTTTTCCTTCTCTATCTAATTGCACAGCACATGATGCTAATGTCACACCATCATTAACTAGGGCACCTGGATCATCACCATGGTTACTGTAATTAGGATCATCACTCATTGTACTTCTTTTTTCTTATATAGGTCTATAAAAGGTCATTTGAGTAGATTCTTTGTCTAAAAATATAAAAAATAATAATCAATTATGGATGCAGACTTTCAATTCTTCGCACACAAATAACAAACTATGAAAATTTGAACACTTCAAAGTATTAAATGTAATTCAAAGAGATAAACTTGATCTGGTTTTAATCAGTTATGGATGCAGACTTTCAATTCTTAGCTTTCAGATGACAAACTTTGAAAATTTGAGCTCTTAAAAGTATGAAAATATTATTTAAAGCAGCATTTCAGAAATATTGCTTAATGTACATGCATTTACAAGGTTTCAAAGACAAGGGCAATCACTCAGCTGAAAACTGGTTCACGGATCGGAATTTTGACAGTGTTTCTTGGTACATTAAGATGTTAAGCCCATTTCACTTCGGTTCCTTAGGACATGCAACACAACCCCAAGAAGTTATAAACAAAATAAAAGAAATTCAGCAACACAATCTATAACCCTGTATAAAAATGATGTGCTATGATGACTAGTTTATGGTTTCCCAACATTTTTCATTCTGTTAAACCCCTGGCAATTTGGTGAAAATAATTCACCCTACACGACACCCCCCCCCCCCCCCGCCCCGATTATTTTTCAATAATTTGAGTTTACTTTTTGAATAACTTATAATGTTGTTCACCAAACCCTTGCTCTTAAATTAACACTCAATTATTGTCTCATAATTAAATAGATACTACTTTTCTCTAGTAATCTAATAAGAAGGTGTTGATTAATTTATGACAGTATCAACCCGATATGTTAATTACTGCATTTTACAGTAAAGATGTACAGTGGCAGTTGTGGAATATTGAATAGAAACTTGTTTGTTCATTCAAAATCATTAAAGGCGCAATAAGGAACTAACATACAGATACATTTCTGAAAAATATTGGATTCCCTGAAAAACACACTTTGGGCGACAAGGAACAAAAATTCAAGGATTGTCATAAACTAACAGTCTGCTTGAGTGATGTTGTGTTGAACTAACAGCTAACGGTTTTAAGAATATTAAGAGACTAAAACTTCCAGTAGATTCTGTAACTGAACAGTAGAACATGCAGTATTTACTTAGACTTTGATATTTTTGGTACCAGTAAATGGTCTTGGACGCAAGAAAAGGATTCTCCCTCAACCAATTATGTCATAAAAAACATGGCTACCAAGTACCAGACTTGAAAGCAAATTTTTGACAGATAAATTACTTTGGATATTTTCTTTATCCAATGTCATTAAATAGTTTAAAATCATTTTTAAAGTGGAATATGGTACTGGCAGGGGTTGTTGTAGTCAAAAAAGAATAATAAATCTAAGTTACGGTATCTATTATTTATTGTGAGAAGACAGTAGCCCGTTTCAATTAATTTAAAAGCAGTGGGTTTTTTAAGTGCGAGATGTTACGCAAGACGTTGAATGAAAACTAGTTCCTAGCCACTGTAGGCATAGTTCCAAAAGGAACAAAAAGGAACAAAATGAAAACCAGAATTGGTCGCTTCAACGTAACCTTTCACTTTCAGATTCAGACTACTGGGACTGGGAGGCCTTTACAACTCACTGGCTTCGGCCATCAGAACAGCCATATAAAAAGGATATAAAATTAGACATTTATAACTAGTCACTGACACATAATAAATTACAACATAACTCACAAAAATATTGATAATAACTATAAATATACTTCACACAACGAGTCAAACCAGTCTGTCATTTCTTTTCTGGTTTTCCCCAAAATGAATTAATTTTGTTTACACCGGAAGTACAGGACACCAGACGAAATATGATTTTTGTTAATAGAAGAGTTGTTTTTAGGCAAACTGATCAGCAGTAAAATAAAGACGGCTCTGGCTCTGTGAATCGGATAGCTTTATTGGGGCTGAGACGGCATATATATGTTTATAAATTTGCCCGCGTTAACAGAATATCTACTGTATTCAGTATTTAAAAGCTTAAAAATCAACAATATAGGCTAATATAATATTAATATCAACACGCATAACAATTTAGGCCTACCAATAACAACAAAAAAAAAAACAATTTGAATAGGCTAAATGATTCAAAATAAGGAGGGGAGTCTGGGGCACAAAATCATTATAAATTATAGGCCAAAAAACATAACTTATTTGTTTTAGACTATAATATGAGCACGAGCACGCGAAAAAGAATTATATAAGTGAAATGAATAAAATAATAGCCTTTTTCAAAAAAAAAGTCAAGGACATACTTTTCTGTTTTAAGATATCCTGGGGAAAAAAAACACTTTTTAATAGTCTTTTAGTTCGTGAAGAGTGAAATTTTTGATTAATGCATTTTGCAAATTACTGCATTAAGTTTCTAATAGAACTAGAATCACATAATTATGTCACATGTGTAGAATAAATTCATAAATAAGAGAGGCGGACCCAGGAATTTTTGCAGTGGGGGGGGGGGGCTGACTTGAGACAATGTATTTTTAGGAGGGAAGCCCCCCCCCCCTCACAACCTTGACAATTTTAGATTTTGAGAAAAACATGGTTTCTTAAAGAGAGATCCAACATCCGTTTGACATTGTGATTCAATTTCATTGATGCAAGCATTAATTGTAATATCAAATGCATTGCCTATATATACAGCATTTATCTCGCGCGCTTTGAATGCCCACCCGGCCCATCCTACCATCTGACGACCCTGGGGTTCTAAGAAGTTTAGGCCCTAATTGTGCTTTTATACCTTTGCCCACCTGTTGGAACACAACAAAATATGCAGTTAACTTACTATTGATTTGTTAACATATATATTAATTAAAGGGTCAATCCCGATATTATAATAGGCTATTTTTGAGAATAAAAGTTTTTAATTTTGTGTTAAAATCCATTAAGATCCCCTACCTTAGGGCCGAGCAACTAACTCAATATATGTGATACGTTTTCAATCAAATTAAACCCACACTCTTCATCTTGAAATGTAGTCCGGGGTCCCAAACTGTATTATGCGGTGATTTGATAAAACCAGACTTTTATTTTATAAAAATAATGTGTGTGTCGGTGAAATTTACCTTTTGTTATCAAGTACAGCACATGGGTCATTCACCGTGTAGACCTCTAAAGGAACAGGATCCGATTATCGGGTCACCCACCGAAAGAATTGACCCGAAATCTTAAAAGGGTTACGTGTCCGGATAAGCTGTTTTAACGCACACGTCCAAACGACTCAATATTTCGAGCTGAAATTTTGAGTCAGGGTATTTTCACCATTCTTCTATATTTTGGCGTTTAAATTTCATACAGACTCGGACTTTTATTTTTGAGGCTCTGTTCTATTCGGGAGAGTCCCTTTCACTGTTATAAAATATCAAAAGGAACAATCGACGCATTCTTTATTACATATAAGACCTATAAAACGTAAAATATATTTGTAATATATCAAACTTAATAAAAAAACTGGTTGTACTTTTATGTAGTCTGTAGTTTGAGATTTAAGTCAAGAATTTTATAGATTTTTTATTTATCTTTACTTTGGGACAACAAAAAAAAGTTGGCCCATGATTTCTTCTAAATTGATAAGCTGCTGGGTTTTTTTTTTCTTCCTTAGGCGTAAAGATTAATTATAAATCTGTTGTTGGGCAACCAGTCGGGGCCATTATAGAGAAAGTAATAAAATATACCCTCTTTTTGTTTCATGAACAGATTGTACAACATGCCACTTTCTTCACTTTCGTTGCTATACATATAAATACATGTACACTGAATTTTGGAATAAATCAAAGTAAATTGTTCGTTAATTATAATTTTTAGAGATACATTTATGCTTCAGGGCCGGTGGCAATTCTTGATTTGGGGGGGGGGGGGGCGAGGTTCCACGGGCCGCCTAGGGCCCGGTAGCTCTAGTGGTCAAGGTCGTCGGAGATGCTTTCTGAGCGATTCTGGCTAATAAAACTCGGGTTTGTTACTTTCTCACGAACACTCTAGGGGTCACAATTTTCCTCCTTTCCATATTCGCGCATATGGGATTGTAACTTTCTGGATTATAGCCCCTGCATGGTTGTACGAAAAATCGCGTTCAGTTTACGTTTCCTGAAAATCGGTCCGAGCTGCAAGATAAAATGGTCGGCCCACTAAACGCATGTAATACCCATGTTATAGATCTAAATATCAAGACCACCTACGTATTTCGCAAAGGGTCACGAGATGTAAACGGGGATAGCGTCAATCCTAGCCCTTACTTAACCCTCGGCAACAATCACATGCCCTAGCCCTGATTACAGCTCGTAACCTGCTGGTGGCTTTAATATTTAAATCTGACTATACCCAGGTTGTAGACCATCCAGCGGTTCGAATTTTGTATCCAATTTTGATGAAACTTAAAATATGTATATCTGGGTTCCTTTCGATATTTGCGCGTATTGGATCGTATAGCGTTCTAAATTATGCCCCCCTGATTGTACGAATTATCACGTCTATAGCCTATGGGCCGTCTAGAGGTTACAATTGGTATCTTATTTTCAAAAATGTTCAAATCACCATTACATTATTTCTTCAAAATCGGACCAAAACTTCCCCGTAAATAGCCCCCCCCCCCTTTACGAAAATAATACAACAAAATCATGTAATAGCCAGGTTGTGGATCATCTAGAGGTCACAATAAATATTATATGCGCTATTTAGATGGAACTTCAAACGAGTATCACCTTGGTTAGGTGAGTTCAATTATCGAGCGCACCTGTCCCTGCCTTTTACATGAATGAAGTTTATGAACTTTTCACGATTAAACTTAAACTGTGTGTTATAGATCAACAGTTATTGGATGAGTTCGAATTTGGTATCATCAGACCTTACATTCTAGACCAATTCTAGAGCTATAACCCAAGCTTTTCGAGCAAAATTTAAAATTAGTGCGGATTTTATAGGCCCTCAAAGGGTGGGATGGCGTGCTTCCATTGTTGCCCCATTCTGTTGAAACTTAATATCCATAAAGGTCCAATTTCTGAGTAAAAAAATGTTTTGGTTCTATTTCTTTTGTTTCTACTCAGACATTTATGTAATGTGTAGCAATATAGTCGTGGGGGCATTGTTTTTAAGGTTATAGACAATAAATGGGGGATAGGATAGCTTTATGGTTCACACATATACTAGTATTATATGTAGTGTGTACTGAGATCCACTTAGAGTAAATTGACATATTGATGTTTAAAAAAGAGTACAGAACTGATTCTATATGTAAACATAACTGGTTATATGGTCAACAACAGGTTAACAGATATTTCATGGCAATGATTGCTAGTAAATTTCCATTCTTCCATATAAGGGTGGGTTGTTGACGTAATGGGCTCAATTGACCAATCTCTATAATTATTAACATCATATCTGACCAATTAGATAATTTAATGATCAAATCCATCAGATACAAAATCATGCTTCTGGTGAGAATTCGCCAGACAACATTTGGTTTCAGAAGAAGAAAGATGTAAGAGACCCCGATTAGACTTCCAGACGGGTTCCATCTTACTAGCTAGCCGCTGGGCTAGCTAGGTTTGGGAAGAATTTAGCTAGAGTAACTGTAATTGTAATCTGTACTTTGCTTGTATGTATACCTATATATGCTACATAAAAGGTAAAAATGAACTCTTGCATTGTTATAACTGAGAAGACGAACGTCTTAAGGAACCAGTAAAAGTACACAACGTGAAAGATGAGCAAAGACGATCAAGGGCTGTTCTGATATGTGGCAAGGCGCCATATTGTTACAAATGTTTATAGTTGTTAAACAAAATCTGTATCCTAAATATGGTGGCAGTTAACCCGGATATTACAATGGATACAAAATTGTTAGTTGCTACAAGAACCTGTTGAGTAGGCTGCGCTGGTCCAAAAAGGGTTCGGCGATAATATACGAAAGTGTCAGAAAGGCATATCCCCCAACGCACCTGACCAATCCACGCCAATATTAAATCTTATGTCACGTGAAAGATTAAGCTGAAATGCAGGAAAGCAAAATACTAAACTGTTTATGTAATAGCCCCTTTCAAGATAAGATCATTACAGCATTCTACTTTGCACCATGCAGTTTCTCTTGATACTGACGGCTGTGGTTGCCACCACTATCGCTTCTGGTATGTCCGATGTCTTTATACTTTATACTATATTTCTTTTCTTTAAAAATGGTTAACTGCCTATCTGCTAACGGCTAACGCAAATTTTAGATGTTAAGACTAAGATCATTCGGGGGTTTCGTGGTTTTCTTGCCAAGAATTTTTGGTGTCTAAAGACAACCCCTTTTTTTTTATTAATTTTCAGATACATTTTACGATAGATACACTAAATTTTTCAAGAAAACACTGCCAAACAGCCCTTATTTGTTAAATCTATGGGACGAGCATCTGAAGAACTACACGGAACTTATAGAAACAGACAGCAAACCTCAGCAGGTTAGATATTCGGACTTAAGGTGCATTACTCATTGCGACCCCTACAATTTCTCTATCTGTTAATGACTGTTGTAGACGGCATATGCATACATAGCCCCGGATCCATAACGTTTAGAAGCAAAACCCCTCCGGTTTAAAAATGTCGTCTTTTTAATTATTGATTTAAAAGAAATGCCCCAATAACCAATCGCTGTTTTTAAGGGGGAAAAAAATGACGATTTGGCTTATGGAATTCCGATGTGATTCATATCGACTTTATCGTTCTACTATTCTGTTCCGAAATGGGCTAATGAAGACGGGCGCGACAATGTATACACGGGACCTCGGTTTTTCGCCAACGGGGAACGACGCCGGTAAATCTGGATGAACTTTCTGGGCCAATGCAGGGATTGAACACCCGACCTCCAGGCTAACAAGCCAGCGTCTTACCCACTTAGCCACTTAGAAAGAATCACATAGTGCCACTGTGCCATCGAGACCCTCTGGGTTGAGAGATGAGGTTTCTTATCTAGCAGTTTATATAATTGCATTCTGTATAGGTCCATTGTAACTTGATAATATTGTGATACATTATTGGCTCTATAAATAAGGCCAAGTCTTCATTTTCGCACGGGATCCAGAAACTAGTCCAAGAGAGAGAGATAAGGAGAGAGAGAGAGAGAGAGAGAGAGAGAGAGAGAGAGATGGTTATGGTTTAACGTCCACTCGTCACAAACTAGGTCATTTCGGGACTAACATGAATTAATTTTATTTCAATAATTAGCTTGCGCGTAGGGGTCTTTAGCAGTGGTGGGGGGACCGGAGGAGAAAACCCAAGAGGTTGGACAGGCGACCCTACTTCTCTCCACGTACAACCAGGAATACGAAACCACGCCAGTTGACTCATAAATACAAATAAATATACGTTTCAGGTTTTTAATTTTTTAATATTTTTTGAATAGATATGCTGATTGTATCTTGAGTGTTTTCATGTGGCTGTATCATGCTTGCGACCCTGTCCGTCCGTCCACAATTGTTTGTGGATTCTCTACAGAATACAATTCTTACCCGATTATGACGAAACTTGAAATATAGGTTTATCCCGAAAAGATCTCGGCTGCTTTGGATATTGGCATGTATCGGATCGAAACTTCATGGATTACGGCCCCCTGCCAAAGTCATCTCGAAACACAGAGGGTTGAGAGATGACGTGTTGTCTAGACCCTGTAGAGGTCACAATTTTAATTCAATTTTGATGAAATTTAAAATACATGTTCATAACCTAAAGATCTTGGTTCCTTTCATTATTTGCGCATATCGCATCGTAACTTCTTAAATTATGGCCCCTGATTGTCCGATAACTTGCCTGTAATGCCTCCGGAGGTCACAATTATTATCCAATCTTAAAAAAGCGTTTGGTTATATTACCATTACACTGTAATGAAGGTTGAGTTCAAATTTCGTGAAAATCTGACCAATTGTCAGACAAAATGGCACCCCTGTCCGTCCACAATTGTTTATGGACACTCTACAGGTCACAATTCTTATCCGATTTTGGCGAAATTTGAAATATAGGTTTATCCCCAAAAGATCTCGACTGCTTTCAATATTGGCATGTATCGGATAGAAACTTCATGCATACGAAAAATTACGTTTTTAGCTTGTGGTCCCTATAGAGGTCACAATTTTGAACCGATTTTGATGAAACTTGAATGCATGATTATAACCCAAAGATCTTGATTCCTTTCCATATTTGCGCATATCAAATTATATCTTAATGAATTATGGCCTTTGATTGTAGGAAAAATCACTTTCTGTTTTGCTTGTTCTCTATCCATCTCTAGAAAATTTGTATAATATACTGGCAATGAAATCTATACAGTATATGCCTTGAGTCCTGTAGTACTAACAAAGCTAGTACGAATTGAAATGAGGGACTAAAAGGGACCACCCCCCACCACCCTCCGTCCCGAATAAAATTTAATAAATAAAATGCCAGTACGCATGCGACACCAGCACATCCATGTTGATTTCCAAATGACTTTCTTGGTGAGAAAATACAGTACCGGTACTCGACCATGACCGATTTAGTCTTATCTAGATTATCACTAAACGTAATAAATATATCAGTGTCCTTCAGAATTCGTGTACAAGTAAACAAAAAGGTTATCTGATGTACTATCCTTAAAAAATAAAACGATTTATAATTTACCAAAAAATGTAGGTCAACAGACAACAGATGAAGAGTAATCACTGTCCTTGAGGGGGGGGGGGCGAAAAAAGAAAATGGCGTTTAACGTGCTACCTTTTTCTGACGACTAGGCTAATGGAGATGGGCATACGCCACGGAGGGTGTCACTTTTGCCATTTGCGTATACAAATGTGATACAAATTGAATTGCAACCTCGTCTCAAACCGAATAGGCTAACGGTACTACAGCCATTGAAAACGTTACTTGATAATCGAGATTATGTAGGTGGAGTTAAAGCCTTTCAGTCAAACGATCGCTCATTCTCGGAGAAGATGAAGAGAGAAATGACTCCTATTTCTAGTCAAAAATTCCAATGGCGATAACTTTGTTCAGATTAAAATAATTTGACTGAAATTTAAAATATATTCTTATTTCTTCATCTGTTTTGGAACTGTTATAGCAAGAATGAACAACTCTCTATTAAGTCTAGCCTTACCATCGAGGGCTAATATGGTCTTAATATGTTAGTTAATGTCTAATTTATAATTTCTATAACATCTGAAGCCTAAACATCTGAAGACTTGTAGTATTCAGATTCTCTTGAATAATTTAGTATTAAAAAAAATTATATATAAAGCAATGTAGGCTTATGGCTGGACAGATATGTGTTGTTTTTTTCTTGAATACTTTCGAGTTTGATATTAGAGGAAATCGATCAACATGCATTCATCTTATAGTGTCGATTTATAATAGAAATAATGAGCTTTATTGTTATTTTGAATTATAAACGCTACTTTATTTTATTTTTAAAAAAGTCGCCACACCGTTATGACATAATTAATATGTTTAAAATATTGTTTGTTAATTTGTAGACACGAGCTGTTCATCGTTACCCTATTCCACCTTTTGACTGTCATACCGATACACCATGGGGTGGACGAGAAGCCACCAACGGTAGGTATACATATTTAGCTTATCAATATGACACATGATTAACTTTCATGTCAACAGGGGGTTTAATATATAATAACTGTACCTCCAACACACACATTAAATAAAGATGACTTGTTTCGGAGTTGTCCGCCTTTTCAGGAAACCTTGTGCACAGCGGCTACAGTTCGAATGAATTTGTTTTCAAATTTAGATTGGAACCATGGGAGGATGAATGCTATCGGGTTTCAGTGTTCCGTCACTTTCTGTTCCAGACCTAACACCCACTTTTCCGGATGCCTCGTGAAATCGATAGAGGCTATAGTATTTTATAGATTTGTTTAAAGCATTGGGTTTACGAGAGGACGAACCCTATCGATATTAAACTTCCCATGACCTTTCATTCATAAGTTTTAGAGCGAAATTAAAAGATATATGTATATATTATTAGAATAGAAGAAATTATAAGTTATAACATCAATTTTTAAAAAAAGTAATATATGTATGTAATTATTTTGTTAGTACACGAAGTTCACCCTGGTGATGTAACAGTTGTAGCAGCTCTTGGAGATTCTCTAACAGTATGTTCATCATTTTATCTCTACTCATATAAACTAAATTACCACACTGTATTTCCTTGCAGAGATTAAATCACAGAATTTATTATTTTCTTCCAAGATAATTTACTTTCAGTTCTCACCAAATACGGAACAACTGACAACACTGAATTCATTTGACATTCCAGAAACCCAAACCACACTACTCTCCTCATATTCGAGAATATATAGAATTGTAAACTTGCATAACCGAAAATCCAGTTCAGCCCAAGGGCCCTATATGACTCCTCATATTTTGCGAACAACGAACAATGATTTGGCTTGCTTCATATAATAGTTAGTGCACGTGCATCTTCACAGTTTGTGAATATATTCATGTCTGATGCCTCCCCCCCCCCCTCACACACACACACACACACACACACACACTCCCTTGAGTCCAATATAACGGTTCACAAGCACCCAATATACGAGGTCACAAAAGTTACTTGCTCTTTTAATCAGATATTAAAGATGCATTATGTAAGAGCTAAATCTGTCTTTTCTGGTCTTTATATTATTCCGGTGTGGTTTCTACTTGTCAGTTATGCAGGACGGGAGGCCTGACAAGAACAGCACGTAAAAGATTCTTTGGCAGTTGGAATTCGATATAAGAATAGGCCGTAGTGCCGCTGCCCGGAAAAATTTCCCTCGTAGCACAATGTATGGCGTATGCCCGTTTTCATTAGCTCAGGTTAGGAGCAGAACAGTAGGACATTAAACCCTATTTTATTTCATTTCGTCTTTATTTTAGCAAAAAATCTTAATAAACTATTGTTAACGCCTTTACTAACATGGCAAGACTATTATTAATAATCTAAACTATTGGATGGCCGAGATTTAAATGGATGGAAATACGATCGATCACCATTTAACCATTTTGTATCCAGGGGGGGGGGGGGGGGTGCGGCCTCTATCGTATTTGTATGATAAAATAAAAACCAAATACGAACAATCCAAACCATAAGACAGAATTCGAAGTCCTAAAAACGTTATAGATTATATATGTTAATACAGGCTGGTAATGGTATAGATGCCTCTACTATTATTGGTGATCTGATCGAATATCGTGGTTTATCTTGGAGGTAATATATATTATTAACAGTTTATTCCTGTAGCTTTTTATACACTAACACTTTAATATCGCACATTTCCGTCACGCCAGTTTATCTGAAAGTAAGTCCGTCTGTCGGTCTGTATTTTATATTTTTTGTTGCCACATGTCACGCTCTTTGGAACACGATAACTTTATAAAATGTTTATAACCAGTTCGGTTGGTTGTTGATTGGCACACAATAATTTCGTGAGAGTGATGGATGTTGATATATACCTCTAGAGTTGTTATCCTTGGTTATTTCGTATTATCTTGTGAACGCTCCAATTATATTTGTCGATAATGATCAGAATTGCGGACGATTGAGTTGCTGTGGGATAAGGTCTGTCCATTTTACTGAGAATCTGAACATAAATGAAACTATTTTTCTTTACCTTGTTAGTGTCGGTGGAGATGGTTCACTTGCAAGCGGGGAGCTTACTTTACCTAGTAAGTATTTTCTTTTACCATTCCATCAGAAATCAGAAGAGTTTTAGACTTGTGCTCGATAGTGATGAAGAAGGAAACTGTTCACACAGTTAATATATTTACATACATATTACAATAGGCCTACTGCTGCTTTAAAATATTACACATTCCCGTATTTAGATATATTAAAGAAGTTTGGAAGAAATCTGTATGGTTATTCTACTGGAACGGGGTCAAGATCTGGTTCTAATTCTAAGTTTAATGTGGCTGATCCGGGCGATGTTGCACTGTAAGTTTATATATTTATAACCACATTTTTCATAATATTTACGTTTTTCGGTAATTTTTGAAAATGTGGAACTGGGTGTGCGTGTAGCATGAAGTTAATCTGTTTGTATAAGGCCTGCTGTTTACCATCTTCAATAGAAGGCTTGATCTCGCTTTAACTACGTACATCTTATCTAGCCCTTCGCGAAACAATCTGCGTATTTAGGCACTAAGTTTGATTTGGTATAAGTCCAGCTTATGACCCAATCAGATTCCTTGGTCGTCGCGAATACCAAGTCTCGCACTTTATATACCTTAGATAATCGAGTTCCAAAGTTCAAAGTTCCCCCAATGTCAAAGTTTCCGTGGAGGTAGCGATGTCACAACCTCTGATTGGATGCTACTGCTGACGTGTCGCAGTCGTTGCTTCAGGAACATGGCTGTTCATGACAACGGGGGATCAATACATATCTTGAGAAAGGGTATTTCCATGACATTAATAATCCGTTCGTTTCACGTTTCATATATAATGTATATGCAATGTATATTGCACGGTTTTTATTTCAGTGATATGCCAGAACAAGCTATCATGTTGGTTAATAGAATGCGAGCAGATAGAAACATTAATTTCTTGAAGGATTGGAAGATCATTACCTTATTCGTTGGTGGCAACGATTTGTGTGATTATTGTCATGATAAGGTATGTACGGACATCAAGCTAAGGGAGTATAATTTTGGTCAAATCGATTCTTAAAGTTAAATGGATCGTCCTCGAATTTAACGGACGCAGTAAATAATGATATCCACACACAGCGTGGAAATACGCCCACACGACGGCTATAATGTCTTGGGGGGAAAAAACGATAGCCCCAACGTATCTGAATTTGTTAAGGATACTTTAGGCCTTGAAGACATTTGGAATAAGGGCCATACAAATGGGTCCTAATCTCATACACAAGGTATAACCCTGGAACGAAATGACATAGAACGGTGAAACCGAAAGGGTTTTCCCTCTCGTGGCACAAATGCTACTCATCAATGTGCTAAACTAAAATCTGTCTGCAAGGGTTTCAACAATGAATGGAAGGGGGGTAAATTAGATCGCGAAAAGGTGAATATCGATATGGTTCATCCTCTCATTTATTTGCTTCGAACCATTAATCCAAAATATTAGCCTCTATCGCGTTTCCTGAGTTTTCAGCCAATGGACAGAAGGTTGCAAAACACTAGATATCGATAGTGTTCGCCCTTTCATGACCCGAATGAAAAAAACAAAAACCGCCAGCCTGCATCACGTTCACAAGATATTCGGCAAGGGTGGGGGACTTCGAAAGATCACAGAACGCTTAATATAGCTTCCATTGCTTTCACATTGGGCGTACTTGATTGAACGTTCGGAAACTGCATTCTTTCAATCCCAAAAAAGTGACAATGCGTCAACTGAATAATAAATATCTAAACCAATTATGCATCCGAAACCAGTTCGCTGTGTTTAGTTACGTCGTCACAATTCTACTCACACCACCTCCGTCGTTTCTGTTTCTTCGGAAAAGTATCACTGGAGCTTAATTATTTGGATAAGTTTATATTTTAAGATTATTTTGAATAGAACAAACATACCTTATCTGAGATCGCTTCTGTATATAGGCCTAAAGATGTCAGGCAGAAGACTAAGATATTGATTTTTGATGTAGAGGTGTCGATACTCACTTTTCAGAATAAATATAGCCCTCAAGCCTACACTGCTAACATTCAACAAGCACTGGATACTCTTCACAGTCAAGTACCAAGAGCCTTAGTTAACCTGGTTCCTGTTTTTGACATCGCCCCTGTTGCAGCTCTTAGTACTGGTTTCTGGTGTACTCTTGTCCATGCGTAAGTTATCTTTCTCTGGATCCTGATCGACACCAATCTTTCTGAGTGTTCCGCTTGATTAGAGCTAATCCCACTTCTCAATACTGGAAAGATGCAAATTCTTGTTCTAAAGTATGATTGGTTCATAGTCCCATTAACAACGATTCGCTTACTGCGTTACAAAGGTATTGACATTACGCTTAAAACAGGTCGTCAAATTGGACCAAACATGTTTACGTCATGGCTCTCGATTTTATTATGCCCAATTAACCAGCGCATAGCAGAATATTGCAGTAAAACTAATTGCGTGACAAACGAGGCTATCAACATTGACATAAAGTAAACACTACTGTATGGAGACGAACAGACTTTCACCACTTTTAATACCTTAAATCACTATCCAAAGTTTTAGGGAAGACCCTAGACTGTCATGTTGCTATACTCATGGGATAGATTTGATTGAACGAGAAGAATGGACACACTCCCTCAAAAGTTCAATTATTAGAAGCCAATCCAGCAATGGCCAGAGAGGGATTTCTCGGGTCATTGGTATATTCTGTAACTAGCTTGGTCGTGGGTTATTTTATACTTAACTCATCATAGATTGTCTTACTTTAAAGGAGCTAATTCGTTAATATTTGGGACCTAGATGTTGAAATAAATGGGTCAAAACGCATATAATAATGTAATATGAATATTTATGAACTGATTTAAATTCAATCATTTCTATCTTTACTCTCAATTCAAATCAGTTATGTTCGGCAAAATACGCCCGATGTCTCAATCGAAAGTAAATCTCCAGCGTCTGGTTATCCAAGTCTACATAGTATTTATTGCGCATTCTAGCCTTGCTCTTAAGAAGCCCATCTTTCCCCGGTAAGAAGATCACAACATCTATTTTGAGTTAAATTGACAAATAATTCGCGTTTTCATTGTCGAAGAGTAAGAGACTTAGCTACTTGAAAATTAACTCATCACAATTTATCTAGACAATTAAAGGAAACAAGTCGCTAATTTAGTTTCATCTACTTCTCTTCGACACTGCAAAAACGGCTGAATGCAAATAAGTTTATATACTAGTACATCCACACACATTATATTAATTATTATGCGCGTTGCGACGGATTCAGGTCCATTTCTAGGTGCCAAATAATACTATTTCCATTTATTTCCTTTTCCCTGTGCAGCATCAGTTATTTTGTTTTGAAATTTTGAATAAACGATAACCTTTCTCGAAACGAAACCTATATTACTTAATATTTGGATTTTGTTTGTTGAATCAGTATGATATGTGATTGTGGTCATGATAAGAGTAATGCCGCCATGTTGAAACAGGTATCTATAGAATATCAACAAGGTTTAGAACAGTTGGTTGGTACTGGTAGATACGACACTAGAGACGATTTTACTGTTGTTCTTCAACCTTTCTTTAAAAATACAGAACCACCCATGGACGTAAGTATCTAGATGAAAATGTAAACAATTTCCATGACTATATCCATATCAGCTTATGCTTATTTGTAATAATTATCTGAATGCACACCTATGCCCCAGAGGTCTTAGGAATATTGAAGCAACCTATTTTACTTTTCTTAGGGAAATAAAGGAAACATCGACATGACGTATTTTTCTGCTGATTGTTTTCACTTTAGTGGTAAAGGTCACGGAGCTGCTGCTCTTTCACTGTGGAATAATATGGTAAGTTATAACATTAATCTTACAACACCTTATCAGCATCTACATGCAAAACAACTGAATGCGCTCAAATTATTATAACCAATCTGAACAAAAATGTATGACCGGTTTCTAAGAGTCAGTCAACATATACAGAGTTTAGAAAAAGGCTTTCGCAATACCTCTGTGAACTAGATTGATGCTGAGCAATATTCACATTAATACCCTCATTAAGGTGGGGATGAGTAATTCACATATTAGTCTTAAATTGGGCGACACGCACATTAAGCTGGGTCAAGGCAGTGTCCACATTAAGTTAGGGCGAAGTAATACCCATATTAAGCTTAGACTGACTGGGCTTGAACTGGGTAATGTCCACATTAAGCTGGGACTGAGTAATGTCCACATCAAACTGGGACTGGGTAATGTCCACATTAAACTGAGACTGAGTAATGTCCACATCAAGCTGGGACTGAGTAATGTCCACATCAAGCTGGGACTGGGTAATGTCCACATTAAGCTGGGACTGGGTAATGTCCACATCAAGCTGGGACTGGGTAATGTCCACATCAAGCTGGGACTGAATAATGTCCACATTAAGCTGGGACTGGGTTATGTCCACATTAAGCTGGGACTGAGTAATGTCCACATCAAGCTGGAACTGGGTAATGTCCACATCAAGCTGGGACTGGGTAATGTCCACATCAAGCTGGGACTGGGTAATGTCCACATTAAGCTGGGACTGAGTAATGACCACATTAACCTGGGACTGGGTAATGACCACATTAACCTGGGACTGGGTAATGTCCATATTAAGCTGGGACTGAGTAATGTCCACATCAAGCTGGGACTGAGTAATGTCCACATCAAGCTGGGACTGAGTAATGTCCACATCAAGCTGGAACTGGGCAATATCCACATTAAGCTGGGGCTGGGCAAAGTCCACATTAAGCTGGGACTGGGTAATGTCCACATTAAGTCGGGACTGTCAGTGTCCACATTAAGCTCGGACTGGGTAATGCAGGGTAATGCCCATATTAAACCAGGTCTAGGCATTACCTACATTATACCTTGGCTATTCGTGTTATAATTCATTTACGGTTTTATCTTTTAATTAATGCAAGTCGATTCACCATTAATTGTTTTATTATGTGATTTGTTTATAGTTGGAATCTAATGGACACAAACAAGAAGAATGGCATCTAGATCAACCATTCCACTGTCCGGGTTCTTTTGTAAGTTTCATCTGATCTTATATTCTGAAATGTGTTTCGAGAAATAAACACAGTAGTCAATATTATATAAAAATACTAGGAAACTCCGTCTTGTTGGCTGAAAGCTTCCTCAAACTTCTATTACGGTACAACTGCTGGCCATAACTAATGGTGCTAAAACGAAACTGGTGTCTGAGATTTAATTTGTTTGCGGAAAGGTCAATAACTGAAACAGACTGAAACAATAATCACTCCCACATACCACAAAACCCAATTTGCTTTGCGAAATATATAAAACTATGATGCATTGTAGTGTTTCTCTTGTTCGCATGTGTACCAAAAACTGATAATTGTTAGTAAACCATGGAATAATAAAGAAAGTATAAGTACATCATGATTTAACATCTGAATATAGAAGCATGGAACTAGGTCGGTTGTTCAAAATTCATTTACTCATAACAACTCACTATATTGCCTTTGATCTGGTTGTCATACATGGTTTCAGATTTGCTATTACTGCTTGTCTATACAAAATTGCCCTGCACATTTGTTACTGTACTTGTACTTGCTTGGTAACGTTGAGGGACAACTCTTCGAAACGTCGCCTAAATAAACCAATAAACCGTCTTCCAGAATTGACAGAATTGCACTCGAGTGACGCGGAATGCAGTCCTGTCATAGTTCTGCCAGTCCCGACAGCTGAGGTGGTGTGAGTAGAATTGTGACGTATTTTAAGTAACAAATATTTTGTTTCAGCTGTCATGATTGGTCGAGATATTTTTTATGCAGTCGGCACATGCGCTGTACTCCGAAATTCCCCTTTAAGTCGATTGACACTATTTTCGGAATTGAGGAGTCAATTCCGGAATGTTCAATCGAGTACACCCTTAGAGTTTACCCAGTTAATGATCCCAAAAGACTATTTCTATGAAGTTGTTATATGATGTACATTGTATTTAAAATTTAGCCTTTGACCAAACAGTCTTTTCTTGGATTAACTTTCATCAGTCCGTTAGCGAACTGATAATGAAATAATCTTTAGGCCTACATATAATTTTGTTTGTTTCAGAATGGTCATGATCATTGGTATTTCACCACCAACAAAAACTAACATGTCATCAAGCAATTTAAATTATTCTTGAAATAAAGAAAAATGAAAGCTCTATCTTCATCTTTATGGCTATTTGTCAGATATTGGTAGTGAGTGGAATATCGATTTAAAATGTTTATTGATAATCTTAATGTTGTAGGACAGTATTTAGTAATTAAACCATTTTTGAATTTTTTGAAACGTTATTATTAATTATCACATGGTATTTTGAAATTAAAGGGTATTCAACGTTTTGAAAGTCCAAAACGACCAAGCTAAAGGATACCGGAATCCTAGTGATACAGTTAGTAATTCTTTAAGTATTTAGTAATTAAACCATTTCTGAATTTTTTGAAACGTTATTATCAATTATCACATGTTATTTTGAAATTAAAGGGTATTCATCGTTTTGAAAGTCCTAAACGACCAAGTTAAAGGATACCAGAATCCTAGTGATACAGTTAGTAATTCTTTAAGATATTCTGACGCCAGATTGTTTAAACATTTGTGAGTTATCATTAGCGAGAGGGGGAGAAATGAGGTTTAACGTCTATTCGACACAAACAAGGTCATTTTGGGACTAGTTATTATAAGCACTTTGTATTGGATTGATACACACCTGGAAGCCAATGTTATATCGAATGTTCGCACGTGATATAAGCCTAGAAGGTTTATGGACGAGCCGGTTCGGAGGTCCGATTAGTAAACGGTTACATGAGTATATCCTGGATGACCTGGCGCCTGGTACGTTTAGGCATTTTTATGCACGAACTCTTAGTTTTCTTTTACTTGCGCGCGCACAGGTACTATTTCTTTTTCTTTTATAAGTCCCGAAATCTGGGATTTCGTGCGGAGGTAGTTCGGAGCTAACAGTCTGTGAAGTAGAACATTTGCCACTGTACCTGTGTATATCGCTAATTTTAAACCGAATGTGTGAAGAAAGTTGATACATATCAGTCAAAAATTGTTCGGTACAAACTGTGTTGATTCACGCTCAATTTGCTAATAAACAAACCATGGGTTTATTTTCTCATCAGTGTCACCGCGGATTTATTGACATTGTTTGAACTTACGCATAGCTATATTATCCATACACCGAGAGAAATTATCTAGTCTCGGTGAAAAGAACCATGGTCATCTGGTAGAAAATTACTTTTGTATTTTTTGGAACGAAAAACAGTGTTTTTAGAAGCAAACTAACCTGCCGCACATGAGGAAGTCATTATACTAATAATAAAAGGCAATACCTCTTTTTGAGGCGCAGGCTTACACTGAGAAATAGGTAAGGGTCAAAACGTACGTTTGCCTTTTAAAAAACAAGCAAAGGGATAAATACCTACGTATCTCGGTGAAAAACTCTGGGACGGTAGTTTTCTGTACCGGGTATGTTAATTAACCGACGGGTTAAAAACGAATGACCCACTGTGTATTGTTTAATTAGTGTGTTTTCTCGATAGTTGTTATATCTGAACCAAACGGGCATAATCAAGGACCGACAGGCAAGGACCGACAGGCTTTATCTTACGCGTGAGTGTTAAATGGACTTTGGGATCACGGTGGCTAAGTGGATAAGGCGCTGGTTCGCTAGCCAGGAGGTTGAGTGTTCGATCCCTGCATTGGCCGAGAAAGTTCATCTCGATTTTCCGGCGTGATTTCCCCTTGTCAGTGATGCAGAAGGAGGGCCTGACAAGGACAGCTGCCTAGTCGTTCGGATGGGACGAAAAACCGAGGTCCCGTGTACAAATTGGAGTGCACGTAAAAGATCCCTTGACAGTTGGAATTCGATATAAGAGTAGGCCGTAGCGCCGCTGCCCGGGCAAAATTTCCCTCATTGCACACTGTGGCGTATGCCCGTCTTCAATTAGCCCAGGTACGGTGCTTAAGTGTAGGACGTTAAACCCCATTTCATTCATTCATTCATTAAATGGACTTTGTATAAGGGCATGTCTTTATATATGCGGAAGTTGTACGGGCCGTTTCTTCTATGCGTCTTTTGTATTTGTTGATGAACATAAGACACCGTAAAATATAAATATGGACCGTAATCTGTCGTAAAAAAAGGAGAAAACAATGTCGTCATTTATAATTATATGCAGCAGTCAGACCCCAATTTGAATATACCCGGGTATATAGCGAAAAGCTAAATTTACCGTAATTTATTGTTTTGCGTGTTGAAATGAGTACCACGTAAGCGGTAAATCATTGCCAGTTTATTGTTTTGCGAGTTGAAATGAGTACTGCGCAACCCGTAACTCATAGCCATTTTATCGTTTTGCATTTGTAATGTTATGGTCGGTCAAAATTAATGTCTCACTTAGCAGTGTTACATTCTGCTAAATATGAAAAAACGCTTTAAGATTCTGTTTTAGTTACAACTATATTTATGGAGGATCCTACCTTTATTGTAATAAAATCCATAAAATTATAAATTTCCATGTGCATGAAGATCGCAACACACAAAACCATAAGACGAAGATCACAGGAAATTTAATAATCATAAATAAATTTTCAATAACGTTCAACGGTTTCGTTTATCACCTCACAAAATTTACAATAATGCTAAGAGTTCTTAATGCGGAACGATTTGTATGTGACTGGCTCCAAAAGAACGTAAGTTGTCAAATCATCGTTTGAACTCTTGGCATTCCGTGATCGAAAGGAATACAAATCTAAAAATAGCCAACTGCACGTTTCTTTCAAGACCATGTGCTTTGGGGCGTAGACATGCCGTCTACTGTACATAACTTATTTATATTTGTACATATAGCCTAATCAACAACTAAAAACAACTAAAAAAAGTGGTTTTAATATTGTAAAATATTTTTAGCCTTGATATTTCTGTCTTAGACAATACCACTATATATTAATATGTAATGTATATTCCTATTATGCTATGAATAAACATTTTACAAGATAAAGAAACCACAAAAAAACCCAGTGGATATCACTCCTGTCTAACAAATCATAAAGCTGTGGTGTTACGGTGGCGGCATAGTATTTCACCATAACACCACAGCCAATCTAACCACTCTGTCCCTTTACAGCACTACAAATTTCCCCTCGTCCTACTTTCCAAAACGTCAACAACACATCTCATACATCCAGTTCGCTGATTAACCCTTGTACCACGTCTACTGGATGTGACTAAAGTCATCTGAAATATTTTTAGGAATTAGTCCAATGTATGTTATTGATGTGTAGTTTAAGAGACAGTTGTCAACCCATCAATGTTACGAGCTGAAGGTGTAGGTAGAACTTTACAACTCTCTCATAAAAAAGTTTTGTTACTTGAAGGTAGGGTTGTAAAACAAGAGGAAAGTAAGTTGCAGTAAAGGTCACAACTATCCAAATAAAGTTTTGTTATTTGTATTAAGGGTTGCAAGATTTACTTTTGGTGACCGATAGTACATACTCTGTTTTGTCGGCATTTAATTTTCGAAATTATTGGAAATCGTTGAAAAGTAACACACTTCTCCATCCCCTGAACATGAATATATATAAAACGTCAACATCTTTACATAGATGCTATCCATAAGCATGCTCTGAGTGGATTGAATTTGAAAAAAAACCTATAATTTTCTTCCATAATGGCCTGTTACTCCACAAATCATCTGACGGAGGGCTTATTGCTGTTTAAAGTAGCTAAGTCTCTAACTCAATATCATCCAGAATCTTCGAATTATTTGTCAATTTAAATCAACATTGATTTTGTGATCTTACCAGGAAAAGATATCCAATATTTAAGACAAAATAATTAATAAGAAAAATATGGGTACACGAATAGTGTGCCATAATGCGTTTAAGGCCCATTTTTAACATGTAAACTGGATGACCAGACGCTGGAGATTACTTTCGATTGAGACACCAGGCGTATTTCGCCGAACATAACTGATTTGATATGAGAGTAGAGACGGAAATGATTGAATGTAAATCAATTTATATATATTCATATTACATTATTATATGCGTTGTGGTCCATTTGTGTCAATTTCTAGGTCCCCAATTTTTTTTTTATCGATTTATCTCTTTAAAATGATCAGCCAATACAGTGACATAAACTAAATACTAAAAAAGGACTAATCGGGTTTTGTTAAATCCGGCCCATACCGCTACGGCTACACAACCCGACAGTTGTAAAAATAATCGGGTCGCGGCTTTACTTCATTTGCCTATGACGGTACCAGTCTACGAAGGCCCGTCTATCACAGATTATGCGTTGTGAGTCACGCCACTTCCCTCTAGCGAGTGATTCCAAAAGTAAACCGAAAGCAAAAAAGTGACATTATATTTTGCCAAGCTGCCGCTGAAGTTGACTACTCGAAAAAAGAAATGTGCTGCAGTATCAGTGGTTTTGAAGAAAGCACATGACCTGCACCACAGCTACATGACTAAGAAATGCTACTCTCTGGTTGGTTATTCAACAGTAAGACAATAGCTTACATCCAACCTGATCAAACTGAACATGCTAAGAATAATTTTAAAAATACTAAAACAGTGATATTAATTATTCAAGATGCATTTCTAAGAAAGTATGTCAAAAATTCAAAATCCAAAATCTGAAAATCAAAATCCTTAAATTGAAAGTAAAGACCAAATTTAAATTTACAAAGTCTGAAAACAAAAATTACCAATTCTAAAAAAACAAATATAAGTACAATATAAATCCATGTAGTATGTACTATTGTCTATTTCCTAATGTAACTGTAAACAAAATGAAGTGAATGCAAAGGGCAACAGGAAGTTGCTAAACGTAGGTGGACCGGAAGTTGCTAATGTAGGTTTATGGTACAATCCCGATAAGAACAGGGTCTCAAAAATTAAAGTCTGAGTATTTGTGAAATTTATGGACCAAAATATAAAAGCATGTAAATATTGAGTCGTTTGGACGTGAACTGCTTATCCGGACACGTAACCCTTTTAAGATTTCGGGTCATTTTTTCATTGGGTGACCTTATAATCGATTTACGTTTCTTGAGAGGTCTATACAGTGAATGACCCATGTACTGTACTTTATAACAAAAGGTAAATTTCACCTACATATTATTTTTATAGAGAAAAGTCTGGTTTATTCAGATACTGTATAATACAACGGTCTCCATTTCCAGATGCAGACTGTCAGGTTTAAGTTATATACCAACGTTTCACAAATATCGGGTTAGTTGATCGACCTTAGATAATGTGTTTTAAATGATTTTAACACAAAATTAGGCAGTTTTATTCCCCAAGAAGTTATCGGGGTTGGCCCTTTAACAGGAAGTAACTATAAATAAATATATGTAAACAGGAAGTTGAAAATGTAAACAAAATAGTTACAGTTTTATGGACACAAAATTTAAATTGCTCTAATTTTCACTAAATGGCACTTAAATGCAAATACTTAGGGATACTGAATATCTAGCAGAATTTTTTTTTAACCTTATTTTAACTACAAGATGTTTAAGTGTCCTACCTGTTATGTAAATTATCCATTACAACCTATCTTACTTGTCCCGAGGGTTCGAAAATATGTTTAAATCCAAATTGCATTTGAAAGTGCTTACGTTAGGCTTTTCAAACCATGTTATGGCATGTGGTTGAATTTTTCCAATTTTTTAAGTTAGGTGTGTTAAGATGAAATTTGTATCATTTTTTAATTGAAATATTGTAAAATAGTACAAATTGTTGACGAATAAAGATTGGAACATATTATTCAGTTACAACAAGAGTGGTATTGGGGCTTTAAGTAAATAAATATATAATAAAGCCTACTGTAAAGGGAGCTAATTCACATATCAGTACATATATCATGAAAATTAAATAGATTTTTACGAACCTTGATCCAAATATAAAACATAACACGGAAATGAATACACAAAAAAAGCCAATGTCACTGCACTGCCACTATCTGTTAAAATAAAAGATATCGCACACGCGCACGCGTGTGAGCTCACTGTTTTGTCGAGATGATTGGTTAATTCACACCAGTACTGAATGGTGATGAGGATCCTGTCCAAACCTTTAACATTTTCGGAATACAGGATACTCTAATTGTTGTAGACGTACATGACCCCAAACAACATCATAGAAGTCCTGTTAAACCCCCCTGTAAATGGCCAATTTCATTATATAATGGAATTGTCGTGGTCTTAAATCAAATTTTAATGAAGTTCAAATCGTAATTCAATTTAAACCCTCAACTGTTTGTTTACAAGAAACATTTTTAAAGGATTCAGATGTCTTATCACTCTGACTAACATCATTTTGCTACACCCTTTGCCATCAAAATAAATACAATAACGACGTGCCTTAAACGTGGGGTCGATGGCTCTCTTTATGTTGATGACTTTCAGATGTGCTACGGATCGACAAGTTTGCAGACAATCAAACGTTAGTTGCAGCTTTGCTTGAATTCTACTCAACTGACAATGGATGTCGATTTTCGAAATCAAAGACTGTCTGCATGCACTTTTGTCAAAGAAGAGGTTTACACCCTGATCCGGAACTTACACTGGATGGTTGTACCATTCCAGTTGTAGATGAAACGAAATTCTTGGGTTATCGTTTATGCCACATATCAAAAAATGTTTGAATGTTTCGAAACATTGCGAAGTTTTGAGATTTACGGGTAAAGAGTTCCATAGTTTTGGCACACTGTGGGAAAATCGTCGAAACCCAAATAATTTAAGTCTAAAACTTGGTACTGTTATCAAGGTGATCATTTTGTGACCTTGGGATGCGTTTGGGGTTATATTCAGATAACATTGAACTAAGATATTCTGGGGCTGCTCCATTTAAACATTTATAGCCATACACCAGGGGTTGAAATGGATTCTGTAGGTGATTGGTAGCCAGTGCAGTTCTTTTAAAATAGGTGTAACGTGACAGTTTCTGTCAGATCTGCAGACGACCCTGACTGCAGTGTTTGCACAATTTGAAGTTTGTTGATCAAGTTCTGATTTATACCATAGCGCAAACTGTTACAGTAGTCAAGACGTGAGGAAACTAACTAAAGTATGCGCAGCATCCTTTGTGATGAGATGTCGAATTTGTTTAATAGACCGAAGATGGAAGTAGCAGACTTTACACAACTGATTAACATGGTTCTCCATACTAAGCTCAGAATCAAGATGGACACCAAGATCGTTAACCAAATTAACAATATTTATTTGAGAGTCAGCGACGTAAATGGTAGATGCAGATTTATTAGAAAGCTGTTGTTTAGTACCAATAACCATGACCTCTGTTTTATCGTCATTGAGTTTGAGCATATTATAAGTCGTCCATGATTTGATATCTTTTGTACGTAATGTGATTCTATTAATGAATCATAATGATCTGTAGAATTCCAGCTGTCAACAATTTGTGTATCACCAGCATAAGAGTGGTATACCCAAGCTGTTGCGTTTTAAGTATATTGGCGACACTGACTGTGTAAAGTACAAAAAGCACTGGTCCCAGCACACAACTTTTTGGAACTCCGTTTGAAAGATTTTGGCACACTGTGGGAAAATCGTCGAAACCCAAATAATTTAAGACTATAACTCGGTACTGTTATAAGGTGATCATTTTGTGACCTTAGGGTACGTTTGGGGTTATATTCAGATAACATTGAACTAAGATATTCTGGGGCTGTTCCATTCAAACATTTATAGCCATACACCAGGGGTTGAATGGATTCTGTAGGTGATTCGTAGCCAGTGCAGTTCTTTTAAAAATAGGTGTAATGTGACAGTTTCTGTCAGATCTGCTGACGATCCTAGCTGCAGTGCTTTGTACAATTTGAAGTTTGTTGATCAGGTTCTGATTTATACCATATAGTAAACTGTTAAAGTAGTCAAGTCGTGAGGAAACTAATGATGTAACTAAAGTATGCGCGGCATCCTTTGTAATAAGATGTCGAATTTGTCTAAGTAGCAGACTTTACACAACTGATTGACATGGTTCTTTATACTAAGCTCAGAATCAAGATGGACACCAAGATCGTTAACCAAATTAACAATATTTATTTGAGAGTCAGAGACGTAAATGGTAGATGCTGATTTATTAGAAAGTTGTTGTTTAGTACCAATAACCATAACCTCTGTTTTATCGTCATTGAGTTTAAGCATATTATTGGTCGTCCATGATTTCATATCTTCTGACATAATGTGATTCTATTAAATGAATCCTGACGATCTGTTGAATTCCAGCTGTCAACAATTTGTGTATCATCAGCATAAGAGTGGTACCTAAGCTGTTTCGTTTTAAGTATATTGGCGACACTGACTGTGTAAAGTACAAATAGCACTGCCCCCAGCACAGAGCCTTTGGGAACTCCGTTTGAAAGATTAACAAAACCTCAGTTGGTGTTTGTAATCTGTATCGATTGACTACGAACGCGAAGGTAAGATTCAAACCATGCCAGGACACCATCTGTAATGCCTCGGTTGAATGTCCTTGTCTTTAAGCTGTCTTATACTGACCTAACAGTGAGTGTCGAGTCAAATGATCTTTCAAACGAATGTTTGCAGCCTTTTCCAATATCTTTTAAATGAATGGTAATTGGGATACAGGACGATAGTTTTTGAATATTTCCTTATACATCGAAGGCTTCATTGCTAGGAGTTTAACCAGCACATGTTTAAAAAATTCGGGAAAGACGCCCGATTGAAGGCTGTTATTAATTACCAATGTTATGGTTGGAAGAAGAACGTCTGCAAGTTGAATGACTAGAGGTGTGGGAATGGGATCTGATGGACAAGTTATTGGCTTAGATGAATGGATAATCTAGAGAAAACCAATGAAATTCCACGAATGTGCCACCAGAAAATTCAACTGTTGAATCAATTGATGTTGTATTATCAGAAGATTCAAGTAGCAAGGTTCATATTCTATTGATCTTACCAACAAAGTAACGATTGAACTTCTCTGCTAGTTTGTTTGAATTATCAGAAGAAAGCAGTTCCGTTTCAGATTTCTTACCAAGGAGAGAATGCATGGATGTGTGTATCCCGTGTTGATCTTGACCACAGTGCTCAGTTACTTTTAGCTTTTAGAATAACGTTGGCTAAGTGAGAGATCTGGGAGCAATACAGTTGTCTGTGGGTCTCCAATTTAGGTTTACGCCATTTTCTCTCTGCTAAGCGTCAAGAACGTTTTGCTCCCAAAACATTTGAGTCATGCCATGGTGTGCTAGGTCTGACAGTTACGGTTCTGTTTCTCGGTGGCGCATGTGAGTCTAGAAGGTCGATCAGAGTCTTGTTGTACAGAGTGACAAGATCATTCACAGATTGGGTTCGATCTGAATTTACTATAATCAATAGCTTAAAGATTCCTACACACAAGATATGTTGTTCCTTCTCTGGTTTCTGAATCTAACATTCATTCAGTAAGGGTCAGGCAATGATCAGAGATTTGTTCATCTTCAACCAAGACACTTTAAATGATTTCCGGGTCTTCGTGGTTAATGATTAAATCAATAGTGTTGCCAGACCTGTGAGTTGGTTGTTGAACATGTTGCCACAAGGAATGAGAGTCAACAATGGAAATGAACTGTTTCAGTATAGCGAATACCCTTTTCTTTGAGACATCACCATGGTCTATATCTCCTCCCAAAATCGATCTCGATCTTACAAAAAACAAATAGAAAGATACTAGTTCAACATTGTCTCAGTCTCTCTTCAGAGAGTTAAGGTCTAAAAATGCTCCAATTTATACAGATGGTTCCAAAGAAGGCGATCGGGTAGCTTCGGCTACTGTCGCGCCATCTGCCACCATTTCTGTTCGTCTTCCTCCTGCTGCTTTCATATTTACTGCTGAACTCTAGGCCATCTTTCAAGCTTTGGCGTATATCATCCTTAAAACACTTTATATTTACTTATTCTGTGTCCTATTACAGGCGATAAACAATACGCAGCTTATACACCCTTTAGTAGCAGACATGTATCGTCTGCTACTACGACACGAGTTCAACGGCAAGGACACCGTCCTTTGCCGGCCCCTAGTCATGTTAATATTAAAGGGAATGATCAAGCAGACTTAGCTGCCAAATCTGCTTTAGATCTTCCCATATCTTCCCATTTCTGATTTTAAATCTGCAATCAATCTTTTTATTTATGGCCGCTGGCAACGGTCTTGGGATCTTGCAGGCACAAACAAACCTCATAACATTAAGCCTCTCTTAGGAGACTGGCCAAACTTCTATATATCTAATAAGATAGATGAAGTGGTTTTGTGTCACTCTCGCATTGGGTATACTTTCTGCTCCCCTATCAAAAATAACCAAAGTTTCTATTGAAATTGAATTATATACAAATAATTTACCGCTTTATTTATTGATCTGAAAACAAGATGTAGAGTAAACATAAAAGTACACTCCCATGTTTCAATTATCTAATTGTTGTTCAGTAAACGTTAATCAAGTTAGTTGTTTATGTGCCTTTGTAAATAGGAATCAAAACTATCCATAAAGGCCCAATTCCCGAGTAAACAAATGTTTTGGTTCTATTTCTTCTAGTTGTTAAAACAAAATCTGTATTTTAAGTTAACAGTGGTGGTAACTAGCCAAGACCTTTGTAGTGACATAGAAAAAAGTAACCGATGAATACAAAGGTTAGCTATAAGGGTATAAGATACGAAAGTGTCAGAAAGGTATATCCCGCAACGCATCTCGCCAATCCAAGCCAATTATTAAATCTTATGTCACGTGAAAGATTAAGCTGAAACTATCAGGAAAGCAAATGACTAAACAGTTTTTATAATACCCCCTTACAAGATAAGACCAGACAGTGTTCTACTTGACACCATGCGGGTTCTCTTGATTCTGACGGCTGTGGTTGCCACCACTATCGCTTCTGGTATGTCCGATGTCTTTATACTTTATACTATATTTCTTTTCCTTTAAAATGGTTAACTGCCTATAAAGAGACCTGCTAACGACTAACGCAAAGATTATCCAGTTTATTGCGGGACACAGGTTGTAGATGTTAAGACTAAGAACATTCGGGGGTTTTGTGGTTTTTCTTGCCAAGAATTATGGGTGTCTAAATACAACTCATTTTTAAATTTTCAGATACATTTTACGATAAATACACTAAATTTTTCAAGGAAACACTGCCAAATAGCCCTTATTTGTTAAATCTATGGGACGAGCATCTGAAGAACTACACGGAACTTATAGAAACAGACAGCAAACACCAGGTTAGATATTCGGACATAACCATTCATAATTAATGTGCATTACTCATGTGCGACCCCTACTTGCGATATTTCTATGTGTAAGTCGCGCTTATTTGTTGGCTGTTGTACACGGCATATATTACATAGCCCAGCCCCATTAATCAATCGCTGTTTTTAAGGGGAAAAATGACGATTTGGTTAATAGAATTCCGAGATAATTCATATCGACCTCGGAAATGAAATGGGGTTTAACGTCCTACTGTTCTGTTCCGAACTGGGCTAATGAAGAAGGCATACGCCATACAGGGAAATTGTGTCCGGGCAGCGGCACTACGGTCTACCCAGGGTTGAGAGACGAGGTTTCTGATCTAGTAGTTTATAATTGCATTCAGTATAGGTCCATTGTAACTTGATAATATTGTGATGCAATTTTTGGCTCTATAAATAAGGCCGAGTCTTCATTTTCCTACGGGATCTAGATACCAGTCAAAGAGTTAAAATAGATTTATTTGGCTTGGTTCACACAGTTGTATTTCTACCCGTCGGCGAGAAAGCATATACCATTAAGAAAGGACATCTATTGCAAGGTTTAGGGGCGTTTGTGTGTAACTTTTCACCACAATAGTTACACAAGATATTGGACTATTAAAGGGACAATACCACTCTGACTGTAAATGAGTAATTTGTCCAAATCTCATTCTGGTCATCAAATTGTACTATTATACATGGTCTTATCAACGGTATTTTAAAAAAATGATAAAATTCCGTTGGGTGGATTGTGTTCTACCCATTTCACTATGAGAGACTGGTAAAACCACTTAATCAAATCTGGAGTTAATTATCTCCCTTGATAGGAATGGCTCCCAGTCTCAGATAATTTGAAATTTTTTAGTAACGACTTATGAATTTGACTTGGATTTTAAATTATTTTCGAACCCTCTGTACAAGTAAAATAGTATGTAATGGATAATTTACACAACAGGTAGGACACTTAAACATCTAGTACCTAGAATAAGGATATTATTTATTTCCTGGAGCTGTCAAGCCAGCAAGAGTGGTATTGTCCCTTAAATAAATGTCTGCCTGTGTGATATTGTGTTTTGAGTCTGTGGTGGGTTTTTACCTCAAGAGTTCCACAAGATATAAGACTAAGAAAAAAATCAAATTTCTTCCAAAATTTCTTCCCAGACTACCTGCATGCCACTGTGGTACCACATTCCACAAGATTTTCGACTGCGGTCACCGTCGAGCAGAGCAAAACAAGTCATATAAAATTATTCTAAATCGTTAAAAATAATTACAAATAAATATACGTTTTAGGTTTTTAATTTAACTTTTTTAGAATAGATATGCTGTTTTATCGACAGGTAATGGATTTTTTCAAATTATCCCATGGATATTACAAAAGAAATACAAGGAAGAGTGGAGCCATGATTGTTATTGTTAGTGCGTTGACCTCATGACATGTGACGTATAGACCACGTCATATGAAAACATGTCTATTGACTGTCCACAGGTAGCGTGTCTCAGATGTTCAGAATGGAGTTTGCCACATGTTTCTCCAGTTAGAGCTGGACTAAGACTAAGGGGCGAGAATTAACATTAAAATCAATGGGGAAATAATTAGTGACCTGTGGCTAATTACAGTACCGGAACTCGACCATGACAGATTTTTTCTTATCTAGATTCTCACTTAACGTAATAAATATATCAGTGTCCTTCAGAATTCGTGTACAGGTCAACAAAGGTTATCTGATGTACTATCCTTTAAAATGAAAACGTGATATAATTTACTATAAATAATGGGTCAACAGAAGAGTACTCACTGCCCTGGTTATTTTCAAAAAAGAAAATGAAGATGGGCAATCCCCATACACCGCGGAGGGCTAGGGCCTGTCTGTCTTTCATGGATAGAGAAACCTTTCCAAAGACCGGTCGCCACATCTTGCATACGACCCATGCATCTTTTCTGATTATATATATCTGCAGCCTTGTGCTCTTCTAGAATTTGTCTCTAGATGTATTTTCTTCTACTTCACGTCCTGTGTTTGCTTCTTACTGGTTTCTTAAGACGTTTGTCTTGCAACAGTTCGTTTTTTTACATTTTATATAGCCTAGCCCAATACATGTATACAAGCATAGTACAGTACTACGATATTAACCACAGTCATTCTCCCACCATCTTCAATAGAAGGCTTGATCTCGCCTTAACTACATACAGCTTGTCAAGCCCTTCACTCAACACTCTACATTTTTCGGCACTAAATATAATTGGGTACCGGCCCCAACCGAGATCCAATCAGATTCCTTCGTTAAATGAGTTACTAAAAATAAGACTACTTTCAATTTATTTTATTTATCCTTCCTTAAAAAATTGCACGATTATCAAGTCTAGCGCTTCTAAATAAAATGTCTATGTGACAATCGAGATGCAAAGGTCAAGGTTCGATTAATGTCAAGGTCCTAAAGCTGCTTCAATTGCCTTTTTTTGGTTTTCTGTGAGTTTCTCAATTGAAAAAAAAAATTCGACGGCTGTAAACTTGTCTCGTTCTTTTTCTGTGGAGGCTGCCATATTTACTTCAGTCACGTGCTACAATGTGAGTGTGTTATATGCCACGACCTCTGATTGGAAAATAATTCGAATGCTAATTAGTCACTTGTAAACACAACCAGCGTAAAAGTTTAGGAATAGCCAAGTGTTGAAACAAGGGTTAGATGTTGTTAAACTCGCGGCCGTTGCTTCAGGAAGATGTTCTCCCACTAGCCATGCATCTCGCTGGGCCAGTTTGCTGATATAAACTCTTACATCTTTCTCCTTCTGAAACCAAGCGTTTTCTGGCAAATTTTCACGAGTAACATAATTTTGTATCTGCTGGTTTTGAACATTCAATTATTTAATAGGTCAAATTTTAATGAAAATAGTTAGAGATTTTGATTAATTGAGTCCAATGGCGTAATGGACCAGGCTCCGGGTTACAAATTTAGGATGCTTTCCGGTATTTATTGTGTTTTCCGGTATTTATTGTGTTTTCCGGTATTTAGTGTGTTTTCCGGTATTCAGTATAAAATGACGTTTTCCGGAAGTTTGTCGGTGTTTTCCGGTATATATTGTTGCCGTTGTTGTTTTCTTGAATACTTTAGGCTTGATATTGGAGGGAACCGATCAACTTGCATTCATCTTATAGTTATCAGGGCCGGCGGAAGGAATTCTTGATTGGGGGGGGGGGGGGCTTCCATCCTAGGTCCCTATAGGCGAGGGTCCAGGGGCCGCAAAAAAATGGAGAAAAGAGTACTTGCGGCCAAATTATTGGGGGGGGGGGGCTAAAGCCGCCGGGCCTGGTTATAGTCTACTAATTATGTCGATTTATAATAAAATAGTGAGCTTCATTGTTTTTTTTTAATTTGTAGACACGAGCAGTTCATCGTTACCCTATTCCATCGTTTGACTGTCATACCGATACACCATGGGGTGGACGAGAAGCCACCAACGGTAGGTATATATATTTAGCTTATCAATTTAACTTTCATGTCAACAGGGGGTTTCATATATAATAACTGTACCATCAACACATACATTAAATAAAGATGGATATCTCATAGATGACCATTGATGTCCGGATCAACCAATACACATTACTGGATATCATTTAGGGAATATCATTATTTATTTTAGATAGGTATAGACCAGTGCTTCTCAACTTTTATGATACAAAAAAGTACCCATCTTACTTTATGCCTCGGCCCTTTCCTGGCCCGTTAGGAAACTAATTCTTTAGAAATTCCGAACGATTCAGAGAATCGAAGGACAGATGGAATTTGTGAAGCATACCGTTTAAACATATGGCTACGCAGGCCGAGCCCATAACATTTTCCGGGTTCGCTGTAAGACTTTCTCTTGTAGAATACATAAAATCACTTCTCATTATAATGAGAAATCAATATTATAAAATGTTTACAGAAACGACTATTTTCACTTGCATACGCCCACATTACCGAACAAACATATGACAACCCTTCGTTTAACCTGACAAAACGTGACATTTGGTCGAATTTGGAGCCTTGTTTAAAGCGTAATCATATTGTTACGCAGTTAGCTATTAGTTGTTAATCGGACTATTGACCAGTTATAATTTGGAACAAAAATTTGCTTCCATTAAAGCAGTGATTAGTGGGATTGGCTCTAATAAAACGAAACACTGCGGGGGTGGGGGTATGCCGAAAAGCATGTGGACGCGATAGAGGCTGCAGTGTTTATCGAATTGTTTTCAAATTTGGAGTGAAGAAACGTGGTATTGTGATGATGAACCCTATCGATTTCCACTAATTTCCAGCGCTCAGCAGCTTTTCGTTGCGAAGAGGAGATCACGGTGGCTAAGTGGATAAGGCGCTGGTTCGCTAGCCTGGAGGTCGGGTGTACGATCCCTGCATTGGCCGAGAAAGTTCATCTCGATTTTCCGGCGTTATTTCTCCTTGTCAGCGATGCAGAAGGTGGGCCTGACAAGGACAGCTTCCTAGTCATTCGGATGGGACGAAAAACCGAGATCCCGTGTACACATTGGCGTGCACGTAAAAAAACCCTTGGCAGTTGGAATTCAGTTGCTGCCCGGGCAAAATTTCCCTCATAGCACACTGTATGGCGTATGCCCGTCTTCAATTAGCCCAGGCTATGTGCTTAAGCGTAGGACGTTAAACCCCATTTCATTCATTCATTCATTCGTTGCGAAGATCGGCATGATTTTGTGAGGATCGGACCTTCCGCTCTGAAGTTAGGCCCTCTTTTCAGATAACGCTGTGGCTGTGGGCGCGGTAGATGCTATTGTTGTTAATGGATTTTCTCAAATCTAGTGGTAGGGATAATTTATTGCTATCGATGGCCACTTTCTGTTCCTGAATTACTTCTACTTTGTCGAAAACCTTGTTAACGCAATAGACGCTACAGCTTTTAGGAGATTTTTTTGTCAAATATGGTGTGAACATAGTATCGATACAAATAGCCAAGTGATCACGCTTTAAGTTTGATTTCTAATTAATAACGCTGTAAATTCACCAATTTAATTACATTGAAAGGTGTATAATTATCAAATAAAGTCTCGTTGGCAATAAAAACGATGGGAAGTGTTAGAACTGGTGAGTATTGTGAGATGATAGCAGACGAAATGTCGTCATCACGTCAAAACAAAATGGTAGGTGGCACACCTTGTTATTACTGTATATTACAGTCAAAGAGTAGTAAGATGTGCCTGTGGACGGATCCTATCGATATTAAGCGTACCGCGATTTTTCATTAAAGAACTACCAGAACCCCGTTTTAATGGATTTTTTCTGCCAAATTTGGTATGAAGGATTGGAGCCATGGTAGGATGGATTCTATCGGTTTTCAGTGTTCTGTCACTTCCTATTCCAAACCTAAACCCCAATTTTCTGGATGCCCCGTGAATGCGATAGAGGCTATAGTATTTCATGGATTTGATTGAAGCATTAAGTTTGTGAGAGGAAGAACCCTGTCAATATTAAGCTTCCCAAGACCTTCCACTCATTTAGAGCTAAATAAGAAGAAATTATATGTTATAACAGCAATGTTTTTTTTAAAAAATAATATATGTATGTAATTTTTTTCCAGTACACGAAGTTCACCCTGGTGATATAACAGTTGTAGCAGCTCTTGGAGATTCTCTAACAGTATGTTCATCATTTTATCTCTACTCATCTAAACTAAATTACCACACTGTATTTCCTTGCAGAGATTAAATCACAGACTTTGTCATTTTCTTCCCAGAGATATTACTTCCATTTCTCACCAAACACAGAACAATTGACAACACAGAATTCATATGACATTCCAGAAGCCAAAACCACACTCCTCATCCTCGTATATATTCAAGATTATAGAATCGTAAACTTTATTTACTGCCTTTAAGGAACATTGCATAACCTAAATCCAGTTCCTCCCAAGTACTCCGCATATTTGCGAACAACGAACAATGACATATCTTGATTTATATAACAGAAAGCGCATGTGCAATTGTGCATCTTCACAATTCGTGAATATATTGAGTTGAATGGATGAGTGGTGTGGGTGGGGACCTCGATCGTAGCCTCACTATAATGTTCACAATTATATCTCTCTAAATATATTTATATAATATTATATAGAGAGAAATGGGGTTTAACGTCCACTCGACACAAACTAGGTCTTTTCGGGAATAACATATGGTTCGTTTTAATCTAATAATTCGCTTGTGCGTAGGGATCTTTAGCAGTGGGAGGACACCGAGGACCTGGAGAAAACCCACGAGGCTGTACAAGCGACCCTACCCTTGTCACGTACAACCGATGATTCGAAACCACGCCAGTTGGCTCAATGACAGACCGTATGATACAGAACGTACGTGCTAACCATTCGGCAAACAAACCCCCATCTCTCTAAATATATGTATAATATTATATATAACATGTTTATACAGGCTGGTAATGGTGTAGATGCCTCTACTATTATTGGTGATCTGATCGAATATCGTGGTTTATCTTGGAGGTAATAGGTATTATTAATAGTTTATTCCTGTAAGTTTTATACACTAACACTGTTTGTCTGTAAGTCAGTTCGTCCGAGGCTACAATAATCCATGAACGGGTTCGTTGGCCACAACTTTTGGAATACGATAACTTTGCTTCTTATTGTGATAGAATATTTATTAGAGGAATGGATTAACTGTTGAGCATTTTCTACTAATGCTAAGTAGAAATAAGTAGGTTGGTTGAGTGATGCTTTGGAACACGATCATTGCGTGAGAGTGATGGAGCTTGATATATACTTCTAGAGTTATTATTCTTAGTTATTTCGTATAATCTTGTGAACCCTCCAATTATATTTTAATGTATAATGATTTTGCTTTTTTATCTGAACAATCAGAATTGCGGACGACCAAGTTGCTGTGAGATTTTTAATGCAAAGTCTGAACATAAATGTAAATATTTTTGTTACCTTATAGTATCGGTGGAGATGGTTCACTGGCAAGCGGGGAACTTACTTTACCTAGTAGGTATTTTTTTTTACCATACAATCAGAAATCAGAAGAGTTTAAGACTTTAGTTCAATAATAATGATAAAGGAAATTGTCCACACAATTAAAAAGATTGACATAGAGAAATGGTGTTTAACGTCCACTCGACACAAACGTCTTCGGGACTAACATATGGTTTAATTTTATTTCAATAATTCGCTTGCGCGTAGAGGTCTTTGGCAGTGGGAAGAAAACCGGAGGACCCGGACAAAAACCCACTAGGTTGGACAGGCGACCCTACTCCTTGCCACGTACAACCGGGGATTCGAAACCACACCAGTGACATACTTTATGATACAGCGCCCGCAAGCTAACCATTCAGCCACCCAACCCCCTACAATTAAATAGATTGACATACATATTACAAACAACTTGAAAAGAAACTGCTGCTTTAAGGCTAAGTTAAGATATTAAACAATCCTGTATTTAGATATATTAAAGAAGTTTGGAAGAAATCCGTATGGTTATTCTACTGGGACAGGACCAAGATCTGGATCTAACTCTAAGTTTAATGTGGCTGATCCGGGCGATACTTCACAGTAAGTTTATATATTTTTATTCTTCATGTAGCGCCAAGTACTTTATTAGCCATGCGTTTAGATGAACTGTTTGCATTAGGCCTGTTCAAGGGCGTGGATTTATCATAACTTTTTTTTTTTGGGGGGGGGGGGCACACCTTTGGTTACCAAACCAAAATAATAATTACGAACAGTGTAGCAGTGTTATATTGATGAAAGCTGTAACTAGGGGTAATATGATGACAATATGGAAAGATCAATTACTGGTGCGAGAACAAAAGCATTGGTTAGATAGACTTTAGAACGGGACATTCATGTGGATATGAACCCGAAAATCCGTCCTGGTGATCAAAACCATGGGGGGACAGAGACATGTTCGTCCCCCCTTCCGATTCAAAGAGGAGAAGGGCAGGTCCCCCCCCCAAAAAAAAAAATCCACGCCCATGTCCTCGGATCAATTAATAATCCGTTCGTTTCACATTTCATATATATAATGTATATATGTAATGTATATTGCACGGTCTTTATAACTTTATTTCAGTGATATGCCAGCACAAGCTATCATGTTGGTTAATAGAATGCGAGCGGATACAAACATAGATTTCTTGAAGGATTGGAAGGTCATTACTTTATTCGTTGGTGGCAACGATTTGTGTGCTTATTGTCACGATGAGGTATGTACTTCAAGCTGAGGGAGTACATCTAGTAGGCTACGTACACGTCAAGCTCATTGAGTAAAATGGATTCTTAAAGGGGCCGTCCTCGATTTTAACGGACGCAGCAAATAATGATGGCCACACACAGCTTCGAAATACGCCCACATAGCAGCTACAGTGTCTCGAAAAAACATAACCGAATTTGTTTTGGATCCTTTAGACCTTGAAGACATTGGAAACAAAATGCATTACAAACTATGGCCTATATCGCCATTACAGGGTTTTCTGAAAGGATCGCGGTACAAACCTTATGATCCAAATGCTTTACACCAACTTTGAAAAACTGTAAGCTCTGTCGCTTTCACATGTATGTTGGAAAGGGGCAACAACTCTGGACGCTTAATATTGATATAGTTCGTCATAGCCGGGCCCGTAGCCAGCCTATAAAATTTCGGGGGGCTACAGAATTTGAGGGGGTGGCCTGAGGGATATGGCAAGCTAAGAAATCATTATAATTGGCAAAATATTGGGGGGGGGGGGCTAATTCGATTGGGGGGGGGGACTTAGCACCCCCCCCCCCCCCGTGGCTACAGGCCCGGTCATAGCATGACCCCAATGGTCCATACCAATATTGAAAAACAAATTCGTTAAAGAAAATTGCCGTTGAATATAGCTTCCATTGCATATTGCTTTTACAATTTTTCACAATTTGTTCGGAGAAGGGGGCATGACTGGAATGCGGGCTAACAAAAATGGGTTTCAGTACATCACAATGATAAGTAATTCGCATATGAGAGCAACAATTGTTTAACGGGTTTACCTGGATTTTCATTGTTCCATTGTATTGGGGGCTAGATAATCGCTATTATCACTTGCCACCATAACATCAGAAGCATATAATAATATGGCGTGGAATTTGGGGACTTATGATCAACGGTATATCGAAAATGAAAGGTTTTGTTTCTTCGAAAAAGTGTCACCGGAGCTGAAGAACTGGATAAGGTTTTATTTTAAGATTCTTTCGAAAAGAAAAAAAAAAACAGCCCTATCTCAAACCTTGACTGTATATAGGCCAAAAAAATGACAGGCAGAAGACTAAAGTGTCATTATTGATTTTTGATGTAGAAATGTTGATACTCACTTTTCAGAATGAATATAGTGCTCAAACCTATACTGCTAACATTCAACAAGCACTGGATACTCTTCACAGTCAAGTACCAAGGGCCTTTGTTAACCTGGTTCCTATTTTTGACATCGCCCCTGTTGCAGCTCTTAGTACTGGTTTCTTCTGTAATTTTGTCCATGCGTAAGTTCTCTTTCTTTGGATCCTGGTCGACACCAATCTTCCTGAGTATTTAAGCTCATCTTAAATTCGTTCGTATAACTTCTAGCCTGTTTCAACAAAATGTTCGCTATACGTGTAAGTTTTGATACTTTGTTAAATGGACAATAAAACTCTTGCTGGCTTGACAGGTCCAGAAAAAATTAGCCTTATTCTAACTACAAGATGTTTAAGTGTCCTACCTGTTGTGTAAATTATCCATTACAACCTATCTTACTTGTCCAGAGGGTTCGGAAATATGTTTAAATCCCAGTTGCATTTAAAAGTGCTTACTTAAGGCTTTTCAAACCATGTTACGGCATGTAGTTGAATTTTTCCAATTTTTAAAATTAGGTGTGTTAAGATGAAATTTGTATCATTTTTTAATTGAAATATTGTAAAATAGTACAAATTGCTGACCAGAATAAAGATTGGAACATATTCAGTTACAACAGGAGTGGTATTGGGGCTTTAAATGAGACCATGGTTGCGTATATATTTACATGTGACAAGACCCTTAAGTAAATCCTAACCATATTGTACTTGTAGTTATATTCTATAACTAGCTTGGTCGCAGGTTATCTTGCACTTAAAGATGCATTCCCGGGTACAAGCTTTGTGATTTGATGATATATTTTTACTAAAACCATATTCAAAGTAACCAATTTATCAAAAAATTTGCTTCAATTCCCTTTCAAAACTTTGTTTTCACCGTGGATACCTATAGCTATAAGTAAGCTGTTGTTAGACGCAATGTTTGAAAACTTAGGTTTATTGTGGGAGGGTCCATTTTTCAGAATGTATCTATCATTAATTACTGTACATTTACCATACTTATTGAGCCCTAAGTAAATTCTAAATTTTCTTTTTCTGCCGTTTAATTGCAGAGTCGTTTGTACGTTGACAACCCTCAATATTCCAAAACCGCCTAACCATTTGAGCAAGAAATAACAACTGCTCCATGACCTTAGCCAGCAGACAATAAGCTAGCAAAACCTGTCGGGTTGACAGTTGGGGATTCCCTGACAATATTGCTCAGAATGCCACATGGGCGTTTTTCGCTTGATCCAGTATTTTTCTAGTAAGATTGGGTGTCTATACTTTCTATATATACCACATATGCCATACTTTTATTGGAAATGACCACCCGATAAATATTTTGCTGAGAACCCATCTTTAACTCATCATAGATTGTCTTACTTTAAAATTAACTCATCACAATTTATCCAGAAAATTAAAGGAAGAAAGTCGCTAACTCAGTTTCATCCACACATCAACCTTTTACAGTAGTTGTGCCTTTTGCTATTTAATTTAGGAAATTCTGGGACTTATATATGTTTTGTGTTTCCATGGAAACAAATTTGACTTAGTTTTTGGTGTACAATTTCGTTTCCGGAGCATATCTTAAAAACTGTTCCAAGATATCTTTCTGAAACTTTGTACACACATCATCCTATTACAGTAGTTGTATGTTTTGCTGTTTAGGATTTTCTGGGTGATTTATATTTTTTTGTGTTTCCATGGAAACAAATTTGACTTAGTTTTTGGTGCACAATTTCGTGTCCGGAGCATATCTTAAAAACTGTTCCAAGATATCTTTCTGAAACTTTGTACACACATCATCAGTAGTTGTATCTTTTGCTGTTTAGGATTTTCTGGGTGATTTATATTTTTTTGTGTTTCCATGGAAACAAATTTGACTTAGTTTTTGGTGTACAATTTTGTTTCAGGGGCGCACAGGATGGTGATGACTAGTAGTCTTGTTGACATTTGGAATAAACAATATAACTTTTCGCGAAACCTAATCAATATAACTTTTCGGGAAACCTAATCAATATAACTTAATATTTGTTTTTTGTTGAATTAGTCTTGTATGTGATTGTGGCCATGATAAGAGTAATGCCGCCATGTTGAAACAAGCATCTATAGAATATCAACAAGGTTTAGAACAGTTGGTTGGTACTGGTAGATACGACACTAGAGATGATTTTACTGTTGTTCTTCAACCTTTCTTTAAAAATACAGAACCACCCATGGACGTAAGTATCTAGATAATAATAGAAACAATTTCCATAACTATATCCATATAAATGAAATGAAATGAATGGGGTTTAACGTCCTACTACTATGCACCTAATCTGGGCTAATGGAAGACGGGCATACGCCATACATTGTGCTATGAGGGAAATTTTGTCCGGGCATGGCGCTACGGCCTACTCTTATATCGAATTCCAACTGCCAATGTGCACGTCAATGTCTACACGGACGGGTCCTCGGGTTTTCGCCCATCCGAACGACTAGACAGCTATCCTTGTCAGGCCCTCCGTTCTGCATCACTGACAAGGGGAAACCACGCCTGAACATCGAGATAAAATTTCTCGGCCAATGCAGGGATCGACACTCGACCTCCAGGCTAGCTATATCCATATAAGCTTGAGCTTATTTGTAATAATTATCTGCATGCACACTTATGACCGAGAGGTCTTCGGCTGATTGCAGCATCCTATTTTACTTTTCTTAGGGCAATAAAGGAGACATCGACATGACGTATTTTTCTGCGGATTGTTTTCACTTTAGTGGTAAAGGTCACGGAGCTGCTGCTCTTTCACTGTGGAATAATATGGTAAGTAATAACATTAATCTTACAACACCTTATCAGCATCTACATGCAAAACGTTTAACAAAACAACTGAATGCGCTCAAATTATTATGGCAAATCTGGACTAAAATGTATGACCGTTTAGGCTTTCGCGATACCTCTGTGAAACTGATTGATGCTGAGAAAAAATCATATTAATACCCTCATTAAGGTGGGGATAGGTAATACACAGATTGGGCAATACACACATTAATATGTCCACATTTTTTGGGGGCTGAGTATTATCCATATTAAGCTTAAACTGGGTAATGTCCACATTAAGCTGGGACTGGGTAATACCCACATTAAGCCGGGATTAGGCAATACCCGCGTTATTCCCTAGCGATTCACTTTTAATTGCTAATTGTTTTATTATTTGATTTGTTTATAGTTTGAATCTAATGGACACAAACAAGACGAATGGCATCTAGATCAACCATTCCACTGTCCCGGTTCTCATGTAAGTTTCATCTTATCTCATATTCTAAAATGTGTTTCGAGAAATAAACACAGTAGTCAATATTAATAAAAATATATTGGGACACATCGTGTAGTTGGCTGAAAACGTCCTCAAACTTTTCTTATGGTACCACTTCTAGCCATAACTCCATGTACTCATGGTGCTAAAACGAAACTGGTGTCTCGCATTGAATTTATTTCCTACTCCCGAATTGTACGTTGGCACAGCGGTGAAAGGTCAATAACTGAAACAATAATCACCCTCCACACGCCACAAAACCCAATTTTCTTTGCGAAATGTTTTCACGTCCGGAAATATATAAAACGATGACGCATTGTAGTGTTTCTCTTGAGATGGATAGAGAACAAGCAAAACAGATAGTGATTTTTCCTACAATCAAAGGCCATAATTCTTTAAGGTACAATTTGATATGCGCAAATATCTAAAGCAACTGAGATCTTTTAGAGATAAACCTATAATTCAAGTTTCGTCAAAATTGGATAAGAAATGTAACCTGTAGAGACGGGTAGAGAGCCCACAAGAAATTTTGGACGGACGTCCGGACGGGCAGGGGCGCCATTTTGTCTGACAATTTTGGGTCGATGTTCACATAATTTGAACTTAAAACTTCCTTACATTGTAATGATGACAAAATCAAACGTGTTTTTTTTTTTATCAAATCAGATAATAATTGTGACCTCCAGAGGCACCACGGGCGATTTTTCGGACAATCAGGGTCCATAATTCTCGAAGTTAAGATACGATATGCGCAAGTATATGGTTATAAACCTGCATTTCAAGTTTCAGTTTCATCAAAATCAAATTATCTTATGGTGATAAACCTACATTTTAAATTTCATTGAAATCGGATAAAAATTGTGAACTGTAGACGGTTCACAAACAATTTTGGACGGACGGGCGGACAGAGGCGAAATACGTATAAAAACGGATAATTGTTTAGGTGGCTACAGATCGACCTTACGACGCGACTCAACTGGTCGCCGACTGGTTTTCCGGCGACTGCCGCCGATCGTCGCACGATTTCAGTCGCCGATTCTATTCGATCTGAGTCTAACTACGACCGTCGTGCGACAGTTTTTCAGGATCGGCGACTGAGTCGCAAGAGTTGAACATGTTCTACTTCTACAACGCGACGGAACCAGTCGCCGACTCGTCATCGTCGATGCGTGCGTTTCTACGATCGGTTGCCGACTGCGCTATAAATTTTAGCCAATCAGAGCGGCGAATGAAAAATCAAAATGGCGACCTCGTGGACGACCGAAGAAGAAGAAAGCCTGATTGCCAATCCTTCTTCCAAATTCGTTTTTGTTTATTTGCTTCTCTTCTAAGCCTAGATAAACGGTTAACGCGACTGCTGTAGCTGACTGTCTACGACGTTTTTGTAATATGTTGACATAAAGCCTTTGTTGATAAATCTAAAATTTAGGAATATAAATCATATCAAATAGAATCATAATCAAAAATGTGAATCCCTCGAGTTAATTACTTTCTCAAAATAGTTTCGCTAATTAGATGGAGATTATGGAATAATTAGGCATATTTTGTGTGGCGCTATTTTAACGAGTCACATGATCTATTCGTGAGGACGCCACAAGTCGGTGTATCGGTGTCGATGTGAGCGCGCTCGCGTTCAATCGTAAGACCAAATGCAACTGGTCGGCGATCAATGCTGAATTCGATCTGAGTGCAATCTACGATAGTCGCCGACGGTTGAGTCGCGTCGCAAGGTCGATCTGTAGCCGCCTTAAGTAAACCAAGGAATAATAAAACTATCGGCGACAGGAAATCGACGACTGGTCTACGATCAAGTGGAACCAATCAGTCGTGACAACTTGGGCGACATAAGCGCTCTTACAACTGGTGTGAGTCGGACGCAAACCAGTCGCCGTCGAGTTGTCTCCAGTTTCTCCGAGTCGCACATGTTTTTAGTCGCAGCCGACATAAGCGCTCTTAAAACTGGGACCAACTGGTGTCTCGTGGTTGCGTCCAGTCGTGGATAAATTCAGTCGTAGCGACATAAGCTGTCAGTTGCCGCTTGTCGCCGACAGTTTTATGATTGGTTTTAGATTTGTTGTTATAGCTCGTCTATTTTAAAGTGCCCTACACATTTGTTACTGTACTTGCTTGGTAACGTTGAGAGACAACCCTTCGAAACGTCGCCTAAATAAATCAATAATCGTTCTTCCATAAGTATGTTATAGTTTATTGCTCTATATTTCCAGTTACTAAATGCCCCTAAAATATGATTTGTAGGAAGTTGTTATACATGTACATTGCATTTTAAAATTTAAAATTCAGCCTGTGACCAAACAGTCTTTTCTTGGATTAACTTTCATCAGTCCGTTAGCGAACGGATAATGAAATAATCTTTACATATAATTTTGTTTGTTTCAGAATGGTCATGATCATTGGTATTTCACCACCAACAAAAACTAACACGTCATCAAGCAATTTAAATTATTCTTGAAATAAAGAAAAATAAAAGCTCTCTCTTCGTCTTTAAGGCCATTTGTCAGATATTGGTAGTGAGTGGAAAATCGGTTTAAAATGTTTAATAGATAATCCTTATGTTGCAGTTAGTAATTTTTAAAGATATTCTGTGAGTTATTATAAGTACTTAGAATTGGATTGATACACAGCTGGAAGCCAATGTAGTTGATGAAGCATGGGTGTTAATGTTATCTTGAATGTACGCACGGTGATATAAGCCTAGCAGGTTTATTGATGGGCCGGTTCGGAAGTCCGATTAGTAAAAACATATATTTGTCTGTGTAGGTAGAAGTTTACAACTCTACCCCAAAAGTATTCCAGACACTGATCGTTGAGATAAAGTGTCAAAGAACGAACAGGCGTGTGCGAAAGCAGGGAGTCCTTTTGAAAAATAGACTGCCGGAAATTCTGTCTGACAGTATTCGAAACCGATTGTCGAGATAAATAGAGCTGATCAGATACCGTCTGTCGCCTGATCACGGGTTTATTCGACCCCAGAGAGGAAAGATTCAAACGACAGACTGGTGAACCTCAACGACACCCGCTGAAAATTTGAAAAATAGACTGCCGGAAATGCATTCTGGCAGTATTTCCGGCACTGGTCGTCGAGATAAATAGAGCTTACTTGTTTATCTAACCAGAGAGGAAAGTTTGAAACGAACAGAGTAAGTGAATCAAGGTGAATGTATTTTTTCGACACGATATTTTGAGAAATAGATTGCCGGAAATGCAGCCTGGCAGTATTTCCGACAACGGCCGTCCAGATAAATAGAGCTGACCAGATACCGTTCGTCGCCAGTGAGAGTAGCAAGATTAATGAATATTTTCGCCGTGTTCAACCTATACCCCAAAAGTTTGAGGATCCTTAAAGCCCCAATACCACTCTTGTTGTAACTGAATAATATGTTCCAATCTTTATTCTGGTCAACAATTTGTACTTTTTTTTTACAATATTTCAATTACAATATGATACAAATTTCATCTTAACACACCTAGTTTTAAAAATTGTAAAAATTCAATGACATGCCGTAACATGGTTTGAAAAGCCTTACGTAAGCACTTTCAAATGCAACTCGGATTTAAAGATATTTTCGAACCCTCTGGACAAGTAAGAAAGGTTGTAATGAATAATTTACACAACAGGTAGGACACTTAAACATCTTGTAGTTAGAATAAAGCTAAAAAAAATTATGGACCTCTTAAGCCAGCAAGGGTGTTATTGTGCCTTTAAAGGAGCTGAATCGCTAATATTTGGGACCTAGAAATTGACAAAAGTGGGTCGCAACGCATATAATACTGTAATATGAATGTATATAAACTGATTTACATTAAATGGTTTCCGTTTTTACTCCAATTTCAAATCAGTTATGTTCGGTGAAATAAGCCAATTAGTTTCAATCCAGTGCAGTTTTTTTGCGCCTGGTCATTCCAATCTACATATGCCGCGTGATACAATGCAATGTGTCTAGCCTCGTCCCTCAATACAACTATGACTGAAGCGTATTATGGTACACGATTCGTGTACCAATGTTAGAAAAATTATTTTATCTTAAATATCGGATATCAGAAGCTCATCTTTTCCCGGTACGTTTACATCATCAATGTTGTTTTAAATTGACTAAAAATTCGTGTTTTCGATGTCGAAGATTTTGGAGGATTTTGAGTTACGGACTAAGGTCCTTTAAAAGTTCTTCTCAAGTGGTATTGTTTATAGTAGGTTTACAGCAGGATTGGCTTGTTAAGAAATCACTCATACTCTACAACATGCAAGTCTATGACTGAGTTGGAATGTGGGATTTAATCACCGTAGAACGTATTTATTACCGAAACATTTATTACAAATACTTTTTTTCTTTTTTAAATTATTTGGGGGGGGGGGGCAAACAGTGGGCAGACCAGACCCCCCCCCCCTGGCACCCATACTGCTTGAAGGTAGGGTTGCAAGGCAAAGGCTAAGTAAGTTGCTGTAAAAGTCACAACTGTCCACCAATAAAGTTGTGTTTTTTGTATTAAGGGTTGCAAGATTTTTTATGGAGCCCGATACTACATACCCTGTTTTATCGGCATTAAATTTTAGAAATGTCATTCATAAGCATACTCTGAGTGGGTTTCATTGCAATCGGATAAGAAATTGGGACCTGTAGTGTGTTCACAAACAATTGTGGGCGTCCGGACGGACAGGGGCGACGACAACATACGTCCACGTAAAAATGTGAAGGTATAAAAACAATGAGGTTATCGTAAACAAGATACTAAAACAGTGATATTAATTATTTAAGATGCATTCCCAAGTAAGTATTATTTCCAATATGTATGGCATATATGACATATACATGTATACACTGAGATAGGGGTAGTAAATAACGTTATCAGAAAAGAAGGTAACTTTACACCTAGATGCCCGTCCAACCTCGTGGGTTTTCTCCGGTTGCCCCCTACGCGCGAGCGAATTATTGAAGTAAAGTTAAATCATATGTTAGTCCCGAAATAACCTAGTTTGTGTCTCGAGTTGACGTTAAACCCCATTTATCTCTCCTCTCTCTCTTGCGCCTAGATTATTGTAATTCTGCCACAATGCGTAATGTATAATGATACCCACGCAATGAGTAGTAAAACTAAATGTTGACCAAATTTGATATGGATCTAGCATACTATAACATATGCAACTACCATGTTCACATCTTTTCCGCCCGGACACTTAATATCTCTGGAACATGATTATCATAATCGCGATAGGGTTAGCGACGTTTGTTTATTGGTAACGCAGTGATTTAAGAACATGTTTAGTGTGTTCTTGGGGTATAGTTTTTGTGATTATTCTAGCGAAAGGTGTTTTGTATTTTCTGGAGAGAATAATGCATTGGAATAGTTCAACTGTTTACAAGAAAAGGTTTTATCCAGTTTAAGTCAAGATGATGTATAATTTTATATAATCTGAAATAACTGAATATTGCATGAATAAGAGATGCATGATGAACATGTCCATGTTGCTGTTCAATGGGACATATTACGTGCTGGTAACGGGATCCATTTTGTCAGCTCCGAAGCTACTTTGAAAACAAGATTTAGATCCTATTTGATTAAATTCAGTTTTATCAGAGTTTAATTTCAGAAAGTAATCAGTCATCCATAACACGATATAATTAGGTGTCATCTGCAAAAAGACACTAATCCACACAATGTTTGCTATTGTATCTCTCAGAGGCATAGTACAATATACTAGTATACAATAAAAAAATATAGGTCCTAGAACTGGCCCTTGGGGGATTCCAAATTTAATAGTATTCTGTGTTGACTTTTGCTCATTAACACACCACTTGAAAACATCCCAAAGTGTTTGTGCAAAGTTAAATCAGGCAGATTCTGGATATATAACATATCCCTATCGCAATCCTTCATTTTATCATTGATTGGTACACATATTTGTGTTTCAGTTAACAATTTGATCTCTGATCTCATCCCGTTTACGTATGTCTTGTAAAGGTGAAAATGGGTGGCCATTATGGAATGTGACAAAACACTTTGAGCAAACCGCTAATGAGCAATCGTTGCAATAGAACTTCGCCCGTTTTTGTTTCTTGTAAAGATTATGATTTGGACAAAATTCATTTGAAATTGGTGCAGACGGGGCCGCCTTTTCTGGGTACATATCATCAAGGCAATTTTCTACAACATGATCTCGACACACAGTTAAAATGTCATGGAGCGCCCTGCAAAATTCACACAAGTACTGATTACAGTCTCTACACTTAAATTCCCGACCATCCGCTTTACAAACATCACACAGTGGAATATCAGATGTACAATCACCATCACTCAAATCATTGGGAAAATAGTTCACACCATCTTCAGGGATTGTAATATCACAAGCACACAGTGGACACGGAAAATGGCCTGGTATTTTTGTTTTTCGGATATAATCCTTTAGACAGGCGAAACAGAAAGAATGCTGACAGTCGATTATTTTCGGTTGGTGAAATTTACTTGAACAAATGCTGCAATGTTTCCTTTCATTCTCCTCTGCCATAATGAAATTGAATTTTTAAATGGACAATGGTATGCAATAACGTTTGTTCTCAATTCTTGGATCCTGTAAAATGATTAGGGGGAGGAGGGCTTGCCAGTAGAAGTTCAAATCAATAGCTTCAAAATCAAATTTCTACAACTTCTTCGTTAACACGTTCTCTAAAATCAAATAAACAAAACAGAAATTAGTTTAATGGGCTTGACTACGGTGGCCCATATACGACGTGTAAATATTTTTTAGTTTGGGGTTTTGTTTTTTAGTTTCAGGTTTGTTTTTTTTAGTTCTCCCCTGGTTACCCGCTTCCCTCCCCCAATAATCCTGGCAACATCGCCATATAAGCGAAATAATAATGAGCGTATAAAACATTTATCAATCAAATTGTATTTTTTTAAATTCTAAATATCTTTTGTTTTCGGGCAGTATCCATCACTTTTGCTTAATGACATACTTTTCTTGTTTTTCAGAATGTAGTCATATTCGTTGTCATTTTCTGTGTGGTTAATTTGCACTGTTCTTTGAAACCACCCTGTTTGTGCTCATGAAAACGAAATCTATTAGTAACACGTGTTTTCCCACCTAGGTGAAAACGCGGTGAAAACGTTTCCAAAGAGGTGAAAAGGTTATCGCCTAGGTGAAAACTAAAAACAACAAACCTAAATCCAAACCCAAAACTAAAAATAAATATTTAAACGTCGTATATAGGCCACCGTACTAGACGAATGGCTATTTATTAGCCACACAACACTGTCACGACGATTACCACATGTTTGGGAGATTGCCTTTGGTCAGACATAAACAAACTCCGGCGTGACGCATTACTAACGTACAAAAGTTCAATGACAGCTGTTTTTTTTATGCAGGTAGGGTGGGTCTGTTGTTCAGATTGTACATCCCTGTGATAATAATGAAGTTTACGGCAGTAAGCCTACTCGTTATTTTTCGCAATTTTATCATCTCGTGTTGGTCTACATCCTTTTAAACAGTGAGGCTGATATCCCCCGCCGAAATGCCAAAATAAATAGATGACACATATTATTTAATCGCACATTTATTTTTTTTACAAGTATTAGGCAACCAAACTATACACTAAGTTTCATCACTCTCTATCAGATAGAATCAAGATAATCTTTGTCCCAAAAAGCATCGACCAAAGAAATTGATTTCCTCGGCCTTAGCTTTAGCTCGAAGTGTTAATCATTGAACTCAGTCAAGACATTCACCTAATGAACGCCTACACCAAGTTTGAACATTCTACATCATTCTAAAGTCTCGACCAATCAAATTTCTTATCGCTTTGCCTACCCTAAGCAGAACGTGATCATTATCGAACTTAGTCAAGGTATTGATGTAATGAAACTATATACCAAGTTTCACCACCTTCACTTAATTAGAACTAAAGTTATCGTGTCCCAAAACCCCAACCTATCTAATTGTTCATCTCTGCTTACCCTAAATGCCCATCTTCGAAATCATTAAGGGCACTGACCTAATAATTATTTTCCTTTATTTATACCTCAAAGATTAGGTCTACCTCATTATGAACCAAAATGAACCAATTTTCAGTTTATACTTTTTTGGAGTATAAATGAGTTCAATGATTGGACGTTCTGGCTCAAATATAAGAAGGATAGTTATTGTGTTCCAAAGTCTCGGCAAATCAAATTGCTTATTGCTCTGCTTACCCCGAAAAGAAAATGTTCATTATTAAACTTCGTCAAGGTATCGATGTAATAAAACTATATACCAAGTTTCATCATTCACACTTAATTAGCCTCAACCAATCAAACTGCTTATTTTTGCTTACCCTCAGCAGAAAATTCTCATCTTCGAACTCCATCAGGTTATTGTCCTAATAAACACCTACACAAAGTTTGAACATTATAGCTCAATTAGGAAGAGAGTTATTGTGTCCCAAAAAGTGTGACAGGCTCACGGACAGACAGACAGACAGGCGGACGAACCCATTTTAATAGCCCCCTGCTTTCTTCGAGTTTGTGAATCAGCTTTTACTGATTACTTCCACATTGTGTTGTAGGGTATGTTTTTGCTTTTGCTCATTACATTATGGCGCCCGAAACCATCACGACTCGTGTGTACTGATTACACAATGTTATCATGGCAATATAACATCATCATGAAATTGATTAATAATGAATTCTAATTCGTGTTTTTAATATCTAATATTATGGAATGAGCTCCAGACTTAGCTCCTTCACGTGTTTTCAAATTAGCCCCCCCCCCCCCCAACAAACCCTACGATCTCTATTGAGTGCACTAGCTAATAAAAGCGACTTTCCGTACAATAAGGCCAATTAATCATGGACCTTACGGTCCGATACGCGCCAATATCGAAAGCATTCGAGATCTTTGGGATATAATCATATATTTTAATTTAAGTTTCATAAAAAATATTATGGAATGAGCTCCAGACTTAGCTCCTTCACGTGTTTTCAAATTAGCCCCCCCCCCCAACAAACCCTACGATCTCTATTGAGTGCACTAGCTAATAAAAGCGACTTTCCGTACAATAAGGCCAATTAATCATGGACCTTACGGTCCGATACGCGCCAATATCGAAAGCATTCGAGATCTTTGGGATATAATCATATATTTTAATTTAAGTTTCATAAAAAAGGTAACATTTATGGAGTGATCACAAACTATTGTAAACGGACGGGCAGGGGCGACGACTTAATACGTCAACCAGGGGCGTAAATGTGGGGTGGGCCGCATAGGCGTACGGGGAAATTTTTGACTGGGGGCGGTGGTGTTTGGTGCCCTAAAAATGTATTTTTACCAAATATAAAAAAGTTTTATTTGAAGGCCCATGACAGGCTCTACAATATCTCTTGCGATGATTGATGAATAAGTTCTTAATTTCTAAATCATCAATAAAAGTGAACTAAATTTTATTTACTTGTAATAGGCGTACGGGCTCGATGACAGTTAGACAGGCAAAACCCGAAATGCCCGAAAAAAAAAATCGGTTTTACAGACAGCGCCACCGGTCTTCCTCGAGAGGCGAAGAAGCGGAGCTTAGCCTGTATTGCCCCCCCCCCTCTCCTCAGTAATTTTTTGAATATTTTACGACTGCAAACTCGTTTTCCTGCTATTTCAGCAGTCGAACAAAGCAACTTCAAAGAGGTCTAATATAGCCTAATTAAGGTGACTGAGTCGAATTCAAATCAATTGTACGCCTATGTACCTGGGTAGTTCACTATACCGTGAATATGATAGTGCCGAGACAGTAAAAGACCGCAGAGAAATAGAGAATTGATGTTTTAACGGAACTGAGGGTCGCAGGCGCGAAAAAAATTCAGATATGTAACCGAGCTTTTAATTACTCGGGACTGTTATGGGCCTAAAAATTTTAGTCAATGTGGCAAATGGAACCAAATTCTCGTTAACGAGAGGATAAGAAATGTGACATAAACTTGTGGCCTATCTGCCAATTTCGCCTGCTTTGTGATGGTTTGCTTATCTCATTAATTCATTTAGTCTGAGACCAACTGCGGTGAATATTTTTGTTTGAGTCAGAGTATTTTTTTGCCATGAATTCATAGAACAACATACTCAAAAGAATAAGAGTGACAAACATTTTTTCAAGCAGACATGGTTATCTTATATTATAGTTTTATGTGAAGTATGGAATTTAGGCTCACGGATTCACGCAAATACATAGTATTTGGGATCTATTCTGGCATTGTTTGTTTACCTCATTACTCATTAAGTCGGCGATACATATTTTGGAGATCGACTGCAGTGACTGCACTTATTTTTCTCCCTGTACTGGGGGGAATTTTGTTCTTAATAATAATAATAATCATCATCTTATATGGCACTGGAATTCCAACCAAAAGGCTGCTCATTGGCGCAACTTACAATGTCGTTAAAGTCATTAACATCATGACTGTCGGAAAAGTTCTGTTTTTAAGTTCCTATTAAATGAATGTATATTGTCCCTGTTTTTACAATTTGTGGTAAAGAGTTCCAAATCAACATACTAACAACAGAATAAGAGAGAAACACAAAAAAAATTAAACATGATAAGTTTAAAAAGATATGCATGTGCCTAAATATCAAATTAATCTGAGATTATTGGGGTATAATTTAAAAACACACCAGCTTAAGTTATTTCCTGGCAGAAAGCATTATAATAGCTTATATATGTAGGTGTAAGATAGAACTAGAATTAGATCATTAATTTAATAATTACATATACAGCATAGGCTAGTTTATGTTGTTCACACAAAATAGTTTAAATTATAGTAAAAGTAGCTTACATGCATATATTCTTTATTTTGTGAAGGTTATCTAATAAGTTACAGTGTAATTATCTACCTTGGAGCCTTCAGTTCTAAAAAAATAATAAAAAGGCTAGTACTTACAGTTTCCTTTCGATGACAATGTGACGCGTATTCTAACAGCATATTCACGCGCAAGTACACGTGATTTTCAGCTATATTTAAAACAGCACGTGAGATATTAGTTTCCGGTTAGACTATTTACCAGAATATACCGAAATAGTACGGAATACGACATTACACTGATCAGCCTAGCCACCACTATCACTGAAAGGGATGACACATCAATATTAACCTATTAGCTCTCAATATAAACCTTTTATCTTCTGCAAATTGAATTCTTAATTGTCTGTACATTAATAATAATTATTAAGAAAAATAATTAATGTGTTAGAGGTAGGCCAATTAAGCCTATATCTGGATACAAAATATTTCCTATTTTCTGTAAATGGATACATAAAAAAAATAGTACGCGAAGGCATAAATTAGTAATAGGAACCAATTCGGTCCGGATTAGTTTGTTTTACCACGTCGGGATATAATTATAGGGTTAGTATTTTCCAAAATACTCATCCATTTTTAATGGAGATTCTACACCCCCCCCCCCCCTCTCCAACCGGCCTACAAATAGCATCTCCCGTGAGTCATCTTCTACTGAGTCACAAGGGGGCTTTCACATTACCATTGTAAAACTGATTGGGGGGTCGTTTCTTTTGACGTTTTAGGACATTAAACTCCCATTTCATTTTAATTTATTTATGTTGACATAAGCGGCCCATGCGTTCTGTATTCTGGGTTGGCCGAGTGATAAAGAAACAAACAAATGGATCGATTATAAACAAGATTGAATGCGATTTTGACTTATAATAGTCCAATGGGCATGGTGAACATTTTTATCTTTTTTTGTGCCAGATTATATTTTTTGGAATTGAGCGTCAAAGATTATTTTTGATTTTAAATAAGTCTCGGTAAAAAGAAGCTGTTACATTATCGTTGTGAAACCGACAGCCATATCCGGCTCACGTTAGACACGATTGTCACATATTATGATATAAACAGGTGATCTAAAAACTTGACAGTAGAGTCTAATGAAAATCAAACGTAAACAAAGATAGGTAATTGCTTAATCATGAGCCACGTGCTTAATTGTTGTAACGTTAATTGGTAAGACAACATTTTAAGGGTAGGTTGAAAAGACCAAGGATTATAATAATAATATCTTTATTTTCAAATGTGAAAAATTGGCTTAGACTCTAGTTAGACATGTCGCAAGTTTCAAATATTTTCATTTGTTACCCGTTGTTACATCAAATTTTAACAATTTCTGTTCATGACATTACTATTAATACTAACTTTAAAATACTTGGGCTAGTTCCTTCTGGAACTATACTTGGGTGTACTCGATTAAACGTTCCAGAATTGAATTCTCTCAATTCCAGAAATAGTGTCAATCGATTGAAAAGGGGAATTTCGGAGTACAACGCATAACTTAGTGCCGACTGCATAAAAATATCTCAACCATTCATGACAGGTGAAACATATTTGTTACCATACCCGGTACTTAATTCTACTCGCACCACCTAGCTCAGCTGTAGGGTCGACTGACAGAACTGTGAGTGTGACAGGACTAAATTCTGTCAATTCGGAACGTTCTGGACTGTGAATCGACCATCCCCCTAGTAGTTCTTGAGTTATGAATCTATGATCCAATCTCACTTTGTTGCCAAGAAACTTAGTATTATACCTTACTTCAGGAATTTCCAGCGTGGTTTCTACTTGTCTTGGTTCAGACGGAGGGCTATCTGACAAGAAATTTGGATGGAACACAAAACTAAGGTCCAATGTACATGTATTATTGGCATGCGTGTAAATGAATCCTTAACATTTTGAATTTGAAGTTAAGGGGCGTTAATCCAACTGTCCAGACAAATTTTCCCTCATATTGCACTCTTTTGAGAAATGCGGTCTTTCAAATACACCAGTGCAATAATTCACATGCCAACATCAAGTTGATTTAGCAACCCAAATACAAATCTAGCATTGAATGATCAATTGAATGATATGGGTGTAATAGGTGCTGCAGATTGTTTAACATTCATCTTACTAGATTATTTTTATTTTGTAGATTTGAGGTTAAATCTGTCTGGTCAGAATATGGAGAACTATACTCAGGGGGACAGTAAGGAAATAGCAACACCAATGCCATTTAATGAGTCGACTGATCTTATGAATATGCAGGTTAATAAGGGAAGCAAAATTAGAAATTTGATGGGATACGCTTCAGCACGTATGAAGAATGAAGAAATTCGTCAAATTTGTTGGCATGGATGTGGTGAGGCTATCTCGAAAACCATCACATGTGCAGAAATTATGAAACGTCAAAATAAAAAACTGTACCAAATCACCCATTTGCGGTATAAACGCTTAGAAGAATATTGGGAGCCCAAGATGGAGGGTTTAGAAAAACTATGTGTGAACAAAAATATCCCCGAAATTTTTATTTTGTTGTCAAAAGATAGCTTGAACTCTTCTGAACCTGGATACCAGGCTCCAGGTAACATCAATTCCTTTTGGAATGAAATGACTAAAAAAACAAACATTAAAAAATCAGGTGATCAGAGACGACAAGGGATTAGAGATAATCGTAATGCACCAGCAGCCAGTGCATTGGCACCAGGAAAAAAGAAAAAGAAAATTTTTCAGAGAAACTTGAAGGAAGGAGCTAATGCTGTAAAAAAAGGTGGCAGTATTGGAGATGAAGTGAAAAGAATTTCACAAGACTTAAAATAATTCTTCTTTTTTTAGTTTACGTGTATATGATTTGAATTTTTCAAATACAGGGTAATTGGAACTCCCTAATAAGGACCTTTGGATTCATGAGTACATATGTTTGTTTAACCGAAAACAGGTTAATATGAAAGAGAACATTCGTTTTAAAGGATGTAGACCAACACAAGATAATAAAATCGCAAAAAATAACGATTTAGCTGAACGACAGACCCACCCTACCTATATTTTTCTATTAATTGCTGAAAATAGGTGAAAGTACTATTGATGTTGCTGTGGAGTTGTGAGCTCCATACCCAGTTAAAAGAATTACATGGTTAGCTTAATAATCCCTTACTTTATTTGTGTCTGACCATCTGAAAGCCACCTCATCCAAGGGAAAATCACCCGTTGATCAACTTTTGTTGTTTAGGCCACTTATATGGGACTGCAAAAGAATATCTGACAATTCAATAAAGTAATTGAATTAAATAGAATGTCATTAGATAAGAGAACACAAGAAAAATAGAAATAGTCTACACATTGCCTTGTTTATATTCACTCTATGCCTTATAAAACATGATAATACACAGACTTTTTCTGTTTTTCTTTCGTGTTCTCTTATCTAATGACATTCAATTACTTTATTGAATTGTCAGATATTCTTTTGCAGTCCCATATAACAAATGTTGGTCTTCGAAGGAATTATGAGTGAGCAGAAATTTAGCCGACCGCATCAGTCACTTATATTGACCACTCGCTCGTGTTTTCACTGCTGTTACGTCACTGCCGATTCGGTCAGCGTGTAAATACTCAGCTATCGTAGCAAGTATATTTGGAATGTGTTTAACCCGCTCTATCACATATGTGATAATGACTGGCACCAATATTGTCCTTTAATTGTGTGCATAGAATGGGTCATCTGACTGGGTAATTCCAAAGATCTTCCTGTAGTTGTGATTGGATGTTTTAGATTATTTCTGAATAATAAGTGGTTCAATATTTTCCATATTTTGTTGTACAAAATAATAAATTAAGTACCCCAACTGTATTTATCAGAATCGTTTTTAGTCTATGCATATATTATTTTTATCAAGTGACTTGAGAATCTTCTTGAGCATGATCTACAATATTGTAAAAGTTGAGTTTCTAATAGGAATATTAGTCCAAAAACAGGTTGCCACTTGCCAGGCAACGAAATATACACCCACAGCAGCTTAATCGTCCGGACAGTCAACAAGAGTTGTCACAGATTTTTTGAATTGATCAAGGGCCATAACTCTGGCAGTATTTATCCTTTATTGCTGACCTTAAACACTGTGTATAAATTTTAAGTCAATAGATATTAACTTTGGCCTCAAGAGAGCATCCACAAGATTTTTTTGAACTGAACCTGCTGAAAATCTTTGTCTCATGACCTTAAACACTGTGTATAAATTTAATGTCAATCGGATATTAACTTTGGCCTCTAGAGCCACATGAGTTTTTGAAGTGATCAAGGGCCATAACTCTGGCAGTAATTATTGGACATCGCTGAAAATCAATAGGCTTCTTCGTTTTATGATCTTAAACACTGTATTTATTTAAAGTAAATTGTATATTAAATTTAGCCTTACAGCGTCCACAAGCAACTGTGGGCGCCGGACGACAATATACGACCACAATTCAATGTGGGCATATGAAAACTATGGATAAAGTCAATGGAGTGATCAGTGCAAATACTAATGTGACCTTAAAACATATTCCACATCAGTGATGAACTCCCCACCGATCCCAAATCTGCAGCCCCCACCCCAAGCCAAGGACAGATAGTTTGGGGGAGAGTGAGTTCAATTTCAAAAACAGGTTATGCAGCTCTCATTGCTACTTGGGCAGTATGAACTGGAGCTGAACACCCAGACGAAGTTTACCTCAGCACAATATGGAACCCTTTAGATAATCTGAACAAAGTTCTTTTGAACCTTTGGGGTGCTACATCCCATGCTTCCAATGTTGATGTTTTGTCTGGGAGTCAAAGTGATGAATCCAGAGTAAGATGTTTGTATTAACAGTTGCTCGCATGTCCTGCACTATTATGTTGAGAACAGCATAACCTTTATGGTGACTTTATAAGGGCGACCAGACTGAGGTTTGTTCCATGTAAATTCAGCAAATCTCTTTACTATACAAGGGGCATTGTCACCTAATGCCACTAGACTATACAAGGAGCATTGTCACCTAATGCTGCTTTGGCTTAAACCGTTTCAAATGAAGATGCAGTAAACATCACATGTAAGTCGGATTAAATTTCTGGGCACAAGTCGAACTTTGCTCAGTCTGGATTAAAATGTTTGTTCCATTTGATCTAATTCCAGCTCTTTCCTTCACCTAAGTCAGATCGACAGTAAGTTCACAATTTGACTGAATCAGTGGTCTTAAACGTGGTTAGGTATTTCATGCACAGAGCCCCAAAATACTCCCCCTCCCCCCTTAGCATTTTGACTCATATCAGCCTTTTTGAAGCAAGACAATAATATAATTTTTCCAGGAAATTCGAAACTCACTGTCTGTTGTTTGTGACACTTTCCCGGGATAATTTTGGACATTTTTCATAGATGGCGATAAAAACGGAAGTTATCTAACAAATGGTACATACAAACAAAAGGATTGAAATGTGCCTTTGAATCAATTATTATCCAACTCTTTGCTAAGATTGAATTTTGGTCTTCGACTAACTCGGATCTTTGCTTAATTCGGATACAGATGGTCAGTTCACTTAGATCCAACTTATGTGAAGTTTACTGTACTTTAACTGGCATTATATAAGAGATAAATCTGCCTTCTGCAGGTTTTTCTTTAGGCATTGAATATTATATAAATTATTACTTACACATTTATTACCGTACATGATAAGACCATGTTCAACTCTCGATACCATCGAATGCCAACGATTTTAAGTAAATTAGAAAAGTTTGGCCATTTAATGATTTAATTTAAAAATTGGAGAAGGAAGACTAAGACTTAAATAACCAGGACTGTGGATATGATCAATGCACACATCTTGTCAAAACAACAACTATTTATAATTATTGTGAAGATTTCCTGATGAAGAAAAGAGCCAATATTTGACATTAATCAAATCTGTTTTCTTATATAAATACACAACTATTATAAATTTTCCTTTAATTACATATTTACACACCAGTTTACAGAATGTCCAGTTTATGAAATACAATGAACATGGTTTTAAGCTCACTCTTGATTAACTCCAGTTATATAATGATTTGGTAATTTAGCTTGTAACTCTACGGCTTGATTGTATAATTCCATATCTGTAAATATAAAGTTTACAAAATGTTTATAAGGCCATAATTAAAAGATTGTTTGTTTGCCCAAACTCTACCTACCAAAAAAAAATTTATAACTAGAAGAAATGTGATAACAACATGATACGTTTCAGTTTTAATACGAACTTTAACTACCATTTACAGTGTGGAAATATGCCCATACAGATCTTTCTCAACACAAAATTATCCAGTTTTATTCACTGAAATAATATCTAAGATTCCTCCTTTAAAGGGACAATAACACTCTTGTTGTAACTGAATAATATGTCCCAATCTTTATTCTGGTCAACAAATTGTACTGTTTTATAATATTCCAATTAATTGGCGATACAAATTTCATCTTAACACACCAAATTTGAACAATTGGAAAAATTCAACTGTATGATTTGAAAAGCCTTACGTAAACACTTTCAAATGTGACTTGAAATTAAACATATTTTCAAACCCTCGGAACAAGTAAAATAGGATGTAATGCATAATTTACACAACTGGTAGAACACTTAAAACATCTAGTACTTAGAATAAGGCTATTAATTATTTTCTGGAGCTGCCAAGCCAGCAAGAGTGTTATTGTCTATGAAGAGTAAAAATTTGAATAAGAGAACTCTTAAATTCCTAGCCACATTAATTAATATTATGTATCTAAAAGCATATACCATTGCAATCACAAACAAGTTAGTCTGAAAAATAGAAAGCTCTTTGTAAATAACTTACTAAAAGTTGATGAGGTTGCATCAGAAAATACAACATAATTTTCACATTGTATAGTATTCTTGTTAACTTTACCCTGGATTTCTGTAAGTCCTGCTACATATTCACTGAGCTAAAAGATTATAAATAAAGAAGATATTTTATGATATGAATGAAAGCTTGGTGGTGGTAGAGGCAATTAAACTCATGAGCACAGTGACATTCACATGTAAAGCAAAGGCCACTAACAATGGTCAATGTCAAATAATCACAGAGGCGGATCCGGGGGGGGGGGCCCTAGGTGTCCCCCCTAAATCCCTAAAAAACAGTATAAAAAAATAGATATGCGCCACAAATTACCACTGACACCCCGATTTTTTCAAAAATGTTCTCAGGGGCCCCCCACCCCCGTAACTGGATTTCCTGGATCCGCCTCTGAATAGTCATGGCTCAGCAGGATAAGTAAAACAAAGATTATTTGACAGTTGATAATCAAAATTCTATAACTACTTTCTTCCAGTTGGCTTTCCGACATCAATTTGTTCAATTGGTTTGTTCTACATCAGGGTAGTCTTGGGTTTGATGTCTCTTGCAAAGGCAATCATCTTGGATTGCAGTTGCACACATGACCTTTACAATAAACCAGTCACACACTGCACAGTCACAAAAGTGTCAAAATTAAACTGAAAGTCCCGCATTTCACAGAGTAACTGTTGATTAAAAGTGAGGTTATCACCAAAAAGATATTGATGAAACTAAAACATTGCATTTCTGAGAAAAAAGGTTTCACACGGCTAGTAATACAGGTCTAAGAGTACCGGGGGTACTGTACACAGAATGAACTCCTTTGCTTCACTAAAATTCATCTGGCCAAGTTGCCATAAGGTGCAATAAAAAGTAGGTCTAATGAAAATGCAATGGGACCGTTTCCATGTGACGGACGGAAATGCTGCGAGAACATATACCCGGTACATGGAAAACATGCTTAATTTAATGGTTCTTTGCTTAGCAAACTGTTAGGGGGTAAAGGTGTGTCCAGCCACCTTGGAGTAAATATTTCTACATGCCCTATGTAGGCCTACTTACTGGTTCAGGCATATCTATTCTTATATCTTGTCCATCACTTGTTGTTAGTGTAAAATATTTACCACTGTTATCAACCTGAAATATAAATAAACAAAACATCATGGATGGTTTCCTACAAATCAATCTTCTTATCTCAATAAAATATTATTTAAATCTAATATCCAGCCAGGAGGAGGGGGGGGGGGTAATTTTATTATAAGACAGACCTGTTGACTTTACCATGGACCTACCTTATTATAAGGTCCACGACATTACTTTATCGGCCTACTTTCAATTTTTTCATGGCCGTTGACAGTTTTGACAAATACAGTTCTTTAGTAAATGCATGGACCTTATAATGTATTATAAGGTCCATGGATCATAGTAAATGTAGACAAGATTAAAATTATTATTGGTTAAGTTTGTATTTGTAAGTGTATAAACAAATTATCATTTGTTTTGCTTGTTTATGTAGATATTATTTGTCATTATTTCGCAAACAAAACAAGTGAATTTTTCTTTATATAATTTTTACAATTACAAACGTTAACAAAAAGAAATGCGTACCGGTACCAAAAAACAATTTTAATCTAGTTTTTACTCTTACTTTATTACTGACCATTATTTATGTATATAAATTAGGCCTATATTGCTATATGTATATTAATATAGTATGCTGTGCTGTTCTTAAAGGAGCTAAATAAGCCGTGCAGTCTCAATCTAGTGCACATTTCTAGCGCCTGGTTATTCCAGTCTACATTCTGCCGCTTGATACAATGCAATGTGTCTAGCCTCGTCTCTCAATATTACAACTGGGGCAGAAGCGCATTATGGTACACGATTCTTGTACCAATGCATTATTTTATCTCAAATATCGGATATCAGAAGCTCATCTTTTCCCGGTAAGTTTACATCATCAATGTTGATTTAAATTGACCAATTTGGCAATAATTCGTGTTTTCGATGTCGAAGATTTTGGAGAATTTTGAGTTACACTTAATTAGGTCCTTAAATTAAATTTTCGCTGTAATAAAATCTTGGTGACCCTTTATTTTGACCAAAATTTTGGTCCGTTGGTGTTATTTTGTTTATGGTTTTATCAAATTTAATCAAATGGTCGATTATGACCCTCCTCCACCAGTCCTAATATTTTGTAATATTAATAATTAATTAAATTTACATCTTTTGCTAGTCCTAGTAGACAGACAATTCTGCCTTGATGAGATGACATCATTTTGCCATTGATTCTCGGTCTTACGAAGTCTCCCATATTCAGTTTATCCACATTACTTTCTAAAATGACGCTGAATTGGCGGGAAATCCTCCAAGCAATGATGTTGTCAACAGGACATGGCTTTGTTTTCAGAACTTGACGTTGATATAAGCGACACGTGCATTCGGCGTACTTCGTACTGCTTAGTAGTCTCTATCATTCAGACCCATTATAACTTTATGCCCGCCCGTAATCTTGTACCTGTCCTAATCTTTTGTACTTATATTTTCAAATTATTGAAATGCCTCTATACTGTCCACAATGCTCAATTGAAATCGTAACGTGTTTTATCGAAACGTGGTTTCGCCGGTTTCGGTGACTTCGGTAAATTTGTGTAATTATGCGAGTTATGTCCCTTGGTAACTCTATGGTCTCAACACAAACGTCGTTTCGGACTCAGTCAGTCGACTTTTCGGACTTACTCGGCGACTTTTCGGACACGGTCATCGACGTTTCGGACTCATTAAACTCTGAAAAAATCTATGTTGTAATTTTTTTTTTCATTATTTTTAGGTGAGGCTAAAAACAGACCATTCACAATAACAAAGAATTTTTCCATTGTTAGTTGTGTTTTATTTATCCCATACAGACCATTCGCAATTGAACTTGTAGTAAAATCAATATTTCTTACCTTTGGTGTTCTGTTTTAATTATAACTGATCGGCGCCAATCACAATAATCAAGAAATTAATACTTGCCTATTGTGTTTTATTTATCCAATACGCAATTGAACTTGGAAGTAAACCCAATATTATTGTTTTATTTAACTGGTCAGCGATTATTGCATTTAATCTGTATTTGTATGAGTAAGTTTAGAACATTGACGATAAATGATCGCCAAAGCATCGCCGCTTACCTTTTGTTGATTAGTAAAACCAAGCCGAGATTATTTTATCTGTATTTATTTGATCGGTGATTTTGTTTTTAATCTAGTGATTACTGAAACCATTAAGAAGTAAAAACACTGTAACTTGTATTTAAAGGACCTATGTCCGTAACTCAAAATCCTCCAAAATCGTCGACATCGAAAACACGAATTATTGATGTAAACTTACCGGGGTTAAGATGAGCTTCTGATATCCGATATTTAAGATAAAATAATTTTTTTAACACTATTCGTAGTGTACCATAATGCGCTTTAGCCCCAGTTGTATTGAGAGACTCGAGGGACGAGACTAGACACATAGCACCAAGTCAAACGGAGTTATGTAGACTGGAATAACTAGACGCTAGACTTTTGCACACGATTGACATTGCTGGCTTTTTTCGCCAAACAGAACTGTTTTGAAATTTGGGTAAAACGGAAACCATTGAATGTAAATCAGTTTTTTTACATTCATATAACAGTGGTATATGTGTTGCGAACCACTTTTGTGAATTTCTAGGCCCCAAATGTTAGCGGTTTAGCTCCTTTAATCTGGTGTTGATTATTGAATGTGATGCTTTTGATTTATGGCAACATCGTACATGTAATTCAGGTACGTAGGCTAATGATTTTTTCTTTTATTGTTATTATTAATACGCAATGAAATTTGATGTTAGTATTAATGATTTATTGCAACATTGTACGTAATGTGACTATTAATAGTAATACGTAATTAAATTTGATATTAGAGCTGACTTCGAATGGAATAGGGGGTTGGCATGGCCTAGTGGTCTAGAGTGACTCTAGACCACTAGGCCATGCCAACCCCCTATTCCATAGAGTGTCGCGCTTCGACCTCTAGCTTGCCGGTCACCTTTGGCTTGCGGCTGTGGTTTCGAGCCCTGGTGTCAGCGTATGTGGCATGTAGATAGGGGCGCCTTCTCAATCTCGTGGGTTTCCTCCGGGCACTCCGGTTTCCTCCCACTACTAAAGACCCCTACGCGGAAGCGAGTTATTGAAATACAATTGAAAAAAACCCCACTATGTTAGTCCCGAAATGACCTAGTTGTGTTGAGTGGACGTTAAACCCCATTTATCTCTCTCTCTCGAATGGAATGTGTGAAACAAAAAAGAAAAAAAAGTATATTTTATAATATAAAGGAATACCGACTGAAGCTATCATTTCATCAAATAAATATTCCCGTTGTTATTAATGTACGGTCTGTTTGGGATAAATAACGTGCGTTAAGCTGGTCGCAGACGAGCAAAGAAAATTTGACAAATAGTAATCTCATATGGAAAATTTCCTCTCGTACACGAGCACATTATTTGTCAAAGGAAATTTTCTCGTGTACGACGGACTTAAGGTCTGTATGTGATAAATAAAACACAACTAACAATGTTTAATTTCTTTATTATTGCGAATGTTCTGTTTTCAGCCTAACCTAAAACGAAAGAAAAAACAGTTATTATAAATATAAACATATAATTTTACAGTTTTTTTGACTCCGAAACGTCGCCAGTCAGAGTCCGAAACGTCGCCAGTCAGAGTCCGAAAAGTCGCCTAACCGAGTCAGAAACGTCACCTACCAGTGTCCGAAATGTCGAGGATATATTTTTGGAGTCCGAAATGACGTAAGTCCGAAATGACGCGGGACCGAAATCACATGTAGTCGAAAATTGAAGGGAGGAAACTCTCATTCAAAATGGTGGATTTAAGGTAATGATGTCATTAATGTTGTATTAATTTTAGATTTTGATAAACAAGATAAGATTTATTTTTATCATGACGATTGAGAAATCTGAAATTATCCGAAGCGGAGAAAGTAATTCAATTAGGAAGTCACTGTAAAGGTATATGGCGGTATAGTTCTTTTTTTTATTACAAAAATCAGTGAAATCATGCTACAAAAAAAGTAAATTTTAACTCATCATATGATCATGCCATGATCAGGAGTCAACATCATCGACATCATCATAATATGACATATAGGCCTATATGATATTGATAATTAAATGATCATAATTATAGGGTTACCAGATTAATAATCATTGAAGAAACACAGAGCGCCCAAATGAAGTAATTAATATGACTGAAATTTTCAACATATTTCATTTTCATATTATTATTAATATTAGGGCCTACCTTTTTTTAACTAATGAGAACTGTCACTGTCAGCTATTTATCGATATCTTACATAATGTATCCTTAACTATGCTTGTATTAAACACTTACCGGTACCTACATCTAAAATAAATTCAACTAATCGAAAATTCTGTAAGTTATACTACTAGAAATTTTTTCAGTTTGTTTACTCCACTTTATCTTGATCTAAAGACATTTTTTAAAGTTTAGTTTTTGTCCCGGTTTTTATGTTGTGTATCTTTTAGTTTAAGGTTCGAGGATGATGTTTGAAATATGTTTTCATCTATAATTGGAAAATTAAAAGAGTTAACTCAACCCGATGATGCTTTGTTACAAACACCAATGCCAACTGATGGTCATGGTAATGATAAAGAAGAAGATGGTTTCTTAGTTGTTGGAGAGACAAGAAGTGAAAGAACAGCTATAGTGGGTAATGAGTTCAATTCCTCAACCATTGATGCACCTCCATCGTATCAACAGGTACAGTAGTCTATCTTTACCGCATTAAATAATAAGTATTTTCAGTTAAGGCTCAGCATATATATACATTTTAATGTATCGGTATCAGGCGTATTCAACACCAGGCCAATTCAACACCAGTAAAATTGGCGTATTCAAGACCAGTATATTATAAGACAAAAGCAGGATTAACAAGATATTTATTATATATCTCAAATAGTCATAATACAAACAACAGTTGAAATATTTCATATTCGAAGACAATATTTACATAATATAAAACATGTAATAAATAAAATGGAACCGGTCCCCGAGTGTTCAGTCGAGAGTTGATTCGGTTATGCCAACCTTGACGTCTTTATTCTGCGAACGGGGCGCATAAACACGGACCAACTCTTCGCACTAAACATTCGGTTTGATATCCATTGGTTCTTGACGTACTAAAGGACATCGGAATTGATTTGAAGTTTAAAATACAAAATAACAATATATACATGTACTGGTCTTGAATACGCCGATTTTTCTGGTGTTGAATTAGCCTGGTGTTGAATACGCCAGGATTCAATGTATCCATGCTTTGAAATTCGAAAGCAGTGAGACTTATAATTGAGCAAGGGTTATGAAAAGTTTATGTTCAGTATTGAGCATTTTCTGCTTAGGTTAAGCAGAGTGATAAGCTATTTGATTGTTTGAGAGTGAGACTTTGGAAAACAATAAATATGCTTCGAATTGAGGTAGATGTTAATTTTGTGTCTGCTGAGACGCTGAGTTTGATGATGAGCATTATTCTCTTAGGCTAAGCACTTTGGTTTGTTGATGCTTTGATTCTAATACCGTTAACGATGTATTCAAACACCAAAAATAGATACATGTTTAGCTGCAAAGCTGTAAAACTTCCTCATGTTTGAACATGCTCAATGTCAAATGAAGGAAAGTTCTTTCAACTTCCAACCTTGACTTGCAGTCATTGAAATTTGGATTTTTCTAATATGGCACAAAATACAGAAAATTCCATTTCTAAAATGAGCTGCTATGGCACAACAACATTTCTTGTTGTTTCTGTCATATGATCCTAGTCATTCTTTATGGTTATTATTATTATTACAAAATTATATAGTGCCCCTTTCGCAGGTGTGTTAAAGGGCACTTTACAGTGTGTCAAAAACATACATTCAAAAAGTGTATAACATCAAGAATGTTAAAAATACATTAAATAAGCAATTATTTCTAAAAATACATAAAAGAACTACAATAGACAAAATAATATCACATAATTTGCAGATCTTTTGCTCATTCATTGAAATAATGGTTTTAGCTTTTTTAGTTTTTAGTTTTGTATTTTTATAGCTTTTTGTGGACTCTCTACAGGTCACAATTCTTGTCCGATTTTGATGAAACTTAAAATATAGGTTTATCCCCATAAGATCTCGGCTGCTTTCGATATTGGCATGTATCGGATCCAAACTTCATGGATTATGGCCCCTGATTGTACGAAAAATCACGTTTTTAGCTTGTGGACCCTATAGAGGTCACAATTTTGAACCGATTTTAATAAAACTTTACATGCATGTTTATAACCCAAAGATCTTGGTTCCTTTCGATATTTGCGCCTATCGGAACGTAATTTTCTGAATTATGGCCCTGGATTGTCCGAAAAATCACCTATTTTAGCTCGTGGTACCTCTGGAGGTCACAATTATTATCCGATTTGAAAAACCGTTCGATTATATCACCGTTACACCCTAAGGAAGGTTAAGTTCAAATTTCAGAAAAATCGGACCAAAATTACCATACAAAATGGCCGCCGTTTGTATGCAAATTTGATTCTTTCATCCTTGAGAAAGTGGGCATTTTTGCTTACGAAACGTTGGATAAAACGATGGTTTTTTGATATTGTATTTTATTAATTATTTCATACCAACCTATCTGAATATCAAATGCATCATTTTGACTTAGTCAAAAGTGATCCCATCAAATCGTCTGTATTTGGTTTGTGTTTCCTGTTTCTATCAATTGAAATTTACTGTTAAAAAATGGCATATCAAGGTTGTGGACCCTGTAGAGATCACAATTTTAATTCGATTTTGATGAAATTTGAAATGCATAGTTATAACCCAATGATCTTGGTTTCTTCTGATATTTGCGCATATCGGATCGTAACTTCCTGAATTATGGCCCCTGATTATACGCAAAATCGTCTTAATTTAGCTTGTGGTCCCTCTGGTGGTTACAATAATTATTTGATTTAAAAAATCGTTTGATTATATCACTGTTACACCCTAAGAAAAGTTGAGTTTGAATTTTGAAAATATTGGACCAAAATTGCCATACAAAATGGCCGCCATTCGTACGCAAATACTGTTAAAAAATGGTATATCAAGGTTGTGGACCCTGTACCATTTTATCACCGTTACGTCCTAAGGAAGGTTAAGTTCGAATTTTGGAAAAATTGGACCAAAATTGCCATACAAAATGGCCGCCATTCATACGCGAATACTGTTAAAAAATGGTATATCAAGGTTGTGGACCCGGTAGAGGTCACAATTTTAATTTGATTTTGATGAAACTTGAAATGCATGGTTATAACCAAAAGATCTTGGTTCCTTTTGATATTTGCGCATATCGAATTGTAACTTTCTGAATTATGGCCCCTGATTGTACGCAAAATCGCCTTCGTTTAGCTTGTGGTCCCCCTCTGGAGGTCACAATTTTAATTCGATTTTGATGAAACTTGAAATACATGGTTATAACCCAAAGATCTTGGTTCCTTTCGATATTTGCGCATATCGGATCGTAACTTCCTGAATTATGGCCCCTGATTATACGCAAAATCAGCATTGTTTAGCTTGTGGTCCCTCTGGAGGTCACAATTATTATCTGATTTAAAAAAATATTTGATTATATCAATGTTACACCCTAAGGAAGGTTGAGTTCGAATTTCAGAAAAATTCAGAACAAAATTGCCATTGAAAATGGCCGCCGCGTGGAAGCGAATACTGTTATAAAATGGTACATGTATATCAAGGACCGTTGTGGACCCAGTATAGGTCACAATTTTGATTCAATTTTGATGAAACTTGAAATGCATGGTTATAACCCAAAGATCTTGGTTCCTTTCGTTTTTTGCACATATCAGATCATAACTTCCTGAATTATGGCCCCTGATTGTCCGAAAAATCGCCTATGGTCCCTCTGGAGGTCACGATTATTATCCGATTTAAAAAACCGCGTGACTCTATCACCGTTACACCATACAGAAGGTTGAGTTTGAATTTCAGGGAAATCGGACCATAATTGCCAGACAAAATGGCCACAGTTGGTACGCTAATAGTGTAAAAATATGTTATATCAAGGTTGTGGACCCAGTATAGGTCACAATTTTAATTTGATTTTGATGAAACTTGAAATGCATGTTTATAACCTAAAGATCTTGATCCTTTTTGATATTTGCGCATATCAAATTGTAATTTAATAAATTATAGCCTTTGATTGTAGGAAAAATCAATTTCGGTTTTGCTTATTCTCTAACCATCTCTCGAAAATGTGGGCGTATCCTGCCTGGCAGTGCCAGCTTACTATCTTTTAGTTTTGTTTCATTATTATGTGTTACTTCTGTAAAGTCCGTTGATATGTACATGTGACTGACTGTAAACAATAAATTATTATTATTATTATATTATGTACACCTGACATAATACATGTATCAGGCACTCATGAAATAGTACCTGAAATTTTCAACTTAGTGCTGCATTTATGACTCAAATATAATTGATGGTTAATATAAAACAAGAGACCATTGGTGGCTTGAAATGGCGTATCAATGTACCACCCGGAACTTATAATTTCTCTGTCCAGGGGTAAATGTCCCCATTTACCTGTTCTCGGGAATTAAATAACTATGTTTTATTTTATAGATAACTGTCGCATAACAATAACAATAAACCCTTTTTGATTTTAGATTTAGTGCAGAAGACTTGCCTATCTTTGTCTTTATTTTTATGGACGCTTATTTAATCACTTTCTTTTTTAAATTTCAGTCAGTTATTTTCCCTGTCAGTCAAGATCTTGATATGCCAGTCCCAGAATATCCAGCAGATGCTTACTCTATTACTGCAACAACAACAAATCCAAGCATGACAGCTATTTCAGACTTGCCTTTCCAGTTAGGTCCAAGACTGGCTGTGTTGAAAGACATACAAGAAAATAACTATTTCTCCTTATTAGCTAAAAATACTCATTTTAACTGGAACTCATATGATTATGACTTTAAGACTGAAATGTCTATTTTAAATGAGTTTGGTGGCGGTGAAATAGAAAGTTCCCTTTTGTCTGGGACATATAATCAGTATTGATGTTTTCCCTCTCATTTAATCTTGTTCCCTGTATTTGCTTCCTATTTATTGTTATACAAGTACCTCTCAACAGTTTATAAGAACTGGACGTCGAAGCACTTTATTTAAAACTGTTTACGAATGAATGAATGAATGAAATGGGGTTTAACGTCCTACTATTGTGCACCTAACCTGTGGCTAATGGAAGACAGGCATACGCCATACAGTGTGCTATGAGGGAAATTTTGCCCGGGCAGCAGCGCTACGGTCTACTCTTATATCGAATTCCAACTGCCAAGGGATCTTTTACTTGCACTCCAATGTGTACACGGGACCTCGGCCAATGCAGGGATCGAACACCCGACCTCCAGGCTAGCGAACCAGCGCCTTATCCACTTAACCACCGTGATCCCACACTGTTTATGAGATGAATTACTAATATATAGTGAGAGTGTGAAAAGCTGGCCAGGCCTCTAATTTAAGGAGCAGATTGATTCCTTTGTGAAAGGCTTCCCAGTTGCTAATTATTTTTTTCTAAACAATATTTTATTGAATATTAGGATTAGGAAACAGACAAAGTCTTTGCTAATTGGCGGAAAAAGAATAAAACATGGTCATCTGTCACTTTCTAAGTCCGCTGATTTGGGAGTACTGGCCTTCGTATAAAGTAAAAATGTCATGGGTAGAATCTGGGTTAAATTATAATATATATGTCGTAGTGAAGCAATCAGGAAAGAATAGTGAAATAAATCACTATTGAAAGATGGAAGTGATGTTTACAACCACTCAACACAAATGCTTCTATAAAACAAGGTGTAAACCTGCACTCAATCCTTCAATATCAATATTTAAAACCAACCAGAAGATAGTGATCTTAAGTTCCTACTTTGTTTTTCTTTTATTTTAAGCTGGTTGTCGGTGGGTGACCAAATGATCTATGGGCTTTTGATCATAATGTCTGTCATTGGATCAAGTGGTATGGTGTTGATCCCACACTTGTATGTAACAAGAAGTAGGGTCACCTGCCTAACTTCATGGGTTATCTCTGGGTCCTGTGGTTTACTCTCACTGTGGCACTGCTTAAGATCCCTCCGGGCAAGTGAATTTCTGAAACACTAATTATTCCATATATTATGGCATTGTTAGTTCCAAAATGACATAGTTGGTGTTGAGTGGTGTTAAATCTCATTTCTCTCTCTCTCTTTTTATTATTGTCCGGTGTCTATATCAAACTTACTTAATGTCACTTATATTAATACATAGCAAGGCTTGACATCAATGGAACCTATTTTACTTTTTAAAAATTGTTATATTTTAATATGATGTTATTTTCCTAGAAAGGGTTGGTATATTAGATCTATATAAGCATAATTTTAAATACAAGTATATGAATATTTTCTTACTATGGTGCAATATTTATTTTATTCACAAACATTGAAATGTGGTTGTATATTGTTGTCAACCCTGCTCATTGACGCTCTAGAGACCAAAATTATCATCTGATGAAGCCTACCATAGAAATCGGCCTTGATTAATATGAAAAATCTTGTGGACTTTCTAGATGGTCGAACATTACGTACATCAGATAAACTACTTTTAAAGCTCAAAACTGTTCAACTGGTCTCTCTCTTATGGTTAGCGCTCTTTTAGTTTTCAAGTCCCTGTTTTATGGAATAATCTACCATTTAGTTTCAGATGTTGCACTTCTCTATATATCTTTAAAAATAATCATGATTGTTTTTCTCTAAAAATAATCATGATTGGTTTTCTTTAAAAAATAATCATGATTGTTTTGTTTATGATTAGATTGTGACATTGTAAAGTGCCCCTGAACACCTGATATGAAAGGGAGCACTTTAAATATGTTGTAATAAAATGCAGCAAATTTTGTGAACTGCTGGACAGCTTAGTTGCTGTGGGTATATGTATCTTTATTTTTGATACAAATTCTTCAAAATTAATGTCTATGAAATACATTTTATAAATATATTGTAAATAAGTTAAGTTTAATAAAATGTATGTATTTAAAATATTATTGTCATTTTTATATGCTGACATTTGAATACAGTGTGGTTGTATTTATTGCCATCACCTGTTTGTAGGTCAGTCCGTCTTGTCACTCACATTTTTCTTGGCTACAACAATGTCTATCTCACTTAAATGAAAATTTCATGGATTTTCAATAATTTCCAGAGTTATTTCCCTTTGTTATAGAATAGTGTTCACACTGCAAAGGTTTCATACCGTCCTATCTGGCTGTGTATTCTACTAAAGGAAACAATTCTACTGATTTTCAACAAATTACATTATTAATAACTCCTAGAGTTATTCCCATTTGTTGTGAAATTGTGTTAGCAGTTAGCACCATCTTTCTTAAATTTATATTTGTTGCCTATCGTATTGAAAACAAACTTAGTTAATTATCAAAATAACTTGCATCTTAAAAGATTCAATTATTATCCAATATTTCTGGAATTCCTTTGGTTCACTTATTTTTGATAATAATAATGCTTTCCATAGTTATGGCCTTTTGTAATAATGTTGACATCTGTTGGTCACATTTCTTGTTAGTTACACTAGAAGCTTCAACTGTATATCTTTTTGTAAATTGATATAATTATATAGTTGTCTATCTTATTGAAATGATTTCGCGCAAGTGTATTATTGAAATAAAATTAAACCATATGTTAGTCCCGAAATTACCTAGTTTGTTTTGAGTGGATGTTGAATCCCATTTCTCTCTCTATTTATAGGCTGCAATTACTAACTTTTCCCTTTGTTACAAAATCTTGTAACCTTAAGAGGTTTTTGAATCTTGTTAGCGGATTTTTTTCAAACATAACATAAACTTGAATCTTTAAGTATTATGCCAATATTCTGTTCTTATTCACATAATGGAGATAATCCAATTCAGGTACAAATACCTTGTCTAAAACCTCAATTTCTTTTTGCAATGGATTTTACAAACGACCCGTTGCCATTCATCACAAATTTATGCAGAGTGTTAGGTATGGTAGTCAACCAATACTGAGTCTTGCCCCCCCCCCCCAAATATCACAAGAAAATTGGCCTTTACAGCAAAATTCATGCAGATGCCCATGCTAGTTGGCCCTCCCGAAAACATCTTTGCCCCCCCCCCCAAAAAAAAAAGAACTTCCTGGCTACGGGCCTGTTAAGTCAACTCATCCTTAGGCCTATAATAATAATAATAATAATAATAAGTTTATTTCCAAACATGGGTCCACAGGGGACGTTACAGATTAAACAAACAGAGAAAACCCAAAAGACAGTCAAGTAATAAAATATAACAATATACAACATGTATAAGTACAGTATAAGAACATTGTTAATGAAAGGGAGATAACTCCACTTAACACTTCGTGTTACAGACCAATTTAATCCAGAAATTATGCAAGACAACATGTAGGCCTACATATTTTTTCCCTGTAAGGGCTTAAAGGAACTTACCAAGTTAAGGTAAATAATATTGGTTACGTTTTACCTTCTTTTAAATTGAAAATGGTACAAGCCTGCTTAAAGGGATGTAACAGTGATTACTACATCTTGTAATTTTCCTACATTAAAGGGGCATTATGTAAAATGTAGATAAGAACTAGCCATTCTTGCTATAATAGTTCGAAAGTAGATGATGTAAAATGAATAATTTGAAAATTTCATTCAAATTACTCTATTGCAAGCAAAGATATTGGCCTTTGAATGTTTGACAGACGTGTGCAATAATTTCAACCACGGTCCTTGTTGATCGAAGCCAAGTCTCGTTCCGTCGGGAATCCGCCATATTGATTAAATCAAAGTATCGCTGAACCGTTTTAATCTAATCTGTTTAATATCGAGAAATCTGATGCCATCCAGAGTTGATTAAGGCCTGGATCAGTTAATAAATGTCTAATTAATACTTTAGAAAACATTTCAGTCCCAAAGAAAGACCTGCAAAAGACAGATTTACCTCTTGCATAATGCATGTTTAAAAAGCAGATGATTTTCCCTGACTTATCTATTTTAAACTTTTAATACCCATTATAATGGCAGCACAACAGAATCGAACGAAGAGTACATCAATGATTTGGTTTAAAAAACCTCTTCATAATCATACACTGGATTAAAACAATTTATAAAGATAAAAACTGCTATTTCTTATAACAATTACCCCCCCCCCCTCCCAATAGAACTTACTGTTCCCATAACATTCTATATCTAAAATTCAAAAATAATTTTTGAAGTATTGGGATATTTTTAGAATAAAATGGTGGGTTCAAACAATTGCAAAATAATGGAGTTACTGTTCTACAAAGTTTATGAAAATATGAGAAATACAATAATATACCGTACTAATAATATCTACTTGACAGCAGAGTTACTCTTTTTCAAAAACAAACATGAAGGCAGAGTCTGCTGTCCAGGGACTCCATTCAACAGACAACCACCGCAAAAACTTGATTGCATTATTGACATGGCTTCTTTCTTGTTGCCAGTGCTAGTTTTACGACTTGTTGAAAAAGGACTTGTGTTGATATTTTTCAAACCCACACCACTAGACTCAATGACAAACCACATCATGGTCAGTTTAAATCAACATTGATGTTATCCTACCATGAAAAGTTGGGCTTCTGATAGGGCCTTAAGAGAGTCATAAGAAAGTGAAAATGTTAAAATCAGCACACAAAATCCATGCCAGAATGCTTTTGAACACCATTTGTAATGAAGCAACTAGTTTATATACGAAAAAAATGAAATTGGGTTTAACATCCTACTGTTCTGCTTTGAACTCGGTTAATGAAGACCGACATACACCATAGACTGGCATAGATAGGCCTTCAGTGTGCTTTGAGGAAAATTTGGCCCAGACATCAGCACTATGGCACTCTTATATCAAATTGAAACTGTCACAGGATCTTTTACGTACACCCCAATGTGCACAGGACCTTGGTTTTTCATACCATTCAAATGACTAGGTCTAGACAGTTAGCTTGTAAATTTAAGGCCCTCGATCCATCCTGCATCATTGAAAAGGGGGAACCAATCATGCCGAAAAATCTGGATGAACCGACTTCCAGGCTAGTGAGCCAGCGTCTTACCCACTTAGCCACCAAGACGCCCAGATACATTCATATTACACTAACAATTATATGCATTGCGAGCCATTTTTCTCCATTTCTAGTTCTAGAGGTGCCAAAGAACAGTGATAATGCGAATGGCCATGGGTAAAACATCCAGATGAGGGGACCTCGGGTCAAGAGTCCAGACCAAAGTCACAGCACCAAGACTAAGAGTCTTAGCCTAGTAAGGCTAGTCACAAGTCATCTCAAACCTAGACCTTACCCTAACTCACAATTCTTGGCTTTAACACTTTAATAAAAAAAAATTAAATATTTTTTAACTTCAAGAGTTCGGTTACGGCTTGTCTACGATTTTGAAGATCCAGTGGCAGTATTGTGCCGTTTATTTGTTATTCATCGAAATTGTTTTTGTTATAAAGGGCACGTGTCAGAAAGGTCCGCACACACGAACCTAGATTGTTAACCCTTTCGAAATATAGATACACGGTATTATTATTATTTATTTGGTCAGCTGTAAACTTTGTGTTTACAATGGTTGCCAAGGACTGTGTTGGGGAGATAACTCTAAGCAGTTACACAGAGAATCATGGGTTTTATTTACTGAATTCTTGTTGTTTCTTCAAACATAACTTGTATAATGCCAAGTTAATCAATTTAGTAACCTATGCGTATTTATAACAGTAGATCGAGCATATGGTTGGGGTTTAATTAGAAGAATGTAAAATGTACACAAAAGAAACCTATTTCCCGGAGTCAGAAATACAGCTATTTACAACCAATCATATAGCTAATAGTAATCACGTGACACAAATTTTTTGCTATGAGAATCTGCAAACTCGGTATTCATTGTGTTGAAACTGAGAGTGACTGCGAGGGATACAATATTTCATGTCGTTATTCGTTTTCGTTATTTAAGTTGTATAGTATTATAAATATATTCACAAAACTTCGGACTGCTATTACTAAATAGTTCAATTCCCTAATCGAACAAATGAAATATGTCAGGGCAGCCGTCACAGAGAGTTCGACGGAACGGATCTCCCTCTCACTCTCACACGAAAACAGGACCCATCAAAGCTGTTAAAGCGTTTTCGTTCATCAAGCATGGGAGCCCAACAAGAAGTCTGAATTCAGCTTCTCCGACTGCAAATGTTGGCACACAGAAAACATGGCCCCGAAAATCACCAGACATAAGGGCATCACCAGAGAGACGAAGCCCCTGCTCACCAAGTTACAAAGGTAAATTATTGCTTTCTTAGTTTTAGGCTAAGTAACTAGGCTTCTTCTGATTTTGCCTAGAAATGATAAGTTCAACCCAAAGTTGTGAGAGTTTAAAAATCCAGTGTCACTTTTAAATTTTTGATTTGTTATCCCATGCAGCATTTTTTATTTCAGTGTTGAATCACAATAAATTAAAAGAAATAATCATAGAACAAAATTGTAGGCCCCTGAAAAGTTTGGCTGACTGGGCAAATGAAGATGTACTAAATTATGTGCCTGGACAGCGGCGCTAGGGACTTCTCTTATTTCAATTCTAGCTGTCGAGGATTCTTTTACGTGTTCACTATTGTCTATGCCAACACAGGACCTTGGATTTTGTCCCATCCAAATGATTAGACGCTGTTCTTGACAAGCCTTGTGTTGTGAGTTGTGACCCCCCCCACGGCTTACACCAACAAGAGGGAACCACACTGGAGAATCCAGAGGAACATGTGTGGTTTTATAAGTATCCAACACCGGGTGCGAACATGAAACCTCACGGTTGACAAGCCATAAGACAATACTCTTACTACAGTCAACAAAGTTGGTATCAGAATCTTATCAGATAACAGGGCCAGCGGAAGCAATTCTTGAGGGGGGGGGGGCTTCCATCCTAGGTCCTTATAGGCGAGGGTCAAGGGGTCACAATAACTGGAAAAAAGACTTGCAGCCAAATTATTATTTCGTATTTGACAATCATTATTGTTTGTATTAAGGTACTTGCTTGCTCTAACTTTGTTTACCCCGACTAATGGTTTCTTGGAACTATAATTAGTGTAGGATTAAAATATATTTTTAGTGGAAATACAAGTTTATTTGCAGTGAAGAATTTAGTTAATATAATTGCACGTTTGTTTCAGGTTTTAGTGTAAAGAACACCATCTAAGTCATTCTGATTCTTCTCTGTGCGTTTTAATAGCTATAATCCCAAATTTGTTAACTTTAGGCTATAACTTATGTAAGCGATATTTAATGTTATCAGCATTAATAACACTACTAACGTGGTATGCATTTCTTTTTCAGAAAAATCAAAATCTCGCCAAAGTCCAATTCACACATTAAAAAGAACAAATTCCCTAGACACACTTGGGCCATATTTAACCGGACAATGGCCGAAAGAGTCTTGTATTAACATGTTACACCATTATCATACTACTGGTGTATTTATGTTAGACAAATCAACACAGGTAAAGTATAATCTGCAATAAAATCAAAGATTACCAATATGAGTGTGTTTTATGTCCTTCTTTCTGTCGGGGGGGTTGGGATGTCCCAGTGGTAGAGTGTCGCTCTTCGACCTCTAGCTGGCCGCCCACCGCTGGCTTGCGGCTGTGGTTTTGAGCCCTGGTGTATGTGGCATGGAGATAGGGGCGCCTTCTAAACCTTGTGGGTTTCCTCCAGGCGCTCAGGTTTCCTCCCACTGCTAAAGACCCCTACGCACAAGCGAATTATTGAAATAAAATAAAACCATATGACCTAGTTGTGTTGAGTGGACATTAAACCCCATTTCTTCCGCTCTTTTTCTGCAACCACGGTCACCTCTGTCTTGCGGCTGTGGTTTCGATCCCCAGTGTGACTCACATTTATGTGACATGGAGAATTGGAGATAGGGCGCCTTAACTTTGTGGGTTTCCTCAGGGCACTCCGGTTTCCTCACACTGCTAAAGACTCCTACGCGTAAGCGAATTAATGAAATAAAAAAAAAGAAAAGTTTGTGTTGAGTGGACGTTGAACCCCATTGCTCTCTCTCTTTTTTGTCACCAGTAGAAATGAGTTTTTTTAAGGGAGGCAAGTCTCTCTCTTAAAACAATGTTTGTCATACAATCACTGATTGAAAGCTTGGTTGTCTGCATATTCCTGAAGCAACAACCCGAGAAATATCTCTCTGGCCATTGTTGGATTGGCTTCGGATTCTTGAACTTTTAAGTAAGTGTGTCTATTCTTCTCGTTCAATCAAATCTACCACTTACGTACAGTAACACGACAGTCCGTCGTTTAATCTTGGGTCTTCCTTAATATTTTGGACAAAGATTTAAGGTATTAAAAATGTTGAAAGTCTGTTCTTTACCATACAGTAGTGTTTACTTTACGTCAATTCCGATAGCCTCGTTTGTCACACAATTGGTTTAGCTGCAATATCCTGCTATGCGCTGGTTAATATAGCATAAAAAAAACGTGCCCCCATGACGTAACGTTATGTAAACACAGTTGCCCTAATTAAACGTCTTGTTTTAAAGGTAATACCTTTGTAACAAAGTCAGTGATTGGTCAGTAATAGGACCACTGACCAGTCATAATTAGTGACAATAATACCCACTCAGTTCAGCTGGGAGTAGTAGGATTAGCTCTAATCAAACGGAACACTGCGAGGAGGATGGGTTGTCTGCTATTCTACAGTTTATGTATTGAATCTTGTTGTATACAAAATAGAATGAATCTTCGAAGTGATAATTAGGCAATCAATCCACTATATAATGTAATGTGTTTTGGTGTAAAAACTCTTAAAAAAAAACCACTGAATATTTCAGTAAAGCTAGAAATACCCCGGACCTTATCTTTATGAATCTCTCATATCCATATACCATCCATCAAATATGTACATCATAATACCGATTAAAATGGCTAGGGGTTAAGGGACAGTTTCATTCTACCAATCAAAAAGGCTATTGGTTAAGGCACTGTTACATCTATGTACCGATTGAAAAAGGCCAGGGTTAAGGGACAGTTTGGACTATATTATTATGCATATTATAAAATAAAAACAACCATGGAAGAATTCTGTAGATTCATAATTTTTTTAATGATGTGAATGAAAGTTGATATTTGTTTTGTTCAAGATATTTTAAAATGTATTTAGACCCCAGAAGAATGGGATTCAACTCCAAGCATCGACTTACAGAAGATTAAAGGACACAAAAGATCTGCTTCGTTTGGCCAAGGGGATCAATTTAAGAAAGAGGTGAGTCTTTCATGTTGTGACATGATGTGCTATAGGTAAAATCTGGCCTCAGGATAGGGTGACCAACACAGCCAGAAATGGGTGCTAATGAAATTGAACTTTTTCATTAAATGTGCACCTTCAATGACAATTTTGGAAATGATAATACAACATCATGTTGGGTGATATAACCAATGACCTCAATTAGTCCATCCATCTGTCCCGTTTGTTTCCTGAGCAAAGCTTGAAAACCATAAAGTATTTTTGTGTAAAACTTTGTAGCAAGCTGAAGTGATTTTTTTCCTATTCTGCATTAAATTAAGCCTTGTCTTACCCTAAAGGTCATTTCCGGAGCAGATATTGAGACCCGTTCAAAATTGTTTTAAAGAGTATAAAGAGTGGAGCTATTTCCCTCGTAGAACACATCATGGAATATGTCCGTCTTCGTTAGCCTAGTACAGTAGTGCAGAAAGGTCAAATATTAAACCAACGTCTTCATTACAGCCAGTTTGAGGGGGGGGTGGATGGCCGAAAGGTTGTAGGGTTGCCCGTCCAACCTTGTGGGTTTTCTCCGGTTTCCTCCCACTGATAAGAGTAAAGCACCCCTACACTCAAGCAAATTATTAAATAAAATTAAATCATATGTTAGTCCCAAAATGCTGTAGTTGTGTGTCGAGTGGACGTTAAACCCCATTTCTCTCTCTCTCAGCCAGTTGGAGCAGAACAGTAGGAAATTAAACTTCATTTCATTAAACCCAATAGGTAAAATTACCAACATCAGGTCTTTACAAAATTTAATGTTGTTTAGCTCGTTAAGGGGAAAGACATCAATAATTTTTGACGATTTCTATTGACATTTGATTATGTTAGTAAATCTTTCTAAAACTCTCATTTAATTTACAAAATCTTGTTCACACTCTGGAGACCACTTTGATATTTATTGTAAATCATTTGTACCATTGGCTTTGAATGTATCACAACCTTCTTACTCTGCCCGAACGACTTTGCAGGACGTTTGTTTAGTGTTAGTAGATGGAATGAAAGCCATTTTTCTGAAATGCACATACAATGACAACCATTTGTCAAAAATAAATATAACGATATCTATGACATTTGTTTTCTTAATATCAGTTTTCATATACAATTTGTTATAGACTGACATCCATAATTATACAAAGTCTTCCATAATAATATCCTTTTATTCCATATACATCAGTTTATAAAACAGCAGTTACAACAGCTTCGGAAGAAAGAAATAAATAAACATACAGAATCTGCCAAACAGCACAGACAAAGTCCAATACAAGGCAACCACTCAGCCCTGTCTCTTACAGCTCCACCTACCGTTTTTGCCCAATCCAAGGCCATCCATATTCCAGCATCACACATTCCGGTAAAAACTCCCATGTCTCGATACCAGCGTAATAGTGTTGAAGGTTTAAACATAGTAAGTAGAATAAAGACAGTTTGGTGGTAACAAGGATATTGTATGACTATTCTGATGCAACCAGCAATGATACGAAACTGACAAATGTAAAAGACATTTTTGTCCTCTGCCTTTCGAAGAAAGCCGGGGACTATTAACCCATTAGCACGCAGAAGATCTGCTAACGTCCATACTATATTTCCTCAGAACATCCGTCAACGCCCGGGTGTTAATATTATTCACTGTATCAAAACTACTGCACTGATATCATTGATTAACGGCTCCTTTGATAGCTAAAACATGTGCCGACATTCTCGAGGTGTGAAAACCGGGTCATTGTATTTGACTTTTCTTAGTAAACAAAGCGTGAACTTTGATACCGGAAGATACCCTCTGACCATCAGCTGGTCGAATAGCCGTGGCGATAGAGAGGCGGCTTCTCACCAATGCAACAAGGGTTCAATCCCAGCTCAGGGCATGAACCTTATCTTGGGTTTCTTCCTGCAGGAATGATCGAAGTCATTCGCACGATCTGTGCCAATGGCCAAATTGGAAAAAGGCCTCGGGCCTAATTTGCTACCCTTGTAAAATGACACGATTATTATTATTATCACCAGTGACCTACATTCCACTGTTTCAAAATGGCAAGCTCTCACGTCGTAAACGATTGAATGTTACGACTGCATTGGGTCTTTAGATGGTATCGGATTCGGAATTGAAGAAAGCAGTGGCGAGGAATCGGATGATCATCCAGAGCATTCGGATTAAGATCTCAGTACAGTAGTTTTAATATTAATACCCAGGCGTTGACGGACGTTCTGAGCAAATATATACCTCTGTGACCTAAAAACTACACACAATTGGAAAGATGAAATTATTTGCTATAAAATAACACTTGGTTGTTATCTATGATTTTCAATAGCTTTTTCATGATAGTTGAATGAACAAAACAGGTCATTTATTACGTCATATGTATATTTTAAGCGTTTGATATAACGTAATCATTAATTTAACTTCTGGCAGCTAATGGGTTAAAATGGGTTTATACGCCTGTCGGTCTGTCAGTCACACTTTTTGGGACACAATAACTCTTTCTAATTAATCTGGAATGTTCAATCTTGGTGTAGATGGTTATTAGGTCAATGCTTTGATGGAGTTCGGAGATGAGCATTTTCTTCATAGCGTTAACAGAGATAAGCAATTTGATTGTTTGATGCTTTAGGACACAATAACTTTGGTTTTTAGTTAGATGAGAGTGATGAATCTTGGTGTATAGTTTCATTAAATCAATGCCTTGACTAAGTTTGATAATGAGTATTTTCTGCTCAGGGTTAGCAAAGTAATAAGCAATTTGATTGGTCAAGACTTTGGAACACAATAACTCTCTAATTGAGCTCCCAGATGAGAATTTTCTGCTTAGGTTAACCAGAAATTAGCAATTTGATTGGTTGATGCTTTGGAATACGAAACTTTGATTATAATGAAGTGAGAGTATTGAAACTCGAATATAGATTCATTATATATCATTACCTTGATTAAGTTCGATGGTGAGAATTTTCTGCTTTAGCTATGGAGCGATAAGCATTTTGAATAATCAAGACTTTGGAACATAACAACTCTGCTTTTAATTGAGGTAGAATGTTTAAACTTGATGTAGATGTTCATTAGGTGAATGTCTTGACTGAGTTCAATGATTAACAAGTCGAGTTTAAATCATTGGTCGATCATTTGATACAAGATAATTTTGATTTTATCTGATTAACAAGTCGAGTTGAAGCTAAGCAGAACCAATCAATTTCATTGGTCGATGCTTTGATACAAGATAATTTTGATTTTATGTGATGAAACTTAGTATTAAGTTTGATCGCTCGATAAATTTTTGAGAAAAAATAAATGTGCGATTAATTAATGTGTCATCAATTTATTTGGGGATTTCAGCGGGGGACATCAGTCAAGATCAAATTTTATGGACCAAAATAGATTTTAAATGTTCATGTTAGTGTCTTTTGAAAAATAATAAGCTAGTGATTATTCTATACACATGGTGTTGATGGAATTTGATATGTATGTCAGTGTTCTGTCCATTTTAGGGAGCATATCCTGAAGCGAGGTATTTTCAAGATGAGAGTATGAAATGACTTTTTGATGCTTTACAAATAATATTTCACTAGTTAAATGTATAGCCTACATGAAAATATTGTTACTAATGGATACTGAAAGTTACTATTTTAATGTCCGAAGTAGTCATTTAGCCTTTCTGGAGACTTTCACACGTCTGAACGCTTCCTCCGTTGCATATTATTATAGAAACACGATACACAATTGTCTGATTAGTATCTAACGTATTAGGAGTTAGTTGACTAAACAATAGGAGGAATATGTTGAGAAACGATCCTAATTCCTGATTGTTCGAATTGATTAATTGTTGAATAAAAGCATGGAGCTTAATGTAGCTCCTCTCCAAATTAAATACAATTATATTTTAACATTATTGGTTAAGGTAACGATGCATTAAAACCCACTCCTTGAGTTGTTAACCAGCTCACATTTTTTTAACGTTATAAACATACAATCAGAATAGTTGACATTTATGATAGATTATTATAAATAATAATTGCATGTACTCCTTGTATTGTGAAGTTAATAAACTCTCACACTATATAAACGCCTCACAATCTGTACAAATCAATTTCATTCCTATGTCTCTCATAACAGGAAATAGAAAAGTTATGGTCCAAAGAAGTACACTTTATGGGATGTGATATAGAAGATATGGAAACTTTTCGTGTAAGTTTTTATATGCCCTCATTTAAATCTGGTATATTGTCATCAACTCTGTACCTCAGTCCTTCGTTAACAATTCCTTATCTAAAGTTGTCATCTGAGTGACTTGTAATTTTATGTGCACCATATATATATTAATACGGAACAGTTGTTGATTTTCAGTTTAAAATTATTGAGAAAGATTAACAGGATTTTCTGGCTTGGTTTACCCTTGTTACTGACCAAATCCAACTACATGTTATTAATGGGGATTGGATGGACACAATTAGCACTTGTTCGTTACATGAATGGTCGGTCTGTAATCAGCAAATTAGCATGATGCATGTCCAACCTTGTCTTCCGGTTTCATCCTACTGCTTAAGACCACTGCCAACAAGCAAATTATTGAAATAAAATGGAACCATGCAAGTCCCCAAATTACCTAGGTTGTGTCAAGTGGAGTGGACATGGAGGTTTAACCCCATATCTCTCTCACTCTCCCAGTATAATAAATCAGCTCCAAGGGGTCAGTGCATTGTCTTGCATTTTAGGCCCTCTATACATTATTACATTATGAAAATAAAATGCCATTAATTACATTTTGTCAACTCAGTTGTGATCAACTAAAATCATGACTTCACAACCATGTTCATATCTTACTTTTGTTTAATGAAAGATTTAATTGTGTGTTTTTTTCATTGTTTGAATTCACCATAAACAGTTTCCAAAATATTGAATCATCATATAGTTTTATTATATTTACAGGAAATTCCTGATGGCCATCGAGCTCCTGTTCCTGAAATTCAAAGAATCCCTTGTACAACCAGAAGTGTAGATACACAAACCCCGTCCAGTAACCATGATGATGGTAGAAATAGTAGTTTGGCTGGTAGATGTGAATCAATCAGTCCAGCCATAAATATTATACTTGGTCCTATGGATTTATCTCAACCATCTAGTCGATCACAGTCTTTAGATAGTAAATCAGAAAAGGGTAAGGGAAATGAGTATCTGTAATCAAATTAAATTAAAAACACTTATGATACTACTTCTGAATCTAGTAACATGTTACGCTTCAATACACATACAGATATCTTATTAAGGGGGACCTGAAGGCGAAAAACATTAAAAATTATCAAAATTTGGGTTTTTTAGAATTTGTTGTTTTTCACTTTTTCAGTTATTTATTTATTGATATTTGAATGCATTATTTCTAAATTTTTATTTATTTGCTCATAAAACGTATTTACCCCGAAAGCCTGTTAAAAAAACTGATTGTCAATGTCAAAAAATTCGAGTAAATTAGCCGTATTCAACGTCAATTAGTAGCTCGAGAAAATTTCCGACCGCCATGTCTGAGGTATCGATGTGAAGCGGAAGCCTAGCTGTGCATGATGGTCGTAAAATTATCATTGTAAACAAAACTGTCAGTCGGCAAATGCCGTAAAACACCGACCAATAAATTGACGGAAATGACCATATTTGCATTTTTACATACGTAAGTAGGGTCAAGGTATTATCGCGCATGCGTACTTTTCGTGTTTTCAAAACGATGTTGCCTTCGGTAATCTCCGTTCCTCTACTTCCGCCGAGAGTTTCCATACATGGCATATTCGTGATTATACCAGTACTATTTTATTATTAAAAGTATAATGTATGATGACCGTGACTATAATTTATTATGTGATTATTATTTATTACGCCAATTCGTCTGCTATTTTACTACGAATAACTATGGAATTTATTTGTACTTCTTTTAGCAGTTTAATAATTACAGAGATAATAATATGCCTATGTAAAGAAAAATAATCTGGTTCATTTTAATTATAATCAAGTTAGCATTATTGGGTAAGAAACTAATGTGAAAATGATGCCAATTTTTAATCACGTTTTTCTCACAATTGGATTTTTTGAACGGTACCAATGTTTGGTACGTTAGATCTCAGTAGTTTACAGAGATATTGCTCCAATTTTTGGCATGAATGATCTATGCTAATTATAGGTGGTAATAACAGAGCCCTTTAGTTCAATATTATTTTAATTTTTGAGAAATAGTTGTTCTTGTCAGTAAGTTAAAAAAGTTTTTTTTTGCTTTTCAGAACTTTTGAAAAAAAAAAGATTTTTTTTTATGGAAACTCAAATATCTCTCTGTTATTACCTAGAATGGTTTAATGTTAATTTATTCTGAAAGTTTGGTGTTATTGGGGTCATTAGTTTCTGAGATCTAGCGTACCTACGATTTACACCATTTTTCAAACAAAATTTCCGTTACCATGGCAACCGGTTACTGAATATATAAATTGACACTTGTTTTATGTATTGCATTGTCTCTTGATCAAACATAGAAAGTTTCATCAAAATCGACCCTTTATTAAAGAAAAATGTTTTTCGCCTTCAGGTCCCCCTTAAACATGCATTATGCAAGAGCTAAATCTGCCTAGTGCAGGTCTTTATTTGGGCATGAAATGTTTTCTAAAGTATTAATTAGACATTGATTAACTGATCCAGGCCTTAATCAACTTTGGATGGCATCAGATTGCTCCGATGTCAAACAGATTAAAACGTTTCAGCGGTAAATCAAATATGGCGCGGCTAGACGCTTCGAGTCGTAGCTTTGATCATCCAGGACCGTGGTTGAAATTATTGCACAGGTCGGTCAAATCTTTAAATGCCTATTTCTTCGCTTGCAATAGAGTAATTTGAATGAAATTTTCAAATTATTCATTTTACATCATCTACTTTCGAACTAGTATAGCAAGAATGGCTAGTTCTTATCTATATCTTGAATAATGTAACTTTAAGCAAATAATAATATTTAACAAACATGTGGTGCAATTTTGATTGCTCACATTTGAGGTTAATCACTTTTCATGTCTTATCATTATTTGCTTGATGATATCTGTATGTGTATCGAAACATCACATGTAAATAAATTTAGAAATACTATATTCCTATAATTTGTGAAATCTGTCTAATAAAGATTATAATATCAAGTCATCTTTTCAGTATTTTCTAAGCTGCCAGATCAACCAAATATTTTGTATTGTCATGAAAAATATATTATTATATGTTGATATTATATGAATCAACAATATGGATGTAATAATCTATCCTGTATTAACAATATGGATGTAATAATCTATCATGTATTAATCATATGGATGTAATAATCTATCATGTATTAACAATATGGATGTAATAATCTATCATGTATTAACAATATGGATGTAATAATCTATCATGTATTAACAATATGCATGTAATAATCTATCATGTATTAATCATATGGATGTAATAATCTATCATGTATTAACAATATGGATGTAATAATCTATCATGTATTAACAATATGGATGTAATAATCTTACCATGTATATGTATATTTAGCAGAGAGTCAAGAAGAATCTCCTGAACCTGCTGTTTCAACATTTCCAACCAGTCCAATGCCTGAAAAATTTCCAGCCAGTCCTAAGCCAGATAATTCATATGACTTTGTTCGTGAGCCACCAGATGGTTGTGAAAAAATAAAAGCCATTGAAGAATTTCGGTAAGTATCATGCTAGATATGGATATGTATCTTGTAACAGGTTTACACAACGTGTGAACTTGTAGTAGAAAGAATGATTCAATGGGGAAGACCAACAGTTTTCAACAAGGTTTCTATAAATTTGAAATAGATTTATACTACCAAGTATATTTAAATAACTTTAGTTTATATTCATTCAGAAATAAAATCATGAAAAGTTGGTAATGTAAATTTTCTATAAATCTTGTCATAGTATACCATGGCGGCTATTTAAGTGCATTTTAATAGTGTATGAAGTCATATACTGACCGGGTGCATTAGAATTTAGCTTCTGGGCATGTCATTACTCAAGAAGTGCACAAGTCTCTAGTGGAAAATCACTCCTTGGCCACTCTTGAGTCTGATATGAATGGTTTCCAATCTATTAACAAAAGGTCATGGTCAACAGAGTTATTTCCCTTATGGACTATTTTAATATTTCAGACAAACACCAGAAAAAGAACCATCATTCTTCTGTCCAGTAAAACCTAACCAGTTTGTATTTAAGCCTAGTATAGGATCTGCCTTTTATCCAGCTTTTAAACCTCTTCTATCTTCTACTCAGGAAACTCCTCTTCGAAGTTCAGCTCTTGCCACTAATACAGCTACAAGTATAGAGAGTTCATGATTCTAGTTTGTATGAGTATGAAGCTACCCATGTCTCAATCCTAGTATGTTTTACCAACTTGTTCCCTCTTCTACTCAGTCAATTATTATTACTTGTTAGATAAATCTTGAAGAAAATAACTCGAGTACCATATCTTTGACTCAATACATAATACATAACACAGCTGGTTGTGTCCTCCCAACATTTTCGATTGATTCAATTTTTCGGCATACCAGTTAGGGCAGCTGACGTTATTGAGTTGTGGGGAGCGCTGGTTAGTAATGAACTTTTGCAAACCAGCATTATGCCAAGTTGAAGTTAACCATAATAGAGCTTTATAAAGTGCTGTAATACACAGGTATCGAATTCACGTGGCTATAAACTCTTTTCAACTGTCTTTTAATCATAATCAGACAAAGGTTAGTCAAGCGGGTATGATAGAGATATGTATAATTTATTGAACTGTTTTAAACAATTATTAGTGCTTTATAACCTATTGTTCAGATTCGTTTATTAAAAGAAAAATGGTTTTCAAGCCTACTCTAAGAAGATTAGAATAGGTATACCAAAGACCATCAGTAATAATTGCACAGCACAAACATTTTATGCTTTACAGTGTAAAACTTGCCACCAGTTTTTCATTCAAGTGAATCTTCCTGTTAGTTAACATATTAATCCTGCCTTGACTAGAACTTATAATTATTTAATGTATTTTCTTCATATTTGTTGATCTGAAGTATTCTGGTACTATTGTTATGTACTATATGTTGAGTTAATTAAACTGTTGGCTAATTATCTTATTAATAATTTATCTTCCATTATATCAAAGAGAATGCAATATCATTACACACACACACATATATACACTACTATGTCATTGAACAGAGCCAGTCAATCGTACAACCATTTTGTATAAATTCAATCCTCTTTCTCAACTAGGGTATTTTATCAATATCACTAAATTATTTTTAAAAACTCACAACAGTTTGTTTCAAAAAGTCAATAAGTTGATTTCACATTTCTACATTATGCTGGAAAATAAAGGTATAACTCTTTTGTTGGATTATGAAATATTAATCTTTTGATGTGTAGGGGTGGGGAACTCCTGAGAGAATTTTATATCAAAGAATTGCCCAATTTTAGCAGGTCAACTTACAACGGTGGTTCAAACTTTCGTAATTTGACACAACAGAACAAAACTTCTATTGAGCAGATCTTTGTGTAGATTTTAGCCGTCAAGTTTGGTATGCATATCTGGAATTATGCTGAAACATGATCTTTATTTACTCATATAAGATATTAAAGCATTTAATTGTTCCTCTTATTTTACATGTTAATTTAATATGTTATCCCGTTTCTTTTATTTTATGAAAGTTACCCAACTGTATATTTGATTATTACCATTCTATTTGAGATAACTAGTTAAGTATTTATTAGTAAGTTATAGTGAATATCTGTTTATTTAAATTATATAATATACTATAAATAGGTACTATAAAGTAATGGGAGTCCTCGCTGAAGGAATGCCCACCAGGTGTCACTAGTAAAAACTCGGTCCCACGTGGCCTTATCAAAGCAATGAGAACTGTAACGGTATTAAATTCCATATTAACGACAAAAACTAACATTTGTCAACACGCAAGTTCGTAATAAATGTACAGAAAAACTGTGCTATAAGGTAAACAATGAGGTCACGTGGGACCGCCTCGCCTATAGATTATGTCCCTTTAACTCTAGCGAGGACGCCCATTGTTAATATAAACATAAAGCTGAGTATTATGATTCTTTGATAATTATATATATAATTAGCCAGATAAATATATAATTGTCAACTATTAAATAACTTATATGTCATATGTTTGAATGCAAATGTTAATACAGCTTATTTACCAATATTACAATTATGTATAATTATATATGTAAACAATCAAACTATTATATGTATTATGGTATTGTGACTGGGGTAAACAATGGCAGACTATTTTACTCAAAAAACAGAAAGAAAAAAAGTTCTGTTTATGTTTCCATATTGAATAAAAATGGCATATTTTTAAAAAAATACCTGTTCAGATATGTAAAATATTCCCATATTTTTCTTAGACATTTAAAAGATTTATTCTAATCGAGTTAAGAATTCTCCGAATTCACGGCGCTGTTATTAAACTTGTTAAACGAATGTAAGTAGTATTTGTTTCTTAAATTTATATTTTTGAGATGGTTATGTTAATCCAATTTCAACTGTTATTTGTTCTCATGAAATAGAAAAAAAGAATTAAACAAATAAAAAAAAAATCTTTTAAATGAAAAAATAGAGAATCAAAAATATTGATTTTGTTATACTGCTGTATGTATAAATATGTTATATAGAGAGTGTATTACAGATGTTTTCTTTATCAATGTTTAATAACTTCACATGAAATATTAATACTATGAAAGTATGTTCAATATATTTGACAGACTTGTAGAGTTGAATATATATTCATTTAAATGAAGTCAACATATATTTGAAAGTATTTAAGAGTTTTCTATATTTCATATGCACTGAACTGAATATTTAATGACTTAGTTGATGCTTTCTGTCAAATAGTTATTTCTGTGCAACTGTTTATATTTGATATAGAACAATTATCATGTTCTAGGTCGGATTTATAAACAATGTACTATAGCGCCCCCTCCCTGTTTCAACTGTGTGATAACCAAAGCCAAAGCCAAAAATATATTGTAACATTTCACATTTAATTTGTCATGTGGCCTTCTATCTATATATTGTTTACAAATGAAACTCTTATATACTGAGACTCAATGAAAACCCACCACTTTATAAATGGGTGATTGTAAATCTCATTTGAGAGATACACTTGTGGGGTTGATGTTTTCACTATGACATATAAACACCACAGAACAATTCTCTCAAATACAAAAAATGTAATTCAGGGAATTTTGAAAATCCATTTCTATGTTGCAGACATTAGGTACAACTCCTACAATTCTTTGGAAGAAAGAATAACGTGCCAAGAGCAACATGTGCATTGTATCTATTCATTGCTGAAAGTAGCGGTATTGAATGGTGTGTGGCACACTTTTTACCCCCATTCAAATCAGTGTTGCGTGTTCATTGTGTCTCATTATATTATAATTTGTATTTTATTGTATCTCAAAAAGTTTTTTTTAAAGGTCTAAATAGGTAAGATATTATCAGTCTGTCTGATTTCTGCATATTTTAGGACCTGGAATAAAAAAAATAAATTGTTTTGGTAAAAGCAATATTGACAATGTAGTGATTGATTTCCTTTATGACAAAACTATATAAGGGCATTTGTTTGATTGTCTGGCAACTTATCTGCTATAATACTCATTGAATATAAGATTATATTTTACAAATATGGGAATTAGTCCTTTCATTTTGTATTGACATTAAAATGAATTCTTTTATATTAAAATATGAATTTCTTAAAATAGATTTGTCTTTTATTTAGTGAATATTATTGCTTACATAAATCAGTTATATTTAATTTTTTTTCTTTCTTAAAGATTTTCACATTCCTTAATTTCATTGATTTTCGACCAAAGCCATCTTCAAATAACTCAAACAGTTCAGTAACATTCATGTATTGTATTCCTATTTAAACATATGAAATATATATTTTATTTATGTATTATTAAAATTGGTAATTATTATTATTATATTATTATTCATGTGAGTTATTTCAATTTCAATTCATGCCTCACTACAAATATTACATCATTAATCTGTAATTTCCGGTGTTATCTATAATCTTTGAACACATCCATCCCTATAAAATTAAAATAACATTTTTATAAGCCCACATTTCAGCGTAGGCGTATTTCGTCGTCGCCTGTTGGTCCGTCCGTAAACAATTGGCTTGTGAATGCTAAAGGCTACAGTTTTTGATAAAAAAAACCCCCAATAACTTTGGTTTGAAGCATTTGGGTCATGAGAGTACAAATCCTATTGATTTTTGTTGTTTAGTTAACTTCCATACCAGAATAATGTCCCCTTGCTACAAACCTTTTGAACATGAAACCGACTATATTTTAACAGATTCTTTTCTAATTTGGTGAGAAGGATTGTGGTCATGATATGAAGAACGCTAGAGACTAGTTTTTATATGCCCACATTTTCATGTGAAGTATATTGTACATTTTGTTTGGACACTCTCTACAGGTTACAATTTTTATCTAATTTTGACGAAACTTGAAATATAGGTTTATATCACAAAGATCTTGGTTCCTTTCAATATTGGCATGTATCGGACCCCTGATTGTACCAAAAAATTGCTTTGTTAGCTTGTTCTCTGTCAATCTCTTGCAAAGTGTGGGTGTATCTTGCACGGCAACCGTGTTTACAGTAAAATGAGTCAAATGACATGTTTGATTCCCTGCTCTTACATGACAAGGAGTAGGGTCGTCGGTCCAACCGCATGGATATTCCACGGGACCTCTGGTTTCTCCCAATACTAAAGACCCCTAAGCACAAATGAATTATTGAAATAAAATTGAACCATATGCTGAATGTCTCAGAGGCCATAGTTTTTAACAGATTCTTTAAAATTTGATGTCGCCATTGTGGTCATGATATCATAAATCCTATTGATATTCAGCGTACCAGAGTTATTCCTTCTTTACCAAAAACCTTGTGAACTCAATAGGGGCTATAGTTTTGAACTGATTCCTTTCAAATTTGGTGGGAAGCATTGAACCCTATCAATTTCCAGCATTCTTCAAAATTCTGTTACCCCCCCTCCCCCTTCTGAGAAACTTATGACATTGATGCTGTGTGGGGGTATTGCCACACTTTGAGTGGCGATGTTTTCAGGGAAAATGCCCTGTTTAATTTTTATTGCAAAAGGGGTATGTAAAAGTAATACATTATCTTCATAAAGATGAAACTTATTATAATATTTGGATAAGATTACAATTGTTAGTGAAGACTGTAAATGAAAGAATAAAGTACAACTCAAAAATAGAGTAGAACTTAATATAATCTTATGCTATGAATGTTTTAATGACAATAAAGTCTTAAAATTTATGATATTTCATTTCATATATTTATTAGGTCTGATCCAGTGCCATAATGGCTAGTTACTATATAGTGATTTCAGGTAATGTGTTTGTATAGTATCGCCTGCCTAACTTTGTGGGTTTCTGCAGGTGCTCCTCCTACTTCTGAAGACCCATGTGCACTAAGTGAATTATTGAAATACAAAGGCCATTAAAACACCTGACTAGTGATTGATTGTTATACTCCTTCTGCACCACTGACAAGGGGAAAATTACGCCGGAAAATCGAGATGAACTTTCTCAGCAGATGCAGGGATCGAACACCTGACCTCCAGGCTAGCGAACTCTGCATTGGCCGAGAAAGTTCATCTCGATTTTCCGGCGTGATATCCCCTTGTCAGTGATGCAGAAGGGATGGCCTGACAAGGACAGCTGTCTAGTCTTTTGGAGTGCACGTAATAGACCCCATGGCAGTTGGAATTCGATATAAGCGTAGGCCATAGCGCCGCTGCCCGGGCAAAATTTTCCTCATAGCACACTGTATGGCGTATGCCGGTCTTCCATTAGCCCAGGTTAGGTGAATGCGATAGTAGGACGTTCAACCCCGATTCATTCATTCATTCGTTATTAAGTGCATGTATTGTCAAAGTGCCAAAGAATTTGATGTCAAGCCTAATTGATATGATGCAAAAATAATGTGATGTAGGTATGACTAATTGCAACTCATTTAGACAATAGATGTGGTTTGATCAGAAAGTTGACAAGGTATGAATTGAGTTGACATAGTTGACAATGGTTCGAGATCAGACAGTTGACAAGCTTTGATTTAAGATGACAAACTATGTTTTGTGGTCACAGTTTCAGATCTGACAGTTGACAGGATATGGTTTGAAATGACAGTTGACCGGGTATGGTTTGATCAGACAGTTGACAAGATATGGTTTGATCAGAGAGTTGATAGGATATTGTTTGAAATGATAAGGTATGGTTTGATATGAGACAGTTGACAACATGTGGTCAGCTGAGTGTCGAGAACATATGGTTCACTGAGACAGTTGAGAGAATATGGTCCCATCAGACAGTTGACATCATATGGTTTAAGTAGATAGTTGACAACATATGGTTTGAAATGAGACAGTCGAGAGAATATGGGTTGATCAGACAGTTGACAAGATATGGTTTGATATGAGACAATTGACAAGAGATGGTTTGAAATGAGACAAGTGACAAGAACAGCTATGTTTTGATATGATTTGAAATGAGACATTTGGCAGGATATGGTTTGATTGCTTGATCAGACAGTTGACAGGCTATGGTTTGAATTGAAACAGTTTTGAAATTAGGCAGTTGACTATACGGTTTGATATTTGACAGTTGACAAGCTGTACTTTGAGATCAAATGATTGACAAGATATGCTTTAAGATCAAGCTGTTGACAAGATATGGTTTGAGGAGCAAGATATGGTTGGAGGAGTTGACAAGATATGGTTTGAGTTGAAAAATGTATATTGTTTGAGATGGGACCGTGAACAAGCCATGGTTTGACAGGTTATGGTCTTATCAAATAGCCAGTACATGGGATTGTGCTATTTTAACGTAATTTGTTTGCATTGATATAATTTTGGCTAAGACAACTTTTGATTACATCTATATTTATCATTTATTCAGAATTCCTTGATATTTCGAAACTTCAAAACTTATGGAAAACTATTCCACACTAATGATCAAATTTTTATACAATCACATTTTTAGTGTGGATGTATTATTTCGTCAACGATATACAGTTTTGGCGTGAAACGCTGTTACATTAGAGGATGATTCCTATTGACTTTCAGAGATCTGCAACCCTCAGTTCCGGAGTTAACCCTCCAACCAATTTTTCTGAAAACCTTGCAAACGCGTTGAAAGGCAACAGTTTTTAACAGATTGTTTTCATATTTGGTGCGAAGTATTCGGATCATGGCAGGATGAACCCAATCGATATTGTGCATTTCGTTATATTCCGTTTATGATTTTCCCGCACATATTTTTCAGAAGGAATCACGGTGGCTAAGTGGATAAGGCGCTGGTTCACTAGCCTGGAGGTCGGGTGTTCAATCCCTGCATTGGGCGAGAAAGTTCATCGATTGTCCCCGCGTGATTTTCCCTGCAGAAGGAGGGCTGCCTAGTCATTTGGATGGGCCGAAAAACCAAGGTACCATGTAAACATTGGAGTGCATGTAAAAGATCCCTTGGCAGTTGGAATTCGATATATAAGAGTAGGCTGTAGCGCCACCGCCAGGACAAAATTTCCCTCATAGCACACTGTATGGCATATGCTCATCTTCCATTAGCCCAGGTTAGGTGCATAATAGTAGGACGTTAAACCCCATTTCATTCATTCATTCTTTTTCAGGAAAAATTGTAAACAGGTGTTTTTCGAATATTGGGGTGCATGATAGTGATAGGACAAACCCATTCAGACTATACATCGAATCGCAAAAAAAAAAGTGAAGATAATATGAAAAGGTGTTTATGTCTTCGATTTATTTCTTTGATTCATTGAATTCTTTAATCTTTTTTTTTCACAAATAATTATCATTGATTTCTTTTGTTTGTTTTATTGAACTTAGATTTTAACTAAAATGTTTTTATCTTGTATTTATTTTCATCCATTCACTCATGTCAACTCAATATTACTTTTTGTAATTTAACCACAAATTTTCCGTATTTCTTTCGTTGCTGATTGCATGGTTCTGACAGAAGTGCTTTTATTTTTTGTATTCTTCTCTATTTAGGCCTATCAATTTATAATAATAGTCTATCCTATTGAAAGAAATAACCCTACTGATTTTCCATGATCTTTGATAATAACTTCCAGAGTAATGCCCCTTTGCTACAAAATCTTTTCAGTTCCTTGACAGACATGGTTCAGTTTTACTCCATTGACGGATGCTTGAGAGGCTTTCAGAAATTTGTATGAATTTAATTCATTTAATGCAAACAGCAATCCCCTTTTCCTTCAAATTTCTTGTTATCTTTTTGAAATTGAAATGAAGAATCCTATTAATTTTCAATGTTTTTCTATAATCATCCCCAGACTCTAGGGTTAGATATCTTCGTATCATGTGTCATTATTTATCTTCAATTTCTGTATTACACACCAATAAATATTAAATATAGGTGTCCTTTACATGAAACAAAGACATCTAACGACTTAAATACTACTAGGAATGTCTGTTGCTCAATCTACAACCAGGGGCCTCTTTAACAAAATTTTAACTAAATTAAAATCCAAATTTTAGTAACTTGGTTGGATAATATAAGATTGATTTTAGTGCTTAGCCAATCGAAATTGAAGTATCTACTAATATTTGGATTTTATCTTTAGCTAAACATACATTATGCAAGAGCTAAATCTGCTTATTGTAGGTCTTTCTTTAGGCCTGTAATGTTATATAAACTATTAATTATTCATAATAACACAACTTTATGGATTTACTACTTCTTCGTTTTTTACATGCAACGTTTCAATACTCTTACAGGTATCTTTATCAAGCATACCTGTAAGAGTATTGAAACGTTGCATGTAATAAACGAAGAAGTAGTAAATGCATAAAGTTGTGCTATTATGAATATTATACCTCTACTTCTAAATGTTATTTAAGGATATTATGAAACTATTAATTAGACATTAATTAACGTATCCAGACCATAATCCCTCGATGTCAATGCTAGCCTGCGATATTTGTTGGATTATGTAATGATGATTGAGGCTATGCGGAAGTTTCGATCGCTTATTTCTCGGTTCATAGTAGATCAATTTGACTGAAATTTTCAGCAAATTGCCTTTACATTATCTAGTTTTTAACTGTTATAGTGAGGAACAGTCAACTTGTTATCTAAACTACCATAATGTATCTTTAACGATTTTGAGAAACAGGGCCCAGGTCTTTGATAGTACTGATACATTAAAACAATAAGGTAATCTGTGGACCCTTTGGATGTAAAGTGGGATTAAAACACTTGGAAGAAATCGGGTGACAAAAACAGTGTTCGGATAGTACAGTCCTGTGTAGTGTGTAGTCTACTACATGTTGGCTAGTTCCCTTTGGAACTCTAAACGGTGGCTTTTATATAATTTGCTTTTAGAGCAAAATATATAAAAGCCAGGGTTTAGAGTTACGAAGGGAACTACATGTTGGCATGCACATAAAATTATTCAACCATTGTCAATTTGATGAAGACTAAATTAAATGCTGCTGTCCAGACAAAATTTCCCTCATAGCATAATGCACATTCATTACCCTAGTTAGTGCAGAGAAGTTTTAGGTTGAACTCGAGATGTTGAACATCCTACCTCTATTTATTAAAACCTCGTTGACTGGCGTCGACTATATAGAATAGTAATTACCTCAGATAATGCACTAATTGCATCGTGTATGAACTTTTAAGAGAGGAAATACCACGCAAGAAAGAATTAATAAAATACGTCTGGACTGTAACTGTAGACCAGTTATGTCGACAAATTAAAAAAAAAACATGACTATGATAAACGAATTATGACAATAATACATGATCAAAATGCTCGTTCCCGAAATCGTTGTTTAATGCGGTCTCAAAACGACTCCGAGAAGGAATGATAATGATATTCATTGTCCTGTGATAACACGCGCCTTTCTTCACAGTTCACACATTCTTCGACGCAGCCAAGCGAAACCCGCTAATTCGCCGTTATAACAGTATGGGAGAATCGCAGTTCCACATTGAGTGACATTGCCCCATTCGTCCTCCACCCCTTTTCATAAATAGACCTAACCCACACACGTGCGACGCCTGTATTGCGAACGCTTGTGATGACTATAACTGATTTCTAAAATCAAAGCTAACTTGCTTGAGGCAATAATTCCAGCATATGGACCAATAAACCATAGACCTACGTATGGAAATTACTCATTGGGTGCATCAAGCTGAAGGTTTATCGGCATACAATTAAAATTATATTAAGTTGTCCAAACACGAGCTGTCTCCAGAACTCTGCACGTAGTTCTTTAATACATACCTAGAAATAAATAGGGCTGGGCCTGGGTAAGATGTTTAGACTTGGAAGCATTTTGATTTTAATCAGTCGTACCGAGTGTTCTCCCTATCAACCAAATGATATATGCTGCACCGATGTTAAAGCAATGAGCTGAACACCCCCGTTGCGAAAAATCGATTCGTTCAGAAAATCCTCACACTGAAGCGCTTTTCTTCCATGTTAAAGTATTCTATGGTGTCCTTGTTACCGCTATGGGGATTGGGTTTTGAAATTTGTTTTTTTATGTGCGATTGTGATATGTGAACCAGAGGCGATGCATCAAATCGCCCGTGTGATTTTTCTTGGCGTGATATCTTCCATAATCAACACAAACCATGTCGTCTGCATAACGAAAAATGGCGGCCATGTCGATATGTGATCGAGGCAGCGGTTTCAGACAAATGGCTAGTGATATAGCAGTAATGTAAAGGAAACTATACCAATGATTGCTTGTAGTTGATGCGAATTCCTCGTTTTAATTGTGTTCAAGGGGAGAATAGAAAAGGAATAATTTATGTCTTTGTGGAAAGGGCGAGAAGAAGAAGAAGAATACTATGTTGGAATGAAATATTTTAAGAAGGCGCGTCGGTTTCCTTGCGCTTGTCAAAGAAGATATGGGGATTTTTCTCGGCACGTTTCTCCAATACCTGCTATGGATGTGCCCGGTTTTTGATTTAGTGTTTTCTATACCCATAACTGATGGTTTTCCAAGATTTGAAAATTTAAAAAATCAGAATGGATATTTTGCCAATGCACCAAATCAACCACCTTCTTCGAGAAGCCGTGCCGCCCGATCTCGTTCTAATATTATTGGTAATAGCATATTAGAAAGTCACGGCTTGGAAACCGAGAATAACATTGCTGTGACCAAACTACTAGCATATATCGACTCTGTACAGTCGGGAAAGACAACATGTGAAAAGGACAGAACAATAGTACTGGATAGCTTTGGTTTTAATTTTTTACCGGAATATTTTTATGGGCCCTTTAAAGATCAAGTGGACAAAGCTGTTCATCTGGCCAATACTCTAAATAATTTATTTCTTTATAAAGACCAGGGGCAGGTCTTGTACGACGACGTGGTTTACTTTGCCTTATCGCAATCATTTGTTGAAAACGACACCAATATTGTTGGATGTGGGATCGCCTTCGCGGAGAAACAATATCCTTTACGGAAATCCTCTTTGTTTTGGCCTTATGCCTATCGGGTAGGGAAGAAACCCGAAACAATGATAGTTGTATCGGATCTTTCCAAGTTGTATAATTACACTAGCGTGGCCTGGTTCTCAGAACATCAACAAAAGACCACCGTTAGTTTTCAAACTGACCAGTCTGTTCTCTTCACAAACCAGTCTGATGCCGACATCGGTAAATTTGATAGATATTTATTTCGACGAAACAAAACCGTAAAGGTAACCAGAAGTGATGTATTCTGGGGTGATCCATTCTATGATTGTCTCCTAAGGAAATGGGTTGTATCTTTTTCTTTGCCATTTTACCAAATTCATGGAGACACTGGAAGAATTGTTTTTAAGTAAGTACTTTAAAAGAAAAAACTTCAATGATCTTTGAGCACCTCCACCCCTGATCCCCTACCCACCTCACCATGTATTATGTAAACTAACTAAATTGCATACAATCGAATATCCCTAACTGAAAAACAGCACTTAATCCACATAGAATGACACACATTCTTATGTTTTTAGGCTAACGTAACACAAGAGATCGTTCCATGCTCTGTTGATAATGTATGGTTGGACTATTACATAACGTCAATCGATGCTATCAGGCTTACTTCCCTTGCCTATTTTATCTACAAAAGACTTAGCATGTGTCAAGATTTTAATGAATTATTACATTTCTTTTATGGCCTTATATTATAAGTGTTATAATGACTTGTTGAATATTAGTTTTATGTTGTGTTTGTGTTGTTCTAGCTGACCAGTTATGAGAGAGAGAGAAATGGGGTTTAACATCCACTCAACACTGACCACTTATGAAATATGAAACATTCTTTATAGGTTCCAAAACAGTGTCAAAATATTTTGATTTAAAATAGATTGGTACTAATACTGATATAATTTTATGAACCAAGCAGAACTTAATTTATTGAATATAAGATTTTTGCAGATTTGAAATTTGATAAAATAGATTAAAATTATAATCAAAGAGGAGATGTTGAAAATTTTAATGTTCAATAGATAGGCTAATATAGATTAAAACAAATTGTCAGATTGGAATCCATGATACAGTAGAGCGGGAGCCCAGGGGGGTCAAACAAGCTGAAAAGTGTACCAATTTTCTCTGATATGGTACCGGGTGCATGTATATCTGGTATCATCAGAATGTAAGTCTGCCTGGTATCTGGTGATGGTTGTCATTCTGGGCGTGAATTCTTGGACTAGATTAGCTCAAAAGAGTGCCACATGAAAATTGTACAGCCGTGTACCTTACATCTTTAAGTATTACAAAAACACACTGACACAGAGAGACATTTTTAGTGATAGGGTACCCCTGGCAGAGCTATGTAATTGCCAGACATTTGTAGTGGTGGAGTATACCTGACAAGAATTATCTATTTTCCAGACCACAGCTAGGCTAGATTAGCTAAAATCTGTACCACCAAAAACAGCGTTGAAATTGTACAGTGCTATCACATAAATCATGAATGACCACTGCCAGACAGTTTGTGCGGTGGGTTACGCGTAACAGACAAACCTGAAATGCCACAGCCCCCAACTAGCACATATGGAAGTGACGATAAAAATACTGCGGTTTGCAGGAACAATTTCTTTGTTGTCAAAAACACATTTTTAGCCCCATAAAACATGTTTGCCCATAGGGAAGATTTTGCTGAATTCTGATGGCCAGAAAACACTTATATCATGAGTAGCCTACTAGGCATAGTAATTCATGTTAATTATTAAGAAATTTGCAAAAACATACAAAGTACTGTGAATCTGTGACAACTTCTGAAAGTCAGAATAAGTACATCATTTACATTGTCTTGTCCTTTATCTTTGATACAGTTTATTGTTGTGGTGAAGATACATAAATTAGCAAAGATACGACTTTTTCCTCATATCTTTGTCCTCCCTAAGTCAAGTTTGACCACCGATTGGCGATTTTGTCAAGATTAATCCTGTCTGTCATTGATGCGTTCCTGTTTCTTTACTGATTGCATAAGAGTTTTTACTAATTTGAGCTTTGAAAAACTGGCACGTATTGTGATATCCATTCAAAGCAATCATACATAAACACAAGATATATTCACACATGTATTAAGTATTTGGGATTTTCCCGTCTATTTTGGCATTGTTTGTTTATTTGATTAATTCATATACTTAAGTCGCCCACCTACACAGTACACACACATTTATGCCCCTGAGCAAGATGCTATCAAATCTGCAGAATTTTCTCGCCGTCCCTGCTATTACACATGTATGTTAACCTAACCTTAACCATAGAGTACAAAACTTTTCTGTGTATGTTATTTTCATAAAATGGTGGCACCTTTAACTTTTGCATCCATTAAAGCTATCCTTAAATTAATAAGTTTCAAATGATCAGGATGCCCATGAGATTTAAAAATTTAAGCATAAAATGAATAATCATGACTAAGTCCTTGCTAATATGGTTACCCAACCGTAATCTTAGAATACAAAACTTATCTCTGTATGTTATTTCCATGTACGTAAAAAATGGTGGTTTCTCTAACTTTTGCTTTCCTGAAAGCTGTCCTAATACCATAAGTTAATTGTTTAATATATTGGGTTGCAAATAAGGGTTTGCATTGTTTCTAGATACTTTCCACCGGATTTGAATAACTGTTCTAGGGTATAAGCCACCCAGCTGGCAAATAACTAGTTAAAATACTTTTAACGTTAAACTGGGTTTAATGTAAAATTGATACAGTCAAAGACTCCTTACGCAAGTTCAAACAGGCCCAAACGCACAATTGTCAACACATATACCATTACAGTTTGGTAATTATATGACAAATAGTGAACACTGGACCACTAAAATAGTTACCGAACAGTCTTTCTTTGTGGTAATGCAATCTACATTTGCATAGCTACGTTTCCTGTAATGACGTATTACGCAAATAAGCCGCCATGACACCAGTTAAAATTCTGTGTAGCAGTTGGGTTTCATCAAATCATATAATTATGTAGTAAGGCTTCACCTTTATTTCAATGGGAATTATTGATTTATTTTATGTTAAGCAATGTGCAGTACTGTTTTGGGTCAGTTTATGTGCAAATTAAGGGAGCTATAGGCCAGTTACCTTTTTGTAGTCAATTTACTAAAAAACTTGTGCAAAGGAACTCTGTGGGGTGAACCACTACTGAGACTGTTGCGGAAGACGTCAGTAGTGGAACTATTTCTAGCAAATAACCACTCCCAAGTTGTAACAAATCCCTGCTCATTGTCCTTCCTTTCAATAATGCCTACCTACATGTACATGATCCCTTTCGTCAATGATGAACGCCACAGCTGTCAATATACCATCAAGGGTTTTCTGACTTTAAATGATGTATTATTATGAAATATTAAAGTTAATCGATTTAACAATTTGAATCCACCTTTTCTTTCTGTTAATAAATTATTTTTGTTCATTCTTATGAGTCTATGATATGAAATTATTGTCGGACTCTGAACTGTGAATATATACAGCAATAATTTTCCTTCCCTTAAATCTTCCCACTGTCTCCTTAAGAAAAAATGAAATTAATAATAAAATAATATACTGCACACAGGTAATGTTTAAATATCAGTTACCGCTAGTAAATGGAAGACCGCAATCTTTGTCTAAATTAGGATTAAATTACCTATATTCTGTAACAACTGTAGGGAAATACTACTCTTTCAATTATCTGTTCATTTATTGTGTAGTTAGTTGCTATTGATTCTTCTAAGTTTAAAAGTTAAAACTACTTTCTTTTACTTTTTGTAGTTGATTCTCTGTGTTATTGTATTTTAAATGGTTATAAAATAGTGATTAGGAGGAAGAGAATGAGGACTTGCTCCTATTAATATCTTACCCCTTTAATCATCTGTTATATAGTTCAACACAGCAGCTGTTCTACAGAATGTTGTAAATCGGACTCTTATCAAGACTCTTAACTTGTCTTAGCAGGATCAAATTCCTCATGTAATTTCTGTGTTTACCTGAAAAGTAAATAACATTCTTGCAGACCAAGATTTAAATGAAACAGTACATGTATACATATTTCCTTTCATTACCTGAGCAGAAGCCATAAAATTAGTATTTTCTTTTTCATCCCTATATACACCATTTTGAAAATAAATTGAACACAACCCCTTGTACGTCAGTAAACCAGCCTAACACTTGTTTGTAAGCAATAAACACCCATACCGGTAGTAGTTGCAAAACATGTTAAGATACCATAATTAAAGTGTCTGTAAAATGAAAACTGTTATTTAATCTTGTTCAATTGCGGATCGAAGCAGACGTAAATCAAGTTATTTCACACAGATTTTATCGGTCAGGAGTTTGAATATCTTTTCATAAGGGACATACTACAAAAGTGTCTGGGACGTTTCAAAGTGTTTCTGCAGTGATTCCCAAGAGTTTAGATTTATTTTTTTAACTGCTTAATGTGTCATGTAGTCATGTTTAAAGAAAAACCCTCATGGGGGTAGAGCAAAGAAGCATCCAGACTTATTCTGTATCATCAGTTTGATTATATATATCCATACACATGCTAAATTATGATTAAAAAAAAGAAAAAGAAGATAGTTCTTGTTCTTAATACAAAAATATTGTTCTGCAGCCTCCATGTTGTAAAATGCAAGTTTTGATTGTCCAGGGCTCAATCTGATGTTGGTTCGTTCAACAGGGAGCTCTTTTAAAATGTTTTTTTGCAAAAAATCTTAATTGAAAAAAAAGTCTTAATCTATGATGGAAATACATTATTTTTCAAACAAACTTACTGATATTACTTATCATGCCCCCGAATCAATTTTATATTGTACCTGTCACCAAAACATTGCACTAAATAAAAGCAAATGTTTGGTATCTGTCCACTAATATTACGCTACATATGTGATAGAACTAGTTAAACATGTATACATTATGCAAGAGCTAAATCTGCCTATTATAGGTCTTTCTGTATTTAGGCCTGAAATGTTATCTAAATTATTAATTAGACATTAATTAACTTATCCAGATCATAATCAACTCTTGATGTCAATGCTAGACTGCGATATTTACTGGATTAGGATCCGATTTGCTGCTCAACTTTCATTCATGATTTAATCATGAAATGGATAATCAAGACTATGTTTTTTATCGTACCGACTTAAGTAATTGTGATTCAGGCTATGTACAAAATTCAATTGCTACTTTCAGGTTTAGAGTGGATCATTTGACAGAAGAACAGATGCTTAGTTGCATAAATATATACTGTATTACTATGTTATATAAATACATCAGCTATATCTATATATATATATATATAGTACCCACTAACTGATAATGACAATAACATACAACTTTTTATCTCAACATAAGAACTGCTAAACTTCTATTTTTTTTATTAAAACAATATTTACTCACCGGAAGCCGAAACAAACCAATCCAATGGCTTATATAAATCAGCTTCCCAAAAGCAAGATACATACATGTAAATGTTAAACATATATTATTATCAATATGCATGTATATGGGGTGTTAAAATGCATATTTAATAGGATTAGAGAAAGAATATATTAATCAAGTTCAAGCTAGCTTCAGGACCAAGAACTTGACTGCTGAGTACCATAATGCGCTCCAGCCCCAGTTGTAACAAGAGGAACGAGGCTAGACACATTGTACCAAATCAAACGCCGTAGGTAGACTGGAATGACCAGACGCTAGAAATTTGTATTCGATTGAGACTGCTGACTTAACTGATTTGAAATTAGGGTTAAAACGGAAACCATTGAATGTAATCAGTTTATGTACATTCATATACTATTGTATGCGTTACGACCCACTTTTATTAATTTCTAGGTCCCAAATGTCAGCGATTAGCTTCTTTAAATTAATTGCTTCAAAAACTTGGAAGGCTATATACATGTATGTATTATAACTTATAACTAATGTGTGGTGGGCAGAAGAGCTGGGACCCAATATCCATGTACAAAGGACTCTAGTAAAATGTAAGAATAAACTATATTGAAATACTAGTAGACAGGGGTGATAAACAAAACTCTATTTTGGGCCAACTACCCAAAGTAGTAGAAGTTATAATTTGGTACTTAACGTACTGCTACATGTACGTCATATTATCACTATAGAATTACTTGCTAACTACAATATTTTGAAAGTACAAAATGATTCAAATTCCATTCAGTATTTATATAGATATTTGGAATTGAAGTTTCATATTGTTGTCCCTGAAAATGTATTGATAGGCTTTTTTTTAAATCTGATTGAATCCAATGGGTTGTTGGTATTTTAAAGTACATGTAGCTAAAGCGGGGGACACATTAGCCGAATGATTTGGCCGAATCGTTTCGAAATTCGCCTAGTGTGTCCACTGTCATTCGGCCAAATTTTGATATATTCCCCTAGTGTGTCCACTTCCCCGAAGCATTCGCCCAATTGAAGAATTCGTTAGCCAATCACACCGATGTCGAGGGTCACGTGATTGTTAGAAGTCAAAATGGCGACTATCATGATTGAAGGCCATGTTAATCATGTGACTTATCACGTGAAAGATGATGTAATAATCAGGCGAAGCATTCGCTAAGTGTGTCTACTCATTCGTACGAATCAATTTGGCACCGATTGATTTGGGCGAACGATTCGTGTACCATAATGCGTATCAGTCCCATTTCAGGCCATTTGTAACAAGGGACTCGAAGAACGAGGCTAGACTTATTCTACCAAATTAAACGGCATCACCATATTCTTATCTGGAGAGCATGCGCAATAAATACCATGTAGACTGGTATAACCAGGTGCTAAAAATTGTCATTCGATTGAGACTTTTAGTTTATTGAGCCAAACATATATAATAAGTGATTTGAAATTAGGGTAAAAACCGAAACGATTGAATATAAATCAGTTTATATACATTCATATTACATTATTATATATGAGTTGTGACCCATTTGTGTCAATTCTCATTCTCAAATATTAGGAATTGAGCTCCTTTAAAAATGTCTTCACAGTGATAACACCACCGTGATCTACCAATTTTTTGTCTATAAATATATAAAATTGTGTTAGTGTTGGAAATGAGAAATGTTGATGTCACTGACAACAGTGTGTTTGTGTTAAATGTGGAGGGAAAATCAATAATCTTTGTACTCTACATCTTTGATTAAAGAACACTCAATCCATGCTTATTTCATTAATGTTTCTGTCTTATTCAGTGCAATTCTAAATTCATACATGTTAATTAGAAGTTCACTTTGAAATGGATTCAAATTGATTAAATATATAGGATACAGTTATGTTCATACATGAAGGTTGTAATAAAGCGCTATTCTTCTTTGTAGAAGTGGAGGTGCCCTTGGCATTTGATATAAGAGTAGGCTGTAGTGCAGCTTTCTTGGCAAAATTATCCACATAGCTAATTAGCTACTTAATGGCACATGCCTGTCTTCATTAGCCCAGTCGGAGTAGAAAACCCATTTCTCTGTAGAGGGTCAGTTGTTCAGTTACTAAAGCCAGTTTTGTAAATGGTTGCTTGGTTATATACAACTGGTAAATAACAGTAGGCCCTTGTTCATCAAGGCGCCTCATTATAAATGGTGCTTGAATATAGTATACGATGTTCCTATGGTTTAAAATTAAAATAAATAAATAAATTTAATAATCCCTGTCAAACAGTACCAAAAACAGACTTGTAGAGCATAAAGATCATTAAATTTATTTAACGTTTCAGGTTAAATACCCTTTTCTCTTTAAAGGGAGTGTTGCCGTACCCCGTCTTCGTGTTTCTGGTTTAAGAATTGTTCATTTTGTGTTAAATATTGAATATCAGAAGCCTAGTTTTCATGGTTAGATAACAACATCAATATTGATTGGAATGGACCAATAATTTTGTGATTGTAATGTCGAACACTGTAGATATTGATTCAGAGGTTTAAGCCCTTTAAATAAAATTCCAACCTTTTAAATATTTCTCTATTTAAAAATACTTGTTAGCCTTCTATTCTTTTTTGGATTGAAAATCTTCAAAAATTTCAAAATGAGGCCTATATTTTGGACGGTAAGTGGTTGATGTGTGAATAAGAAGATACCATCACCTCATCCATTGAATGTGCTCATGTGAGAATGGGTTAATTTTATTAAATAAATATTCAAAATAACCTCTAGACACTGATGTTCTTACGGTTCTAAACATCTAACTTAGTATTTTCCATAATATTCGAAACTAAAAACTTGAACTAAAATTCAGTATTGGTCCATTTCAATCAATATTGATGTTTTTATCTTGCCGTTAAAATATGGGATCCCAGTACCGAATACTTAAAACACAATGAACATGAGCATATTTAAAATCAGTACCCGAGTTTTGTATTCTATGGTTTCGGGAGCCATTTATAATGAACAAAGAATGAACTAAGTTGGCGTAAATGACTGCCGTTCAATTTGATCTGTTCACATATTTCACTGACATAATTGATTTGATATTACTATAAATTTTGAAGAAATTGAATATAAATCAATTCACATAGATTCATATAAGATTAATATATATGTGCCTTTAGACCAATTTAATGTTCCAAAGCATAGAGCCATAACCCCTTTAATATGGCACCAATCTCTACTGTTGTTACTGCTGGTCCACACTGTACAAGCTCATATTGAAATATCATTCTTTCAATTTAGTCCCACCTATCAAAATGGATGATATCTTCTTTCTTTTAAAAAAAGTCAACTTAAACCTTGAAATAATTGATTTTAGACAAGTAATTGTTGAACTTCTGTAAAAAAGACATAGCACTTTTGTCCTTCTGTAGGTTCATCAGTCTTTCGGAAGACAATTTCTTCCAAAGACTCTACAATACTACATCATTTACCCCTGATCATTTAAAATTTATATGCATTTGGTTGCAGACTACAGTAGTGAGACAAAGCTGAAGAGCAATTTTAGATACATTCTAGTGTTATTGCCCTTGATCTTTTTGTAGAAATTTATATGTGTAGTTAAAATTAGTTACATGCAATATGCTATCAAATCTGCTTGAAATTATTTAGATTAGTGAATCGAAGGAAGCGTGCGAATTACTTTGTTATGGCCTGTTCACTCTGTAACATTTTGTAAATGCTGTAGTGGACAGTTATCATATGATCTACAAGCAATTTAATTGAATTGTTCAGATTAGTAAAATGAAGAATACTATCGAAGTTTAACAATTCCTGTCATTCACATCTACATGTAGAATTGTAGCCCTGCCATGCTCAATTTGTTGAAATCGTATCTTCAGAGCACACTGATGGCTCTTGGCAAAATTATAGCTCTGGGTTCTGGCCTGCCTGAAACCCCACTGTATAAAGATGTACTCGACAGTATATTTTACTTGCGATGAGTCACATCTGTAAATCTGGCTAGGAAATGTTTTTCTCTATCCGATAAGTTTCAGTTCCAGACTTTAATGACATTTTTGATTAAAAGAGCTTGTTTCCGAATGAAAACAGGTTTAATTATATAGATAAACAATGCTGCTCTGGCAAAATTATTAGTACCTATTCAGACTTCTTTTATAATAGAAAGCATCAGTTATTCCACATATTACAAAATATGAACAATGAAAATATTGGAAAATGATTGTAGAATTTTATTGGACGGAATTATAATGACAGACGGCAAGATTGAGCAAGAAATTGTTTATTATGTGATATAAATTAAAGATAAATATAGAAGGAATTGATGCATTATACTAATCTAAAGAAATATGATTGTGTAAAATCATATTATTGAAATGTACATGTATAATAATGGTTAGATTGCTTCTATAGTGTTTGTCCTCAAAGGACCTTCAGTTTGGCTTGAAGGTTTGAATGTCATGTATTTATGCTATCTCTGTAGCCAAGTCGTTCATACTAGGCCCACACTCTATAGTTTAATCAATAGTAGATCGCATATCGCTATGACAGCGTGCTAGCGTACATCGTGTTGGAGAGCTGAAGGTGTATTGATTATTCGAAATCATGTCTTGGGTATTCATTGACTTTCGTGAACTATAAGACGACTATGCCATATACTTGGTAATTCTGTAGAAAACAGTAGAAAGTAAACCAAGGCAGGCACAGTCATTCATTCACTTATTTTCACCATTTTGCTTTGTGTATTATCTCAGTATATTTTGGTTAATAGCAGAATTTGTCTTTTGCTTTCTTTACTCACGTACCAGGAATATATGGTCGTATTCTCAGATTATTCTGTAAAACAAATTATACCAAGAAAAACAATTATTGTCAAAACCAACCCCTTTGAATGTATCCTGTTGTCTTTTAAATTTATTATAAATGTTATAGCAGGGGGGACTATTACAATGGGTGTGTGTGTTTAGGAATGTCTGTCACACCCTTTGGGACACATAATAAAGCTAAACAGAGTCATAAACAATTTTGAACCTATAACATTGATTCTAATTAAGTGAGGGGTATAAAACTTGGTGTGTCATTTCATTACATCGGTCCATTGAGTAAGTTCCCTGCCTGAAAATGAAATTTTACTGTAGCTACGGAAATATTATGTGCCCCTTGTTAAATTCTTCCATAACTTATGACCTATTTATTTATTTTACAATTTCAGCCCCTACCCCACTTCCTAGTCTGGTCTTGAGTTCTAGTCGTATTTTCTGCATATTAAATATGCTTTTAACCCATTTTAGGTTCCAAAGACTAGAGATTTAGCTCCTTTAACATGACATTGAACAGAGATAACAGTAAGGAATTGTAAATTGGGTGTTCTATTGTTTCTACAGGTTATATTATATATAGGTTTTCAAATTTGGTTATGCCCCTTAGCCACAGTTTTTAACTTATCTTTTCCAAATTTGGAGTGCATCATTGGGTTCCTGGGAAAATGAACTCTATAGATATTCAGTGTTCTGCAGCCTTCTGTTCCAGAGTTACCCCCACTTTTGACAATTTAATTCAAATTTGAAACGTTTGAACAATGAGAGGAATAGTTCTATCCATTTTCCCTGTTCTCCATCCATATCTTGCAAAATGTTGGCATATTTTTATTTAACTTTGAGATATTTGATTGAACTTTGGTACACTGCTTTGAATAGCAGTGTTAGAGATCAAATTTATATTTTTATTAAATTCCGTTAATTTTTAAATGAATTAAGACCCTTTGTTGACTTTAAAAAAAATCAATGGAAATTCTGTTTACTAGAGTTTTTTTAGGTTTGTGTTTCATGGGATTGTTTTAACAATTTTTGGACTGGATTGGGTTTATTGAATTGAAATCAATGAAAATTATGTTTTTGAGTTAAAGTTTGAGGTATTTGAATGATATTTGATATAATAGTGTTACAGATCATTCAGTGAACATTCTGTTATACAGATTTATTACAGGTATAGGTGTTCAGATAAATAAATTCACAGAACTAGATTTGTAGTATCATCCTCTTACAGAGACACATGCATTGCCAAATTTGTAGGAATGAATGAATGAAATGGGGTTTAACAGGAAAATTTGTAGGGGTGGTTAAGGATATGTATTGCTTAGGCAATCAATACTTCAAAAAAGCTTGTTTTGAGAAGAATTTTAACTCGTTGTTTTCAACCAACCTGTAAGTTTCTAGCGGATGATTTGTGGCTGAATTGTTTAACATGTGCACAATAGGTCACAAAGTCTTTCATTGAGACAAGTCGCATAGTTTTGACTCACTGCTTTACCTGACAAGGACTAGGGTCATCTGTCTAAACGCATGGGTTTTTTCTGGTTCCTCAGGTTTCCTCTCACTGCTAAAGACCCCTACATGTAAGCGAAATATTTAAATAAAATTTAACCATTTTATGGTTGCCCCGAAATTACCTAGTTTTCTCTATCACTTTCTCTCTCTCTATATAAATGTTGATTGTATAGATTGTTTCATCAAAGCTAAATATATAGATAATAGGTAATGTAAAGAATAAAGGAAATGGCTCAACAAAGATATAATAAAGATAAGACAATCCATATGTTAATCAAAATTACTATCTTAATTAACAATGAATAATAAATGTGTTGAAATAGATATAAATCCGGTTTTTTATTAAATATTAATGTGTAGAATAAAGTGGGTTAAATGTAAATGTTCTTTTCTATTTTTGAAATGTAGTCAAATATTGTTGTCGCCCATGTCAGTCAGTTTGTCTTGCTTGTTTGAGACCAGAATCATTGTCAAATTGACTTTAAATTTATACACAATGTTTAAGGTCATGAGACAAAGAATACTGTTGAATGCGATAATTACTGCCAGAGTTATGGTCCTTGATCACTTTGAAGTCTTGTGGTCACTCGGGGACAAAAGTTATCGTCTGACTGACTTTAGATTAAAATAAAGAGTGTTTAACAAGGTCTTTAGATGAAGAATCCTATTGATTTTTAACGACTTGCTATTACTCGAATAGCTAAATGATATTACATGTTTTGTATTCTAAACGTTGGCATTTGCCAAACAAATTATAATGATTTCTGATTATTACTTAATTGGTTGTTATTCCAAATTTTAGGGTGAATGGTTTCTGATAGTTACATAATTCAAGTTAATTGTTGTTATTCCAAATATTAGTGTAAATTGTTGCATTACCAAAAAAAATACTAATATGTGACAAACTTTGTTGACTAGTTTGAAATTATGTTGATGTAGGTTTCAAAGACCTTGGATCTGTTCAATTTTGGCACATCGCCCACATTGAGGTCATATAGATTTTATGTTAAGAGTAATAAAGTGGTATGCAGTTTGTGAGTGCAGCCACATTTATAAAAAAATACAGGTTGTACTACGGTACCGGTACCTAAAATTAAATTTTTAAACACTGTAGGATTATACCGGTAATAAGGGGAAATTTCAATAAAAGAATGTAATTATCTTTATAAATAATAAATTGAAAATGACAATCAATGATTTCAATGATATTTTAGAAACATTTCATATAAACTCAGCATGTACAAGTTGAGTGAGATTTATAACATAAAACTATTTTCGACATTGTTTTCAATTAATTATTGATTTCCTGCTAGACAATAATTGAAATTGGATTTCTGTGACTTCTTAAAGGTCTGATTGTATTTTAAAGTCACGCTGCCATTCGTTCTCAAAAACAAAATATTTGAGAAATTGGATTGAATAATACTGGCTCAGGTTTTAAAAAGTCACAACCTCTTGCATAGATTAAAATTTTTGCTCACATAAAATTAGTAGCGTAAGCAGACAATGACTTTCCACCCAAATCAAAGACAATGATTTGGACCTTTACTCTTAGATCAGACGGGAGCCTCAGTGGCTCGGTAAGACACTGGCTCGCTCGTCTGAAGGTCTCAGGTTCGCTCCCAGTGTTGGTTGAGAAACATTTTCAGTAGTGCAGCACGCCAGCACAGAGGACCTTACAATTAAGGCTAGCAGTCTAGATGTTCAGATTGTACGAAAAAACAAAGTCTCTTGTTGACATTGGCGTGCACGTTAAAGAACCCTTGACAATTGTAATTGTGTCCAAGCTGTGTCTGGGAAATTCCCTCATATCCACTGCATAGCATAATTAAATCTTCATTTGCCCAGTCATTGTAAAAAAGTAGGATGTTAAACCCCATTTCATTTCACTTCTTAGATAAGACCATACCAACTTTATTTCTACAAGAACATGGCCTACTAAAATTTGGTTATTTGTTTAGGAAAAACATATAATTAAATTAACCACAAAAGTTACTGTACTTGTTTTATCTCCACGGTTTTTAGTTCCAAATTTTTAAGTTTGGAAATTTTTTTAACAAAATTTTATCATTGGACTGGTGGGGTTATTTATTTATTAGGACCCCATAGAACTAAACATTACATTGCTTTGGCCTAATGTGAAGATTGAAAAGGCTATAGCTACGTCTACACTAGCAGCATTCACCGTCTACACTAGCCTTTTAAATGCCTGTTTTTTCCTAAAAGCCGGCTTTTTCAATTTCTCAAACGTAAAGCCGGCTTTTTAAAATCCGGCAATAATTGAGGGATTTTTCAGAATCAAAAAGCCGGCTTTTTCAAAAAAACGGCAATTTTATGTGTGTAGATGGTAAAAACCGGGTTTTATCGGGTACCCGGATGTCATCCTTCCCGAACTTCCGTACATTCATAACATTGGCACAAATAACGAAGGTCGGTGTTCATCGTCTTTTACCGTTACAAAACTTCAGTCAGTGTAGACGCTACACTTGAAAAAGCCGGGTTTTGAAAAAGCCGGCTTTTACTAGCCTAGTGTAGACGAAGCTTATGTGTTTTTCTGTTTGTTATATTTACAGTTTGAATACTTCCTATATTTACAGTTTCAATATTTCTTAGTCTTATATTTCATATATTTACAGTTTCAATATTCTTATATTTCCAATATTTACAGTCTTATATTTCCTATATTTACAGGGGGTTGGGGGGTGGATGGCCGAATGGTAAGCATTCTCCGGGTCCTCCAGTTTCCTTCCACTGCTAAAGACCCCTATGCGCAAGCAAATTATTGAAATAAAATTAAAACATTATGTTGGTCTCGAAATGACCTAATTTGTGTTGAGTGGACGTTAAACCCCATCTCTCTCTCTCTCTCCTTATATTTACAGTTTCAATATTTCTTATATTTTCTATATTTCCTATATTGATAATTTTAATATTTTCTATTTACAGGGGTGTTGTAGTGTTTGATGTTGATGTTACTATGTTAGAAATTAACCAATGCGCTGAAGACGAAGCGTTATTTTCAAATTCTCATCGATGTCGCAAAGAGACAACAAAGGTAAGTCTTTAAAATTGTGTAGAAAATCTGGAACATTTTTAAATATCAAGTATGAGTTAGTATCAGAATAAAAACATAAACAAAGAAATTTTCAGTTAAATTTTTTTATTCAAAATAGTTTTCAGTTCTCAGTCAATCACTATGACTGAACCCTTGCAGGATATTGATATATATGAAAATTGTAATACAGTATTAAATAAATATTACAACAATAAAAACTTTCGTTTTTATAGTTTAAAATTTCGTTTTAGTGTCTTTACGACACTAGGATCTGAAAGAGTTGTTATCATTGACGTGTTCTGAATGATGAAAGGGGTTATCCATTGAAACTCCCCGTCTTCAATTAGCTCAGGTTAAGTGCACAACAGTAGGACGTTAAACTCCATTTCATTCCATTGAAACTGTCTGTGACAGCTACGTCTTTGCCTTTTAATGCACGGAACTCTGGGTAAACCACTAGAATTAGAAACGTTATAACGCTGATTGATTAATCAGTTTCTGATGTCATGGGGTCAAAGGCTACTTGTAAGACCTCTGACGTAAAATCTTACTATAACTTGTCAGATCTTCATGTAGTGTAGGCCATCGGAAGTATAAAAAAAATATAGATCTGTATATTAATCAGATTGGGATAAAACTTGTTTAATGACTAGTGTATTTCAAAGACTCCAGTCCAGTACAGACTCTCAAAACTGCTGCTTCCCTAAAATTTGACTAATGGCACATTGCATGGTGTAGGCCTATCTTCATTGACACAACAGTCAATTATACAAATTGTAGAAAGGTCTGAGAAAATTGATAATTAAGCTTTCGATCAATGTACGGAAACATTGTGCTAATTCTGGAAACCTCAGAACTCTTGAACGGAAAACTGAGGTCCTGTGTACTCATTGGCGTGCACATTAATCAACCAAGGACAGTTAATTCCATATAATATAAGAGTAGGCCGGGTGTCACTGTCCAGGCAAAATTTCCTTCATAACACACTGCATGATGTAACCCAGCCTTCATTAGCCCAGTCGGTGCAGAAAAAAAGGATGTTAAACCCAATTTCATTTGAAGCCATTTATAGATTAAAAATAGGTATTAAAGGTCCAAGAGTTGACCTAAGTGTCCTGGAAGTAATTTATTTTTAAGGTCTTGATGAAATGATGATATTTCTCAAGATCCAGACAGTTGTATCATCAATAACTTTGATTTCTCCTACTAGGCAGCCATTTGTAATAATATTTATTTTACGGTCTACTTGATTTCTGATTTCAGTGTGTTCACATACCAGGAAACGGATTTGCCTGGGGAAGTTACCAGTGTCATTGCAATGGTGGATTTTATTTTCCCGATAATTTAGCCGCCAATAAATATTTTGATGGACGAACTGTGGAAAAATTATACTATGATTTAATTCAAAATGTATCATCCGATTACTTATCGAACTATCAGTGTCTTCCGTGTAGAAAAGGGTGTGAAGAATGCGCAGGGGAAGTTCCCTGTATAGTGGAGTATAATGTGTTGTTAAGAGGAATTCCACTTGGCATACAAAGTTTTTGTTTGACTGTCACTATTGTTTTAGCCATGGTTATAATTAGACTAAGGAAAGCCAAGGTAAGCTTGTTATGTTATATTATTATTATTCAGATTGTTGTGATTGACTTAAAATATCTGTAAGGGGCTGGATGGCTGAATGGTTATCGTGCGCGTGCTGTATCGAATCCCCGGTTGTATGCACATGGCAAGGAGAAGGGTCGCCTGTCCAACCTCGTGGGTTTTTCTCCGGGTCCTCAAGTTCCCTCCCACTACTAAAGACCCCTACGTGCAAGCGAATTATTGAAATAAAATTAAACCATATGTTAGTCCCGAAATGACCTAGTTTGTGTCGAGTGGATGTTAAACCCAATTACTCTCTCTCTCTCTCTTTTTCTCTCTCTCTCTCTAAAATATTTGTAAATATCAATCAGACATGATAACATTGTTTATTCTCTATCCCTGGCAAGAATCAGGCATACGGTACTCGGTAGTCGAATATCTTACTCTCTTTGTCCAGGTACTAGTAATAACCAAATAATATTGTCATGAGTTGTGAATATTTGCCCCTTTCCTCCAAAAATAAGTACTCCGCCAAGGCACCAACAAGATAATTCGGATGTTAGCAATCTCTATTGATAATATCTATGTTGTTGAATTAAGAGGGGAAATATATCAGGAAGTTGTAAGCATCCTCCTTACGAAGCCGATTACATACAGACGCTCATAAAAGCAAATAAACGATTAGTCAGACGTTTTTACTTATCGATGATGTTCTATCACTTTATAATCCAAAATTTAGTGATTATATAGAATTCATATATCGAAATTAAAAACACTACTGATACTGATAGTGACAATTTAGTTTCCTTCTTTGGATCTGCGTCTCAATTTGGACAATTGCCACTTTGACTTTCCGATTATCAACTTTCCATTATTAGTAGTACCATTCCACTATCACTAGCTTACGGAGTGTATGTGTACCCAGGGTTGGAAAAAAACAAAAACAGCATTTTTGTTTGTTTAAAACATTGTTTTTATTGTTTGTTCATAATTTCACAAATAAATGACAAAGGTGATCAAAACCAATGAAAACATAGTTCTATGATGGTAATTACATGTTTGTCATCCTATAAATGAAGACAAGCTTCCCAGAGTGAACAAGACCAAATGTTGAAAAGATTCTTTCGATCCTTGCTGACAGTGAAATAGTGGTCATCAAAGTTTTTACCAATTCTAGCATACCAATATCAATATAGTCTTTTTTTGGAAAAAAGGATGGATTTCCATCAGGCCCAGCAAGGAGTTTTGGATACTAATTCTTTGGTTTAAAAATGTCAGTTTGAGCTCTAAACTAAAACTAACTGTTTCCATTCCTTTGATCTTTACTACGGTACTGTTGTTTACGTAATATTTAGTAATACAGTACAATTTAAATACATAGAAATACACACATGAACACTAGAACTTCGAAAAGAAAATTATTTCATAATTTGACGATTACTTGGCTAATTTTAATTTATAAAAAAAAACACAAATCAGCATTTTTTTTGTTTTTTTTTCAATTGTTTTAAACGTTTAAAACAACCCAACCCTGTGTGTACCAGTTCGATACGCAAGAGCTTGTTTCTTTTATTTTGATTTTTTAGACATTGTTAGCTTCAACTACCAGGGATACTTTCCCCATCAACTTAGAAATACCTTTAAAAAGTTTTATCGCTGTCATACTGACCTGATAAGTAAATATAACATGTCTCTTTCGGCTATTATCTAGATACAGTATATTTAATTGACGCGTATACTATTTTCCTGAATTTGTCTACGACATCTGTTATTAGGGTTCGTCATGTGCATTTTGCATATTGCTAGTCCATTTGCTAATTACACAAATTACCAAGTTTTCGTCCAATTATTTGGACCGAGCTATGGTTGGTGTGGTGCCAGGCAGGGTAAGCTTACTCTTGCTGACATCTTTTCCCACTGTTCGTCATATGTTTTACATGGTGAACTGTCCATTTACCGATACACTATTTTATCGATATAGCTTTTTAGGATTTCGAATTTTGTCTTACATGTATGGTTTGGAATGTTCGTAGGCCCTACTTGGTTTTGTTTTATTGGTAGGAAAAAATCATTAACCACAATAAATTTCCTAATTTCTCATCATGCCCAGTATTTGTTGTTCAAGGTCATGGATCTACCAAAGCAAAAATCTGTTATTTCTTTAGCCTAGTCTATCATGTAAAACAGTGTCCTTTGACATCACATACACTGTTCTGATGTTGTTTACCAATATTTAAAGGGCTAATCCCGATATTTGTTTTGGGAATAAAACTGCTTATTTTTGTGTTAAAATCCCTTAAAATATTAGAGTCAAGGGCAGAGCAACTACTTCAGTATTTATGAAACGTTTTCAAACGACTTAGTTCCCTCAGTCTTCATCTGGAATTGGAGACCGGTGCCCCAAGGTTTTTTTTGTGGTATCTGGATAAAACCAAACATTTTTTTAATAAAAACAATGTGTAGTTGAAATTTGCCTTTCTTTATCAATTACGGCACATGGGTTATTCACTGCATAACCCTCTCAAGTAACCGTAATCGGTTATAAGATCACCCAACAAAACAATTGACCTGAAATCTTAAAAGGGTTACGTGTCCAGATAAGCAGTTTTGGCGTTCCCGTCCAAACGACTCAATATTTTGAGTTTATATTTTGAGACAAGGTAAATGCACCATTCCCCTATATTTTAGCATTTTATTTTCATACATTCTCTGACTTTTATTTTTGAGCTTGTTTAATTCGGGATTGTCTCTTTAAACATACATTATTATGGCAGGTCTTTCTTTAGGCCTGAAATGGTATCTAAATTATGAATTAGACATTAATTAACCTATCCAGACTGTATTCAACTCTCTGTGTCATCGCTAGTCTGCGATATTTACTGGATTAAGATCACATTCGCTGCTCCACTTTCATTCACGATTTAATCATGAAATGGATAATTGAGACTATGCTCTTATCGTACTGACGTTAGTAATGATGATCAAGGCTAGGCCAAAAAATTCCATCACCAAAATCTTGGTTCAGAGTGGATCAATTTGATTGAAATTTTCAGCAAGTTCCCTTTATCTATAGCTTTTAACTATTATAGTGAGAACTGCCAGCTCTTTATCTAATCTCCAATAATGTATCTTTAACTATTGTTGTTCATTTGTCTGTTCTTAGTAATGTGATTCATGTGCTCAGTCTATATTGTGTAAGTCCTTGCAGAATGCAGACATGCAACAGGATATAATAGTAAATAGAAAGCTGTCATCCGTATGCATGTAGGAATACGGCAATAAACATGTTCCACATCTTCCATGTAGGAGGAGTGGTTTCATCATCTTAGTGTATTCCATTTGTGGGGGGTGGGGGTGGAGATGGCCGAATGGTTAGCATGTGCCGGCTGTATCATAAAGCCTGTCATTGAGTCAACTGAGTAGGGTCACCTGTCCAACCTCGTGGGTTATCTCGGTGGTTTCGAAACCCTGGTTGTACGTAACAAGGAGTAGGGTCACCTGTCCAACCTCGTGGGTTTTCTCCGGGTCTTCTGGTTTCCTCTCACCGCTAAAGACCCCTATGCACAAGCGAATTATTGAAATAAAATTAAATCATATGTTAGTCTCGAAATGACCTAGTTTGTGTCGAGTGGACGTTAAACCCCATTTCTAAAGACCCTTATGCACAAGCGAATTATTGAAATAAAATTAAATCATATGTTAGTCTCGAAATGACCTAGTTTGTGTCGAGTGGACGTTAAACCCCATTTCTCACTCTCACTCTCCATGAAGAAGGAGTTGTTTCATCATTTTAATGTTATGATTTTGGGGGGATTGGTCATATCTAATATTACCGGTAATAGATGCAGGTAGATTAAATGTAGTAGGAAGTTTTGATGAGTAGTATGGAAATTTCCTGTAGTATTGTTGATCATAAAGCTAAAGTCAATACACAGCAAAATTCTAATTTCCTCATCCCAGCATAACTCTGAAAATAGGCTTTTCTTTGTAATCAATCTCTGGTTTTAGATTAATATTTATTAGAATAATTAGTTCCTTATTTCGACATGGCTGACTGTATTTAATTATGTCCTGAGAATATAGGCCTATCACTGAATGAAAATAAAATTTAAATCTGGAGGTTTTGGAATTAAGATTTGGGAAGACAGGGTGCTGTTAAGTGAAGTGAAATATGCTTCATGTATTGCAAGACTGCCTTGATCTGTTTTAATACGAATTGGATCCATTGTAATAGCTTCTACAGTTTGGCATGTCAAGATAAGAAGATGTGTGCAAAACTAAACTTTGGTACCTATTGTTTACTCTCTATGACTATGACAGTATTACCAGCAGTAAAGTCGCCAACCCGGTCTGAGGGGGTAAAGAACGCGACTTCCTTCAAGTTTGACATTTTCTCGCATTGTGTTTACGTTTATACGTTTACCGGCGTCCTTGTAAATTTTCTAGTCGCAGCAGCGCAGTAAGGAAGCCACTTGGTCTGACGGGGGCATTAAGTGGATGTGAAGTCTTATTTCTTACTGAATCCGGGGGGGGGGGGGGGGGCCGAATGGTTAGCACACACGCGCTGTACCATAAAGCCTGGCGTCAACTGGCGTGGTTTAGAATCCCTGGTTGTACGTAACAAGGAGTAGGGTTGCCTGTCCAACCTCTTGGGTTTTCTCTGGCTCCTCCCTATGCGCAAGCGAATTATTGAAATAAAATTAAAAACCATATATTAGTCCCGAAATGACCTAGTTTGTGTCGAGTGGACGTTCAACCCCATTTCTCTCTCTTACTGAATCTCGATATTTATATATTATCAAATCATAATTATATAGGTCTACATCACCAAATCTCATATACCAGGATTAGCTTATTAACTAAATATTGCTACGTTTCCGAAAAAGTGTTTTTTCTAATAAGTTGAGAAACTGTAGGCTAAACGCAGGAACAAACTTTCTCCAGGTACTGAATGTATTTTAGCAATTGGCTATGACCACATCGGTACATCTACATCTTACGTGATTTCACTCTGTAAACACTTGATTGTGTTTAAATTATGTGTAATGCGTAATGTAAAATTTATGCAGAGGGGTTCTATAGGATTCTGCATGTTCTCCAATCCAAGTTTCTGTGAATATATATGCAAAATAGAAAGAAAATAAAGTACAATAAAATAAGATAGATTAAGAATGCAATGCAAAATATGAAGGAAATAATCCTTATATTGTACAGGTATAAAAATAAAAATAAAGACAACCCTAAATCTACTTTTGGACTAGATGATCTTTGTAGTATCTAGTAGTCTTTCTGGATTTGAGAGGTCTTTTGGAGTCTTAGCTAGGCTACTTTATCTGAGATAATTTTTGTCGATGGCTTAGGAGCTTTGGATCCCTTAGGTGTTCATATATATATTGTTTAGGGAAAAAAATTGGTAAATGTAAATCTAACGTTATTTCACATATTTCTATTGGACCTGCCTTATTTGAATCATTCCCTACATTTGTTTGATAAAAGACCATTTAATGTTAGCTACCAAATAAAATCTATATAGCACAAAACCTCATCAGGATCTGTCACCTTGAGGTTTCAACTTGCTACTTCTCTTGATATCATTTGGATTCAAATGGATATGCATTTCCGAAAGAAAAAAAAGCCCACACAATGTATAACAGTTATTGGTATAATACTGAAAGTTATATCAACTATTGCACCCCCCCCCCCCCCTGTCTTAAACTATTTCCCAAGCATGTTTGCATCTTCAGTATTTTCTTAGAAAAAAAGCAAATCCTCTCATGAAAAAGGTGCAGGACTGCAGGGCCTCCATGTATGACTCAAAAAACGCCAAGATAGTAAAGACATATTTTAAATTATAGTTACACTGTAGGAAGGACAACAATCTAGCCGTTCTTAGATACATGAACATTCACAAAGCACTCACATGTATTTGCTCCTTGCTACATTATGGCCAAATCTCTATCACCAAATTCATTTACTCAATCTATCAACAAATCTCTATCTGTCAACAAATTCTTATACTCATCAATATCTACACAGTTTCAATCAACAAATTCTTATATTCATTAAATCTCTATACTCATCAATCTCTACACAGTCTCAATAAACAAATTCTTATATTCATTAAATCTCTACAGTCTCAATCATCAAATTCTTATACTCCTCAATCTCTAGTCTCTACTTAGTCTCAATCAACAAATTCTTATACATATACTCTATGCTGTATCCATCACTGAATTCTTATACTCATCAAATCTCTATACTGTGTCCATCACTGAATTCTTAGACCCTACACCCAAGCAAATTATTGAAATAAAACTAAACCATATGTTCGACCTGAAATTACCTAGTTTGTGTCAAGTGGATGTGAAACTTATCCTCTTTCACTTTTATTTCTTATTATTTCATCCCGATATCCATGGAGGTGGTGAGTATTTAGAAACTATGCAAGCATTAAAACTTACTGGTAATTAAGGTAATTGGCATAAAATTCACATTAATAATACATGAGTGGAGATTTGACATTTCAAATATAAATGTAAAATGCCAACAGATTCTAATACTATAAATATACAAATAAGCGTTATAGAATATATGACATGTAAATCTACTAGTTTTACATACCGATATACTCAATAATGTACACAGCTGTGTTTATTGATTATGATATCTTTTATTATCATTTTAATACATATGACAGACTATTACAAATTATTTGTGTATGAATGAATACAATGATGTGTTTATAAATAACTTACATTATCCAATCGTGTTACACACCATGGGGGGATCACAGTCGTTAAGTGGGTAAGATGCTGGTTTGCTAGCCTGGAGGTCGGGGGTTCGATCCCTGCATTAGATTTTCCGGCGTGGTTACCCCCTATCAGTGATGAAGACTAAGGGCAGCTGTCTAGTCGTTTGGATGGGAAGGGAATCTGAGGTCCCATGTACACATTGCAAGCACATAAAATATCCCTTGACAAAAGAAATTTGATATAAGAGTAGGCTGTGGGAACAATGTATTGCGAATGCCCGTCTTCAATAGACCAGTTCGGAGCAGAACAGTAGGACGTTAAACCCCACCTCATTTCATCTCATTTGTCACACACTTTCGACAAGATTGATTGCATTAAAGACATTTTTGTATTTATTTATTCTGTTAACTATTAAGTCCCCTACCTGCCACATAAGTCATTAGTTTTTTTTCCACTGTTCTTGTAGTTGATAGATAGGTTCGGTTTCGTCAATTTGGCGTTTACTAGGGGTGTAATGATACATCGAACAATCGATGCATTCCGATAGTTTGACTGCCGATAGTCAACCAAATTATTGATTGTTTGGATAGTTTGTAATAGCTAAAGTTGAATGGCACAAATTCCGAAATAATTCTCTCGTATTTGTTGATTATTTACTTCTAAATTACGTGTTCAAGATTGTGTTTTTATTAGAGATTAAAGTTGGTATTTGTTTTTCTATCAGTCTAGTCCAGACAGTTCCTTCGTTTATGAGAATCGCAGGACCCAGATATATAACTGGTTCATCCTGCATTCTGATTATGATCTGCCCCTGTAACCAACTCTCTAGAATATCAGATTGAAACAGATGGTTGATATTTTAAATGGATTGAAACACGAACGTCATTTAATAATTTAATTTAATGCTGTATAGTCAAGTCTTTGTTAATTATCTTAACAAAGGTAGCAATGATAATCAGGACTATGCTATTCTTCAAATAGTCATAGCTTCGATCAGAATAAATTAATTCAACTGAAATTTCAGTATATTCCTTTTTAATTATCTGTTTTTAAACTATTATAGTGAGAACTGTCAGCTCCAGATGCGGACTTTATATGTCAAATTGAATGAAACTGCAAGATAGTGATCGCCAACTAACTTCATAGGCAATATAATCTATGGTCTAACCAAGACTCTCAGTATTGTTTTGTGCATTTTATTACATATTTGGTTGACATTCATTTAGATGTGGGATTGTAGATGGCACCCTAGATTTGTTAAACCCCATTTCATTTCATTTATTGCATTTCAGTACTATTAGAGTTACTAATATAGTATATTTGGTAATCTTATGAATGTTATATCAGCGAAAGTACATGTACTTAAAAATTTTGTTCTTTGATAGATGGGGGGTTGGATGGTAGAATGGTTAGCATGTGCATGCTGTTTCATAAAGCCTGTCATTAAGTCAACTGGCGTGGTATTGAATCCCCGGTTTTACGTGACAATGAGTAGGGTTTTCTGTCCAATCTCATGGGTTTTCTCCTGGTCCTCCGGTTTCCTCCCACTGCTAAAGACCCCTACGTGCAAGTGTATTATTGAAATAAAATTAAACCATATGTTAGTCTCGAAATGACCTAGTTTGTGTCTAGTGGACGTTAGATCCCATTTCTCTCTCTCTTTCTCCCTTGCTAAATTGTAAAAGTTTAATATCTATCAGTTCAAAAATGGTTCAATTAGGTTCAGTATTTACAAATATATAAATGATTATCTGAAATTGCATTGATCCATGCTGCTCCCAATGTAAAGGCTTCACTCTCTATTTTTCTCTTGTCTCGTTTTTTTTCTTGACAAATCTGTCAGCAACACTAGTTTACATTTCTTCAACGTTGAACTGTTTGCACTTTTTTGCACTCTACAATAATTGCCAGTTACATTGTTGGATGACATCACGATATTCTGATTTAACAAGCCCACAGCTATCTTTATGTTTCTCGAAGTATACGTCTGTTTTTAATCCGATTGAATTCACGCTGGGAAACTTGTTAATCTTTTAATCAATTATTTTTATTTTCAATAAAAACAAACCGCGACAAGCACACCAAATGTTTAAAATATTCAAACTGTAGAGAAGAGAACTTTTACCATCTGAATAAATATCTTAACATAACACAAGGCATGGATTGAGTAGTGGCAGTCCAGAATAAATAATTTTGCAGTACCGGTAGGCCTTCCTGTAGTTAATTGTATTCTATCAGTGGAGAACACACTTCTGAGGTTGCTAGAATGCCAAGATCAGATTTACAGTGAACACCATTAAGTTAAAACTCTGTAAAACATAAGGAAGAACCCTATTGAATTGTGAACACGTTTTGTAAACACTGAACATGATACAGGCGCCACTGTTCATGTATAGAAATCAAGAATATTTTTACGGTAAATAACATTTCAGTGTAGGCGACATAGATATTATGTCGTAATCAGTAGGTGCGTCAACAATTGGCTCGTAAACACGGTAGAAACTATAGTTTTTAACAGATTTGTGTTCAATTTGGTGTGAAGCATTGGACTTCTGAGAGGACCAACCATATTGATATTCAATGTTTGGTGACCTCCCATTCTGGAGTTACCACCACCCTCGTTCTGAAAACATTGTGAATGCGATAGAGGTTACAGTATTCAACAGATTTTGTTTCAAATATGGTGTGACTTAATGGAGTTATGTCCCCTTTTCTGAAAACCTTGTATACACGATTTCTGTAAAGCATTGGGACTGTGAGAAGATGAATTCTATTGTTTTTCATCAAGGGGATGTTTTTTTTATGTCTTTGGCAGTAGTCAGAATTGTTGAAAACTCATTTGGGGCGTGAACAGCAGAATAACACAAGTCATTTATAATTAGAAGCCATGACACTATTAAATAACCAGAAGTGATGCCATTATTGAATAACCATGACACTATTTAACAACCATCGGTTGCGTACAAAGTCACATACAAAAAATCAGAACCTAACAGGATGAACCCTATAGATTCTCAGCGTTTTAGGACTTTCAGTTCTCGAGATATAATTTATGTGTTTGGAAAACCTTGAGAACAAAAGCTTGAGAACGTGATAGAGATATACATGTTTATATTATTATAATGTATGTTTATTGTATGTAATGTATATTATATATCTTATTAAAATGTATGTTTTTTTGTAGGTAATGAGAACAAGTATGTGGATATTATTAGAGATGGTTTTATTTGGAGCTTTGTTGTTATACGCTACTGTAAGTATATTTAACTTATCTTATTTTCACCTCTAATGAAGAAATATTGACTATGACATTGATGGGTAGCAAATGAGACTGGAAACGGTGGGGTATATTATTAAATTGGCGACAGGTGTGACACTCAAGGTTGGTTTGTTCAACATCAGGATGTTAGTCTAATCTTCCCAGGTGTTTCAGTTTCAACATCCATGGAAAAAGAAGGATGTTTAATGAGTTCAAGAAATAATGTTGATAATTGAGCAATAGACATACATGTATCCACTTATTTGATCTTTTTGAAAGTGGATAGAATTATTGAGATGAAGAATCCTATTGAATTTCAATGATTCCTGATATTAACTTTCAGGCTATTCAATCTGATCTGTCTGAAATATACATGCAATAGTCAAATTAGTGAAACTAAGCAGCCTATTGTAGCAATTTCTGTTAATTACTTCTAGGGTTATGGTCCTTGGACTCCTTGTTTGACTTTGTAAAATGTTGTGAACGATCTAAAAGCTGAAATTATCATCAGATCTGGATGAAATTTATATGCCTTTATAGATGACCCTTCTTTCACTTTGTGAAGTCTTGTGAATACTATACCCGAAAAATTAAATTGAATAGCACTCAATCTTACCTGGTTAAGCCAGTCTGCCTGGAATACAGTTTGACATTTTACTTACACACTGAAGTTTTGCCTCGTTCATCAAGGTGCCTCATAACAAATGGCGCACAAGAGCTAAGAGTACTAAACTTAGCTAACTGATTTTAAAATGTTTATTTTGTCTTAAATAGTGGATATCTGGAGCCCATATTTTCATAATAAAATACCTACAGTAGATCAATATTGATTGGAATTGACCAGTAATTTGTAATATGTAATGCTCTTTAACAAATTTAAGAATATTCAAATAGTGACAATTATAAACTGTTGAGGGGCCTGTGTTGTTGTCGGGCAACCTACTTTTGTGTATCAGTTTGGAGCATATGAATAAATGATTAGTCTGCATATAAATTACTTTCATTTCAGACTATTTATCACATGATCATAATTGTAACTTTGTAGGATAGTAAAGTCTTTTGCATTATGATCGACCTGTGTTGGGGTCACGGTGGCTAAGTGGGTAAGACACTGGCTTGCTAGCATGGAGGTCAGGTGTTCGATCCCTGCATCCAGAGTTCATCCCGATTTTTCGGTGTGGTTCCCCCTTGTCAGTGATGCAGGACAGATAACCTGACATGGACAATTGTCTAGTCATTCGGATGGAACAAAAAACAAGGTTTCGTGTACACATTGGCGTGCAGGTAAAAGATCCCTTGGCCTTAGCTGTTGTCCATGCAAAATTGTCCCCATTGCACACAACATATATACATGTATATGGCATATGCCCATCTTCATTAACCGAGTTCAGAGCAGAACAGTAGGATGTTAAACCCCATTTCATTTCATTTCATTTGTGTTTTAGGTGGTGATACAGTATTTTGAACCAACAACATTGACCTGTGTATTAGTACCATGGTTTAGAGAAGTAGGATTTGCCGTTGTTTATGGAGCTTTGCTGCTAAAAATATATCGGTGAGTGACAATATTTTTTAAACAAATTAAATCTTCTGGAAATAAAGAATTTGAGATTTGATATTAAAGATGCATAGATCAAGAGCTGGCCATTCTTACTATACTAGTTCAAATTAGATAATATATTATAGAAAATTTCATCCCAATTGCTTTATTCTGAGTACAGTTATTGATATTTAAAGTGTTGATAAGAACTAGCGTAGATTTTAATTATCGGAGCGACGGTACTTGACAAAAGTACTTTAAATTTTGCATGTGTTTAAATCCATTTAAATCTCAGCCATCTGATGGTCTAGAGAGTAAATGATAGGCTTGTTATGTTAATAGATGACTAATTAATGATTTATATAATATTTGAAGCCAAATGAAAGATCTTGAAATGGCAGATTTAGCTCTTACATAATGCATCTTTTAATGTGCAACGTGAAGGAACACTTTAGTTGTGTTTTTATCAATACTCGTATTAACTTGATGTATCAAGGGATGTTTTACCGAGAGATCTTGATTTAATTCAATAACCAGAATGAGTGGGGTTCCAGTTGGCATCCAATCCTGACAGAAACATATGCCATCAAAATTTGGAGAATGTTATTACCAGGATATTGATGAAACGTATATATACATGTTTATATACGTGAAGAATTCTCTCATTCTGGTAATGTTCAAGTGGTTAGAATACTTGAATAATTTAAACAATCATAGATCTTTACCCTACCCGATTGCAATGAAATGAAATGGGATTTAACATCCTACTGTTATGCACCTAACCTTGGCTAATGGAAGACGAGCAGCGGCGCTACGGCCTTCCTTATATCGAATTCCAACTGCCAAGGGATCTTTTATGTGCACGCCAATGTGTACAGGTGACCTCTGTTTTCTGTCCCATCCGAACGACTAGGCAGCTGTTCCTGTCAGGCCCTCCGTTCTGCATCTCTGACAAGGAGAAACAACGCCGGAAAATCGAGATAAACTTTCTCGGCCAATGCAGGGATGGAACACTTGACCTCCAAGCTAGCGAGCCAGTGCTTTTCCCACTTAGCCATGTGTTCCCTGGATTGAATTGAAAGTATAGTCTGGTATTCTGCTGATGGTTCCACACAATAACTCAAACTAACATTTTTTTTTGGCAGATTCTTTTAGAATGTCTGTAAAATTTAATGTAGGATTTTACTTTGTTTATTCACAGAGTGACATTCTTGTTCAGATGTTAATGTGTTTAATTTGTTTATAATAGACGGGGAATTTCTCTGTTTATCTTGCAAATGTCATAGAATTGATTTCTTTACATTTTTATACGCCCACATTTTCATGTGGACGTATTATGTCGTCGCCCCTGTCCGTCTGTCCGTCCGTCCGTCCACAATTGTTTGTGGACTCTCTACAGGTCACAATTCTTGTCGGATTTTAACGAAACTTGAAATATAGGTTTATCCCCAAAAGATCTCGGCTGCTTTCGATATTGGCATGTATCGGATCAAAACTTCATGGATTATGGCCCCTGATTGTACGAAAAATCACGTTTTTAGCTTGTGGACCCTATAGAGGTCACAATTTTGAACCGATTTTGATGAAACTTGACATGCATGTTTATAACCCAAAGATCTTGGTTCCTTTCGATATTTGCGCCTATCGGAACGTAATTTCCTGAATTATGGCCCCTGATTGTCCGAAAAATCACCTATTTTAGCTCGTGGTACCTCTGGAGGTGACAATTATTATCCGATTTGAAAAACCGTTCGATTATATCACCGTTACACCCTAAGGAGGGTTGAGTTCAAATCTCGGAACAATCGGACCAAAATTACCATACAAAATGGCCGCCGTTCGTACGCGAATACTGTTAAAAAATGGTATATCAAGGTTGTGGACCCTGTAGAGATCACAATTTTAATTCGATTTTGATGAAACTTGAAATGCATGGTAATAACCCAAAGATCTTGGTTCCTTTCGATATTTGCGCATATCGGATCGTAACTTCCTGAATTATGTCCCCTGATTATACGCAAAATCACCTTGGTTTAGCTTGTGGTCCCTCTGGAGGTTACAATAATCATCCGATTTAAAAAATCGTTTGTTTATATCACCGTTACACCCTAAGGGAGGTTGAGTTCGAATTTCGGAAAAATTGGACCAACATTGCCATACAAAATGGCCGACATTCGTACGCGAATATGGTTAAAAAATGGTATATCAAGGTTGTGGACCCTGTAGAGGTCACAATTTTAATTTCGATTTTGATGAAACTTGACATGCATGTTTATAACCCAAAGATCTTGGTTCCTTTCGATATTTGCGCATATTGGATCGTAACTTTCTGAATTATGGCCCCTGATTATACGCAAAATCGCCTTTGTTTAGCTTGACGTCCCTCTGGAGGTCACAATTATTATCTGATTAAAAAAATCGTTTGATTATATCACTGTTACGCTCTAAGGAAGGTTGAGTTCCAATTTCGGAAAAATTGGACCAAAATTGCTATACAAAATGGCCGCCATTCGTACACGAATACTGTTAAAAAATGGTATATCAAGGTTGTGGACCCTGTAGAGGTCACAATTTTAATTCGATTTTGATGAAACTTGAAATGCATGGTTATAACCCAAAGATCTCAGTTCCTTTTGATATTTGCGCATATCGGATCGTAACTTCCTGAATTATGGCCCCTGATTATACCCAAAATCGTCTTTGTTTGTCTTGTGGTCCCTCTGGAGGTCACAATTATTATCCGATTTAAAAAGGAAGGTTGAGTTCGAATTTCGCAAAATTCGGAACAAAATTGCCATACAAAATGGCCGCCGTGTGTACGCGAATACTGTTATAAAATGGTATATCAAGGTTGTGGACCCAGTATAGGTCACAATTTTAATTCAATTTTGTTGAAACTTGAAATGCATGTTTATAACCTAAAGATCTTGATTCTTTTCGATATTTGCGCATATCAAATTGTAATTTAATGAATTATAGCCTTTGATTGTAGGAAAAATCACTTTCGGTTTTCCTTGTTCTCTATCCATCTCTCGAAAATGTGGGCGTATCCTGCCTGGCAGTGCCAGCTTACTATCTTTGTTAATGAAATTTTTATGTGCCTGCTAAAAGTCTGTGAATCATTAACACAAATCATCCTCAGTATGGATATGGCAAGTGCAATGCTGGAAAAATGGTTAGTATAACTAACAGGTGCACATGTATATGAAACATCCAGATCAGACTCATTTCTATATACATTACCAAAATTTGAACCAAACAGTGCTTGATACCATATTGATGGGTCAGTTTTTATCAGCATCGAGTACTCATTGACTAATTCCACCAAATGGAGAGTAGTCAACATACATGTAGACCTAGCCTGTTCTCCAATCCATTTTTATACGCCCACATAGAAATGTGGTCGTATATTGCCGTCGCCCCTGTCCGTCCGTCTGTCCGTCCGTCCGTCCGTCGGTCCGTCCGTCCATCGTCCACAATTTCTTGTGAACGCTCTAGGGGCTAAAATTAATAACCGATTGACTTTAAATTTATACACAGTGTTTGAGGTCATGAGAGGAAGACCCCTATTGATTTTCAGCGATTTCCGATAATTGCTGTCAAAGTTGTGGCCCTTGATCACTTCAAAAAATCTTGTGAACGCACTAGAGGCTAAAGTTAATATCCAATTGACTTTAAATTTATACACAGTGTTTGAGGTCATAAGAGGAAGACCCCTATTGATTTTCAGCGATTTCCGATAATTGCTGTCAAAGTTGTGGCCCTTGATCACTTCAAAAAATCTTGTGAACGCACTAGAGGCTAAAGTTAATATCCGATTGACTTTAAATTTATACACAGTGTTTAAGGTCATCAGAGGAAGACCCCTATTGATTTTCAGCAATTTCCGATAATTGCTGTCAAAGTTATGGCCCTTGATCACTTCAAAAAATCTTGTGAACGCACTAGAGGCTAAAGTTAATATCCGATTGACTTTTAATTTATACAGAGTGTTTAAGGTCCTCAGAGGAAGTCCCCTATTGATTTTCAGCGATATCCGATAATTGCATCCACAGTTATGGCCCTTGATCACTTTAAAAAATCTTGTGAACGCACTAGAGGCTAAAGTTAATATCCGATTGACTTTTAATTTATACAGAGTGTTTAAGGTCCTCAGAGGAAGTCCCCTTCAGAGGCTAAAGTTAATAACCGATTGACTTTAAATTTATACACAGTGTTGAGGGTCATGAAATAAAAAAGCCTAGGGATTTTCAGCGATTCTCGATAATTACTGTTAGAGTTATGGCCCTTGATCACTTCAAAAAATCTTGTTGATGCTCTAGAGGCTAAAGTTAATATCGGATTGACTTGAAATTTATACACAGTATTGAAGGTCATGAGACGAAGAATCCTATTGATTTTCAGAATATTAAGTGTTTCGTATACTAAACGTTAGCATGGAGGAGAACTTTATCAAAGCCATACAAATTCGATAATTTTCTGATAATTACATAATGAGTTGTTACTTGTTGTATGATTCTAGTGTATTATAAATGTTTCATTACTGAAAAAAGTAAAATATGCGACAACTCTTGTTGACTGCCCGTACGATTTAGCTGCTGTGGGCGTATGTTTCGTTGCCTGGCAACCTATCTTCAAATTAGATAAACCATTGGTCAGTTTTCCAGCTCAACTATTCTGGAGGAGCGCCCCACCCCTCCCTTATTTCTGAACGCCCCTCTGTATTTCTTTTTTTTCAAATTTTTATTTTACATCATTCATACATTATACATTATATACTACGAATTGCTGGTTGTGCTGTGCCATGCTATGTCATCTCATTGCACTGTACTGTACTGAAACTCTCATGATCCCTGACGCAAGTGCCCAACAGCCCCCCCCCCACCCTTGAGCAACATATCCCCCTAATAGTATTTCAACCCCACCGAATTCTGATCCTGGCTGGAACACTGTCAATATGCCATTGATTTATTACAGTAGAAATATTTATAGTGCTATAAAACATGCTCAGATCACTGAAATTAGCTTGCTTGGTTGTGTTTTGTTACCTGGCAAGCAACCTACCTTTTGCTATTTGTTGAGGAATGTTGCCTTATAATGCATCAGCTACTTTGAAATTTTGATGCTTTCTACCATAGGAAGTTTAGAAAAAGCAACAAATAGATTGTAGATTTATTTTTAGAAATAGAGTATTAGATTTAATGGACGTAATTTAATAAAAAAAAAAAATCTCAGATGTTTCAACATGGGTTACTATTTCATACTGCTTTTATAACAGGTTATAATGGGTAGAAAGTTTATAACATCATACATATCTACAACAGCTGTTTTACTAATATTACACATATTTCGAATACACTACCACTCTTACATTATCTGTTTCAAAACTAGCCAGTATGGGGCCTCATGAATTTTTGATATGGATGTTTAGTAGAAAATAATATAAAAATCATAATAAAAAATATAGAATTTAATATATAAAGCATAGTGGGAGGGGGGGGGCATTATCCTGACTAATCTGAGGTAATAATTTTCCAAAGAATACCTTTGATTTAAATAAATACTAAGGATGGTAAGATGAATTTGTAATATTGTTTCACATCGTGTCTGCATCTGTGATAAAAAAAGGCTGGTAATCATATCAATGACTGTAAAGCCCAATCAGTGAAATATAACAGAGTGAACAAAACATACACCCACAGCCACAGCAGCTTAGTCCTCTGAGCAGTCAAGAACGGTTGTCACATATTTTTTTTTAATTGGTAATAAAAACATTAATTAATTATCAGAAATTAATTACATTTGTTTGGTTTCTAGTTCTGTTGCATGTTAATATTTAGTGTACAAAACATTTAATATCATGAATTTAGCAGTTGAAGTTTTCAAAAACCGTCTTCGACTCAATAGGGTTCTTCTTTTCATGACCTTAACTCTGTGTATACATGTATATTTGAAGTCTGTAAAAAAGCTTGATAACAAGATAGAAATCATATTTCTTTCAGACAATTTTATGAAATTTATACATTGTATTTAAACAGGCTAAACCCAAACCAGTTTAACTATTCAGACCTCAGAGGTGAGAGTTAGCTACGCTTGGGCAAATACCATTTCCTGATTCTCAGTCTTAAGTTGAGAATTTACTAAACTTTTAATCAATATATTTGATCCAGAAACACAAAACTTTGCACATAGCAACTTATTGGGTGTATTTAATAATTTAAAACAACAAACATTTAATAAAGGGCCTGGTATGTGTAAACACCATGCCTCAAACTTTGCGAAAATTGTTTGAACTATACCTTTCAACGAATACTTTTGGATGGCGCACACATAAATAGAGAAAGTGTTTCCTCATCTCCCAAAGTCACGCCTCCATTTTGATTGGCATTGTAACTTCGATAACACTGGCACTACATGATATGGCTATTTTGCCAGGATTGTTAGATTTTTTGCCAGGAATGTTAGCTTTTTTGCCAGAAATATTAGTTACTGCGTATGCCGAAGCAAGCTATTGCTGGAGATTTAAAGCTGACCCGTTCGGACGGCTAAGTTAATAAGTAGTGATAATAATGACTTTATATAAGTTAAACCAGTTTAGAACAAAAAGCCTTCTCAAAGACAGGTCACAAGCTGTTTTATATAAACTGGTTTATGTGGCCTACATTTGTGTTCAGACGGTCAAGTTAATTAAACTGGTTTAACAATCAGCAGGTATATTAAATAAGTTCAACTTGAACGTCTAAACATCTGAATAAGCTATAGATTATCCATTCAGATAATAAGTTGCTCTATATGGCTATCTATTTTTATACGCCCACATTTTCATGTGGACGTATTATGTCGTCGCCCCTGTCCGTCTGTCCGTCCGTCCACAATTGTTTGTGGACTCTCTACAGGTCACAATTCTTGTCCGATTTTGACGAAACTTGAAATATAGGTTTATCCCCAAAAGATCTCGGCTGCTTTCGATATTGGCACGTATCGAATCAAAACTTTGTGGATTATGGCCCCTGATTGTACGAAAAATCACGTTTTTAGCTTGTGGACCCTATAGAGGTCACAATTTTGAACCGATTTTGATGAAACTTGACATGCATGTTTATATCCCAAAAATCTTGGTTCCTTTTGATATTTGCGCCTTTCAGAACATAATTTCCTGAATTATGGCGCCTGATTGTCCGAAAATTCACCTATTTTAGCTTGTGGTACCTCTGGAGGTCACAATTATTATCCGATTTGAAAAACCGTTCGATTATATCATCGTTACACCCTAAGGAAGGTTGAGTTCAAATTTCGGAAAAATTGGACCAAAATTACCATACAAAATAGCCGCCGTTCTTACGCGAATACTGTTAAAAAATGGTATATCCAGGTTGTGGACCCTCTAGAGATCACAATTTTTATTTGATTTTGATGAAACTTAAAATGCATGGTTATAACCCAAAGATCTTGGTTCCTTTCAATATTTGCGCATATCGGATCGTAACTTCCTGAATTATGGCCCCTAATTATACGCAAAATCGTCTTTCTTTAGCTTGTGGTCCCTCTGGAGGTTACAATAATTATCCGATTTAAAAAATCGTTTGATTATATCACCGTTACACCCTAAGAAAGGTTCAGTTCGAATTTCGGTAAAATTGAACCAAAATTGCCATACAAAATGGCCGCCGTTCGTACGCGAATACTGTTAAAATATAGTATATCAAGGTTGTGGACCCTGTAGAGGTCACAATTTTAATTCGATTTTGATAAAACTTGAAATGCATGGTTATAACCCAAAGATCTTGGTTCCTTTCGACATTTGGGCATATCGGATTGTAACTTCCTGAATTATGGCCCCTGATTATACGCAAAATCGTCTTTGTTTAGCTTGTGGTCCCTCTGGAGGTCACAATTATTATCCGATTTAAAAAATCGTTTGATTATATCACCGTTACACCCTAAGAAAGGTTCAGTTTGAATTTCGGTAAAATTGGACCAAAATTGCCATACAAAATGGCCGCCGTTCGTACGCGAATACTGTTAAAATATAGTATATCAAGGTTGTGGACCCTGTAGAGGTCACAATTTTAATTCGATTTTGATGAAACTTGAAATGCATGGTTATAACCCAAAGATCTTGGTTCCTTTCAATATTTGCGCATATCGGATTGTAACTTCCTGAATTATGGCCCCTGATTCTCCGTAAAATCGCCTATGGTCCCTCTGGAGGTCACGATTTTTATCTGATTTAAAAAAAACGTTTGACTCTATCACCGTTACACCATATGGAAGGTTGAGTTTGAATTTCAGGGAAATCGGACCATAATTGCCAGACAAAATGGCCACCGTCTGTACGCTAATAGTGTTAAAATATGGTATGTCAAGGTTGTGGACCCAGTATAGGTCACAATTTTAATTCGATTTTGATGAAACTTGAAATGCATGTTTATAACCTAAAGATCTTGATTCTTTTCGATATTTGCGCATATCAAATTGTAATTTAATGAATTATAGCCTTTGATTGTAGGAAAAATAACTTTCGGTTTTGCTTGTTCTCTATCCATCTCTCGAAAATGTGGGCATATCCTGCCTGGCAGCCGCTGGTTTAATTTTGTGTCAGACATTTTTTAACAATACCAAAAAAATCACTGAAAAAAGACAAAATGACAGGCACTAGTGGCTATGTGCTTGACAAACCCTAAATTTGTGACTGACAGTTTCAGTGGTAGTTGCCTTATTTCCATTTCTTTAAATACTTTCTTTATAATTCATCCATTTTTTTTTATTTCAGTATTTTGGCAGAGTTTCAGTCAAGAAAGGCTCACAGAGTACATGTGCGAGATCGAGATTTGTTGAAATATTTAGCTGTTATTGTAATTATTACTATTGGATATATGGCTGCATGGACTGCCGTTAATATGGATCATTTAACTGAAGGAGCGACACTGGTTGACACAGGAACGACCAGAGATAAACTACTGTACAAACTGTGTAAATCACATTGGTGGGATTATGTGATAGAATTGTGTAAGTAATCTCAACTACAATTATTAAATCTTCATTTGACTATATAAAGAATTACACTTCATAAGCCAGTAGTTTATGGAATAAAATGGGCTTAGACATCCTACTATTCTGCACCGACTAGGCTAATAAAGACATACATACTATGAGGGAAGTTGGTCTTGACAAATACGCTACGGCCAAAATCCTGAGGAACTTTCTTTGCTAACACTGGTAGCGAAGTGGAGACCTCACTGAGCCACTACGGCTCCTGATTTCTTTATATCTTTAACAAGATATGAAACTTTAAATAACAGGATAGATGTAGGCATTATTAAATATTTAAATTTGTACATGTATTAAGGCAATACAAGCCAGATTAATTTGTCATCATAAATCAGCTTTTTTTAATCATACTAATTGTTGAATGTTTAAGCTCTGGTACTTACAATATTTTAAAATAATACCCATTGTATATCTGTCTGAGTCTAAGTTGGCATAGACGTACGAGCCAGGGGGGCAGCTGCCCCCTAACTTTGGGGCAAGCTGACTTTTCAGGCAGACGGGTAAAGTGAGAATTTTTTTTATTTCATCTACTTAGCAAATTAAAGTGCCCTAATTCTAATAAAAACATTAAATTTACGGGCTGGAAAAGCAGTAAAAGGCTTTTGCAGCCGTCAAATTAATAATCAAAAATTATATTGGGGGTATCAATACAAGGTCAGCTCCACTTTTTCGCCTCTCAAAGGAAACCGGCACCGCCGTCTATAAACACGAATTTATTTGGGCGTTTCTAGTTTAACAAAATAAAGTGCCCAAATTCTAATAAAAAACCCTAATTTTACGGACTAGAATAGCAGTAAAACGCGTTTGCAGCCGTCAAATAATCAAAAATTTGCTTGGGGGTCCATACAAGGTCAGCTTCGCCTCTAAAAGAAAACTAGCGCCGCTGTCTTTAAACCCGAAATTTTTCAGGCATTTCTAGTTCTAGAATAACAGAAAACGCATTCGCGGTGATTTATTTTCAAAATTTTCCCTGGGAGGGTGAGGGCCCCATACCGTGCGACGATTGATTGGTTTGGTTAATTGGAATTCGGGTCAGCCAGGTAGGCTATATTAGATCAAATTGAAGTTGTTGTATTCACAGACTGAAATTGCAGGAAAACCCGTTTGCCGCAGTTAAATTTTCAAAATGTTCTCCCTACGGTCCCGTTTTCGTGAACTGTAAAAGATTGATTGGAATTCAAGTCAGCCACCTTAATTATAGTATATAAGACCACTTTGAAGTTGCTTTGTTCACTGGCTGAAATAGCGGGAAACGCGTTTGCGGCAGTTAAATTTCCAAACTTTTCTCCTAAAGGTCCCGTCTTCGAGGACAGTAAACAATTGATTGGAATTCGAGACAGCCACATTAATTAGGCTAGACTACTTGAAGTTGCTTTGTTCACAGGGTGAAATAACAGGAAATGTGTTTGCAGCTGTTAGATATTCAAAAAATTTCTTAGGAGGAGGGGGGTGGGGGTCCATACAAGGTAAGCTCCTCTTTTTCGCCTCTCGAGGAAGACCGTCACCGGTATCTGTAAACCCGAAATTTTTTCGGGCATTTCGGGTTCTGCCCCCCTAACTGTCAACGAGCCTGTACGCCTATGTAAGTTGGAGCCATTGTGTCTAAGCTAGTATAATGCTGACTCGCTAGCCGGGAGGTCACAGGTTTGCTCTTGGTGTTAGCTGAGAAATAGCATCAGGTTTGAGCCAGTGTGGTTTCCCCACTGTTAGTGGTTCAGGATGGACAGATGTCTAGTCATTCTGATAGGGCAGAAAACTGAGGTCCCCTGTACACATTGGCATGCACGTAACAGATCCATTGACAGTTGGAATTATAAGAGTAAGCCATAGCACTGCTGTCAGTTGTTCAGATGAGAAATGTGGTTACTTGTTTTGATTAAGTATAAAAACAGATTTGTATTGTTTTATATTATAATTTTTGTGTATTTCAGCGGAGTTTCTGTTTCTTTGTCTTGGTATTTATATGTGCTACTGTGTTCGTTCTGCTCCATCCGATTATTCTGAGAGGAAATATGTGTCTGCGGCTATTTGTTACGAAGCTATTCTTTCTTTTATATTTTATGTTCTTAGGTAAGTCTTTGTTTCTTAAGCCTTTGTACACTGAAGCCCTGAATTACATTAGGCCTATATACTAGCTTCCCAGGGTAAAGTTGCTCAGTATTCTAGCCAAGGTATCTGCAGATGTTTTTTTCTGCTGCTCAGGTCCTAAGGATTAAATCACAAATTTATGAAACAATCTAGGTATGTGACACTAAAGTTTGGTATAGAATGTTCTGTCAAAAGACCAACCCCGTGGCTTTTCTCTGTGTCCTCTGGTTTCCTCCCACTGTTAAAGACCCCTACGCGCAAGCAAATTATTGAAATATAATTGAACCATCTATGTTAGTCCCAGAATGACCTAGTTTGTGTTGAGTGGAGGTTAAACCCCATCTCTGTTAAAAGACTATGTTATCTCTTTAAAAGCAAAGCACACGGAATTCATCGTTAGAGAATTTAGTCAAGCACACTGAGTTTATCTTACAAATACTTTGAGTTTATCTTCAGAGAACTCAGTGAAACTCGCTTGGCTGGAGAGGCAGACTGAGTCACTTTTGAGTTATAATTTGGTCAGAGCCATGTCCAAACCAAGTATAAAACTATTTGTCATGATCCTGTTAGTTGTTGATATTAATTTTTTACAAAAATAATTTGTGATTTGATTCCAATTTTCAGGCATATTTGGTGGCTTGATCTACATCCAGATTATTTGTTTTTAATGTATTTTATACGTTGTCAGCTGACCGTAACTGTTGTATTAATACTTGTATTGGGGCCAAAAGTAAGTTTGACCACCTCCATTAATACATGTATCCACATTTGATACTGTATAATAAATAGCTCAAAGTCAGATGTATTAAAGATACACTATGTAAGAACGAAATCGGTCTACTGCAGGTTATTTTTTTGCTTGAAATGTTAAAAAAATTATTATCTAGACATTTATTTACATCACAAACCTATAATCAACTTTCTAGATCATCGGAGGACTTGATTTAGATGGATTAGAAAACTCACAAGATTTACGAATTTAAAGATAAAATGGATAATATTGTCAAGAACTGTTGCTACGATAATAAACAATCTTCGATTTTTGAACTATCTATATCTTACATAATGCATCTTTAATCACATATAAAGTGATAACAATATGTTGAAATTGTGACTTGGGAATATGGAAGCTGGTTGTATTAGGATAAATTGAAATCTCTCATGATAAAAGATGAGAATAGTTTTGCAAAACTAAGACCATCAAAGAACAGGTTTTTAAGGAAATTTGTTTTGTTTGTTTATTCTTTGGGATATGTTAGGATCGAACTCATGACCTCCAATGGTTACTGACTGAGCCACTGTAGCCCCATAAGTGGCCCCCATACTGGGCTTAAAATGATCTTTAAAAATAAATAATAGTGTCCATTTCCAGAAAACTATTGAGTCAATTTACAATTGTCCAGTGTCCTATGGTAATTAATAACGCTCCTTTTTATATAATTTTATTTAGTTATGGTATGCACATAGACCTATGGATGATGACCTGATGAGAAATAGAGCGTACTCTCAATCAGATGTACAAGATAATGCTGCACCAGAAACAATGAAATTGAATGTTGGAATATCATCCAATGGAGATGTAGATGTAGGGGAGATAAGTCTAACAGAAATGGATCCAGAAGACATCAGAGTAAGTTGATTGATTAAAGATACATTCATATCTTTGCCTCCGTCTTATACAGGGGGGTTTAATGGCCGAATGGTTAGCATGTGCACGCTTTCTCCCACTGCTAAAGACCCCTATTTCCTACCTCATGGGTTTTCTTCGGGTCCTCCGGTTTCCTTCCACTGCTAAAGACCCCTACCAAAAACGATTTCATTGAAATAAAATATTAAAAAGATGTTAGTCCCAAAATGACCTAGCTTGTGTCGATTGGACATTAAACCCCATTGCTCTCTCTCTACGTCTTAGTCTTGTAATCGTATCTGGTTTATTAAAGGAAGTTAATATTATTGGTCAAAATAGTCATTATAGTCTTTTATATATTTACTGATTTTGTAATTAACCCATGGAATACTTTAACAATATCTTTATAAAACGTTTATTATGATAGATGTACCTTTTACCCATTTAAAAATTCTTGTGTTTCCATGGAAACTAATTTGACTTAGATTTTAGTATATAATTACTGGATGATAAATTTAAATGCAATTTGCGTAGTTATATATGAATTTTACTTTTTAAATGATGCTTTTAATAATGGGTATCACTATTTGTTTTTCAGGCTGAATTAAAACGATTATATACTCAGTTACAAATATACAAAACCAAAACAATGCGGAAAGATAACCCTCACATCTCTAAACGACGGGGAGGACGTAAACAGACACACCGTCGATTCTCGCTGCAAGCCTTTCACCATAAACATCGCCATCACCATTCAGAACACGAACATGACCATGAAATGTCTAAAACACCAGAGGAATCAACAAACAGTGCTGAAGCAATGGCAATGTCAATGGAACCAACTGGAAAAGATGATCGCGATCGTGATCGAGACACTCATGAGCGTTCTGCTCCCTCCGTGTCATTTAAACCAGGACATAAATAAACTGAACTTAGCTTATCATAGTACTGTTATTGTTAGCTACACCTTGTAAATTATTGGCAAGATGAACCAGATTGTGGAAGAAGTTTATATTTCTTCATTTTTAGAAAAGTGTTAATTTGAAATGTAAATTATTTATTAGATGATATAATTCAATGAATCATCAGAAACAAGATTAGTAAGCCATTTTTTTTCAGCATATTAAAATGTTGGAAAAGTTTTAAAAAAAACATACAAAATAACTCAACCCATGTCATCAATAAATTATTTCATCAGCAGATATAAGTACTTTTATCTGTTTAACATATAAATAATATAAAACGGGTCTGCACACAAAGTCAGCAAATAGCTGCTTTTTATAAAAAATCCACCAACAGAGACTACTGGTATGTTGTTAACTTGTTAGTGCTTCAAGGTTTTGGATTTTTAACCAACAATATTCAGCAGAGAAGTCTTATACCTTATGCAGCAACTGGGGGATGAAAAATGAAATAGATTGGCTAGTGTGATGAAGTGTAACAGAGGAATAATACAGTCAACAGACAAAATAGTTCTATTGAGTGACTACTTTAATTGTCCAAGAAGTGAGAGTTATTTGCCGAGGCAATCGAGAGAATTGAAGTGATCTATTATTATTTCTTGCAGTTGTAAATAGTTGAACGAATAGAACTTGTTAATACTGGTGTGTTAAGACATTAAAGATAAGATATATACACTTATACTATAAATGTCACTTTAATTGATGAAATTCCGCTACATAATTTAAGAAGAAAGGTTTTTAATCTACAACTGTCTTGAGTACCTAAAAAAATCAATCTAAATAGGAAAGCTGTGAAAAAGTAGATATATCCGATGATAAACGCAATACTTTTTCAAATTAAAATTAATCTGTGCATATACATGTATTAAACTATTTGTAATATTGAATGCATAGAAAATGACTCCATAATTATTTTTTTCCTGCTCAATCTTTTCTTTAGTGGAAAAAAAGGCAATGGATGTGTAAAAAAAACTGGGAGAAGAAAGTGTCCAATTGAGATATTTGGAAATAATGCACATTAATATGCCTTTATGGAGGATTTTTGTGAAGACTGTAGTAATATGTGTTATTCTATGTTTAAAAATGTTCACTTGCTAAATTAATATGAATTTTTGAAAACAGTAATCCATGTTGAAAAAGAAGAGGAGGATATAGACATAATGGAATTCATCTTGTGTGAGATATAATGATTGAGCAAGTGTAAAAGTTAGAGTATAAAAAATGGTGGTGTTTTAGTTTCACTTCTGTATGTTAAAATGTATATATATATAGAAACTCTAACTGAACTGCAATTACATGTGATTCAACTTTGCATGTGCCATTATTTGTTAACATTTAAATCTTTCATTATTTTAAGATGGAAAAATACCATAAGAAAAATGGCAGTTCTTGCCCTTATATGTTGTGTGTATGTTTCAACTTAGCTCATTTTAAAAAAAAACCCATATTTATATAAAGCTATTGATAACAAATTGTTTCACATATTATATAGTGTATTTAATCTTTCATTTAGCAATCTGTGTTATAGATTATACAAGGTTCATTTGTTTATTTAAAATTAGATTTTTATCTGATAATGTATAAAAAACAAATATCAATACAAATAAAAACACTGAACATAATTCTGAAATTTAAGTACAAACAATAAATGATGTTAAAATTAATGTTAGTGTAAAGAAATTTAACAGGAACATAAATATACAGGGTCTTATATCAGGTCTTATGCTTTAGTCCTACAAAATATGAATGGACTGGAAATAATTTTTATAATGAACATGTTGAGATCTCCGATAAAGTATACATGGCCAAAGAGCTTTACCTTGACACATTGTAAAGATATATTTATTATATATAGCTTTACCTATTACCTAAAATATACCAATGGTTTATTTATCGGTAGAAAGTATACTAAGATATGGTACGAAAAAAATAGGATTACTTACAAATGGACCTCAACTTAATATTTACAACAAGAGTATTTACCCTAGAAAGCATAACATATGATCTCAATAAGAATTTGTTTTTAAATATATATAAGAGTTTTAGTATATATACTACTAACCATGTGATTTATTATCCTTTTTGAGAAGATGCATTTAATTTTTGAAACCAAAACAAGAATAACTATCCTATTTTTATCTTATAACAATTTTAAATCCAAAAGAATTTTATTATCTTTTATTTTTATTTCTGTTATTTTTTTGATCTATGTTCTATTTAAACTTCATATTTATTTAGATTATGTATTTAATTTATTGAACTAGGTATTTGATTTATTGAACTGCCGTATGTATGAAATTTTTTATTTGAATATGTGATTTTTTTTATTTATGAAATATTAACTATTATTTGAAAATGTAGACTTTTTTTTGAGATCTGTATTATTGATATGAATTTCTTAAATTTATATATTATAAGTTTGTTTTTTTTAAAAATGTATTTAAAATGAAATCTGTATTTTTTTTTTTTTATTTATGAAATATTAACTATTATTTAAAAAGTATTTGAAATCTGTATTATTTCTTAAATTTATATATTATAAGTTTATTTTTTTTATAAAATAATCCTTTATAATTCCTCATAGTTTTGAATTATTAGCATAATTATTAAGTTTTTTTTTTTTTCTTAAATGAATTTAAAATGAAATCTATTATTAATTTATTTTATTTTTTATGAAATATTAACTTTTATTTGAAAAATGTAGACTTTATTTAAAATCTGTATTATTTCTTAAATTTATAAGTTGTTTTTTTTAATGATTCTTTATACTTCGTTTTAGTTTTTGAATTATTAGCATAATTATTAAGGTTTGTGCAATTAATGGCAAATTATGTGCAATATATGGAACCATGATGGAACTAACCTGCTATTGTAAGGTTTATCTTTGGAATTAATTTCTTATTTGGATTTTTATGTAAATTGATAGGGACATGAAAATATTAAAGAAGTTATATGTTAAGATGATGGAATTCTACATGGAGCTCATTTATCAATCCTAGTACTGTTTAAAACCTTGCAAAATATTTATCTTAATAGTACATGTCAGCTCTTTTGTTTTTTAAAGAAAATTTCTGTCAAATACGCACAATTTAATAGGATTTTCAGGATTTTGAAGGCCTGTATGGAACAATTACTTAATGATGAGAGAATACGTAGTACTGGGTAAATTAGGCCTTATTATTTTTGAAGGACTGTTTTGAAATTTTATTTCTTTGTGAGGATCAAGTTTGTTATACTAAGAACTTCAAGAGGTAGAGTTTTCTTCTTAAAAATCCTATAAAAAAATATTTGTTATTATGTATAGGTACATTTCTAGTCATATAAATGTGTTTTTGAATGCCAGAGAAATTTAAATACAAACTGATATATTGTTGTTACAATCTAATCTGTCTTAAATACATTTATATATATTATCAGCCAGTATGTAAATTTAATCTCAAATTAGGTGAAATTAAAATCATATTTCATCAGAGATTTCAGTGTAATTCTTCATGTAGACTTTTTTATCTTTGCTTTTAAGACTTAAAGATTGCAATCATATACGATGAGAACTTTGTAGAATTAAATGAAATGTTTTTATTCTGCTGTAAAAAGCTACTGTACCAGTTAAAGTATAATGTATTCAGTGACCAACCATAGTTTGTTTTCATCATTCAGTTAGATAATTTACAAACAACGATTTCAAACGTGTCAACTTAATTAAACCAATTAATTAGTCTTATCATCTAGTTTTAATGCATATTAATTGTTATTGTTTTAAAATCTTTTATCCATTTGCTGCTTTTTATTGGTTTTTTATGTTATTCTTTATTAAGCCTAATACTTTAAAACTAGTAGCAGAGGATTCATTCTTTTTGTAAAATGAGATGAAAAAAAATAACTGTAACATCATCTGGACTGGAGAAATGTGGATTTATGTTACATTTTGACGAAATACAGTTTGACTAAATCCAGGCTCTGGTGTTGTTAAAAATAATTAAGATTTAATCTGCCTAAATTGTGTTCTTTTGTTATATAATTAAAACTCTTTCAATAACCAAGTTTAATACGTTTGGGATAAAATTTGATGTTACATAACATATTACTGTAGTTTGGATGAAGGCTAGAACAAGTAAAATGTTTGATATTATTTCAAAAAAATATCAAGTTTTAGGATGGCTATGAATATATCCTTGGTTTGTTTTCGCAGAAGCCAATGGTTCAGTTTCTTCATACATATATAATATATACAAGTCTCTTTGTTCTAACAGCACAGATTCTACAAAAAACATGTAAATTGTAACACTTTGTAATAAAATTGTAAATTACAGTTATATCTTTCATGTCTTTCTTATGTTCATGTTCAAGTGTCAAACATGAAAATGTGATTTCTTCGTTTATTTCTGGAGTTTAAAGGAGCTAAGTCTGTAACTCAATATCATCAAAAATCTTCAACAATGAATTCAAAATGTCATTGATGTTGTTATCTTACCGGGAAAAGATGAGCTTCTGATATCCAATATTTAAGACTAAATAAAATCGTGTACCATATTGGTTTGAGGCCCATTTTTAACGAGGGACTTAAAGAATTAGTCTATACGGTGACGCATATTCTTATCTGGAGATATAGAACATGTAGACTGAAATAACCAGATGCTTGAGATTTACTTTCGATTGAGACATCAGGCGTAATTCGTCGAACATAACTGGTTTGAAATTAGATTATTATATGCGTTTTGACCCATTTGTGTCAATTTCTAGGTCCCAAACATTAGCGATTTAGCTCCTTTAACGTCCAATTCGTCTTCCACCGAGGGGGGACATCTGTGATTTCTCGCGCATAAGGATATTTATGGAATGCCTTAGCACACGGTCAAGTTGAAGAAGTGGTATGTTATTCAAACTAGTTAGCAGATTAAGCTGTATTCAGTTTAAAATCAACTTACCAGTTATAATAGGCCAATCTCTATTCAGTGAGTACTATAATAACAATTTAAAATCAACTCAGTCTAGTTAATAGATTAATCTGTATTCAGTATAACAGTTAAACGTCAACTCAATCTAGTTAATAGGCCAATCTCTATTCAGTGAGTATTATAATAACAGTTTAAAATCAACTCAGTCTAGTTAATAGATTAATCTGTATTCAGTGAGTACTATTATTACAGTTTAAAATCAACTCACTAGCTAGTTAATAGATTAATCTGTATTCAGTGAGTACTATTAGAACAGTTTACTATCAACTCACTAGCTAGTTAATAGATTAATCTGTATTCAGTGAGTACTATTAGAACAGTTTACTATCAACTCACTAGTTAGCAGATCAATCTCTATTCAGCGAGTACAACTACACCAGTTTAAAATCAACTCACTAGTTAATACAATATTCTCTACTCTGTGAGTACTATTGTACCAGTTTAAAATCAACTCATTAGTTAATAGATCAAGTTGTGTTCAGTGAGTACTATACACTCATATCAATCTTGTTAATAGATTAATCTGTATTCAGTGAGTATTATTATAACAGTTTAAAATCAACTCACTAGTTGATAGATTAATCTGTATGCAGTGAGTACTTTTATAACAGTTTAAAATTAATAGATTAATTAGAGATTTATTAGTATTCTCCTTTTAATTACAGTCACTAATTTAACTAACAACATCTAATCATGCAAACAAAAATTATGAATGAATGATTAAATGGGGTTTAACGTCCTACTTTTCTCCTCATCCGTACGCTATCATAGGAAATACTGACCGCACAGCACCCCAGCCATTGTTACAACCTACCTTTATATCATATTCCAACATTCACTAACATGTACTGGAGTCAAGGGACCTCAGTTTTTGAACCCATCCGAACAACTCGACCATGCAACTTGCCATACTCATTGACCTGCATCGAGGAATGGGGAAACCAAACTGGAAACTCCACCCAGGAACCCCGGTCGACGTGGCAAGTAGTAGGGTCGCCTGGCCAACCTCGTGGGTTTTCTCTGGGTCCTCCAGTTTCCTCCCACTGCTAAAGACCCATACGCATAAGGGAATTATTGAAATAAAATTAAACCATGTTAGTCCCGAAATGACCTAGTTTGTGTCGAGTGGACGTTAAACCCCTTTTCTCTCTCTCTCTCCTTATCTTCAGGTTAGCCAGCCATCAAGAAATAAAAAATACAGGAACGTGGGATTCCAATTATAACTACTCGTAAGTCAATTTTTCTTGTTTTGTTGATATTTTTTTTAATTCTTCATCCCCAATAAATAAGAAGAAATACATTTTTTTTCACAGTGCTATTGATTTATTGGCAGTGCTATTGAGTATGCTGACAGTTAAAAACGTTCCAGTGCTGCAATTTCTGATTTTTTTCATTCTCCTAAATTCCCACAGTGAAATAAATAAAACAAAGACAGGTTAATTGATTCTGAATATTATGGAAATATTAATCAGGCTGTGGAAATAAATTGGATGTTGGATCCCGAAATGAAATAACAAATCTCTCAAAATCTCAGTCTGCATCCTTTACTGCATCTGCATAAATTTGTACAAAACGCTTGACACCTTTTGGTCCAGGTCAAGTTGTTCCACTGATAAAGGAGTTCATGTACTACTTAACTCTAGAGAGAGAGAGAGAGAGAGAAAGAGAAATGGGGTTTAACCTCCACTCAACACAACTAGGTCATTTTGGGACTAACACATGGTTTAATTTTATTTCAATAATTCGCTTGCGAGTAGAGGTCTTTAGCAGTGGGAGGAAACTGGAGTGCCCGGAGGCAACCCACGAGGTTGAGTAGGTGCCCCTATCTCCATGCCACATACGCTCACTTCAGGGCTCGAAACCACAGCCGCAAGCCAGAGGTGACCGGCAACTAGAGGTCGAAGCGCGGCACTCTAGACCACTAGGCCATCCCAAACCCCCCTCAACTCTAGAACATATCAGGTGCTAATGTGGGGCTAAATAGAAAATGTTACCATAAGCGGTTGCCATCTGCAAACTTCCAAAATTGAAACTGAAATCAGAGAAATTGGATAACTACTTTGGACCTCGATAACTCCTGAACGCTCCCTCACCTGGCTGATCACCCACCATTTTTGGATTCCTGTGGAAAAATATTCTAGAAAAGTCAACTCCAGCTTTTTGCCCCCTTTCGGATAATACCCCCTTCTCCTTTAACCTCTGGTGACCTTTTGACATCGATAACTCCTGAACGCTCCCTCACCTGACTGATCACCCACCATTTTCGGCCTAGTTTGTGTTGAGTGGACATAAACCTCATTTGTCTCCCTTTCTCCTTTACAGCTCCCTATATCATAGTAATGTACCAGTGTCTTCCAATATGGGATATAATGCCAAATGGGTATTAAATACTGCCCTGGAATAATCCCCTTAAAAAATTAACAAAAGAAAGTCATATGATATTAAACAATAATTTATTTTGTTGCGCCCTGTATTGTACATACTAAATGTCTTGAACCTGTAATAAACACAATAGCATTTAAAGTACAAACTGGATCAAAAGGCTTTAGAAATAAAAATTGTTTCATTTTATTGGATTCAACATTTTAAGATAGGTTAGGGCAATAAAACTGTATCTATTCTGTGAAGACACAAAGTTTGATGAGGTTGATTTATTTTGTCTTAGCTGTCAATCAAATTAACAGGTTTAAACATCTGCTGAACTAGTTCAAAGTCAAAACAAACAGTGCATAAACCCATTAAAAGGACATTTAAGCATTAAAAATATGTCAACAAAATAATACAATAAGAGACAATATAACACAAAATGGCAAATTAAACTTTATACTTCAAAACTCTTAGTGACAATTTTTAATGTCTGCTTACTTTTAAACAAAATTGAACATTGACTGTTATACAATACAAATTTTACATTTTGTTAGACTTATGATGAATCTCTGACTGACATAGTTTTTACACTTTTATTGGTTGGAATAAAACTATGATTATCATTTCTAATATTCAATAAGAGTTTTCACAGAATACATCAGAAATGTACCAGCAACATAAGCTAACAATGCCATGATCTCCATCTCTCAACATGGATTAGCAATTTCAAATTTTTCAATTTTAATTTGTTAGGTGCACACAGCAGCTTGCATCTATCACATTCACGAGCTTTTCTGGAGAAAGGAGCATAACTCTGGAAAAAGAAGGGGGCAGAAGGCTGAAGATTATAAGGGTTTTTTCTACCATGACATCAATGCCTGTAGGCTCGATCACATTCACATGGGATTTAAAGAAGGGTGTGCAGTCACAAAGAACGACTTGTTAGCATGATCGATAGAAAGGTTTCCTCAAGAAAAAGAGCATAACTCTAAAAATAATAATCCGATTTGGACGAGATAGAGATCCTTGGTTTATCATAATACAAATTTCCTGACTGTCTCAGAAAAATCTATCGTGCTGACAAGCATTTCCGGCAGTTTTGGCAGTTTTTTTCAATTAGAAATAAAGGGATCTACATCTTGTAATAACACAAACTTCCTGAAAGTTTGAGAAAAATTTGACAAAAACTGGAGCCTGTAGTGCGCTGATAAGAAAATGTGGACGGACTGAAAGGCCTATCTGTGTGATATTTTTAAAACTTACTAGCTCTATCTCTGTGTTCACATAACCATACACCTTGCCATGTTCCGAGGTTTAACTGACCTTGTGTAATGGGTATAGTTACACTACTTCCTAATAACGCTGCTTTTACATGGGCTGGCTGGAAAATACAAAATACATGCATGATAGTAATTTCTGAAATAAAGATAGGTTGCCAGACAACAAAACATATGTCCAAAGCAGCTAAATCATCCAAGCAGTCAACAAAGATCATTGTTTTACACATGCTTTACTTATAGACTGAAGATCACTAATAGCAGATGCTTTACTTATAGGCTGAAGATCACTAATTTACACATGCTTTACCTGTAGGCTGGAGATCATTGTTTTACACATGATTTACTTATAGACTGAAGATCACTAATTTACACATGCTTTACTGATAGACTGAAGATCACTAATTTACACATGCTTTACTTATAGACTGAAGATCACTAATTTACACATGCTTTACTTATAGACTGAAGATCACTAATTTACACATGCTTTACTTATAGACTGAAGATCACTAATTTACACATGCTTTACTTATTGACTGAAGATCACTAATTTACACATGCTTTACCTGTAGGCTGAAGATCATTGTTTTACACATGATTTACTTATAGACTGAAGATCACTAATTAACACATGCTTTACTTATAGACTGAAGATCACTAATTTACACATGCTTTACTTATAGACTGAAGATCACTAATTTACACATGCTTTACCTGTAGGCTGAAGATCATTGCTTTACACATGATTTACTTATTGACTGAAGATCACTAATTTACACATGCTTTACTTATAGACTGAAGATCACTAGTTTAATTACACATGCTTTACTTATATAATAGACTAAATATTATTGTTTTACACATGCTTTACTTATAGGCTTATGACCATTATTTTACACATGCTTTAATAAATATTAACTGATGTGATGAAATGTAAAATATGATACCTACCATATCATCAGGTCCTTCACAGGAATGTTTGTAATTTAAACCCTGGAAATATATAAATTACTGAAGTTAATTGTGTTCAGGATGAGTTCAACACACAAGTTCGGTAAGTAATGATTGAGGAGATGAATTTTGTTGGTTATATTTTGTATATATAATGACAGACATTATGATACACCGTGCATGCGTTAACCATTCTTCTGTCACGGTTTCAATTCTCCGGTTGTACATGACAAGGAGTAAGGTCGCATTACCAACCTCATGGGTTTTCTCATTGTCCTCTGGTTCCTGCAACTGCTAAAAACCCTACACATAAGCGAGTTATTGGAATAAAATTGAGCCATTTTAGTCCCAAAATAACCTAGTTTATGTCGAGTGGACGTAAAACCCCATTTTTCTCTACCTCCCCTATCCTTACAGTATAATCTGCCTCCTTGCTTTATCCTGGGAACATAGGCCAAGACCCTGTCCTGGTAGTATAAACTATAGGCTAAGACCCTTCTTTGTAGCACCACAAGCTTCTTTGTCCGACATGGAGAGCAGAAATCGTCCAACTGGTCGCCATATTGTACATTCGACTCGTGCATCTGTTTCTTGCTACATATTAGAATAGCCCTTGATCGTCTTTGCTCATCTTTCAAGTTGTGTACTTTTACTGGTTCCTTATTTCTTAAGAAGTTCGTCTTCTCAGTTAAAACAATACGAGAGTTCGTTTTTACCTTTTATGTAGCATATATAGGTATACATACAAGCAAAGTACAGATTACAATTACAGTTACTATTAGCTAAACTCTTCCCAAACCTAGCTAGCTGCCCGGCTAGCTAGTAAGATGGAACCCGTCTGGAAGTCTAATCGAAGTCTGAACTAAAATTTTACAAATGGCATTTTTATAAAGAAACCTGTTAGCCACGCGTAACAGTGCGTGTTCATTAGCCTTGACTGAGATAACTAACAAAACGATTGGTTAAATTAACAACTGGCCTGATTCCTATCACGTGTATTTCGTTTACCAAAAACAGGTAATATTACAAGCTATTAATGTTTTTTATGCCACAACATGTCACTCAAACTCTGAGTTGATTTCAGTACTTTAAGTGCATATTACATATCATGTGAATAATTTTAAGACTTGCCAAATGATTAATATAATATAATTGAATTTCATCTTAAACGTTAATCTAAGAAGCACAAAGTCTACTAAAAGTATTACATCTTATCCTGGGAGCATAGGCCAAGACCCTATCTTATTCTGGGAGGATGGTCTAAGACCCTGTCTTATCCTGGGAGTATAGGCTAAGACCCTGTCTTATTCTGGGGTATATTATGTGTGCCTGTCCGTTCCTTGGATTATATTCTTAACCTTACTCCTGGTAGTGCAAACTGTCTTTTAAATAGTTAGCAAGCTACTGTTGATAAACGTAAACTTCCCCTGTGTAAGACATATACATTCACTACCCTAAGCACAATGTCTTATTGATAATTCAGACACCCTGTTGGAAACCTTGGAATATATATAAACTTTTAACAAATAAAATATCTGGAATAAAATAAAAAAAAAACAGATTGATAAATTCTCACCTCAGGTACAAGTTTATTTAACATCATTTCCATATCCACTCTGGTAAATAAAATAAAAATAATTCATTCAAATAATTAATCATAGCATTGATGTCCAGCAAAAGTATTGTCGCTAATACTGTCAATAACAGGAGCATTAAGTAAGTCAAGAATAGAATCATGACTCTGAATTAGGTGAGATTTTGGAAAAAATGTAAATTATACTAACATTTGAATTATTTATTAGGTGTGATCCATAATAACTCTTTTCGACTCCTCATATTGGGTAATCCTAACATGTGTGTTTCAAAACAATCACTGACCTAATATATAGTTGAAGGAAAAAATACCCAAATATCAAATGAGTAATAATATGAATTATACATAACTTGAATTCTGTGATCTTTTTTTAATCCTGCTAAAACGGAATATTAATTTTTGACTTGAACTTCAAAATTTATTTAACTTTCCACTTTACCTGACATCAGAATCCCAGACCTGGAACGTAAAACAACATAAATGAATCTTACATATCTCCAACAATACAGAAATCAAATATCTCTTCTAAAATGGGCTGAAGGATAGTTCTACACAGTATTTAAAATTGCAGCCATGGAGATTGTGTTCGAAGAAGTTTGGAAATACTGGTAAATATTTTTTATGACAAAAACGTAACTGAATGTCTATATTGTAGGCCTATTTATTGATAAGTAAGATAATCATATCATACCTCATTTAAGACTAAACTTGCTGATGTATGTTTAACTGGAATAAAAAGAAAGAATTACTGTATTAATATTTTAAAAAATAACAATAACGATATTATGAATTAGTGGTGGTTCAATCCAATCTTGTTCTAGATTTTTGGTTAGGCCTACATATTTACTGGTAATATGTGCACGGTTATCTCCATATTAATTAATAGGGTAGGCCCTACTCCTTCTAGGGTTGGGGGTTGGTCATAAGTTCTGTCATTGGGTCAAATGGTGTGGTTTTGATTTCCCACTTGCAATTGACAAGGAGTAGGGATGTCGCCTGTCCAACCTCGTGGGATTTGTCCAGGTCGTCCGGTTTCCTCCCATGGCTAAAGACCACTAACGCAAGCAAATTAATTGAACCAAATGTTAGTCCTGAAATAATCTAGTCTTGAGTGGACATTAAATCCCATTTCTCTCTTTCCATCTCTCTTCTAGGCCTACCCAATGCTATTATAGCCTACCCGGTATCCAAAATTTCCATATCTCTAATTTCATTGCAATATATGTATGCATACAGCCAGAAAAAAGGTTTTTACATTCATCGAATAGTCTACTGGTACAGGTATAGCCTACTATATTATCTTATCTGCATTCAGCTACAAAAAAACACTAGGGCCTACAGTAGTAGCACAGCTGTCATGCAGGCCGCTGCGCCTGACCCCCCCCCCCCCCCCTGCAATGACTATTGGAAATAACCCTGGCTAAATTGAACACATTTTAAAATAAACTATATGAAATGACCATTAGTGAGTTAAAACATCTTAAAATTGTCACATCAAAATGATTATATTCTACTTTCATTTTCCCCTAATCTACTTTTGTTTTAGTTTCATACTTTTTTTTAAAGAAATCCGTTGTCAGTGTCAATGTTTTTTTCTTCACTTACTGTTTATATTCAACAATCCTATTTGAACTTGATTAACTTCTGGTAAACCCTTTTTTATTTCATCTGTGATATTGTGACAGCCCCTCTTTCTTGAACCAATACTCAATTCTTTTTGAAACCAAGTGCACCCTTGAGCACGAGCAGCCATTTTTACAGGAGTTAGTTCCCTTTGTTGTGCGCTTTAACAGTGCGGAAATTTATATTCTTGAAAGTCCCAATAGGCCTACCACTCTTGTTGTAACTGAATAATATGTCCCAATCTTTATTCTGGTCAACAAATTGTACTATTTAACAATTCCAATTAATAAATTTAAAAAATTGGAAAAATTCATTTTCATGGTTTGAACAGCTTTACTAACACTTTCAAATGCAACTTGGATTTAAACATATTTTCGAACCCTTTGGAGAAGTAAAAAAGGATGTAATGGATAATTTACGCAACAGTTGGACACTTAAACATCTAGTAGTTAGAATTAGGTTAAACAAAAATTCTGGACCTGAAGCAGAATAACAAATTTTATTGATAAATAATATGACACACCCATGCTTTGCTACTTGGACAGCACAGATCGATAAGATACACTTTGTGGAACAATATATCGGTAGGCATAGTATATATAGCAGGCCGGTACCTTTTCATTGGACGCAATATGAAGCCAACGACCAACGTGCACATATCAGCATGGGCGTCACCTAAAGCCGAGGGATATTGGTTGGGCGCCCACGACAACATTGGCAACGTCAATTAGTTTATGAGCGCTTTGCCAATTATGTCGTTATATAGGCCTATATATTAGGCGCCCCCGAATGGCGAGGCGCCGGATAATGACTCACACGATTAACATCACAACTCGATTGATGGGGTTGCCCAAAATGCCTTGATCTTTGGGGTGCCTTGGGAGGGCAGTCAACAATGACATGATTGGTGGGGCGCCTTATAATGACAATATTATATGATGGTTGGGCCGCACATAATGCATACCGTAATGCAGAGTAATTGGGGCACCCAAAACGGCATGATTGATATAAAATGCCTTATCCCGGAGATGCGTCGATAATGCCGAGATTGGTGGGTTGCCCACGACGACATCATGGTAGGCCCGTACTAAGCCCAAAATTGTTAGGGGGGGGGGGGGGGGGAAGGCTTTTAGAGGCGCCCTGTAGGCCTACTTACACTTGACTGTCCGCGAACGGTACCTGAAGCCCCCCCCCCCGAATTGTGTGTAAAATAGGATATAAATAAACGGTTCGCAAACGGGTTAGAGTGCGATTTGTTTGAATTTTGAAGATTATCACGCCGTTTGGTCAACCAATTCATTCATGGGCTCCTAATTAATCTCACTCGACATTGTGGGCACCCCGTCAATTATATTATGGGCGCCCATGATGTCGTCGAGGTCGACACCAATCTCGGCATTATGGGCGCCCCTCCGGTATGAGGCACCATACCAATTTCAAGATTATCACGCCGTTTTGGGGGACCAATTCATTCGTGAGCACCTAACCAATCTCATCGTGGGAGCCCCGCCAATAATTTTATGGGCGCCAAATTGTGGAACACACACAGATGGAAAAAAAACCTGTCGCCGTATCACACCCATTGGTCCTACGAAGAGGGTATAATTAGAGGCAGGCCAAACTTAGGGCACCTTAAGGCTGAGGGCCGGGAAGGGCAGCAGGAAAGCAGGAGAGTACACTGTATCGCCCTAATTAATATGATGACAGTGGTGTTGGCATTCCCATGAGTATTTAAGTTAATTCGATGGCAGTCTTTTGGAAGGGAGAGCACATATCTATACACCTCGATAAAAATAACCTGGTTGGAAATCTGATTGGATTCGAGCATATAAACCATTTCCGTCCTGTATCTTTTATGTTTGTATTTATGCTGCCTATTCTGCCTACCCGCCCAGAAAAGTGTCGAGGTGGTGTGCTTTGTGATTAGATTGTTGAATGGAATTGACATTTAAAGCGCGAGGTAATGATTCTGACGTGTGTGATATCACAATGTGATATCAATGAAATTGGAATTTATTGAATCACATGTGATCCTGTTAATTTATAATTAAATTTGATTTCTTTCTTCAAAAAGCTCAGTTTGTATGTATGCGTTCGTAATTTGGAAACGATGACGGCACCATGAATTGTCAACCGTCAGATGTCCTCAACAGGAACCTGTCCCCCCCCTCCTCCTGGATACTTATTTATGGTACCGGTACCATAATTCTTTACAACTATATAGGGGAAACCTTTAATATTGTAGGGCCCATGCTGCATCCTAGTCCGCCCAATGCAATATAATTAGCCATGTCAATAAAAAATTTAATAATGTTAACAAGAAATTCTATTCGCTTTCCATTTGGCAGTGTCCAACGGGCTAAAACAGCTGAGAATTGTCTATGAATTAGCAAGTTGATTGGTGTATATTGGCTTTAATAAAACTAGCGATGAAGGATTAGCTGTTGTGTTTCTTATTTATTTATTTTTTTATTTATGAAAGTACTCCTATTTTTTTCCACTTTTTATATTGCCGATCTAATGCTGGGATGGTGGTCTTTCACTAAACAACTGCCCCATATCCAGTTTTATATACTTTCTACAATAAATAAAAATATTTTAATAAACCGTATTCATTTACAGAGACTGGATTGGGGAAAATACAGAAGCCTATAGAACCCATTACAGCATATATTTCAAGGTTTCCAACAGGGTGTCCGAGAATTACCAAAAGGACATTGTGCTTCTGTAGTGATATATGTCCTGCACAGGGGGGGGGGGGGGAGGGGTCCTTTATCAATAAAACACATAAACACAGTAGCTTGCTATATTATGTTTAATTAAGACAGTTTGCACTACCAGGAGTAAGGCTACATTACTCTCAGGTTAAGAATATAATCCAAGGAAAAGACGGGGGCACATAATATACTCCCAGAATAAGATAGAATCTTAGACCATCCTCCCAGAATAAGACAGGGTCCTAGACCATCCTCCCAGAATAAGACAGGGTCTTAGACCATCCTCCCAGAATAAGACAGGGTCTTAGACCATCCTCCCTGAATACGACAGGGTCTTAAACCATCCTCCCAGAATAAGACAGGGTCTTAAATCATCCTCCGATGATAAGACAGGGTCATAGCCTATGCTCCCAGGATAAGGCAAGGGGGGAGGGGCAGACTATATTGCCAGGATAGGGCGGGGAGACAGACCATTATGTCAGCAAAGACATTGTGGTAGACTATACTCCCTGGATATGACATTGTGGTAAACTATGCTCCTCTCAGGATTATACAGGGTAGTAGACTATACTCCCAGGATAAGACCTTGTGTTAGAATATGGTACCAGGATTAGACATTGTGGTAAATTATGCTCACAAGATAAGGCAGGGTGGTGGTCTTTAGTCCCAGGATAAGACATCGCGGTAGACTATGCTCCCAGGATAAAACAGGGTGGTAGACTATGCTCCCAGGATAATACATTGCGCTAGACTATGCTCCCAGGATTATACAGGGTGGCAATCTAATTAAAATACAGATCTATATTTCGTTTCGTTTTTTAAACTTTCGATGGCCTCGCTACATGTAGAAAAGACAAGTAAAACAAAATTATGAACTATAAAAAACGAAACGAAATTGGATCTGTGTTTTAATCAGATTGAGGGTGGTAGACTATACTCTCAGGATAAGACATTGTGGTAGACTATGCTCCTCCAAGGATTATACAGGGTGGTAGAATATCTCAGAACAAGAAAAGCTGGTAGACTATATTTCAAGGTTTTAAGACTATAGGCCCTACTCTCAAATTAACATTGTAAATACCTTTCATAAGCATACGTTGGTCCAGTCTCATACGATGCCCTAGCGTTAGCAAGATAAGCAATGTTCTGTGTAAGATCATATACGGCTACTTGCATATTACCAGTTTGAACTATCGGTACTACATCCCGTATCACAGTCTGAGCTGTAAGGCTACCATAATTAACCAGAATTTGTTTGGCTATAACTTCATTAAACGCGGGACAATCCCAATCCATAGCTGAAATAGACATAGCATATCCAGTAAACGTTATATTTTAAACACGATAGACGCTTTAATCTTTGTAGTCGTCTTTGAAGAAGTCTGGGTAGGTTAGTACGGGGAACCGTTTGAAAAACTATGAGCAAAGTAACGTACACATAAGTGTTCAATACAGTTGTATATTATGCTAAGTCTTACCGTGATAAACTACATCAGATATTCTAGGATGCCACGAGGCTTCTGGTCTCATGTTAGTATCATCAAAAAAATCGGCTGCTGATGCTGAATATTCTACACTACGGAAAGCGGGTATCTGTTAAAATACAAACATAAAGTTAGCTTTTTTCACACATGTATATAAAACCCCAAAATTGGCCAGATGTTTTCAGACAGGACATCTTTATTATGCTAAAGCTTCCCCACGTAGAAGCGAACTGTTGAAATGGAACAAATACCAATAAAGTTCTCCCGAAATGGCCTATTTAAACTTCATTTCATTCCCCCCCCCCACCTGGGGGGCGAATGGGCAATTGTACCTTGAAATCTACTAACCTTAGCATCACCAACACCTAATATAAGATCGCATGTTCTTCTGCTATTAGTTATACGATTCATTGACTGGTTTAATGACGTATCGTACTGTAAAACATCTCGTAATAATTGCTGGAATAAAATAAAAGTAGACTGAGTTAACTCTACTACCTGATCAATGTTTTTCAGTAAAATCGGCTTTTACGGGGATGATCAATTACGGGGAATGCAACACACACCCAGCGTGGTAATTAAATATGTATAGATGGCATGGAAACCAGAACTGTGGCTCGAGACATATTATGGAAATATAAACAAGAGTTAAGTAAATATCAACCAACTAAGATTGTAGAAGGGCAATTAAACTTTATGTAAATAGAATTGATGTTCGAATGAATGTGAAAGCTGGATATAATGACCGTTACAGACGCCCCAGTGAAGTTTCATTGCTGACTCATGATGTCGTCATCCAAACGACCGTAGGTCGGAAGGCCGAGAGTAAACCAGTTGGGGATCTCGGAAGCGTTGTAAGTCCCTAGATATATTTTGCGAATTTCAGGCCATTTTGCTCTTAAATAAGAGCTTTACCCCTAGCTATTGGTAGGGGCATCCTTTCGGGATATAGGGAGCCAAAAGGAAATGAGTTCTGCACCAACCAAACTGATGAACGCTGACACACGTCATGCAGGGTACTATGAAGAAAATTTTGACAGACAGCGAATTCTAACTGTCAAAGACGCTGTTACGTGCACGTCGACGTGCAAACGGGATTCCTTCAGGCATCACTGATAAAAGGAAACCATATTGCATAATTGGATCTTTGAAGAATTAGACCAAGAATGTTGTTAACTATTTATGTGAAGATATTGTAAATGATCGACTTACAGTGAAAGGAACACCAACTCTTGATTCTTTACCAAAAGTGTCATCCGGGAATGAAACACCAATTTCAGATATCGCCATTCTTTCAGAATTCATTCCTTCAAACAGATAATGAAGACATGAAACGAATAAAAAAGTTGTGAAACTTTCTTGAAAAAATTTAGATATCAAATATGAAGAATTTAACGAATCTCACATATTCATTGTAAAAAAATGCAAGTGTATATTTATTTAATGTTCACTGCTGTTATGAACATGTTTATTACCCGTAATGGAACCAATCCATGCTGTCCAACCAAAATTTGCGAACGGTATTCCATAGGTTGAATTAACGGGATGATAAACTGTCACCTGGGGGAAATCTTTAAAAGGTCCTAAAATATATAATAGATATGATTAGATATTTGGTTTTATCTTGACATTTTAAAAGGGTTTAAAAAGGGTTTGGTTGGTTTATTTCCCACCAAAATCAGTCTTATTTTTTTTTCAATACTTAAAACATGTCTATTTTAGAATGGGGGGTTGGGTGGTCGAATGGTTAGCACGTTCGTGCGGTAATATAAAGCCTGTCATTGAGTCAACTGGCGTGGTTCCGACTACCCGGTTGTACGTGACAAGAAGTGGGGTCGCATGTCCAGTCTCGTGGGTTTTCTCCGGGCTCTCTCACCACTAAAGCCCCTACGCGCAAGCGAATTTTTGAAATAAAATTAAAACTATAAGTTAGTCCCCAAATGACCTACTTTGTGTCGAGTGGACGTTAAACCCCATTTAAACTCTATTTAAGAATGGAGACATCTGGGAATGTGAGACAATCGATCACTTTATAATAAAGGACAGTAATCAAATAAATCAGTTACTATTAAACCATATCCATAATACAATTACTGTATACGCAATACAATCAAAAACAAAACGTCCATAAAACGAACTCTGAATCCCTCGAAGGCAGCGAAGCGTTCAAAGGGCGGGGAATCATTTAACTCGATCCCTCTCATCCAGTCTCCGCGTAGTTGACGCGATCCAAGATTTGATACTAAGTCGATTTATCGAGATGATTTTGGGATATTAAAATCATTGGATGTCCTTACCCAATACCCAGCCACCTTATAAATTATTAGAAAATATTAAATACATTACCGTCAACAGCCCAATCTAGGGCACGCAGTTGTAGTAAAGAATTGGCTGCCTCTAAACTTTGACCCCAGGCACCTAACATTGAACATGACCCTTTCCTTAAAAACATAAATCAATACATTTTAAAGTCTAAAAAGATTTCAAGACGGTCAAAATTCTTACGTTAGTCAGTTTCTACTGATTTCATATTGCCGTCTATATGCATCTGAGGTTCTGCAGAATAAAGTAATGGTGATTTGATATTATTTCCGTTCCGTTTCGGTGCTCGGGGTTGCTTAATTCGTATTATATCATAATAACTTCGAAATAGAATAATAGCCTACATATTCCTTTTTTATACCCTTAAAGATATCTATCTGTTAACTAGTAAAGTAAATCTTAGCATAGGCTGTATATTAAACAATACAAATTATTCATTATTTACTTACGTTAATTCCCCTAGTAAGTGGATTCTTATCAGCTTCTGTAACAGAATAAGTTTACTTTCTTTTAAATAATGTCTAACTTTTAGAGATGTAAATTAAGTATATAAGTTTACTTTCTTTTATAGTTCCTTCTATGGTGATTTTAAATTTTTTTGTGGGGTCGTCGCTTATTTGAACATAATTCTCATTGGTCATTCTATTTACAAAACATCGATAAACCGGTAAAATGCCAACAATAAATGTTACACAAAGAAATTATCCAATAATTATCTTTAAAAAGAGAGACGAGTAATCTAACCCGAAGTAGAAGCAAAGTTTAAAACCAACCTTTTCATCAACACCAGCAGCTTCAGCCAAACCTCGAATTTCATCAAAAAATGCTGGGTTTGTAAATCGTTTAGTCAGTAAATGTTCCAAATCTAGAGCCAAATCAAGACTGTAATAAAGATACAACAATTTAACATCAAATTTTAAATGAGAGAGAGAGAGAGAGAGATGGGGTTTTACTATGGCGGGGTATCGGGTTCAAAATGCGATCTAGAGTAAAAAGTAAAAAATCAATAGTCAAAAACGAAAATTCTTATACAAAATGGTCATTTTCGTGTGGGAAACATATACCGCTCGTGCTTTTCAACCTAATACGTCCACCTTTTCAACTTTAAGACGTAAATATTCTACTTTCACAACATAATTTCTACTTTCAATAATCAATTTTTGATATTCGACTTTCAATAATCAATTTTTGACATTCGACTTTCAATAATCAATTTTTGACATTCGACTTTCAACTTCAGATTTTCTACTCGAGATTTTCTCCTCAATATTTTCTCCATGCATATTACGGAAATAAATTTGATCACGTGACTGTTTCCGCTTGTCATTAAAAACCCGTAGCCTATTTTTCCGGAAAAATAAACGATTGGGCAGACATAGTCACGTGATCAAATTTATTTCCGTAATATGCATGGAGAAAATCTTGAGGAGAAAATCTCGAGTAGAAAATCTGAAGTCGAAAGTCGAATGTCAAAAAGTGATCATTGAATGTAAAAATTATGTTGTTGAAAGTAGAATATTTACGACTTAAAGTTGAAAAGGAGGACGTATAAAGTTGAAAATCACGAGCGGAAATATTCCCACACGAAAATGTCCATTTCGGATAAGAATTTTCTCTTTTGACTTTTGATTTTCGACTTTTTACTCTAGATCGCATTTTGAACCCGATACCCCGCCATATTTAACGTCCCCTCGACATAAACTAGGTCTTTTCTGGACTAATATATGGTTTAATTTTATTTCAATAATTCGCTTGCGCGTAGAGGTCTTTTGCAGCGGGAGGAAACCGTAAAATGTTAAATGATTATGGAAGCCTATTGCGTCCATTTCAGAATCTCGTCTTCTCGCCGCGAGAAGTCGAGGGCGAGAAGACGAGAACACGAAAGGACGAGAAGTCGAGGGCGAGGGAGCGAGGGAACGAGAACACGAGGAAACAGGGCGAGAATACGAGGATTCTCGCCGCGAGAACACGAGATTACTTTCACCTCGACTTCTCGCTCCCTCGTCCCTCGACTTCTCGTCTTCTCGTCTTCTCGCCTGATCCTAAACCAGTCTCGGAATTTGAGTAAAGATTAAATGTCAAACCAGGGCTGTAGTGGTAAAGTTTTTAGTGAGTAGGCCCTCACTTTACTGACCGCGGAGCCTGGGGAGGGTTCGGGGGGTTGTCGTCAGGCCGCTCACATTACCGTCACACTCCAAGATTAGACTGCAGCAGAGCAACGAAATAGGGCCTTTTTTTCAGTGGGCCTACTTTATCTCGCCGAAAGGAGGGTAGGCCGGGCCTACCCAACTTTTGACGAGAAAAAAGGTGGGTAGGCCGGGCCTACGTGGGCCTAGGCACCACTACAGCCCTGTGTCAAACATGTACCTTGTCCTTGTCATGTACTTTATTCAACTTACCCCAAATTAGCAACGTCATACAGAAACCAGTCTCGGAAATGAATAGTTTTATTAATTGGTTCAGCCTAAAAGAAAATTGATACTATAATGTAAATTAAATGAAATCGGGTTTAACGTCCTACTGTTCTGTTCCTAACCTTTGCTAATGAAGACGGACATACGCCATACAGTGTGTTATGTTTGAGTGGAAATTTTGCCCGGGCAGCAGCGCTATTGCCTACTTTTACATTGAATTACAACTACCAAGGGATCCTTTACGTGCACGCAAAATTGTACCCGGATCTAGATTGTTCGTCCACCCGAACTACCAGACAGCTGTCCTTGTCAGACCCCCCTCCCCCCGTTCTGCATCACTGAAAAGGGGAAACCATGCCGGAAAATCTGGTTAAACTTTCTCGGCAAATGCAGAGATTGAACACCCGACCTCCAGGCTAGCGAGCCAGCGTCTTACCCACTTAGCCACGTGATGCCCCGATACTATACTGTACTATACAACAATAGTTAAATACATCATTAAATTTATCAAACGTTTCAAACATTATAATCGGTATTGTAGTAGAGTAGCTTCAGTCGATTTCTTTTTGTTATACTGAAAAGTGAACATCCCAGTTTTATGGGTTGTATTCTTACAGTAAATAAATAAATGCTGTATATAAGATATTAAAGTTATATAAGTTTTTAAACTTACAATCTGATCTTCCATATATTTCCATACAGCAGCCACCATTTGTTGGGTTTCATTTTTAACCAAGCTACCCTGGGCATAGCCCATGTCATAAGGAGTTCCTGAAGAAGACGGATTTTGCGAATAAATTTATTTATTTATTCCAGGGGGGTGTATTTCTAGGATCTGGATCTGCCACAGTTTTATGATTGACAGATGAAGTACTATTCTGCTGTTTTATCAGATCAGAAGCCGTTTGGTTTTTTTTTTCTAAGAAGGTTCTGGTTGATGTTTAAAGGACCTAAGTCCGTAACTCAAAATCCTCCAAAATCTTCAACATCGGAAACACGAATTATTGGTCAATTTAAATCAACATTGATAAAATATACTTACCGGGAAAAGAGGAGCTTCTGATATCCGATATCTAAGATAAAATGATTGTTTTAACATTGGTACACGAATCGTGTACCATAATGCGCTTCAGCCCCAGTTGTAATGAGAGACTCGAGGGACGAGGTTAGACCCATTGCACCAAATCAAACGGCGTAGCGAATACACAGACACTAGAAATTTGCACTCGATTGAGATTGTTTGCTTAATTGAATGTAGAGCAGTTCATATGCATTCATGTTACAGTATTATATTCGTTGCGACCCACTTCTGTGGACTTCTAGGTCCCAAATGTTATCGATTTAGCTCCTTTAAGTAACAATGAAGATAATATATGATTGAACTTACCCCACACATGAACAATTTTAAAAGCATCTTCACCACTCCCTACTTCATATAGTTTACCATTTGATACAGATCTAACAAATCTTGGTGCACCCTCGTCTATAGTGTTCAAATTCGGGGTGCCGGTTGGTGGCTATTATAAATAAGAAGCAAACACGAATTTACAATCTATACAATCTGTACAATCAGTTTGAACCCAAATAACTGTAGATAACGTAAGTACACTAAGTATTGCAGGAATGTGATCATCAACAATAATTCCTGTGTGGCTAGTGGTTTTAAAGTTGTCGTGTGTGGCAACGTGGCAAGCACTGTTTCTAGAAGCCAATAAATGAACAGGAATGTGATGTGATTCAATCGGGAACGTGGAGCAATGACGTCGCAATAGCCGTTAGATCAGAGCCAAGGGCGCCTTGTTGTATACTTTTAACACGTCTTGCCTTATCTCAAGAAATAATTCATTAATTATAATAGCCCAGGTTCTGACCAAATATAAATGACGTCCTGCTATTGTCTCTAGTATTACATGCAAGGGTCATTTCCTTTACTTGATGGTTTGGCTTAGGTTTGTTCAAGGCTTAATAACACTCTTGTTGTAACTGAATAATATGCCCCAATCATTATTCTGGTCAACAAATTGTACTATTTTACAATTAATTGATGATACAAATTTCATCTTAACACACCTAATTTAATTGGAAAAATTCAACTTAATGGTTGAAAACGTCTAACGATAAACCTTTTCAAATGTAACTTTGATTTAAAAATATTTTTCGAATCCTCTGGACAAGTAAAATAGGATGTAATGGATAATTTACACAACAGGTAGGACACGTAAATACTTAGATAAGGATATTATTTATTTTCTGGAGCTGTGAGGCCAGCAAGAGTGTTATTGGCCCTTTAAAAACAGACAATTTGATGATTACCAAATAACAAATTTATTAACTTACAGAACCAGAGCAATGAGTTGCATCAAGGAATCGTAATGAAACAACAAACGAAAGAACTAAAAGAGACGTAGGTAAGGACGCCATGTTGACTTCTACAATAGCGCGTGTCACGTATCAGATAGTCTAATCACAAATTACGATAAGACAGGGGTCATTTTAATTTTAATCAATACGGTGATTTTGATAAACATATCTATAGTACATTGGTGTAAATGGGACAATAGTACGATGGCCTTTTAGGGCCATACAATGATTTATACATTTTTCTTGAAATTTACCGCATATGAAAAATCAAAGTGAAAACGGTGATAAATATTAAAAAAAACATGAAAAACATTTGCACCGCGGTGTAAATATTTTCTCCGCGGTGTGAATATTTTCTCCGCGGTGTAAAAAAGTCAAGTATTATCAAATCATATGCCATGGGTCGTAAACGAAAGATTGAACAGAGGACTACAACGTCCATGAAGATTGTCAGATATTTTTAGTATTCCACCACCAAAATGTTCCACAACAGATGATTCTGATGGGCCCCCGATATATTTTAAATGGCCCCCTAAACGCCTGATCATCACCCAGATTCGGAATTTACGCAAAATTGGTCTAGAAAAACTTGGTCTTATAAATTTAAAGCTTGGGTGGCGATTTAAACTATCAGTGTATGGCCCTAATAGACCACCGTACTTTTGATCAAAAAGGATGAAAAACCTTTCCAGCGCGGAGAAAAAATCCACACCGCGGAGAAAATATTCACACCGCGGAGAAAATATTTACACCGCGGAGAAATTATTTACAACGCGGTGGAAATGTTTTTCATGTTTTTTATATTTATCACCGTTTTCACTTTGATTTTTCATATGCGGTAAATTTCAAGAAAAATGTATAAATCATTGTATGGCCCTAAAAGGCCATCGTACAATAGAGATCCTTGATGTATATTTTTCATGCAATGTCTTTCGAACTCAGCGTCGGGGCTCATATTTGTAAGGTGCACGAATTCCCAGAAATCAGACACAAATGATCTGCCACTGACAAAGTATGACAAGATTATAGTATTTTTGCCATTTTATAAACGCAATAGCATCCTTTATTATTGGGAAGCATTATTTTGTTTTCAACCACCGGAGCCTGGTGTTATGACGTCATATATGTATTGCGGGCTAGGTTAAGGGTTAGGCTTGGCCCAGGGTTAGGGTTAGGGCTAGCCCTGTCGACATCTCGAGACTCTGACGAAATCTGCAGGCCACAACCCTTACCCTAACCCTTATCCTAACCCACAATCAACATATGACGTCATAACACCAGGCTCCGGTGGATTGAAACAAGCTTTATCATTCAATAGTCTAACAGTTGACCAAAGCATTCTTGGGATGGGACGACATTGAGGATGGGACTCTTTCAAGTCCATCGGCTAAACAACCCTTGTGTATACAGCACTTCCCCGACCGTGTCATTATATCTGTGTAGACCCATGGATTAGGAACTGAAAAACGCTATTCAGATGCATTGATGAGATAAGAAATTGCGAAGTTAGTATGATTCAAAAATGTGATATTCATTTCCTTGTCTTGAATGTCTTTAGATTACGCTTAACTTTTTAGTGTAAGAAATAAAATAAGTGAATAATATTTACTTGGGGGTTTAAGAATTAGTTGGTAGACATTGTACATATCCTTAGTTAAACAAAGGGTCACAATGCTTGAATTTGAATTTCATTGTAAGTTAACTTATTAACAAAGGGGTTTGCTTTCTGTGTACAAGCCTTTTAGCCCAGTTTCTGTGATGTTCTTGTATGTCCTAGTAATGACTTTATTCGCCATTCTTTTCATATAAATAAATGTACATCGCAAAAAAGGGGGTAAGTAAGCATTCCTTAGCATTTACATCGCCCTTGGAACAGTTCAGATCAAGATGTGTTCAAAATCTCTCTCAGCATGTCTGCTTATTATTTTAGCGGTAAGAATTTTGTATATCTTTCTGGTGGCTCATATTTATTAAAAAGCCGTATTAGCTATTTATTTCATATCGGAATATTTTTTTACAAGCGACAGGAACATTATATCATTAAAACATCTAAGATAATTTAACCCATATTTTAGTTATAGTCTCTATTCATACAATCTAATTAAAATGCAGATCTATATTTCGTTTCGTTTTTTATTCTTTCGATGGCCTACACTACACAGAGACAAGTAAAAAAAAATTTTGAACTATAAAAACTAAACGAAATAGGGTCTGTGTTTTAATGAGATTACAAGTCATAGATATTTCGAACGAATAACTAAGCTAAAAATATTTCGTCTATGTTTAACTTGATGATCAAAATTTACAGTTTTCGGACAATATGTAAAAGCAAAATATGCCTATAATATTACAGCTCTTTCGTTTGGCCTCAAATGTTATATACATCTCTACAACATCGGATGATTTTGATTTTCAACGGATTTAAACACGGTCAATGATTAAATTATCGTAACAACGGTAGCAATGACATTCGGGACTACACTATTCTCCAAACGGACATCGCTCCGTTCAGAATGAAGTGATTTGATTGTTCTTTTCGACATATTTTCCGTTTCCTATTATGTTTTTTAAAAAAACTATTATAGCGAGTGTCAGCACGTTATCTAAATCTTATATACATCTTTAAGAAAACAAAAATTAAAATGTTATTTACAGATTATCTCCCTTCTTTGATTCATTTTTTTTGTTTTGCTTTTATAACTAAACACAGTTATTATTTTTTACTAAAATAGGCTACTTTGTCAAGATAAAACCTATTCAGGGAAGAGGGTATCTTTATCTTTGAAAATGCCTCACTAAAACCATTAAGCTGTCTCCCTGCTTAATAATCTATAATATCTTCATTTGTCTGAAGGTCGAAACAGTGATATAGTAATATGTACAACAGTCAAAGTTTGAGAGAAAAGGTTTATTAATGCGTTTTAAATTGAATATGTGTGAGTATGTGTCTCTTTGTCCTTAAAGATATATTGTGGAAGAGCAAAATCTGATTATTGCAAGTCTTAATTTATGCTTCATACGTTATAGAAATCATAAATTAGATCTTTATTTAAACAACAAGCCCGAAATCAACTCTGTAGACCCACGGATGGCTCGGCTACAGCTTGCATTTAAATAGGATTTCACTGATTGATTAAATCATAAATCGCGCCCCATGCCGAGATTATTAACCGTTACGTTGTAGTCATAAGTTAATGTTTTTGTTTCTTTGAAATTTCCGGGCTTCGGGTCCTTTAGTAAAAGTGGAAATAAGTTTTTGACTTTATATAAACGCAATGGCTGTATATATTGGTGGTATACAGAGAAAGACATAAATATTTTAATACGTTCATTGACAAGTTGTATACAGTACCTAAAGGTCATCCTTTTATCTTTTGTTGTGTTCATCAATAAAAAGCGATAGTAAAATACGTAATTAAGATTTATTTATACGTACTGTACTTCCGCGTTCCCTTGGTCGAAATATTTGCTTCTCCTCCCACAATGACGAAACCCTGTCATCTTGTTTAAAGAGGCATTATAGCGCCTTGGACGTGTTGGCTGGCTGGAAAAAATAATTTAATTTTACGTGATTTGACTATTTAGTTATATCGGAGCTTTTCAGACTGGAGTATGAGAGAGGGAGAGAGAGAGAGAGAGAGAGAATTTAATTTTACGTGAATACTACCTCGCTCTAAGTAAGCCAGTGAGTAGTCAGGTCAAAATACAGTTTAACCCTCCAAAAATTACAACAAAAGGTTTTTCAACTGATTCTGGCAGGGTTTAGTGTACTTTATAACATACTAAAAGTTTACCAAAGTAGGACCCCCTTAAAGTGTTTTTTTTTTCAAGATGGCGTCAAAGGTGCCCACTGAAACGTCTTATTGATCATAATTATGTATCTATCAACTCAAAATTGATGGTCTTGGAGTCTATTCCTATGTTTTTGGAGCCAAAGAACTCTTTAAGGTCATTAAAAATGATGTGGCCTTCTAAGTCAAAAATGGCCGCCAACACCTCCAAATGACTGCAAGTCCATAACTATTGAACCAAATCTGATCATATTGATGCCTATCCCCAGGTTTGGGGCAAGGAACCTGTTAAGACAACTTTTGGTGTCATTTGAGCTCTTTCATTATTACGACATTAAATTCATGATGTTCAGCTGTCCACTATCACAAAATGCACAGACACCCCTGTCCATAGAATAAAGTTCAGAGCGTACAGTTTTTACCGTCATGTTCCACCTCAGTACCGACCTATTGAGTGTTGTTTGAATTGTCACAATTTGCAGTTTAACATGGGATACATACAAAAGTGTAGGGGAGCCCATAGCGTCTACAGCTTCACCGAGAGAACTTGTCCCCTCACCCCCCCCCCCTCGCCGAATAATTGCAAAGAATAATTTTCATGAGTTCGCCAGGCAGAGCATTTTTTTTGGGGGGGGGGGGGGGTCATAATTGATTTCATTGTCTGTTCTGGAGTAATGAAAAGGGACGATCAGCAAATCTGTGACAATTCAAACATCACCCAAGAGGTCGAAATTGAGGAGGAAGGGGACACTCCAATCTGAACGCTTCGAAACTTATTCTATGATAGTGGACAGCTGTGGGTCATGATTTCAATTTCATAATGATTCAACAGCTCAGTGATATCCAAAGTGCTCTTTATGTGTTCCTTGTCTCCCCAAACCATGGGATAGACATCAAGATCGTCAAATTTGAGTCAATAATTATGAACTTGCGGTCATTTGGAAATGTTGTTGGCCATTTTTGACATAATAGGCCAACACCATTTTTAATGATCTTAATGTGTTCTTTACCGTCAAAAACCTGGGGAAAGACACCAAGATCATCAAATTTCAGTTGATAGTTCCATAGTAATGATCATTTTAAGACGTTTCGGTGGTCATTTTTGACGCGATCTTGAAAAAACATTTTTCCGGGGGTCCTACTTTGGTAAACTTTTAGTATGTTATAGAGTACACCAAACCTAACCAGAATCAGTTCAGAAACCTTTTGTTGAAATTTTTGGGGTTGTGGAGGTATTTTCCATAAATTGACTTGACTAGAGATTGGATAAAGTCCACTAAAGTTCAAAAATAATTTCGCCTTCAATCTACAACTTTTATTTATATACTTGTATTTAGATGTCAACACCTTATTCTTTTCCAATTTCCTTTTTTTGTGGTTAATTTCTAGGTATGCCAAATTTTTTGTCGAATCCAAACATGATAAATTATTCGATTCGTAACATTACAGTTGCAGCGAGTGACTGGTGTGGAATATGGAGATGAACCGGAAGCGAAAAGCATAGATGAAATTATACAAGCAGCATCCATGCAAGGTAAAAACAAAATCATCATTTTATAGGCATAATTTGGTTATCAATTTAAAGATACATTTTGGGAAATTTTAATATTTCTATGGCTTATGCTCAATAAGTTATCAAATCACTATTATACGATCATTCGCATTATTTCCCACCCTTACAGATACATTCCCGTGTTTTGGTGATACACTTGGACTAAAAACATACTCAAACTAATAGATCAATCACAATTTTGCTCTAAATAGCTCTCGAAACACTGCTATCCATAGGAAACACAAGAAGCTGTAAACAATCTATTTTAAAGCGAAAATTTCATTTATTCCAAGGAAATCAAAACATAATTATTTGAATGTCTTTTACTAAATAGGTTCTCAACTCACTATTATAAGATCATAGGCATCATTCTAACACATACAAATCATTCACATAAAAATTTGGAATATTTTCTACTCGCCCTGAGCTGCTTTGAAATAATATCATTTCATTTCACTTGAAAACAACGTCGGGTGATGTCTCGATCGCCAAGGTCTGTGGTTAGCCAGGTAATGATACAAATGTCTGGGTGACCTCGATTTAAAATAACACAATTACCTCCCTTGTGTTTCTCCTATTATTTGAAACCAAAGAAAGACCATATTTCCATGTGCGAAACAACTCAATTTTCTCAAGGAATCTCAACGTTTAAAAAAGAAGTTGAAAATGATATTTTTGCCAATTTATCAACTGGCAATAGTAAATTATAGGATTAATAGGATTATTCTTAACAAGGTAGGACCGTTTATAGATACCATCTATTTTGGGGCTTTTATTTAATACATTTTAAAAATAAAATTTGAATATTTGAAATTCCCGCTTTAAGAGTTCGTGTTTGTGACGTGATTGAACGTCACGGAAGATAAGAAGGCGAGTGAGAATTCGTTGAACATATAAAAGACGATGTATCGCCATTACGTTTATCAACAATTATACTGTTAAATTGAGCGCTCCCTGGGGATCACGGTGGCTAAGTGGATAAGGCGCTGGTTCGCTAGCCTGGAGGTTGAGTGTTCGATCCCTGCATTGGCCGAGAAAGTTCATCTCGATTTTCCGGCGTGATTTCCCCTTGTCAGTGATGCAGAAGGAGGGCCTGACAAGGACAGCTGCCTTGTGTACAAATTGGAGTGCACGTAAAAGATCCCTTGGCAGTTGGAATTCGATATAAGAGTAGGCCGTAGCGCCGCTGCCCGGGCAAAATTTCCCTCATAGCACACTGTTGGCGTATGCCCGTCTTCAATTGGCCCAGGTTAGGTGCTTAAGCGTAGGACGTTAAACCCCATTTCATTCATTCATTTGAGCGCTCCCTCTTACAATTACCTCATACAACCTGCGCGCGCATCCCTTGACGTCACGCATTGGTGTTTCACTAATCGTCAGGATGTCAATTTGGGAAATTTTTGCCAAGTCCTTGCCCCATGGGTGTTTTTAGGGGATCCAGTATTTTCCTCGTAAGATTGGATGTTGTACTTTCCATATATTATTATACCAAATTTGCCATACTTTCATTGGAAATAACCACCCGATAAATATTTATCTGGTAACCCATGTTTAAGAATCTATCAAACAGGAAATAACAATTACCTCCCATGATTTGCTATTGACAACATGGGGCAGCCATGTTCCAACGTTGGAATTTGAAGTTGAAAATGATATTTTTGCCAATTTCTCAGCTGGCAATAGGGAATTATAGGATTAATAGGAGTATTCTTTAACAAGATAGAACTGTTCATTGACACATCTTTTTTAAGGTTTTATTTTAATATATTTTTAAAATATAACTTAAAAATTAAAAATTGTAGCTTTAATATTGATATTGTCTTGTTTAACAGCTGATGAGCCTATTGTTGATGGGAGAAAGAGTGACGTATTGGTAGAACTCGATATGGTTATGAGCGTTGATGATTATCAAAGGATCTATGATATAAAGTACGTATTAAATCTTTTTCTCAATATTCAAGGATCCCTTCCACACTACAAATTTCCGAGATTTGTGGTTTAACATCGACATCGCAGATTATCAGAACATAATTTCGAATCCAAATCTGTATTGATAAGACCGCTGTTATAGTATTGTTAACCATGTTCTCAAGATACTTTACAAGTTATTACTTTGAAATTGGTTTTCTTTACAGGGAAGATAATGATAATACAATATCTAGTAAAAGAACGAAGCGGAAAGCTGTACGAGAAACATATGGTGGACTGCTATGGCCAAATGCTGTTGTACCATATACACTGGCTTCAAATACTTTCAGTATGTCTTTTATTAAATATCACGTGCTAATAGTCTGATCAAAACGCAGATCCTATTTCTTTTAGTTTTTTTACAGTTCAAAATATCGTTTCTTTTTATTTGCAGTTCAAAATATCGTTTCGTTTTATTACAGTTCAAAATTTCGTTTCGTTTTTTTACAGTTCAAAATTTCGTTTTATTTGTCTTTACTACACTATGATCTGGATCATGTGAGGTATTACCCAATGAAACGAACTGTTACGGCGAGTTATTGGCGGTTTGATTCATGAAAGTGTGGGTAAACCACTAGAAACGTCAAATCCGATTGGTAGTGCTAATTAAACTGAACTTCCAACCAGTACCGTAAGTTCGTAACCTTACCATCCATATTTCTTTCACCCAGTTTATTATTTCCAGGTTATTCGCAATCAGGATATATACAGGATGCTATTGATGAATGGGAAAAATATACCTGTATTAGATTTAAAAAAGTCAACAGCAATGAACAGAGGAAGGTCGTTTTTCAAAATGGAAACGGGTAAATAAAATTGATACTAGATAAGATTATTGTACTATTTAGTGAAAGTGATGAAGTCATCGAAATGGGGTTTAACGTCCTATTTTTATGTCCCGCCTAGGTTAATGACGACGAGGTTGAAATCAAAACTGTTCTGTTCTATGCAAACAAACCATAATATCTTCCCTTTTAATACTTTGATGTCAACAGGACGTTATTGTTGATCAGATATTGGAACTTTGAAGATATTCATAATTTCAGTATTTTGACAATTTTAATTTAGATAATACATTAATCTCAATACTTTTCCATTTTATCCGAATCGTTCTACTTCCGATCATGTATAAACAATTATAGACAAGGTTTGCATAAATAATTTTAGCTGCTGGTCTTATATTGGGATGAAAAGAGGATACGCAACACAATTTATAAATCTGGCCCCTAACTGTAGATATGTAAGTTTACCGTTTTAATCCTCTAGATATTTATGGTCACGTGTTTACAAAGCTAGGTCCTAGATGTAGATATATATATTAAAATTTTCATAATACTAGACTCTAGCTGTAGATATGCATGGGTATCGTTTAAGTTCTACCTTTATAATGTATGGACGTAGTTTACAAAGGTAGGTTCTGCATGTAGATATTATGTTCAAATGTTTTTGTAAAGCGAGGTTTTATATGCAGATATGTATGTTTATAAAGTCATGTTCTAGATGTAGATATCACAATGTTAGGTTCTAGATGGAAATAGTATATGCATGTTCATCGTTTATAAAGCTAGGTTCTAAATGTAGATATTTATTTTCAAATATTTATTAAGCTAGGTTCTATCTGTATATATGCATGGGTATCGTTTATAAAGCGGGTTCTAAATGTAGATATGTATGGGCATCGTTTATAAAGCTAGATTCTATCGGTATATATACATGAGCATTGTTTATAAAGCTAGACTCTAGATGTAGTTTTAAAGCTAAGGTTCTAGATGAAGATATTATATGTATGTTTATCGTTTACAAAGTTGGTTATGGAGCTGGATATTAGATATAGCTATAAGTAAGTAAGGCAATGCATTACAACCGTAGTTGTGTAAGTTGATAATCTATTAAACTAGTTTCTAGATACAGATGTGAACTTTCTGGTTGCCTGTTCACAGTTTAAAGAATTGAAAACAGGTCCGGAGATCCTGAAAACCAATATCCTTCCGGCTGTAGATACATCATGTATATCACTCCCATATAATCTATTGGTACTGGTATGAGTTATAAAGAATCTTACTATACTATAAATGTCAAGGCTATGTATGTTAAAGACAGACTCCCCATATCGCTTTATTTCTAATTTCAGACATCGATCATTCTCCATGAAATAGGCCATGCGATCGGATTTTTTCACGAACACACCCGCCCTGATAGAGATGAGTTTGTGTATATATTAGAACAGAACGTACAGTCGAGTATGATGTATAACTTTAAGAAATACACTTGGTCAAGTATCAATAGTCACGGTGTAGATTACGACTATACCAGTATTATGCATTACGGGAAAAGGGTAAGAACGAATAGAATCAGAACTGAGATAATGTTTTAATTAGATCATTCAAAAGTAAATTGTTTATTATTATTAAAGGCTTTCTCTAGAAATGGCGGAGTTACCGTAGCAATCAAACATTCGTCTTATCAAAACAAGCATATAATGTTTATTATTTTTAAAAGCTATTAATATGTTTTAAAGGCTTTCTCTAGAAATGGCGGAGTTACCGTAGCAACCAAAGATTCGTCTTATCAAAACAGAATTGGTAGTTACCAGCATTTAAGTTATAGAGACATCAAGACAGCTAATTTGATGTACGAATGTAAACCAAGTAAGTAACCAAATCATAAGTATTTCTTTTACACAAGCAATCAATAATGCTTTGTTGTATGTTGTGCTCTAAAACACTTAAAATAAACGACAACCACTTGGGTTATAGCACAATACAGACTACTTCCCACACTTGATATAATGTATTATAGCCGTGTCTAGAAGTGTCCCGGATCAACGTTGCCAAACATAACGAGGGGATCACGGTGGCTAAGTGGATAAGGCGCTGGTTCGCTAGCCTGGGGGTCGAGTGTTCGATCCCTGCATTGGCCGAGAAAGTTCATCTCAATTTTCCGGCGTGATTTCCCCTTGTCAGTGATTCAGACGGGCCTGACAAGGACAGCTGCCGAGGTCCCGTGTACAAATTGGAGTGCACGTAAAAGATCCCTTGGCAGTTGGAATTCGATATAAGAGTAGGCCGTAGCGCCGCTGCCCGGGCAAATTTTCCCTCATAGCACACTGTTGGCGTATGCCCGTCTTCAATTGGCCCAGGTTAGGTGCTTAAGCGTAGGACGTTAAACCCCATTTCATTCATTCATTCCAAACATAACGTGTTACATAATATTTTACATCTGATTACAGTAGTGACTGGTATAGATCCGTTTTAAAAGCAGTTTACCGCTGGAAACTCGGAAATATTCGTCCTTGATTTGGATTTTATTTGCGCCAAAATACCACAGCAGGTTGAAATTACTTTAAGGATAGATAGTACACCGACCTCATTGGGTTTATAAAGTATTACCCCACATGATTATTTCCCCTGCCAATCGTATTAAGACTAATTGTAAAGCTTTTAATGTCAATTTAAAAAAAACCCAACCCAAAACCCAAAAACGTCTACTGATAACGTACAGATCACAATATTATAATATGTGATCCTTAAAGTTTGAATTTCGATAGTCTTATGGCCCAAAGTTTTCGGAAAAGGGGTCGTCTAACTGCAAAATGGAAGGCGAATGAATACTGAGCGTCTAAAACGCTGCCTATCGATTGGATTCGCCCTCTCGTGACCCAATTCTTCAGACAGAATTTGAAAAGATATGTTAAAAACTGTATTCTCTAACGCGTTAAAAGGTTTTCAGAAAAGGTTAATGGGGGTTACTCAGAATTGTAGGTGATTGGTTTCTGTGGTTATCTAAATATATTTAAATCAAGTAAAGATTTAAATATATTTCATAAAGATTCAAATATATTTCATAAATTTGGTTTAATTATTTTGTAAGATTGGTGTAAATATACTGATGATGATTGTCCTGGAGAAGGTTTTGTCGGTAAAGATTGTAGATGTTGGTGTCCTGGTTCTCCATATAAAATATGTAAATTTATAAACAGTTATTCGACCACCAAACAACCAACAACTACGAGACGTCCTCGTACAACCACCCGACGACCGACCACAACCACAAGACGCACGACCACAACCACAGCAACTGGTAATGCATTGTTATAACCTAATACATCCGTTTATTCAATTGTCTGTCCAAAGTTCAAACTAAATAAAAATACGCATTTCGGCTACAACCATGGAAATATCCCCTCACCACGTCATAATTTGATTTAAATAATATTGTATTCATAAACGAATGAGATGGAGCAACAGACTTGAAACCTATATCAGCTCTTTCCATAATTGTGTGGTAGAAAGATCCTTGGGATCAGGCAATGTACAAATTTGTTGGATGCACACAGATGATATTAGAGAAAATCAAAGGGAAACGAGCATTGCATAGAACGTGTCACTTGCCCTTACTCTTTACTGAAGACCAGTTATATATCCATGAATTCGGTTATCTCCCTTATATGCATATGCATATATGCACGATAATATACAATCTGATTAAAACACAGATGCAATTTCGTTTTGTTTCTTATAGTTCAAAATTTCGTTTTTACTTCTCTTTACTACATTTTGATCTGGAAGACTTGTTATTTAACTCGTGTTCTGCTTCAGATGCGGGGCCAGATGATGGTCTGTCGAATCGAGCGTTTGACCTTTTTTGCGTGAAAAAGTGGGTAGACATTACCAGCGATAGAAATCAAAACAAAACAAAAGTAGATTTTAAAAAGCATGGCGGTCGCTAATTAGTTAGTAGATTTGATAATATATTTGATAGTGTATTGTGTGTTTCGAATACAGTGTCAGTGTATTATAATGTGTTATAATGATACTGTTTTATTAGTTACGAATACACAGAGAATCTCCTATTCAAAAAAAAGAGTTCCATTTTAATTGACCAATCAAATTCATGATTAGTAAAGTTATCACACAAAAGATATGTACTGTAGAATGTGTTATCGGGGGATACAGTGTATTATATTGTGTATTATGTGTTACGGAAATAGTGTATTATAATGTATTATTAAAGTGTATAATGTGTTACGAATATAGCGCATTATAATGTATTATTATAGTGTACCATGTGTTACGAATACAGTGCATTTTAATGTATTATTATAGTGTATCATGTGTTACGAATATAACGCATTATAATGTATTATTTTAGTGTATTATGTGTTACGAATATAGTGTAATATAATGTATTATTATAGTGTATTATGTGCATTATAATGCATTATTAGTGTACCATGTATTATAAATAGAGTGCATTATAATGTATTATTATAGTGTACAATGTGTTACGAATACATTGCATTATAATATAATATTATAGTGTGTTATGTGTTACGACTATAGTGTATTATAATGTATTATTATAGTGTATTTTGTGTTACGAATATAGTACATTATAATGTATTATTATAGTGTATTTTGTGTTACGAATATAGTGCATAATAATGTATTATTATAATGTATTAAGTGTCACGAATATAGTGTATTATAATGTATTATTATAGTGTGTTATGTGTTACGAATATAGTGCATTGTAATATTTTATAATTATAGGTGAATGTCGGGATAAGAATCAGCGATGTCCTACATGGGCCAAGAATAATTACTGTAAATCATACTTTAAATATATGAGTGTTAACTGTATAAAATCGTGTGATTTTTGTTCTGGAGTAATCCCACCACCACTACCCCCAGGTAATACGGCTTTAGATATTTATCAAATAAATGAATAAATAGACATGTTTTACACTTCTGATCAATATACAATTTTACGATTTAAATGTAATTTTTGCAGCTGTTTATTAAAGGTGCATATGTGAGATTTAGACACAGGGCTTACCGTTTTTGCTATTATAGTTCAAAAATATGTAATGCACAATGAATATTTTGAAAATGTTATTCAAATTGCTTTATTCTGAGCAAAGTTATCACTGGAGTTTTGACAAGATGTGTGCATTGATTGTTTATTATCGTAATCATGGTACTGATTTTAAATTAAATCATTATATGGTCGAAGTGTTAAAATCTAGATCAAATCTCGAGGATCCGATGGCAACGAGAGTTGATTATGTTCTTGTCATGTTAATATGTACCTAATTAATTAGTTACATGTATAACATTTAAGAAAGACTTGCAATATGCAAATTTAGCTCTTTAATAATGTATGTTTAATGTAAATAGTTGAAAAGTGTGAGAACGATGACGAACATTGTATATATTGGACTCGACAAGGCTACTGTCAACATGAAAAATATAAATGGTACCTGACGAAAAATTGTATGAAGTCATGCGGTATATGTACAATGATAGGTAAGATTAGTAAAAATTCTACAAAAAACTGACCTTGAACATTGTTCACCAAACTTTTAAAGATTTTAAATTTCAATTCAAATGAAAATTGCCCTTAAAACTAAGAATTCTCGGTATTTTCGACGTTTTAAAAGTTTAAATTGGCTAAAGATTTGTATTTGAATTACAGATTTTGAAAATAATCTTTTTCAGGCTAATTGAGATTGGTGCAAGGATGATAATTCATGCTGCCAAAAGATTACATCAATGGATTATAATATAAGTAAACGTCTCCGCTGTCATGTAATTTATGTACGACATAATAAAGATAAAATCACGTCATAATGTATTGATTTTGTTTTAAGCCACCAACCTATACGATTTTAATTTAAACAAACTTAACGTGTCGTTATTTTCGTCTTTTAAATAAAATGGTGACATATATACTGGACGTAGAATACATTGCCCTGCTCCCCATTAATTTCATATTTTCATTGTATTACTTGTATTTAAAAATTCTTCCACGCGCTATTTATTAGGTCTATCACTGATAAATTTTGAAATAATGTAATTTTAACCCATTTCACAGAAAATCAATAAAATCAAAGACTGATTATCCCTCTTGTTCTCAGAGAATCCCCAGTCCCCAGTGGCGCGGGAAATCCCCAGTATCGCGGGAAACTACGTTCTCAAATGTCTAAATTCCAATCTCTACTATACACACTATATATGCACATTAAGGCTTTGGACTCATAACTCAGAGATGTGGTTGAACTGGGTGATCCATACAATATTCGAAAAACAACCAATACGCTGGAAATAAACGGAATTTATCGCGCAATACCGATTGACCCTTTTTTTATATAAAGGTAGATAACTCATACATTACTATCGATAAAACATGCCACGAAAGTGATATTTATGTGAATATTGATTTTAAGAGTGGCTGGGTTGCAGAAAAAGATAAACAAAGAAGTAGAACGAGTCTGAACTAAATTCCGGATACCCATTTATATTGGAAACAATATTAAACCGATGATATAAAACAATTTGCCTTATGTACTGTACCGTAACTAAGCAGCACATCGATTTCGCGTGCTCTACTTCTGATTTGAGATTTGTTTTATTGTGCTTTTGTTATAAGATGGAAATAGCCTCGGTTTCTTTATGAAAGTAAAAGATGCTTCCTTAAATTTCATTGACCCCCCCCCCCCCTGTGTATGTAAAAATGAAAATGAATAAAGTTGGTGATAAATATTTAAGCAAGGGACATTTTGATTTCAAAAATGAAGTTAATACTGTATATTAAATATACAATTGTACAAACAAGCGGTTACCATGCAAGATACGCCCTCATTTTGCAAGAGATGGACGATTGAGAACAGGGTAAACCAATAAGATCAATTCTCGCTTTAACCCAATCCTTCATATCGAATATGAAACAAAAAGGAGTAGGGTCTCCTGTCCAACATCGTGGGTTTTCTTCGGGTTCCACACCCTACTAAAGACTCCTACGCGCAAGCGAATTAAGAACTAAAATTGAACCTTTTGTTGGGCCCGAAATGACCTAGTTTGTGTCGAGTGGACATTAAACCCATTTCTCTCTTCTCTCCATTAGGAATATTAAAAAATAAGTTTTGTGTGTCGAGTAGATGATGTCATTATGTTCGATTTAAAATAACTGTACATCTAGATCGGGAATAATTGATATTGTGTGCTATGCTATCTGTCTCTATGTCGATTCTTCCCAGGGATTCATACTTGTTTAATAAAAAGACAAGTATACAGTACTCCTTTCTGATTTGATATTGTTTGACTCGAAGAGATGTATACCGGAGGATATTATTTCAAATTAAACATTTCCAATTTCTTTGTAAAATAGAGTCTAGTACATCATTATGGTTTGATCAAACTGAATTTTTGATAATTGATTTATAATGATAATGTTATTTTATTGCCATGGTGTAGTACTCATTTATTGACTGAAACTAGACTATATTATATATTGTTTGATTTGTCATTTATCGTTTCCTTATTCACTGGCTGTGTCAATATTGAGAACCGTGTAAATGGCTTATATTGAGAATTATACCTCTATTTATACCATAGAACTAGAATACTAACTAGAAATATGTTTATACCAAGTTATTATTAACTGTGAAGATGTGTATATTTACCCTTAATCCAGTGAATAGATGACTAATGGAATACCCGTGTGCGCGTAGGCTCCCATTATTTTAATCACTTATACAGATTACCAGAATGGGATTTCAGTTTAAAGAGGTACTACCACTCTTACCATATTGAGAATAAATGTAGGCCTAAATACTATATATATTTAAACCATGTAACTGTATTGTGAACTCCTGTTAGTCAATTATAACAGATTACCAGGATGAAAATTCAGTTTAAAGAGGTACTGCCACTCTTGCAATGAAAATAAACGAAGGCCTAAACTAAATACTATATATATTTAAACCATGTAACTGTATTGTGAACTCCTGTCAAATCGGAAAAATAATTTATTTAAGATAAAATTGGACTTCATCTTAAAATACAACACATCCTCTTGGTTTTATTACAACAACTGAGTTTTAATACAACTTCGTATTAAAATCTGACTTTAATAATATACCCACCAAGCCACTCACATATTTATTGCTTATCTGGGCCCACATTAAAAAAACATTTGTTTCGTTATTTATCCAGCACTTCACTGAATTTGCTCGGTCTTTCCAGTGAAATGACCCATTATTCAGAATTATATTTGCCTACCCCCTCCCACCCACCCCTTAAAACTATATATATTTATGAAAGCTATAAACTGAATATATGTGTCAGGGACAAGAATCTGCAAGGGTAGTATAGTCGTAGGGTATACCTTGGCGTTATATTTAGAGAGGGAGAAATTGGGTTTAACGTCGACTCGACACAAACTAGGTCATTTTGAGACTAACATATGGTTTTTAATTTTATTTCAATAATTCGCTTGCGTGTAGGGATCTTTAGCAGTGGGGGGGGGGGACCGGAGAAAACCCACGAGGTAGGACTGTCGACCCTACCCCTTGTCACGTACAACCGAGGATTCGAAACCACGCCAGTTGACTCAATGCCAGGCTTTATGATACAGCGCGCGCACGCTAATCATTCAGCCATCCACCCTTCCCCCACCCTACTCAAGAAGTCAGTACAATAAGTACAAGCTCTGGCTTGCATATCAGACCCATAGCCCGAATACGCTATTAAATACAATTTTAGGTAAGTGCATTAACATCCATTTATAACACAAATAAAAAAAAAGCAAAATAAGAATAAAAATATAATTTTACTTTTTCCATAAAACATTTGTTGGCCATTTTTTATAATAAATAATATCTAAAGGATTGGAGTTAGTATTAACTACATAAGGTTTATAATTGTGGAGCGTCATGAATTTAATAATTTCCATGGCTGATACAGGATTCTTGACATGTTGAAACCACTCCATAAGAACATAAGGAATGTCTAACGTAGCAAAGAAATTATTGCCCCCCTTTAATACGCTGTTTTCGTGCGATTCCACGTCCATTTTCATAAAAGCTTTTTTGAATGGAATTAAAGGTAATAAATCATCTAAAAATACTGTATCAATTATATTTGGATTGAAAGACGTTCCGTTTGAGGTATTCACAGGATGAACTTTAGTCCCACCGATATTTCCTGCTTCTTTAATAAACGTAACTTTTTTCCTGGAATCGGACAAAGCTACATAAAATACTTTAACCAACGAGTTATAGTTATTTAATTGGATTGATTTACATAAACGTAAAACATTCTCTAGTAAAGGATCAACAGCTACCGCCATTCTTCCCATCTTTCCCGCCAATAATGAGAACTGGCCAATGTGTGAGCCAATATCAAGGAGATTTAAGTCTGGGTCACTCGCCAAGTAATGATGTATAAGATTCATTATATCCCTTTCCCATACACCATGCTTTTTGATTTCACCAGAAACCCACCGATCAACTTTAATATCATGTATAAATATGTTCAGGCTTCCGGCCGGAGTCCGTAAACTCGCTGAATCGAATTGATTAGTGCTACTACAGAAATTGTTCCACTCGAACCACCTTGTAGAATTCCAGCGCAAAATCTCTGCCGTTCTTCGTGCCATTGTGGTTATCGTCGATTTTTGCGATTTACTCGCAGTAATCATTGGAATGGCCATAGTTACTACATTAGTTTTCGTTAAATTTGTAGTTTTTATTTGACGTTCTTTGGAAATGCCAAGATTAGTTATATCCATAGCAGATCTTGATATGTATTGAAATATGATGGTCAGTCCGGCCCCCAGCAAAATTAATAAAGCGCCACGTAAGTTCGTCCGGGGAGCCATAACTATGGTGGTCGTGTTGGTGTTCTTTCCTGAAAATAAAAAGATGTGCATTAATATTTAATTATTATAACTGTCCTAATCTGATATAAAACCTGTATTATCATTGATAACTGCAGTAATAAATAATACACACCCATACTGTTATCAATATATAATAATACTTTAAAATTGATTTAAAGAAATAATAAAATTGATTAGACTAGAACAACCCTTGCCAATTTGAAAATTTAAAAAAAGACGTCTGACGAAGGATTGTAGTGTTTAAAGCGTTCAGAGGTTTGGTCTACACATGAACAGGGAGACAGATGGGCGCAGGTGAGGACAATATAAGTCCAGGTTAAATGGGAACGTATCTGAACGAATATATAGCCTATGTTTAACGTATGAGTAACTTATTCATAACTTATCCCCAAAGTAACAGAACTTATACAAGCATATTATGACATCGTGTGCCAAGCGAATTTTTTAGCGTTCTTGACGTATGCAGAACTCATGCACAACGTTAGTCTAACTTATGCTTAACTTATGCATAACGTATTCTTTGAATGGCATTTAGTAATTGGAACATAATCAAATAACACACTTTTATGGAATAACAATTACTATGGTTTATTTCAGTGCGACGTTTCAACAAGATTTCACAAGTCGTTAACAAGCATATACACAAATAGATAAAAAATGAGAAAAAGCTATGAATATATATACAAACATCAGTGCGAACTATCAATAGTAATCGTTATTCCATAAAAGTGTGTTATTTGATTATGCATAACGTGTTGGAGCGTAGGCTACTTCGATGACCATTTGAGGTCAGATTTAAAAGCTGAGGCTCGCTACAACCACAAGTCATTTTGGGGCTGTCACACATTGACGTATTGCATCAGCAGGTGCCGACGTATTGGAAATTTTCCATCGTATTTCAGCGTTCTCGTAACTTGTTAAAAACGTACCCATAACGTATTCAACGTACACCAGCGTATTTCATACTTCGGCATAAGCTGATGCTATAAGTTAATGTGTGACGGCCCCATTAGCGTAAACATAATAATAATCCGGAAAGAATAATGTCCGTCTCCATTCGAGACCATTGTTATCAAACTCTTAATATAATAATCCCATTTACTATAATACACTACATCGATTTTTATTATATTTACGAATTCATCAACATTCTGCGTCGTCGGTCATCTTTTGTGCATCATGTAAAATCTATATCATGTTTCGGTGACAATAACAATATCTTCGCAAAAAATATAATGTACGACTGCATTGTTATCAAACTTATATTAATATTCCCATATCCACCAAATCAATTCAGCGACGTTGGCCATCTTTTGTGCATAATTTTTCGAGAAAATCCTGTTGATACGAGTATGAGAACAGGGGCGTGTCTAGGTATTTGAGCAGCGGGGGGGGGGGGATCAAAGGTGGCGAAAACCTAAAGTTTTGTGTTAGGTCGGCGGGGGCGGGGACTACATGTAGTTCTATAAATAGGCGTTGTGTTTGATAAAACTGGATAATAAGCAGACTTACCCTTTATCAGTCGGAACACAAATTTAATTTGACAGAGTATGCACTTGCACCATCAGTAAATTAACACATCAGATCGACCAAATTAAATATTTTATTTTGACTTCTTTACTTTAATCAAAGCGAGATAGCCCCTTTAGCCCCCTTTAACTTCAATAACACAGCCTGTGTACATCGAGTATATTTATGAAAATGCAATGATTTGCTATGTGATTATTTCCACACCTTATCCTATGAAATAAATTCAAATCCTATGCTTATAATCACACATCCCAGATTTTAAAAAAACCTTTATATACCTTATTAGATAGTCATTAGGCGAGTGTTTCCACACCTTATCTCTATTAAATAAATTCAAATCATATTATGCATACATTCACACTTCCAGATTTAAGAGAAAAATAACATTTATATACCTTAAAAGATAGTCATTATGGGAGTGTTCTAAAATCCCTTCTTCACGCAGTACTGTTTATATAGTTTATACAACAATTAATTATAACTTATATCTAGGTATACAGTAAATCCACGACCTGTCACATAGATTGATGGACTAAAACGATGACTTTTAACAGGGAACAGACGATGACATTAATACCACCACGTGCACCTTTAGTCTTCCAAAACTACCCAAACAATAAGACGGTGAGATACTCAGCAAAATTTTCATAAATTATGTTATATTAAAGAATTTTATACGCGATTTCCATTAACGTCGTCAACAGTAACAGTTGTATTCACCGTAATATGTTAAATGTTGAATATTGTACTACGCTATAGAATAGAATCAATATGTCTTATCATTGTTTCGAGATGAATTTGTTGACAAGATCAATAAATGACAATGACATCCCAGTTAAAGGACCTAAGTCCTTAACTCAAAATTTTCCAAAATCTTCGACATCGTAAACACGAATCATTGGTCAATTTAAATCAACATTGATTATGTAAACTTACCGGGAAAAGATGAGCTTCTAATATCCGATATATAAGATAAAATAATTTTTCTAACATTGGTACACGAATCGTGTACCATAATGCGCTTCAGCCCTAGTTGTATTGAGAGACACGAGGGACGAGGCTAGACACATTGCACTGTATCACACGGCATATATAGACTGGAATAACCAGGCGCTTAAAATGTGGACTGGATTGGGACTGAATGCCTTATTTCGCCAAACATAACTGATTTAAAATTGGACTAAAAACGGAAACCATTTCATTTAAATCAGTTTATATACATTCGTATTACAGTATTATGTACCTTGCCACACTTTTGTCAATTTCTAGATCCCAAATGTTAGCGATTTTTAGACATCACAAAGTATATTAATCACTTACTATTGTCCATTTGTCTTTACCCCTGCTATATTTTGGGAACTGACATTGAAGAATATTATGTTTAACTTACATGAAGGTTAGAGTAAGTGAAAACAAAAATTATTATTTATCTCGTTGGCAAAATGAAGTGCCCGAATTCTAATAAAACGCTTATTTTACTTTTTATTCTAGTTGAATACCAGAAATTTGTACTAAATTTTCTATGGATGAAAGCTTTTTGTCTGGAACCACTCTACTTTGTGCGACATTTTTCGTCATAGATTATTATTTGTCAATGCAGCTTCAACAGTCTGAGGGGGATTTCGGAGTCAAACCTTGAAGTTGCTAAACTCACTGGCTAGAATAGCAGAAAAGAGCATTTGCGGCGGTTCAATTCTCACATTTTTTCGCGGAGCACGAGTCCCCCAAACCTCACGACGAGTGATAAGTTATTTGGGATTTAGGTAAGTCACCTCAGGTATGCAGCAGTATGCTACATGAATCTATATCGGACCACATTTAAGTTGCTTTATCTACGGACTAGAATAGCAGTAAAACGTAATTGCGGCAGCAATATTTTCAAACATTCTTTGAGCTCACGGGACCATTTTATGTATAGTATAAATTTGTCTAATATTTCATAAAAGGCTTCTGGTCATTAAAAATTAAAAGGCACGCCATGATCCAAATGTATAAATAATTAATTACACCAACCATATTTATCATTTACGTTATACATTACATTATATTTTATTAGCATACTTATTCAACAAGGATGTTACTCAAATATTTTATCTTTACACATGTAACGGCGTTAGTCGTGCAAACCAGAGGGGTGTTTTAAAGGACCGAAGTCTGTAACTCAAAATCCTCCAAAATCTTCAACATCGAAAACACAAATTATTGGTCAATTTAAATATCAACATTGATGATATAAACTTACCGGGAAAAGATGAGCTTCTGATATCCGATATTTAAGATAAAATATTTTTTTTTACATTGGTACACGAATCGTGTACCATAATGCGCTTCAGTCCCAGTTGTGATAAGAGAATCGGGGGACGAAGCAAGACACATTGCATCAAATCAAACGGTCGTATGTAGACTGGAATAACCAGACGCTAGAAATTTGCACTTGATTGAGATTGCTGGCTTATTTCGCCGAACATAACTGATTTGAAATCAGAGTAAAAACGGAAAACATTGAATGTAAATCAATTTATACACATTCATATTTCAGTATTATATGCGTTGCGACCCACTTTTGTGAATTTCTAGGTGCCAAATGTTAGCGATTTAGCTCCTTTAATAGAAAATGTTAATACAATCGTCGTAACAATAAGTTCCCACTATCACCATTCGTGTCATAGGAAAACGCTTTTGCGACCGTCTGTAACTCCAATCCGTTTCCTAGCATTCTGCGATCCCTTACGCCTATGTAACTAACATGGACAATCTGTATGAGTTGACATTGAAGAAGGATAACAACACTACAGCCTACTCTTCACGAGTGAGTGGCTTGTAAACAGGATGAAGGACCGTTGTATCCTGGCAACGTTACCGTAACAAATCCATTCGTTAATTCATCGCATGTTACAACATCTTAGCGTGTTCCGTACAATACGGAGGGCGTATTCCGAGACGGACATTAAAGTGTTTGTTTTTTGTTGCTTTACAAAACAATGTTACACTTATGATGTATAACGGAAAATGTTGTTGCTAAGGAATATAGGAAAACCACGCTTCCACAATGTAATGGCTGTAACCACGTTTCGTCCCCGAACAAGGTTGTTATTGTTAGTACTGAACATTGTGTGCCTACGATGAAAAGATCGCGCGAATTTCACATTTAACACGAATTTGATCGATGTATTAATATTAACACATTAGAAGGCTTCCAATAAAGGACAAAAGAAAATCGACACATAATTGTCTGGTCAGTGTGACGTATGAGGTGTCGATTACTTCACAATAAGAGGAATATGTTTACGCCCAGGGGGAAAAGTATACATTCGCATAAATCACATGATTACGACAAACACAGATATTATACACGGAACTATTATAATTGCCGACTGTTCCGATTGATTAATTGCCTGCAGATTTATAGTAAAAGGCTTTAGGTCATTTGAGGGGTTGTGATGTCCAGTTAAATCTCTGAAATGAAATGGGACTTTATGGTTTAACGTCCTAGTGTTCTGCTCCGACTGGGAAAACGGAGACTGACAAACACATATACAATATACGGAACTATTAATTGCCGACTGTTCTGATTGATTGATTATCTGCAAATTTATAGTAAAAGGCTATATAAACGCGACTTGAGGGGTTGTGACAGTTAAATCTTTGAAATAAAATGGAATTTAACGTCCTACTGTTCTGCTCTGACCTTGCAAATGGAGACAGGCTTATGCCATGCAATGTACTATGAGAGAAATTGCGCCCGGACAACGTGTAGTATTATGGAGAAATTTGTGCAAAATAATTATACTAGGCGAATATAAGTACATCCGAGGACATGATAAATACTGTATGTATGTCATGTCTTCTCCATTATCAAATTATTAACTTTGTTATGAGTTTTAAATTTGAAAAAGCAAATAAAATTGTTTATTAAATATTGTGAAAATAACAGGAAAGAGGATCTAGGACTAAGGACAAATTATTATTATGGTCAAAATCACTTATGTTCGGAAAATTACAATTACCTGATTAGGCTTAGTCAATCATCGTAATTAATTACGTAATATTTGACCAATTAAATAATTGGTAGCAAAAGTCCAAGCACACTTCAGATCTGTGCGGCGTCAGATCAGACACGCACTAGGTTCTCCGTAGAGGCAAACATCAGGTAGATGCTTCAGGCGAACATTTAAAGATGTGATGATTTTAAAAAGTCTAGCTACGCGGGTTTGATTTGCACAAAAGTGGGGTATAGGGAATGACTTTAGGTATACGATTGTTTAGCCTTGTAACACATGTATCCAGTGCCTGACATAAAGTATGCTGCTTTGTAGAAAGTGTAGGCCGAGATAAACAAAATAGTACACAACGTGAATGTTAATCAAAACTAGAGAATTTCAAATATAACCAGGGACAATCTTAGACGATAAAATCTGTTTAAAGGGTAATGCCTTTGTAACGCAGTCAGCGATTGGTAGTTAACCGGACTATTGACCAATCATTATTTAGGATAAGAATGTTCCCTTTTTCCAGGAGTGTTAAGTGGGATTAGCTCTAAACAAACGGAACATTGTGAGGAGTATGCGGCCTGATATATTTTGGTTATATTTATATTTCATCAAAATCGGATAAAAATAGTGACACCTAGTGTCCACAAGCAAAAATCCACGAAGTTACAATCCGATACATTCTAATATCGAGATAAACCTAAAAATTATGACCTGTAAAGTACCACACAGGGCTGACGACAATAAACGTCCACGTGAAAACGTTGGCGTATAAAAATGAGAAGCTCTGTATATAAAAACTTTGATAAATTCAGCTTTGTGTTTTTTTGTGTTGAATATAAGTAGTAATCCGACAGATTAAATAAAATAGGTGTTTGGGTTGAAGAGGGTGTGATCAATCCATCAACCACTATCTTTACATGTTTACAATATCACGTGGTATGTTCAATACATGGATTTCAGTGAGGAGTTAATTAATTACATTTTTCCAAAATATCTTTCAAGTTGATTACAGCCTTTATAAATAATAAATATACAATAGATAACGAATTCATATAAAGCCTCGCCTCGTAGGGTTTTCTCCGGGTCCTCAGGTTTCCTCCCTACGCACAAGCGAATAATTAAAATACAATTTAACCATATATTAGTCCCGAATTGACATAGTTTGTGTCAAGGGGAAGTTAAACCCCATTTCTTTCTCTCTCACATAAAGCCCAGTAGGCAACACTAATTGTTTACGTCTCTATATACTACCTATGTCATAAGCAATAGCCGTCCATCTATATAAAATTTATTACAGTAGCTTATTAAACGTCATCATGCGTTGGGGAATGTATTTTTTGCTACCAGTATGGGGTTACATTATAATCTCTGTCTCTATACAAGATCTCACAGCTGTTGTCCTTAATACTTTCATCTACAACACAAATCTGTTTTATTAATAGTAACAGAACACAGTTTTTATGGGATACAATCACTAGTTTATTCTAAAGCACGACGTTTCGACAAGTATCTTTTTTTTTTCTTTTTTTTTTTTACAATAGTTTATTTACAGAAATCAAAAGTACACACATATAATGCAATTTAATAAGGTTCATGTATATACAGTTCAATATATATTTTACACTATATAGATTTATGTATTTATTTTTACAATCTTCTTTATATACATAGGTCAGTATTAAAATTAATGATATATACAATTGATTATATACTACAATATAATAATTTTTTTTTTACATAGTTTCTTTACAGGTGAAATAAATAAATATATTTAGAGTTAATATTTTTTTTTTAAATTTTTTTTTAAATAGTATATTTACAAGGGCTGTATTTACACTCTTGTTCTGTTGGTTAGCTGCAAGTAACTAACAATTCAGCTATAGCAGAACATCTCCAGAATCAACCACGACACAGAGACAACTGGAATGAGGTTCAGATATTTGCAGCTAACCAACAGAACAAGAAAGCCAGGAAGATCCTAGAAGCCATAAACATCAGAAGGTTTTCACCTGAACTTAATAGGGATTTAGGGCTTTACATTCTCAGGGCATACGATGATGCGATAAAAAATATGCATAATACAAATTAACTTTGACTACTAAGCACCTTTGGCAAATTATACCCCCCCCCCTCTATTCTCCCCCCCCCCCCCTGTTAGGTTTTCGCTGTTAGAGACTCTTAGTTAGTATATATTGTGGTTTGTCATATTTGTATTTATAAATTGCATATCTCATTAATTACATGCATATGGTCTCACTATCGGTGTATTATTGGTTTCACTTTGCTTATTTATAGCACCCTTTGAAGGGCTTCATACTATTTAATAACCCCCTAATCGTGTATTAGTGTTTATTTAGTAGGCTAATTACCTTGTTGTTACTTGTTGTTCTTTGTTAAATATCCTTTATCTTTACTCTTGTTGTTATTGTTATGTCAATCCACCTAAATGGTTTTATTATAAATTTCATATATATTGATCTCAAGTTTACGAAATGTCATTGTGCTTGATAACGATAAGAGGATACTTGTCGAAACGTCGTGCTTTAGAATAAACTAGTGATTGTATCCCATAAAAACTGTGTTCTGTTAATGTTTTTCCCGATCGCTAAATGCCACTAAAAGATTATTAATAGTAGTTGATTTAATTATTTATTCTCTGAGAATTTGGATATATTTTACTATTACTGCCATTTACTGTATACTTAATAAGTATACTCAATATAATCAATCATTATTCAATTAAAGGTACACTATGGGAGATTAAATAAAGAGTTGGCAGTTCTCACAAAAATAGGTATAATGTAAAGGGAATTTGCTGAAAATTTCAGTCAAATTGATCAACTCTGAACCGAGAATTTAGCAATTGAATTTTCCTTGCCTAGCCTCGATCATCATTACTAAAGTCGGTACAATAAAAACATAGATTCGATTATCCATTTCATGATCTAATCATGAATGAAAGGTGATAAAATCAGATCCTAATCCAGTAACTATTGCAGGCTAGCGATGACACCGAGAGTTAATAGTTAATTATGGTCTGAATAAGTTAATTAAAGTTACATTATTCAAGATATAGATAAGAACTAGCCATTCTTGCTATACTAGTTCGACAGTAGATGATGTAAAATGAATAATTTGAAAATTTCATTCAAATTACTCTATTGCAAGCGAAGATCTAGGCATTTAAAGATTTGACCGACCTGTGCAATAATTTCAACCACGGTCCTGGTTGATCAAAGCTACGACTCGAAGCGTCTAGGCGCGCCATGTTTGATTTATCGCTGAAACGTTTTAATCTGTTTAATATCGGAGCAATCTGATGCCATCCAAAGTTGATTAAGGCCTGGATCAGTTAATTAATGTCTAATTAATACTTTAGAAAACATTTCATGCCCAAATAAAGACCTGCACTAGGCAGATTTAGCTCTTGAATAATGCATGTTTAATGTCTGAAATATAATTTAGATAATATTTCAGGCCTGAAGAAAGACCTGGTATAGGCATATTAAGCTCTTGCATAATGTATGTTTAATCAAAGATATACAAAACTCAGTTCAAATTCTTTTCATCGAGAAGAGGGAAAAAACAAAAAGAGGTCAAGTTTCAATTGATTTATCCTTAAAAGTCCAATAACTCTGTAAATAATCAGCATATACTAAAAACTAGATGCTGTTAAAAACAACACCAGTAACTTTTATGTCAGCGCGTTTACAAAGATTTTAAGGCAACAATAATAACTCCATGCTTGAGGTTCGATAAAAAGCCCAATTCCGCTTTATATGTCGGTACTAAACTATCAGGTCACCCCACTTAAAGCCGACATCAAGGAACTTAACTACTTTAAAAGGACAATAACACTCTTGCTGGATTGGTAGGTCCAGAAAAAAATAGCCTTATTCTAACTACTAGATGTTTAAGTGTCCTACCTGTAAATAAATTATCCATTACATCCTATTTTACTTGTCCAGGGGGTTCGAAAATATTTTAAAATCTAAGTTACATTTGAAAAAGTTTACGTAAAGCTTTTCAAACAATGTAGTTGAATTTTTCCAATTTTTTAAATTCGGTGTGTTAAGATGAAATTTGTATCATCAATTAATTGGAATATTGTAAAAAAGTACAATTTGTGGACCAGAATAATGATTGGGACATATTATTCAGTTACAACAAGAGTGGTATTGGGCCTTTAATATGTCGGTACTAAACTATCAGATCAACCCACTTAAAGCCCACATCAAGGAACTGAGCTCCTTTATTTCAAAGAGAGTAACTTTAATAATAAATACATTTATAATTGTAGCATTTAGTAGTATGTGAACACCGAATATATTTATTAATATGCGTTGATTTGATAAGATTCGGCAATCAGCGTATATATGTGATTATTTCTACATCATATCATATTAAATAAATTCAAGATTTAAGAGAAAAAGTAATATTTATATACCTTAATAGATAGTCATTATGAGAGTGTTCTAAAATCCCTTCTTCACACAGTAGTGTTTATATAGTTTATAGTTACCAACAATTAATTACTTATATCTAGGTATACAGTAAATCCACGACCTGTCACATAGATTGATGGACGGTCACTGCAATGATTGATTGACAGGCTGCACTTTGATGTATTGACCGCTGACAACGTAATAAATCATTTAAAACAAAACATGTACGGTAATGAAAGATAACAATGATAACATTACAACTGTATCAATATACATGTATATACCTCAATAAAATATAAATAAATATAGGCTACTGTTACATTTGGTAGCAATAACTACTCTCTTTAAACGGGGGGTTGGGATGGCCTAGTGGTCTAGAGTGCCGCGCTTCGACCTCTAGCTGACCAGTCACCTCTGGCTTGGGGCTGTGGTTTCGAGCCCTCGTGTGAGCGTATGTGACATGGAGATAGGGGCCCCTTCTCAACCTCGTGGGTTTCCTCCGGGCACTACGGTTTCCTCTCACTGCTAAAGACCCCTACGCGCAACCGAATTATTGAAATAAAAATTGAAAACCAAACGTTGGTCCCAAAATGACATTGTTTGTGTCAAGTGGACGTTAAACCCCCTCCCCCTCCCTCTCTCTCTCTCTCTCTCTCTCTCTCTCTCTCTCTCTCTCTCTCTCTCTCTCCCTTTTAACGTTTTCTCAGTATTTGAACTATTTAGAGCTCAAAATTCTATAGTCTATAGCTTTATGTTTTTGGCGTTTGATTTGTAAACACTCGGAAATTAAATAAAGACAAGAAACTGTTAGATCATTCAAGTTTTTTATTTTCATAATCGCCCTAGGCTGTCACCAGTCACTGAATTTAATTAGTCGTATCTTATCTAGGCCTATATCTGTAATCATTTTAGTGTAAAATATTGTGCATGTTAAAGGACCTAATAGTTAGTGCAGGGGGACTGCGCCACATATGATTTACACAAAGGACAAACACAGCGACAATACATCATACTCCGAAACAGCAAACGAAACAAACAATAAAACAACAATTCAAAAAAGAGTGAATGGATCCGGGGGCTAGCCGTAAGCGTCCACTGCGCTGTACAGTCCCGGGTCTGAAGCAACTCAGACTTCACTCAAGATTGAACATATTGACTCGTACAAGAAAACGCACAAACAGCCCAACACAATGAAGCAAAGAAAATGTAGACCGCCTCGGGAGGCAGTCGTCTGCTAACTGAATGGTGTGACGTAAATACGTCGTAATGTTATCAATGACGTCAATAGAATTTCTTAACAAAAAGGGCGATAATCAAGATTTAATAATGCTAAAAGCTATGAGTTTTAACAACCAATTAGAATTTTTAAGTTGTATAATTGCACAAAACATAATACTAAATACCCTATACAAGCAATGCAAAACAGGAATGTAGAAGAAAGCATACAATGTAAGTGTATTTATGAAGTTCGTAACTCAAAATCCTCCAAAATCTTCGACATCGAAAACACGAATTATTGGTCAATTTAAATCAACATTGATGATGTAAGCTTACTGGGGAAAAGATGAGCTTCTAAAATCCGATATTTAAGATAAAATATCGTGTACCATAATGCGCTTCAGTCCCAGTTGTATTGAGAGACTCGAGGGGCGAGGCTAGACACATTGCACCAAACCAAACGGAGTTATGTAGACTGGAATAACTAGACGCTATAAATGTGCACTTGATTGCGACTGCTGGCTTATTTCGTCAAACATAACTGATTTGAAATTTGAGTAAAAACGGAAACCATTGAATGTAGATAAGTTTATATACATTCACATTACAATATTATATGCGTTGCGACCCACTTTTGTGAATTTCTAGGTCCGAAATGTTAGCGATTTAGCTCCTTTAAAACTACTAAATAGCACATATCTATACTTTGAACAGTCTCAACTGTATTATCAAATATCAACTCTAAATTGTTTTACTGGGCGGCATCGATCATCGCCCAAGTGGAAGTATACTCTAAATCTTTCAATACCCCCCCCCCCCACAATTTATACTACAAAGGCCTTCAACAATAAATAATACCATGAAAGCTTATTTTTTAAAAAAATCAATGAAAAACACCCAATTTTTAGTTGGTTAACCAACGTAATGCCAATTTTTAGATTCAACCTATAATTCCTCACTTATAATCATGTAATTGTCAGGGACGGGGTGAAGAATGCGCCCAACATCTGAACAACCCGTAAAAGACCCCGACGAAGGCAGCGTAAAATTAGAAATGACAGAAGTTGTCCTGGAAGAGGTAAACATTGTCTCAGACTGACACACGAGATCATAATTTAAACCCTTATAAAAAGTGTGAACCCACACAGCGTGAAAAGCAGTCAACCCCTTTCCACCAAAACATAATAATGATTCGAACTAAACTCGGCAACTTATTTAAATAGATACAAATCGGTCGATGCTATATCGTCGCCCCGAAAAATTGGTGGATCCTATCACTGGCCTCCAGGCGGAAATTAAGATATATACAGCGCCCCAACTCAAACCTTAGCTGACAGATGTAAATCAATCTGTAATCAAGAATATTATATAAACCGACTATTGAGGAACCGCTAATCAATCGTGATGAAGGTAGTCTTAGTCTGGCGGCTCAATGCTGGGGGGGGGGGGGGGTCATCAAATGGGCACAATTAAACCACACCCAACTTTTCCACAATAATAATTTTTTTGGTGCGTAGAATACGATGTCGAGTCGTTATCAGTCCGTTGTTGGGTCGTGTTCGAGATATTTGGATTCGTCATTAACACTGAAAGTGAATACGAAGAGGTATTGGCCGATCATAACTGATTTAAAATTGGGGTATAAAAAACGATTGTATACATTCATATTACATTATTATATACATTGCAATCTACTTGTGTCAATTTCTAGGTCCCAGATATTAGCGATTTAGCTTCTCTAAAGCCTGAACAGAGAGATAATTGATTCCCAGTTAATACTTCCATAACACAATAATCAATTCGAAACCGAACCAGTATTATACAGTTTTGACTCGAGTTTTGTGTCTAGAGCCCTCTTTTTTCCTCATTTATTGTTAATCTACTTCCTCGAAACTGAGGAAACATAATCCTATTAAACTAACTAAAATAGTATTATTATAGGCGTAATCTTCCATGCTGAAATGCGTTTTATGAAATCCTGGATCAAGACCCCCCCACTATTCTTATGTAACGTGATTAAAATGTATAGAAACGCTTACACTAACAGATTGGCTTGACATCAGTGATATATCAGCATGTGGATTTAACCTTTTATTTGTTGTAAATCTAGAAGGACAACGTGTTTTAATTTTTATTTTGTCAACAGTTTGTATGCACGTAGAACATTGAAAAAGTGTAGCAAAAAATCCAACATTAACATAAAACTCTACCGATTAATAAACGTTATAAACAAAAAAGACAAATAGACTAAAATAAATTTGTACACGTGGTATGGAATGGACACTTAAAAAACGCCTCAAATGTATACACTTAAAGCCCAAATACCACTCTTGTTGTAACTGAATAATATGTTCCAATCTTTATTCTGGTCAACAATTTGTACTATTTTACAATATTTCAATTAGAAAATGATACAAATTTCATCTTAACACACCTAATTTTACAAATTGGAAAAATTAAACTACATGCCTTCCGTAACATCTTGTAGTAAGAATAAGGCTAAAAAAATTTTTTCGGGACCTGTCAAGCCAGCATGAGTGTTATTGTCCCTTTAATATCGTTCCCAATAATCAACACAATTCGTATATATACGGCTACTATAATACTGTATAGAAAAAATTGTTATATTATCTACACTTTTTAGTCCCGAAATGACCTAGTAGTGTTGAGTGGGCGTTAAACCCCATTTCTATATTTACACTTTTAAATCCATAGCATACACATGTTACTCATATAGATTTAACTCATCTTTTAAAATATATAACGTTAGTTTTTCACAATAATGGGGTAGTATTCAGTATATTTTTTGGTATTGGCCACCGTCCTGTCCGTTATATATGTACGTCTTGACCATTTGGGGTTGGATGGCCGAATGGTTAGCACGTTCGCGCTGTATCATAAAGCCTGTCATTGAGTCAACTAGCGTGGTTTCGAGCCCTCGGTAGTACGTGACAAGGAGTAGGATCGCCTGTCCAACATCGTGGGTTTTCTCCGGGTTTCCCGGTTTCCTCCCACTTCTAAAGACCCCTACGCGCAAGCAAATTATTGAAATTAAATGAAACCATGTGTTAGTCCCGAAATGACCTAGTTTGTGTTGAGTGGACATTTAACCCCACCTCTCTCTCTCCCTCTCTTTAGACCATTACATATCAAAAGGATCGCCTTGTGTCATTTGTTTGAGCACCCTAACAATTACACCTTCTCTGTTTTCATGTAGAAGAAAGTATATTTAATAAATAAATATAAAAATAATTCACTATGGATCCTGGACGATTAAGAAATAGACGGTGAAATAAGATATTAGACTGCTGATGTCTGCCTCGGATTTAATGTTATAAAACCTGAATTATTATTGAAGACCAGGTTATTCAAATAGATCTGTATTATTAACGCAATATAGAGAGATAAAATATATACTCACGGAAGTTTGTCCGCTCTACTAATACTGAATTATACAATTTAAAACTGAGATAGAATAATATAAAGCCACGCCCATACTGAGTTTTATCAATAACCAATACAAATGTTCAACCGGTTAGGAAAATAATGGATTGGAAATCGATATGAATTCGATTGCTCTGTGTTAGTCACAATATCAACTGTCAAAACAATAAGCCCTTAATCGATTATCTCAACGCAAAAATAGTTTACCTGTATCCAGACGATGTCTTCCATTAAAATGCCAATATAGGCCTACACGACGCGAGTACAGGTTTTATGTAAATATGTTATAGTGCTCAGTTTCTGTCACTTGGCGCTTAGTTTTAATACACCACATCCTCTTGGTTTTATTACAGAGAGAGAGGGGGTGGGGTGGAAATAAGGTTTAACGACCACTGAACACAAAATGAGTCATTTAGGGACTAACGTATGGCTCAATTTTGTTTAAAAAAATTCGCTTGCACGTAGGGGTCTTTAGCAGCGGGGAAAAAACCAGAAGACGAAAACCCACGAAGTTGGACTGCGACCATACTCTTTGTTACGTGCAAGCGGGTAAATCGAAAAACCACCACTTGACTCAATGACAAACCTTACTATGCGACGCACATCCGGACACTCTAAAAAAACATACTCAAACTAATTTGTTTCAAATCTATCTGAAAACTATGTATTAGCGGCGAGATACCCCAAGCTATAAACACATCTGTTTTAGAAGCCATGTTTGTCACCTAACTATATTGAAGAAATTATTTGTCATTAGTTACTGCCTATTTATTACCATGCATATTGAGGCCTAAGTAAATTCTTGAATTTTTTTCGGTCAACCGCTCCCTCGGCCAAGCTAGCATACAATAAGCCGCGGTACACGCCGTCGGGTTGTCAGTTAGTAATACCCTGACATTTTTTCCTTATAGTGCTCGCTCATCGGGTGTTATTTCTAGCAAGGAACAAAACAACACGGGCAACGTTTTGTTGAAATAAGTAACGTCGCCTTTATCCACCGTAGCTTAGCATTTAGCATTATTTAGTACGATACGCGATGAGTGAAGTGTCTGAAATAAAACTCCATATTAAAGGGACAGTTTATTTCATTATGCTATTGATGGTACATAAAAATGTCTCTGGTTAACTATATATACGATCTTATTTATGTAGGAAAGTGGTAGAATAAAAATAAGTTCAGAGGGGTTAAATATATATTGATTTTTGTAACTAATCAAATAGTAAGGGTCATGGGTATTAAAGTGTCAGTGGTTCAGTTAAAATACGATAATCAGTGACAATGTAATCTTTTTTTACATATTAATTTATGGGTAGAGATATGGGCGTAACACCCATATAAAAAAATGAACACTGAATAATGCACGTCATACAATATTTACGAAATATAAATTCAAAAACGAGTAATATCAGAATCAACGTTTGTATAAATTGATGACCATATTTTAAAAAAATGAATGAGAGGCATTTAGGATAGAAGCTGCATTAATTTTACTTGATGATCTCACATTCAAAATTGTAATACATGTATTACACAAACGGTAGAAAATTAGTGACAGCTGAGACTGAATAAACGCATGAGATGAATCACATTATAATACATACATTTAATCTTACAAAACAACGATATATGTACATGTATATTTAACCTATTTTATGTTTTAACGAATTTGGTATATATTATCTTTTTTTTGATAAAATGATTAATATAATTAGTATTTTTTTTTAAACGATGACATAAACCTCTTAACTGCCATTAAGGTCAAGGAAATGTGAACCCTGATTAATAGTTCAATGGCAATCTGTTTTATAGAGAATTACTTACGAATTATCTCTGTCACAGATGACTGTCTTGAACACGTGCATTGACTTCACGCGCCGTCAGTCATTGGCGTTGTTTACATAGCACCTAACTGCTTCGGGCAAAATGATGCCTTTTACTCATTTTAATACCCATTTACACTAAATAGGAAATATTTTTTAACTACAGATAGTTCAAACGTCTTTATTTATTGTTCTTTTACTTCAAAAAAATGTTTTAGAATTTATTTTGTCGGAGGAAAAAAGTTAATATTTTGCCGAATTAAGACGCATATATGCCATCTTTATCAGTGATACTAGCGGCCAAGCGAATATTCACTGCGGGATCAGTTTGGTTCAATGGTTGCTCGTGGCTGTGCAAACAAATATATAGCCGTACACAATGTTCAGCGGTTTTCGTTGAACATACCGAGCTCTCGTTTCAAAATGCCCTCAAGTAAAGCCCACGAGAATAAACCAAGCTCATATATATATACTGTATAGAATTAATACAATCACGGGGAATCACGTGGCTAAGGCCCTGGCTCCCTGGCAGGGAGGTCCGGTGTTCGATCCCTGCATTGTCCGTGAAAGTTCATCCCGATTTTCCGGCGTGGTTTCCACTTGTTAGTGAACGAAGGACCTGATACGGACAGCTGTCTAGTCGTTCGGGTGAGACGAAAAACCGAGGCCCCGTGTGCACATTGGCGTGCACGTAAAATATCCCTTTTGGAATTCGATATAAGAGTTGGTCGTAGCGCCGCTGCCCGGGCAAAATCTCCCTCATAGCACACTGTATGGTTTATGCCGGTCTTCGTTAGCCCAGTTTAGGAGCAAAACAGTAGGACGTTAAACCCCGTTTAATTTCTGATACTATCATATCTTGGCGCCTCAAGCGATTATACTACACATCGTTAACAAAGATGTATGTCGGATTCATAAAGCTAACATAAAAGACAAAACATTAAAGAACTAAAAAAAATCTGTCGTTTCCAAACCTCTGGAAACGTGGAGGCTTAAGACCTGGTCACACGTGAGGCTTATTAATCGAGTTTCGGTCGCAGTGAATGCGGGATAAAAACCCTCCAATGTGAAGGAAACTATAGTACGCGCAAGTCGCAGAAATGTTCGGTCTTTTTCAGGTTCTCAGTAATCGCCACGAGTCATATGCCCCCGCTGCGCTCTTGCCACGCCCCTAGCCTGCACGACGTCCTGTCACGTCCCAACCAAGCTCAGTTCCTTTAGGGATTGTCTGACAGTTCCTATAATGATTCAACACCATTTTCAAGTAGAATTCTGTGATTAAAAACATACACAAAATGCGTTTAAATTGAGCAGCCATTGCGAGACTCGAATATGCGCAAACCGCATTTTTATTTCACCGCTAAATTGCAAATGGTGTTGAATTATTATAAATTTGTGTCATATATACTGAGTAATAATTCCTTGTGGCGGAAAATAAAAAATCGTGGTGAAAAATAGAAGGTTAGGGTTTTTAAACAGCCTGAGTTGGGGAAGGCCGGATAGGAAGTGTCAGTGGACATCGTCTCTCAAAAACAGTTCCAAAAGGAACCAGGCCAATATCAGCGCGTTGCCGCCACCTTCTAGAACTGTGCCACGTTGACACGACACATCTACCACGTCCTTGCTGACGAATGTAGGGCTTAATTTATTTTTAGTCTCTCTCGCCTTTCCCTTTTCCCCCTTTTCCCTGACGATGTTTGGTGTAAAATCAAAAAAAAAAGATAGTAAGCTGGCACTGCCAGGCAGGATACGTCCACATTTTCTAGAGATGGATAGAGAACAAGCAAAACCGAAAGTGATTTTTCCTTTTCCTTCAATCAAAGGCTATAATTCAATAAATTACAATTTGATATGCGCAAATATCGAAAAGAATCAAGATCTTTACGTTATAAACATGCATTTCAAGTTTCATCAAAATCGAATTAAAATTGTGAACTAGACTGGGTGCACAACCTTGATATACCATATTCTAAAACTATTAGCGTACAAACGGCGTCCTTTTTGTCTGGTAATTATGGTCCGATTTCCCTGAAATTCCAACTCAACCTTCCGTATGGTGTAACGGTGATAGAGTCAAGCGTTTTTTTAAAAAAAAATCAGATAATAATCGTGACCTCCAGAGGGACCATAGGCGATTTTTTGGACAATCAGGGGCCATAATTCAGGAAGTTATGATCTGATATGTGCAAATAACGAAAGGAACCAAGATCTTTGGGTTATAACCATGCATTTCCAGTTTCATCAAAATTGAATCAAAATTGTGACCTATACTAGGTCCGCAACCTTGATATACCATTTTATAACAGTATTTGCGTACACGCAGCGGCCTTTTGGTATGGCAATTTTGTTCCGAATTTTTCTGAAATTCAAACTCAACCTTCCTTAGGGTGTAACAGTTATATAATCAAACGATTTTTTCAATCGGATAATAATTGTGACCTCCAGAGGGACCACAAGCTAAACAAAGACGATTTTGCGTATAATCAGGGGCCATAATTCAGGAAGTTAAGATCCGATATGCGCAAATATCGAAAGGAACCAAGATCTTTGGGTTATAACCATGCATTTCAAGTTTCATCAAAATCGAATTAAAATTGTGACCTCTACAGGGTCCACAACCTTGATATACCATTTTTTAACAGGATTCGCGTACGAATGGCGGCCATTTTGTATGGCAATTTTGGTCCAGTTTTTCCGAAATTCGAACTCAACCTTCCTTAGGATGTAACGGTGATATAATCAAACGAATTTTAAATCAGATAATAATATTGTGACCTCCACCGAGGGATCACAAACTAAACAAAGGCGATATTGCGTATAATCAGGGGCCATAATTCAGAAAGTTACGATCCAATATGCGCAAATATCGAAAGGAACCAAGATCTTTGGGTTATAACCATGCATTTCAAGTTTCATCAAAATCGAATTAAAATTGTGACCTCTACAGGGTCCACAACCTTGATATACCATTTTTAAACAGTATTCGCGTACGAATTGCGGCCATTTTGTATGGCAATTTTGGTCCAATTTTTCCGAAATTCGAACTCAACCTTCCTTAGGGTGCAACGGTGATATAATTAAACGATTTTTTTAAATCGGATAATCATTGTAACCTCCAGAGGGACCACAAGCTAAAACAAGACGATTTTGCGTATAATCAGGGGCCATAATTCAGGAAGTTACGATTCTATATGCGCAAATATCAAAAGGAACCAAGATCTTTGGGTTATAACCATGCATTTCAAGTTTCATCAAAATCGAATTAAAATTGTGATCTCTACAGGGCCCACAACCTTGACATACCATTTTTAAAACAGTATTCGCTTACGAACGGCGGCCATTTTGTATGGTAATTTTGGTCCGATTTTTCCGAAATTTGAACTCAACCTTCCTTAGGATGTAACGGTGATATAATTGAATGGTTTTCCAAATCGGATTATAATTATGACCTCCAGAGGTACCACGAGCAAAAATAGGTGATTTTTCGGAAAATCAGGGGCCATAATTCAGGAAATTACGTTCCGATAGGTGCAAATATCGAAAGGAACCAAGATCTTTGGGTTATAAACATGCATGTCAAGTTTCATCAAAATCGGTTCAAAATTGTGACCTCTATAGGGTCCACATGCCAATATCGAAAGCAGCCGAGATCTTTTGGGGGTATAGTTCAAGTTTCGTCAAAATCGGACAAGAAGTGTGACCTGTAGAGAGTCCACAAACAATTGTGGACGGACATCCGGACGGACAGGGGCAATGGTCGCAAATCCCGGTGGGGACACCGGGACGCGTCCCCACCAATATTTTTAGTGGTGGGGACATGATATACTGTGTCCCCAACACTTATTTCCGATGATTTGCTTACTGTTTATTTTTTTAAAATTGAAATGATTCCAGGGCTTTTATTGACATTTCAGAAAGTGTTGGTTGGTCCCAGGCACTTGAGGCCAGGGTCCATAAAGCTGCACTGGTGGCCGATTTTCATTTAACAGGGAATATGTGATAATTCATATTATAACAGTAAATAATTAAAAATATTCCGTAGGGATTAAATTAATATGTATATCATGAAGGTTTGCATATCTGATACGCTGGATATTGAAGGGCTAAAACGTGTTGCCAATTTCCGTATTACACGGTAGACTTTATCTTTTAATATAAACAATTGGTATATTATTTTAAAGGTATACAAAATGTGTCTGTTTAATTTAATAAACAATTTATTGCCAATTCGCGTGGAGAGATATGGTGTTAAATGTGTTACAAATGAACAATTAGTATATTAATCTAGCTTTTTACAGCTACAACAACATTTATGTTTAATCGAAAATTCTAATAAACAATTTGAAAGGAAAGTGATACAGCTGGTAGGCCATAATTAAATGTTGTTGACATTGAAAACACGACTTATTGGATAATTCAAATCATCAATATTACATTTGCTATATTACCGTGAAAAGATGGACTTTCGATATTCAATATTTAAGGCAATTGAACATTTTAAATTGGCACCCGATTCGTGGGCCAGAATGCTTTGGTATGAAACCATTCGATGAACGAGGCTAAACATATCCCATGTAGGAGAATACTCAGAGCCCAGCTTAGGCATTAGTCTGTTGGGCCCAGGCCCAGGGTCCCGCGGTTTAGGCTTCGAGTGGAAACTGGCTAAGTCTGCATTGGTCATGGGCCCTTGCATCAACAGTGAAAAACGGACATATTTTGGCTAATGTCTGTCAGTATGATTGTTCGATTTAGTTGGTACAGCAGAACTATAATGTTTAGGACCCTGTAACATTGGCACCTTCTGTCATTACCTTGGTAACACCCCGCTTAATCTACGACTGGTGAAAATGAATTGGATGTTGGCTCTTGAAATGAAATTTTAAAACTCTATAGTTTGTATTAACTTGGCGTCACCCGCCCCCCTCTCCCCCCCCCCCTCTCTCTCTCTCTAATTCATTTTCTTATCATTATTACACAGTATTTTAAACTCAGTATTATTTTAATGTTCTTATCAATTTTATTGTCACGATAAATTAATTTTTCATCACGTCAAATTAACTTTTTGTATATTGCAACTTTTCGTATAATTTTAATCAATTTTAGTTTAATGTTAACGTTAAAGCAGTTTTCTTTTCACGATAAATTGATTTATTCATGTATATTTAAACGGCTCTTGTCATTTTAATTTATTTTCTCTTCACGTTAATTAGCTAATTAGTCTGTGATATATTTACATGCTCATTTTTATTATTTTATTTGTCATTTTATTTGTTTGTAAATTTATAGTTTCATTTTATATGTCATATTATCATTTTATAATTTATTCGACTTGTTGCAGCTATTGTAAAACGCTACCAAACGTATGTATCCTCGCCTATCAACATAAATATCAATAAAAAAAACTAAATTTAAAAGCTATTTTAAAAGATTGGTCTTAAGCAGAAGTTTAAAATGGGGTGGGGATCACCACAATTACTCGACTATTGCAATTGTAGCACGAATCGTTCCTTAACAAATCTTGATACTAATGAACTTATTAAATATATCATATATTTCCACATGAATTGAATATGTGGTTTATCAGTGAGAGAGATAAAAAACAACGGGGTATGGCGTCCACTCGTCACAAACTAGGTCATTTCTGGACTGACACATGGTTCAATTGCATTTTGATAATTCGCTTGCACGTAGGGGTCTTTAACAGTGGAGGAAACCCGAAGGACCCGGTTAAACCCAACGAGGTTGGGCACGTACAACCGGGGAATAGAAATCACCCCATTTGTCTCAATGACAGACAGTACGATATTGCACGCTTGCGCTAACAATCCGGCCATAAAACCCCCCAAATCACAAACAGGAAGGGAGGGAAATGGGGTTTAACGTCGACTCGACACAAACTAGGTCATTTTGCGCGTAGGGGCCTTTAGCAGTGGGAGGAAACCGGAGTGCCCGGAGGAAACCAACGAGGTTGAGAAGGCGCCCTATTTCCATGTCAAATACGCTCACACTAGGGCTTGAAACCACAGCAGCAAGCCAGAGGTGACCAGCCAATTAGAGGTCGTAGCGTGGCACTCTAGACCACTAGGCCATCCCAACTATCTTTCTCTAACTGGTGTATAATGTTATAAGAATATAGAACCGTCCTCACTTTTTCAGTGTTGTTTGTTTCTTCAATTAAATATTTAACGCTTCTGCGTATACAAGGGGTATTTTGGGACCCCACCGCCATCCGGGCATATCCTTAACATTGTGGAAACTGGTTTATAATTGTCTAGCGAGAATATTATAATGTCGAAGATAATGCTGCAAATAGAATGGACGTGGGGCATTGCAACATTCATCATTTGACAAAAAACTACGAGTATTACGTTATCTGACAAAATAAACATTGTACCATTGGTACATGAATCGTGTCATAATGCGTTTCAGCGCCATTTGTAACAAGGGATTCCGCAAGAAAGAGGCTAGACCTATTCCACAAGTCATGTCAAACGATGATGTCATATTGCTGGAGATGGGTGGACCTATTACAGTTTTTTGAATGTTTGTTACAAAATGGTGTCTTAATATGCATTCTCAGTGAGGTGTTACCAATAACAATTTGTCGATTAAAATATTTTAAACTAAAGAACAGAACACTCATATCCACTCTGCCTGTTTCCTTTCCCTTTGTCTTCTTTCTGGACGGCCCATAGACTGTCCCCACCACTATTTTTTGGCGAACTGCGCCCCTGACAGAGGCGACGACATAATACGTCCACATAAAAATGTGGGCGTATAAAAAGGGTTTGAAAATACATTTTCTGCCAGGTTATGGTGAATATTCATGATTTTGAAGCGGAAGGATACAATTGTCGTGGGGTTGGTTACGTTTTAATGTAAGGCCGGAAATTGCCTGTTTACCATTCTCTACTTCCAGCTTGTGTATCTCAAGTTTTTCATGGTCAACCTCATACATGCTTTTGGGCAAGAGTTTGCTACATGTTGCTCCATCTGTGGCAGAAAGCATTTTAACCAACGAAAATTTTGGAAAAAGTTAGAGCCGGTCTAAGAGACGAGAATTAACATTTTAAGTCAATGGGGAAATAATTAGTGACCCGTGGCCATTAGGGGAGAGCTAAAACAATAACGCAACTTAGCTACGACTTTGCTACGAGCTAAAGAATACGATGGATCGTTTCTTAGATCGGAATCGACGTGGCGGGATCTTTGTGATCGTACAGCGTATAGTGGGAGCGGAAGAGTTTAAGGGAAGCGTTTTAGGGCCCGCGCCAATAAGCGTTGATCGATTGGCAAGATTTTGATCACGCGCCCAACACGCCCAGCACGCGCTAACTACGTTCATCGTTTCGATCAAGTTCTTGACCACGCACTATATACTTTTTGGACGTAGTGGCCGCGTAGCTACGACTTTGTTTTGTGTGATAAAGGTGGCTTTTTACGAAAATCTAATATTTTCAGATGGCAAAACCCACCATGACCCCACCGCGCTCATACTACGCTGACACACAGCCCAATTTCGTCATCGTACATGCCAGCCATGTACATTTGTCGTGTATTCTACCACGTTAAAGATACATTATGCAAGAGCTAAATCTGATTATTGCAAGTCCTAATTTAGGCGTCAGATGTTATAGAAATTATAAATTAGATCTTTATTTAAATAATCCCAAAATCAACTGATGGCTCGGCTACAGCTTAGATTTAAATAGGATTTCACTGATTGATTTACTCAAATATGGCGCTCCGTGATGAGATTATTAACTGTTATGTTTACGTCATCAGTTAGATCGAGGATTAATGATAGAGTGTAATTAGCGAGGCCGCTATTGAGCGATATTCCGCATTTCATTGACAACTTTACTTGATAATCGAGATTATGTAGGTGGAGTTAACGCATGTCAATGAAACAATCGGCCAAGGTGAAGACACATTCGACCCCCATTTCTAGTCAAATATTACAACGCTAATAACTTGAACAGAATAAAGTAATTTGACTGAAATTTTCAATATATTCTTCTTTCATCATCTACTGTTGAACTCTTGTAGGAAGAATGGCCAACTCTCTTTAAAAATCTACCAGTTATGTTTGTATTATTTTGTAATTTACAGCCATGTGTCATGTACAATTATTATTTATAGTGGCTGTCTTAAAACAACCCAGACATATTTATCAAACGTTACACTAAAAAAACCTGCAATCGGCATTCCTCGACAGATCCGGGTAATTTCCTTGAATTTAGTTTATCCTCTGATATTATGCAAGTGATCGTTTTACCTCAAGACTGTATGACTAATTACCTCCAACCATTGTCCGAACGTAATATCTTGTCCGAAAATGTCGACCTTTTTAGAGACATTTTATGAAATCTGAAATGTCCTACTGTTATGCACCTAACCTGGATTAATGGAAGACGGGCATACGCCATACAGTGTGCTGTGAGGGAAATTTTGCCCGGACAGCGGCACTACGGCCTACTCTTATATCGAATTCCAACTGCCAAGGGATCGTTTACGTGCACGTCAATGTGTACACGGGACCTAGGTTTTTCATCCTATCCGAACGACTAGACAACTGTCCTTGCCAGGCCCTCCGTTCTGTATTTCTGTATCACTGACAAGGGAAACCACGCGGTTAAATCGAGATAAACTTTCTCGGCCAATGCAGAGATCGAACACTCGACCTCCAGGCTAGCGAGCCAGCGCCTTAACTAATTAGCCACATGACCCTTAACCACTTATAGCCACGTGATCCCCCGATTATTTCAATGTAATAAATTTAATACATTCCCACGAAAGTATTTATCAGGAGACATCTAATCGTACTAGAAAATTACTGGATTCTCTGAAAAACAACAATAAAAACGTGAAGGTATCTCGGAAAGGACTGGTGTCCTGTCTTCACCGTGTCCTGTCGTCACCAGTGACGAACGAGGCGCGCTAATCAAATGGCTAAGTGTTGTTATAGTATTGGGAGAATTTGAATTCGAGTCCAGTCCACACCGAGATTAAACGGTGGAAAAAGAAGTTCACAGAGCATAATCCATCTAATTTACTTAGATTTTTATATTTATGGTAAATGAACAGCGACTAACGACAAAAACGCATTCACCAACACTTTACGTTTTAAAAAATATGATTATAAGTGTATTTCAATTTAAAATCTTTTCAACGTTATAAATTCTACTCATTAAAAATGATAATAGAAAAATATGTATTCTTTGTTAACTTAAAACTGAACCTTGTATATCATCTGTTTGTACTTTTCATTGTGTTATTCTATTGGCTCTATCGATCAGCCCACCGTTTTCTAGGTTCCCACTTCTGTGCGATGCGGTGCGATAGAAACATTATAAAAATTTGAAGGAAGGAATACGACTTCGGCGTACCTATATTAATTTATGAGAAAAACGAAAAGTTTTGAATAGGGTTAGAGTGCGACTTGTTTGAATTTTGAAGATTATCACTCCTGGCGCGGGTTTGAATCAATGTCATCACCATCGGGAATTTAACCTAAACATTTCCCACAATCTCCAGTTGGCTTTCTTATAGTGATTTTCTTCGGGCGTCGGTGTGTGGTCGTTTAGTCGCGTTTCCGTCATTTCGTGGGCATGTCTTCACACTGTTTAGTATCGCACGTTATACAATATCGAAGCTGTTATGTATCGGGAACCGTTATATACTTGAGAGTAATAAAAAGTTTAATTCCTGCTACTTTACACTTAACGACAGATTCTGGGCAGAAAAATAAATTCCCTAATACCGCGGAGAACGGGTAAGGACTCATTGTGTTCTAGTCTAAAGTAAGTTTTATAATATCTGAAATACTAATACGAAAGGGACGCTTCAAATCCAGAAAAGGGGGCGCGCTGAATCTATACTTGAAACAAGGCGCCCGGGTTTGCGGCAGTATCTGACACCTTTGAAAAAGATCGAGCGCAACCCTGCCAGATCTATTGTCTAATGCGCTATAAACGGCAACAAGTACGGCGTGTACCTTGAACGAGTTCAATATCTAGAATAATTTTTGTAATGAATTCACTAATATACGAAGGATGCCAGTTAAATATTATTAACTGGTGAGATTCGCTAATAATTCGAGTGGCAGACCATAAACAGCCCCTGCTGACCTATGATACTAACTGGGCAATACGAACCGACTTCAAGTCTATAAACATAAGATAAAATGAATCGTTCCCCATGAGCATGCGGGGGTGCGCTGTATAACGGGCGAATATAACACAAGCCCTTCAAGGGGCGCCCAATCATACTGTAGGCCTATTGGACGCCCCATTGACCAAGTCGTGAGCGCCAAACCATTCTCGCTCGACATTATTTATTATGTGCGAACCGACAAACATACATTGTCATTATAATGCGCCCCACCAATCATGTCATTATTGGCGCCCCTTCGGGATAAGTAACACCACAGCTCACACAGTTTTGGACGCACCCTCAAATTAGGTGTTAATTGTGTGATTCATTATGAGGCGCCTCATCATTTGGGTGGTGGGGCGCCTCATATAACGACATGAATAGAAGTGACATTGGTTAGGGGTCCCATCAATCTAGTAGCCTAGTAGCCTACTAGTAGGCGCCTAACCAAAGTCACTCGGCTTTAAAGGGCGCCCATACTGAATATGGATTCGCTAGTCGCTGGCTTCGTATTGCGTCCAATAGAAAGGGCGCCCATTACATTTTTCTCGCAATATATAAAGGCATTATGTGCGGCCAAACAATCATATTGTCATAATAATAAGGCGCCCCACAACCATGTCATTATTGAAGGTCCTCTGGGATAAGGTGCACACAGATCACACCGTTTTTGACGCCCCATCAAGTTATGATGTTCATCGTGTGACTCATTGTGAGGCGCCCCACCATTTGAGGGGCGCCTCATATAACGACATGGTTGATGACGCTCCCATAAAACCAAGTGACATTGGTTGGGCGCCCTGTCACTCGGCTTTATGGGGCGCCCATTCTCATTCTGATTGGGCATGTAAATAGATGGCCTCGTATTGTGTTCAAGCCTCGCTTTTTCAAGGTGGGGCGCCGATTTTTCTCAGGGGGGGGGGGCGAAGCAGCTGCCCCCCTTGCCCCCCCCCCCCGCTAAATACGGGCCTGGGTTAGGTGCAGAAGCGTAGGACGTTAAACCCCATTTCATCCATTCATTCATTCTTTTGCACTTCATAACGGCACAGCGTCGAAAGGGAGATCACTCTCATTAGTTGCTAAGATAAACCGCCATCTTTGTTTTTAGTTTACAAGATGGCTGCCTCTGAACTATTATTTTTGGAACGTTGAAAATGATGTTGATGTTGTGATTGGCGATGAAATATTTCATAGTAAGTTGAATTTTATTTCCCAAATGTGTATTAATAAGCAAGAATACTATTGAGTAATTACGGTTTTTATTGCAAACTATCGTATCGGTATTGCTGCAGGTTCGTCTTTCCATGGTTTCCGTCTAATATACTTCATCTCTGGACCTCCTGTCTGTCGAAATAAGGGGGGGGGGGTACTATTTTATTACAGTAGACAGTAGAAACTAGAAACTGTGAACAATTTAATTGTAGTTTTAGTCTTCGTCATTTGGGGTGCTTATTACTGTACATAATAAAACAAGCATCATTATAGATCGTTGAAATTTTTTGACTCATAATCCTATTGGAGACTAATAATACGGTAATAATATTGTTTGTAGTTTTCAAGGATTCCTACAGCAATTAAAATGAGGTATTAAGCTTTTTAAAACTTACAGTGTGACTGAAGAAATCTGTTCGAAATTTATGAAGGTTCACACAGCAGGCCTAGATTATAATCCTTTTTCATAACCCAGAAAATGACGATGGACTGTTGGTCTGTTGTGTTATATATGACACAGTCAGTTGTTACCACAAGTTTTTGGAGTAACATGAACGGAACTGTTGATAACCCACTAGAAACGCCAACGCTATTACAACACATAATGTAGGTAGGCTATATAGTCATAGATCTAGTTAAGAAAATAAAAAGTAGAGTTTTTGAGGTCATGATATAAGCTTACATGATGTGACTTGACTTTTTTAACACTACAGTGACACTACAGTCAGATCATTGAGATGTCCAAGCTAAATCCAGATCGCAAATCTATTAATCTTCTTCATATAGAATAGAGAACTGTCTTTTTCTAATATTAACTTAAGCTCCTCCAAGACTGAGATAAACTCCTATTTGCTATTTTTAGGACCATTTTTAAGACTTATTTATTTTATTTTGTATTATAAATTGATTTTTTAGGTTTCCTGTGTCAAGTTCTATATGATTCTACCGTATCCTACTGTATCTTGTAATAGCCCCTCTGGACACTTGAGTGATGGAATTGAGTCAACTGGTGTGGTTTCGAACCCCCGGTTGTACGTGACACAAAGTAGGGTCGCCTGTCCATCATTGTGGGTTTTCTCCGGGTCCTCCAGTTTCCTCCCACTGCTAAAGACCCCTAAGTACAAGCGATTAAACCATATGTTACTCCCAACATGATCTAGTTTGTGTCGGGTGGATGTTAAACCCCATTTCTCTTCCTCTTTGAGAGTGATGGATGTCTGTTTTATATTAAATGTTGTATCAATAATAATCGCTAGACATGCTTTAAATTTAATGTATTAGCCTTACAAACTTTTTGATTTTAATTACCGGTATGAAATGCCTTTAATTGTTGCAGATCTGAAGATAATACGTCATTAGTAAAAAAAAAAGAAACAGAAATTAAAAGATGCCTGCAGTAACAATGTCACGCCACACTGGCACAGCCAAACAAAATATTAATGGAATAGAAGTAGTTGATGGAGTTGTTTGGCAAGGCTGGGAACCAGGCCAAGAGTACACCAAAAATATTACATTAAAAAATGTCCAAGTCAAAACACAGAAACTCAAATTCAAGTAAGAATAATTTCTTCTTTAATTCATATTTCTTCTAGCTAATCAACATGTAGACTGTGAACAAGAATTCACTATAGTATTACAGATATTACATCATCCAGAACGCAGGTTAAATAACAACTCTCCAAGAGCCTAGTGTAATAAAGACAAGTAAAACAAAATTTTGAGCTATAAAATGAAATAGGATCTGTGTTTAAATCAGATTTACTTTAAATCAAAATATTACATAAAAAATTAATAAAAATTCTTCTACATCTATATACATCTGAAACCAACCAGAAAGTTATATGAATGGTTTATTTAATATTTTTTATTTTGCTTAAAAATGTTATCAATATATTTGTAGTGTACCAAAAAGCCGATTTTTTTCAACTCTGTATCCAAAACCAATTGTTCTGAGTGCTGGTACAAGTTTCACCTTACCAGTGACCTTTCGTCCATTAGAGAAAAGTGTCTATGAGGATAAAATCCAGTTCAGAACACAGGTAAATGTACAAGCATTTTCTCTTTTTTCTTATAAGTACACAGTATTCAGGAATTAAGTAGTGTAATTTTAAAACGTTTGTTAAATCAGTGTTCCGGTTGTATATATAAAAACACAGTATTCAGAAATTAAGTAGTGTAATTTTAAAACGTTTGTTAAATCTGTGTTCCGGTTGTATTTATAAATACACAGTATTCAGAAATTATGTAGTGTAATTTTAAACGTTTGTTAAATCAGTGTTCTGTTTGTATATATAAATACACAGTATTCAGGAAGTAACTAGTGTAATTTTAAAGACGTTTGTAAAATCTGTGTTCCGATTGTATTTATAAATCGTGTATTGAAATTCGGTTGAATGAACTAATACCTGTACTTTATATTAGTGTAATTTTAAACGTTTGTTAAATCAGTGTTCTGGTTGTATATATAAATACACAGTATTCAGGAAGTAACTAGTGTAAATTTAAAAACGTTTGTAAAATCTGTGTTACGATTGTATTTATAAATCATGTTTTGAAATTTGGTTGAATGGACTAATACCTGTACTTTATATTAAATTACAGGAAGGAGAATTTGAAGTTCCAATTAAAGCAGAGTTACCAAAATTTAACATTGAAGTTCCAGAAAAACTTGATTTTAAAATGTGTGCTACCAAAGACTTTGTTGAAATGATTTTTGAAGTATTTAATTCTGGGTATGTAATTTTTAAAGATAAGGAGTCTCCTGGTTAAAACTCGTAAATTTCTTTAAAGTAGCCGAGTGAGGCTATAAATTCTTTTTTTTTTTGCACAATTGCATTGTAGACTGAGCCTTGTGCAATACATGTCCTTCTCTATCATCCATTAACATTCATTTCAATAATTAAGTTAATTCTAAAGATAGCATATTCCAGATGGCATGAGTTAGGTCTCTTGAGACAAGTTATTTGGATATATTTTGATTAATTTCCAGTGATACCGATACTACAGTAAAGTGGGAAGTTATATCACCATTTACTATTGAACCCAGTGAAGCTGATCTAAAATATAAATCATCATGTAAATTTAAAGCTACTTTCAGACCAGAGGTACGTATATTATTACATTTTTTAAAAAGACTTAAAAACTTGTTTTTGATACTGGCGATATACAACAAACACAATTCAAAAATGTCATCCTAGCGAGTGTCTAAGTTCTTCACAATATAAAACAAATTCGTTGAGTGGATGGTGCTGAGTTTAAAATGATTAATAACTCTTTTAGTATGAAATGAAATGGGGTTTAACGTCCTACTGTTCTGCTCCGACAGTACTAATGAAGACAGTTTTTCAGTATAATTTCTTGTGGCACGTGGCATTTTTGGATTAAACAAAAATCGTTGTCCTGTGTAAACAATGATCCTTGGCTGTTGGAAATCCATAGAAGAATAGGTTGTAGTGCTGATGTCTGGGCAAATTTCCCTCTTGGCACACTGTTGAGTCTATAGGCATAAATTTGAAGTATATTATATTAATATATTGAAAAGAATTGAGATACAGAATATATGATTAGACTTTTTATATAATATATATTATTATATTACATGTATTTGATTTTAGGCCGCAACTGTATATAAAGGTGAAGCTATTTGTAAATATGGTCCAAATTCTAGCTTTGATAAAACAACATCCATTCAAGGAATTGGTAAGTTGCGGGTATAACAACAATATTTATTTCTAGGTTGCCAACCAGAATTGTTCATGACAAGCGCTACGACTTATTTGAAGATAATTCAAAAAATGTGTATGTTTTCACAGTTCCACTTGAAAGTTATAAAGTATACAAATTAGGGTTTATAATTTCTTAATTCTGAGCTGTGTAAGGTTGGTTTGACTAAACATCCATGAATTTGATTAAGTATCAGACCTTGATGTATTTAATATTAACAGAATACCAAACAACAACACACTCAATTCAAATGGTAAAGTCTGTTGTAAGTCCTTTAAAACAAAATAAAGAAATGCAAAGTTGAACTTGAATGTCAAGATAAAAAAAAATGGTCAGCTTTGTGAACCTACCATAGTAGGATAGTTCAAAAGAGTAAGCATTCATGCCTCATGCTTGGCACTTGTCACAACTTGTACTAATAATGTGGTTAAAAAAGGCTAGAGTTTACAATGCAAATTGTGGTGAAATTTTGTTTAAGTTCATAAAATAAGACAAATATTTGTGAGAAGTGACCTGATCATGAGGTCTGCTAAATCTTATAAATGTCTAGGCCTGTATTTATTGCTTATCATATTTTATTTATTTAAGTTGGGTTTTTTTTTCAGGTAAATATCCACATATTTTAGTATCAGCATCAGGTAAACCTGTTAGTAATTTGAAACAAGAAAATTTAGAGTCGATCGTTAATTTTGGAACAGTAGCAGTTGGATCATCAGTACAGAAATGGATGGAACTTCATAATCTTTCACCAGTATGTGCTTTCTTTTAATTTTCTATTGTATAGAAAACATGAGCATTTCCTCACCTAAACACATGTTTCTAGTTCTAGTAGATAAAAATATACTAAGAAATTAGCAAAATGTTCTTCACTTATTTACAGAAATTAATGCTCAAATTATCATTTATTGAAGTATCATGATACTGTTGTTGTGTTGTTAAGACTACATACATGCACACTAGTTTCCCCACAATGAAAGTCATAACTTTAGGTATACATCTGCTAACTCTCAAAGTAGGAGTCAGACTCAAACTTCTGATACATTTTACAGAGTTTCAAAGAAAATGTTGTATCCATGGTTGTACATGACGAGGAGTAGGGTCGCCTGTCATACCTTGTGGGTTGTCTCTGGGTCCTCTGGTTTCCTCCCTCTGCTAATTATTGAAATAAAATCAAATCATACGTTAGTCCCGAAATGACCTAATTTGTGTCAAGTGGACGCTAAACCCCATTTCTGTCTCTCTCAAAGAAAATTGATTTCTCTGTGATTTCTCCTTTGGATTTTGAGGAAGATTTGGAGTCAGGTTTTCGAAGATTGGGCTTTATTAATGTATGGGTTAAGCCCCAGCTTGGGGCTGCAGACCCCCTGTAATTTAGTATCAATACCGGTTGAAAATGAGAACAATAGAAAGATAATTTAGAATTGTGTAATTTTCAGGTAAGGGTGCCGTTTCAAGTAGAACATCAACAGCATGCTAATAGTATTGATAAAGTATTTAATTGTTTAATGAAGAATGGAATTGTTCCACCAATGACAGCTATGAGAATTCCTGTAAGTATATAAAGCATGTAGTTTTAATCTCAAGACCAATAATTTATTTATAGATAAGCATGCAATAAAATTGATGTGTGTGCAGGATTAAGATTGACATGTATGCAGGATTAAGATTCTCATGCATGTAGAATTAAGATTGACGTGTATGCAGGATTAAGATTGCCATGCATGTAGATTTGAGATTGACATGTAATGTAGAATTAACATTAGAATCAGAACATAATTATAAATCTTGAATTTAGAGTTTGCAAATTCAGTTTATATTTAAACAACTATTTGTTGGTAGATGAGGAAAGTTCTTTGTATTGTCTATAAGTAAAATTGACTATTTCATATTATAACCTTTCAAAGAGAATGTTTTGAGATACACAGAGAATTGAGATAAATTGTGTTTGTTATATTTTAGATGATGTATACACCTAGTTTAGTTGATACATCAAATATAGATTATTTCACTGTATCAGCTGTAGGAAATATTAGTCAAAGTTTAGTTAAATGTGTTGGCATGTCAAAAGGTAGGCCTGAAATTTATATTTTATGTTTAGCTTATTACAGATAAGAAGAAAACTGATAAAGATAATTTTCAATTCCTGAGATAATTAAGTGGAATTGTGAAAAATGAATAATGGGGTCAACTACCTGACCCTGTGGGTTTTGTATGGTTCCTCTCACTGCTAAAGAGCCCTGCACATGTGCAATTAAGTGAAACAAAGCCGTACCGTACATTTGTTCTGAATAACCTGTTGTATTTCGTGAACATTATTTAAGTTCTCACTGTAAGGGGGGGGGGGGGGTGGATGGCCGAATGGTTAGCACGTGGTTAGCCTGTCATTGAGTCAACTGGCATGGTTTCGAATCCTGGGTTGTACGTGACAAGGGGTAGGGTCACCTCTCCAACCCCGTGGGTTTTCTCCAGGACCTCAGGTTTCCTCCCACTGCTAAAGACCCCTACGCGCAAGCGATTTATTGAAATAAAATTAAACCATATGTTAGTCCTGAAATGATCTAGTTTGTGTCGAGTGGACATTAAACTTCATTTCTCTCTCTCCCTTTTCATAGACTTGAATCGGGAGGTCCCGTCAATAAATGACATGTTTTAAAATGTCAGTTGTGATGGAATATTTCATTAAAGAAATGATTTCTGCTCTGTTACTCCCATCTGTGAAAATAAGACAAAAAACAATCAAATAAAGTAAGTTCAATACAGTGAGATAACTTGTATTTTCATAGACTTGACAAAATTTTGTAGCAAGTAAATTAATGTATTAAAATGAATCTGTTAATTATTAGGACCAGTAGTACAACTGAGTTTCCGGGCTGTGAATTTCATGCAAATAGATTTGGGTCAGACAGCTACTAAAAGTGTGGAAGTCATCAATAATTCTGATGTGGAGGCTGTTTATCAGGTGAGTTGTCTCCACTTTATATTATCTGATAGAGCTTACAATTTCTTGTTGACCGAGAAAGTTGATCAGTATTTTCCGGTGTGGTTCCTCTTTGTCAGTGGTGCAGGACAGAGGGCCTGGCAAGGGTAAACATATAGTCTTTGATGGAACTAAAAACTAAGGTCCTGTGTACACATTGGCGTACACATTAATTAAAGAAACGGTGACAGTTGAAATGCAATATAAGAGTAGGACATAGCGCAGCTGTCAAGCCAAATTTTCCTCATACTCATAGCACACTGTATGGTGTATGTCTATCTTCATTAGCCCAGTTGGTGCAGAAAAGTAGGACGTTAAACCCTATTTCATTTCATTTTACAACAGTGATGTGAAAAGATCAATACAGACATACTTAATGTTCTTACTTTTGACCCTTAGTCTTGTATTTGTTTTTCAGTTTATGATAGAATCTGAAGAAAGTGTTTTTAAATTTAAACAAGTAGCTGGTGTATTAAAGCCGAAAACAAAAGATACGATTATTTTGAAGTTTTGTCCAGGTTATCCTATTAACTATTATCGTCGTGTTACTTGTATGGTACATAATCAGGTAAACAAATATATAATATTTTTTCTGAAACCATTTAATTCATAGGATATTTTTTGAAAACAATTTAAATGTACATGAATCATATTGGATTATCTTACTCTTGTTTAAGTACCAGGAAACCTTCATTGGTGAGCTGTCTTAGATAAAATCAGAATTCAGATTAAATTGTAAGGATTTTTTCTAGATAATCTATAAAAACTTGTAAAACATTAAAATTCCATTCTAGAAATATAAGACTGACATTAAAAATCTTACATCTGTATGCTGTTAAATGATTGTGTTTCAGGGCCCACTATATTTAGATCTACTGGGTACGTGTCATTCAGAGACAGTTAAACCAGCCGTTTTACTATCCAAACATATTGATAGACATAAAGTTCATGCAGAACGAGGATTCTCATTTTACGCTCCAGAGGTAAACTTGCAATTTATACAGGACACAATTCTGTGGGATGTTTTGACGTGGCTTCCCTAGGTTTTTTTCTCAACTAAGCAAATAAACAGTAATTGTTCTCCATAGAATTGTGTCTTGTTGGATATCTACTTCAATCACTTAAGACGGGGTTTGTGTGGCTGAATGGTTAATATGTGCGCATTGGATCAAAAGAGGAGGTTGGGATGGCCTAGTGGTCTAGAGTGCCACGCTTCGACCTCTACCTGGCCAGCCACCTCTGGCTTACGGCTTTGGTTTCGAGCCCTGGTGTGAGCGTATGTGGCATGGAGATAGGGGCGCCTTTTCAACCTCGTTGGTTTCCTCCGGGCACTCCAGTTTCCTCCCACTGCTAAAGACCCCTATGTGCAAGCGAATTATTGAAATAAAATTAAACCATATGTTAGTCCCGAATTGACCTAATTGTGTTGAGTGGACGTTAAACTCCATTTCTCTCTCTCTCTCTCGGATCAGAAGATCTGTCATTGAGTCCAGTGGTATGGTTTCGATACCCCGCTTGTACGTGAGAAGAAGTAGGATCTCCTGTCAAACTTAGTGGGTTTTCTCCGGTTTCCTCCCACTGCCAGAGACTATGTGCAGCTAAATTATTAAAATAAAATAGAACCATATGTTAGTCTCGAAATTACCTAGTTTGTGTCGAGTGAACATTAGACACCATTTCTCTCTCACAATTACAAAATGTAATTAAAGCTGTTTACAATTAATTTTACCACAAGACAAATTTATATACAACTTTTGTTTTTCAAAATTTTTACAAAATTTGTTGTTAGTTTTAACAAATTATAAGGTGTATTGTAAGGTTATCAATTTTTATTGCTCGATTGTAATAATTTATTGTTAGATTATCAAATAGTATTTTTAGATTAGCAAAAATATTATTGTTTCTGTCTTTTAGCAATTGAATGAATTAATTGAAGAGGGCAAACTTCTCCCTGATAAAGATGGATATTTACAAAAAACAGATGTAAGTATGAAAACATTGAAAGGCCCATTTCTATGACATACACACTATACAGAAAGTTTTAATACCAGTACCTTGTTTCTATTTTCTAAAAAACGTCATTTACATATACCCCAATTGAGATTTATCATATGGTTGACCGTTGAAGTGAGTTTTATTTATACCAGTACTTTTTGTATGGAATGTATTTAATTTATTTGATGAATACTTGAAATAAATGTATTATGGGATTGGGGTGTATAGGCTACAAGATGGCCTGGATTGTTTATGACAATCAGAAAGGCTAATTGTAAACAGCCATCTTACATTTCACCCCATCTCAGAATTCCATCTAGGATCAAAGCTTTTTATTAATCAAGGGAAATAACTCTTTTAACACTCAGAATTCAAGAAGGCTTCGGACCACTAATCCTTCTTAATAATATGAATAAATTGGTTTAGTAATGGAGTATATGAGAGTATTATTGATAGCATACTTTATTTTCAGTATGAACCAACAGAAGTAAAGGATAACCCATCTTGTTCATCTCAACCTATGGACTATTATTTTAATGATGGTTTTCATTCAGATGTTGTGGTTAGTTTATTGTATCATAATTTACACAATACATTAATCAGAATAATTTACGGATAAAAATTATTAAGTCTTTTATATAGTTGTCTATCGTGTAATATTTTAAAATATAATATTCATATGACTGATTGAAAAGAAAATGAAAGAATAATAATGATAACTATATTCATATGACTGTTTGAAAAGAAAATGAAGGAATACAGTTGGTTAGTCTTTCATATATAGTTGTTTGGGGGGGGGGGGGTAATGGCTGAATGTTTAGCGCATGCGTGTTGTATCATAAAGCCTGTCATTGAGGCAACTAGTCAACTTGTGTGGTTTCAAATCCCCGGTTGTACGTAGCAGGGAGTAGGGTCATCTGTCCAACCTCTAGGGTTTTCTCCGGGTCCCCTGGTTTCCTCGCACTGCTAAAGACCCCTATGTGCAAGCGAATTATTGAAATAAAATTAATCCATATGTTAGTCCCGAAATGACCTATTTTGTGTCAAGTGAATGTTAAACCCCATTTCTCTCTCTCTTTTATATATAGTTGTCTATCTGTGTAATTTTATTTATTGGACTATTCGTATGACTGATTGAAAAGAGAGTCATTGTAATTATTTATTTATTTACAGACAACAGTACCACATGTTAGTTGTGATATTAATGTAGCAGATTTTGGAAATTGTCAAAGTTTACGTGTTGTTGAAGATAAGGTAATTTAAATTTAATTTGAGTTCACATGAATTAAAATTTTGATTCAATTATCGCAAGTGTTCCTTTGTTTTTAAAGAATTCAAAATTACTTACAGATGATGATATAAGACATTTACTGTCTTTTATTTATACTAAAATAGGTATCCACAGTGGCTAAGTGACTAAGATGCTGGCTTTGTTAGCCTTAAGGTCTTGGATTTGCTCACATTGTTGGCCTAACAATTATCTCAAGATTTTACCAACATGGTTTTCCCTTGTCAGTGGTGCAGGACAGGGGGCATGACAAGGGCAGCTTTCTAGTCATCTGGATGAGACAAAAATCAAGGTTCTATGTACACATTGGCATGCACAAAAAAGAACCCTGGGTGTATGCCTGTTTTCCTTAGTCCAGTCAGTGCAGAAAAATAAAAAAAGGACAATAAACCCTGTTTCATTCATGTTAAATAACCTGAATGATTTTAATATCAACAATGTTCATATGTATTATTTTAGACTGTAAACATTACAAATCATACAAGAGGAAAAGTTACTGTTCAATGGATGGAAAGTAAGTGATTTGTATTTTATTATCAAAATATTTTAATATTGTATAGCTAACATTTTTCAAAAGCAGTTATGAAAGTTAGACAATGTACAGTGGTGTTTTTACTCTATATGTGTCTGGTAGAATAGATGTCAACTTTTCAATACTACTGAATATTTAAGTCCATAGACTTTTGGGTGATTTAGATATTATGCTTTAAATTCATTGCTAAATTGGATAATTAAAGCAGATATCACCAGCTATGAAAGATCAAGGTTTAAATTTAAAAGGAGTTATTGTGTTAAACTAATTGTGATTTTCTATATTTCAGATTCTGGTGTTCAGTTTTCTGTTCATCCTGCAACATTAGATATTCCACCATTAAAAACCTGTTCATTTAGAGTTTCTTTTAAACCCGTAAGTTTTTAAAAAAATTTATGATCATAATATTAATAATAATTGCTAAAGAAAACCACAAACCATGCCCTTATATTTCAATCCAGTACAATAGTTTCCAAGCTACTAATTAATTAGGGGGGTTGGATGGCTGAATGGTTGCTGTATCATAAGCCTGTCATTGAGTCATGCAACTGGCGTGGTTTCGAATCCCTAATTGTACCTGGCAAGGAGTAGGGTCACCTGTCCAACCATCTGGGTTTTCTCTAGGTCCTCCGGTTTCCTCCCACTGCTAGAGACCCCTACGCGCAAGCGAATTATTGAAATATAATTAAAACCATATATTAGTCCCATAGTGACAGCTAGTTTGTGTCAAGTGGACGATAAAATCCTTTTCTCTCTCACTCTACTAAGTAATAAGTTTCCCTTCATGCACAAATTGGTATGCGTGTAAAAAAACTATTGGCAGATGAAATTTAATAAAATAGTATTCTATAGAGTTGCTATCTGGGCCAAATTTGACTCATAGCACACTGTATGGTGTATACATTAGCCCAGTCGGAGCATAACAGTAGGACGTTAAACCCCATTTCATTTCATTTACTCAGTAGTTATTGGAGCAAATTACATCAGAATTGCGATAATGTACTGTACTATAATCACCTGGAAGGCCTTTAGATGGATCTTTAAATGGGGTTATGTCAAAAACTAATTTTCAAAGTTGACAGGTAAGGAATGAACTGAATACAACAGATAATGCACCAAATAGATATGGCTTCAGGTTCCCAGTATTGAAAATAATTGTCTGTGTTTTTTAATTTACTAAATATTTGTAATTTTCAGGAAGCACCAAATCAGTTTTATGGTGAAGAGTTAGAATGTTATGTATATTATAAAAGTTTACGTGATTATAGATTAGTACAAGATATAACACATTGTCCCCCCTGGTGTTTAACTCTTAGTTGTACAGGTATAACATCTATAATATATATCTTTATTTACAATAAATAATCTTATAATACGTTGTAGCTTTTTAAAGATGCATTTTGTAAGATATACATAAAGAGCTTGTCGTTCTGGCTTTAATAGTTCAAAAATTATATAATGAAAATTGAATATATTGAAGACATAGATTAACATTAACATTTATGTTAATTATTTATGTTGTCTTTAAACTGGATATTTCTTTGAACATGTTCAAATGAGTTCTTTTTAACTTTGTAGGTCACACCTTTATGCCTCATCATGAGACATTCTGGCCCAGATATACGTTAGATAATCCTAAAGTTGTTTTTAATGCTGTAAATACCAAGGAATCAACCTATAGAACTATTCTAATGACAAACACTGGTACCACGCCTATATTTCTGGATATGGAATCGGATCCTGACAAGTAAGTTAAAAAAGTCGAATCAGTTAAAATACGTTTTAATCTCGAAGGACACATGAGTAGAAATGTTATTCAAGACTAATCTCAACAGGCAAAAAAATAAGTCATTTAGAGAGTATTTGAATCAAAATGGATTCACACTTTAAGAACTTTCGAAATGGATGACTCAACGAAATGATTTAGGGGAGGGGGAGGGGGTGGTGGATGGCTGAATGGTTAGCATGCGCGTGCTGCATCATGAGGTCTGTCATTGAGTCAACTGGCGTGGTTTTGATTCCCCGGTTGTATGTGACAAGGAGTAGTGTTGCCTATCCAACCTCGTGGGTTTCTTTAGGTCCTCCAGTTTCCTCCCACTGCTAAAGATCCCTACGTGCAATCAAATTATTGAAATAAAATTAAACCATGACTAAGTTTGTATCGTGTAGAGGTTAAACCCTATTTCTCTCCCTCTCTACACAGTTTAAAACTTTAAAGAAGTATATTATTTATTGTAGTGTTTTTATATCTTCAGTATATTTGCTGTAAAACCAAGGAAAGGTTTATTTAAAGGGAAATATCAGATCCTAACAGTAAAAGCCACGCCTACAGAATCTAAAATCTACAAACACGATTTAACTCTACGATTGAATGATAACGAAAAATACAACCAGGTAGGAAGTTGATACAATCTGTAGTTCCAAATTTCGTTTCACTGCTACACTAGGATCTGGAAGAGTTGTTAACATTGACATGTTCTGGATGATGCGAGGGATTAGCCAATGAAACGGTCTGTTATGGAAATAAAATATCTATATTATAACTTCTTTTTTTTCATTAAAGATTCTAGAATTAAATGGTTCTGCTGAATCAGCGGAGGTAGTATTAGATACTGATGGTACCATGTTCTTTAAACCTACTTGTGTTGGTACTTCCTCGAAAAAAAGTTACGGCATTAAAAATGTATCGAGAATACCTCTCAGGTTAGTTAATTCTATAGTTTCCCTAATGATACAATATTACACTGTTGTAAGATATATAGTTTATTTACATGTTTATCTATTGGAAGTCGTGGTGGCTCATGGGGTAAGAAGTTGGCTCACTAATCGGATAAGGTCCCATGTTTTATTCTGGTGTTAGCGGAGAAAGTTTATCTGGATTCTCCAGCGTGGTTCCCCCATTAGTGCAGGACAGAGAGCTTGGCAAGGACAATGTATAGTCTTTCGGATTGGACGAAAAAACAAAGTCCCAAGTACATATGCGCATGCATGTAAAAGATCCATTGTCAGTTGGAATTCGAAATAAGAGTAGGCCATAGCACAGCTGTCCAGACAAATTGTTCCTCATAGTACACTGTGTGGTGTATGCTCATCTGCATTAGTTCAGTCACAGCAGGAGTTTTTACCCCATTTCATTTCATTTTGTGTATGTATTATTTATAATTGTATTGTTAAATTGATTCAGGTTTGAGTGGAAATTAAATCATGTTGATGCCAAGTTATTAAAGGTTCATCCTGATTGTGGTGTAATACAACCTAATGAATATCAGGTAAGTTTATAAATAATTCTACATGTCACTCACTCTTCATGTATGTAATACCAGGACTCACACTTTCGGTCGGCAAAGTCATAATTCGCGATAAAAATATAAAAGTGGCGATTAAAATTTAATTTTTGCTATAATTTTGGTGATAATTTGAGAACTTGCGGAAGAAAGTCTAAAATTCTAATCATATTTATCCTGGATTAACCATTATTGAGTGTCAATTTTGGTGGAAAAAAATTGAAAGCCAGTGTCAGCCCTGTGTAATACCCAAAGAAAATAAAGAAACTATGAAATTAGTAAAAACATATGATGACTGTGAAGGCTGGCGAATATACATGTTCCTTTGAGCATAATTTGATCGTCTTATTAACCCAAAAACTTTCTGACAAAAGTTTCTGCAGGATGGTTGAAACAGCTGTTGACTGCAGATACGAAAAAGTGTCGGATTCCTCGCTTCCCGTGACAATCTAGGCTGATGTGCCCAACCAGATTACCTACCACCTTTTCAAAAAATGAAAAGGAACTCACTAGTCGTCATTTTCCTAGAGATGTCGGCTGTGAATGACTTTTTTAGGCTGGCGGAAGAAAATTTGTTCCTTATGGGCATCCAGGCCTTGCAGCTTTGTTGGCAATAGTGTACAGGTTTTTCACAGATAGTCCACAGGAATCTGATCTTCTATCCGTATATTTATGCATACATCATGTCGTACATAATAAAAAAGGACAGGAATGCAATGCCTTTTGAAGGCTCGATTTTACCTGCTCTCGCTTCTGTCCAGTTTTTTTCAACAATTCGTCAAGCAATCAAACCGCTGTCGATTCATTCAGATAGGAATGGGTAAAAAATAAACATTTTATTAGTTGATAAAAATAGATGAGTTTGTTCTGAATAGGTTGCCAGCTGGATCGGTAAAATAGCACGCGAGTCAAATAAGTGCTAATTTGTGTTTGGCGTTATGTGTGACTTCAGCGCATGGAGTTGAGGACAAAATAGAAATGGACGAAAATAATGTAAATATTGGAAACATATGACTATGATATCGTTTAGTGGGAGTATTTATGCAAATCAAAACGACTCAATTGTAGAAAAAACATATCTGAGTGAATCGACAGAGGTTTTATTGCCTGACATTATGAATTGTTGAGAAAACACAGAGCCAAAGCAAGAGCAGGTAAAATCGAGTCTTGAAAAGGCATTGCATTCCTGTCCATTTTATATATATATTGTCTGGTACGACATGGTGTATGTATATATATAATATATACTGATAGACGGTCAGATTCCTGTGGATAGTCTTGGACTTCAGCCAGCCCTCATATTTTTCAAATAGATTATATATTCTAATCAATGGTTTATTTCCTGTCCAGTCTCTGTAAATGAATATGGTTCATAAAAAAATATTTATGTTAATTTCAGAGTCAAGTCTGGTCTTTTATTCCAACAACTGAGAATAAGTTTGTAATGAAACCAAATTTGATAGTTTGGGGTCAAGGGTTAACTGATAATTCATCTGGAGGAAAGAAAAAGCAATTTAAAGTCCGAGCTATTGGTGAAGGGGCTGTAGGAGAATTAAAGGTAATTCTATATTGTTTTAAAGTTAGTGTCCCCGGTGGTTGTACTGCTATAGACCCCTACGCGCAAGCAAATTATTGAAATAAAATTAAACCATATGTTAGTCCCGAAATGACCTAGGTTTTTCGAGTAAACGTTAAACCCAATTTCTCTGGTTAGCATGGTTTCGAATCTCCGGTTGTACGTGGCAAGGAGTAAGGTCGACTGTCCAACCTTGTGGGTTTTCTCCGGGTCCTCCCACTGCTAAAGACCCATACGCGCAATCGGATTATTGAAATAAAATTAAACTTTATGTTAGTCCCGAAATGACCTAGTCTGTGTCGAGTGGAAGTTAAACTCCATTTCTCTCTCTCTCTCTGGAAATATAAGTGAAGCAGCTTTTAGGTAACATTATCTTGCATCAGGAATGAACTACATAGTTGATGAATCAGCCATTACTAAATACTTCCACATTGTCTTGTAGGATACATTTCTTTGTTCATTACAAATGGCACCCACAATCACAGAATACACGACTCATGTAGTGAATGTAAAATGTACATTGTGTCTTAAATATTGGATATTAGGATCATGTTAAGATAGTATTAATAGAATTGACCAATATGTATTGTTTAATGGTCGAGAGCGAGACATTAATATACTGTAACAACAAGAAGACCGTGAAGTCCAAGTCTTTTTTTACTATATATTACGCAATGTCTTAAGCTCAGGACCTTTAAATAACTTTAAATACAGACACTCTGCACAGTCTAATATTTTGATAATGTACGATGGGCAATTTGCCTGTACGATTATTTAAAATAATGGTACACCAACATCAAAGGGTGACGTCACATCTGTATTTTAATGAATTCTAATTAATTTTTTCCATTTCGAATATTATAGAAAATATTGAGTGAGAGGTTTAGTTCCTTTAATACAGGCAGTTTATTTGAGAAAACTATTATTGTATTAGTATTAATAGCTAGGGTTTCATAATTGTTAACTAATGGTTTCCCTTATTATTGTTCCATGTACCTATATATAACACTGTCACAATTTTCTTTCTACATTTGTAATTATATGCTTGATAACAACCAGTGAATTCTTGTCGAAACGTCGTGTGTTTATAATATAGTGATTGTTATCCATAGAACTGTGTTGTGTTATAGGTTGTATATTATTTACAGGTGAATGAGAATCATTATGATCTAGGTGATATTGTTGTTGGTAATTCAGCCTCACAACATTTAACTATTTATAATAATAGTAACTGTAGTCTACACTTCCGACTATTAGTTAATCAAAATTTTGAAACACCTCACGCCATGGACGCTGTTAGAGGAGATAAAATAGGTAAGTAAATTCTCATATTTCTCTTCTCAATACATTCTATAAACACAGCCATGGTGTCTCCGGGAGTAAGACGTTAGCTCACTAAGCTGGAGGTCCCGGGTTCAATCCCAGCATTGGCCAAGAAAGTTCATCAAGATTTTCATCAATGCAGGACAGTAGACTCGGCAAGGGACAGTGTATAGTCAATTATATGGGATGAAAAACTGAAGCCCCTAGTACAAATTGGTGTAAAGGTAAAAGAACCCTTGCCAGTTGGAATACGATATGAAAGTAGGCTATAGCGCTGCCATTTGGGATAAATTTCCCTCAGTAGCCCAAATGGAGCAGAAAACAGTTGGATGAAAATTGACATTTCATTTCATTATATAAATATTCATTAACCATATTTCATTATATATATTTGGATTGTACACTTAAATGTTTTTTAAAAAAAGAACATAATTCATCTGTTGAAGCTGTTTGAACTACTTTTTAAACTGGTTTTTTTTTAGTATGTTGAATTGAAGATATCTTTGTATATTTAGGTTTAGAACTTGAAAATGGAGAAGGTATTATACCAGCTCGATCTAAACATTGTGTACTGGCTACAGTTCGACCAATCAGACGTGTAGAATATCAATATACTGTATCATATCAACTACTTACACCACAAGGTAAATATTTTTACCCATTCTGTTCTTCTATTATATCATTCAACTGTCCTCTACATTTTACATTTATGTAGTAATATTTTAAATCTTTAGTATAGATGTTTACACGTTTATTGAATATATTATTAATAATAAAAATAAAACATATTACAAAAAAAATATATTATTATTAATAAAAAATAAAATATATTACAAAAAAAATATATTATTATTAATAAAAAATAAATTATTATTAATAAAAAATAAATTATTATTAATAAAAAATAAATTATTATTAATAAAAAATAAATTATTATTAATAAAAAATAAAATAAATTATTATTAATAAAAAATAAAATAGATTATTATTAATAAAAAATAAAATATATTATCAATACACAATAAAATATTTTATTATTAATACAAAATAAAATATATTATTATTAATACACAATAAAATATATTATTATTAATACAAAATAAAATATATTATTATTAATACGCAATAAAATATATTATTATTAATACACAATAAAATATATTATTATTAATACACAATAAAATATATTATTATTAATAAAAAATAAAATATATTATTATTAATAAAAAATAAAATATATTATTATTAATATAAAATATATTATTATTAATATAAAATATATTATTATTAATATAAAATATATTATTATTATTATAAAATATATTATTATTATTATAAAATATATTATTATTATTATAAAATATATTATTATTATTATAAAATATATTATTATTAAAATATAATATTATTTTCTTGTTCTTTTTACAGGAGGAGAAACAAAACCACAACAACCCAAACATTTATGTCATATCCTTGCAACAGGTGTCTATCCTCTAATGGCTGTAACTGATGCTCGTTGCTATGGTAGTGCTGTTGGTATTAGTAAGAAACAGTTATGGAATCTATTTTCTTTGGACACGTAAGTAAATTTGAGACTTTAACCATTTCTTTGAAAATTGAAAAAGATTATTTTAGTACAATAATAAGAAAATGAATATGAAAATGATTGAAAAGAGATCACTTGATATGGTTTCTTTGAATGCTATCAATAAATTTTTGAATAAAACTAAAAGTGTATATTATATTGATATATTTTTTTATTTAGGATGAATGTTTGTCTAGATTCTGATCCATCAGCACCAGAGTTAATGTATACTATGGCAACAAGACACAGGTTAGACATCATTTTAATAATCACTATATTCAACAACATTATGACATATAAACTACATTGTCTTCTAGACAGATAAAATAATGTTAAAATAATAGGAACAAGATTAATTCTAAAATTGATGGTGCTGATAAAACATATCACAAGGGGGGGGGGGCGAGAGCTGGGTTGTTAAATAGAATAATGCATGCCCTTAAGTTAAAGAAGTGTTGTTTCGTGCCCAAGCTTGTATGTGACAAGGAGCTTCCCAGCTTAAAGGATTTTCTCCAGTTTCCTCCCACTGCTAAGACCCCGAAGAATTTTAGAAATAAAATTGAACCAAATGGTAGTTCCAAAATGGTCTAGTTATGTGTCGAGTTGACATTAAACCCCATTTCTCTCTCCCTCTCTGTATCACAAGATAAATTTTACTTTGGTTGAGAATCCAAATTGAAGGATTACTTTAGTCTATAGTTTATTTATCGTTTTTATTACAGTCACAACAGACGTCCACCAGTATATACCCGTGCTATCATGGATTTTAATTTTGGAGCTGCACCTTTAAAGAGTGAGCCATGTATTGTTAATCTGATGTTTGAAAATACTGGAACAGTTCCATCAGAATGGTGAGATTTTATTTTTATTATTTGTTGATATGCAACAAAACTAAGTGTTTCTAGGATTCAGATCGACTTTTGACCTTGTATGCCTCTAATTGTAACAAATTTATGATAAATTGATTTGATAAATTTGTATTTGTTTTTGTTACCATCCCTCTTTTATTTTAATTTTTCAGGGCATTTTTATTTCCATCTGATTTACGATTAGAGTTAGAATATTGGGCTGAAACAGGTGAATATGATGAAGATGAACTCCACGAGGTTTGTAGTTTACATTCATATAATTACTATTTTAAATATTTGCTTCACTGTACATATTGAAGGACTGGCAAATAAAGGGAGGTGACTCAATAAGAAGTTAGATCGCTAGCTTTGAGGTCCTGTGTGGTGCAGGAAACAGGGCCTGGCAAAGGTACTGTATAGTCATTCAGATGGGGCAGAAAACCGAGGTCCAGTGCACACATTAGCGTGCAGGTAAAAACACCCTTGGAAGTTGAAATTTGATGTAAGAGTAGGCCATAGCGCAGCTGTCCGGGCAAAATGTCCCTCATACTACATAGCACACTTTACGACATATTATGCCTGTCTTTATTATCCAAGTTGGGGCTGAACAGTAGGACAAACACAGGACCTCCAGGTCATTGAGCTATCATCTCACCCACTTAGCCAATTGTCTGATTTCAGCTAATCAACCTAAATCATTTTTTATAAATTTGACTACAAACCAATTTGACTAAAAAGGCACATAAAAATTATTCAAACATAAATTATCGCCATATGTAAACTAATGAAAAGAGCTTTCGGTTCAATCGAAACCCTTTGACGTAAAAAATCTTGCTGCATTGATGGTTTCTGACCAGTTAAAAAATTTTCAGCCAATTTCACTTCTCACCACTCTCATGTCTGTTATACCTTCTGATTTAGGTCAGATAATGTTTTTATTTTGTCATTTTTGTTTCTAGATGAAAGTTATGGACAATGAACTGTTTACAATTGAACCTAAAAGAGGACATCTGCAACCTGGGGAATGTCAGACTGTCACCTTTACCTATCAGCATACAATGGCTGGCACCGATAGACTTCCGGTTCTACTCAAATTAGCTCAAGGCCGTGAATTATTGGTAAATTGATAAATATTATTTCATTGGATGACATTAAATTTTTATATTAAACAAACTTAATACAATATGTAATGAATTATATGTGATGACCCGAAATTGGTATCATAGAATTAATATTCTAATTCTTTATTGGGATGGGGATTCGGTAGCCAAATGCTTCAGCGCATGCACATGGTTTCCATCCCTTCTTGTACATGTCGAGGAGGGTCATCTTTCCAACCTCATTGGTTCTTTATGGGTCCTGTCTTTTCCTTCAACAGCCAAAATCCTAATGCGCATGCCAATTATTGAAATAAAAGTGAACCATATGTTCACCCTGAAATTAACTAGATTGTGTTGAATGGATGTTAAAACCCATTTCTCTCTCTGTCTCTTTCTCTCTCTTTTCTGGCATAAACGTAGATGCCTTATTATATCGTTTTTTATCAGTAAACACATGTTCCAAATGTATGATGTACACTGACGACATAGACACAAGTAATTAAAATGTCTGATAATTAATATTTAAAGCATGGCTATAAATGACTTGTAACATTGACACCTACTCAACATGATTTTCTTTGATAAACCAGCCTAAAAAAACCATACCCAAATATTCAAATAATTTGTATATTTTTCAGTTAAATTTTATTGGTGTAACTGTAGAACCTGATAGAAAGTATATACATTTTCCTTCAAATAAACATATGTTTACACCTGTTCCTGTTGGTGAAAAAGTTAGTCCTATACAGGTCAGTTTTTTTTTTTATAACCTCAGTGATAATAGGTGGCTCTGGCTTGTTTAGACCATTTCATATATATCATCTACTAGTTGACGCTGACTCTTTACAAATTTTCAATTCATGATATCTTTGTAAAAGTTAAAAGTATTGAACCATTAGGTCTGTCATTGATTCAAGTAGTGTTGTTGCAATGTTTCTCTGCCTCTACCTGTATGTGACAAGCAGTAAGGTGTCAGCTAGCCTGTCCAATTTCCTGGATTTTTTGAGGGATCTCCGGTTTGATCCCACTACTAAAGACCCCTACATACATGTGAATTATTGAAACAAAATTGAACCATATGTTAGTCTCTCTTTTTTTGTACTCTGCAAGAGATTTAAAATCCCTAAAATGACAATTCAACTAAAATGTTTACAATTTCAGATTTATGAGTTATATAATGGTGGAGGTGTTTCAGTAAACTATGAGTTTGATTTAACAAGTCTTGCTCTTCTACAACAGGTAAATTTACTCACTATTCATAAACTCTATACAGGGGTTGGGTGGCTGAATGGTGGGCGTGCGTGCGCTGTATCATAAAGCCTGTCATTGAGTCAACTGGCGTGGTTTTGAATCCCTAGTTATAAGTGGCAAGGAGTAGGGTCGACTGTCCAACCTCGTCGGTTTTCTCCGGGTTCTTCCGGTTTCCTCCAACTGCTAAAGACCCCTACGCGCAAACTATTTATTGAAATAAAAATTAAACCATATGTTAGTCCCGAAATGACCTAGTTTGTGTCAAGTGAACGTTAAACCTGATTTCTCTCTCTCTCATTAATTCGATAAGCTCATACTTTATAATGTATAAAAGGTATTATGTATGAATATGTCTTATGGTTATATTTGTTCAATAACTAAAGTTTAGAATAAATTCAGACTTGTTAACTATGTAAACTTTTAATCAAATTTTATATTTTCTGTAGAAGTGTAATCATACTCTTAGTAAATTTTATGTAAAAAGTATAAATTATTTAGTGGTTTATTCAACAAAATTATATTCTGGATAAGTTATTTATAAAAATTATATATTATTCAGTTGTTTATTCAACACAAGTTTTTTGCCTTATTACGTATCAATTTTTTTTTTGCAGGAAAACTTTGATCAACCAATATTTGAATGTTTAAATCCATTCGGAGAAATTTTACCAGGAAGATATGTGTCTATAGAATGGAGATTCTCACCTCTTGAAGCTAAAACTTACATGGTAATTATATACATTATATGGACATACAAATAAAAAAATCTCCAGTAAAAAATAACAGGATTCTCTCAAATTGGCACAGAATTTGTTTTGTGTTTTGCGAATCATTTGTAAAACAAAATGTAATCAGTACGTAAAATTGTGGACATACTGAAAGTTGCCAGAATTGATAAATTTACAGTATTATATTTCGTCGGCTCGGTGACAAAGTCTCGTAACTACATTTGACCTTCTTTTCAGGAGACACAAAAAACGTATCTGTTAAAAATATTTTAACACAGAGATGTTTCTGATAGGACTGTTCGTGGTTAATAAAGAACACATAGCAGTTCATTTGTATCGGGAAGTGCTGTTTACATACTGGTTACCCGAATTACACTTACGACAATTTGATTCCCAAAAGCTAACATACCTGGGTACTTACGACATTTTAATCCGCAAAAGCTGCCACACAACGTTATATTAAAAATGAAAATGACGAAATGAAAGGCGATTTAACGTCCCATTGTTCTGCTCCGTCTGGGCCAATGAAGACGGGCATGTACCATACAGTTTGCTATGAGGGAAATTGTACCTGAACAGTGGCGCTACGATCTACTCTTATGTCGAATTACAACGGCAAAGGCGTTCTTAACGTGCACGTCAATGTGTACACGGGGCCGCGACTTATGGTACTTCCCGAATGACTTTCGTTGTACGTTGCAAGGAACAATTTAAACCTCTAAATAAACAAAGAATGAAACAAGACCTATTGTTTTATTTGGGAATATTAACACACAAAAACATTTCTACAAGTACTGGTCAAGAAATTACCGGTAAAACAAAATCAATAGTTGCAAAAAGAAAACATCTCAAATTATAATGGACAATAAAATAACGTTTATTGGCAGTTTTCACGAATTCTAATGGAGGTATTTCATGCGTATGGTAGAGTGTCATAAAAGGAATGGTAGTCTGGCGGAATGACGGCCTTAATATCTTGAAGATGGGAAAACTTTGTAGTTTTTATAGGAATCGGATGATCATGAAGTCTGTTTGGCTGAATTTCTTGTGACTCTATCTGCACGTTTTTGCCTTCCTGGGGAGATCGTGCAGGACATCGTCAAACACAAGCTGATATTTAATATCACCGTCGGGGCTGTATTTCATGACGCGAATATCGGTAACGACCGGGTCCCCAACTTTGACACCAGGGCGGATGGAAGAATAATATCTAAGGTCAGAATATCTTTTGAAAAAATCATGTTGTACATACAAAACATTATAAGGTTGTCGTGGTCTAGCACTACGAAAAATGTCCACATAATTTTGTGGAATATAAATAGGCCTCTTTTTAAGTTTACGCTCTATGACACTGTGGACACTATCTACCTCCATTTGAGTGTGCCCTTTCTCTAAGTATTTTTGAAATATTGTTACATTTTTGGTAATAGCTATCTTCAACAAGGCATTGCTTAATACGCTGTTTCTATTTTGGTAGGTGCATCCATCGCTATAAATAACAATTGTTTTGATCCCATCATCTACTAGCATGTTTTCTATATAGTTTGTTACACATGTACACGAGGCGAAGGAATTTGCTGTCAAATCTCCTTCGGCCTCATGCCAAAAGTAACAGGCCACGTCTTTTGTCTTTAAATCGTAAACTGTAAAGTTATGACACGCTAATTTGGTCGTATAGTATAGAGCGCTGGCTTGGAGCTTTGGACACAGTAAAACTGACTGTAAATCCATAGTCACAACCCTATAAGAACTATCGTTCTCACATCTTTCTTTGTCTTTTACTTTTTCATTCCTGGCAGCTTCTTTTCTGGTAATATGTAAATCATAGTTTTCTTGTGAAATGTTTCCAGCTTTGTATCCACAACACACGCCACACTGATCTTTCTTTGGAGAGAATATTTCTAAATTCAGTTCATTGAAAACTTCCTTTATTAGGGTGTATGACGCTGCTGGCACATCCGTGTCAGTGCAATAACATTTGTAAGCTGTGACTAGGTCTGTAAAAGAAGTGAATACGGGCTCTAGGTATTGTTTCTTACTGGACGATCTACAATAATGGGATTCCATTTTTGGCAAAGATTCAAAGAATTGCTTGATGTTTTCTCAGAGATTTTTATCACGAGCTCTTCGGGCTGTTATCTTATTGATTGTTTTAACTTTTTGGGGAATTCCATTCGGTGTATCTTTTAACCAGCCGTAAACCGTTTTCTCTCCGATTCCTAGGGTGGATAAAAACATGTTTTTGCAAACGCAAAAGCGTTCTTCATTTTTACGGAGAAAATACTCGTGGCTAACATTTCGCCTACTGTTTCCTTCTGTTGTCTTTCTTCCTACAACCCCAGATTGTATTAGAGAATTAACATAAACTTTCCTCTGATTCCAATCTAACCTATCCCAGAATCTTAAAAATATTTCCTGTCTCTCTTCTTCTGAAAATTTTGAGCACGACTTAATCTTTGAGCTATCACACTTTTGAGGTCCGGTGTCTACTACCTCTTCGTGATCAATAGGTATATCTTCTAATATAGGTGCAGGTGCATTATCTACATCGGAATCTGTTGATGAGTCTTCGTTACCTGATATATTATAATCTGGATCTTGGTCTCAATTATCACAATCAAGATCTTCTGAATTTTCACTTAGAATGTCACTAAATGTTTCTTTATTTACAGCGCCGTCTTCATACATATCCGATTCATAGCTCGTATCAGAATTACGCTGTTCAACTTGTTCATTCAGTATCGACTCCATTAATGCTATTGAATTCCTTGGTGTTTCAGATGTTGAAGTAGTTTGCAGTTGAATTTCAATTCTCTTTTCAGGTTCGGTCTGTATTCTCTTTTCGGGTTCAGTTTGTATTCTCTTTTCAGGTTCAGTTTGTAAGAAAGGTTCAGTTTGTATTCTCTTTTCAGGTTCAGTTTGTATTCTCTTTTTAGGTTCAGTTTGTATTCTCTTTTCAGGTTCAGTTTGTGTTCTCTTTTCAGGTTCAGTTTGTATTCTCTTTTCAGGTACATTTTGTATTCTCTTTTCAGGTTCAGTTTGTATTCTCTTTTCAGGTACAGTTTGTATTCTCTTTTCAGGTTCAGTTTGTCTTCTCTTTTCATGTTCAGTTTGTATTCTCTTTTCAGGTACAGTTTGTATTCTCTTTTCAGGTTCAGTTTGTGTTCTCTTTTCAGGTTCAGTTTGTATTCTCTTTTCAGGCACAGTTTGTATTCTCTTTTCAGGTTCAGTTTGTATTCTCTTTCTAGGTTCAGTTTGTATTCTCTTTTCAGGTACAGTTTGTATTCTCTTTTCAGGTTCAGTTTGTATTCTCTTTTCAGGTACAGTTTGTATTCTCTTTTCAGGATCAGTTTGTGTTCTCTTTTCAGGTTCAGTTTGTATTCTCTTTTCAGGTACAGTTTGTATTCTCTTTTCAGGTTCAGTTTGTATTCTCTTTCCAGGTTCAGTTTGTATTCTCTTTTCAGGTACAGTTGTATTCTCTTTTCAGGTTCAGTTTGTATTGTCTTTTCAGGTTCAGTTTGTATTCTCTTGTCGGGTTCAGTTTGTAAGAAGGGTTCAGTTTGTGTTCTCTTTTCAGGTTGGCTTTGTGTTCTTTTTTGAGTTTGATTAACTATTCTCTTTCCAGGTTCAGTCACGACTCTCTTTCCGGGTATATTTTCTTTTGGGGACTTTTTGGGGTGGCGTTCCTCTGTTTGTTTCTGTCGATCTCTGGCCATTTGCACCATCGCTTTTCCCCTTGAAAACATTTTGAAGTCAACCACCTGCAGAATAAAAAAAAAGTATATTACTACATATCTACAAGATTATTAAGAGGGGCCACGGTGGCTAAGTGAGTAGAGTAAGACGCCGGCTCGATAGACTGTAGATCGCGGATTGGATCTGGGTATTGGCCGAGAAAATTTACCGTGATGTTCCAGTGCGGGTTCTCCTTGTCCGTGGTGCAAGATGGGGGGGGGGGTTACAGTTATCAACTTATCTAGTCGTTTTAAGAAAAGGAAAACCTAGGCTCCATGTACACATTGGCGTGCACGTAAAAGATCCCTTGGCGGCCCCAATTTGATATAAGGGAAGACCGTAGTGCGAAATGAAAAGAAATGATTTAAACATATTTTATTGTTCAATAAACAACTGGATAAGACACAAGTTTTACAACTTATAAAAGTCTTCTCCATTACATATGTACATGTTACATAGATGAACTTAATTAATGTTAAATACATTTTATATGAAAAATAACATGAAGAACACAAAAATAAAAAAAAAATAAAAATAAAAAATTAACTCAAAATTAAAATAATAATAATAAATAAATAAACTTGTTGAAAAGATCTTGATTTATACAACGCACGACTTGTATAAATAATACATACCGTAAATATTTATTGACATGAATGTTTAAGAATGAATGAAATGGGGTTTAACGTCCTACGCTTAAGCACCTAACCTGGGCCAATTGAAGACGGGCATACGCCAACAGTGTGCTATGAGGGAAATTTTGCCCGGGCAGCGGTGCTACGGCCTACTCTTATATCGAATTCAAACTGCCAAGGGATCTTTTACGTGCACTCCAATTTGTACACGGGGCCTCGGTTTTTCGTCCCGTCCGAACGACTAGGCAGCTGTCCTTGTCAGGCCCTCCTTCTGCATCACTGACAAGGGGAAATCACGCCGGAAAATCGAGATGAACTTTCTCGGCCAATGCAGGGATCGAACACTCAACCTCCAGGCTAGCGAACCAACGCCTTATCCACTTAGCCACCGTGATCCCCCGACATGAATGTTTAAGCTGATATACATATATGATCATATTCTGGAAAAGCGACAAGTGTCTTTAATGTATTTTTGTACGGCTATAAATATAGAACAATTTACGTCATAATTAATTTTATCGTTCCCAAAAAATAATAAATCGACAGTGGTCGGAATACACATTAAGTTCAAATTATAAATTCCATTTAACATGATAATACGCTTTAAGGTAAATCTTGTACAGTGAAACAAATAATGCTCAGCATTTTCATTTACGAAACCACATGAACATATAGCGTTTGAAATTAAATTTGCATGATATAAATCAGAGTTTAATGCACTGCACTTGTTTCGGATTCTAGAATGTAGTACACTGAGATATCGATCACCTATAGAAAAATATGGTGGACTTTTTTTCTTAGTATAAAATGTTTGTTGCAATTTTAACTTGAAGGTAGAAAATGCGGGAAGCTCTCTGATGGTACGATCCAGTGAATTCCATGCGCGAATAGTCGATGGGAAGTACGACTGCTGATAAATGGTCAAACGGTTAAGTGGAATATTAATATTGTGTTTATTTCGAAGATTGTAGTTAACAGTTTCCGCTACAAAATTCGGAACTAAATCTTGTAAATAGTCTGGTGCTTCATTATTTACAATCCTGTAAAACAATAACAATTTTTTAACCTCTCTTCTTGCGCTTTTTTACCCACCCAGTTTCTTTGTAAATTGAATCAATACTAGCATATATAGATAGACCAGTCACTATACGGGCTGCTTCTATTTGAACTTTTTCCAAACGGTTACTGTTAGTATGTCCACAATTATCCCAGACTTCTGACGAATATTCTAAAATAGGTCTAATAAATACTAAATAAATTTTTTCTAGATAATCTCTCTTAAGTCTACATTTTAATTTCCTTAATATGTTGAGCTGTTTGGATACTCTCTCTATTAGTACGTCTATGTGTTTTGTCCATTTACAATCGTTACTAAAAATAACACCTAAATGTTTGTGAATAGTTACAGGAGATAAAGAAGCGTCATTAAAATCAAAAAGTAAGTTATGCTCACGGTGTCTAGTACTAAAAATCATAATATCTGTTTTGCTGGGGTTAAATTTAACCAGCCACCTACAAGACCATACATGTAAATATTCTAAATCTAAACTTATTAAAGAATGCAATTCAGCTTCATCAGCAGCTGAATGACCAATACAAGTATCGTCAGCGAAAAGTCTACCAAAACCAGTCATATTATCTGCTACATCATTAATAAATATTAGAAACAGTAACGGACCCAAAACGGACCCCTGGGGCACCCCAGCCTTCAGTTCTCCAACTTCCGATAATGCATCTTTAATAACTACGCGTTGTTTTCGCCAACTAAGGTAACTTTCTAACCATGCAAGAATATTTCCTTTTATACCATATTTATCCAATTTTAGTGTTAGCGCTTTAATCCAAACTGTATCAAAGGCCTTGCTAATATCGGCAAAAGTGATGCTAGTTGCTTGTTTCTTATCTATATCCGATAGAATATAATCATATAGCTCAATTAACTGGTGGGTAGTTGAATAACCTGGCAAAAACCCCGACTGAAATATATATAAAAGTTTGTTAATGTGCAAGTGCCAAGTGGTTATAAATGTGTTTATAAACAATTTTTTCTAAAAGTTTACTAACGCTTGACAGTAAGGAAACTGGACGATAATTGCATGGCAAGGATTTATCTCCCTTTTTAAATAAAGCAATGACATGTGCTAGTTTCCACTGATCTGGGAAAATACTCTCTTGTAAGGATCTATTAAACAACATAGCGAGCGGTTTTGCTATTTCATTTTTAACAGACAATAACATCTTGTTACTGATAATATCATGTCCCACAGCCTTATCTACCTCCAATGTTGAAATGATGTCTAACACATCTTGTTCAGAGACTTCAATGTCTAAAAGAACATTCAAGCTTCTGCAATCAAAATCAGGCAATGCTTTATCCGCGTCATCTAGGTTAGATATAGAACAAAAATATTTATTAAATATATCAGCTTTTTCCAAAGCTTCGTATGACAGATTAAAATCCTTCTGTGGGTCTTTAAGAGGCGGAGTCTCATTCGATAGACTTTCGTTTTTTATTAGCATATTCATGATTTTCCAATATAGCTTACTATTTGAAGATTTTAAATCTTGTAAATTCTCGTTGATACTCGCATAAAAAATTTTCTTTGTCTGTTTTTTTAAATTATTAACCTTATTCCTCTGTTGTTTATATTTTATTTCGGCTAGATTTGATTTCACTCTGAGAAAAGTTTTACGAAAACGATCACGTTTTCGTATTTCTCTTCTCATAGTAGAATCAAACCATACTTTGTCATCACTACGTGTAAGTACCACTCTGTTAGGAATGCATTGATTAACAATTTCCAAAAACGTAGTGGTAAAGTTAGTTACAGCTGCGTGAATATCACTTACACCTGTCACCAAATTTATCCAGTCCGTTTCTGATATTTTTTGTCTCATAAGAAAATAATCTCCTCTCTTATAATCCCATATTTTTCGCTTATAATTTTTATTATTATTAGAATTGCACCTTATGGTGACATACGTTCCATCATGGTCACTGATATCTCTATTAATGTGTATGGTGTCAGTATCAACAACACTAACCGAATCTGTGATCAAAATAGGATCAAGTAATGAACAAGTATCTGTGCGGTTATCAAAATAAGTAGGACTTTTTATAATATTAACAAGACCATTGACAAGAACAATATCATTTATGTTTGTAGGTATATTAGTCATAAAATTTATATTCAAGTCGCCCAAACATATAATATTATTGTTCTCGTCTAGTGCTCTCTTTAACATAAAATCAAAATACTGCCAATAAAAAGCAGATGCCTGCCTCACTGACCTGTAATTTATATTTATCAATACAGACTGAAGCTTTGTCTTAAGTTGAAACCACATACACTCAGATACCTCGTCATGTTCCAAATCTGCTCTACGTACAACATTAACAAGGCTCTTATAATAACAAATAACCCCACCCCCACTAAAGTTCCTACCCCTCCTAATGGGAACCTCAAACTCGGACAAACTGATGTCAGCATCACTTATACTGTTGTCAAGATGTGTTTCCGTAAAAAATACAATATCGAAATCTTCGACTATGTCTATTACATAGTTAAGTTTGTTTCGTAAACTTCGAATATTCGCATGGAAAATAGATAAGGTATTTACATCAGAAGGTGCCGTGCCCTGAGGACCGGGGTTTAACTCTATATCATTACAAACAATCAGCAATCTAAATAACAATAAGTAAAATAGTAACATATTATAGTAAGGTTTGTACTTAACAAAACACATTGTCGTCTTATATCTTAAATAACACACATAAATTTTTAATATAGCTTGAGTGCATAGACACCTTTGTAAATTTCCGCAAACAGATCTTACTAATTTTGCTATAAACCAGCCCTATTGCAACCCTATATGATACAATATCAACCATTATCAAACGAAAATATTCCTTTCAGGGTTAAAAAGGGCTGTAGATTAATAATTAAACATTCAAAACAGAAGCAATGCTTTATACAATCAAGATCAAAATCAAATAGAAAATTTAAATAAAACAAAAGAAAAAGGTAAAACAAAAGAAAAAGGTAAAACATCACGAATTTTGGTTTAGCGCAGTAAAGAGAGTCTGAAAAAATAAGTCATGAATAAGACATTATCATTCAGTATGTTAGGCTTAAAGGAGCTAAGCAGCTAATATTTGGGACCTAGAAATTGACACAAATGGGTCATAACGCATATAATAATGTAATATAAATGAATATATAATAGATTTACGTTCAATCATTTCCGTCTTTAATCTAATCTAATTTCAAACCAGTTATGATAGGCGAAATACGCTTGATGTCTCAATCGAAAGTAAATCTCAAGCGTCTGGTTATTCCAGTCTACAAGTTTTATGTGTCCAGATAAGAATATGAGTCACCATCTAGCCTCGTACTTCACGTCCCTGGTTAAAGAATAGGCAAGAAACACATTATGGTACACGATTCGTGTACCAATGGTAATGGTAATTTTTTTTTTGTCTTAAATATTGGATATCAGAAGCCCACCTTTTCCGGGTCAGATAACAACATCAATGTTATTTTGAATTGATAACTAATTTGTATTTTCATTGCCGAAGATTTTGAATGCTATTGAGTAACGGACTTAGCTCCTTTAATAGTCAGTTTTAATAAAGTTATCAAAATAAATGGAAAAATAAAAATAACAAATGATTTTTAGTGAGTGAAAAGATTCGCGAACTTCATAACAGTACAAAGTATCGCCTGATTATTTACATGTAGCAAGATTAACACCTGATATTGATTGTCAAGGTCTACCCGATTGACACGGCTAAATGATTTGTGAACTATTACAGTAATAACGCGTTACAGTGTGTAGCAAATGAAAATAGAAACTAGCATATAATGTAACGAGCTTAAACGGACAATAGTACTCTGAAATTAGTTTATTTTGATAAACCTGTTATTTATTCCTTATTGATAAAAATCTCGTATACTTGGGAGTCATGTTTGAAAGATCACGTGTCAATAAATTGTAAACAAAAAGATGACATCAATAGCACATGTACATCTTTCAAACACAACTCCCAGTATACGAGATTCCTTCAACAAAGAATAAATGCTGAAAACATAAATTTGATTATTAAATCATAGACAAAATGCATATAAAGTAAGTGTATTGATTGGGCTGTCTTTAGTCCCCTTCATCTCCACTGAGGACTTCCCCACCGAGTTTGTATATATCTTGTCTGTTTTTGACAACTGCTGGACGAGACTGTTCGGTTACCTTTACCAGCACGGTGCCATCGTGTGTCCAAAAAGAGTCAATCTTCTTGTTTGTACGCAAAGTATTTAACCTTTTTAGCAGATCATATCTGTGTCTGGTCAAGTTTTCCGTGATAAATATTATCATTATCTTTCAGCTTCTTCTTTTGACTGAAAACTGTTTGCCTTTGTCGATATGTAAGGAAGCGTACAATTATTGAGGTTTTACCATCTCGGATCTCTCCAATTGGATGTGATCTTCCAATGTCAATGATATTAAGCTTGACTCCTAATTGGTTTTTGCAAATGTCTAAAACTAGTGAATCTGTGTCTATTGGTGTTATGATATTACCGTTATCTTTAGTAGGGACACAGACATTATTAAACCTGAAGTTGGTTCTTCTCGAATACTGTTCTTGATCTTCCAACCTTTTTTCAAGACTGATTACTTTATTTTCGAGTAACTTTATTTGATCCTTATTATTTTGGAGCTGGGTTTCATGCAGACCTAATGCATCAGTATTGTGTTTGATGATTTCAAGATGAGGTTTCATACAATCATCAACAAATTTGACTATGTTTGGTTTAATGAGTTCCATGACTTTTTCACTTATTAAAGGTACGATGGAATCCATAAAATCTTGGTTTTTGAGGGTGGCACAGACCACCTGAGATAATTGAAGTACAGTTTCACTGTGAACAGTTGATAAAATGGCCTGTTCGTTAGTTTCATTATTGATCAAACTGGTTGAGATAGTATCATCAACAAGTCTCGCTTGTTTTTCAAGATGAAGCGTAGAGGGTGAGGAATGGTCAGGACTACTTTCAGGTTGATCCCTTTTGTGGATGCCCTTGGGTGTTTGAGTTACAAAATTATCGAGATTGGCTTGTTTGTCTTTGTTTACTTTGTCAGCCATCTTTGTTTGGTTTTATTTTCTTGGCTAGCAAATATCTATATAAATTCGTGAAAAGATACCTTAATATTCCCCGATGAACCAAATAACACTTTCACCATCACCTATAGGTCCTATTAAACCATCTATATTACTTATAATGTCAATTAGTTATCTGTAACATTAGCTTATCTCTTTACTGCTCGCTCCGGATTTTTCAGTCCTTCATGCTCATGGGCAGGTAACTCATGAAAAGAAATGGGGTTTAACATCCTACTGTTACGCACCTAACCTGGGCTAACGGAAGACGGGCATACGCCATACAGCGTGCTATGAGGGACATTTTCCCGGGCAGCGGCGATACAGCCTAATCTTAAATCGAATTCCATTTGCCAAGGGATCTATTACGTGCACGCAGGACTTCTTTTTTTCGTCCTATCCGTTCTACATCACTGACAAGGAGGGGCCACGCCGGAAAATCGAGAAAAAGTTTTTCGGCCAATGCAGGGATCGAACACTCGACCTCAAGGCTAGCGAGCTAGCGCCTCGCCCACTTAGCCACGTGATCCCCTGGCCGAAGTGCAAAATTTCCCTTGTAGCTTACTGATATGGCGTATGCCTGTCTTTTTTAGCCCACGTTAGGACGTTAAACGCCATTTCATTTCATTTCTGACCCCACTGTTCGATAATTAGTCTTATTAAATGACATCAGGGTTTTATACAAGTTTTCAATTGCAGAAACAAAACATCGTAACTTCACTATGTCTTTTGTCGACCTTTATTTCCAAACTTTCATAACTTTACATTTGGCAATAAATGACAAATTAAAACGTTTGGTAGGGCCTACAATTAAAACACCATCAATTTGGATTTTTATCAACGTATTAGAGACTCGCCGGTATACATTTTCACGATTTGGGGAAATATTTTAATTTTTAGAGAGTAAACTGTTCGTCATTTTGGCCAATTGAACAGAACAAGTGGATTAAACTACTATAACTTCAATGTAATTTTGATAATTATAGTTGCTAAACATCTTTGCGTTTTTTACAACAAATAAAATAAACAAGACTTACTGAAATTTTTGATTAAACTCTTAACACAGCGTCACGTTCACACACTCTTGTCAGATACACTATTTTGGAAAAAAAATATTTTAGCCAATCACGATACGAGCCTTTGGCACATGACCATATAACCATTTCTAATTCGCTTTAAGGTACGAGACTTTGTCAGAAGATGGGACTAGATATGGAAATTCCCGCCATATAAAAAAGTTATTTTGCATAAAAATGTAGATACGAGGGTTTGTCACCGAGCCGACGATTTATGATATATTAAACATTGATTTTGTAAGAGGTAAATCTACCTATTGCAGGTCTTTCTTAAGACCTGAAATGTCATCTAAATCATTAATTATAAGACATTAATTAACTTATCCAGACCATAATCAACTCCTGATGTTATCGCTAGCCTGCGATATTTACTGGATTAGTCTCGGATTTGATGCTCAACTTTCATTCATGATTAAATCATGAAATGGATAACCAAGACTATGTTTTTTTATCGTACTGTCTTTCGTAATGATGATCGAGTCTAAGTAACAAATTCAATCGCTAAATTCTCGGTTTAGAGTGCATCAAATTTTCAAGCAAATTCCCTTTATATTTTCTATTTTTTAACTATTATAGTAAGAACTGCTAGCTCTTTCTCTAATCTCCCATAATCATTATGATAATGTATGTTCAAAGGTTGATGTACCAATAAGAGTAGATGGTGGTGAAACATCTATAGTAACATTTACTGGTGTAGGTTATGATAAAAGAGTTATGGGTGATACAATGCCAATAACAGAACAACAAGATTTAACAGGTGTACCTAGTATACAGAGTGTACCTGTACCAGGACAGGTAATATTTATATTGTTATAACTATTATAAGTTATTTAAAACCTTTTAGGGGGTTTAATGGCCGAATGGCTAGCACGTGCATGCTGTATCATGAAGCCTGTAATTGAGTCAACTGGCGTGGTTTCGAATCCCCGGTTGTATGTGACATGGAGTAGGGTCGCCTGTCCAACCTTGTGGGATTTCTCTGTGTCCTCCAGTTTCCTCATACTGCTAAAGACCCCATTGGCAAGCCAATTGTTGAAATAAAATTACACCATATTAGTCCTGAAATGACCTAGTTTGTGGCGAGTGGACGTTAAACCCCATTTCTCTTTCTCTCGCTTTTAACCTTTTATTTTAATCTTAGGATACTGAACGTACAATCTCTTTTTCGATTTTTGCACTGCTTTAATTTTGATATTTACAATTTCACATCTGTATCCAAATTTAACATCACAGAACCTGTTCAGGGTACCGTACCTTTATAACACTTTTATATTTATTTATCAACCTATTTTCATTCTCTGATGAACACCCTTCTGTCCATGGGCCACATTTAAACCCTTTTCGAGCTGATTGTTTGACATCCCAGGTCTAATTGTTAGGATGGTACAAAACATTCAGGTCCCAAGTATATGTTGGTGTAAACGTAAAAGAACCTTTGACATTTTGAATTAGATGCAGAATAGGTGGAAAAGTAGCTATCCAGGCAAACTTCCCCTCACAGTGTGGTATTTGGGTGTATAGTCTGATGAACACCCTTCTGTCCGGGTTTCATTTCGGGTGTATTTTTTTTCTGATGTATAAGCTCATTGTTTAACATACAACAGCCTATTGAGGTAGGCAATGGTTGTTGTACAAACCTTACAGGGGCGTAGCGACCCTGTCATGTTGAGCTATTGTGCTCAGAGCGTAAATCTTCTGACTAGTCCCATCGATATTCCAAGAAGTTGTTTTTCCTTATGCCTTCCAAACAAAGGCAAGGGTGATGAACATGATTTAAATCATGTACTGTATAGTTTAAGATCTGAAATCATTTTAGATATCAAATATTGTTTATTACTGATCTAAAAGGTGAACAATTTTTTTTACTTCTTTATTCGATTGTGTCTCGAATTGTAGTACAAGTTGTTGTAAATAAGTATTATATTATTTTAGCTGGCCTACTTATCACAAGAACGAATCACCTTTGGCAATGGTCCATTATTCAGTCGATCTAGAAGAATTGTATTTGTGATGAACAAGTCTAAAGAGAAGAGTGTATTCTTTGAATGGCATGTAACAAGTCCATCAGATAGCCAGGTAAGTGATGTAGATCTATAATCTAGTATAGGAAGAGAAATACACCACATTTTATGTTTTAATGCAGAAAAAGATTAATGATAAAATCATAATTAATTAGTTAAGACAAAGATCCTATTTCGTTTTGTTTTTTATAGTTCAAATTCGTTTTACTTGTCTTTACTGCTAGGATCTGGAAGAGTTGTTATCATTGGCGTGTTCTGCCTGATGTGAGGAATTAGCCAATGAAATGGTCTATTACGGCAAGCTTTTGGCCTCTTAGTGCACGGAACTGTGCATGGGTAAACCCCTAGAAATGTAAACGCTGATTGATTAATCAATGTCTGTCATCTTGGGGTAAAAAGCCGCTCATTTGACCTCTGATGTAAACTCTCACTAAAACTTGTCAGATTGTCATGTAGTGTAGGCCAACGAAATATAGATCTGTATTTTAATTATATGTTATTTTTAAAATCTGGGGAAATTTAATTTTGTGGATAATTATTATAAACATTTAAAACAGTTCAGTAAATGAAATTGATTATTTACTCAAAAAAAAAAAAAAAAAAATGAATGTTAATTTTATATATGTTTATATTTTCAGTTTTTGTCCATCTTCCCACTAAAGGGTCATTTAGAAGCTGGTGAAAGTCAAATGTGTCGTGTTTCTTTCTTAGCGTCAAATACTCCATCATTTTATGATCTCGATCTCATCTGTCAGGTGGGCATTTCATTTATTCATATATTTCTAAATGAATATATTTTAAGAGATATCAGAATTTATCTTACAGATATTTGGGGGTTTAAAACAAAGAAAATATAACTAGTGTAATGTGATAGTTCTCTATTTGTACTCCTTATAACATTACACAGTATTTACAGTAAATAACCCAAAAAACATTAAATGGCCTAAGTATAAAAATATTCTGGTTTTTATTATCCTGTTCACTGTAAATGGCCCTATGGCCTGTCTGTACAGTCTGATATTTATACCTAGTTATAGTCTGATATTTATACCTAGTAGTCTTATAGCCTTGCATTGTACAATCTGTACCATATAGTATTATTTTTGAACTGTACAGCCTTGATATTTATAAATAGTCTGATATTTATATCTAGTAGTATTATATTTGTACTGTACAGTCTTGATATTTATACCTCATAAAAGGGGGGTCACGTGGTTATGTGGATAAACGCTGGCTCGCTAGCCTGGAGGTTGGGTGTTAAATCCCTGCATTGGCCGAGAGAGTTCATCCAGATTTTCCGGCGTGGTTTTCCCTTGTCAGTGATGCAGGACGGAGGCCCTGACAAGGACAGCTGTATAGTTGTTTGGATGGGAAGGAAAACCAAGGTCCTGTATACACATTGGCTTGCATGTAAAAGATCCCTTGGCAGTTGTAATTTGATGTAAGAGTAGACCGTAGCGCTGCTGCCCTTGCGAAATTTCTTTTATGCCCGTCTTCATTAGCCCAGGTTAGGAGCAGAAAGTAGGATGTTAAACCGCATTTCATTTCATTTTATACCCGATAAAAGTCGTCTGATATTTATACACAGTTTTGATATTTATACATTATAATATCCTCTGTATTTTTACTATTATATTTATATTATTGTTGACAGATAACTGATGAACATAATATGAAGAAATATAGGAAGAAATTATCAGACTGGGAAAAAGAGCAAGAAAGACAGAAAAATGAATTTACTATAACAGAGAATGATTTAGATGCTGATAAAAGACTTCTAGATTCTCCTCAATTTAAAAACGTAAATATTCTTATGAAATGAGTTAATACCATTAGATAGATAATTGCAGGAACTTTTAAGAATTTTTAAAGTGATTTTGTGCTGGACCTCCCATAATTAGTTTTTTTTATAATAAATCATAAATCTAGTAAAATGTCAGTGGTGGGAAAATTAGGTCAATATTAGCCAATTTTTAAAAATAAAACCAAGTTAATTTTAAACAGCTCTTGTTGTGGCAGTATCTAAATATCAGAATCTTTTTTTATATGGCTGTAGGCTTAGAATAGGGAAAGTGCCTTGTAGAAATCCGGTTGTTGGCTAAAACTAATCCTCATGGTATGCTGCATTTTGAAAAAAAGGGAAATAAATCACTTTTCATTTCTCTTGTCAATGTAACGATTTATAGTTTATTTATCTGTGGTATATATTATATGTTATTGTTTATGTATGTAATATATATATTATTGTTTATTTAGGCTGTAAGTGATCGAGCTACACCTGATGGAGAAATGGGTAAATACAAGGTAATGAATTACATTAAATCTTACCTTTAATACACAATGTCAGCCATTAATCAAATCGACAGATTTTATAGATTGGATCTACAGAATTTGTATCATAGGGTCTGGCATTGAGTCAACTGGCATGGTTACGATTACCTGGTTGTACATGACAAGGAGTAGAGTCACCTGGTTCCTGCAGTTTCCTCCCGCAGTTAAAGACTCCTACATGCAAGCGAATTGAAACATATGTTAGTCCCGAAATGACCTAGTTTGTTTCACATGAATGTTAAACCCCATTTCTCTCGCTCTCTTAGAGGGCTTGGATGGCTAAATAGCTAGCATGTGCGTGCTGTATCGTAAAGCCTGTCATTGAATCCCCAGTTGTATGTGACAAGGAGTAGGGTCGCCTGTCTAACGTTGTTGGTTTTCTCCAGGTCCTCTGATAACCTCCCACTGCTAAAGACCCCTACGCGCAAGCAAATTTTTGAAATAAAATTAAACCATATGTTAGTCCCAATTTCTATCTCTCTCTCTCTCTCTCTCTCCCTCTCTCTCTGAAATAATTCCAATCAACTATTGCCCCTCTGTTTTCTATTCCTGTATTATATATTTTTCACATTGTAGACTTTGCCTCCAATTCCAAAGAAATCAGCTGATGGGATATACAGATTGGAGAAAAGACAGAAAAAGAAGGAAAAAGAATTATGGGAAAAGCCTGTCTGTCCACCTCCATTCTTACTTCATTTAGGTGTGACATCTAGAACACATGGTATCCAAGACTTCCAGAACAATTTCCCAGATGATTATAAAAAGTTCCATATTGATCGGTTAGTTTTGTGTTAAATATTTATGTAGTAATAGAATGGGTTCTATTGGCCATTTTTTTAGTTTACAGGATTTTCTTTCCTACACTCGCCAGTGGTTCAGAATGTGTAGGGCCTGGCATGGAACAATGTCTTGTCCAGGGGTGTCAAATTCATTTCGATTCGGGGCCACATGAACTAAAATTTTACATCAAGTGAGCTGGAGATATATAAAAATATCAAGATAAAGAAAATTTTATTGATATATTTTCTGAAATCATTACATATTATAATGCAAAAAATTGTTGGAAATGGACCAGCTTAGGATACAGTACAGAAGTCAAAGTATTACCGAAATCTAAAAACAATAATAAATGATTTCCATCGCTAGTTTCTAGACATTATCGACACATCAGTTTATTAATATTTGTTCCATGGGCCACATTTAAACCCTTGGCGGGCTGATTGTTTGACATCCCAGGTCTAATTGTTAGGATGGTACAAAACATTCAGGTCCCAAGTATATGTTGGTGTACACGTAAAAGAACCTTTGACAGTTGGAATTAGATGCAGAATAGGTGGAAAAGTAGCTATCCAGGCAAACTTCCCCTCACAGTATGGTATTTGGGTGTATAGTCCACAAGATGGCCTGGATTGTTTATGACAATCAGATGGGCTAATTTAAAACAGCCATCTTACATTTCACTCCATCCCAGAAATCCATCTAGGATCAAAGCCTTTCATAAATCAAGGGAAGTAACTCAAAGAGGGCTTCAGACCACTATTCCTTATTAATAATATGAATCAGTTGGTTTAGTAAAGAAGTATATGACAATAGTACATGGTATGCCTGTCTTCATTAGTCTATTTTGTTTGATTTGATGTAGACTTTTTGTGTTTTGTATATTGTAGAGCTATCAGTAAGAAATGTAAACAAGAGAAGAAGAATGATGAAGTTCTAGAGAAGATAGAATGTAGTCAAGGTGAAGCAGGTGTTATACAGGGTGTTATGTGTAACGTTCTCAGGTATATAGAAATAATTTACATAATTTGTTTATTATGATGGTCTTGTATATCGTTCATCATGATGCTTCACTTCTATCTCAAGCTTTGAATCCCTGGTTATACGTGGCAAGAAGTAGGGTCGTCTGTCCAGCCTCTAGGGTTTTCTCTGGGTCCTCCGGTTTCCTCCCACTGCTAAAGACCCCTACGCGCAAATGAATTATTAAAATAAAATTAAACCATATGTTAGTCCCTAAATGACCTTGTTTGTGTCGGGTGGACGTTAACCCCCATTTCTCTCTTTATCTCAAGCATTGTATTATAAAATTGGTGCAGGCTGAGAAAGTTCCAGGATTCCCAGGCATGATGTCTTGTTTAGTAGTTGTGCAGTATGGAGGTCCTAGCAAGGTACAATGAATAGTCTTTCGGATAGGATGAAAAACAGAAACACATTGGCATGCACTTGAAAGATCCCATGGAAGTTTGGATTCGATTTAAGCTTGAATCCGGGCAAAATTTCCATCTAATTATACTTCATGAATATTTGCCCATTTTATTTCTGTTAGAACTTTCATCATTCTTATTGATTATGTATATTTTTCTACAGAGGATTACTGGATGATGCCTACTTTGTTGAAGCAATTAAAACAGTAATCAAAGAACCAATTCCATATTTCCGTCAATTTGGCGATCGACCTCGAACACCAGCAATTGATCAAAACAGAACTGATATCATCGTGGAAGATATTACATCAAGTACACCACATGAAGGGGAGAGAACTCAATCTCAAATAAGTCAACACAGTCAGAATGTAGAATCAGTAAGGTTTTTTTTAATTGTATGATTTATTATCCTGTATATCTATAGGTATAATTTGTCTTTAATGTTTGGTGGGGGGGGGGGCGGATGGTCGAATTCTTAGTTGTATTATACGGGTAGTCATTGAGTCAACTTGTGTGGCCCGGTTGTACGTGACAACCGACAAGGAGTAGGGTCCCATATCCAATCAAATGAGTTATCTACGGGTCCTTCGTTTTCCTACTGTTAAAGACCCCTATGCACAGAGAATTATTAGAATTTAGAGGGCATAGCATTAAGAAATGTGACAGCAGAAAACTATTACAGTGTTTTATTTTATAATAAAATATATAAAATCGAGAGATAAATGATAACCTTTTTGTTTATGTTTTATACAAGCTATTGTTTATATTTATATAGGTGTCTGCTGCTAGTAGTATTGTACATTCACCCGAACCAGTGAAAACACCAGAGAGTGAGACTGGTTTGACAAAGACTACAGTCAGTACAGACATACAAAATAAACAAAAACAAACATTGAAAAAGTAAGTGTTTAAAATTCCTTTTGCTGTATACAAAACATAATTATACTGAATCCAATATCACAGTTAAAGCCGAAGATGTCAATTTTTAAAAAAATCTTGGAAGCTATGTTTTGTATGAGAAGTAGTCCGATACTTTGTCTGAAAGCTGCTTTATATTCCTTGTATGTTACTGGTTTACTTTGTTTTATTAGGGGGTTCGATGGTCGAATGGTTAGCACTCGCGCGCTGTATCATAAAACCTGTCATTGAGTCAACAGTCGTAGTTTCAAATCCCTGGTTGTATGTGACAAGGAATATGGTCGCCTGTCCAACCTCATGGGTTTCCTCTTGGTCTGCCGGTTTCCTCCACTGCTAAAGAACCCTACGTGCAACTGAATTATTGAAATAAAATCAAAAACCACATGTTAGTCCTGAAATGGCCTAGTTTGTGTCAAGTGGACTTTAAACCCCATTTCTCTCTCTCTCTTGTTTTTATAATGCATATAGTATTATTTGTTGTTTTTTTTTAAAATAAAACTTTTTTTTACAGATTACCAGAAGTGGGAAATATGTTAGAATCGGTTCTTGAGAATTCTCTATTTAATATCATGTCTGAAGCCCTAGCTCAGGAATTTAATATTACAGCACGTCCAAGATACATCGCACTACCAAAACGTCCTAACTCCTCCAATAATCGCTCAAACAAAATGTAAAATCATCATTATTGTCTTTCTTTCATTTTATTACTGAAAACAGTCTATTCATTGAAAAATATCTTTTGCCAAACTCTTATAGTTTTTTTTCCTTTAATGATAAATGCCACAAACTCTAGTAAGTTTCATTCTTGGTATAAAGTTTACATATCGTACATAAAAATGAGACTGATATACAACTGTATAAATTTTGAAAAACTGTGATATAAAATGTATATTTGTATAAAATAATTATATTGTATTATAAGATATATTGATATAAGTTTATTTATTTTCCATTATTATAAATTGTGTGATATCAAAATATATATTATTTCTACATTAATAGGGTTTCTTTAACCCTATTCACTTTAGCCAAACTATTTTTTTGAATTGCATTCTTTTTGTCAACCAAACTGATTTCCACATGAACCTGGCAATATGACATGTCTGACTACAGTGCTAGGCCCACGTTGCTTTGTTCTTTCTTGGTCATTTTTTGTCAAATTACATAAAAATTAATAAGAAAAATATATATAAGAGGAATGAGAAACTGCGGTATAGACGCAGTTAATTTGTATAGAATAAAACAGTATTAAATATGAATAATTTAGCCAGGCTTGCTAAATTACAGACCAGTTATGTCAATTAATTTACAGCATTATTTGATGGAATAAGTTCAATGTTGGCTGGTTTTCCACTTCTTCTAAAAATGTTCAGCATTTATATTTTATACCAGTAGTTGAAAAAGGAATAATCCAACTTTTATTTATTTAATTGTTTTATGTGATATTAACATTCCTTTTGTCATAAAATATTTTATTTATATACAAGTATAATTTGAATATAAGCAGGTCTTTTCCAGATACTTTATTTATCAGAAGACATATTGGATGTAAAATACACTGTTAAATAATGAAACTGTCCGTCCTATTTAAAATAAAATGGTTGTATTTATTCAATAAAACCTGTTTGTCTTGTTTTATATATTTATACAGTAAGTAATGTGATATTATATATCAATCATAGTAAAATGTAACTATTGTCTTCTGTTGATTTATTTGTAATATCCATAGCATCGACCCTCGGTTCCTTAGGAACTGTTGCATACACATATTCCAATAACTCTTGCCTTCGTTTATCTCCAGCTGAAAACCATGACATTATGACTTGGCAACACATGTTCGAGCCGAAGACATATTTTTTTGCAAGGGCCTTCGAGCATTCCATTAGTACAAAGTTTCGAATTATATTATATGCAAGGAAAATGTTTGGCTAGCTCTCCCAGTAAAAGTTAAAACAATCCAGTCCTCGTTCTATTGCTACTGTGGGTTTCAGTAATCTCCCATCCAGTATCTGACAGTTAGAATTTGAAATGTTTTTTTTTTTTTTTTTTGGGGGGGGGGGGGGGGTCTAACGTGTGGCATGTGAAAACATAAGGTCTATCATTGACTCAAGTGACGTAGTTTCGATTTCTCGCTTGTACTCCAACCTCCTAGATTTTCACCGGGTTCTTCAGCCCCCCCCCCCATCGCTAAAGACACAGATGCGAAAGAAAATTAATGAAATCAATTGGCCCGTATGTTGACTCCGAAATGACCTAGATTGTCCTGAGTGGACGTTAAACCTAACTTCTCGATCGAAATAAAAATATACTAGCACTATCGGAGGGAAAAATTGCTCCATACACTATCAGTAATACTTGGACATGTCATAAATAGGGTTGATACCGTGATTGGTACGTCTTGCGCCCCCCCCCCCCCCCGAATTTTCCGCCTTTAATAATTATTTCTTAGGAGTGTTTCTTAGCTGGTCACAGCCTCAGCCCCTCTAAAAAAAAATTCTAGCCCCCCCTCTCTTCCGCATTTTTTTAAAAGCTGACTACGGGCTCGACGTCATCAAACTGGTTATCTCATTTAGACAACAGGTCTTTCATTTCCCATTAAAAGCAGCTACTATTACACATTTTTAAAGGTATAAAGCTTTAATAATATAGCAACAAATAACAAGGTCAATATTTTCATCAAATACTTAAGCCTAGTCTATATATATAGACCATAAACAATACAAATTAGATTTTTTTAAAAATACTATGAAAATTCGAGAATAGTTTAATAAGTTTGCGTAAGAATTTATAAAATACAGTATTTATTATGATAATGGAGATTTGGCAGAACTGGAAACAGGATCAGTCACAAAAATATGAAATAATATTTACAAAACAACAGTACACACTATAAAGCCAGTAAAGGTTATAAAATAACCATAAAATCCAGTAAGGTTATAAAATAAAAAAACCCAAGATAAGCTATCATGTGAACACGTACAACTATTTTAGTCGTCCTTATTTAGAAATAAAACAAGACTAAACATCCAGTCAAGCATTCCAAGCATGTTTCTGCCTTTTGTTTTTGGTTGTGTCCATTATTGCTAGCGACACTCTTCTCGGTGTCTCCAGAGGCTCAGTCGGCTCTTTTGGCTGCCACGAAATAGGCAGCTTGTCCAGTTGTGTAGCCGATGCTCTTCGTTGCCCATAATTCCGCCTTTTGTCATATGTTGACCTTTTTTGATCTGTAATGCTTTCTGGGTTAGGGGTTAATGATCTTCTCCGCTTTGTTTTCAATTGTTCAAGTGACGATCTCCTTTGTTCTTCAATTTTTATTACATCCATTGGAGACAATGATGGCTTTATGGCGTCCATATCCTTGGTTGGGCCAATTGAAGCAATTGGCGACGGTCGCTGCTCCGTGTTCAGAATGGTTTCTTTTGGAGAAACGAATGATTCCTTCGCCTCTGGGATCTGCGCTGTATCCATTGGAGATATTGACGACCTCCGATGCCTGCCAATCTGCAGAATCTCGGCTGGAGACAGTGATGGCCTCCTCTGTTCTGTTATTGGCGGCGTTCCGCCTGGTTTAAATGACGATCTTTGTTTACTTGCCATCGGTGGCGTGTCCACAGAAGAACGTCTGCCTCCTGCATCTTCTGTTGTTCTGGCCAGTGGAGATATTGGCACCCGCCTTCCTCTTATTACATCTATGGGGGAAAGCGATGGCCTCCTTTCTCCGGGAATTTCCAATGCGTCGTTTGGAGAAGCAGATGATCTACGTCGATCAGAAATCTGGATTGTATCTATTGGTGGCATAGATGATTTACGTTGTTCATTCAACTGTGTTGTATCTGTATCTAGTGGACTAATGGAGGATCTTCGTCTTCCTGTACCGACACTAACAGACAACCTGGACATTGTATTCTTAACTCTAAAAAAATAAAAACATGGTAAAACTACACACAATCAGTTTTAAAAGACGCTGGCTATTTAAGTTTGATTTTATGTCGACTGTTCTCGAAGCTGTTTTCGTTGAATCTGCACGTTTGTTTACGTGACATGATACATGATACGTGTTTATATTTAACCGAAAGAACATTATAATTTACATTATGTATTATTAAGAAGCTGCTTATTGCTTTAAAGTGTATTTTAGAGATTTTAGATTCCAGTTCTTCAGAAAACGAATGCCATTTTACAGGGATCTTTGTCGACAGAAAATATTATTTCAGGACCGACGGAAGCAATTCTTGCAGGGGCCGCAATAACCTGGAGAAAATAGTACTTGCGGTAAAATTATTGGGGGCGGGGGTGGGGGGAGGGGCTTTGGCCCCCCTACTCCACCGGACCTGTATTTGTATACAATATTAAGATTTTGATTTGGGTCTAACAAATGTTTTCTTATCATTGGTTCGCATGGTTTATAATGAATTGTTGACATACAATATTATAATTACCTGTACATTGTTTTATTAACCAAACCATCATCGCCTGTGTTACTGTAAAATAATTTTAATATTCATGCAACATTACATTAAACATTTTCATAATGTTGAAATAACATCTATAGCTGACTATATTAAATATATTAACATTAGATTGACATGCTTCAGACCCCAACTTTTCATTTCATAAACCCCTTAAACAATATGTTACATAACTTACCCATTTCCAAATATCTTCTCGAAATCAGAAGTCCTGAAACATACACACATCATATAAACATGTTATTATGTGTCTTAAAATAAATCAATTAGTCCTGCCCAAAAAATAGAATCCTTAGTTGTACTTTTATATTTCATACTTTTTTTTTTTTTAAATTGACCCTTTTTAGGTCGTTTAGACGATATTACGGTATTAAAAACAAATTATCTAGTCGTTGAGACGATGTTCGACAAACTTCGTCACAAAGTAATAAACAAAATCCGTCCAAACAGTATTAAACAAAATGTCTAGGCGTTCAGATGGTATTAAACAAAATGTCTAGTTGTTCAGATGGTACTAAACAAAATGTCTAGTTGTTCAGATGGTACTAAACAAAATGTCTAGTCGTTCAGATGGTACTAAACAAAATGTCTAGTCGTTCAGATGGTACTAAACAAAATGTCTAGGCGTTCAGATGGTATTAAACAAAATGTCTAGTTGTTCAGATAACAATAACTTACAAATTATCATGTTGAGTCGTATCTAGTATTAAACTGTTGTAGGTAATAATTATTATAACAGTTAATATCAACAAAAATACCGATGTTAAACCATTTAATAACCATTCAGCATTCTGTAATAGAAACATAAATAATGATATATTAACACATGCTGAAATCTATCTGGTGTTGTTTAACGGCAGTATAGTAGTAGATATGATATTAGAAAAGGGAAATGTTTAGATAATGGATAGGTGTCCTTTACTAATATTGCATCCAGCATTTAAATTTCGTAAGAAAGCGACCCAGTCAACACTATCAAAATATATTGAATGTAATTAACGATGTACGCATCCTCCTTCGAACCCCTTTAAACTGAATGTTGACGTGGTCATTTCTTCGACTTTCCTATGCTAAATGATACAATAACTATATTTACCTCAAAATCAGCAAACTGGTCACAGAAACCATAAACAAGAGAGTTATATGCATCAGAAAGCGGTTGACATAAACCTATCTCACTATTAACCTATAATAATAAACAAAAGAGTTATATGCATCAGAAAGTGGTTGACATAAACCTATCTCACTATTAACCTATAATAATAAACAAGAGAGTTATATGCATCTGAAAGTGGTTGACATAAACATATCTCACTATTAACCTATAATAAACAAGAGAGTTATATGCATCAGAAAGTGGTTGACATAAACCTATCTCACCATTAACTTATAATAATAAAAAAGAATGAAATGCGATTTAACGTCCTACATGTCTGCAGTGAATGGTTAAATGGGGTTTAACGTCCGACTGTTCTGTTCCGACTGGGCTAATGAAGACGAAATGAAATGAAATGAACGTTAGGGGTTGAACGTCATACTGTTCTCTGCTCCTAAACTGCGCTAAATGAAGACGGGAATATGTCATACGGTGTGATATGCCATACTCTTATATCGAATTCCAACTGCAAAGGCATCTGTAACGTGCACACCGATGTGTACGCGGGACCTCGGTTTTTCGTCTCATCCAAACGGCTAGACAGCAGAGCTGTCCTTGGCAGGCCATCCATCCTGCATCACTGACACACCGGGAAATCTGGATGAACTTTTTCGGCTTTTGCAGAGATCGAACACCCGACCTCCAGGCTAGCGAACCAGCATCTTACCTACTAATTACCCAACGTGATTTCCCTAATGAAGACGACTATTGGTTAATGAAGACGGGAATAAGGAACGATCATAACTATTCATTGCCGAATGGTTAGCATGTGCGCGCTGTATCATAAGTTCTGTCATTGAGTCAACTGAAGTGGTTTCGAATCCTTGGTTGTACGTGACAAGGAGTAGGGTCCTCTGTCCAACCTCGTGGGTTTTCTCCAGGTCCCCCGGTTTCCCCCCACTGCTAAAGACTCCTACGCGCAAGCAAACTATTTAAATAAAATAAAACCACATCATATTAGTCCCGAAATTTCTGTGAATCCCGGACAACGATACATCGACTAAACGTATATTAAACAACTTACCCATTCCAGGCTCTTGTCGCTGAATTTTGGTAAGACTTTCATGAAATCTGATCTATATTCGTCAACTCCCTGTAAGATACCACATAAATACTGTATAACACATACTCACACCCGACTATATCACGACATTTATATTATTTTTTTTTTTTTTATAAACAATATTTTATTCAGGATGGCTGAATGGGATTGGGGAACAGGCCTAGCCTATGTAAAACCCATTATATTTATTTATAGGTTTAAATATGTATAAATATCGACCCTCGAAAATTATTTAACGAATCTGTTGGTAGGCCAAATAAAGCAGACAAATTTACTGTGACCGCATTTAACGCTTATTATTAACTTATATGTACATTATGTCTTACAATGTACGTGTGTTTGTCGAAAATTTAAAAAAACGGATCTATTGGCAGGCAAAGCAGAGACATTTAATATCAATATGTGCATGATGTCTTACAATGTACGTGTATCTGGTTTTCTGATCTTGTAATTGTTTTTTGTATTGCCTGTGACGTCATCCTTAAATATAAATCTAAAAGTGTACCTGTTTTATATATCGTGACGATTCGTTCCACAGTTGATCTTCGACATCCAGTAAATCACTGATTGATTGATTAATCCGTGTCTAAAACATAAACAATATATAAACAATATATAAACAACATACAAACAATATATAAACAACATATAAACAATATATAAATAACAATATATGAACAACAATATATAAACAATATTATTCTTTGTTTAATTTCAGGTCACACTGAAAAACAATCCCGAAGAACATAAACAAATAAATATAAATGTTACCTTTACTTCCCTAATGTTTTCTTGAAAGTCATTATATACAATTTCCATTTTATCCTGAAATATCAAAATATACGTCGCCATGTTAACGATATAAATGGTTATCAGTTATTTGATGTGTTCTTCGGTTGTTTTTTTCAAAAAACAATAAGACATAGCTGTATCAGTAGGTCTTTCAAGAGAACTCACTACATCTATCACATATTCCAGATTCTCAGATCATTTCCACTTTATCATTCTCTTCAATCTGATTAAAGGGGCCATCCCGATAACATTTTGGGAGTTAAAACTGCTTAATTTTGTATGAAAAGCACCTAATAGCCTCTAACTTAGATCCGAGCAACTTCTTCAAGCTATGGGATACGTTTTCAAACAACTTCCAATCGCCGGTACGGCTCGGTGGCCGAAGACTTGTGTTCTGTTTGCATTACACAGAAGTGTCTGGATAAAACGAGTCTATATTATGTGCAGCTTTCAATCTAACCCTATTGACTCACTTTTAAAGCTCTCCTTTGATTAAGTTAAAATTGGTATCATATCAATTTAAAAGAAAAACTTAAAAGAGCTAGTGTCCAGTTAAGCTTTTATTGCATTCACGTCCAAACTACTCAATATTTTGAACTGAAATTTTCAGACAAGGTAAATACACTATTCCTCTATATTTTGGCGTTTAAATTTCATACGTTCATGAACGTGTAATTTTCAGATTCTTTGAAATTCGGGCTGGTCCCTTTAAACACAGAACCTACTTCGTTTCGGTTTTTTGTAGTAAAATTTAAAAGAAAAACTTAAAAGAGCTAGTGTCCAGTTAAGCTTTTATTGCATTCACGTCCAAACTACTCAATATTTTGAACTGAAATTTTCAGACAAGGTAAATACACAATTCCTCTTTATTTTGGCGTTTAAATTTCATACGTTCATGAACGTGTAATTTTCAGATTCTTTGAAATTCGGGCTGGTCCCTTTAAACACAGAACCTATTTCGTTTCGGTTTTTTGTAGTAAAATTTCGTTTTACTAGTCTTTACTACTCTAGGATCTGGAAGAGTTTGTGTTCTGGATGGTGTTAGGGATTAGCCAGTGAAACGGTCTGTTACAGCGAGCTGTAGGCGTGTTTTGCACGGAACTGTGGGTAATCCACTAGTAACATCAATGCTGATTAATTAATCAAATGCTAGACGTCATAGGATCAAAATTCGCTCGTATGACCTCTGAAGCGACCTATCGCTACAACCGGTCAACTCTTCATGTAGTGTACCCACCGAGTGTTAAAAAAAAATAAAAAAAAATATAGATCTGCATTTTAATCAGATTGCATCCCCCCCCCCCCGTCTAATGGAGCAGAACGGTAGGATGTTAAACACCCTTTCTTTTACAATGCTTTTTTGCACGTCTAACTGCGGTAATTGAAGATCTATAATGTTGTGTAATTTGTCTATATTTCGATGTGCAGCTTTCTTAAATGTTTTAATAGACACAAATATAAAACTTACCTTGACGATAGTAGCTGAATCTATCATTGATTTCCATGATGACAGGTGATCGGCTACTTCAATCAGTTTACTCTAAAGTGAAATATACATAACAATAATAATGACATAATGCTGCCAACGTTGCCAAGCAAAGATTATACAGCAACTCAAAATTTTCCGAAGGGTGATAAGTACGTCAAACTATGATGATGCAAGTCAAGGGAACATGGCTCCATTTAAAAAGTTTCACAACCAGCTTTACGACGAAAGTCAATTTTGATTTTGAAATATGTCGCGAGCTTCAAAAATAGAAATGTATACGGATACGAAACTTTTCTAAAGTTTTAAATCCAATGAAAGGGGCTCTTTTGTATGCCACGGAGAACAATGTTAAAAAAAAATATATGCCGGGAACTCTGTCCTGTGGGCCCTAATGTGTTCACAAGATTTCATAAACAGAGGAATATGCGATTGAAAAATTCTCAATATCCCCTTTTAAGCGTGTTTACAAGACTTCAGGAATTGGGATTCTTAAATATATTTCAATACAGAAAGGTTCTTACTTTAGCTGGATTTCGAGGTCCGCCATTAGCTATTGTTGTATTAGCAACATATCTGAGATTAGCAACAAATGTATCTAAATCTGCCTTAATGATAGTCTTGTTAAACTGAAATGTAATAAAATGAACAGCGCGTTTACTCCACAGTTAGTCCATCCACTAAAATCATCGGAATATTTCTAAAAGCTATAATCCAGGAAACTTTGACTGTTTTTTTTTTCTTAAAAATCGTACATATTTTAAATATTAAAGTAAAAAAAAAGAGTTACCACATCTGTAAATGGCTGTGTATCGAAGGACGTGACGTCAGTAAGTTTCTGGATCCAAGATGGAAGACGAGGTGGTATCAATGTTACATTATTGAGATCAATATACATACCGTCAAATACCTCATTTATATCATTCAAGTACTGAAACACAAATAAATCATACCTTTAAAGCCCCAATACCACTCTTGTTGTAACTGAATAATATGTTTCAATCATTATTCTGGTCAACAAATTGTCCTATTTTACAATGTTCAAATTAATTGATGATACAAATTTCATCTTAACACAACGAATTTTTAAAAAAATGGAAAAAATCAACTACAAGGTAACCACATGGTTTGAAAAGCTTTACGTAAAACACTTTCAAATGCAACTTGGATTTAAACGTATTTTCGAACCCTCTGGACAAGTAAAATAGGATTTAATGGATTATTTACACAACAGGTAGGACACTTAAACATCTAGTAGTCAGAATAAGGCTTATTTTATTTTCTGGACCTGTCAAGCCAGCAAGATTGGTATTATCCCTTTAAAGGACAAGCTAGGACAAGATATCAAATAATAATTCAGGAAGTAAGACTATTAGAATCTTTAAAACGACGTTGGCTACTATCATCAAGTGTGCTATGAGGGAAATTTTGCCAGGACAGTGCCAGGGATCTTTTACGTGCACGCCAATGTGTAAACGGGACCTTGATTTTCGCAATATTCGAACGACTAGAAAGCTCTCTTTGTCCGACCCCCGTCCATGGGAAACCATACCGGAAAATCCCGATGAACTTTTTAGGCCAACTCCGGGATCGAACCCGCGACCTCCAAGCTAGCGAGCCAGCGCCTTACTCACTTATCCACCATGGATCTCCTTTGTTTATAATTAATAGATTTAAAAAGCACCCCTTTAATCTGTCAGGATGAATATATTTAAAGATAAAGCTCTTAAAAAGAATATAAATTACTGTCTTACAACATGGAGGGGCTAAATTTCAATGCCAATATACCTTAGCTATATTAAGATCATCTTTAAGTTTGGGTGAAATTAAATTCTGTCTCAGAGCAGTATACGCTGGTATGTTATTCTTACAGTGTCTGCAAAAAACAAACAAAAACAAAACGAAAACTATAACATTTTCTAATCAACGACATCCGTAACTAAAATAGAATCATCCAGTTTATTGAGCTATAATCTTAAACCGGCAACATAGCCCAGCAGATCAGATAAACTAAAATAAAAATCACTAGGGAAAATGAGAAACTGGAGTATTAGGGCTAAACCAAGCAACATAAACCAGGTCATTTGGGGACTTACATATGATACAATGTTATTTTAATAATTCCTAAGCGCGTAGGGGCCTTTAACAGTTGGAGGAAGTCGGTAAACCCGGAGAAAACCCATGCGGTTAGACAGGCTATAAGTCGAGTATCGAAATCACAACCGAGGGGGCAAAATTTAATAGGAGTTCAAAGATCACCAAAAAGTGCATCTACGACAGGATATAAATGTATACATCTAAAGTTACTCACCGTAGAATATCAGATAGTTTCAGATCAAACGCTCCATTACCAAGTACAGCAGATCCCATATAATAGCCTGGATGACCGGGAACTGTGTGCGGAACATCCAGCACCTGCAAAACATAGTTTTCCGCGAACACATTATTGATAAATCATGTAACTATCTCAAAACAATTCACAAGAAGAAATCAAACAGGGACAAACATACCAAGTCTCAACTTTGAGGTACTCCTAAAGAAATAGTCTATTGCTTTACTTAAAGGCGACAGGCCCTTGATTTGTGTAGCTGAATGGCCTTTTATTCCGTGAACTTGCGAAATTTGAGGATAGCTACCGTGGTTCAGTGAGTAAGACGTTGGCTCACTAACCTGGGGGTCCCATGCTACAAAGTTCATTGGGATTTTCGGGCGTGTTTTCACCTTGTAAGTTGTGCAGGACAGGGGGCCTGACATGGAACAATTTATAGTTATTCGGATGGGACGAAAAACCGAGGTTCCCTTGGCAGTTGGAATTCGATGTAAGAGAAGGCCGTAGCGCCTGTCCGGTCAAAATTTCCCCATAGCACACTCTATGGCGTATACCCGTCTTTATCGCCCAGTTGGAGCAGACCTGTAGGAACTAAGCCCCCATTGCATTCTCTTTAAAACATAAATCCGAAGTTTGCTATTGTCCATGGTGAACAGCTTAAATTATTTAATAAAGCCAATCGTTGCCTATCCTCATCAGGTCTGTGAATAAAATAAGGCCCCTGCTGAGAATTCAGCAATGGCGGTATGGTGGGTGAATTACGTCTATACTTACCCTTTCTACAATGGAGTAATCTTTTCCTGTTTGACAGATAACCCTCTCCAAATTTGCTCCAATATAAAAACCAGTACTAGCTAGACATGTATGGCCCACAGACAGTATGATACATCCTACAGCACCACTGTAAAACCAATATAGAATATGTTCAACAAAGACTGGATATGGAATGAACCATGGGGATTCACATGCCTTTAATGTTTATAATCCCATCCTAACATCGATTGCGATGTTTTTAATATTGCCAGTAGCGAGGGTGAAAGTGATCCTGGTAACACATGGCGTCCTTGCTAATGACACATTAATTATTGGTGCTGACTCTAGTAACACGAAGTTGTCACCGCTGAAATTTACTAACATGGGATATTGTTGTTAACACTGACTTTACTGACATGGGAAGTTGTTTCCACCGACTTTAGTAACATCGAAAGTAGTTTCCACCGACTTTAGTAACATGGGATATTGTTGTTAACACCGACTCTAGTAACATGGGAAGTTGTTTCCACCAACTTTAGTAACATGGGAAGTAATTTTCACCGACTTTAGTAACATGGGAAGTAGTTTCCACCGACTCTAGTAACATGGGAAGTAGTTTCCATCCACTTTAGTAACACGGGAAATAGTTTCCACCGACTTAAGTAACATGGGAAATAGTTTCCACCGACTTTAGTAACATGGGAAGTAGTTTCCATCGACTTTAGTAACATGGGAAGTAGTTTCCATCGACTTTAGTAATATGGGAAATAGTTTCCACCGACTTAAGTAACATGGGAAATAGTTTCCACCGACTTAAGTAACATGGGAAGTAGTTTCCATCGACTTTAGTAACATGGGAAGTAGTTTCCACCGACTTAAGTAACATGGGAAGTAGTTTCCACCGACTTTAGTAACAAGGGAAGTAGTTTCCACCGACTTTAGTAACAAGGGAAGATGTTACCACTGAATCTAAAACATAAGACGTCGTTGCTATTCAACCTTTTGATAAACGACTACATTGCTACTGACCTTTGTATGTGATATCACCAAGGGTGGAAGTGGACGTAAAACCCTATGAACGATCGAACACTATTGACCACAGTGATACACTCATTCCTTCTATTTACGCCAGTAACAGACTCATTGCATCTATCGACTTCAGACACCCTTTCATTTCATTCTACAAGCATGTCTATTATTACTGCTCCGAATTAGTTGTTATTAACACAGGGGACATGGTGGCTCAGTGAGTAGGACGTTAAACTGGATATCCCGGATTCGACTTCTTCGTTGGCCGATAAAGTTCATCGGGATTTTGCGGTGAGGTTCCACCTTGTCAGTGATGCAGGACAGAGGGCTAACATGGGCAACGTATGTTCCTTCGTTCGGATAGGGCCAGAAATAAAGGTCCCGGGTACACATTGGTGGGCACGTAAAAGATTCCTTGAATTCGATATAAGAGTAGGCCATAGCGCCACTGTGCGGAACATGGAAAAACCCATTTCATTTCTACTATTAACATTGTCGGAGTAGAATAGTAGGACGTTAAACCCATTTCATTTCTGCTATTAACATAGTAATAAATGACGTCGTTGCTATTAAAAATAATAACATACGACAATATTGGAACTCACCCAAGTAACAGCCGACGTTGTAATAAGTACGGATCTTCTTGTTGGACAATCAAGGTACGACAGTGTTTGTATTTCTTAGTGATGACGTAGATTAAGACGGAGAGTATAAAAATAATGATACCAATATTTACAAGTGTAAAGAACCAGGTAAAACCAGATCTACAATTAATAAAGAACATCACATTAAAGATTTTACAAACGGATTATGCATTTAGCACCCATGAATGAATTTCGCATGTGATCAGATTTAACCCTTTGCCGCCTGAATTTTTTTAAGGTACTAGTGGGAAACACCTCCAAGCAGCATGTGTGTCATGTGATCTTGAGGAATTCCCCATACGTTGTTACGTAATAATGTGTCAGCTATCTGTTGCTGAACAGGCAAATATTTAGCAGAGCTGATTCTATGAGTCCTAATGCGACGTGGAACATATTTGTACCGTCAACGTCAAAGGGTTAAAGTAATTATTCTTGTATTACAGAGGGTTAGGTGCAGAAGCGTAGCATGTTAAACCCCATTTCATTCATTCATTGTATTACAGACTGTTGAATTGTGTGTTACACAGGCGGGCCATTGAAAAGGATATGAAATAATCTTTTCGTCACGTTAGTGGCCCCACAATTCCAGTCAGGCCCAGGCCCCCGCTCCGGTTTAACTGGGCTTTGGGTGAATGCACAGAAAATTAGTGAAAAGTATATTAATTTAACAAATTAATTTATTCATTTTCATCATGCAGGGGTTACACCATTCTGCTACACCTAAGTTTTAAAATCTTTCATACGGCCCTTTTCTCATCAGATGATAAGCCATGATAAAATCTTACCGAATATTGTCACCTTTCTTCACTCTATCTTTAAATGCTTCGAATTTTGGTTTCAGTTCATCAAAGTAAAATGACTACAAATAATAAAAAAAACCCATAAATTCCTTGTATCATTAGGTAACTTAATGTAACTAATAACTCATGTTATATAACAACTCTTCCAGATCCTAGTGTAGCAAAGACAAGTAAAACGAAATTTTGAACTATAAAAAACGAAACGAAATTGGATCTGTGTTTTAATCAGATTGGTATTGTTATACAGTGTACTCGTCTAGATCCGCCCAAAACCTCTGAACCCGATTTAGTTACTTTGTCTGGCCATTACTAGAAGATATGATATATTATTGGAATGGTTCTGGGGTTTTAAAAAAATTTGGTTTCGAAGAATAAGACTTTTATTATCCAAACTTGACCCAGCTGGCCAGGAAGAATGTAATTAACATAAAATAATAAACTGATATTGACCTTTTCTGTAGGAAAGACCATGGCGTCAGTTGATCGTCTTACTGTGTTAATAAAACCGTCCACTCTGCTCTGAATATCTATAAATAGAAACAAGGGATAAAAACTGGAAATCAAACAATGATTTATGCAAGTTATATCTAAATCTGAATTCAACTTTAAACCGGGTTGAAATGAAGAAAGTCACAGACAGGGTTACCATTGTAATGTCTCGTTCCCCGCAACTGGGCTTTTCGGACTCCTATTTTTCGTTTACCTCAAAATAGTACATTTTTGAACAATCTGAATTAAAACACAGATCCTATTTCGTTTCGTTTTTATTGTTCAAAATTTCATTTTATAAGTCTTTACTACACTAGGATCTGGAAGAGTTGTTATAATACCAGTGTTCTGGATGATGTGTGGGATTAGCAAAAAATACCCCAAAACAATCTGTTACGGCGAGTTCTTGGCTTTTTGATGCACGGAACTGTGGGAAAACCACTATAGAAACGTCAACGCTGATAATCAATGTCTGACGTCATAAAATCAAAGACTGCTCGTTGAATACCTGATGCGAACTCCTACTGTAACTTGTCAGATCTTCATGTAGTGTAGGCCATCGAAAGTATAAAAAAACAGTAACGAAATAGAGATCTTATTTTAATCAGATCGATTTTTGAACAACTTCTTAAAGAATTCCCGGGTAAACTTAAAAAAGATGCAGGATTTGGGAATTGGTGATTTGCTATTGTGATAATAAAAACTAATCGCAAAATGAAAAAAAAAAAAAAAAATGCTAATCGAGATGCAAAGTCAGTCTTACAATATTGAAGAAAGATTAGTTGCCAAACAACGAAACACCTTACCTGATATATTAGTAGCTAGTTTATTTTGTAATGTATCACCAATACCATACGTGTAGTAATATTCCGGCTGTAAAATATAACACGTAAAAAATGAAATGAAATTGGGTTTAACGTCCTACTGTTCTACTCCGACTGGGCTAATAAATACGTATGAGGGAAATTCTGCCCTGATATTTTAGATGCACGCCAATGAATACACGGGTTCTCGGGTTTTCGCCTTATCCGTATGAAATATAACACGTGTAGCAATATAAAAAATATATCAAATCAGAATAACGTATACATTAATGCATTGATTCTTTATATTCACGTTGGATATTTTCGGTCATTATACAGATTACGTTCGTTTACCTTTGGCCCAAATATTTACGAACTTTAAAAACAAACCGTCCTTACTGAGTACATCCTGCCGAGTAAACAACAAGCAATCATTTCGAAAGTTTTATCTTAAAGGGGAACTACTTACACTTAGTAAAGATCCTTTAAATGGTTCACCGAGTAATTCCTGTAACTCCATTAGAGTTGAAGTCAGATTTGGCATCTGTAATTAAATAAACGGGAGACAACTATCAATTAACTATAATTCCTAAGCAAATGCTGTTTTGGTGATTTCAGATAAGATTATGTACGTCAATGAGCGACGAACAAAGATGAAGATACTTTGACTGTTTACAGATACATTGTGGGAGATTCGAAAAAGCGCTGACAGTTCTCATTATACAGTACTGGCCAAATTAATAGCATATTTTTATAAAACGTTGCAGAATTAAGTCACTAGAATTGAAGTATGGATAGAATTATGCACGGTGCATATATTGAACTGAATTTTCTAACACATAACCAAATTGACATCCACTTCATATTGCATGGTTGATCGACTTTTTTGATGACGTCGTAACGGCCGATGACGTCATTGATGTCCGTCATGTTGTTTTTTTGCTGTTTTTGGAATACAATCATTAGGGAATTTTTCTAATACAAGAGCACCAGTTACGTTTTGGGGGGTATTACAGGACAGACACACTCAATAACAATGATTTCAATGGTTGTCCTTGACGCCATTACGACTGTGTGACGTCACAATGTCGTAATCTCGCCAAAACAGGTTTTGTACGAGAAAACGCCTCAACTTGGATCGATTTCCATGTTTTTGGTGTCAATTTATATCTTTTCTGGGACGCCGAATCGAACTAAGGCTATTAAAATGTTAAAAAAATCGACATAAATTTATTTTTTCAACGATAGTTTGTCTACAACGATGAGCAAATGGAGGAGCAGACTGTGATTTCAGGGCTGCATGCGTCCTGAAATTGACTAAAAACGATTTTGAATTTTATAGAAATTATATTTCATAAATATAGAAACTTCATGTACAACATGTACAATTACAGGGGGCGATTCAACTAATTATGCAACGCAGCGTCTACTTATTTCATCCGTTACTAACGTTAGTCCGTTCCATTAGTTTAGTACTTCGTCTGAAATCATAGTCTGGAATCATTGGCCCATCGTTGTAGACCAACTATTGTTGAAAAATTAAATTTATGTCGATTTCTGAACATTTTAATAGTCTTAGTTCGATTCGGCGTCCCAGAAAAGATATAAATTGACACCAAAAACATGGAAATCGATCAAGTAGAAGCGTTTTCTCGTACAACACCTGTTTTGGCAAGATGACGTCATTGTGACGTCACACAGTCGTAATGGCGTTAGGGACGACCATTAAAATCATTGTTATTGAGTGTGTCTGTCCTGTAATATTCCCCAAAACGTAACTGGTGCTCTTGTATTAGAAAAAATCCCAAATGATTGTATTCCAAAAACTGCAAAAAAACAACATGACGGACATCAATGACGTCATCGGCCGCTACGACGTCATGACGTCATCAAATACGTCGACCAAACATGCAATATGAAGTGGATGTCAATTTGGTTATGTGTTAGAAAATTCAGTTTAATGTATGCACCGTGCATAATTTTATCCATACTTCAATTCTAGTGACTTAATTCTGCAACGTTTTATAAAAATATGCTATTAATTTGGCCAGTACTGTAATAGTTACAAACTAGATAATGAAAAGGGAATTTGCTGAAAATTTCAGTAAATATTGCAGGTTAGCGATGATATCGAGATTTGATTATGGTCAGGATAAGTTAATTAATGTCTTATTAATAGTTGAGAGAGAGAGAGAGAGAAATTGGATTTAACGTCCACTCGACAGAAATTATGTCATTTCGGGACTTACATATAGTTTAATTTAATTTCAATAATTCGCTTGCGGGTAGGGTATTTAGCATTGGGATTAAACCAGTGGACCCGGAGAAAACCGACGAGGTTGGACAGGCAACCCTACTCCTTGTCACGTACAAGCGTGGATTCGGATGTTTAAGAAAGATTTTGCCCATAATACGCAGTCCGGTAGTTATAGACTGTTCTACTCCCTGTAACATATTTTAATACAAATAAGCATCTGTTTTAACTGTCATGTTCTTTATTCTTTGTTTATATCTTACCGTTAAGAAGTTGACTTGTGGATATATATCATCAGGTACGATATCCTTACATCCAGAACACGATCCATCACAGCCTATACATGTCCAATCAGAACGGGCAAAAGTTAAATTATAATTAGCTGTAGATAGGTCAGACTTTAAATGACGTCCTATACCGTTATTAATTATTAGCATCTCATCTATCAACGACTTCAGTGACACAATAGCTCTGCTAGTATCTAAAATAAACACATAATAAATTTAGGTTATTATATAGGCAAGACCAACCCAGCCATTAATCCAAAGAATGAAAAACTATCCAAAGGATATAATCGGGATTTTTGTTCAATCTGATTAAAACACATATCCTATTTCGTTTCGTTTTTATAGTTCGAAATTTCGTTTTACTTGTATTTACTACACTATGACCTTGAAGAGTTGTTATCATTGACGTGTTCTGAATGATGTGAGGCATTAACCAATGAAAGGGTCTGCAACGGCGAGCTTAGGCATGTTTTGCACGGAACTGTGGCTAATCTACTAGTAACATCAATACTGATTGGTTAATCTAATGTCTGACGTCATAGGGTCAAAGGGATCTCGGATGACCTCTGATGTGAACTCCCACTATAACTTGTCAGATCTTCATGCAGTGTAGGCCACCGAAAGCATAAAAAAACCGAAACGGAATATAGATCTATATTTTAATCAGATTGCATTTAAAACATTCTAAACATTACCGGTTCCTTGCCTAATCTCAAATATAACAGACTGCTTACCTAATGTTTCCTGATCTCAAATATAACAGACGGTTATATAATGCAAAATATAACAGGTTGCTACATGTAAAATATAACAGCCTGTTGCCTAAGATGAACTTTAACATACTGTTACCTTATGTAAAATATAACATAGAGATGGCCAATCTTATCTAATGTAACACATAACAGAATGTTACCCAGTGTTCCTAATGTTCTCTAATGTTAAATACAACAGAGCGTAGCCCAGTGTTATCTAATGTAAAATATCAACAAAAACAATAAAGCTCACATAAGTCCACATTCTCCAATTCCTTGAAAATAGCTGAAACCCTCGGGTAAAATTCCTTACTTCCGGGTTGCCATATTAATTCTCCTAAAGCTGAAAACATCAACAACGTCATATCTATCAGTATCAGGTATTCTTAATCGTTTTAAACGATGAAGGCCATTTATAGATACATATTTTTTTATTGATTTAATTAAAGTTAAAAAGGTATGATCAATTTCAATCAACTATTTAATCAACTCATCACCGTCGTTTAGAATAAATAAAAGAGTTTAAACCATTCACATTATAAATAAATTCTATTAAAAGGGGGATTCTATTTTTAATTAAGCTTACTGTTGATATCTTGTGTTAGTACATCTTGTCCAAACCATAGATTACTCTCTTCAGTCATAAAATCATATTGCTGAAATACAAAATTATTAATAATAAAAGCTTGGCATCAGTTGTTAATCAATCATTCCTAATCAAGATAGGAGATCACCTGGCTAAGTGGGTAAGACACTGGCTCGCTAGCCTGGCGGTCGGGTGTTCGATTCCTTTTAGCCGAGAAAGTTTATCCAGATTTTCCGGCGAGGTTGTGATGCAAGACGGGGGGTCTGACAAGGACAACTGTCAAGTCGTTCGGGTGCACGTAAAGGTTCCCTTGGCAGTTGGGATTGATATAAGAGTAGGCCGTAGCGCTGCTGCCTGGGCAAAAATTCCCTCATAGCACACTGTACGGCGTATGCCCGACTACACTAGCCCAGTTTAGGAGCACAACATTACGATGTTAAACCCCATTTCATTTCAATTCTAAATCAAGATTTGTTAGACTGTGGAATCTGGCCCCATTTAAAGCTCTTAATAATGTCCATGTGGTAAACTTGGCTATTCATAGTTTTAGTAGAACGCTGGGGTATTCTTTTTCATATATTAAATTCAACTAACTTGTTCGACGACGCAGGCGACAAGATTTGATATGATATTAGTGGTGGTGATAATATGAAAAACCCACCTGTTTAGTTTGATTGAAATAAGAATTAACATCATCAATAGAGTTATATAATCTTCTATCTAATCTATTTATACCATCTCTTATTCTAGCATTTACTACCAGTATACATATAGTAAATATACTGTAAAATACAATATACATATAGTAAATATACTGTAAAATACAACTACGTATAGTAAATATACTGTAAAATACAATATAGTATAAATATACTGTAAATTACAGATACGTATAGTAAATATACTGTAAAATATAATATACAATTAGTAAATACTGTAAATAAATATACTGTAAAATACAATGTACCTATAGTAAAATATACCGTAAATATATCCTTAAATACAATATACATATACTGTAAACTACAATATACATATATTATATAATGTAAACTGCAATATATACATAATTATATTAAATATACTGTAAACTGCAACATTAGTTTTCGTAAACATATCGTAAAATACAGTATACATGCAGAAAATATACAGGAAACAAATGTAAATGGTCGTTTGTGTTATTTGTCATCTACCTCAAACTGCTGTATTCCAAAATTTGTAGGCTTATAGATATTCTCATTGGTTAATTCTGTGTTAAGGATAATTGCATCTAGATACTAACCATTTGATTAAAACACAGATGATATTTCGTTTTTTACTTTTACTTAATTGTCTTTATTACACTAGGATCTGGATGAGTTGTTATCATTGAAGTGTTTTGGTTTTGGATGCTGTGAGGGATTAGCCAATTAAACGGTCTGTTGCGGCGAGGCCTTTTGATGCACGGAACTGTGGGTGAATACTATATACGTCAACGCTGATTGATTAATCAATGTTTGACGTCATAGGGTCAAAGGCCGCTCGTTTGACCCCTGACGTGATTTCCCATTATAACTTGCCAGATCTCCATGAAGTGTAGACCATCGAAAGTATTAAATAAAAAAACGAAAAATAGATTTGTATTTTAATCAGATTGCATACTAACATAGATAAGTCGGATTTTACAAGTTTCGAACTAGTACGCAGTTGGTCTCGGTTATCCAGTTCAAGTAACGCGATTTAGAAATAATTTGGAAGATATAATGCTTCCGCCAGTCAATTTGGTCAATAAACCACGAAATAATCAATTTGTAGTCTATGTTGAAATATTGTCAAACATATCTTTACAGGTTGGTGTAAAATGCTTTCCTGACCAGCTACCATTTCCTACGCCCTTTAGATATTCGCTGATCGAATCCCTATCCCTAACCCCGAAATCCCATTAGTCCCCAGCTTAAACGATTGGGGCACATGATAAACGGGAAAGGTTTTTACACCATTTATTTAATATGCATTATGCAAGAGCTAAATCTGCCTAGCGCAGGTCTCTCTTTGCGCCTGAAATGTTTTCTAAAGAATTAATTAGACATTAATTTACTGATCCAAGCCTTAATCAATTCTGGATGGCATCAGATTTCTCCAATATTAAACAGATTAAAACGGTTCAGCGATACTTTAATATAATCAATATGGCGGAGACGAGACTTAACTTCGATCAACCAGGACCGTGGTTGAAATTATTGCACACGTCTGTCAAACCTTCAAAGGCCAATATCTTCGCTTGCAATAGAGTAATTTGAATGAAATTTTTCAAATTATTCATTTTACATCATTTACTTTCGAACTATTATAGCAGGAATGGCCAGTTCTTTTCAATATCTTACATAATGCCCCTTTAACTTACAAAATAATCAGGATAAATATTATTCCTAGTACTATTACAGTATTGAGTTTATGTCCTGACAGAAAAGGTTTCTGACCAGAATATGCCGATCTCCTGTTCTTCCATCGTTTATAGAGAAAATAAGCCACACAACATATCAATATTATACCGATAAATATTGCTCCAACACCACAACTGATTACTATATTCTCTTCATAATCCGTAATCTAAAATTTAAAAAAAACCAGAAGTACAGAATGTGAGAATATAATTTAATTTATGGACTGAATTCGGATTGTATGCATGTGACATATACATCGCACGGGGGGGGGGGGGGGGGGGGGGGGGCTCGTTTAAGCAAGTGTTCGCTGATTGTGGTGCACGCCCGAGCAAGTTCTACTGTAGCTAATAGTAGAAATAGAAGAGGTGTATGCGAATTCGTTTAAACAACACAGACTCTTTGGGTTTTCTGGATTTAGATTAGTAACTACTGTTTGTTAGTGGCATGACTGTATGTAGAAGGTAATCCATCACTGGCTATGTTTATAGCAACACAACCAATAATTATGTATACATATAGCGTAATCCATCAGCCCACCAATAACCATGTATTGTATACGGCAATTCATCAACCCATAAATAACCATGTATTGTATACGGTAATTCATCAACCCATCAATAACCATGTATTGTATACGGTAATTCATCAACCCATCAATAACCATGTATTGTATACGGTAATTCATCAACCCACCAATAACCATGTATTGTATGTTTACTGTAACCAATCAACCCACTAAAAACCCTTAAAAATAAAGTTTAAACACACCTCATCCTCTGAATATTCATTTCTGATAATTCGTCTGATCAAATCTGAAGAGAATAAAATATAATTTGCAATTACATGCCTTGTTTTAACAATGTTTACACCCATTATTTTTACAGCAGGGTTCTGTTACAGTATACATTGTCTTCCTGTTACAGTATATAATATTGTCTTCCGTTGAATGGGCCTGGTCGGATTGCGCTGAGTAATTTAACCGAATTCAAGATAACTGTAATTAATACTTTTCATTGAACTGGATGGGGGGGGGGGGTTGTTAGCACGTGTGTGCTGTATCAGAAAGCCTGTCATTGAGTGAACTAGCGTGGTTTCTAATCCCGACGGTCAATGACAAGGAGTGGGTTCGCTTGTCCAGCCTCGTGGGTTTTCTCCGGGTACTCCGGTTTTTCCCCAACTGCTTAAGACTCCTACGCGCAAGCGAATTATTGGAATAAAATTATAAACCATATGTTAGTCCCGAAATGACCTAGTTTGTGTCGAGTGGACGTTAAACCCGTTGTATAATATTCTCGAAATAAATACTGTTTAAACCAAACCCCATCTCTCTCTCTCTCTCTCCCCCCTCCCTCTCCCTCTCTCTCATTGAACTTGTGTGTTAATTAGCAAGACACTCACCATACGGAAAAGATTGGTGATGTGTCGTTACGAGAACAATTGATTTGGCAAAATTAATAGTTGTTTTCCAAACACCACTTCCTTTTTGTTGAATGTTTCCATGGTAATCTCCTGTACAAAAAAATCATAAATTTTTTAATCAAATCTTATCAACAACACGAATCTACATATTATAATATGCCATTTAGGTTTTCAAAAATATCTAATAGTTTAACGCATGGATTAGCCAATTGGAATTAGAAAAATACCTGGTTGTGAAAGATTAATTAATACAAAGTCTGGGGAGTTTTAAATAGCATGGAGGTGTATGTGCATATTAAAGTATTAGCATAATTCGATTAATCTCAACACGATTTATTGTCAGTAACTGTATTATCTTGTTCTGTTTAGACTTATAACAATGAAGTATAATACCTAACTAAATTACATACAATAATGCTTTTGTATATAAAACTTCCTGTTTGGTTATTTATTACATGTATCTATAAATATACTTATATTGGCTAATTTTCAAAGACAGTTTTGACTTTCCGGTTTACATAAGTACTCTTTTACAAGATAATAAATATGATACTTAAATTTATGATATGTACACAAGCAAATAAATTTGTCAACATGGTTAACAATTCGATTTTTTGACTATATTGGATCATCGTTTAAAGGGGCTAAATCAATATTGCCCATAATATTTGAAATTAAAAACACGAATTAGAATTCCATGTCCATTTCAATTGATATTGATGTTTTTATTTTGCCGTGTATTCTATGGTTACGGTTGCCATTTGTAATAAACAAAGAAAACACCCCCCGCCCCGCAAGACAATTGGGAGGCATTTAGTAATGTCTGTTTCACAAACGACAAAATGATAATTAAAAACGTGTAGAATGGACTAAGCAGGCGTAAACAACTCTCGTTCAAGTTGGACTTAATTTAGTAGAAATTACAATACATTTTTTAAAAGAAATTCCATAGAAATCACTTTATATACATTCATATTACATTAATATTTGCTTTTAGACCACTTTTCGTCTATTTTAAGGTTCCACAGAATAGCTCCGTGAAAAACACCACCAATATATTTAATATAGGAATAATCTTTCTGAGATAAATGCTCACTAATTTCAAGAAATAAATCATTCCAAACTCAAACGTCTTGCTATATTATACTAAGACTTGTAGTCATTTGTAAAAGCCCCAATACCACTCTTGTTGTAATTGAATAATATGTCCCAATCATTATTGGTCAACAAATTGTACTTTCTTTTACAATATTCCAATTAATTGATGATACAAATTTCATCTTAACACATCGAATTAAAAAAAATGGAAAAATTCAACTGCATGCTGACAACATGGGTTGAAAAGCTTTACGTAAACACTTTTAAATGCAACTTGGATTTGAACATATTTTCGAACCCTCTGGACAGGTAAAATAGGATGTAATGGATAATTTACACCACAGGTAGGACACTTAAACATCTAGTAATTAGAATAAGGCTATTTTTTTTTCTAAACCTGTCAAGCCAGCAAGAGTGGTATTGTCTCTTTAAAACTTTGAAGTAGAGATTTTATAAACTAGAAACTTACTGTCTGGAATATTTCCCCATTCTATATCACCATTAGTATATCGCTTATGACCCAGTTGGTTTTCAACAGTTTCTTTATATTCTATTCCTCTTATGTCAGCGATACAAAAACATGATATGATCAAGACTAACAAACCACCCATAGTATGTGTAGTCGCCATTATCAATCAATTAATCTGTTACATACTTTCACAATTTTAATCGACGCTTATCACCGGCATTTTACATTACTGTTTCCTGTTTAATATTAGCTAAGATTTTGTTAAAGTAATGAACCGAACACAACTGATATATATTCTCGGTTGATTGTGTATTAGCTATGTAATAATAATGCTGTTTTTGTCCAATCTCCTCTTTGTCTTTTATAATTATCCACTCTCCATTCAGTTCATGTCGACACTCCCGCTACAAGTTTTCTCTCTTTTTGTACAAAACTTTTCACCAAGTTAACAATTCCCCAACCTTTTTGATCACATTGTGAAAATCCAATAGTTTATGACGCCACGCCATAAATAAGTTGTCCGCAACGAAGAGCAATTGGCATAATATTGAAAGGAAACTTTAAAGTAGTCTATATCCACTTATATACCAGTATACAAACATGTGTAAATATTGCGTCGTTTAGTACATGTCACCTAGCTGAGGTCCGGTAAACAAGCGAACCAACCAAACAGTAAAAGATCCGGTTGAGTGACGAAGAATTACAACCAATGAAGGTTATTTATAATTTAGTATACAGTGTGTCTATATAATATTATTAATTGTGTATAAAAAAAATGGCACAGAAAATCTATTACATGTTCTTATTTACACCACTTCACAATGTCATTCCATTTAACACTGGGTGAACTTTTACGTGACCCGTAAACTATTTTATTGCATGGCATGACTGGTGTAAACTCATTACTTATCGATATAGTAATGTTCTTAGGGGATTGTGCTATTATGTTCAATAAATATTCACAACTCAAATAATATCTGTTGAATAATGTTTACGACGGGCAAGGAATGATTCTACCCTATGAAATTAAATAAAATTGGGTTTAACGTCCTACTGTTTTGCTCCGACTGTGATAATGAAGACTGACATACGCCATACAGTATGCTGCGAGGAAATTTTGCCCGGACAGCGCCACTGCGGCCTACACTTAATTCGAATTTCAACTGTTAAGGGTCTTTTACGTGTACAGGGGACCTAGGTTTTTCGCAGCATCCGAATGACTATGCACCGTCTCTTTGTCGGACCTTCCGTCCTACAAATCCAATGGACTTTCTCGGTCAATACAGAGACCGAACACGTGGCTTCCTGGTTAGCAAGAGTTAACGTCTCGTCCACTGATTGTTTTCCTTTTCTATGTCAATATACAATAGACTTAGAATTATTTCTATGTCAATATACAATAGTCTTAGAATTATTTCTATGTCAATATACAATAGTCTTAGAATAGACTTAGAATTATTTCTATGTGGAGTTGACCATGTTGATATACAACAGCCATAGAATGTTTTCAATGGGGGAGTTAGCCTAGTTTTCTGGATTCGTGTGTCGTTAAAATACAATATCCGTCTACGCTAAATATAATCACACTATAGAAAGGGAGATTGGGACTCATTTTGCTTTATGCATATAGGTCCCATTAGACATTTTTTGTCTCGGAGATATAGACTACCGTTGGAAATTAATAATCCGCGAAAAGGGTCGAGAACAGTTTCCTCGGGGACGCTTCAGGAGCGTCGAGAGCCATGTGGAAACCTTAGGAGGCCACGGGAGAACTTCGACAAATTTCAATGCTTCTGGATTTTCACAATTGGCCTCTTCTAATTTCAAAAATTGTTTCTCAAGATGTTTTTTTTTTCACTTGGCTTTTTATATGAAGAAAATGATATTATTCTTAACTTCAGCTGTACAAGAAGCATTTCAAGTAAGGTTGGATCATCAATAGTGAAATCTGGGTTATGGATTGCAGATTTTCATACAAAATAAAGATCATATATGAACTTACTGCTTACATTTCTTTTTATAAAATTTTCATTTTCTTTCGTCATTTCACTATTTAAATTTCCAATATCTTTTAAGCGTTTTGTGGTGACTTATTTTAACAGTTAGTGGTCGGTTCTGTACCCCAATTGTAAAATAGTATTCGATATAAATAGCATCAAATTTGCACTCACCAAAAAGAAATCTAAGCGACCTGCTTTAAAGGGTTTTTCCCCCCAGTTATATTTCTTTTTTTGTGTTATTAAAGGATCACCAGACATCAACATGTTTAAGATTGTTGCATATATTCAGAATCTCTGACTTTGTTTTTGAATCGTTTACATGTTTGTAATTTTATGTATCCAAAGGTTGGTTTAGCTACAAATTCCAGTCTCTGCAAATTAAAATGTTTCAAACTGTTTTGAAGTTGGGTATATAAAGCACGGCCATCATGGTTTGGACTGTATATGTTGATCAAAAGGAAAGTTCTGTTATTTGTTTCCATCTCAATGAAGATATAGTTTCCATTTTTTCCAATCTTTTTTGGTTTTTTAAGTATTTTATATTCCAAGTTATTATTAAATAGAACTGCCACTCCCCGTTGTTTTGAAGACATGCCGCCCAATTCCACATTATCTCTCCATTCTGCTTGGACATATTTTTCTAATTTTTTTTCTAAGTGTGTGTATATATACTGCAGACATTATTATACCTGTGTTGCTTTGTTCTAGGGTCGTAAATACCCCCACCCCCACGCACCCACCCTTCTTTAACCTCCCCTAGTCCTTGACAGTTGATAGATCGAATTTTAAAATAATTAGCCATTCAATTTAAAGAAGCATACTGTAGTAGTGGATCAGAATTTGACCCAGAATTCATCCTGGGACAATTTCTGTCAATCCTTGCTTGGCTGATTTGTAAACCATTTGAAATTATTTTTGTAACAACCAAAATTATTAAAATTATTATATACATGTATATCAAATAACATGAGCCCCGCTATAGAATAATCTTGCGATTACTGAACAATGTTTAATGTTTCTTCCAAACATCAGGGCGGAGGGCGGGGGGGGGGGTGTTCTACCATTTAGGTCCTTGGGCGGCCTTGGGCGGGGATCCAGGGCCGCCTATGTCCCGGTAGCTCTTATGGGTCTAGATCATCGGAGATGCTTTCTGAGCGATTTCTGGCTAATGAAGTGATTTTTTTTTTCTTTTTTAACTCCCTTACTGTAAAACACAGTCGATGGTGGTTTAATCCCGTGATGCTAAACTTGACAAAAAATTGTATAATACCAAGGCTGTGGATCAAAAGATCTCGGTTCCTTTCGATATTGGCGCAGATAGGCCCGTCACTTCCTGGATTATGTCCCCTTTTTGTACGAATTATCACATTTTTATACCCTGTCGAAGTAACAGTTTTTTTATTTGATTGTAAAAACCGTTCAACTATATCAGGTCACAATCTTTATCCGATATTGACGAAACTTGAAATATATATCCCCCAAATTTCGCGGTTTTGTTACTTTCGATATTGGCATAAATCTATGGAAGGGTATCGCTGCTAATATTAAATGCTCTGCTACAATGTCTTTTCTACTGATGTGTAAAAAGTACAATGTACAAAGTCCTGATACCTGTAATGATAAAGTCAAAATACTTCTTAGACAAGAGTTAAATGTAAAAAGTCACATGTTAAGTGTCAAATGACAAATGGTTTGTGGGGAAAAGCTTTTTTTTGACGTGTCTACTATTTACATTTCCATCATTACATTTGACATACGCTATGCCACATCTCATTTACCCTTCACGCTTTCTACATGGCATATTTCGCACAGCATCAACTTTCATATGCAAATGTAGGGCATCACGTGACAATCTAGAGGTCACAATTTTTATTCTTTCCATATCGGATTGTATCATCTTGGATTATAGCCCCTGTTTGTACAAAAAAATTCGCTTTTAGCTTCTGCAGGTTACAATCTTTATCCGATTTAAAAGGCGTTCGAATATTTCACCCTTATACCATAATTACGGTTGAGTACATATATCCTGAAAATTGGACTGAGCTTCCAGACAAAATCTCCGGCCCTCTAAACGCATGTAATACCAAGGTTAGCTCTAAATATCAAAGCCACATACATATTTCGCCAAGGTCACGAGATGTAAATGTGGACACACGCCAACCCTAACCCAAGATCTAGCCCTTACCCTAACCCTTGGCGACAATCACGTGCCCTAACCCTGATAACATCTCGTGACCGTTACGAAATCTGCCGGTGGCTTTAATATTAAATCTGGCCATAATACCAGGTGGCAGACTATCCATTGTTTTAAATATATATTTACAATCCAAAGATCTGGGTTCATTTCAATAATGGCGCTTATTGGATCGTAATTATGACCCCCTGATTGTACGAATTATGACATCTTTAGCTTATGGACCCTCTAGAGTTCAAAATTTTATATCTTATTTTCAAAAATGATCAAATATATCACCGTTACGCCATAATTATTTCCAAAAAATCTGATGTACGTAATGTTCGACCAGGCGTATAAAGTTCTAAAAGGTCTGAGAGGTAAACAGGAGCTAAATTATTTTTAAAAACATTAAAAGTTATTAATAAAATCTTAAATTCAATTCGGTATTTAACAGGTAACCAGTGTTAATTATATAAAACAGGAGTTATATGGTCACATTTCTTAGTTAAAGTAGAAAGTCTAGCTGCGGTATTGTGTACTTTTTGTAATTTATCTATAAGCTTTATAAAGGTAATGCAACTAAAAGTAAGGTTATCTAATCTAGAACTGACAAGAGAATTAACAAGTGACAATTGGTGAACTCTACAGTTACAAATTTACGTATTTTACCTATATAAAAATAGCACAATTTAAAAATATTAAATGGGCAAGAATATGGTGATCTATCCTTATAAAACAATCGGGAAACGATGGCCGTTTCTTTTGTAAGACTGGTTTGTAAACTGTTTTTTGATTGGTTCGCAGATAATTTGAAATCGTGGAAACCCTATGGATTAACCAACGAAATCTGCCGGTGGCTTTAATATTAAATCTGGCCATAATACCAGGTGGCAGACTATCCATTGTTTTAAATATATATTTACAATCCAAAGATCTGGGTTCATTTCAATAATGGCGCTTATTGGATCGTAATTATGACCCCCTGATTGTACGAATTATGACATCTTTAGCTTATGGACCCTCTAGAGTTCAAAATTTTATATCTTATTTTCAAAAATGATCAAATATATCACCGTTACGCCATAATTATTTCCAAAAAATCGGACCAAAATTTCCCCGTCAAATAGCCACCCACTTACGAAAATAAAAGCATGTAATACCGAGGTTGTGGACCATCAGCTGTGGACGTTCAGGGGCCGTTTCATTGAATCAATTTCAAAAAAGAATCGACCGAGGAAATAATTATGGTGTAACGGTGATATATTTGAACATTTTTTAAAAAAAGATACAAATTGTGACCTCTAGAGGGACCATAATCTAAACTGAAATTTTCAACAAATTGCCTTTACATTATGTAGTATTTACCTATAATAGCGAGAACTGCCAGCTTTTTATCTGATCTCCCATGATGTATCTATAAACAATCAAAGTATCTTCATCCTTGTTCGTCGCTCATTGACGTACATAATCTTGTCACCAAGCGGCATTTACCACCTCTTTACCCGATCTCCCACAAACGTAACAGAGTGAAACAACAAATAGTAAAAATAATAACAAAAGTCCAACATATAGATGTTATATATTTGAAATTAGTAAAACACACTACATATTTTGATAATACAATTAATTAAAAATATATATGAATTAAAAAGTATTATTATCATTATTACAGAATATTTATAGTGCCCCCTTTCGTATAACATGTTCAGGGGCACTTTACAAAGTGACAATTGTAATCATAAATAAACAACAAGATTATGAACATGTTAACGATTGTATACAGAGTCAATTAAAAGTCTGATTAAATAAAAGGGTTTTAAGTTGTTTTTTTAAAAGAATATAGAGATGTACGGTAGATTATTCCATAGAACAGCTTCTTGATAACTAAAAGCGCGCTGACCATCAGAGCAGGCCCGTAGCCAGGGGGTGGCACGGGGGAGGGGCAACTGCCCTCCCAATACTGAGTCTTGCCCCCCCAATATCACAAGAAAATTGGCCTTTACCGCAAAATTCATGCAGATGCCCATGCTAGTTGGCCCTCCCGAAAAGATCTTTGCCCCCCCCCCCCAAAAAAAAACCAACTTCCTGGCCTGCATCAGAGACTAGTTGAAAAGTTTTAGGCTTTAAAAGTAGTTTATCTGATGTACGTAATGTTCGACCAGGCGTATAAAGTTCTAAAAGGTCTGAGAGGTAAACAGGAGCTAAATTATTTTTAAAAACATTAAAAGTTATTAATAAAATCTTAAATTCAATTCGGTATTTAACAGGTAACCAGTGTTAATTATATAAAACAGGAGTTATATGGTCACATTTCTTAGTTAAAGTAGAAAGTCTAGCTGCGGTATTGTGTACTTTTTGTAATTTATCTATAAGCTTTATAAAGGTAATGCAACTAAAAGTAAGGTTATCTAATCTAGAACTGACAAGAGAATTAACAAGTGACAATTGGTGAACTCTACAGTTACAAATTTACGTATTTTACCTATATAAAAATAGCACAATTTAAAAATATTAAATGGGCAAGAATATGGTGATCTATCCTTATAAAACAATCGGGAAACGATGGCCGTTTCTTTTGTAAGACTGGTTTGTAAACTGTTTTTTGATTGGTTCGCAGATAATTTGAAATCGTGGAAACCCTATGGATTAACCAACGGAATGAGACCACTTAAGATGCCGAGGATGCGCCTGTAGGGATGTGATAGTAATATTAATTAAACGACATATTTAATAATATAAAATATCTCATAAAATTGGAGAGCGGTTCAAGATGATTCTGCTGACGTAAAATAATAATATATCAATGAGTTCTGCTTGACATTGACCCGAGAGCGGTTTGGGCTTTTAAAAAATAGTTGTAAATAGTGACATTTGTGGTATACATATAGGATAATTTGTTCCTTGAGCTGCTAATAGAGCACCTGATACCATTTCTCGTGTTTTGGGCAAGCTCGCCTGATAAATATTCCTTTTACACTGGGATGCCAAAATGTATTAATATCAATGTCCACTATAACTTATTCTAATCGATTTCATACGTAAAATTTTCAATTTCAGAAGTTTATTTATTGGAATATACATATCATTTTTTTATTATTACTTCCAATAAAATCAATAAAATTCAAATTATTTATACTATAAAATATAAAAAAAAAACACAATCTCTAAATATAAAATTCATATAAAAATTATAGAAGCAAATTAGTAAACCGGTATATAATTATACATCCATAAATTCGAGCGCCCTATAAACTGTGAAAAGGGAGAACTATATTGTAATAATTAAAATAAACACAATATAAAATATAAAATATAAAATTATTGAGTTTAACAGGTTTGTTTCCTGAGATCAAAAACCAGCAGCCATAAACATGTTTAAGTAGATTAAAGCCAAATGTTAATTTCATTGAAGATGGCAACCTAGGTAAAAATTTGTATGGAACGCCAAAACAAACATAAATTCCATATCCTAGCTACCTAACAGTCTAACATTGATACTCTCAATTTCAGATTGAGTATAGAGACGAGCTTCTTTACAAGCACCCGTCTTCATTAGCCTAATTTAGGAGCAAAACAGTCGGACGTTTAACCCCATTCCATTTCATTTATTTACAAGCAACAACGCGTGTTTTCTAGTGAGTAATGGAACTCAGTGTTGAATAGTTGTGGTGGCCGGGTAAACCAACGACAAAATGGAGGTCTGCAGCCCCAAGTGTTTTTTATGTGAATATACATATCCAAAAATATTAGCGCAACCATAAAGCTACTCTACTTTGTTTCACGGTAAACGATGAAAAAATAAAAGGTATGCCGACACAAACTAATTTCAACACTGGTTTACAGTACTTTTGGTCTGTCATGGGGCTATTAATAAATGTTGTCATTGCTAATACACCATACCATAATTTATACAAATTTACATAGTAACAGTGGTTTTAATCGTCAATAGTTACTATTGTTATAAAGGTAACTAACAAAAAACATATAATATCTACTATATATTATGGGTAAAATAATTTAGAAACAATGGGTGGAAAGTTATCCCGGGATAGATTCTGAAAATTACTTAAATTATTGACTATTAAGCCGAAATAAAATGAACTGGGCTGGCGAAGAATGGCATACGCGATACAGTGTGCTCGGATTTTCGTCCCATCCCAACGACTAGACAGCTGTCCTTTTCATGCCCTCCGTTCTGCATCACTGACAAGGGGGAACTTTCTCGTGCAATGCAGGGATCGAATACCCGACCTCCATTATTGATCAATTTGGCAAGAATACACAGTCCCAACACAATAGCAATAATTAGACCAAAGGACAAACTTTGGATGTACAATACCAATCCAAATTAGGGAAAAAAGAACGACAAAATTCACCGGGAATGGGTAATACAAATTTATACCTGAATTGGCAAATGTTAAAGCTATTATTATTAGTTCGATTATTAGGAAAGTAAAATAGTATATTATGACAAATTATCGACATTAACTGACGATCACAATTTCGCCTAAAAGTATCGGATTAAAGCTCGAATTCAATATATATTATACACAATCTTCGACATTACAAACACAATTTGTTGGTCAATTCCAATACATATTATTGACCTTAATGCATAGACATGTAATATCGTTTATGAGTCGACTAACGATCTCAGAGAAAAGCAAGATGATGGCCCGAAATCAATATAAAGTAATGGATGGTCACAACTTTAGCCAGGATTAGCCGCTTTGAATAAACTATCGGTTTGGACAATTTATGAACTTTGTGAAGGATATTTCTAAAACATGGTTTACCTATCGCCCAAGAACTCAAATGTAAATTGAGACACATTAAAATGCAACACCATTCACTGTATATTAATTATTATGCGTGATTGTTGTCTACACCTGAGTTTCCAGAACCTTAACCTCTGTTTCGTCATCGTCTCTGTAAAAGCCGAGTCCACAGTCCTCGTGGTCGGAGTGTTCTACGGGTGATGAACGACGTAGATAAAACCCAGACGGCTCAGCCATGGCTTCGGGTCCACTGGAGTCGAATTTATACAAAGGAGCCTCTTCCTTTTTCAAATATTCCACCTCACTCAATGACGATAGAACTTGCCATGCTCTAACGGATGTCAAGTGACTTTCCAAATCTCTTTGGAAATTATTCATTTTATATAGTCGATCAACCCATTTCTCCTTAAAGTCAATCACTGCCATTTCTCTGAAAAAGTAAATTTACCATGCAAATACAACATTTTGCTATCGAGTTTACATCGGACTTCTCACAGACTGTGTACAATAACAGAACAGGAATTTATAATGTTTGATTCCTGGTTAAAAATGCATTATGTAAGAGATAAATCTGCCAATTGCAGGTCTTTTTGTTATCTTCAAATGTTATATTAATAATTATTTAAACATTTATAAATATAACAAGCCCATCATCAACGATAGACTAGATAGTCGAGGCCATTACTCGATTATCCGGTACAGTTTCTACTAAAATAGGTACAGTTTCTACTAAAATCTACGCTTCTTCAAACACTAATAAATTTGCACATAACAAAGTAGTTTGACTGAAATTTCCAACATATTTAATTTTGATTATCTATCTCAGCTCTTCGTCAAATTCTTACATAATGTATCTTTAACGTCTTTATTTTGTACACTACTTCCATGTGTAATTTTTGTCCCAGTACACTGCAATGGCCTTCAAATTCTTAATCATATTAAATTACTGTATTGTATAGAGAGAGAGGGCGTGTCCACAAGATGGGAATGCAACTAAAAAAGTAGAAAAAAATTATTTCGAACATTTTTATGTTCTTTTGCGCCAATGGGCCTACTATTTGTTTTAAGAACTTACCGTTTGTCAGTTTTTATTTGAGCCAGTATATCTGGAGGAAAGTCGCATTTTGAACAAAGCTCTTCTATCTGTACTTCATTTAATTCCTTCTTTAAGACATCCGCGATACTCATACTAGTCATACTTCTCTACATTGAAAGAACAAAATAACATAAAGCTACAATAAAACTGCCGAGTTGGAGAGAATATTTCTATGTTGTGACTGGCGATTACATGTACAACCTGTCCATTTCGTGGATGTAAAGGGTATTTTTACATTGAGATGTTGAGGCTCTTAAAAACTAAGAATTACAAATTGTTATATATTCGATAACAAGTTATATCTTATATATATTCTATCTTTTCGTAGTGTGGTGCCGGCTTCTATATTACATTAGAAAGTGAAACGAAATGGGGTTTAATTTCCTACTGCTCTGCCCCAACTAGACTAATGAAGACGGAAATTTTGCCCGGACATGGGCGCTACGGCCTAGTCTTATATGTCAAGGAATCTTTGACGTGCACGCCAATGTGAACACGGGACCTCGGGTTTTCGTCTATTGCCAGGTCATTCATCATGCACCACTGACAAGGGGGAGCCATGGACATTTCCGATTAACTTTCTCGGGGAACACAGGGATCGAACATGGGACCCCCCTTATTATACAGTTGATAGCGATAGAGAAATAGGGTTTAACGTCAACTCGACACAAACTAATTTATTTCAATAATTCGCTTGCCCGTAAAGTTCTTTAACAGTGGGAGGAAACGGGAGGACCCGGAGAAAACCCACGAGGTTGGACAGGCGACCATACTCCTTGTCAGGTACAACCAGGGATTCGAAATGACGCCAGTTGACTCAATTATACAGTTGAAACAAAAAGGTAAATATAATACTGGTAATAACAATTATAGTCAAGTTTAGTTTGTCTATTTATTAAGGCCTGACAAGGACAGCTGCCCAGTCGTTTGGATGGGACGAAAAACCGAGGTCCCGTGTACACATTGGCGTGCACGTAAATAAAGATCCCTTGGCAGTTGGATAACAGTTGCTGCCCGGGCAAAAATTTCCCTCATAGCACACTGTATGGCCTATGCCCGTCTTCAATTAGCCCAGGTTAGGTGTAGAAGCGTAGGACGTTAAACACCTTTTCATTCATTCATTCATTCATTCTTTCTATTTATTTAGATATAAACATGTATTACTACCTCTGGTAAATCTTGAGGAACATTCTGTATGTAGGATGCGGGGTAGGGGTTGGCGCTAGCTTCGTTCAGATGACCAATATTGTCAGACAACGTAATAATGCATTGGAATTGTTCCCGTGGTAGGTGATCAGGTTTCGAAATCATTACCCACTCAATGTTGTAAGGCCCCTCTCGACAGCACACCATCAACTTTTTCAATGGCACTACCTGTACAATAAAAAAACTCACATTAAAGATACATTATGTAAGATTTAGATAAAGAGCTGGGCGTTTTTGATATAATAGTTAAAAAAAAACAGATACTGAAAAATGAATTTATTAAAAATTTCGCCCAAATTACTTTATTCTTAGCGCAGAAGATGTAGCGTAGATCGTTCATTATCGTATCAATCGAGACTTAGCCTCGATTGTCCATTTTATCGTTATTTATTTTCAAAATCGCGCGGATGTTTAAATCCATTTAGATCTCATCCATCCGATGATAATAATAGTCAAAATAACAATTTATACAACATCTGAGGCCAAACGAAAGACCTGCAGGAAGATTTATCATTTACATTATGCGTCTGTAAAGAATGAACTTTGTTGAATTAAATTGGCAAAGATTTTGTGATTAAGTTTCCTGCTAAAAGAAACATTGGCTTTTTAAACAAATAAAGTCAGGATGTACTAATCGTCAGGGTGTGATAATCGTCAGGATGTGAATATCGTCAGGGTGTGATAATCGTCAGGATGTGATAATCGCTAGGGTGTGATAATCGCCAGGATGTGATAATCGTCAGGATGTAGTAACCGTCCTGCTTTCTTGATAAGCCTATTTTACCCCATATTCCTGAAGAAATGGCCCGAGAAATCCCTCTCTGGCCATTGCTGGATTGGCTTCTGATACTTGAACTTTTGAGGGAGTGTGTCTTTCTTTCCCGTTCAATCAAATCTATCAGTTAAGTACAGCAACATCAAAATCCTTGATTTAATCTGGGTCTTCCCTAAAACTTTGGACAGTGATTTAAGGTATTAAAAACGGTGGAAGTATGCTCGTCTCCATACAGTTTTGTTTATTTTATGTCAATGTCGATAGCCTCGTTTATCATGCAATATTCTGCCATGCGCTGGTTAATTGGGCATAATAAAATCGTGCGCCATGACGTAACGCTATGTAAACATATTTGGTCCAATTTGATGCGTTGTTTTAATGGCAATGACTTTGGAACTAAGCCAGCGATTGGTAGTTAACCGGACTATTGATCAATCATAATTTAGGACAAGAAAGTTCCCTCTTTCCAGCAGTGTTAGTAAGGATTAGCTCTAATCAAACGGGACACTGGGAGGAGTATGATTTTACCCTGTAACATTCTGATATATATATATATATATACCGTTTTTAAAGGAAATGGTTCCACGTCTCCATTTTCGGTGGTTAGAGTTTGCCAATGATTCGATTCATTGCCAGTCATCATTAGGTTAAAAGTCAGAATGATATCATCAATATCTTCATATTGTTCCAGGGTTACAGGTTTCCGTTCTAATTGGTGAAACTGTGATTTGTTGTTGGCAATCCACTGTAAAATATCAACAAATAAACGATCAATAGGAGGGAGAGAGAGAGAGAGAGAAAGAGAGAGAGAGAAAGGGAGAGAGAGAGGGGGAGAGAGAGAATTGGGTTTAACGTCCACTCAAAACACAACTAGGTCATTTCGGGACTAACAAATGGTTTAATTTTATTTCAATAATTCGCTTGCGTTTGTAAGATCGTATGAGTTGTGGGTCCGTAGCCACGGAAGGGGGGGGCATGGAGGGGGCTTAGCACCCCAAAAATCGAATTAGCCCCACCAAATATTTCGCCAACAATAATGATTTCTTAGGGGCGTTCTCAGCCGACCACATCCTCAGCCTCTCCAAAAAGTTCCGTAACCCCACCAAATTTTATAAGCCGGCTACGGGCCCACTGAGTTGACATTACTCAGACATTACTCAGATGTAATCTCAGATGTGATCTCAACTGTACAATCAGAAATCTCAGCCTGTGAGAACAGAGACGAATTTTACTGACTTACCGATTTTCTTAAATCTGGAATATTGCCTTTCATATCCCACACTAAATATTGAATGCGTACTTCGCGTCTTCCGTTAATCATTTGATTCGATCCCAATATATCAACATTTAAAAGTCGTGGACAAGATATTTCTTTCCCACAGTTGTAACAAAGAACGAAACCGCTAAAGTGTAGAGTAAATATTCGAACAACATCGGTCTCTATCTCATAGTAACTCTCAGCTAATTCTTCATTTTCTTTCAACTTTTCCGCAATAATGGACTTTGTAATTGACCCACCAGTTGCTGAAAACCGATAAACCTTTAGCTGACTCTTGTTGAATCCAGGTTGCAAGGCGTGTGGTATATTAATTACCATGTGTTTTTTGATGACCAACTTCCAATTAGCGTCCATATGATATTCAGGAGCCGGAGAATAAATATTTTCACTTTCATCCAGCTGCAGTTTGTTCTTCAATTGTCGTAAATCACAATGTACATGTCCTAAAATATGAATGCTCTCTGATTCTTTGACAGTTTCTGGAGGTACGACTAGTCTCACACAAGATCCGGGCAATTGTAGCTCTCCACCTTGCTGATTAAAACTGGCGCTGCCTTGGAACTGTGTATTGAATATCGTTGTGGCTTGATTCGTGTGTTTGGTTTGTGTTCCCTCATCCCGATGTAATAATTCCGTAATATTCACATCTTTGGTGCTTATAGACTTGTTAAAATCGATAGGTGGTAATTCATTTGGTAGATAAATGTGAGTCTCCAACGATGACGAACTTGAAACAGGTCTGCTGTGATTCGATTCTGTTGGAGATGATTCAACAGTATTACAAAATTGATTTTTAAATATTAGTTCTGTCTGGGTTTGGTCATGGTTTGAATTTTTAACTTTATCTACTAGCAGATTATTTTGATAAGAATGTCCCAGTCTGATTTCATTTTCCTTTCTATTGTAATGCTTTAGGAAATGGGGGGCATAAAAAGATACAATACAATTATCTTCTAGCGTATTTGTCTGGAATACACTACAATAGTTGGAACACTGAGGGTCAGGAACAGACACATCACAATTATCTTCTAGCGTATTTGTCTGGAATAAACTAAAATCGTTGGAACACTGGCTCGCAAGTTCTGTTGTTCCTGTTTTAATAGAACCTACAAAAATTAAACAACACTGAAATAAATTGAACATGTAATTCAACATGAAAAACATCATATTCCTCTAATTGACATGATGTCGTGTATGAGTGGATACAAACTATCCACGTATTTCTCATGTTTCTAATAAGTTTTCTAGGAGTATGCAGCAATTTAACAGCGACAATGGTCTTTTCAAATGCATTTGAATTTAGACATGTTGGGGGTGGGGGCTATGACTTGTGTATCATTTTCAGGATTGTCCGTTCGTCTGTACCAAAGTCCTTTTTTTAAAAAAAAATCCAAAATTTTACTAAAAGGTTTCCATTATTACTAAGCGTCGATCAAGGGATGCACTGTGGAAATTCTAAATGTAGGAAGGGGGTGTTGGGTCCATGCATTAAATTTCCATTACACGTTGACGGTCATTCACAACCGTTTGCAAGGTAATTATAATAATGGCTACCCACTACTTCCGACATGAAAGATAATAGTCAATACCAGTCCTGAATAGGAACATAAATAAAGAAAATTACTTTGTTTTTTACGGCGGATACCTCGATAGACAATAACACAGACTATCATTGTCAAAGCCACTGCAACCGCTACTGAACCATATATAATTTTGTATGTTGGATTGCGGTCTGGAAAAAGAATATTGAAATATATAGGTATGACATAAATTATATATATATACATTCATATGCGACTTTTTCACGGAATCTTATTATTAGACACACAACTAGTTTCCCATGGTTAAATAAAACCCCACCAAACCAACCTAAAATACACGCGTAAATAATGATGAAATATTTATAGAGTGTATGAAAAAGACAGACGATGTCTTACAGTACCATAACCAACTTATGTGCGAAGACGCTTCTTGGGTCTGCATGCCTGGGCCCGTAGCCACGAGGGGGCTGGGGAGGGGAGGGGGGATCTAATTATCTATTTCTCCAACATGATTTCTTAGGAGCGTTCTTAGTCGGCCACATTCTCAGGCCCTTCAAAAAATTCTTATACCCCCCTCCCCCCAATATTTCACCAACAATGATTTCTTAGGAGCGTTCTTAGTCGGTCACATCCTCAGTCCCCCCAAAGAGTCCCGTAGCCCAACCAAATTTTATGAGCTGGCTACGGACCCGTACATACCAACGAATTTGACCATTCCCGAAACAATTATAATATATGGTTGGACATTTACTGTCGGTTCAATGGATCATTTCCGATATAAAGCTGACGGGACAGTTGAATTACAGAGGAACTACAAGTAATTTTGTGTGACAAGTCGTCTTACATATTATAGACCTATGTGTGATGGAATTTGACGCAACAGTCCCATGGTGACGATTGCTGAATGGTAACTTATCTCATTCGTGAATTGAATGGACAGTCATAAAAGTTGCAGCCTCTAATGCGGGCAAATACAGTTTAAAAGAAAGATAATAAAGTTTTCCAGATCGATATAAAAATTTAACAGTTAATATAATACAGAAATGGACATTACCATTACGGGAGTTTTCTGGGGCGGACTCTTCTCTTTCCTCTAGGTTTGTTACATCCTTGCCCACAAGAATTGGAATTTTAAGTGATACATCGGATGTTGATTGTGTTACGATGCTGGAATCTGTAGAGATTGTAGAGTCGACATCAGCTCCACCAGACTTCATCACAACTCTACCATTTACAAACGGTAAATCTGCAACTTTCTGTCTTCTACCACTAGCATGTTGACGTTTCAGTTCTCCATTCTCGCCTCCAAGAGAAGGATTTGATACATCGTATGTTGATGAGGTAAATGCGCTTGGTGTAGTAGATCTGGAATAGTTCACGATATACCTCATTCCATTTCGTGTTGTGTGTTCTTCAATAATCTCGGCGGTGTTCTTTTTACTACCATTTGTTTGTCCATTTCTGCGTTGCAAACATTTCTTGTTAAAACGATAGTGCTTGTGTTTATCGTGAACAATTCTAACTGTAAAAGAATGAAATAGATTGCACAAATATACTAAGGGGGGGGGGGCTCATTATAGGCACATGATTATTGGTTAAATGGCGATGTATAATGATCGAGTCTTGTTTGTAATATCGCCTTATGTTGAAAGGGTGGTGGTTAGGTTTGGATGGCCTAGTGGTCTAGAGAGCCGCGCTTCGACCTCTAGCTGGCCGGTCACCTCTGGCTTGCGGCTGTGGTTTCGAGCCCTAGTGTGAGCGTATGTAACATGGAGTTAGGGGCGCCTTCTCAACCTCGTGGGTTTCCTCCTACTGCTTAAGACCCCTACGCACAAGCGAATTATTGAAATAAAAAAAATTGAAAAACCTTACGTTAGACCCAAAATGACCTAGTTTGAGTCGAGTGGACGTTAAACCCCATCTCTCTCTCTCTCCCTCTCTCTCTCTCTCTCTCTCTCTCTCTCTCTGCTATGTTGAAAGGGACAGATGGGCACTGGTTCAGCAGAAATCAAGCAGCATGCGCTTCAGGAGCAGAAATCAACAATCTTTATATTTGCTCCTTCAAGTTACTAAGTGAAATGGGGTTGAACGTCCTACTGTTATGCACCTAACCTGGGCTATTGGAAGACAGGCATACGCCATACAGTGTGCTACGAGGGAAATTTTGCTCAGGCAGCGGCGCTACGGCCTACTCTTATATCGAATTCCAACTGATATTTTACGTGCACACCAATGTGTACACAGGACCTCGGGTTTTTCGTCCCATCCGAACGACTAGATAGCTATTCTTGTCAGGCCCTCCGTTCTACATCACTGACAAGGAGAAACCACGCTGGAAAATCGAGATAAACTTTTTTTTAAAGCCGGATAACTTAATTCTCATCTACCCAAATACGTTTGAATTCATGAACGACTCTTGTTTTATGTCGGGTATTCTGAATGCGGAAAAAGTCACAATATAAGCACATTGGTTAATTGTTTTCGATTTCGCTAAAATGGGCTAAACTGGTAGGTTGAATTCGGACAAAAGCCGGCGCTGTAAAAACAAAATCGGTGCAGAAGCGTGCACATGAAAGAACCCTTGACAGTTAAGATTTGAAATAAGATTAGGTGGTAGTGCCGCTGTCCGGGCAAAATTTTATTCATATTTTCGCACACTGTCCGTCTTCTTTAGCCCAGTCGATACAGGAAAGTATGACATTAAACCCCATTTCATTTCGTATTGAAACATTATATTAAGGCACATAATGATTTATTATTAGGGTTGAGTTCAAAAGAATTATTGTGTATACAAAACTTACTGCATATATTTTGGAGCTGCTCCTTCTTAAGTGGGTGAACTAAAAATAAATATGAATATGGTTAAAAAAATTAACCAAAATTTGACAAAAGTTAGAGCCGGTCTTAGAGACGAGAATAATTAAAATTAAAGTCAATTAGGAAATCTTAAAGGGGCCATTCCGATAACATTTTGGGGGTTAAAACTGCTTATATTTGTATGAAAAGCCCTTAATAGCCTTTAACTTAGATCCGAGCAACTTCTTCAAGCTATGTGATACGTTTTCAAACAACTTCCAATCGCCGATGTGGCTCGGTGGCCGAAGACTTGTGTTCTGTTTGCATTACACAGAAGTGTCTGGATAAAACGAGTCTATATATGTGCAGCTTTCAATCTAACCCTATAATGACTTACTTTTAAAGCTCTTTATTGATTAAGTTACAATTGGTATCAAATATAGCCGCGCTTATCAAGTAAAACGACCATAACAGTTAAAAGAAAAACTTAAAAGAGCTTCACGTCCAAACTACTCAATATTTTGGACTGAAATTTTCAGACAAGGTAAATACACTATTCCTCTATATTTTGGCGTTTAAATTTTATACGTTAATGAACGTGTAATTTTCAGATTCTTTGAAATTCGGGCTGGCCCCTTTAAGTGATCTACGGCAATTTGCGATCAGTTTTGCCGTACATTCTTGTAAGTCTTCTAACAATCAATTCAATTTCTTGTATAATTGATGTATTTTATTAGGTTTTTTTACAATATTGAGGTACGGTAGTATATGGTCCCCTTTTAAATTAGAGAAAGTCGAAGGTGGGGGGGAGGGGGGTAAACGAAGACAACGAAACAGATCAAACATACCGGTTGTCAATGAAGCAGGTGTAACTGGCGCAACTTTGTCAAATCCTGTAAGGTAATGCATTTTATTTTAGACCAATAAACCTGTATAACTTTATAGACAAGGTAGAACTTTCAGTCAATTAAAACAGAGACGGGACAATGAGTCGCCATATCGATAGGTTTCCTAAAATAGATCGTACAGTATAAGGTTTTAAAATATTTAATTCAAATTATTTCAGTATTAAACAGTTAAATAATACTGTTTACCTTTTTCGTCGGAGCTTTGTAATCTTCTCTTCACACAGTGGTTGATTTTGTGGCATTCTGAAATTTAAAAAAACCAAAAATATCATCTGGTGTGCGCTTATTAAATATTTTTAAAGAAAAGTTTAAAGGCACATTCCCGCGTACAAACTGTGTGATTTGGTGATATATTTGTACTAAAATCATATTCAAGCTAATTAATTTATCATAACTTTGCTTCAAGGCCGTTTGACGGATTTTAAAAGTGGGGTGCAGCAGAGTGATGGGGTGCCATAGCCTCCACGTAAGTGATATAAGAAAGTTTGGATCAGGACAAACCAACCGACTGAGCGGTGCCTTAAAAGCATCACTGTGTGATCATAATCTAGTGTATTATTTTATAATAATTGAAAGGTTGTCAAATAATTTGGTTGGATGGAGGGCGCCATTTCTCGGGGCACCTTATTGTTCTGGGGGATGCAAAGTACCCCCTGCACCCCCGCTAGATACGGCCATGTTTTGCTTTAAATCCTTTTTAAAACATTGTCATTGCCAAGGAATACCCTGCTATAAAAATCGATCGAAAGAAGTCGTGTTTGTGTCACCCATCTCGATACCTATAGCAACCCTTATTGTGTTCCAAATTCTCGACTAATCAAATTGCTTATCGCTTTGCTTACCCTGAGCAGAACATGTCCATAATCGAACTCAGTCAAGGTATTGGTGTAATGGAACTATATACCAAGTTTAATCACTCTCATTTAATTAGAACTTAAGTTATCGTGCCCGAAAGCATCAACCAATCAAATTGCTTATCTCTGCTTACCCTAAGCGGTAAATGCTCATCTTCGAATTCCATCACGGTATTGACCTAATAAACACCTACACCAAGTTTGAATATCCTAGCTCAATTAGAAGGAGAGTTATTATGTTTCAAAGTCTCGGCCAATCAAATTGCTTATCGTTCTGCTTACCCTGAGCAGAAAATGCTCATTATCGAACTTAGTCAAGGTATTGATGAAATAAAACTATATACCAAGTTTCATCACTCTCACTTAATTACAACTTAAGTTATCGTGTCCCAAAGCATCAACCAATCAAATTGCTTATCTCTGCTTACCCTAAGCGGAAAATGCTCATCTTCGAACTCCATCAAGGTAATGACCTAATAAACACCTACACCAAGTTTAAATGTTCTAGCTCAATTAGAAAGAGAGTTATTGTGTCCCAAAAAGTGTGACAGACGGACAGACAGACGGACGGACGGACGGACGGACGGACGAACGGACGAACCAATTTTAATAGTCCCCTGCTTTCTTCGAAAGGCAGGGGACAAAAAGACGAGTAGGAGATTTTATTTATCACCCAATCCCTTCTTACATGCAGAAATCAATAAATATAATTATTTGCTATAAATTTCCCTTTTACTGGACCTGAATACATTATAGTGTAGTGATACATCAATATTTTAACAGCTATTCAACCATTGCAAAGTCCTTTATATTGACACGGTGTTTCCATCAAAGTAAATTAAATAAAAATAGTTCCTTCTTAATAAGAAAAGGGTTATTTTTAATAAAAAAAACCCGAACTGTTCTTTAAATATAAAAAAAGTAGTTCCTTTTTGATTGACCAATCAAATTCATGTAAAGCGATATCTCCTAAGCAAATATCGCAGTAGCTTATGAAATTTATCACATAAACGATATCGACTGTAGTCTGTGTAGAATGTATTATTGGGAGATAATAAAGAATAAAATAACCTTCGGTGAAATGACTGACAGTGTTATACTTACTTTTGTTTTTTTTCTGTTGACATTTCTTCCATTCACATTCGTAAATATTTTTAGGGTTTATCTATAAGTTCAACAAATTCAAATATTTAGATTTATGATCCAAACCAGGTATACATTTAACAATTTTAATAAGAGATGGATATTTTCACGAGGCCGGCCATATCTATACTCTTTCAAAAAGCCTGAAATATCTATATGGCCAGAAAATTCTTCTTGTTTCAATTCTCTTCGAGGTCAAAACAGGTCAAAACTCAATTCTATCCAATTAATTATACGCGTATTTTATTTATATGATAACACTGCGATATATGATACTATAGTACAGTACCTAACTATAAAGAACGGAGAATCGTTCAAATGAATTGACACAAATACTCCCCGGGGACTATTCTTTTTTTTTTAAAAATTAGCCACTAGAAATCTAAGATGGCCTAGTTTCAGGCAAATTGTCATAGTTTAATGACACCCATATTAGACATTAATTAACCTATCATGACTATAATCAACTCTCAATGTCATCGGATGACCTAGATTTTCAAAAGATTTGAAAACGATTTGAAGTTAATGATTTAACGTAAAAGTGGATAATCGAGACTGTTTAGTATCCTAGCAAGGGTAGTAATAGAAATCGAGGCAAAACTTCAATTGTATCGACGAGAATTCGGCTCAGAGTGAAGTAATTTGACTTTAATTTACAACATATTCCCTTTAATTTTTATTTTATAAATATGTTTGCGAGAATTGTCAGATCTTTATCTTAATCTTAGACAATGCCTCTTTAAGTTTTATGAATAAGAAATGAGAATAGGACAGTTCTTTCTCCTTAAAATTATGGTTCTGTCACAGTCCTGAATCAATTGCTTTAAAACGTTTATGTTTTCGTCGAAAAAGCCAAAGGAATACCTGCAATGGGCAAATTTAATTCTTCCATAATGCTTGTTTAATCAATTGTTTCAATGGCTTTTAGTAGTTGAACTGGAGTATGTATACAGGTCACAATTCTATGGAATACAATTACTGCTTATAACTGAGCAACGTTACGACTATGTCTTTTTAGTCATTATCACAAAAAATCTTAGAAAATGGACGCTATAACCAGAAAAAAGAACACGTAAACATTTTTTTAAGATCATACATTTAAGGTCTAATACTCACTTTGTGTCTTTTTTTCTTGGCATCTATCTGTATTAGAAGTAGGATTGAATACACCAGCACCAACCAAAACAATATTTTACACGTAATCTTCATTCTAGTCTACATGTAGTTTGTTAGGTACAACATATGAAAGAATAACCATCATCCTTCTGTAATAATAAATTAAAAACAACGTCTGAATTATGCAGAATTAATACCCCAGTATGTCCCTAACAGTGTATAAAAAATACACTATTAGCGACAGGCCACATTTATGAGAGATGGATAGAGAACAAGCACAACAGAAAGTGATTTTTCCTACAATCAAAGGCCATTATTCATTAACTCGTATTCGCAAATATCGAAAGCAACCGAGATTTTTTCGGGATAAACCTATATTTCAAGTTTCGTCGAAATCGGATAAGAAATGTAACGTGTAGAAAGTCCACAAACAATTGTAGACGGACGTCCGGACGGACAGGGGTGCCATTAAGTCCGCCAATTTTGGGTCGATTTTCACGAAATTGGAACTCGAGTTTCATTACTTACAGTGTAATGGTGATATAATCGAACGTTTTTTTTTAAATCGAATATATTTCAAGTTTCGTCAAAATCGGATAAGAATTGTAACGTGTAGAAAGTCCACGACAGGGGCGTCATTTTGTCCGCTAATTTTGGGTCGATTTTCACAAAATAGGAACTCAAACTTCATTTCTTACAGTGTAATGGTGATATAATCAAACGTTTTTTTTCTTTAAATCGAATAATAATCGTGATCTCCAGAGGCACCACAGGCGCAAATAAGAAAAGGAACCAAGATCTTTAGGTTATAGACATACATTTCAAGTTACATCAAAATCGGATTAAAATTGTGAGATCTACAATGGTCAACAACCTTGATAATTATATACCATATTTTTACACTATTCGCGTACACACGACGGCCATTTTACTTGCAATTTTGGTCCAATTTTCCTGAAACCCAAACACAACCTTCCTTAGGATGTAACGGTGATATTATCAAACGTTTTTTTTTTAATTCGGATAATAATTGTGACCTCAAGGGCGACCACAAGCTAAAAAAAAGGCGATTTTCGGACAATCAGGGGCCATAATTCAGGGAGTTACGTTTCGATGGGCGTAAATATTGAATGGGACCAAGTTCTTTAAGTTATATTAACATGGATTTCAAGTTTTAACAAAATCAAACTAAAATTGTGACCTCTACAGGGTCCACAATCTTGATATACCATTTTTTTTTACACTAACGCGTACAAACGACGGCCATTTTGTTTTGCAATTTTGGTCCGATTTTCCTGAAATTTGAACTCAACCTCTCTAAGGGTTTAACGGGGAAATAATCAAACGGTTTTGTAAATTGAATAATAATTGTGACCGCTAGAAGGATCGCAAGCTGAAAAGATAGTTAGCTAGCACTGCCAGGCAAGATACGCCCACATTTTCGAGAAATGGATAGAGAACAAGCAATACCGAAAGTGATTTTCCTACAATCAAAGGTCATAATTCATTAAGTTACAATTTGATACGTGCAAATATCGAAAAGAATCAAGATCTTTCGGTTATTAACATGCATTTCAAGTTTCATCAATTCGTATAGTCGAGCAGATCATAAGTTGTGGCCTGCGGGGAGCCGTTTCTTTTCCGGGTGGGCCAACGACACGATAGCGCGTGAGCCGGTGAATGTTTTCTTTATACTGCAAGGACGTAAATCATACTGGAAGTGGGTCCACAGGTTCAGCTTCCCGTCAGACCCCCCCCCCCCACAAAAAAAATAGAACTATCCCACCTTAGAAACATTTCATTGATTGCATCGCGGGCCTAACCGCGCACGCTCGCCATCTTTTACGGTCTCTTATGTGATGATATCCATTCTAAGTATAGGATTAAATATACCTGGAACATCACTCCAGTGCCCGGAGGATGGTGGGGCCGTAGGCGCGAGCATCGGTGGTCGATATGGGGTGGGGGGCTCACCCATAAAGTTTGATAAATAGACTGCAGGAAATGCATTCTGACATGCAATATTTCGGGCACCGAGTGTCGAGGTAAATAGAGCTGACCAGATACTAGTTTATACGACCAAAAGAGAGGAAAGTGTCGAACGAATTAAGGATTTGCGAACCTTAACAGGGGGTTTCGTGATTGGGACATTCGATCAGAGAGGAAAGTGTCACACGAACGGACTGAGTGAATATTATAGCCTTAGTAGTAAGGGGGCTTGTATGGCTACGCTCGTGCGTGCATGCGCAGACGCATGCACGTGCATGCACATGACCTTGCACGTGTTTGACCTTGATGACCCCTTGCACGTGTGTGACCCCTTGCACGTGTTTGACCCCTTGATGACCCCTTGCACGTGACCTTGCACGTGCATGACCCAGAAAGAGAGGGCGCGCGCGCGGAAGAAAGAGAGAAGAGAGAGAGAGAGAGAGAGAGAGAGAGGAGGGAAGAAGGAGAAGAGGGAAGGGGGAAGAACTCTTTTCCATTGATTAAGTTGGCCCTGAAAAGGGCCGTTTGGTCAGACTAGAATGCCAGAGTACGCCGCACTTTATGTCGGTTTCGTCTAATGGCCTCCACTAATTCGGGAGGAGGTCTTTTCCTGTGAGGTGTTTTTAATACCTCGTCAGGTAAGACAAAGATATCGTCTGGGGTGATGATGGCAAGAGTATCAACCCTGAGATACATCAAGGTGTCCGCATTGGGGTTTTCACCGAGGCGAATGATCGGAGCACCGTTTGCCATTGTGACAAAGAGAGATGAATGTTGTGTCGTTTTATAACCGTTAGGACGAATCCATTTGATATGACGTCACACGGACGAGTCCATTCATAGCGTGGCGTTAGAGCGCTTAGGATAACGTTATGCAACGTTATGCATCGTAGGGTGTACGTTGAAGGCTAAATATAGATGTGATGCAACGTTATGCATCGTAGGGTGTACGTTGGAGACTAAATAGAGATGTAATGCAACGTTATACAACGTATGTGCAACGTTATATCACGTGGGGTGTCGGACGAGTCCATGAATGGACTCGTCGTCACGACAGGAATAAAAGCGAGCGACGGGAGCGGTTCTGGCATTTTCACGCTATCACCGAACGAAGAAAGATGAGTTTTACATTACGCCCCGTCGATAGAAGATACAGTCGCTTATTTAGAACCGAGTCGCTATGTGTAGACATAGACTTTTTGGAAGATTGGTCCCACGTTCCAGCCGCTGATGTGCCTCAGCAACTACACAACACCGTTGAGGCCATCATTGAGGAAATTCGCCGAACTTTGAACGCCAGCGAAAGTGACTACGTACGAATTGCCATCAGTCACCCGGGACTCAAAACACCTATTTGGTTACCGTTTCGAGAGTATCGTCTGTTAAAAGCCGAAGATATTTTACAGAAAGTGGCTGCCGTCTTACAGAGCAACGAGGAATTTCAACTCGATCAACGCATGTCCATGAATATTTGTCACGTGTCCCCTCCCGATGGTAGAGGTAGCGGTGGAACAAACGTCAAGAAGAGACACAGCGCTAATTTTGACGAGTATTTAAAGAAAAAGAGATGCCTCGTCACCATAAAGAATACCGATGACTTGTGTTTCCAGCGAGCCATTGTCGTCGCTCGTCACTATGCGAACAAACAAGACACCCCTGAATGGGAAAGGGAGAAGAAAAGACTACAGAGGACAGGACCCCATTCGTGGCAGACAAAGAAAACAGAAGCACTCATCGATGCCGCCGGTGGAACCAAGGAAGCTTGTACGGGGATGGAAACGTGGGAACTGTACGCCAAGTATTTGGGAGGACAAGGATACCAACTCAACATTTTTTCTCAAGCCATCTTTGGTAAGGCCATCTATCGAGGAACAAAGCACGTCACCGGAACACCAAAACAGCTGAACCTGTATTTACACAGCAGACATTATGACGTTATTACTTCCATGCCCGCCTTTGCGGAAAGGTCGTATTTTTGTGAGACCTGTCAAGTGGGATACAATGGTGCCGAGAAACATTCGTGTCACGTCATGTGTCAAGGATGCAAGAAAGTGGGTCCACCCTGTCTACCCGACCCCAACACAAAGACGTGTTACTGTTGTCATCGTGTGTTTGTGAGCCGGCAGTGCTTCGATAACCATCTCGCTACCCGTTCCAGAGCCAATGGCAGTATATGTCACCGGTGGAAGAAATGTAAAACATGTCAGAAGGAGTGGGACGTCATCGCAGCCAAGCGAAATTTAGAAGAACATCGATGCGGAGAATACAAGTGCTCCATCTGTCGTGAGTGGCACACGGCCGCAAAACAGTTTTGCTACATTCAACCGTTAAAATCACCCATCGACATGGACAGAGACAGAAAGACACAAGTCGACAAACAACAGCAATCAACGTTGACCCGTTTCGTCTTCTTTGACTTTGAATGCCAGCAAGATACAGGTGAACACATTCCCAACTTATGTGTTCTGCAAGTGTGCTGTCACTTTTGTATCGATAACGAAGAACCCTGCGAGCACTGTGACACGTACTGGAATCACCAACGGGAAATTGTGTTTAAAGGACCAAACACACTGGACGATGTGGGCAAATGGTTTTTACAACTCGCTGCTCACGGTACGGTGGTAGATGGTCGGAAAAATGACAGTCACGAATCGAGTCCCGTGATCGCCGTGGCTCACAACTTTAAAGGTTACGATGGACTGCTGATTTTACAGACGCTGCACAAACATTCCGTGGCGCAACCTGAAGTTATAATGCAGGGTGGGAAAGCGATGACTATCACTGTCGGTACGGTCAAATTCATCGATTCCCTCAACTTTTTACCAATGGCTTTACGGGACATGCCCAAAACCTTCGACCTGCAAGAATTGAAGAAAGGTTATTTCCCTCACCACTTTAACAGACCGGAGAATGAAGATTACGTGGGCGCTTATCCTCCCAACACCGATTACGATCCGGATGGCATGAGCGTGTCGGAACGAGAAAAGTTTCACGCGTGGTACCAACAACACAGTCACGACGTCTTTGATTTTCGCCAGGAAATTTTGACCTACTGTAAGAGCGATGTGGATGTCTTGCGTCGGTGTTGTGGTGTGTTTCGCGAGATATTCCTGATGGACACGGGCATCGACCTACGCACACACTACCTGGAGAAAGACACACTCGTCGTCATTCCTCGAGCCCTGATGCAAGAGCCGACATCGGGTAAAGACTGGCATCGCTTCCAGCCTCGACAACAGTCCAACAAAGCACTTCGTTGGTTGGAATGGGAACAGCATCGACAGACCATGGCCGCTTTCCGGAACCAGACCCCTCTACCAAACATTCGACACGCCCGCAACGGTAGTGAATGTCGAGTCGGCCCTTACAGTTTAGATGGTATGGACACGACCACGGGTACAGTGTACGAGTTTCACGGCTGTGCCTTTCACGGTTGTCCCAAATGTTTTCCGGGTCCCGTCCAAGACGTTCAACATAAACATCCCTACGATCCCTCGCGCAGTATGCGAGACTTGTACCAGAAGACCCAGGAACGTCACCGTCAACTCCAGGAACAGTACGGTATGCAGGCCATTCGCGTCATGTGGGAGTGTGAGATGGAAGAAGAACGACGCCATGATCCCGAGATGGACGAATTTCTGATTGGATTGGAAGATCAGCAATGGCCCGCTCCCGAACCTCTGATGCCCCGCAACGCTTTCTTTGGCGGAAGAACGAATGCCATTCAACTGTTAGTCAACGAGTCGGCCGAAGAGATGCGCTACATCGACGTGGTGTCCCTGTACCCTTACATCTGCAAGTACGGTACCTTTCCCATCAAGGAACCCACGATCGTCACACAGCCCGATCAAGACCAGTGGCAGCAGTACGAAGGGTTGATCCAGTGTTCCGTGTTACCACCTCGTGGCCTGTACCACCCGGTGCTCCCGTTTCGACGAAAACAGAAACTGGTGTTTGCCCTGTGTCGAAGCTGCGTCGACGAACACATGCAACAAGGGGAGATTGCAGAATACCAACCTTGTGATCACACCGACGAACAGCGAGCCTGGGTGGGTACATTTGTCACTCTGGAACTGAAGAAAGCGGTGAGCCTGGGATATCGCGTATTAAAAGTGTACGAAGTCTGGCACTGGAAAGAATTCAGCACGGGTGGTCTGTTTACGGGGTACATTAATCACTACCTAAAGAAGAAGATGGAAAGTAGCGGCTATCCCGACACCTGTCACACCGAAGAAGACAAGATCCGCTTCGTGAACGACGTGTACGACACCGAAGGTATTCGTCTGGATCCCGCATCGATAAAACCAAACAAAGGGATGCGGGCGTTTAGTAAACTTCAGCTCAACACGGCTTGGGGGAAATTCGGACAGCGAGACAATTTTCCCAAGACAGAATATATCACAGAGCCCAGCGTCTTCTTTGAAAAAATGTTGGACGTGACCCAGACCGTGCGAGATGTACAGTTAGTCAACGACAACATGGTCTTGATGGAAACGTTGAAAAAAGAAGGACATGTCGCACCCTGTCCCATCACCAATGTGGTTATCGCCGCCTTCGTCACGGCCCAGGCCCGTTTGAAACTCTATTCCGTCTTGGAAAAGTTGGGAGAGCGCGTATGCTATTTTGACACGGACAGCGTCATCTACCAATATAATCCTAAATCATGGAATCCCCCGGAAGGTTCGAGTTTAGGCCAGTGGAAGAACGAGTTGCCCGAGAACGTCACCATTAAGGAATTTGTGAGCGGAGGACCAAAGAATTATGCGTACAGGCAAAGCGATGGAAAAACGGTATGCAAAGTCCGGGGATTCACCTTGAATTATCGTGCCTCCCAACAACTGAATTACGTCATTATGAAGGAGAACGTACGGCACGTCAATCAAAACGAACCGCTTGTCATCTCCAATCCGTTTAAGATTTCGAGATCACGTGATCGACGTCTCTGGACACGCCCCGTGAACAAAAAATATAAAATCGTGTACGACAAGCGTTTAGTTCAATTCAATGACAATGGCCAACCGATCAACACTTACCCCTATGGATACTGACTTTCATTTGTCAGGAACGTGGCGACCAAACAAAGAAGATGGTGAATCAGCAGCAACGAATACGGATATGGTCGAAAAACTCAGAGAACGATGGCTCAACTTTCGTGTCAGCAAGTGTTATTTGCCAATAATAGAAACAAGTCAGCGCCAGGAGTGTTTCGGCTGCAGTATGGCTCACCCCAGTGTGAGATACCATGCGTGTCAAGGACTAGGTGTGTCTTCCATAACGGGCCAAGCCTCGCACCCTGTTGACGATTACAGTCACTACCTCTGGTTGGACGAGCCGAAATCAGAAGACGTCGATAAAGTATTAGACAGTCTGGTGGACGACCCATGGAAACGAGTCAAGACCTGGGAAGACGAACGACGATGGCAGGAAGATGTCATGCAAGCCTTGAGAAAGTACTGGGAGATCGTTCCTGGGTTTAAGATGGCGGTGATCAAACGCAAAAATGGAGTGTGCCCCATACGCGTATGGATGGAGCAGTCATCGAGGAGAATGTTATATTGGGAACTGAATGAAATGGATACCGAAAAGATCTCTGACATGGTGATAGAAGGTTGGGAATCTCTCGGCAGACAGCTGGGGGTCAGTGAAGAGCATATTAGTCACGCCAAGAAGATTTACCCAAACGACACACGGAAACAAATCATTAACATGTTCAACCAATGGCGAAGAATGTACGACAAGGAAGCTGGCTATAGGCTGTTGGTACAAGAAATGCAGGGAAACATTAAGCGAGCCAATCTAGTGACGTTGATGGAAGCCTGTCTCGCGAGTGGAGCCGTCATCGCTTGGGACGACCTGCTACCGTATATGGGCAACCTGGAATACCAATTGATACACGGGAAGAAATAGACTCGAATCAGTGTTGTTAGTTTTATGTCTGTTTTTTTATTGTACAATACCGTATGCAACATGAGCAGAAATAGGAAGAACCGTTTAAGATTTTTAGATCACGTGATCGACGTCTCTGGACACGCCCCGAGAACAAAAAGTATAAAATCGTGTACGACAAGCGTTTAGTTCAATTCAATGACAATGGCCAACCGATCAACACTTACCCCCATGGATACTGACTTTCGTGTCTCGGGAGGATGGCGACCGAACAGAGATGGAGACGAACCGACAGAAAATACAGATTTGATCGAGAAACTAAGACGACGATGGCTCAATTTACGGGTCTGCAAGTGTTACCTACCCATCATAGAGGAAAAGCAACACGAGGAGTGTATTGGATGCAAGTACGATCACCCCAGTCAGAGATACCATTCGTGTCTGGGATTGGGCGTGTGTTCCATAACGGGCCGAGCCTCACACCCTGTCGACGATTACAATCACTACCTCTGGTTGGACGAGCCGAAACCAGAAGACGTCGATAGCGTGTTAGGCAGTATGGTGGACAACCCACGCGACCGAGTCAAGACGTGGGAGGACGAACAACAATGGCGGGAAGACGTGGACGAAGCCTTGAAAAAGTTTTGGAGTGTGGTTCCGGGATTTAAGACGGTGTTGATCAAACGCAAAGACGAGTTCATCGAACCCAAAGAGAATCCCATACGTCGGTGGATGGACGAGCTACCAGAGAAAAAGAAACGATGGTTCCTGGATCAAATGGATATCAACGTCATGTCCGGTAAACTGGGCGAAGGCTGGGAATGTATTGGCAGACATCTGGGAATCAGAGAAGCACGGATCAGTCAAGCCAAGATGAGTCATCCTAACAACGCGCGCATGCAAATTTTCACCGTGTTCAACCAGTGGCGACAAAGACATGGTAATCGAGCCAGCCTGATGACATTGTTGGAGGCCTGTCACGTGAGTGAAGCTGTCATTGATTGGGAAGAAGTGCAAAAGTACGTGGAAAGCCTGGAAATCATAGACTAGACACGGACCAATAGAAACGAAGGAAAAGAAAGAACCAATCAAAAGAGAGTGACGTCACAACCAAGGGTATAAGAAGCAAAGTCTCAGAATAAAATTTCATTCTACTCTCGATGGCTAGTCAAGTTTGTTTCTCCTGTAACAATGTCGGACACTGGTATAGAGACTGCCCTGCTCGTTCCCAACAGCAGCAACGAAATCCACAACCAAGACAAGACAGATCAGCTTATGGTTCCTATGGAAAATGTTACCGCTGTGGAGAACCAGGACACTGGGCGCCCCAGTGTGGACAACGAGCCGAAGCCCAAAAAGCGAAAAGTGACGAAGAAAGAAAAGAAGACGTCAAAAGAAAGTGTTACGGGATCAAGAGACCCACCGACGACAACCACAAATGTCTCAACTGTGGACAGCTTGGTCACGGCCTGCTCGAGTGCGAAAAAGAAATCCAAACAGAAAACAACTTTGAAGCCGTTGCCAGTCGCATGTTCGACAACAACGTCGATATGCCCAGAGACAACACCCGCAGTCAGCGATACTGGTACTGGTCAGGAGAAGCGTTCGAATTCTACAGGCGCTACAAAGAAAAACAGAAAACAGAAGCCTGTCAGTCCTCCAGTTATTACCCCAACTACGAGTGAAACTGACGAAACCCCGAAGCCGGCTGTTATTTTGTTGGCGGAGAAGGAAGCAGAAAGTTTTGCCCGAGCATTCATCCAGTATGCGGGTCCGAGAGATATGACCGAAGTCTTGGCGTATCCCCCCTGTTTCGATATGAGCGAATGGGTACCCGTTGTCGTCACGTTTGCTGAAGTGGAAGACTGGCACCCACACGATACGATGCAGAAGCTGTTGGGAAAAGTGTATTGGATTCCTCGTGTCCTGAGAAACGTACCCTGGTTGAGACAAGAGATCCTGAAGAGAGAACGCGTTAACTAACATTTTTTCTTTTCCTTTGTACTATATGTTGTATTGAATGTATTTTTGAATGCTCTTTTTTGTATTTTTTGTAAAATAAAATCTGTTCTTATTTCACTCCATGTCTGTTGTTCTGTGGTGGGCGCGAAGGTATAAAAGGCAGGGGAGAAGGGGATTGGGGGACAGTGCAAGATGGATGTGGCGTTCAAACACCCCTTTACCATGTTAGTCAGCGGTCCAACAGGGGTTGGCAAGACGGTCTTTGTACAGAAATTTCTCCAAGCGTCTCTGTTCGACATCCCTCCCCAACGCACCGTGTGGGCCTACGGGGAATGGCAAGAGAGTTACGAACACTTTCCATACACTTATGTCAAAGGATTGACGGATATTGACGACGTGATGGGGCAAGTCAAAGGGCCCCAATGTTTAATCGTGGACGATTTGATGGGGGAAGACACGGAGATATTGCAACAGTGGTTTACGAAAAAAAGTCATCACCACGACACGAGTGTCATTTACATTGTGCAAAATTTGTTTGACAAGCGACAGCGTACCATCAGCCTGAATGCCCATTACTTGGTTTTGTTCAAAAATCCTCGAGACGCCTCGCAAATTAGTGTGTTGTCCCGTCAGATGTACCCTTCCCATACCAAGTATATGGAGGAAGCTTTCAAGGATGCGACGAGTACCCCTCGCAGTTACTTACTCATTGATTTGAAGCCCGACACACCCGAGACTCTGCGGTTGAGAAGCAACATTTTACCCGAAGAGGAACCACCCATCGTCTACGTCCAAAAAGTATAAAAGGGGGACCTGTACCTCGAATTGAATCTGTTTGTCACGATGGCTCGCACGAAGAATACGCAGCGGAAACACCCACCTCCGACCCTTCCCCGGGCGACGTTCCCGACCTTGGCACCGGACCTTCGTGGTCCCACGGTACGAAGGCGCACTCGTCCGAACATGAGGGCCCCCAGAACCCAATGGTTACCCCCCTCGTTGACACCACCCACGAGTCCTATGTCTCCCTTACCGCTCACACCACCACGCTTTTTCTCCCCAGTCACACCCCCACGACCCATGTCACCACGTTCCCCTTCTCGGTCTCCCTCGCCGATCTTTCGAAGACCACGAAGAGAAAAGAAGAGTTCTATAAAAGGATTGAAGGCGTTCATTCGCAAGTTACAACAACTGACTCCCGATATGGCTTATGGACAGCTGGCCAAGAATACGGGCAGGGCGCGTATTGGATTGTTGCAGTGGTTCAAGTTGGCGGCCAACCATTTGCTGAATGATAACATCCAACCCCTACATGCACAACACAAGAAATGGGTGGAACGAAATCGCCAGGTGTTGACCCAATTGACGGAGAAAAACATGCCGACGGCTGAAAAACTCTCTCTGATCATGAAACCCGGAGGACGTGGATTTTTTGGGGGCGTGTTGATTCGTATCTTGCTGCGATGGAAGGAAAGGCTGCAAGAGGAAAGAAACAAGAAACGAAATAAATTCGTTCGACGGACCGCTCAGCGTGGAAAGGGTCTGAGTACCAAAGAGTTGAATCAACATCGAGCATTGCTTCGCAAATTGACTAATCCACGAACATCACCCAACGTCAAAAAAAGGCTTCTCAAACAACAAGGCGGTGCTATCGGTGCCTTGCTCGCTATGGCCATTCCAGCATTAGCCCCCTTGGTATCTAAACTATTGGGAGGACAACAGGGTGGTAAACATCCCTGGACAAGAAGGAGCGAGAGAGCGAACGCTGGGTTTGCCGAGTTCAAGAAACTATTTGGTGGATAACCTGTGGGACAGAAAGGTATAAAAAGGGAACCGGTGCACGACCCCGAGCTCAGTCATGGAGACACTGCGGTATCTATTGAACACTGCACCGAAAGACCGTCCTCTTTTACTCGAGACCCAGCCCATCGTCGACGGTGTGTGTGAGTGTATTGGAAACCTGATTCGTGGCAACGTTCCTGTGGCCGACAAAGAAATCAAACGTTTGAAAAAGGACGCCCCCTTGTTACGACGTTTGGGCACGTCTAAAACACCTTGGAAGACCCGTCGGCGACTTCTGAAACAACAAAAAGGAGGATTCTTCACCCGGTTGTTTCGGTCTTTTCCAAAAGATGAAATTCGCCAAGAAAATGAAACTGGTACCCTTCGACGGACCCACCGACGTCAAACCCGTCAAAGTCATGCAAGTCGAACCCGTGTACGATCGAGATCCACTGCAGCAGGCCGTCGAAAATGTTCACCAAGACATGCAACGCGTGCTAAACGACCCAACACTGGGCGACGAAAATAAAATGCAACGGTACGGACAGTTGTTACAGCGTTATAAAACGATGCAAAAGAAACGAAAACATGTCATTCCCTTGTCGGACGAAAACATACCCGAGCACAAAGAAGAAGCAGCCGTGGTGTCGGAGATACCCATTCTGGAGTCGGTTCCCCGAGCCTATCAACATCGAGCTCGCCTTTTGTTGAAACACATGAAAGAAAAGACACCTTGGTCGTGGAATGAGAACTTGGGATTGATTCGGAATGGCGTACCCGTACCAGGTACCAATGCCATTGACATTGTGAACGATTTGGTTCGTCGGCGAAAGAATACCCAGGCCCCCATGGGATGGTTTGGCGTGATGCAAAGTTTAAAGGCCACGAACGTACCGCGCGAAGCCATTGGTAATCAAGAACGATGGAACGTATTGTCCACGCCACCCACACGGCCTCCGCCGCGACGTCCGAGAAAGAAGAAAATCTCCAGTACGGATACCCCTAGTACATCTACCAGAAGATGGCTGTCTTTGCAAAACCTATAAATAGCCTGATCATATGCCAATCGATTGAAACATGGAACGAAAGCTGAAGAAAGTATATTACGACCCGAAACACCCGGCCGCTTTCGGTGGAGCCCTGGGCCTTCACAAAGCTACTGGTGTGGCTTTGGACCAAGTCAAGACATGGTTGAAACAACAAAGGGCGTACACCTTGCACAAACCACTGAAAAAGAAATTCTCTCGGTCCCCCACGGTGGTGGCCGGAATAGATCACCAATGGTAAGAAGATTTGAGCGATATGTCGGCCTTGGCCCAACAGAATGAGGGATACAGGTTTTTGCTGTGCGTCATCGATGTATTTTCCAAGTACGCATGGGTGTTGCCTCTCAAAAACAAGACGGGGGACAGTCTGGTGGACGCTTTTCGTCGAATCTTTCAAAGTCGACAACCTCTACGACTTCAAACGGATAAAGGTACCGAATTCCTCAATCGAAAAATGCAAACGTACTTGAAAAAGAAAAATATTCATTTCTTCGTGACACACAACGTCGAAACCAAGGCCAGTGTGGTGGAACGATTTCAACGGACATTGAAAGAGCGTATGTGGCGATACTTTACTCATCGACAAACACAACGGTACATCGATGTGCTAGACGAATTGGTTCGGGCTTATAATGCTAGACGACATCGTACCATTGGCATGGCACCCAAAGACGTTCGTCCCGAACACGAATGGATGTTGACAACACCTCCACGTCCCACCAAAAAGAAAAAGAAAACCATGGACACCGGCACGACCGTACGTTTGGCTTTACCGAAACATGGGGCTTTTGATAAAGGTTACTGGCCAAACTGGACTCTGGAAACATTCAACGTTACACCCAACATCGGTCCCGGTTACAAACTTTTGGACGAAAGAGGTGAACCCATACAGGGTACCTTCTATCCCGAAGAATTGCAAGCGGTCCAAGTCAACGACGATGAGATCTTTCCCATCGAAAGAGTACTCGAAAGAAAAAAAGACAAAGTTTTGGTGAAATGGTTGGGCTATCCGGCGAGTTTTAATTCGTGGATCGACAGGACCAGTCTCCAAAACGTATAAATAGGAGTGAGAGACGTCAACCTCAGTCAACATGCAAGACCATTACTAGAAGATCATGTCTGAGTACATCGAATTTGATAATCGTCTAGCCACGTTTGACAACCGATGGACACATGTTCATCCATCCGCCCCCAAGTTAAGTGAAGCAGGGTTTGTGTATTATGGTGATACTGATCGCGTGCAGTGTTTCAGCTGCAAATTAATATTGAAGGATTGGCAGAAATTCGACGATCCATTCCACGAACACGCTAAATATAAACCAAACTGCCCCTATTTGAGAATGATTAAAGGGTCTTTGTGTGGTGGTTACCGATGGGAATACAAAGGAATACTAGCGGGAAAAGTCATCTCGTTGGCCCATTCCCGTGTGTTGTACAGGTGTAAAGACGAATGTGTTAGGGTCGCTAAGAAAGCAGACTTTAGCATTGTTGATAGTATGGGTAGACCCTATTTATTCATAACGGAGTGGAATTGCAAAGAAGATAAAGTCAAACAATGGAATATAGACAACATGCCCATCGTAACACATGATTTCGAAGCTTATTTGTTGAACCAGTAACCCGGTGACCAGGACCAGTCTCCAAAACGTATAAATAGGAGCGAGAGACGTCAACCTCAGTCAACATGCAAGACGAAATCACGTCTACGTCCGCGAGTGCCCACAATTGGTCGCTCTTGGGAAAACGTGTGCCACAAGCGGAAATTGTCTTTTTCTGTCAAGTGATTTTAGTGTACGTCGTGGCGGGTGTTTCTTTGTCCCAGTTGGCCTTCAAACCCGACGGATCGCAGACTACCTTGTGGACGGCTTTGCTCTCCAGTACCTTGGGTTACCTGTTACCTTCACCGACCTTGAAAACCAAACATAATGAACAACGACCGACCCTTTTACCTCACGCTTCCTAGTGACAGTTCCATGTCGTGGTATCCCGACAACAAAGTCTCCACGTATCACACCCACCTGGAACCGCCACTTCTTGTCGATCATCGGGATTGGGAAGTGGGTCTGTCCATGATCACGTTACCTGACCATTGGCAAAACATCGATCAACGAGACAACACGCTCGGCTTACGCATTCATCCTTGGTCGTCCTCGAGCACGGCGTCCGAAGTAAAGATATGTCGGGACCGCCACAGGATTGACCCGTCGAATTGTTTCAAAGGTGTAAAGGGTGGTGAGATCAAGGGATCGATCGAAATGGAAACGCACATCAAGAGTGACGACTACGAGTCGCTGAGACACATCCTGGATGTCCTGAACACTAGACTGGATGATTTGTGGAACCTGACTCCCATCTACGATCATTTGGCCCATCAACCCGAACGTTTGGATCCCAATAACAAGGAAATGACCGACGAAGAGAAGAAACAGCAAAACGACTACGAAACTCGAGAGATAATGCGTCAAGGGGCCGTATCAAGAGGTTCCTTCGTGTCTTTCAAGAAAGACAACACCAACGATAAAGTGTATCTGAAGAACAATCACGTGCAGACGCTTTTCTGGTTGGACGTGTTGCCGAAAATCGAACTTCGTCTGTGTGGTCCCATCGTGTCCATGTTGGGATGGACTGGAAACGAAATGATGATTTCCCTGCAGTCAATCGAAATGACCGGCGAAGATGGCCAAAGTCTACGGTATTTCTACGCCCACCACATCGCGAATCTTCAAATCCAGTTCGATCTGTTTTACATCTACACGGACATTATCGAACCCCAGATCGTAGGCGACGTGAAGGCTACTTTGTTGGACGTGATTCCCAGTCGACGATTGTATCACCGCCCCGCCAGGATTCACTACTTACCTCTGAAGTACAGTCGACTAAACTCCATTGGTCTCTATATAAGGAACGGTATGGGGAAAGCCGTGCCATTTCTCGACGGTAAGGTGGTGGTCCAACTTCATTTTCGCCGCCGATGATGATTCGAGTGTACAAAGGTGGAGTGCTCAGACAGCGAGGGGCTGGCAATGGTCTGGTAGTGTACAAGGGGGGAATTCTGAGACAACAGGGTGCCGGTCGATGGTCGGGGTTATTGAATGCCGTCAAATCGGTCGGGAAGACCTTGTGGTCGGCGGGCAAAGAGGCCGTGAAAAAGAATGTGGCCCAAATGTTACCCAAAGTGGGGCAAAGCGTGCTCGACGCCGTCAGTGGTCGTGAAAAATGAAGCTGGAAGAAAGTCGCCCAGGACACGCTTCGCCCCGCGTTGTCAAACACGATGTCCGACACACTCAAGAACGTGGTCGCCCACCTGGAACCTATAAAAGACCCCTCACGAACCCCGTCCACTTCACATCGTCCGAAGAGGAAGAAGAAGCCACAGGTCACCTCTCACAAACGACGTAAACTAGATATCTTCGACCATGGCTACGCAGGTAATGCGCAATGATTCCTGTCCCTGCGCGCGAGACGAATTGCAGAATTTGTTCAGTGTACCCGACACGCAGACGGCCATAAACAAGGTGACCCACATTAGAAAGTATCCACTGACACCCGACCTGAACCACGATGGTCCCATCGAATTTTATATTTCCAATGACACTACACGTGGCCCTGAAGGTGACCAAGAACGACGGGGGTGACCTGGATGCGGATAGTCAAGTCGCACCCATTAACAACTTGTTTCATTCGTTGTTTAAAGACGTCAAATTACGCCTGGGAAAGGATGCCGAAACTTTGGTCACCAACTCTCTGCCCACCTATCCCTATCGGGCTTACTTGGAGAATTTGTTGAGTTTCGGTAAGGGAGCCAAGAACGACCACCTGTCGAAACAAGTCCTGTGGGAAAAAGATACCGCCGGACAGTTCAATTCCACGAAATCCGTCGCCACCAATGGGGATGGTGGACGACAGGCACCGAATAACAAAGGATTGGAAGAACGCCAGAAAACCATCGCTGCCAGTCGCACCTTTGAATTGCAGTCACGTCTACACTTGGACATGTGTTTACAAGATCGGTATTTGATTGACGGTGTGGACCTGCGGTTGAAATTGGAAAAGCAATCCACGAAATTCTTTCTGATGTACGGTGAAGGCAACGATGCAGAAGACTACAAAGTCGAGTTCACCAAAGCCTACCTGGATATCCCGTTCGTCACTCTGGCTCCCAGTACCTACACACGGGTGGCTGCGCAACTTCAATCGTCCAACGCCAAGTATCCCCTGAAGCGCGTGGTGGTCCGCGACATGGTCATTCCCGACAATCGCACCAGTCACGTCTTAGACAATCTGTTTGTCAACGAAAGCCTACCAAAGAGATTAATCGTGGGTATGGTACGTAACACGGCCTACGATGGAAGAAAAAACAGAAATCCCTTCGAATTCCAACACAATCAATTGGAAAACATCAAATTGACCAAGAACGGTGAAATTGTAGACGAATACGACGTCAACTTTCCCCAGCGACAAGCCATCACTCCCTACCTGGATTTGATGAAAAGGGTGGCCGTCTTAAACACCCGAGAAGACCTGGACCTCCCTTTCAACGACTATATCAATGGGTACACCTTGTATTGTTTCGATTTGACCAACGACCACGGAGCCGATGGTAACTACTTTCATCCCAAAGCGGCGGGTAACCTGTCTTTGGAACTCAAGTTCGCTGCGGCCCCGACCAATCACCTCAGTCTTGTTGTGTTTGCCGAATACGACAATGTCTTGGAAATCGACGCTAACCGACAAGTCATCACAGATTGGTGAGGCTCTCTCCAATCAACAATTGACACAGACTTTAGAAAAACATCTCCCTGGTAGCGTTTTCGGGGGTGTATGGGCCCGTAATCATCTGGATATACTACGCCCGACCTCGTACCCTAAAGCCTACGTCATCAACACGGACGACGAAGACCAACCCGGCAAACAGTGGACCGTGTTTGTATGCGAAGGACCAGATAACGTTACCTTCTTCGATTCGTACGGCTGTCACCCTGATGTCTACGGAGAAGCCTTTCGACGTTTCGTCCGAGATCTACAACTCCACTACCAACCCCGATGGATTCAAGGACTCGACAGTGTTGTGTGCGGACATTATTGTTTGTATTATCTATGTCATCGATTTCACGTGCCCTCCACACACGCCCTCTCCGTTTTCGGTCGCGTGTATCGTGTAAACGATATACTAGTCGAACAATGGGCCAGGGATCATTTGCAACCAGACCAGAAGAAGGGACAACGGTGTCGATGCTTTTTTACTCTGTAAATATGTTTTTTTTTGTGTTCAATGCCTTTGTGTTCAAGTTCAATTTTGTGTTCAATAATATGCTTTGTAAATGTGTTCAAGTTCAATAAAATGTCGACAACATATTACGTGTCTGGGTTTTTTTTGTGACGTCATGCGACGTCATGTGACGTCATGCTATTCTGATTGGTGGAAAATGGTATCGCCCCAACACATTAGACTCGTCCCGTCCCGAGCTATAAATAGGAGTGTCGAAGCCAAAAGAAGTCAAAAACAAAATGGATTCTAAAGATAAGAGAGTCTGTACAACTTGTGGGGGATATCACCCTTTGTTTAGGGGTAATCGGCCAGATGCCGATTACCTTGTCTGTTTCTGGTGTGGGGTAGATGTGTCGAACACATGCCATAGGCGGTCGAAGCATCTTATCAAATGCCAGAAGCGGCCAAGGTATTTGACAGAAAAGCCGAAATGCTCCTGCTAACCCTCGCATTCTAGTCTGACCAAACGGCCCTTTTCAGGGCCAAATGGAAAAGAGTTCTTCCCCCTTCCCTCTTCTCCTTCTTCCCTCCTCTCTCTCTCTCTCTCTTCTCCCTCTCTTTCTTCCGCGCGCGCGCCCTCTCTTTCTGGGTCATGCACGTGCAAGGTCACGTGCAAGGGGTCAAACACGTGCAAGGGGTCACACACGTGCAAGGGGTCATCAAGGTCAAACACGTGCAAGGTCATGTGCATGCACGTGCATGCGTCTGCGCATGCACGCACGAGCGTAGCCATACAAGCCCCCTTACTACTGCCTTGTTGAACCTCTATCTAAACATCTTGAGGATCGGTAAAAACACTTCTCTGGTTACGGGCTCACATGTTTTTATATTAGTAGGTTTGCAGCAGAATGGGTTCGGTAAGAAATCACTAGGACTTAGTCGGGTCACAACCCCAAGATTCGTGAACATTTCTTGGGGAACAAGGTTTGACGATGGTTTCTGATAGAAGAACCCTAGTGACGATACGGCCCGTAGCCAGCTTGCTTGCTGCGGAGGGGCAGTGAACTTTTAAGACTACAGTAGATATTTATTTTCGAGTTATGGTTGGCAAATTTTCTTTCGAGGAGGAGGGGGGGGGGGCAATTTTTTTTTTTGGGGGGGGGGGAGGGGCTGGTGAAGATACTTGTTTGCTACCTCTGAAATCCAAGGGCTAGCCCAAGGAGAGCCGAAAACCCATGATGGTTTGGAAAATTTGTCTGAAATCGACCGTGACAAACATAGTTGGCGAAATGAACCGTGTAATATATCATTTCATAGGTCTCGTATTTTGGATAGTTTCTAATTCATCTCACAAACTATTGATCAATATAGCCTTCAAAATCCAAAATGGCGACAGAAATTGGCTAGAAAAGTTTTCCTCCAATACCAATAGCAATAGTGTGATATTATGTCGTTTAAGGCGTTGTAGGGGACGAGAAACACAAATATTTCATTTCTAAGCTGATGGAAATAATTTCAAAGGGTGTAGCATACAGAAATTAAGCATTTATTTACACGATTATAGACCTAGAAAATTCGTACGTAACTAACGTGACGAAATTTATGGCAGCTGGCTTTTTTTTCGCACGTAACCAGTGAATGGCCATTTTGCTCAGTAATCTCAGCCAGAATTTGGCTATTTTTTAAAATTGCGTTAAAGTTTTAAATTTTTGTTCAGAACTGAAATAAATTAACTATTAGTCAATCCCCTCGCTAAAAACATTAGCAGAATTTACTGTGTATATGTGAAATGGACCCGACCGAAGCACAAAATAGTGCCAATGGTGCGGCCGCTTTATGTGCCAAATGCCCGTTTAAACTTGCTAATTCTGTTAAAATCCCATTTTCTTTCGGGGATTATTATTCAATCTCGAGTTGCTCCGTGTTATTGCACATACAACACTGATACGACGCAGTCATTGTACTTTCGTTTGTTTGTTTACAAACTGACTTCAGTGCGTTGTTGACCTCGCGACCCTTGACGTTTAGATAACGGCATGTGAATTTAATGGCTGTTCGCTGTGTCAAAGCCACTTCTTTGCAGGTAGGGTGAGTCTGTCGTTCAGATTGCTAGAAAATTGTGACCTCTATAAGAAGGTCCGCAATCTAAAAGCGCGATTTTTCGTTCAATCAGGGGTCATATTCCAAGAAGTTACGTTCCGATATGCGCGAACAAGATCTTTGAGTTATAAACGCATATTGTAAGTTCAAAATGCGATAAAAATTGTGACCTATAGAGTGTCGACAAGCTAAAAACATGATTTTTTTTAAAAATCAGGAGCAATAATCCATGGAGTTACAAACGGATTGCGACTTTTATATAAATATGTGGGCATATGTATAGGATATTAACCTACCCGAGGCTGCTATATTATATAACCCGCGGGCGCAGCCCAAGGGTTATATGCTATAGCAACTGAGGTATGATAGGTTTATATCTGACATATACAACGACCACCCTTAAATTTAAATGGACTTTTCCATTAATATTCAACAATGAATGGATTACGGCTGGGTAGTTTCCGTCAAATAACGAAGATTACCGAATTAATCACGTGCAATTACGAGATGGTATTTTTGTAAACACAGCGCCATTTTGAAGAATTGAATTTCATACAAAGACAAAATGGATAGTAATAAATACGAAGTCAGACGAATAATCAATCCCTTTTAGCCAACATACTGACGATGGAATTGGCGTGAATGCAACTATCGGTGAGGATCTATCCAAAGTCAAAAGACATTCTTTCCCGATAATTCTGACAGTGAACTACGATTGAAGGTTTTTACTATGTACCTAAAAATAGTTTATAATGGAAATTTTGGGCGATAAATACTTTTAAGTCTAGGAGTGTGAGGACGGAAAGAAGATTCTGAAAGATATGGATAGATAACCGATTTAAATATGCTGATTTATAAGTACTTCGTCTATTTCTGTATTGAATATTTCAAACTGTTCTCAAAATAATAAAAAAAATATTACTGTGTTTTTTTGTATTATTTCGATCATCAGCGGTTGATATGAGTCGAATACATCGACCTGAGTGTTGTGAATACTCGCGTTGTAGCTTTCCAAGGACTCAATGATCTTCCGTTAATGACGACATAATTAGACTTTAGACTTTAGACGTAGACGTTTATTTTATGACGACATATTTATTCATATTGTATCATCATATATCATATCATATATCATTCATGTTAAGTCATTCATCTACATATCTAATACGACGTTTATGCATTCATGTCGTTCATACATATATCGTTCATGCCGTTATGATCATTCTGAAAAGACAAAAGTTAACAACAATAAGGACTAGAACCAATTGAGACAAGTTATGACAAAAATGTCCCTTTAAATTATAAGACTATGACGAAAGAGGACAGTTACATGCAATGTCCCTTTAAGGATTAGACCATGACAAATTATGACAATTCATGTTCCTTCAAAGGCCTAGACTAGAATGCAAATCCACTGACAAATGGCTGCATGACATCTGACACAAGCATGGGCCTTAATAATTCATGACAAATGCAAACAAATAACAATGACAATAAACTTTGATAAACACACAGAAAAGTCATTATTTCAGTAGTATTAAATGTTCATTAATCTCTAAAAGTCATTTCTGTATTTTGTAACAGTCTGAAATAACATCGAAATGTAAAGAACCATTTCCAATAATGTCCTGGCACATTGAAAACACGTGGGACTAACACTCGTGTGGCGACTCGTTGAAACGAACACATTATTCTCAAAATACTGAATAACACGCAATACAAATGATCTAAAATAGTACCTGGAGAGTGAATCTATCTCGCCCTTGCAATGACTAAAGCTAGTCAATTAATATAAGACATATTCAGACTATTAAAGACGGACGGAAAAGATTGTTGACAACAATGGCGCCATGACAGGTTACAAGCACGGAGAAAATCTCCTGGACGCTGATTGGCTGATAATTGCGAGGCTCGAAATACAAATCGGGACTCGTCGGCACTGAACTAAAAAAAATGACACAAAATAAATGTAAACGAAATAAGGTTTTTCGATCTATTCAGAACAACCCTCGGGGGGCACACATGACTTGTCGACTGATTCCAGTATTAAAACACATTTCTGAATAGAGCGCTTATACTCTGAGTTTTTAGTTTTCACAAGAACATTACGAACAATTCCGTCTTTTCCTGGATAGACTTCCAATACTCGTGCTAAGTTCCATTTACCACGAGCACATGAATTATCAATTAATAACACAATGTCATCCCTTTGTAATTGGCGACCTTTAGACAACCACTTTGACCGTCGCATAAGTGTGGGCATATATTCACTTATGAATCGTTTCCAAAAATTTGACACTAATGACTGGACAAAAAGAAATCGCTTTCTTAAGTTTTTCGTTTCCTCAAAAGGACCGGACGGAACATCTGTTGTTGCACGACCTAATAAGAAATGGTTTGGAGTTAGTGGCTGTGGATCATTTGGATCATCTGACATATATCCTAGAGGACGGCTATTGATGAGACTTTTGATTTCGGCAAACACTGTTGACATCTCATTCCATGACAAGATTTGATGACCAATAATGACTTGTAGATTCTTTTTAACTTGCTTAATGAGACTTTCATAAAAACCTCCCTGATGTGGACTTAAAGGAGTTATGAATTTCCAAATGATTTTATGAACGACGACGAATTCTTCAATATTTTGTCTTCCTTCTTGGAATAACTTAGCTAATTCTTTCTCGGCTCCAATGAAGTTCGACCCATTATCTGAGATGATGGTTTTGGGTCATCCATGTTGTGATGCAAATCGACGAAGAGCGAATAGGAACGAAGGTGTTGACGAGTCTTGGACGATTTCTAGATGTATGGCTCTAGTTGTTGAACAAGTGAAGATTGCTCCCCAAGCCTTGATTGATTTATTACGACCGTACTTCAGCATAAATGGACCAAATAAATCGACTCCAGTTGTTGAGAATGGTGGCGATAAAGGTTTGAGTCTTTCTTGTGGAAAATCTGCCATGAGAGTTTCACAGGGCAACTGTCTAAGCTTTCTACATATGACACAAGATTTGACGATGGACTTGACCACTTGACGACCATGAGCTATCCAAAATTTACGACGAACTTCTGCTAAGGTTCTTTCTACACCTGTGTGTAATGCTTTCTGGTGAACTTCTGAGATGATCAATTTAGTGATATGATGATCTCTTGGCAATAAGACTGGATGACGCTGGTCATAGGAAAGAGACGTATGACGTAAACGTCCCCCTACTCTGATGATTTGATTTTCAATATAGGGACATAAATCTCTAAAGTTGTATTCCCAGTTGACGAGAGAAGTTTGAGCTATTCGCACCCAATAATCTTCAGATTTGTCTACTTCCTTGGGCGTTAAAGGACCATTGAGACAATCGAGTAACTGGTTTGATTCATTGACTGCGTCTGACTGCTTAGGCATTGACTGACATGACTCTTTCGTAGTTAACTTTGATTGACGAGAATTGACCATCAATTTTAAATTATTGATGAATCGGTAGACATATGACGTTATTCTAAGCAATTTAGAATAGCTGGAATATTTGACTGGATCGGTTATAGGTTGTTTTGACGAAGACTTGACTATAGGGAATAAAGGTTTCACCCTTTTCAATTCGTTGTCATCTTCTATTGTTATCGACATATTTGACTGGATAGGCCATTCTGACTGTGGACATTTAAGAAATTCTGGACCTGACATCCATCTCCCTGTCATTCTGTCAATCGTGAGACCACGACTAAGATCATCGGCAGGATTAAGATCTGTGGGCAAATACTTGAACTGTGACAATTCCCACAATGACTGGATTTCTGTGACTCTGACACCGACAAAAGGTTTCATGTTGATAGACTCTGACTGTATCCAATTTAAGACGATGCGTGAATCTGACCAAATGTTGACTAGAACTGGCTTAGTACGTAATTCATCTATGACTGTTTTGGTAAGACGAGAACCGACTAGAACTGCCATCAATTCCAGCCTTGGAATGGTAGACTGACGTAAAGGTGAGACTTTGGCCTTAGACGTTACGAGCTGGACTTCTCGACCATTTGACGTTGTCCATACCATATAAACAGCGGCTCCAAATGCTTTCAAACTAGCATCACAGAACGTGTGCAATTCAGGCTGACCATAAGCGTTGACTGGCTTTAGGCATCTAGGATAAGACAAGTTGTTTAGATGAAACATTTCCTCAAATAATATTGACCATAGTTGATTGAAGTCGCTAGAGAGATGATCATCCCACTGTAACTCCTTATGTCTCCAAATCTCCTGCATAGCCATGCGCATTTTAATGGTTATTGGAGAGGCTAATCCCAAAGGATCAAATAGACTTGACATTTTTGACAGGACGATTCTCTTGGTAAATACTGAGACGTTGACTGACTTGACTGTGAACTTGAGTATATCCATGACAGGATTCCAGCCTAAGCCTAGTGTTTTTAGATCATTTTCACCATCCAGGCTGACTTCATTGACTGACTGACTAGATTTGACTGTATTGGCTGAATAATACCATTCCTTAATCTTAAATTTCCCCGTTTCTAAGAGTTTATCAAGATCATTCATTCGTTTGATAGCTTCATCGTGACTACTGCATGAGTGAATAAGATCATCCATATATCTGTCTCTTTGGAGAATTGCGGCTGCTTCAGGATACTCGTTTTGATGGACCATGGCAATCTTGTTCATGACGTAAGAGGCCATATCAGGCGACGACTTATCTCCAAAAGTGACTCTCAAGAGACGATAGATATCTGGATCTCTGGTTGTATCCATATTTCTCCATAAGAACCGATGAACTTGGCTGTCTTCTTCCTTTAGACAAACTTGAAGAAACATTTTCGAGATATCTCCGACTATGGCTACTGGTTCTTCTCGGAACCGAATAAGGACTCCAAAGAGATTACCAATGAGACATGGACCTTTCAGTAAGAACTGGTTCAAAGACGTACCCTGGAACTGACAAGCTGGGTCGAACACAATTCGAAAAGGTGTACTGGTTTTATCTGTACGGTAGACTCCAAAGTGAGGCAAATAGTAAACAGGCTTAATCCGTTGATTGACATCTTCCAGACTGAGCTTGACAGCCCACTCATTTGTGATATAGTCTTTCATGACTTGGCAATAATGTTCTAATTTGGCCGGGTCCCTCGAAAGGCTGCTTTCTAAAGAAAACAGACGTTTTTCAGCAAGTTTGTAATTGTTGGGTAGTAAATGAGAGTCTGACTTCCATGGAAGTCCTATTTGATATCTTCCGCCAATTTTATGACATGTGGATTCGAAAATATCCATTGCTCTCTGATCTTGTCTGGAAATCTGTATCTTCGGACATTGACAATTAGCTGCTCGAACTCCCATCGTTTCAAATTCATAGAACTTTTCCAAGTTTATTGACTCTTGGAACTGGCATATAGTGTTGACTGAACATTGTTTTTTATCGGGACCAATGACATACCATCCTAGTAGAGAATGTTTGGCTATAGGTTCATACGGTAGACCTTGGCGATATTCTGAATCTGCATGAAGGTGTGTATACTGTACTCCCAGGATCAGATCTACAGGGCCTTCTTCTTGACTGAAGTTAATGTCTGTCAAATAATTAAAGGACTTGAGCCATTGTTTATCAAGTGCTGAGACATTCATTATGGTGTAATCAATCTCGTGTGCTTGAATGTTAAATTCCTCAACACCGTTCAGTGCAGATACTTTAAAGTTGACCCGACGACTATACTTCTGAGAGAGTTGTCTCCCCCCAACGACAGAAATGTCAATAGGTTCGGTCTTCCCTTGGAGACCCAAGGCTTTGGCAAAGGCTTTTCTTATGACTGTTGTACCAGCACCGCTGTCTATTAATGCATTACCATACAAAGTTCTTCCATTGGGCGCTTTAAACCGGATTCGAACGACTGGCAACATTGCGCGTTTGTCCAACACACTGCTGACTGGCATGTCAGAGTGTAAGAGTTTGTGATGGTATCGTTGACAACCATTTTCATTACATCGTTGTTTGTTTTGGCACTTAAAGATATTGTGTCCTCTAGAAAGACATGAGAAACATAAGCGTTCTGACGTGACATGAGTGAATTTGGCTTTATTGTCTAAAGTTCTGAACCTTTCACACTGTGACAGATGATGTTCCTTTTGACAAAAAGAACAAGTCTTGAATGACGATCTATGACCATGACTGGGTGCTGCATTGACCGATCTCTTATAAGGTAAGTAGGCAGGCTTGTTGACGGCATTAGTTTTCTTGACATCACCAAAATCAGGATCGAATTCAGCTCTGACCTTAGATCTGAGAAATGTGTATGTGTGTGACTGATGGAGTTTCATCTGATGATCTGATTGAAGCAACTTTAGTCTTCCACTGATCGATCATGTAGTTTGGCATTCGTTCAACAATTTTCCTGAGATTGTCACTGGCATTTATATCAGAAAAATAATTCAGCTGAGTTAAACTGGCGATAGCATTGATAATATCAATTGAAAGTTCTTTCAAGGCATTTTTATCTGCTATCTTTGGACCATTGGTTATCTTGGTAACGTATGCTCTGGCTATTTTACTTGGTGAACCATATTCAGCTTTTAAAGTCTTTAAAGCGGTTGCATACATACTCCCAGACGATCCCAAAACTGACAAAGTTTTGTTGACTCCGGCTGACAGATGACTCTTAAGTTGTCCCATTCTGACTTCATCTGTAAGATGTGGCTTATCATGTATGTGTACTCTGAAACGTTGTATGAACTCCACATACTGAAGAGGATTACCATCAAAGATATCGATTTTGAGAGCTGGAATATCGCGATTCGACTCCAACCTAAGAAGAGCATCAGCGATTGAGATTTCTTCTTTTCTTTGACTGTGGACAGTTTCTTCGAACTCTGTCAATTCATCTATCCAACGATCAAATGATTTTTTCACTCGAGGTTTCGACTGGTAAGACGAAGCAGGTGTATGCTGTTGACTAACTTGACTAGACTCTAATGTTGACGTACGTTCATCTGGCTGCAATACCAACACAGGTTCGACTGGCTGTGATGTATCGGTGTGCTGAACTGACGGCGATGTAGACACAGGTTGCTGTGGCTTTGACGTTTGCTTGGACTTTGACTTGGGTGTGGACGTTAAACTCTGAACTGACTGATTACTGCTTGACAAAGTTTTAATGTGCTCGGAGAGTAGATCTTCAATAGCGTAGAAGTCATTCGTGAGGTCTGACTCCCACTGTTCTAATCTTCCTTTCTCGGATTCATCACAATATTCCATAATTTCACCATTAGCAAAAGAACATTTTTCATAGTCTTTTCTGATTTCTTTGAGCTCTCTCTTCAATTTTCTAACGTCTCCTTCACCTTTTCTAATGTAAGTTTGAATCCGCGTGATAGAACGTGTAAACTTTCCACGCAACTGTTTTCTGTGTAGGCGGGCAGCACTGAGTTTTGACGAGCTCTCATCTTCTGAATCAGAGTCTGAGAATGAAGAGTCATTTGGCAATGGAGTTTGAATTCCTGTAGGATTGACGTTATCAATGACTGGCTCTGTCATATTAACCACTTCGCAGGTAACACAAAGAGTTTGAACTTCGTCGAGACGTCGACTGTTTTTCTCCAGAAACTGTTGTGAATACTCGCGTTGTAGCTTTCCAAGGACTCAATGATCTTCCGTTAATGACGACATAATTAGACTTTAGACTTTAGACGTAGACGTTTATTTTATGACGACATATTTATTCATATTGTATCATCATATATCATATCATATATCATTCATGTTAAGTCATTCATCTACATATCTAATACGACGTTTATGCATTCATGTCGTTCATACATATATCGTTCATGCCGTTATGATCATTCTGAAAAGACAAAAGTTAACAACAATAAGGACTAGAACCAATTGAGACAAGTTATGACAAAAATGTCCCTTTAAATTATTAGACTATGACGAAAGAGGACAGTTACATGCAATGTCCCTTTAAGGATTAGACCATGACAAATTATGACAATTCATGTTCCTTCAAAGGCCTAGACTAGAATGCAAATCCACTGACAAATGGCTGCATGACATCTGACACAAGCATGGGCCTTAATAATTCATGACAAATGCAAACAAATAACAATGACAATAAACTTTGATAAACACACAGAAAAGTCATTATTTCAGTAGTATTAAATGTTCATTAATCTCTAAAAGTCATTTCTGTATTTTGTAACAGTCTGAAATAACATCGAAATGTAAAGAACCATTTCCAATAATGTCCTGGCACATTGAAAACACGTGGGACTAACACTCGTGTGGCGACTCGTTGAAACGAACACATTATTCTCAAAATACTGAATAACACGCAATACAAATGATCTAAAATAGTACCTGGAGAGTGAATCTATCTCGCCCTTGCAATGACTAAAGCTAGTCAATTAATATAAGACATATTCAGACTATTAATGAAAGATCTTATAACACAAGATCTAGTAACATGAATTTTTATATACCTTCAATAAAAGGATGTGAATCTACCACCTTTTTCTATAATGGAATAAAAGACTGGAACTCTCTACCAGATTTAGTTAAAAGTTGCTCAAAGAAACATAAATTTAAAGCTCAAGCTAAAAAATATTTGATGGATAATTCTGAAACCATCTCTAAGAGTGAATTTGTTTTTTATTAATTAGGAGTTGCCAATTTAGTTGTGTCAAGCTTGGTGGGGAACTGGAAGTCTCTTCAGAAAAGGACCCCACTGGAAATAAGTTTCTTTAACTTTGTGGGTCATCCTAAGGTATTAGGCTGCAGTGATAATCTAGTCTAGTCAAACATTATAATAATGAAAATGTACACAATTTATAAGCCTTTAATTTATTTTACTACTATAACTGTAACTTTACAAGTGTATTCATGTGCTCAAGTATTATGTCTATTATAGTGCAATATTTATATTTTATCAATCGTTTTATGCTTTAATGTGCCAAGTTTTGTATGCCAAATTTTTTATATGCCAAATTTTTATATGCCTTTTACCTTGAATAAATATTATTATTATTATTATTATTATTAAAGACGGACGGAAAAGATTGTTGACAACAATGGCGCCATGACAGGTTACAAGCACGGAGAAAATCTCCTGGACGCTGATTGGCTGATAATTGCGAGGCTCGAAATACAAATCGGGACTCGTCGGCACTGAACTAAAAAATATGACACAAAATAAATATAAACGAAATAAGGTTTTTCGATCTATTCAGAACACTGAGATGACGTCATTAGCAGTTGATATGAAATATCAACCTGTCACGACGTCATCAGTGGTTGATATGAACAGAATATCAACCTATGATGACGTCATGACAGGTTGTTATGAGATATAACTGCTATGCACATCAAAGAGAAAACTACCGCCAATTGTATATACATGTAATAATCACATCAAGGGCTAAATATGTTTGTTGGGGCCATCTCAATTTTCGCCAAGGTCGCTGAGATGTAAATAAGGTAAGGGCTGTTTTTAACTTTGGGTTAGGATTATACCACGGCCATGTTAGGGGGTCACGGTGGCTAAGTTGGTAGTACGCTGGTTTGCTAGCCTGAGGGTCGGGTGTTCGATCGCTGCATTCATTTTTTTAGGCGTGGTTCCTCTCGTGATGCAGGGCAGCTGCCTAGTCGTTCGGATGGGACAACAAACCGAGGTCCCGTGTAGCCTACATACATTGGCGTGCACGCAAAAGATCTCTTTGCAGTTGGAATTCGATATAAGAGTAGACCGTACAGCCAAGTTTATGAGCAGAACAGTAGGTCGTTAAACCACATTTCTTTTCGTTTCCACGTTGATATTAGACTCAATTTGGGTCCAATAACCTCTCACCGTCATCTCTTTATGACGTCAAAGCCCCACGAGTTGGAGGTGGGGGCGAAACGACTCATTGACTCGAATAACAAGAGGTAGACATAGTAAACTTCTAAGTCCGGTAATCCGAGTCTAACTTAGCATGTATTTTGAAAGTTCCGCATGATAAATTTAGTTCGTCCTCTGATAAAAGAAGAACGTCATATATTTGGAGTTGATCACATATATATAAATTTGGAGTTGATCATATATATATAAATTTGGAGTTTAGCATCAAGTCTAAGTCTACATGTCATATATATTTGTATTGGAGTTTAGCATCAATTTATACTATAGTTTACCAAAGAAAAAAAACCAGGTTTGTCATATTTATAGAGTTTAGCATAACTATTTTGAGTTGACAATAAAGTCGCACTCGGCGCTCCATATTAATAATACACCAGTGTGGACATAAGTGAAGTAAGCCGTGAAATCGGGTATACCTAATAATACAGTTTAAGTCATATATTAGAGTTTCTATGGGTACCGGTATATACCGGTATACCCACACACCAGTTAATGGGCAACAAAACACAACTCCTCCATTAAAATGATGCAGAAAAGCATAGTTAAAATTAATATTTACACGGTTCTTTAACTGTCTATTTTATTCTTATTTATTCATATTATCGTATAATCGCCCATGTGATCTGAGTCTAACAATAACGACCGAGCCCCATCGCTGGTGTATGAAGTCTTGAATAAATTAAATATAATACAATACTGCAATACGCCAGTCTATAACATAAAAATAATAATAACTTTATTTTCAAAGGGTTGAACATTAGGCCAGGAGGCCTGTCTTACATTTTGCCCTTTATAACAGAAGATGGAGAAGTTAACAATACATTTGAAAGCAGAAGAGCAATATTTACAAAAGAATTAACAAAATCACAACTGAAAATATTAATTACATAACTAATGCTTCTGAAAATAAACGGAAAATAATCCATTTAAGATTAACTGGCTATTTAATCGTTAATCTAAAATCACTGTGCAATCCTACATGGCTATATTATGTATTATTAGTCATATTTAAAAATAGATTCTTTATCGCAAATGAGTGGTAACTATCATGACGCCAAACGTTAATTCATAATTATAATTTTTGAAACAAAAGAGATGTGGTTATCCAGACATACAAACGACATTTACAAATGTGTACTTACAGTGAATGAACAGCTAATTACTACCAATTAAGAGTTAAAATGGCTCTATGTCGCGAACTTCGCTCACTCGCATAAAGTTAAAAATAGAAAAGAAAAATGCCCAATATATTTATATATTATGGAAGGCAACTAATGTAATAATTTAATAAATACTTCCTAAAATTAACAAATGTGACAAGCCAGGTTGTTCCCGTGTATTTTATATATCAAAGAGTGGAATACGTCCACACAGCAATTTTCTCTCAATTGCAGCTGATCCGAAAGGAAAACTTGGATGTTGAGCAAAAGGGAAATGGTAGAACGCATTAAAATATCGATAGGGGTCATCATCTCATAAGGTCCAATGCTTGCCACCAAATTTGAAAAATATATTATCGCGTTCACTAGGTTTATGGTAAGGGGCGGGGGACTCTGAAACAAATGTTTGCAGAACACTGGATAATCAAAAGGGTTCATCCTCTCATGACCCTGATGTTTTCCAGCAACTGTGAAAGTATCGCGTTCACAAGGTCTTTGGCAGCGAGGGTAACTCAGGAACGGAAAGTCACAGAAAATTGAATATTGGTAGGGTGTAGCCTCTCATGGCCCCATTCCTACCCGCCATTTTTTTTATGTATGGTTTAATATTAATGATCGACATATTTCTGAAGCAATGGCCCGAGAAACCCCCATCTTCCCGTTCAATCAAAGCTATCATTTGAGTACAGCAACGTGACAGTCCTTCGTTTAATCTGGGGTATTCCCTAAAACTTTGGACAGTGATTTAAGGTATTAAAAACAGTGAACGTATTGTTCTATTCGTCTCAATACAGTATTGTTTACTTTATGTCGATGTTGATAGCCTCGTTTGTCACGAAATCAGTTTTACTGCAATACTCTGCTATGCACTGGTAATTTTGGCATAATAAAACATATTTTGTCAAATTTGACGTCCTGTTTTAATGGTAATGCCTTTGTCTAACAATTATTGTTCGATTTTCACGAAATTCGAACTGAACCTTCATTACGATGATATGATCAAACGTTTCATTTAATCGGGTAATAATTGTAACTTCCCGAGGGACCAAAAATTAAAAAGTGCGATTTTTCGAACAATCAGGGGCAATGATTCAGGGGGTTACGATCCGATATGTGCACATATCGTAAGGAACTAAGATCTTTAGGTTATAAACTTGCGTGTCAAGTTTCATCAAAATCGGACTATTGTGACCTCTACAGGGTCCACAACCTTGATATACCGTGTTTTGGGTACAAACAGCGGCCATTTTGTCCGGCAAATTTTTTCACGAAATTCTAACTCCGTCTTCCTCACGGTTTAACGGTGACATTATCAAACTTTTTTTTAAATCGGATAATAATTGTGACCTCCAGGGGGACCACATTCTAAACTTTCGGCTGTCAGGCATGATACGCCAACATTTTCGAATTATTGTTCGAAAACAAGCTAAAAAAAACCGATTTTTCCTACAATCAAGAGCCATAATTCATGAAGTTGCAATTCGATATGCGCAAATATTGAAAGGGGCCAAGATAATTTGGGTTATAAATATGCATTTCAATTTTGATCAAAATCTTAAAGTTGCGACTTCTACATGTTCACAACCTTGAAATACCATATTTTTACACTATTAGCGTGCAAGCGGCGGTCATTTTGGCCCGCTTGTCCGGCAGTTTAAGTCCGATTTTCACGAAATTCGAACTCAATCTTCATTATGGTGTAACGGTGATATAATGAAACGTGTTTTTTTTTTAAATCGGATAATAATTAAGACCCACAAGCTAAAACCAGCGGCTGCCATATACGCCCACATACAAGACTTGGATAGAGAACACGCTAAAAAGAATGTGATTTTTCGTATAATCAGGGACCATAATACATTACGTTACGATCCGATATGCCCAAATGCCAAAAGTAACCAAGATCTTTAGGTTATAGACATGCATTTAAACTTTCATCAAACAAAACAGATTAAAATTGTGACCTCTACAGGGTCCACGACCTTCATATACCATATTTTTTACACTATTCGCGTACAAGTGGAGGCCTTTTTGTCTGTTAGTTTCGGACGGATTTTCACGAAATTCGAGCTCAACTCAAGGTGTATCGGTGAAATAATCAAACTTATTTTAAATCGGATAATAATTGTGACCTCCACAGAGACAACAATCTAAAAATGGCGATTTTTCGTATAATCAGGGGCCGTATTTAAGGAAGGTACGATCCGATATGCGCAATTATCGAAAGGAACCAAAAACTTTGGGTTATAAACATGCATTCATCAAAATCGGTTAAATATTGTGACCTCTACCGTGTTCACAAGCTTAAAACGTGATTTTTCGTACAATCAGGGGCCATAATCCATGAAGTTACGGTCCGATATATGCCAATATCGAAAGGAACCGAGTTCTTTTGGTGATAGACCTTTATTTCAAGTTTCATTGAAATCGGATAATATTTGTGACCTGTAGTGTGTTCACAAACAATTGAGGATGGACAGACGTCTGGACGGACAGGGGCGACGACAATATACGTCCACATGAAAATGTGGGCGTATAAAAAGGTGATTTTTCGTACAATCAGGGGCTATAATTCAGGAAGTAACGATTCGATATGCACACATATCGAATGGGACCAAGCCCTTTGGGTTATAAACATGCATTTCAAGTTTCATCAAAATCGGATTAAAATTATGACCTCTACAGGGACCATACCTTGATATATACCATAATATTTTTCCACTATTCGCGAACAAGTAACGGCCATTTTGTCCGGCAATTTTGGTCCGATTTTCACGAAATTCGAACTCAACGGTGATAAATCAAAACGTGTATTTAAATCGGATAAGAAGTGACCTCTGAGGCGACCGACAACAAGCCAATAATGCGATAAACAATAAGGTGCCATAATTCAAAAAGTTATGATCCGATATGCTCGAATATTGAATGAACCAAGATCGTTGGGTTATAAACATGCATTTTAAATTTTATCAAAATTGATCAAAATTGTGACCTCTTTCCATGAAGGGACCGTAACTTCATGGATTATGGTCCCTGATTGTACGACAAACAGGGGCGACGACAATATACGTCCACATGTATATATGGGCGTATAAAAACAATAGCTTTCCACATGTGCCACGACGATTGGATGACTTTATTGTACTCTCAGAAAACATGCTCGTTTGAGTTCAGTTTTCAAACAAATACGACCACGGCATTCATGACCCATTTACCTTTTCTGAAGCTCAGTATCCCCATTTGCACCCAAACATTAACCTTTATAATACAGGTCGAGTTAGATCATAAGTCTGCGGTCAGCATAATTCAAGATAATGGTGATATACACATTAAACGATATCCTAATACCAAAATTCTAGTAAATCAAATTTCGAGGTTCGTTACGCCGCACTTTATAGCGACAATAAGATTAATGGGTTGGCTAATTTCTGGGTTATTTACCATCAAGGAATATGGGAGTGACTGTAGGCCTACATATGTCAGGGGCAGTAACTCTGGAAATACCTTCATGAACAAAATCAAAATCTATTGGATCGGATTTATCCCATTATGAAAATACATGTATCAGGTAAGAACTCTTATTAAAAATAATACTGTAGATTTTAATCAAAACAAATGTATATGGAGCATTATAATATATCTACATTATATATATTATTACCAACATTAAAATATGTACACATTCTTTTATCCACAATAAATTCTTTCTGTGATATATCAAAATATCCTAAATTTATATGGGTGAGAACAATAGCAACTGAGTTGGTGCAGTAAACTCACAAATGAATTATAAATTATATCCTCTGACACAAGACAATTTACTTTACATGATTTAAATTAACAATCCTCCTTGGTTAATACACAAAAGATAATACAATAATAATTTACCATATGTATATAAACACAATGTAAAATTTCAAATGTAGTGTACTAATGTATGAGAATTAAAACTTATGTACAACAATTGGTAGAAAAGACACCATATACTAATAATATAGTGTAGAAACTTCTCTACAATATCAGAATTTGTATACTTTCTCTAATCACTCCAATCATTCTTATGATACTGTTTGAATGGCATTTAGTAATTGAACACCTTAAAATATACACAAATGTTCTATGGATCAACAGTTACTGTATTTTAATCAAAGTGATGTTTCTACAGTCAGTAATTCTCGTTGTTTTAAAACACAATACTGATACAGACAGGAGTAATGTAGCTCTAAGTAATTGTTTAACTATAGAGCATTTGTGTTTACATCCATATGATGATGGTTTACTTCCTTTACAGTATGGTTTCTAACTAAATCAACTGATAACCTCTTTCTGTCTAATAAATGTACTATTCAAAAACACAAGAAGTGACATCAGGTGTTCTAGAAAAGTGAATATACCTTGCCTCATACAATAATAAAACTATTTGGAGGAGATTTTATTCCTGTATTAATCTAACCAGTTGCCATCATCATGTCCTGTTTAATACATGCTATCTTAACTTCTTCACCTGAAAACAAGTTAATCATTCATTTTTAATGGCCTAAGTTTATTACTTATAATTAAATAAATCGAATATAAATAATGGTTAGCTAGACAGAGAGAGAGAAAGAAATGGGGTTTAACGTCAACTCGACACCAACTAGGTCATGTCTGGATTAACATATGGTTTAATTTTATTTTAATATTTTGCTTGTGCATAGGGGTCTTTAGCAGTGGGAGGAAACCAGAGGACCCAGTGAAAACCCATGAGGTCGGGCAGATGACCCTACTCCTTGTCACGTACAACCGGGGATTCAAAACCACGCCAGTTGACTCAATGACAGGCTTTATGATACAGTACGCACTTGCTAACCATTCTATGGAATACAATTACTGCTTACCAAGATCATAAATCTGGATTCCTGTTGTCCAGTCTGATGCAAATATACATGTTGATCAAGAAATACAATAAATTTTCGGTATTTCAGGCATTAAAATTGTCAATTTTCAGTGATTAGACCTGATTAGACTAGGTAGGTGTCCGGAGAGACATTGAGCCCCAGTGTACCATGACTATTTATTGTCATACCAAAATTGTATTTTGATAAATCCAATGCCTGAACAAAAAATATTTTCGATGTTTTCAGGTCCCCTAAAAACTCTCACCCACCATCTTTGGTTTTACACAGTAAGGAAGAAAGAAATTTTTGTTTACCTTCATTAGAAAAGCTTCACAAGCTTCAGCTACAAATTGTTCTGATGTCTGAAAGGTTTGACCCTTACCACGCCCACGATTAGAAACCTATAGTTTGAAATAGAATGTTACTTTAAAACTTAACAATTTATATCACTGATTTTCAAATTAAAGTGAACCAAAATATCTAGGTAATCACATTCTCTCTCTTGTATAATCAATGACTACAGATATGTATTTTATTAGTAGTAGTCTCCTGAATCACACTACATACTCCTTATTAACTTAAATTATACAAGTTTTACACTTATGTTAAATATTTCTAGTTTTACACTTATGTTATATCATTGAAGTATATAAATTTACCTTTTCAAAAGCTTGATATAATGCCTCCGGTCCTAGTTTTTTACCTGCATCAATTATTCTGACGAAGAAAAATATAATTAATCATACTTTACATCTTACAATGGAATGTACATGGCATTTCACATTTCATACTACACAATAATTTTATATTCTAAAAAAGTTAGTTTTAGCTTGCATACATGGAAATCATAGTTTTTCAACGCACATGATGAAAATACATGACATTTTGACAATGTAACTCTCAGTCAAAATACATAACATTATGGACCTTGTACCTCAGCCAAAATACACAACATTATGGACCATGTTACTCTCAGTCAAAATACATGACATTATGGACCATATTACTCTCAGTCAAAATACATGACATTATGGACAATGTAACTAACAGCCAAAATACATGACATTACGGACCATGTACCTCAGTCAAAATACATGACATTATGGACAATGTAACTATCAGCCAAAATAAATGGCATTATGGACCAGGACAATGTAACTCTTTGCCAAAATTCACGGCATGATGGACCTTGTAACTCAGTTAAAATACATGACATTATGGACTATGTAACTCTTAGCCAAAATAAATGGCATTATAGACCATGTAACTCAGTCAAAATAATGATCCTGGATAGACCTAAGGATATAATAGTTCAGTAAACATTTCTTGTCGGACATCTGTTCATTTTCAAATAATGTTTGGTTCTACTTCTTACCATTCTCTAAGTATTAACTCTACAATTGAAAATTTTGAGCTGCCACCCAAAGATCATAAATTTAGAATACTTGATGATGTAGTGTAAATGTCTGATGTCTGAGGTATTATTTTCCTTTCTGAAAGGATGGCTTAAGTGTAAAAGTCTATTTCTGAGAACTGGTGATTATTTGGGGAGACAGTTACATTCTGATAGAAATGAGTAAAAGATAGGTTTCTAGCCAACAGGAGTAATTATCAGAATTCATTTAAATTTGATTGGCTTCTAGTTTTTCCCAATGTTAATATTTATCATACAAACTATGTACAATTAAGCTGATGTTCAATTTAGTTGTTAGGGGAAATCGTATAAAGTCAATATGATGTGTCTTATGAACTAAGATACCATGTATGAATTTGTAAGGAATTGGTAGGACGTTAAACTACTATCGGTAATTATCGGTAATTATCTGTATCGGACAATATGTTTGGCTGTCAATATCTGACATCGTTAAAACCTTTAGGTGCCATATCGGACCATCACTGACAATAACTTCAGCTTCTAGAATGATCTATATACCTATCAAGATAATATGACCTGGTTAACTTACCTGATGGAGTTTGTTGCTGAACTTGACGATAATACTGATTTTAATTGATCTAAAACAACATCACAAATAACCTTCTCAGCTTTACCGGTATTGTTAACATCTAAAGTCTTAAATAACTTCTCCGCTAGTTTACTATAATCTAAAAAAAAACAATCAATTTTAATATCGGCATTAATTTACAACATAATCTATCAATGATACATGATAATAATTAGTTGATTAATTTACATCATAATTTTTCAATGATGCATGATACATGATAATAATTAGTTGATTAATTTACAACATAATCTATCAATGATACATGGTAATAATTAGTTGATTAATTTACAACATAATCTATCAATGATACATGATAATAATAAGTTGAATAATTTACATCATAATCTTTCAATGATGCATGATACATGATAATAATTAGTTGATTAATTTACAACATAATCTATCAATGATACATGGTAATAATTAGTCGATCACAGATGAGATAATGTATTGACTATGATGATATCTATTTTTTGTTCATTTTTTTAAACTTGCGGATGTTTTAATCCACTTAAATATTGGCTATACAATATTCTCGAAATTTTATTATTGGCTTGTCATGTGAATAATAAATGTCTGAATAATAGTTTAAATACCATTTGAAGCCAAAATAAAGACCTGGAATAGGCAGATTTAGCTCTTACATAATGAATCTTTCAATGAAAAATTTCTTAAATGCATACACATAATAACTTGCTAAGATTAAAAGAATAGTAAACATGTTGTGAAACCTTGTAAAACACAGCATGTATATACACTAGATCTAAACACATCATACGGCACAGCTTCATAATGGCAACATTCTATTTTACACATTAGCTGACTTGTTATAGCTGGTTGAATTTCCCTGTAAATAAATCAATATTTCAGAAAATGTATACAATATGAATGTTTATCAATAACCACCATGATTCCTGGCTACAATACATAAATGTAAAATTTTCGTTTATACCCCTCAATCAGAACATTCTGAGACAATCCCTTACAATTCATTTATAACCAATTCTGATTTCCTACAATAAACAACTCTTTTAGACCAATTGTTATTCATCTTTAAATGCTAGCCATTCAAACAACAAGGATATAATTACTCGTGAAGAATCATCACTAGATGTACCAGCAACTTTAAACATGAACATATTGATGTCCCGAAGTTATCGTGTCGCAAAGCATCAACCTATCATTATTGAACTTAGTCAAGGTATAGATGTAATGAAACTATACTATACACCAAGTTTAAACACTCTCACTTAATTAGAACTAAAGAGATTGTGTCCCAAAGCATCAATCAACCAAATTGCTTATCTCTGCTTACCCTAAGCAGAAAATGCCCATCAAGGCATTGACCTAATAACCACCAACACCACACCAAGTTTGAACATTCTAGCTCAATTAGGAAGGGAGCTATTGTGTCCCGAAAAGTGTGACAGACAGATGGACGAACCCATTTTAATAGTCCCCTGCTTTCTTTGAAAGGCGGGGGACAATAAAGTGATCTAATGAAGACAGGCAAACACCATACAGTGTGCTATGAGGGATTATTTTGCCCAGGCAGCAGCACTACGGCCTACTCTTTTTTCGAATTCCAGCAGTCAAGCGATCTTTTACGTGTATGCCAACAATATGTACACAGGACTTCATTTTTTTTGTCCCATCCAAAGGACAGTTGTCGTTGTCAGGCCCTCTGACCTGCATCAATGACAAGGGGAAACCATGCTGGGAAATCTGGATAAACTTTCTCAGCCAATGCAGGGATCGAAACACCCAACCTCCGGCCTTACCCACTGTGCCCCCGCCCCCACACCAACACAACCATCTTCAATCCAGTAATCAACGGTGTTACATCTCTTACCTACATAATGCATGAAGTAGGTCTGTATAAATACCACCATTTACTCCCCTTGATCTTTTGGAAACTGTTAAAAGACAACATTTATTTCATAATAAGTATTACATTATCAATAATGTGATTAAAGTCTATTTCTAAAAATAAATTTTTTAGTTTGAAGAAAATTAGATAAAAAAGAGATGTCTGACATATGTTCTAGAAAGAAAAGTATACACATGTTTCTTGGGTTCTACATTCATGTGATCCAAACAATCTTCTAACTACATGCAAGATTTAATTTATGCAGGAAAATATATGGCTTGACCGGAGATCTGTTGAAGCAAACATTAAACGTAGCGCTACACATGTACATGTACCATGGCCAAAGTTTATCGACATGAACCAAAGCCAATGCATGTAATGAAAGTTTATTAACCTTTTATGTTTATAAAACTTGTCTGTCACAGTTAGTTTTAGTATGATTAGCAAAAATTGCTAACCCTATTGATGTAATTCAAACAGTGAAGATTTTTTAGCTCAACCAAGTTAAAAATTCCAAAAAGTCTAACAAGCAAAAAAATACTTTCATATATAACAGCATAAATAACTAACCTTTATGTTTACTCAGAATCTTAAAGGCCTGATGAACGTTCAGATCAAATATTGGTCGACTATGATGGGTCATCTGTATAACTTGTAATGCCTTTTGTGCTAAACCACACTGTTCTTCATATGATTCAAAACTGTGGAGAAAAAAGATAAAATAAAGAGAGGATGAAGCTGTCTAATTATAATACATCTACAATACATCATGTACTGACACTAGTAAGCTTTAGCTTATCTAATTACTAAAGTACTCATAAGAGATGAATTTGAAAAAAAAATAATAAATTGGGTACCAGTATTTGGAATCATTTTTTTTTGCTTGACAATATTATTACTACCAGTAACTTACAAAGATGATGATTTTGTCTTTAAATTGTTGCAATCCCTATTAAGAAATGGTGTTCAATTTTAATACAACCACATTGCCACATGTAGGCTATTTTGTGACTAACACAAGGTTATATCATTCTTCACTGGGGGGGGGGGGGTATAGAGCTCACCGAAAAAACACATTTAGACCCATAACTTAAAGTATAACCCTTTATATTTTAAAGATAGACGGTCCCATCATCATCCAATTGGGTATTATAAAAAAATATTTTAGGTTATTTTATCTTTGATATTTATATCAAACTTACTATTCTGCCAAAAATTTCATTGGATCTTCAGGTCTGTTGGCTAAAACCTTTCCCAATGCTTCTTTAATCATATCTTTAACATTACTTTTCTCTGTTAAATAAAACAATAAATGTTCAATATATCTGTGTTTAAGCTGAAATGTACATTCAGGAACATCTGTACAGGATAATCATTATTATTCTTCAATCAAATTTAGAGCATTAGTAGGATCACTCAGGTTCATCCATCAATTCAAGTTTGAAGTTACTACTGCTAATTCTAGGTGCTCCTCCCAACAAAGAGTATGTGTCATGGAGCGCCAGCATCTAGGCACACCTCAAACAACAAGGCCTAGTGGTTTGAAAGAAGGTTTTGACCAGTAATGATTAAAGTTTGCAAATCACATGGCTCCATGCGGAGATAGAACTAAAAGTAATATACAGTTTGGCTGGTGTACCTTTCCTTATTATCTCAAAATGCCGAAAATGAAATGGGATTTAACATCCTACTTTTCTGCTGTGACTGAGCTACATGTAATGAAGACAGGCATACGCCATACATGTACAGTGTGCTATGAGGGGGAACTTGTACAATATGGAGCGAACATCTAAAGCATCGTGCGAAGCTCAGTTATTGAGCATAACAAAAACTGTTACCCAAAGACTGTTGATTTAAAAAATAATCAAACCGGAACCGGATACACTGGCAATGTGCATGCCAACTTACCACGTGCGAGATGAATCGTTTCAAAAAACCTGCAAAAAAACTATTTCTGTCAATGACGCATTCCAAACAATCAATTTAATGACGTCACATATCTAAAGAAAAAACTTAACCATACAATAATTTAGCCTTGATCTAAATTAAATTCGATTTGGAAAAGAGAATTTATTTTATATTTATATGTAAGCTTATCACATTCATATAATACTGTAACTGTAATATAAATGTATAATTTTATAAACTGATTTACATTTGAAATGGTTTACATTCTTACTCTTATTTCAAATCAGTTATGTTTGGCGAAATAACCAGCAGTCTCAATCAAATGCAAATTTCTAGCTTCTGGTTATTCCAGTCTACATAGTATTTATTGTGCATGGTGTTCAGATATGGTGACGCTGTTCAATTTGGTGCAATAGCGCTGAATAGGCCTACTAGCCTCGTTCCTCAAGTTTCTTGTGTTGTTACAATTGATTGGGGCTGAAAAGCATTAGTTCCTTTAGGAACTGTCTCTGAGCGAACGATGTCTCGCTACACAGTTCCTCACGGGCCTTATTATCAACTAGTATGAAAATAAGGCTTTTCTCCATCTCGGTTCTAAGGCTATTTTAGATCCTTACCGTCTACTTTGCACCGTGATTCTTCTTTGATCGCCAAAAGAAAACATTTCCTCACACAACCGACACAAATTTAGTATAATTCAACACTATTTTCACGTAGAATTCGACGTTAGAAAAAGATAAACAATATCGTTCAAATCTGGCCGCTATGTTTGTTTACTGACGTCAGCGCAGACCGGTCTTTTTCTAACATCGAATTCTACACGAAAATAGTGTTGGATTATTATAAATTTGTCTCGGTTGTGTCAGGAAATGATTTCTTCTGGTGATCAAAAAAGTTTCACGGTGCAAAATAGACGGTAAGGATCTAAAATAGCCTTAGAACCTAGATGGGGTAAAGCTTTATTTTCATACTAGTTGATAATAAGGTCCGTGAGGAACTGTGTAGCGAGACATCGTTCGCTCAGAGACAGTTCCTAAAGGAACTAGAAAAGCATTATCATTTTATGGTACACGATTCGTGTACAAATGGTAAAATGTTTATTTTGTCTTAAATATTGGATATAAAAGCCCATCTTTTTCCGGTTAAGACCACAGCATCAATGTTGATTTAATAAATTGACAAATAATTCGTGTTTTCAATGTTACTTGGAAGATTTATGATAATGATGAGTTATGAAGTCAGCTTCGCTCTTCTCAGGCAATGCCTGTTACATATTATTCCCATGCATACGATAAAAATGTAAGAATTTGTCCGGATAAACATAAAGAACATATCATTATTTGTTAGTAAAATTTTACAAACCTAGAAACTGTTTATCTGTTTCTTGGAGTTTTTCGTCACCAGCAACCTTTCTTTTCTCCGCCATGATTGTTGACATGAACAACACTTGATTTTGATTGGCTACAACGGCAATATAAACTTTACGTTCTGCTTAAAATGTAGATAATACGAAACGAAATTAAAGTTTAAGACTGAAGTTATCCCCCTTTAACCTTTCCAAAATTTATATATATTATTGCATAAATTCTTGCAAATTTGCGGAAATTTGTATTTATTGGGAGGGTGCACATATTCAAAACTATAAAATTGATTTTTACTATGTCTAAGTTGCCCCCCCCCCCCAAAAAAAAACCCAACCAAGTTTATTGAAGTATGCTGTCTGTTATCTTAACATGTCTTGGACTGCGTTATCTGTTTACTATGGCAGTCTGATGTCAGTCGAAGTATATACCCTCAGCAAAAGTCATAGTTTACCGGTGTACTTTTTATGGAAACCTTATAACATTTTAGGGTGTGGGGGCTATCACATTTTTTTGGGTGGGGGGGGGCTGTAGAAAATAACGGCCCCAAATATTCTACAGTTTCTGTAGTGCAAATTCTATAATTTTTCCTACGCAGTTATGCTCAAATTTCTATAGGAAAATACTTATTCTATAGTTTTTTCAATGGTGTTTCTGTAGTAAATTCTACAGTTATCTTTTCGTCTTTAATCAAATTTTGTGAACTGCACAGTTGTCCCACTTTCTTCAAATTTATGAATTTAAATATCTTCCAATGACCAAACAGTCTTTCATTGGATTAAATTTTAGCTAACGTCTGTTAGCTAACGCATAATGAATGTTCTCTTATCTAATGTCATGTAAGAGGATATCTGATAATTCAATAAAGTAATTGAATGTCATTAGATAAGAGAACACGGAAGAAAAACAGAAAAAGTCCGTGTATTACCATGTTTTATAAGGCATAGAGTGAATATAAACAAGGGAATGTGCAGACTATTTATATTTTCTTGTGTTCTCTTATCCAATGACATTCAATTACTTTATTGAATTGACAGATATCCTCTTACAGTCCCATATATAACAACTGTTGGTCTTCGAAGGAATTATTAGTGAGCAGATATTTGGATGTGTGTCTGTTATCGCTCGCCGCTTCGGTCACTTATATAGAGCCGTCTGTGGTGCTTTCCCTCTCGTTACGTCACTTGTCGATTCGGTCAGCGTGTATTACTGAGCTATCGTAGCACTGCTCTCTGCGTTAAAAGTATATTTGGAATGTATATAACCCGCTCTATCATATAATGTGATAATGACTGGCACCAATATTGACCTTTAACCAGCAGCCTGTCTCCTCGAGTTGCGTAAGGGACGCTTCTTCTGTGTTGATCTAATGGCTATCGGTTGAGTATATTGATTGAATTAAGAATTAACTTAGAATTCGACATTTATGATAAATGCATGGGCAACGACACTAATATAAACCGAAAATGGATTCTCCCTAGCCAAGTCACGCGACAAACAAGATTGGGGTACTTTCCTTCAGATTATTTTTTTTGTGGAATTCGGCAAATAAAGTTAGTTTGAAATGTTATAGCCCAAACGTATCATCAATTCAAACAGTTTGCACGTAGGAATTCATCTTTAAGGTCACAGGGCGGGGCTGTCAGGGTCTATTTTCATGGGATGGGTCTATTTTAAGGAAATTTTCTCGGGGCACATTCCTCTGTCAACGTTAATTCTAGGAGTATGGAGTCAGGGGCTTTGGAAATTTTTGAAAAATACGAAGTCTCCAGATGAAGTCAGTCAATTTATTTGGAAAATATCAGCGTAGGTCACTTCCAAAACACCGAAACTGTCAATGAAATGTGGTTTAACGCCCTACTATTATGCACCCTAGACTGTGCGAGAGCCTATGGCCGATACCTATATGTATATTAATTCGTACCGATGACCGATGCAACTGAAAGAATAATAAACTTGAAATGTAAGTATTGTCCGGCGGAAATCATGTTTTGGTAAAGTTTGATACCTCTTGAAGAGAAGAATCTAGCGTATATCCAGAAACAATAAATTCCGTTGAATCAAGAAGAATTCGAAATAATGCCAGACCAGGGCCGTGTATAGGATTTTAAATTTGTGGGGGCCGCAGAGTGGTGGTGGGGGCAATATAATACCCGAGTTACTGAGCGCGGAGCGGCGACCGCCACGCTCGTGCAGTGGTATATGTATTTGGGGGGGGGGGATTTTATATGATCGATTTTTTTTCAGGGGCGCCAGGGTGCCCCGCGCCTCTGTTTTAAGAAAGCTTGGATCGGGGCAAATGAATCAGATACCTATTGGCGAGTCCGGCGCTGCAGCCCAGTGACACATTTATTGAAATATTTGTAAGGTTTTCAGCTATGTAGGATAGGCTACAGTTCGACACCCCAGAGCCTATTTTTACGTGCTCTTTTTCCTTTTTTGAACACGTTTCAATTTGGGAAAACAGACAACCAAGGCACCACTGAACTAGAGAGGCCCATCATTGTAGGCTGTTAAATATATAGGCCTATAATATATTTTTTTGAAAATTTTAATCTGAGTTATTATTTAAATATGATTCGTTATTTGTAACAAAAAATAACACACTCCTTTTATTTCTAGGACATCATTATATTACACCTTTATAAATAAATCAAAGTTATTTTAACAATTAATTTGTGTTCTCATTGTAGTAATCATCATCAATGACATCATGTCATCTGTAACCCGTTGTGACTGTCATACGTGAGCACTTTATCTGCTAACCTAATACCATTCCTTGTGTCGTTGACGGCTTGTCTAACTTCCTCGGATATGACTTCTTTCTCACGAAAGAAGTTCTCTAGAAGACCTTTCTCTACCATAGCAATCACCAGGACTATTCTTCGATATGTTTCTTTCCACGGTCCAACCTATAAAATAGCCACACAGTAGACAGTTAAACATTTTAAGGTACTTCAGTTATCTGAGTAAGCCTATGAATACTATAATAGTAAGGCAGTGCATTGACGACGGTAGGCTACTCTTCCCGGATTACTACTCTCGGTAGTTCCGGTAGCATGCACTGGCCGAATGAACTTGATCTTGATATCGTATTCGTACCTGGTGTTTTTTGGTGAATAATTCATTGATTAATTCTTCATCAATATGGAATGTGTTATTACAACTCATTTTTGTTGACAAAGCTGCGGGAAACGTAAAAGTGGTACCAGTCTTCTAGGCCTACCACCACATAAATAAAGTTGTATTATGTAGTGGCGGTTGCGCAAACTCTCCATAGTGCCTAGTCTCGTTGAACCAGACCGACTGCTGTCTCAGAAAACTCTAGTCGAGTTCGGACCATGGAGGTGTATAAAGACACACCTCTATATGGTATGGACTCGACAGTCGACATTCTTGACCAGTAGGCTATAATATTATATGTAGCAGGACGTTTCTTTAAACTGTCAAGTGCCAGTGATAGCCTATACCAGAGCCTTATATATAGGGCTCTGGCCTATACCGATGCGCAGCTATTAAACTATAAATACAAATCTGTAAATTATGTAACATTTTATACGGCCACGTTTTTACATTTATTTATGCCTTAAATTTTGCCCGTTATAAATAATGTTGAGGATCAAAAGATCTTGATTGAATTCTATTTTGGCGAAACTGCTTCGGTTATGGTCTAATACATAGGCCTACACAAAGCGTAAAAAGTTTGTGGGCTTTCTACAGATTCTTATAAGCTCATTCGAACTTTTATTTAAATGGAAACAGTATTTAAATTAAATGTTTGCATAAAATCACAAAACTGATAATAAGTAGTATAATTTGTGATTGATTGCTTAAAGCCCCAATACCACTCTTGTTGTAACTGAATAATTTGTTCCAATCTTTATTCTGCTCAACAAATTGTAGGCCTACTATTTTACAATATTCCAATAAATAAATGATACAAATTTCATCCTAACCCACCTTATTTTAAAAATTGGAAAAATTCAACCACATGCCGTAACATGGTTTGAAAAGCCTTACGTAAGCACTTTCAAATGCAACTTGGATTTAAACATATTTTCGAACCCTCTGGACAGGTAAGATAGTTTTAATGGATAATTTACACAACCGGTAGGACACTTAAACATCTAGTCGAGCCGCCCCCCCCCCCCCCATGGCCGTTCCTGTCGGAATTTTTCTGTCTGCGTCGGAAAAAAATCGCTGGTTAGCTATGCTCGCATTTTCGCCGGGAGAGAGTTTTAGTACGACATATCGATCAAATTCGGCCGACAGATAGTCAATGTCGGCTGGAAACTCTTAATTTTCCGACACATGTCATAGAGGCCTAAATTCACTGTCACGGCTTCTAATTTTCGTGCTCTCCCCCTCCTCCTGCTTACCGCAGTCGGCGATGACCGTCGTTCATTTGATTTTTTGTTGTCGGAAATTTTGTAACAATATGACAGTCGCAGCATTGTTGTCAAAGTAGTAGATAAAGGGGGGAGAAATGGTGTTACCTTTACAAATTAGTGATTCTAATTTCATAACCGTTATGGCGTTATTACTTGTTTAATTACATGTGTGTACGGAGCTACATACACCCGAAAAAACATAGAGATGACATGATACAGGAATTGAACTAAGGGTCAAGGAACACATTTATAATATGAGGCCATATTAATGGAATGTTGTTCCTGACTAAATTTGGTAAGGAGCTCTACCCGATGCGAGGGGTAGAGTATGCCCGTTCCGTATTTGGAATCGGAACGGTGGTCAGTTTCTGACGTAATTCAATGGGGGCGGGACATTATAAAATAGGCTGCACAGATAGAATTCAGGAGAGCTAACATCGCCTCTCAGCAGTAGCGTTTTATCATTGAGGCGCTGGAGGCGCCAGCCTCCTCGCGATAAAAAATCAAAGAAGTTGAAAAAAAAACGGGAGAAAAATTCTAAAACCGATGAGAAAAATGAAATGTACCCTAGTTAGAAATGGCCCTAAAGGCAAACAAAAGGGCCCATGTTGAAAAAAGGGGCCCCACGTCTGACAAAAGGGCCCCCTTGACCATGGGAAAGGGCCCTGAGTCCGAGTCAATCGTTTTATACACTGTTACTGTTGAATCCACTACTGAAAAAGAATGCAGTCATTATTGCATTGGCATGCAAATCATCAATCAAGAAATCACCTTTTCTGAAAACCTACTAATAAGCTATTCAGGAAAGAGATGGCTAGGTCGCCCAGTGTGGCCTGGCCTTTTAACTAAAACATATTTTAATTCAAAAATATTCTTTACAAAGGGATAATAACAGATTATGAATCTTCTCCGAACATATCAATCAAATTTTTATACAAAAATAGTATGGCGAACTTATTTTTTATTCAACAAACATAAACATACGTACATCTATTTACAAAACTTCCTAAATTATATTAGCTAATGAATACTAATACGTTTACTTATTGTTACATTTATAGTATTTGTTTATTATTTTATGTAAAACGTTTTGAGTCTTTGATATACCTTTGAATAAGTAAAACTAACATTGTATTTAATGTTTTTGGTAGTAGCGACGAACCATGTATAAATATTTCCTGTAATTTGGGTTGGTCCGAATGGTCTTTATTTTGGTCCGAGTGGTCTTTTTTGGGGTCCGACTCCGAGTGGTCTTAGTCCGAGTGGCCTGGATACCGTACTAGTAATACTATCGTATGGATAGTCTATATAAAACCCTTTAATTCAATTCAAACTTAGCTAATTTTTTTTACTTTAATCTCTAGTATTTATTTTACTATCCTATCTATGGTCCAAATCAGTGGGCGAATCAGTCAAGAACAATGTCCGAAAAATCTTCCACTTTCGGACCGAATGATGTATTGCTCTATTTATAACTTGACGCGAAGAAGTAGTGTTTACAATCACGCGCTAATGACGTAGACTAGCACGTGAGGGTGGGTCATGATTTGATATCATTCCGCAGTATTTATACCCAATGTTCACTTAAACAGCCATTGACAACGAAATAGCTTTGGGGGACGTCAGTACTAATTAGAAAAGGAGAATCTACACAGATATAAAGTGTTATTGAAAAAGAACTGGAAAGGGGTCTCCCATTGTACGGATTATATTTCGTGTATTCATTAATCGACTGGTTGTGGTTTGGTCAGCAGGTGCTCATTGATAATATCAGCAGGTTCGGTTCAATACAGAAAAGCAGATTGTGATAATAATTGCCAATAACTAAAACATCAGTTAATCAAAATGGTTGAGGGTGGCATGAGATGCATCAAACTATTGTTATTTGTGTTTAATTTACTGTTCGTGGTAAGTTTATAGTGTGATATTTCTCTAAATGGCAAAAATATGGCAGCAGTATGAGTGTGTGTTTAAAAATTAATTTATGTGAACAGGTTTTAAAATCCAATATGGTGGGAGGAGGAAGTTTAATGCTAGTGTCATTCAACGTCTAATAATTTATAATATATGTATTTCTTTGGGACGAGGAATTAGTGTAAAAATTCAGCAGTACGGGTACTAAGGTCGTAAGGAAGGTAGACCAACAAATATGAAGACAATTTATTGATTGATCGGTCGCAATTCCGGTAATAACCACTTGGCGACCGCACTTCGATTCGATACATTCTAATTCTAACCTTTTCTTCTAGCTCCTGGTGTACACTAAAATGCTTCCAATATGTTCTAATAATTGTCATCATATTATTAAGGATTCACATTTTTATTGCCATTCATTGGGTTATTACAAGCTATTTTATCTAAATACCATTCTAAATTCTAATGAAAATGAAGGAAACTGAAATAATCTGTCATGATATTTATATTATTATTCTTCATCACAAAATAATATTACTATTACTGAGAATTGGAGGGTGGGGAGGGAGTATTGGAAAATGCTATCATAAGTACGTTATGTAAAGGTTTATTATGGAATTATGTGTGGCTTAATGGTCGAGAGCAAGACATTCTACAAGAGTACTAGTGACTTTTGAGACTAATTTAAGTGTGGTTTAATGGTAGAGAGCGAGACATTAAGTAATATATTGTAACAACAAGAGGGCCGTGAATTTTTATCAATTAAATTTTGTTGTTTCAGTTAGCAGGTATTGGTCTGATTGGAGCAGGATCTTATGTACAAATTAAACTCAACGCTTACAATGATTTCCTTGGGAATCAGTACACGGGACCGGGTATATTACTCATTATTGTTGGCGTTATCATTTTTGGTATTGCCTTTTTTGGTTGCTGTGGAGCCGTCAAAGAGAATTATTGTCTTGTCATGACTGTAAGTAAATTTCTTTAATGTTTTTATACACCCATCATTGATTATTTTTATACATTTCCAATGAAAGAAGGGCAACATTAATCAATTACTGGAGTGGTGAATAGCATAACATGTAATGAATGAATTATAAATATCTGTAGATAACAAACCACTGAGGTTTTGAACATTACCACACCCGATTCAGTTGGATTCAACTACTGTAGCAGACATTGTTTAACTTCATTGAAAGTTGTGACATCACTTACTGTGACAAACATAAGAAAAATTATAATTAGCCAAAGTTTATGTATGCATAATTATATAACGTGGACATTACCTTTTCAGTTTGCTGTTCTCTTATCTATTATCTTTATTCTGGAGATCGCTGGTGGTATTGCTGGATTCGTTCTTAAAGACCAGGTAAGTTTGAACAATCTTTATTTCATGGCAGGAATTACACAATAAAGTGGTGTCAATGTCTTGGTAATATTGTAGCGATATTTACTCTTTATTAGTTCAGAGTAGGGTCGCCTGTCCAACCTCGTGGGTTTTCTCCGGGTCCTCTGGTTCCCTCCCACTTCTAAAAACCCCTATGCGCAAGCAAATTATTGAAATAATATTAAACAATATGTTAGTCCCGAAATGACCTACTTTGTGTCGAGTGGAGTGGACGTTAAACTCCATTTCTCTCTCTCGTTAATAGTTCAGCATGCAGATTTTCATTAAGGAAATTATATTTTTTGAATGTTTTAGTGCAGAATTTTAGTTTCTTGGAATGTGAAAGAGCTATTGAGGACATGTTCTTCAAAGATTTTTTAAGAATTTGTTCTTTGTTTATGAGATGAATAATAATTTCTAATTAGTTTGGTTTCGTCGAAATGCATTAGCAGTCTAAATTTGCTGTATGTCTGGGTAGTCAAGTCTACATCCGGGATACGGTTTGATATTTCACTTATGTGCTGAAACTTTTGCCTCATTCATCAAGGCCCCTCATTAATCAAGACCCCTCATTAATCAAGACCCCTCATTACAATAGGCACTCGAGAGAATCGAGGAGACGTCCTCATTGAATGATTTTAAAATTGTTCATTGTATCATAAGTAGGCCTATTGTATAGATGGTTTCCATATTTTATAGCAAGATATCAATATTGATTGAAATGTTCCAGTAAATTGTGTTTGCAATATTGAATTAATAGAGGTTTATATATACATAATGGTTTTCAAACATGGCATGTTATATCCCTTATATTATAGTTAGACAAAGAAGTTAAAGAAGTACTAAATCAAAAGATAGAAGATTATAAAAACAATGACACAGCCGCTGTACAGGCCTTTGATGAGCTTCAAACCGAGGTAAGTTTATAATTTAAAATCACAACATTGCAGAATAAAAGGCAGAGAGTTTTTAAACTAATTGATAATATATTAATAACTTAACCCCCCAAAATTGACTCTACCGTTGGGTTAATGAATAAGTGCTTTTGGGGTTAAGGCACTCGATCATTGGATAAAACCGTTCGATGCTATTTTAACTAAAGTTGTTATGGGATAGACTGGAAACTTATATACACTGTTCATGAGACTGTTTAAAGCTTCTCTTGATACATATTTTCTTGATACATCTACCTTGAATTACGAATATAAAATGTATTGATAAATAAACCAAAAGATTAGATGACACTTGTAAGCTGCATTGATAATCTAGTTTAGTTTACTTCTGGTAAATTTCGAATCCCCAGTTGTATGTGACAAGGAGTAAGGTCATCTGTCCAACCTCGTGGGGTTTCTCCGGTTTTCTCCCACTGCTTAACACCCGTACGCGCAAGCCATATGTTATACCCAAAATGAATCAAGGTTTCGTTGCACATTTCATGCATTATATAAGTATTTAGTCTGTAGCATATTTATATTCGTTACTTTGGTAATGGATCATTCTATTTGTCTAACATTTTGAGAACAGAAGCTAATTTTCCTAATTTGATCTAAAATAGTTCTTTGCAATTGTCTCATAATTTATATAATTAGAGGAATGATGTATACACATTTTGCATTTAACCTTCTCTGACAACAGAGACTTGAAGCTTTTTAACCAACGGTGTTGTTTTAATTGGGAGAGGGATTTTACGTGTAGGTTTTACATGTTCCCCAATTCTCTCAGTTTCTCAATAAATATAAAATAAAAAGAAGAATGTTTTAATTTTAGTTTCAGTGCTGCGGTGTTACAGGCAAAAGTGATTGGACGGGTACTATACCAAAATCTTGCTGCCCAGCAGACACACCAATGCCTACTGGTACATGTCCATCAGCCAGTGCCTATCCAGAGGTAAACAAATTTCATTTTAACTTTCAGATCGTAAATATGTGACGTATCAGTGATAAAGAGGAGAATGTGTCTGTGGATCAAGGGGGGTTGGATGGCCGAATGGTTAGCCTGTGCGTGCTGTATCATAAAGCCAGCTGTCAAATGAGTCAACTGGCGTGGTTTAAAATCCCTGGTGGTACGTGGCAAGGAGTAGGGTCGTCTGTCCAACCTCGTGTGTTTTCTCAGGGTCCTCTGGTTTCCTCCCATTGCTAAAGACCCTACAATAGAATGAAACCATATGTTAGTCCCGAAATGACCTAGTTTGTAGTTTGTGTCAAGTGGACGTTAAACCCCATTTCTCTCTTAGTTAATTTGGTGATTTCTTTAAGAAGATTACAGAAATATAGAACAAAATAAGCAGTGCAACTGTGTAGTTTGCTACACAAAATACTTTCTCAACAAGAAAAGGTTCAAATAGCTAAAAAATTTGATGTACAAATAAGCAAAAAGAAACTTGCATCGAAAAGCTCAATTACAAATAAGAAAAAAAGAGAAAGATTGCCTATTAGCAAGCCTGGACACAACTCAAAAATTTGTGCCTGACAAAATGTCAGGCACAACTCACTTGGTGCCTGACATGGCACAGGTTGTGACTGACAAATATATCGCTGTTGTGTTTCCAAGAAACGAAATAAAACTCAACTGTAGGCCTAGAATCAGATGAATCCCCTCTGTTTAGTGTTTTACGAAGAAAAAAAAAAACATACTCATTGCTTAGTTCTGAATGGAGTTGCAAAAAAGAAGTGTTTGTATCTTTAAAATAAATTCCAATCGCCATTAAATGGCATTTAGTTTCAGCATGAAATCGATTTAACAATCGAATGTTGCGTGAACCGTTTATCCATGCCATAGGCCATATAGAGAAGTCACGCATTTTTAATGTTTTTATTCTACCGCAGTATTTCACACAAACTTCGCATTTTAACAAAGTTACAAGACCCCCGTGTTCTTGAAGAAAAAACATAAATCTGCATCATACTTCGCAAGATCTTCTCGTAGCCATTTGCGCACCGTAGCTGTCTTCAAGGTGTGACTTTTATTAGAATTAGTAGGACAAGAAATGCCATTTTGCTTTGACGAGCCGAGGCGACCTTCACCCTCGAGATATCTCGCGGTTGACATGTCTATGAAGTTATAGGCCTACTGCGTGTATTATCCTCAAACTTTTTGAAGAAAGATGTTATTTTTTGCATAGTGCTAGCCTACAAATTTGGACCAAATTACGTGTTTTTATGTAAATATAGTAAATACAAAGGCCGGGTGACTTGCGCGGGATTTTTCGTCTGCTCAAAGCCGGGGACCTCGCTCTCGCGTGAAATTTTTAAGTCTCGAATAAGCTGACCTAGTTTTGTCGCACATATAGCACAGAGTAAAAATAATAGAATAACTGTCTGGGTTGATCAAGACTTCGGATTTCCGGATGTTTACAATCTAGAACATCGTGGAAGTGGCTACTCAGTTTACACATCAGTTACGATTCTACATTTCTTTTAAAAATATTGGGACGGACAAATTGACAGGAACAAAAAAAATTGTGCCTGACATGCCGCTTGTGTCCAGACTTGCCTATTAGAATCCTAAAGAATGCTTTATTTTAATATGTGTCGCCACTGCCAAGTGATCATAGCTAATAAGTTTGTTTTGTTTCAGGGCTGTGATTCTAAATTCATCTCATGGATACAAGACAAGATTCTCATTGTTGGTGGAATAGGAATTGGTCTGGCCTTCGTACAGGTAATAATCCTTTTATCAAACATCTTGCCAAGTTTACTTTTCTTTTCAGAATTAGGGAAAGTTTTTGCCATTCAAACATGGAACCTTAAGTGATGGATCGACACACTAGCCAAATGATGATATTCGTCATTTGTGTCCACTTCGTTGAAGTATTCAGCTGATTGTATAATTCATTCACCAATCATCAGATGTATCAAGAGCTCACATGATTATTTGTAGACGTGGTCGCTGCCATGTTTGTTCATGTTATGTGAAAGGTGATGCAATCGGGTTGTTGATCGGTCGAAGGATTTGCCTAGCGTATCCATCCATTTTGCGGAATCTCATTCGGCTACATTTCTGTCAACCACTTAAAATTGACCCTCACACTAATTTATGTGTGATTATGAATATTAACTTTTGTTTTGTTTCTTTCAGATTGTTGGTATTTGCTTCTCCTGTTGTCTAGCTCGAGCTATCAGAAAGGAATATGAAGTCGTGTAAATTCACAAGTGCCATTTCATCTCTGCTCATAACTGTATTGTCCAGCTTCTTTTATGATAAATTTTTCGACTTAGACAACTATCTTCACGTAAAACATTCACATCTAAAGACCAAAAGCATCTCAGACTCAAGCAAAAGATTTTATATTATGAGATTGTATTTGAGATGTTAATGGGTAAACACAGATTTATGTTTTACATCTCAATAGTCTGAGAAAATATTTTTTCGTCCCTTTTGAACTTTGATATTATGCGTTTTGATGGACTAATCATTTAGCCTTTTGTTTTTTGTCTTGAGTAATGCAGATGTCTTTGTTATAAATATTTCTGATAGAAATTTATCTCCAATAATAGTTATTATTAGTTGTAATTTTCTACAGCTTATTTTTTTGTTTAGATACCTAGTCACGAGTTTAATGTAGAATTATTCCTGTGACGGTATAAGTTATTTAAATAAATACACTATTCATATTGTAACAATAAATCTGCTAAGTCATGCTTTTTTCATAATTCTCATTTTATCATATTCATTTTGTTCTGTCAAGTGTAAATTATTTTTATAAAAGTGGCTTTCTTTTGATAATTATTGCTTGTATAAATTTGTTAACTGTACCTTTCATTGAGTGTGCTTTCTACTTAACTAATCAAACAGTATCATATCAAATGGTATCTTCTACAAGTTTTAAAATGGGTGATTTTTGATATGAAAAATGTTTTAAAGTGATTTTTATAGGGATATATTTTTATTTATGGGAGATTTACGGTAATTTAGACAGGGATTTCTAAAATGATAGGGAAAAATGGCAGTGTGAAGATACGTACTACGTAAGTTATGCTTAAATAACTTGATAGGTTAAAGAAACAAATTTCATGTGAAACTTGAAGTTGTTTTAAGAAAAAGTTGCCCAACCATATCATTCTAATGCCCTGATAAGAGCTGGGCTCATTTCTCGGTGAAGGCCGATTCAGGAAAGTATAAACTTACAAGGGAAGTATTTAATGATAATCAAATATAAATTGTATAAAAACATATTAACTCTTGTTTACAAACTGTTCCATTCATGCTGATTCATCAATAAGAAGTAAACTTAATGGTCACATTATGTCCTTTCTGAAAGGAATCCTTGAATACCACTATTAAATGTCTTTGGAAAATCCTGTTTCAAGTGTGAACGCTTTTTTGTGACAGTCATTTGGTGGTTCATTAAATATTGTTATACTATTATAAGTACAATGAGGTCTCGCTATAATGGAAACTGACTCACCACACCTCTTAAATGAAGTTTTATAGTGACGGCCCATTGTATAAACATATACCTGATTTATTTGGCCTATCCATAATTTTTCTGTTATATGTGAACCACAGGGTTTCTAGACTTAGTTGAGACAATTTAAATGCGTTACCATGTACACAGATGTATGCAATATTTACGTTTGGTTTAGAAATGGATTAAGACACTGCAGTGGTAAAGGAAATATTCTGTAAATTAAGGAGTGGCCAAATTAATTACATGTACTTGGTTAAAATTGTTAAAAATATTCTGACATGTATATTATCCACCATTATTGTATATTGTAATTTTTGGTGTCATGTTGACCAATAAACATTCTTCTAAAGTGATGATGAATTTGTTATCCATGTTGGTAAACACCTGGGCCCGATTCCTAGAAAATTCTTAAGAACGTTCTTATGCTTAGATTTAAGTCGACTTTGCATTTAAGTAAACTTACCTTATTTTGTGTTCCCAGAAAATTCTTAAGAACGGTCTTGTGCTTCGATTTTAAGTAGACTTCATTGTAAGCACAAGAACGTTATTATGCGTTCCAAGAAAAAACTTAAGCACAACTTCGTTCTTAAACATAGCCAGTCTAAGCACAAGTCCCAAGCAAGGTCTAGGGCTTGCTTACCAACCTTAAGTCTGTTTCTGCTTCAAAAAGATGGCTGACCGTAGAGTTATTCGACGGCATTTCCGACACCTTTTGATACCAAAGAGACAATTACAAGACAGGGAAAATTCTTCTCAAAAAGAAATTAAGAATGCTATAGAAAATTTTGCATCTAGGGCCTTAAAGGCCTACCCTGAAACCAATTTATGTATTTGCCAATAGGCTACAATCACACAGGCTGATCAGGCGCTCTCACAATTATTCAGTTAGTTTGTAGGCCTATGTGTCTGCGTTTTTTTAAAATATATTTTGGCACATTTTATAATTATGTAGGCCTATACAGGGGACATGTCAATCAAAATCAACCACAATGAAGCAGACGACAAATTTATGACGTAATTCGCATACCAAAGTTATTTTATGACGTTAAAGAGCATCGTAGTCTCAGTGTATGGTAAGCCTTACCAGCCACAATATGCTTAGACTTGTACTTACGTAAGAATGGTCTTGAGAGTTTTCTAGGGACGGTATTTTTATAAGATTCTTACGTAAGTAAAAATGAAGTATGACTTTGTGCTTACTTTAAGAATTTTCTAGGAACCGGGCCCAGGATCAGACCTGTCAGATTTCCTGTTGAGTGGGAGCCATTTTCACATAGCTACTGTGGTTCACTCGGTGCATTGGAACTGTGCTGCATACCTTCCACAGGAAACAAAATATTTAGCACTTTATAGTGAATAGGAACCCCATATTTTTTTCTAATTATCCCCAACCTATTTGAGCTAAGATGTTAAAAATTGGTACATGCATAATAGGTGAATGCCTTAATGGAGTTCCAAAATGAGCATTTTCTGCTTTAGGTACATTAATCGGAAATAAACAATTTGTTCGATTGATCCTTCAGTACATGATAACTTTAGTTCTAATTAAGTGAGGGTGATGAAATTTGGTGTGTAGTTTCACCACATCCATACCTTGACTAAGTTCGATAATGAGCATTTTCTGCTCTGGGTAAGCAAAGTGATAAGGTAGAATGTTCAAACATAATATAGGCGTTCATTAAAAATCCAGGATGAGCATTTTCTCCTTAGGGTAAGCAGAGATAAACAATTTGAATTTGGTTCTTATTAAGTGACTAAGTTCGATAACGAGCATTATCTGCTCAGGTAGTTTGATTGTTCTAGACTTTGCAGCACAATAACACTACACTCCTAAGTGATGTATGTTGCGTGAACCGTTTATCCATGCCATAGGCCATATAGAGAAGTCACGCATTTTTAATGTTTTTATTCTACCGCAGTATTTCACACAAACTTCGCATTTTAACAAAGTTACAAGACCCCCGTGTTCTTGAAGAAAAAACATAAATCTGCATCATACTTCGCAAGATCTTCTCGTAGCCATTTGCGCACCGTAGCTGTCTTCAAGGTGTGACTTTTATTAGAATTAGTAGGACAAGAAATGCCATTTTGCTTTGACGAGCCGAGGCGACCTTCACCCTCGAGATATCTCGCGGTTGACATGTCTATGAAGTTATAGGCCTACTGCGTGTATTATCCTCAAACTTTTTGAAGAAAGATGTTATTTTTTGCATAGTGCTAGCCTACAAATTTGGACCAAATTACGTGTTTTTATGTAAATATAGTAAATACAAAGGCCGGGTGACTTGCGCGGGATTTTTCGTCTGCTCAAAGCCGGGGACCTCGCTCTCGCGTGAAATTTTTAAGTCTCGAATAAGCTGACCTAGTTTTGTCGCACATATAGCACAGAGTAAAAATAATAGAATAACTGTCTGGGTTGATCAAGACTTCGGATTTCCGGATGTTTACAATCTAGAACATCGTGGAAGTGGCTACTCAGTTTACACATCAGTTACGATTCTACATTTCTTTTAAAAATATTGGGACGGACAAATTGACAGGAACAAAAAAAATTGTGCCTGACATGCCGCTTGTGTCCAGACTTGCCTATTAGAATCCTAAAGAATGCTTTATTTTAATATGTGTCGCCACTGCCAAGTGATCATAGCTAATAAGTTTGTTTTGTTTCAGGGCTGTGATTCTAAATTCATCTCATGGATACAAGACAAGATTCTCATTGTTGGTGGAATAGGAATTGGTCTGGCCTTCGTACAGGTAATAATCCTTTTATCAAACATCTTGCCAAGTTTACTTTTCTTTTCAGAATTAGGGAAAGTTTTTGCCATTCAAACATGGAACCTTAAGTGATGGATCGACACACTAGCCAAATGATGATATTCGTCATTTGTGTCCACTTCGTTGAAGTATTCAGCTGATTGTATAATTCATTCACCAATCATCAGATGTATCAAGAGCTCACATGATTATTTGTAGACGTGGTCGCTGCCATGTTTGTTCATGTTATGTGAAAGGTGATGCAATCGGGTTGTTGATCGGTCGAAGGATTTGCCTAGCGTATCCATCCATTTTGCGGAATCTCATTCGGCTACATTTCTGTCAACCACTTAAAATTGACCCTCACACTAATTTATGTGTGATTATGAATATTAACTTTTGTATTGTTTCTTTCAGATTGTTGGTATTTGCTTCTCCTGTTGTCTAGCTCGAGCTATCAGAAAGGAATATGAAGTCGTGTAAATTCACAAGTGCCATTTCATCTCTGCTCATAACTGTCTTGTCCAGCTTCTTTAATGATAAATTTTTCGACTTCGACAACTATCTTCACGTAAAACATTCACATCTAAAGACCAAAAGCATCTCACAGACTCAAGCAAAAGATTTTATATTATGAGATTGTATTTGATATGTTAATGGGTAAACATAGATTTATGTTTTACATCTCAATAGTCTGAGAAAATATTTTTTTGTCCCTTTTGAACTTTGATATTATGTGTATCGATGGACTAATCATTTAGCCTTTTGTTTTTTGTCTTGAGTAATGCAGATGTCTTTGTTAAATATTTCTGATAGAAATTTTCGCCTGCTAATGGTGTTAGAAATTTATCTCAAATAATAGTTATTAATAGTTGTAATTTTCTACAGTTTTTTTTTTTGTTTAGATACCTAGTCAGCGAGTTTAATTATTCCTGTGACGGTGTAGGTTATTTAAATAAATACACTATTCATATTGTAACAATAAATCTGATAAGTCATGCTTTTTTCATAATTCTCATTTCATCATATTCATTTTGTTCTGTCAAGTGTAAATTATTTTTATAAAAGTGGCTTTTTTTGATAATTATTGCTTGTTTAAATTTGTTAACTGTACCTTTCATTGAGTGTGCTTTCTACTTAACTAATCAAACAGTATCATATCAAATGGTATCTTCTACAAGTTTTAAAATGGGTGATTTTTGATATGAAAAATGTTTTAAAGTGATTTTTATAGGGATATATTTTTATTTATGGGAGATTAAACGTAATTTAGACAGGGGTTTCTAAAATGATAGGGAAAAATGGCAGTGTGAAGATACGTACTACGTAATTTATGCATGAATAACTTGATAGGTCAAAGAAACAAATTTCATGTGAAACTTGAAGTTGTTTTAAGAAAAAGTTGCCCAACCATATCATTCTAATGCCCTGATATAAGAGCTGGGCTCAATTCTCGGTGAAGGCCGATTCAGGAAAGTATAAACTTACAAGGGAAGTATTTAATGATAATCAAATATAAATTGTATAAAAACATATTAACTCTTGTTTACAAACTGTTCCATTCATGCGGAGTCATCAATGAGAAGTAAACTTAATGGTCACATTGTTCTTTCTGAAAGGAATCCTTGAATACCACTATTAAATGTCTTTGGAAAATCCTGTTTCAAGTGTGAATGCTTTTTTGTGACAGTCATTTGGTGGTTCATTAAATATTGTTATAGGCCTACTATTATAAGTACAATGAGGTCTCGCTATAACGGAAACTGACTCACCACACCTCTTAAATGACGTTTTATAGTGACGCCCTATTGTATATACATATACATGATTTATTTGGCCTATCCATAATTTTTCTGTTATATGTGAACCACAGGGTTTCTGGACTTAGTTGAGACAATGTAAATGCGTTACCATGTACACAGATGTATGCAATATTTACGTTTGGGTTAGAATTGGGTTAAGACAGTGCAGTGGTAAAGGAAATATTCTGTAAATTAAGGAGTGGCCAAATTAATTACATGTACTTGGTTAAAACTGTTAAAAATATTCTGACATGTATATTATCCACCATTATTGTATATTGTAATTTTTGGTGTCATGTTGACCAATAAACATTCTTCTAAAGTGATGATGAATTTGTTATCCATGTTGGTAAACACCAGGATCAGACCTCAGATTTCCTGTTGAGCCGAAGCCATTTTCACATAGCTACTGTGGTTCACTCTGTGCATTGGAACCGTGCTGCATACCTTCCACAGGAAACAAAATATTTAGCATTTTATAGTTGATAGGAACCCCATATTTTTTTCTAATTATCCCCAACCTATTTGAGCTAGGATGTTAAAAATTGGTACATGCATAATAGGTGTATGCCTTAATAGAGTTCTGAAATGAGCATTTTCTGCTTTAGGTAATCGGAAATAAATAATTTGATTGATTGATCCTTCAGTACATTATAACTTAAGTTCTAATAAAGTGAGGGTGATGAAATTTGGTGTGTAGTTTCACCACATCCATACCTTGACTAAGTTCGATAATGAGCATTTCCTGCTCCGGGTAAGCAAAGTGATAAGTTAGAATGTTCAAACTTAATATAGGCGTTCATTAGAAATCGACAATGAGCATTTTCTCCTTAGGGTAAGCAGAGATAAACAATTTGATTGCTTGCTTGCCCATGGGAATTTGGTTCTGAATTAGTGACTAAGTTCGATAACGAGCATTTTCTGCTCAGGTAGTTTGATTGTTCTAGACTTTGCAGCACAATAACACTCCTAAGTGATGTAGAATGTTCTAAGTTGGTGTATGAGTTCATTATGTTAATGGGGTTCGCAGATGAGCATTTACTGCATGGATGAGAAATTTAGTGCTTTGGGAAACGATATCTTTGTTTCTCATTGCGTGATGGTGGCGAAACTTCGTATACAGTTTCATACTCTCGTTATAGTAAGGTCAATATATGGAAAATACTCCCCTCCCTCTCAATTGCAACAAACGGTTTCTCAACTGATTCTGGTAAGGTTTTGTGTACTTTATAACATACTTAAAGTTTACCAAAGTAGGACCCCCGGCAGGGGGAACAATAAATATTTTTTTTACGTCGACTTTCAGGAGTGTTAACTGGACCAACACAAGATTTTAGGTACCAGAAAGATTTTAGGTATAAAAATTGAAATTGTGTATCGAAAATTCCACCAGTATCGTATGATCCAACTCTGACGTAATCAGAATCAAACTTATTGATCTGGTAACATATTGTTGTGTTAAAGATGGGTTCCCAGCTAAGTATTTATCGGCTGGTTATTTCCAATAAAAGTATGGCAAATTTGGTATTTATGAAAAGTATAGACACCCAATCTTACTAGAAAAATACTAAGGACTGGGGCAAAGACTGGGCAATATTGTCAGGGAATCACTAACTGTCAACTCGACAGGATTTGCTGGTTTATTGTCTACTTGCTTAGGTCATGGAACAGTTGTTATTTCTTGCTCAAATGGTTAGGCGGTTTTGGGAACATTGCGGGTTGTCAACGTACAAAATACTCTGCAATTAAAAGGTGTAAAAAGAAGTTGACAGAAATAATTAAGAATTTATTTAGGCCTTGATAAAATGGTAAATGTAAAGTAAGTAATGATAGATACATTTTGAAATATAGACCCTCCCACAATGAAGTTAAGTTGGTAGACATTGCGTTTAACAACAGCTTACTTACAGCTATAGGTATCCCCGGCGAAAACAGAGCTTTGAAAGATTGGTTACTTTAAATATGTGTTTAGTCCTAATATATCGTCAAATCACAAATTTTGTACCCGGGAATGCATCTTTAATTTAACAAAATACATGTTAATACGAGTAAAACTTTATGTTGAATTCAGCTTGATATTTTCAAATAAGTTTATTTATGGGGCAATATTGATTGCATTTAACTTAGTTGTTCCCCTAGTTTCAAATAAAGGGGAAGGGTCAATCTGTTTCTCAGAGAATTTCAAAGTCTTCTAATATCTCTGTAAATTGATTGCATTTGACTAAGTTGTTCTTCTAGTTTCACACTCTTCTTTCAGATGGCTGGAACTAACTTTCCTTTCTGGTGTCGATGAGACGTTCTAACCCAGACTATTTTACAGAGTAAAGCATGCCGGGGGAAGGCCCGTAGCCAGGGGGTGGCACGGGGGAGGGGGGGCAACTGCCCTCCCAATACTGAGTCTTGCCCCCCCCCCAATATCACAAGAAAATTGGCCTTTACCGCAAAATTCATGCAGATGCCCATACTAGTTGGCCCTCCCGAAAACATCTTTTCCCCCAAAAAAAAACAACTTCCTGGCTACGGGCCTGGCCGGGGGGGGGGGGGGTAATGTCCCCGCGCATCCATTTCAGGTGGCGTCCAACCAAATACTGAAATTACATTTTAATTTTTAAAAATATGTTCGAAATTTGAAATTATTGGCTCGAGGGAGTGGGGAGGAACGGGGCAATAGAGGGGAAGAGTCAATCTGTTTCACAGAGAATTAAGAAAGTCTTCTAATATCTCTGTAAAAGATGACTGTCTTCAACACGTGCAATCAAATCACGCGGCGTCAATCATTGACTCAATGGCGCTTGCATTGTCTACATAACTGGTTTGGACAGAATGGTGCCTTTTTACTCGTTTACACTAAATAGAAAACATATTTTACATGCAATTACTTCAAACGTCTTTATTTTTTTTTCTAATACATAAAAAAAGGTTTTAAAATTTAATTTGTCGGAGGTAAAAAGTTAATATTCATTCGGAACCCATTAAGTCGCATCGATGTCATCCTTATCCGTGAATGTAGCGGCCTAGCTAATATTCACTGCTGATCCCTGTGGGGAAGGATCTTATGTCCACTAATTACTTCTTAGGGTTGAGAGAGAGAAAAAGAGAGGGAGAGAGAGAGATCCCTTCAGTATTTATTAACAAGGGCGACAGTTAGGAGAGGAGATATAAGGCCTATACAAGACCATATTCCTGAAGCAATGGCCCGAAAAAAATCCCTCTCTGGCCATTGCTGTATTGGCTTGTGATACTTGAAACTTTGGGGCAGTGTGTCTTTTCTTCCCGTCCAATCAAATCAACACTGAAGTACAGCAACATGACAGTCCTTCGTTTAATCTGAGGTCGTCCCTAAAACTTTGAACAGTGATTTAAGGTATTAAAAACGGTGTAAGTCTGCTCGTCTTCATACGGTATTGTTTATTTCATGTCAATGTTGATAGCCTCGTTTGTCACGCAATTAGTGTTACTACAATATTCCGATATGCTCTGGTTAATTGGGCATAATAAAATCGTGGGCCATGACGTAACGTTATGTAAACATTTTTTGGTCCAATTCCACGCCCTGTTTTTAGGGTAATGCCTTTGTAACGCAGTCAGCGATTGGTAGTTAACCAGACTATTGATCAATCATAATTTAGGACAAGAATGTTCCCTCATTCCAGCAGTGTTAAGTGGCATAAGTTCTAATCAAACGGAACACTGCGAGGAGTATGATTAAAGACATATTTAAATACTTACGTACTTTTCTTATTCATTCTGCTGTTATCTTCTAACGATGGGTCCTCTTTCTCAACAGAACAAAGCGACTAATAATTTAAAATTTTCAACCCCACTTGATTTATTATTGAGACATTTCTATAACAATACCCAAATCGATAAGTTCAGTTATTGGGGAGATTTATTGCCAATGTGATAATGAACAATACAGGAAATACAATGTTATCGGAAACCACATATTGGTTCTCTCTTAAAGACAGCAATTACTTCCAGACCTTTGTTTAGTGTTGGGTTAGTACCAGTTGGCCACTTATCTGTATAGTGTACCTTTCGCAATTAAATGCAGAAGTTGTTCTTAGTGCTTAACGTCCGCTTTCGCCGTTGTCTTATTATCCCGCGCCGAACGAAGTTAGGGAGGGGTATTGAAACAGGGTCCGTCCGTCCGTCCGTCCGTCAGTCCGTACGATTTTCGTTTCCGGAGCATACCTCATATAAACCGTTCGATATATATTTCTGAAACTTTGCACACACGTCAATCTATTACAGTAGTTGTGCCTTTTGCTTTTTAGGAATTTCTGGGATTTATATTTTTTGTGTTTCCATGAAACAAATTTGACTTGATTTTTGGTGTATAATTTTGTTTCCGTAGCATATCTCATAAACTGTTCAAGATATCTTTTTGAAACTTTGTACATACATCAACCCACTACAGTAGTTGTTTCCATTTTTGGTAGGACTTGTGTAAAACTGAAAATAAACAGCCTTTAGAGTGTTTACAGGGACCTGTTTCAAATAAAATTGCGGGGACCTGACTTTAAGTACCCTTAGTTCGAAAAGTCCCAACAACGTTATATTCTTTCAACTTAAGGTACTGAGAATACAAAAATGAAACGAAATACAGATCTGTATTTTAATCAGATTTTCCATAATAACTTTTAGTGTTATTTCCCTTTACCATCACCATAGAAACTTTAATTATGATCCTAGCTTTCAGAATTTTCAGAAGTGTTGCTATGTAGTTGAGGAAATTTAACCTTGCCATAATAAATGCACCTAAACACAGAAACATATAAAGTTTAAGCGTTTTCAATAATCAACTCTTTGATACGTAATCTTGCCTATGTTTTAGACCTATATAAGAGTATCATTTAAACAGCGTTTCTTACCAATATGGCAGTCTGCTATTGTACCGGGTTCACATACATATTTCTACATACAATACATACAGTTATTGATTATATTCATGAAACTATATACCTACCACGTGTCGCGTGTCACCAGATACATACTTTGCTGTGTCTAGCAGTCAGTCGCCTGTTTTGTGCTGGAGTAAAGAGGTTGTATTTTTGGGGAAATCTAAGAAACCGTCAAGATGGTCGAAGGCGGTGGTATGAAATGCATCAAATTTGTTATTTTCGCTTTTAATTTTGTTTTCGTGGTAAGTAACTTTGTGACATTTTCAAATTTTGCAATTTACATAAATTCCTAATTCCTGCATCCTCTTCCATATTACCAACTTGAAATATATACATGTATTGTTGTTACTATCTTCTCCAAGGCTAAACGCAAAGTTCCAAACTTTCCTGTCTTTGAAAACAAACCTGGATACCGGCCATTCAAATAAGCAGGCAACTTTTATTTTGTAACGTATACACCCATGGGCGTGGTGACCTATGATTTTGCACGGGAAACGAGGTTACGCCCGGGCCCTCCCCGAAAAATCAATATTGATATGTGTGTGCGGGGGAGCGGGGATGAAAGAGTCCCTCCCAGTGCCGCCGAATAATATTCACCTGTGTGGAACAAGTTTGAGTCAATTGTAACATATCTGACCCACAGTATATGTGTGCCACTAATTAAGCATTATGATTATGATTATAATGTTACAAACCGCATTGAAACCGTGTGAGTCTTTGTCATTTTCGAGGTGGCGCAAAAACTCAAGGGGGGGGGGGGGTCAAACCCATGACTTAAAGTGGATGAATGGGGTTTAACGTCCTACTATTATGCACCTAACATAGGCTAACAGAACACAGTTTTTATGGGAATCAATCACTGGTTTATTCACAAAGCACGACGTTTCGACAAGTATCCTCTTATCGTTATCAAGCACAATGACATTTAGTAACCTAGGCTAATTGAAGACGGGTCATGACGTAAAGCTCGTCTTTGTGTCCCTCTCTCACTTAGCCCCGGATTATCTTAAAACACATGACCGCACCATGATGTAAATTAAACAGTTGTAAAACAGGGGTATATATTTTATTTGTTTTTGTTATAAATTTCACGATTTTATAAAAAATAACCCGCAATTTGAAATTGTTATTAGGAAAGTAAGTATTTATAAAATACGAAAGTGAAAAATTCCAAAAGTGTTATGTATAACTGTAGTAGAACACTGACTATTTCTAAATCTATAAATAAAAAAATCGTTGAATATAAAAATAACAATTATACATATCTTTGTAAGTAATCAATATCTACATATAGCAGGTGGATCATATGAAATGTAATGAAAGAAATCCCTCGTTTAGAATACTATTTGTAAATTTGATCATTTATATATAGGGGATGGGGGGCGGGGGGCGTAAAACTATTTGAATGAGCAAAAAGAACATATTCTGAAGAATTAAAAAGTATTAAACAGGAGTCGACTAATATTTAAAAATATACATACAATACAGCAATTATTGAGCAAAACGACTACATACAAATGATGTGACATTAGAACAGTGTGCTATGAGGGAAAATTTGCCCGGGCAGCGGCGCTATGGCCCACTTTTACATGTATATCGAATTCCAACTGCCTAGGGAGCTTTTACGTGCACGCCAATGTGTACACGGGACGTCGGTTTTTCGTCCCACCCGAACGACTAGACATTCATGACGTTATGTTATCATTTAATCAATTTAATACGTCAAATAGTCATGTAAACATAAATGAAAGTAATAAGAAAAACTAATTGGTGTAAAAACAGTGGAATCTTACCATATTATTCCAGATTGACAAGAAAACATCTATTCACGTATTCATGGTTTAATCCTATACACTTATCCTTCAAACAAAAATGTATTCTCTAACATCGTGTAATCTTGTCAACATTATTCACGTTATGGGACAAAATATATTTAATTAAAATCGTGTAATCTTGTCACCATTTTATACACGTTATGGGACAAAATGTATTTATGTAAAATCGTGTAATCTTGTCACCATTTTATACACGTTATGGGACAAAATGTATTTATGTAAAATCGTGTAATCTTGTCACCATTTTATACACGTTATGGGACAAAATGTATTTATGTAAAATCGTGTAATCTTGTCACTATTATACACGTTATGGGACAAAATGTTTTCTGTAAAATCGTGTAATCTTGTCACCATATTATACACGTTATGGGACAAAATGTATTCTGTAAAATCGTGTAATCTTGCCACTAGACTGGCCCAGTCTCTTCTATTTATTTTACATTTCGATTTATATAAAAGTATTAATTTTTATTAAACCAACACTTTTGTTTCCATTTGTATAAAAACAACTTTGAGTAAACCTGTAACCAGCACCAGAGACTGGACAATTTGCGAACTTCACAATAAAATGACCCTTCTTGCCATGTTTTTCGTCCTACCTTATTTGGAATGATTGACAGTTATCAAGCACGCCCCGAGTCACGTGACATGAATCATGTGTCTCGACTGGAGTGCAAAGCTGTCATGCTGAGACCGTCTGAGGGTTGATGTCACGTTGTTGTTAGATATGTCGTGATCACGTGCACGACGTCACACGACCTACATAATGCAGATTGACCTACTAGATGATATTGAAGCTCTATTTGCCCAGTCTCTAGAGATTACGTGGTGTTTTTTTTCGGGGTTTTTTTTGAGAGGACTGGCCAATTTTTCTTTTGGGAGAGAGCTGGCCAATTTTTGGTGTGTGGAGAAGACTGGCCACCAGTCTATCTTGCCACCATTATTCACGTTATGGGACAAAATGTATTGGTATAAACAAGATCTAATCAGGTAACGTTAATGTGAGAGAGAAATGGGGTTTAGAGTCTACTCGACACAAGCTAGGTCATTTCGGGACTAACATATGATACATCATGCACGTGCTAACCATTCAGCAACCCAACCCCCCTGTAACGTTAATGGTGCATTAGGTAAGATATAGATAAAGAGTTGACAGTTCTCGTTGTAATAGTTTTAAATCGACAAAGAAAAGGTAATACATGTATTTTGAAAATGTCGATCAAATTACTTCATTCTGAATGTTTGAAGAATAGATTAGTGTAGATTTTCGTTCCTACCCGTGTTACGATTATAAACGAAATCTCGAATATCTATTTTTAAATTGATTCAATAAATGGCGATCGGTGTTTCAATCCGTTCAAAATTACAACCACGCGATGAACTAGAGAATTGATTATGGGCTTGACATGTGAATAATTTTTATCTAATAATTTATATAACATTTGAGGCCAACAGAAAGATCTGCATTTAGTTCTCACATGTGTAAGCTAAGTGTGTTGATGCTCAAACGTACAAACGTTCTGAAACTAAGCGCTGAGTTTAACATGAAGAATAATATATCGTCTTAATGTTTGTTCTAAAATACCATATTATTTGTGGCTTCAAGAGATATACTTTTTTGAGTATACATGTAATTGTAATATATCTAAAATTAGTTATGCGCTAGTAGTAAAACCAAATGAAAAAAAAAATATTTTATTTTTTTATTGTCGATTAACTTGCCTTTGTAATAATTACAAAGGAAGGTTAATCGACAATAAAAAAATAAAATAATTATTGTAATATAGCTAAAATCAGTTATGCGCTAGTAGTAAAACCAAATGAAAAAAATTTTTTTTTATTATCGATTAACTTGCCTTTGTAAGAGATTGCACGTACTTGTAGCATTAATATAAATGTAATAGTTTATGAATGTAACAGCTAGGTTTGACGTTAATACAAAATAAGTAAAGTTAATAACTTTTATCCAAACATACATAAATTATGCTACAACATAATGATTTGTTTTATAATAATCACAATAACATTAATACTACCAAGAACCAACCACCTATTTCTGAGCTGAAGAAATATATAAATAAACAACAGACTGCCTTCAAGATACATTATGGCAGATTAGATAACGATTTGGCAGATATCACTTTGATAGTTAAAAACTAGATGATGTAAAGGAAATTTGCTGAAAATTTCAATCAAATTTTTCCACTATGAACCGAGAAATAAGCGATCGAAAATACCGCATAGGCTAGACTCGATCATCATTACTAAAGCCGGTACGACAAAAATCAAAGTCTCGATTACCCATTTAATTATTAAATCGAGAAGAAAACTTATGCACCAAATCGGATCATAATCCAACAAATATCACAGGCTAGCGTTGACACCGAGAGTTGATTATGGTCTGGTTACGTTAATTAGTGTCTAATTAATAGTTTATATAACATTTTAGGCCTAAAGAAAGACTTACAATAGTCAGATTTAGCTCCTTTATAATGAATGTTTAATGAAAATATAAGTCGGCCTTTAGCCAATCTGATTATAACACAGACGATATTCTATTTCGTTTCCCTTTGTATAGTTCAAAAGTTCATTTTACTACAAGTCTTTACTACGCTAGGATCTTGAACTGGATGTATTACCAGACTGCGTTCTGGTGATGTGAGGGATTAGCCAATGAAACGGTCTGTTACAGCAAGAGTTTTTGGCGTGAGGTTTACGGAACTATGGGTAACCCACTAGAAACATCAGCGCTGATTGGTAATCAAATGTATGACGTCATAAGGTCAAAAGTCGCTCGCATGACCTCTAACACGACCTTTCACTACAATCGGCCAGATCTTAATGTAGGGTACGCTATTGACAATATAAAAAAAAGAAACGAAAATTAGATTGACCTATAGCTTATTACACCCAACTAACAATGCCAGAATTTTAGGTTGGTCTGGTTTAAGGAGGGGTGAATGGCTGAATGGTTAGCGTGCACGCAATGTACCATAAAGCCCGTCTTTGAGTCAACTAGCGTGGTTTCGAAGCCCCGATTGTACGTGGCAAGGAGTAGGGTCGCCTGTCCAACACGTGGGTTTTCTCCGGTTTCCCCCTACTGCTAAAGACACCCACGCACAAGCGTATTATTGAAATAAAATTAAACCATTATTATGCTAGTCCCTAAATTGCATAGTTTGTGTCGAGTGGACGTTAAACCCTATTTGCCCCCCCACTCTCTCCCTCTGTTTCTCTCTTTCTCTCTCTGGTCTGGTTTAAAGAATGTGATTATTCGACCAGCTTTCATTACCCAGTCACAATCTGTTCCTTAAAAATCTACACCACATTCACCAACCAATAAAGCTAAAAGTAATTATAAAGAAAGGAATTAATAGACATCTAAAACAAACGAAATTCTACTTTTTTGTTAAAAATGTAAAAAAAAGAGAATGTTTTAATTATAATTATTGTTCGATATTAGCCGGTAGATATGTATAAAATAAAGCGAAATTATAAAAAATCAATAAAAGTAACGTTTAACGATATAACCAGCTGTTGTACAAATATTACAGGTTTCTCAATCAATATTCTATTTTACTTTCTACATATAAAACGTATTGAAATGTGGGCGATGTATAATTTAATTTTAAACATAGAATTACAACAACCGATTAATGGTACAAGGTGGTTCCCACTGTAGGTCAATTAACCCAGATCGCGAGTAAGGTCGTATGACAATGTTTATTTAAAAGCTGGTTAATTGTTTTGACGTCAAAACCAGGTGTATATCAAATGTGTACAACAAAATAAATCAACTATTGATTGCTTCTGTGGACTTCCCAAAAATTCGAATAACCGGTTATGCTGATCAAGCATTTATGGTATGATCCACCCGACAATTGATCATTCTGTTTTAAAAGACTATTGCATATTTTGTTAGCAGTAGTAATCCGTACAAATCAACAGCTCAAGAAGAATTTAAAATCGCAATCATTATTTCTGTGTGTTTCTGAAAGGTTACACATAAATGTATGTTTTGGTAACTATTTCTTGAAAGTATACAGGGTTAATCGTCCTACTATTCTACATCGACTGGACTACTGAGGACGTTCGTGGGTCAAACAGTTGGCAATAAGTACATTTTGCCCCGGCAGCGGCGTTACGTATTGTATCAAATTCCAGCTGTCAAAGGTTTCTTCTACGTGCACGCTAAATGAGTAAAGTGTACAAGAGACCCCAGGTTTAGTCCCATCCACACGACAAGACATTGTCCTGAGTACGCCCCCACCCTGCACCCAATAACAAAAGGGGATACCACGCTGGAAAATTCCGGGGAACTTTCTGGAACCTCGGACCACCTGGTTAGTGAACAAGTGCCTTACCCAAGGCAGCCCCCTTGACATAAAATACTTTACTCATAAATGCAATAAAAGTTTAACGTTTAATGATTGAAATTGCGTCACCGAGATAATATTAAATAGAAAAACAAAACGCATACATAGCTTTTCAGTCTGACTGACGTCGAGTTAACAAAAATCGATATAAATCTGTTCAATATTACACCTAAAGCATATGTATATACTGGAATGTTGTAAAATATCAAAGTAATAACATAACAGTGGGGCATGGATATTGATAGTTAATAAATAAAATGTCAAAAGTGTTTAAAACGTCCCCCCCCCCCCTCCCGGGTCATCAATGTATAAAAACAGCATATATAGTGTAATATTTAAACTTAACTCAATATCGAAGCACATCAACTGGCCCGTGTCTGATATATGGATACATGTAATATGTAGTGTAATAAATAAGACACAGTCATATCCAATAAGGCACCATATTATCCAATAAGACACACTAGTATCCAATGAGGCACACTATTTCCCATAAGATAGAACACAATGTTATAAGACAAAAAGACACATTTTTGTTATTAATTTAAATATATTTTATCGATTATAAATCACGAAAGATATAAAGCTCTTCTCCCTACAAATACTGTATAATAATATATCAATATTAAATATTAAATAAACAAGACATAACACAATAAGACACAACACAACGTAATCAGACACAGCACAATAAGACATAACACAATGTAATAAGACAGAATTATGTAATAAGGAACAAGAAATAACACAATGTCATAAGACAGAATTATGTAATAAGGAACAAGACATAACACGATGTAATAAGACATAATTATATAATAAGGAACAAGACATAACATGATGTAATAAGACAAAATTATGTAATAAGGAACAAGACATAACATAGTGTAATAAAACATAATTATATAATAAGGAACAAGACCTAACACAATGTAATGAAACAGAATTATATAATAAGGAACAAGACCTAACACAATGTAATGAAACAGAATTATATAATAAGGAACAAGACCTAACACAATGTAATGAAACATGGTGAAACTTGATAGAACTCTTAACGTAATATTTTATAAATATTGAACCGGTCATTTAACGTAATTTTTTTGGTTAATATTACACCGGTCATCTGATTTATGTTTCATGTATATTTATAATTTCAGCTAGTAGCATGTGGACTGATTGGTCTCGGTATCTACATACAGGTCCAACTATCCGATTTCTTTGATTTCTTTGGGAATCAGTTTACTGGACCAGGAATAGTACTGATAGTGATCGGTTTTGTCATATTTATTGTCGCAACATTCGGATGTTGTGGTGCACTGAAAGAGAACTACTGCTGTATTATGACGGTAACTAATTGTGTTTTTTATTTATTTAATTTTTCTTTCCAAGTTCCGGAGGTTGCATTCTTGGTTATGGGTAGATAATTGAATGCAATGATCAGGTTCTTTCACTTAAAGATACATTCCAACAAAAGTATTTATTGGGGGGGGGGGGGTATTTCCAATAAAAGGATGGCAAATTTGGTATTCTTGAAAAGTATAGATGCCCAATCTTACTAGAAGAATACTGGATTACCCGAAAAACACATTCATGTGGCAAGCACTAGGTAAAAATGTCTTATTGCCTGCAAGCTTGACGTAGGGAGCGATTTTTATTTCTTGATCGAATGTTTGAGTGGTTTGGGAACATTGACGGACGAAACGTATGAAAGACTCTGCAATTAAAAGGCGGAAAATTAGGCCTCAATATGTATAGTAAATGGACATTAAATAATGGCATGCATTCTGAAAAAATGGGCTCTCCCTCAAACAAGTTAGGTGACAAACATTGCTTCTAATAATAGATGTTTTATAGCTTTGGGTATCTCCTCGCGAATACAAATTTTGAGAGGGATTTGAATCAAATATTTGATAGATTAATTAGTTTACATATGTTTTTAGTCCAAATATATCACACATTCTGTACGCGCGGAGGTAGATATCTGCAAAGGATTTGAGGATGCGAGTATATTTTTTTAATTTAAGAAACAAATGCCATAAATGTATTTACCAATAAATTATTGTTTTTCAGTTTGCGGTCTTGTTGGGCGTTATCTTCATTATTCAAATAGCTGCTGGTATAAGTGGATTTGTTTTAAAAGATACGGTATGTGTAGTTTATTTCAGACTAAAACTGGAGATTTCACATAGATAACAGATCAAATTTTAATTTTGACATGAAATGTAAACGAAATTGGTTTTAAAACACGACAAAACGTTTCATAGTTTCGGCTGCATAAAGTGTTTATAGTTTAGCCAACGCTTATGTTAAATACCGTACGCTGAATGGGTTATTCATAATTTATACAGAAACTGACGCACGAGAAGCTATCATTAAAAACACGTTATCGACGTTTAAAATATCAGCAAGTCGGAGTAATTATGAATAATTTATGAATATTCTCATGGTTTAGAAATACAATAATAAAAATACTGACAATGCATATTTGAATCTATTATACAACAACTTTCAGCACAGGAATAACTTATTCTTTGGTATGATTAAACTTTATGAGATAAATATTTTGCGTTCTTTGGGACTTTCTTTTAAAATTAAAAACATTTAACCTAATTCACTCAAAATTGTCAAAACGTCGCTGTTAATGATATATATATAAATGCAACGGTTTTTGTCTAGATCATGTCATATTATTTTTCACAATAAACGTCACCTGGCAGACTTTATTGTTATCACATAGGGAGGGGGGGGGGGTCTTTGTTTTTGTGCAGAATATTAAATGCAATTAAACAGAACATAATTTGTATAGGATATCACTGGTTTTATAGTGATAGACGTTTCGATAAGTATCCGCGAATCCTTATCAAGCAATAAAAACCAAAGAAAATGACGAAATGATCTTGATCAACATTATCAACATCATTCACAATCTGATTAAAATACAGATCTATATTTCGTTTCGTTTTTTATACTTTCGGTGGCCTACACTGTGAAGTTCTGACAAGATATAGTGGGAGTTCACGTCAGGGATCAAAACGAGCGGTTTTTAACCCTACGACGCCAGGCATTGATTAACCAATCAGCGCTGACGTTTCTAGGGATTTGCCCACAGTTACGCGCAGAGAAGGCCAATAAGTCGCCGTAACAGGGCGTTTCATTGGCTGCTCAACAAGAACGCCTATTAAAAAACAACTCTTCCAGATCCTAGTGTAGTACAAACGAATAAAACGAAATTTTGAAGCATAAAAAAATCCGAAACGAAACAGGATCTGTATCTTATAATCAGATTGAGTGATTTATAATCGTTCTTATAGCAATAATACCTCCATTCCTATTACATGACATACCGAATAGAACCGATAGAATTAGTAATTTAGGAGATGGTTATTCATGTTTCACTATCAAAGGGGGGGGGGGGGTAGGGGGTGATGACGTAGAAGTACCGATGTATATTTCGAAACGCAACTCTTTTGTTTTGTCTAGATGCACGATGAAGTGGTCGGCTTATTGGTGAAAGCTGAACCTAATTATGGAGAAGCAGGAAAAGAAGGTGTAACGGCGGCCTGGGATAGACTACAACAAAAGGTTAGCTTTAAAATGACCCCTGTGTTCCAATCACCAGCCTACCCAAATTGTTAATATATGTATTAATTTGTGTGGCCTTACATAGTTTTAATGGTATATCATAGCCCCATACGAGGAAAAGATCTTAACACAATTTATCGTATCTTAGAGGTAAAACAGCAGAAGGTGATCCAGATATAAATCAGGCAATTATAGCATCAATACATCATCAACCACTGATAAACAATGTTATATTATACAGGTCACAATTCTATGGAATTACTTCTTATTACTGAAGCGACGTTTAAAGTTACATTATTCAACATATAGATAAGAACTAGCCATTCTTGCTATACTAGTTAGAAAGAAGATGATGTAAAGTGAATAATTTGAAAATTTCATTCAAATTACTCTATTGCAAGCGAAGATATTTAATTTTAAGATTTGGCCGACCTGTGCAATAATTTCAACCACGGTTCTGGTTGATCAAAGCTAAGACTCGAAGCGTCTGGGCGCGCCATATTTGATTTATCACTGAAACGATTAAATCTGTTTAATATCGGAGCAATCTGATGCCATCCAAAGTTGATTAAGGCCTGGATCAGTTAATTAATGTCTAAATAATACTTGAGAAAACATTTAATGCCCAAATAAAGACCTGCACTAGGCAGATTTAGCTCTTGAATAATGCATGTTTAATTAGGCTCAGGCTCGGATTCAAGTGGGCGGGGGGCAGGGGGCCACCCAGTAAGGTAAGACTGGTCATCACTGTTCTGACCAGCACCTGTAGCCAGCAACGTTTAAACTTGCTTTCGGAATAAATTCGCAACAAAGACTCTTTCGAACTATTATAGCAAGAATGGCTGTTCTTTATCTATTTTTTACATAATGTATCTTTAAAGTAAAGTAACTTTATTTCTTTTCAGTTCAAGTGTTGTGGTGTGAATAATTACACAGAATGGTATTCTATATTAGAACCTAAACTCGTTCCAACATCATGCTGTAAGGATCCAAATAGTACCCAATGTACAAACAGAACACAGACACTTGATGATGAAGACTTCTATACTCGGGTAAGTTGGATGTTTAAGTTGGATTTTTAAAAGTTCACAAAATGAAGAATTAAACCTCTATAGAGTATTAATTTGGGAAGATTAGCATTGAAAGATTTGTGAGCTCGAAAAGGAATTGTATGTCCCCACTGTCTATGCGAGCCAGGTTGGGAAAAATCTAAAGGTTCTTATACCATCTGATTAAAATACAGATCTATATTTTGTTTCATTTTTTTATACTTTCGATGGCCCCTGGTACATATAGATCTGGCCAATTGAAGTGGGAGGTCGTGTCATGGATCGTACGAGCGACTTTTGACCCGTGTATCTCACGTCAAGAACTCACTGCAACGTAAGGTTTCATTAGCCAATCCCTCACATCACGCCGGTTGTATAACAACTCTTCCAAATCCTGGTTATTAAAGACAAGTAAAGCGAAATTTTGAACTATAAAAAACGAAACGAAACAGGATATGTGTTTTAATCAGATTGATTCCTATATTGTACCCGTATGACTATCAAAAATACGTTAGCCAGGAAACGACCACATTACTTGTGGATTATAAATTTGTTAACTACGTGTATTTAAAAAGATCTCTTAGAACAGGGCAAAATGTAAAAATTCACATTCCTTGCACACTGCGCACTGAAACAGCATTTAATAAATATAATGATTTTGATAAACGGCTTAAAGAGAAGTAATTTAGTAATTATATGAAATTAGTTCACTTACAAATGTCAAATATAAATGTTAAAGTTAGAGCTCCAAAAGGACGTCCTGCCCTAGTAAGGCGTTAGAAATACTGAAATACTTTAAGCATGGCTACATAATTGTGAAACAAATAACTCAAGGGCATGGATCCACGAAAGTTTCCGAAAATTGACTGGGGTCATTCAATCCCATGTGACAGGGTACTATTCTATAAAAAAAAAATCACTGGACCAACTGCTGTCTCGTTTGATTGAAACACAGTCTACTTGTCACCCAATAATATTATATATTTCTATCGCGCTGTCCGGGTTATGTACACTTAACGATATATACAAACAAGTAACTTAATCAATAATATTCAATATTCAAAACATGAGTATTCAAATTTGCTTATAATAACATGTGGTAAACTATTCCGTAGAATTTGAAGATTTATAACCGAAATATTTTAATTTACAATTTATTACCTTTAAAAATCACTGGATCTAGTAGTATATAGGTTTCGGGATGGCGTGTAGGCAGATTGGGTGGATCCATTCAAACATCTAAACATGTGACACAAAATTGTATGTGAAAGTTCTGGATGTTCTGCTTATGATCATGGCGGCAGTGTTTTGAACCTTTTGTAAGATTTGGTTTGGGCCACACAAGATACTGTTGCAATAATCTGCATAATGATTTGATAGAATCGTGTTAGTTCACACCAAACAGCAATCTCCATTGAAAATGTGAATGTCTGATAGTGCGAGATGGACCCGACGAGTTAGATAATTAAAAAGCCAATGAATGCCCCAATGAGTCTAAACTATAGTAGTTTGTTATAGACAATGTATTTAATACATGTAAATAACACATCTAAGAGATGTTTAATAAAATGGTTGTTTAGTTGTCCGCTAATGACCGTTACAACTTACATACAATAACCTTAAATGATTTGCAATCATCATTATGTTTATATGTATATATTTTGTAATCATCATTACGTTTATATTTTGTAATAATCATTATGTATATATTTTGTAATCACCATTATGTATATATTTTGTAATCATCATTATGTATATATTTTGTAATCATCATTATGTATATATTTTGTAATCATCATTATGTTTATATTTTGTAATCATCATTATGTATGTATATAGGATTGTGTAGAAGGATTTGTTGGTTGGTTAGAGAATGAGATAGGATTAGTTGGAGGAGTTGGTATTGGTCTGGCTTTCGTTGAGGTATGTTAACATCTTATGCAAAATTTCGTTTTCTTGACAAATCTATGAAAATATTACCGTACTGGAAGTAGCCCCAGGGCCGGATTAACCATGGGGCACAGGCCCCAGGGCCCCCCACATTAGGGGGCCCCCCACAAAAAAATGTCAGTTGCGTCCAGCCCCCTCCTCTAGAAATGCCATCATTTCATAGCACTCGCATAGATTGGTCCACTGAAATAACGCCAGAATGCGCTTATTTTGTGGCAGAATTTTGGGCTGTGTGGAACAGACTAGAATCGATTTGTAGAATATCTGACCCACGGTATATGTTTGCCAATTTCATGTCATTTCTAAAGCCCCTGATATAGGTTGTGGGCCATGTTATGTTGACTTTCAGAAAAAGGAAAATCTTATTTTACGAGACCTGATTATTCAAACTGTAAGATGTTTTGTTTCTCTTACAGGTTGTTGGTATTATATTAGCCTGTTGTTTGGCTATAGCTATCAGAAAAGAATATAAAGTCTTGTAAAATAACGTCTAGTTAGTTTAGTCATGCTACAGTCTATTTTAGTATATTCAAACTCAATTTAACGAACAAATTCAATAAGGAACAAACACTTCGCGTACAATTACTACGATTCAATGAACATTAACACTGAGATATAAAACATTTAGATGATGGTGCTTACATAGACAAATAACAGACAGCGAACATCGGTTGAAAAACAGGGTTCTGTTTCTCGAAATCTTATCTTCAGATAAAATCCAAATTTAAGTGGGTATTTCAATTTTGGTTGGTTAAACAAAAATTTAATCTAATATTATCCAATCAAATTTCTAAAAGTTGGATTTTATCTTAGTTAAAATTTCTTGAAATAGGCTCCACGTCTACATTTACGTTTAATCTAAAATGTACTCCTTGTTTTACAACTATATGTATCCGTAAGCGTATAATAAAATTATATCTTTGTAAAATTATTTATTCTGACATATAATAAGACTTGATCTGAAATAATTCAAGCGTTTAAATTTCTTTTAAGATTATCCGATTACATTTTTATCATTTGGTCAATCATGGTATAAAACGACGGTAAAAATATCAGTGTGTATATTATTATGTATATTATATTTAATATTATTGTCGGCAAGGGGACGTAGTGCAATATCTATAATTTTGGTTGAAGCTGATTGATTTTTGTTGTATTTTCGCATTTATATTCTTTAGCTCTTCCCAATTCTAGTCACCCAGATAGCCAAATTACGTTTAAATAACGTTATTGAAACGCTATTTTGAAAGTATTGCTCATGGCACGTTTACTGGCTGTTTTTACATGAAAGTATTTATTCTTTATTTATAAATGTACATTATATTATATGGTTATTTGTATAGTTTGTTGTTTCATTGTTAAATTTTACATCTGGTTTTAGTTTTAAATCTCTGCATGAAGTTGACCATTTATTAATTATTATTCAACTCGGTGTTACTATTTTACAAATTACATTTATTTGCAGAAAAGGGTAGCTTTGCATAATTAATGAAATATTTCCATGCTTTATTTCGATGTTTTCCCTTCAGTATATTAAAGACATTTAAATATAATTGTATATTATCTAGCTAATACTTATTTATGTGTCATTTAAGATGCACAGTGATATGATATGCAATAAATCCAAGTTCTTCCATAAAATATGCTATATCTAGTCAATCTTTTTCAGAATTTAGATATGGGTAATTTTTCGTTAACCTTAGCGGCCTGGCATAAATCGATCCCGTTGCAAAACCAACAAACTGCCTAAGAGATTAAAACAATATTTACTTACCGAGGTTAGAGAAACCTATAGTTGCATTACTACTTTAGATTTAGTTTAAGTAAATATATGGTGTATCGATTACTTCCGCTATATTTGACTATATATATCATTTATACTTTTTCTCTGAATAAACATTATTTTACCTGGAGAGCCGTCTTAATATTTTAGTCTTATCAAGTATCCGGGGGCATTTATTGAAACGTTAAGCACTAAATTATGTCTCAATTCCTTTCGAGTTTCATATTAATGGCACACTACTGATCTTCCATACAAATGGTTAATCATTCATGAGTTGCTGGAATGTTCCAATAACCTCATTTTTTTTCAAAATTAAGAAAGTATAAAGGGTCTTTAAAATCGTTTCTTGTAATATCGACTCATTATTTGCGAAGACGGTGCGAAAGAAAATAAATTGTCAGAAGCGCAAAGATTGGAATGTCGATGAAAGCTATTCGTCGTCAGCTGGGACTGGAGTACGGGGTCGTAGCGGAGCATCCACTTATTCATTAGTCCTATTTCTGCTCCGTACGTCTAGACACAATCATGGCGTGGACATCAAGACATACCAGGTGATCATCAAGGTAATAGTACATTCGCATTGTCATGGAATTGGTTGTCACCCTCGATTTTGACCTACAAACACACACCACAGTACTGATCTACCGGATACTGGCAATTGACACCTCTGAAGAGAATTTGTGAGAACTGGAAGCACGTACCGTTATTATAGGGGTGGCAACTGTCCTCCTCACACAGGTAGCTTACACGTGCTACTGAACAATTGGGGTAAGAATTTCAAGTAGGTTAAGAGGGTGATCTACAGAAAATCAAAGACATGATCAGGAAGACAACTTTGATATACTGATGGTCTCAGACTAGCAATTATTTGTCCATTGAATTCAATGCTAAATGGCTGTAATATCACATGCTGTAGCTTTTTGCTCAACATTCTGTTGGTTCATATTGTTATAAATTATAGACACAAAAGGGGACCACATTTGGCAATCTCCTCAGCATAATTTTGTAGGGGTTGACCGTTTAGATTTTTTGCTGCAGTGATTTGAAGTTGACTGGGGTGAAAATCTCACTTCCCACAATGATTGCTCTGTAGAAAGACACTTTACACACCCTATCCCTCCACTGTAATATCTTCAGAGTATTACCAAAAAACTACTATGAAATTGCAAATTTTATCCCTTTTCTCCAATTCTAGACTAAAAACAACCAAAACATGGAGGACGGGGGAGGGTGGGATTAAGGAGAAAATTGTCTATATCTAACTTGCACTGCATTTGTCCATAAAATATGGAGAAATAATTATTAGCCTTAATTTACTCCTGATACTTACATACTTAAAAATATAAAACATGCAAGTAACAAAATGCTTGGGAATCATTGCACAATGTTGACATTTATAGTATCAGTATATTGTACACTAGTGTTCTCAACAAACCCTGCCCATATACATGATAAACTCAGTGTCAGATTGACCTTGTCAGACTGAAGACTTGGGTCACAAAGTTTAATATGGAGTCTCTTACATGCACTGTTGTCTCAAATGTCCTTTCTTAGATGAATTGTTTATTACAGAATTTAAACACCTGTTTTCATCCTCAGCACTAAAACACTCATCCATCTGGCGCTTCTTGTGAGGGTGGTAAACTGGAAGGTGGAATAGCCAGGGATCCCCCTATATGTCTAAATCAAGCAATGAATATAGTAACCCCAAATAACATATTTGCCTAGGAGAGAGGCAATATAGGCCTAGCCAGTTCCTCAATCCTTTTCTGTGAATAAAATTTTGTTTATAAAAAAAGAATATTTGCCTATATTATTGTTGTGTATATATTACTTATCATTAAGCCAATCGAGAAAAGCAGAACCATAATTATATTGTTTACAATAATTTATTCATTCATATTATATCACAGTAGTCATGTATAGCACAAGTTATTCACAATGACCTACATTTTACAGTAGGAATTATTATAATGATTGTTCGTAAATTCTAGAAAATGACATTAATTTACTTACAGTGTTCTAATCAATATAGATGTTTAAGCAGTTTAAGCAAGTCTAAACAAAACATGGCATTTTACTTTTGACACATAAACTGGATTGAATAAAGTAAATATAATTAATTTGTTATATATGTTAGAGACCCTACTAAGTATACAATTTTCATAATGGTTCACCTAGCCAATCAAGTCAGAAAAAGATGTAACAAAAAAACCAACATATTATATAAAAAAATATATAACAAAATAAATAATGCTGTATATCTACATGGAATAAAGTTAACAGACTTTATACAATTATCAGCTTTTATCACAATTTGTCAGCAGAGTCAATAACCCCTGAATGATGTCTTTATTTAATTCACTATTTCTATCCATCCATGATAGTATTTAGCACCTATCAATATGTTAATAACTATATTATTCTATTGTCTTGCAGATATTTGTTTAATATACAATTACCTATACAACAGTTTCAAATACATACATGCCTACAATAACATAATGATGATTTATTGTATATGAATTGTGTAGATAATAAACTTATTTTATCATTAATATTTAATATATTTTCAGTACATACTTATATTGTATGTAGAAACTCCTATTGACCTTAATACTGTTACAGTTTTAACTTCATGAAATGCTGCCTTAGAATCTCAGATGCTGGCGGTTATTTTTGGAAATATTAAATCAAACATTGTGTATTCTAATTAACAAATGCTTTAATAGTAATGACAGAGGTTTTATGCATATTTAGCTCGTTCATTAGCTAGCGCCAAACGTCGAATATTTCCGATACATCCTGCAGCTGCTTCCTGTAAATCTTCATCTGGAGATCCAACCATTTTCATTAATGGCTAAAAAATACAAAATCATAAAAAAGATTAAAATAACAATAGTTCTGCAATAAGGTAATCAAACTTTCAAGAATTATAAATTTTGTTTTGATGATTGTGTGTGTAATGCTGGCGAGGAGAATTCCAACTATAAAAGTTATTTTATATGAACGCTTATGTGCACACAGGTGACCTTGGTTTTCATAACCATTCAAATGATTAGGCGAGAGAGAGAGAGAGAGAAATGGGGTTTAATGTCCACTCAACCACAAACTAGATAATTTCGGAACTAACATATGGTTAAAAAATTTATTTCAAAAATTAGCTTGCTTGTAGGGGTCTTTAGCAATGGGAGGAAACGGAGGACCCTGAGAAAACCCATGAGGTTGGACAGGTGACACTACTCCTTGTCACATACAACCGGATATTCGAAACCTTGCCAGTTGACTCAATGACAGGCTTTATGATACACATGCTAACCATTCGGCCATCCAGCCCCCTATGAACTCACAGGTTGCTTCCTTAAAAGCATAGCCTATAACCATGTACATATTTTTATATGTATTATAGATATACTAACCTGAACAACGCCAGCCTCATGCATGGTTATACAATTTTCAGGATTTTTAGACAGTTGATATAAAGCTCGAGCAGTTGAACGATGAACATTTTCATCACTTGACTTTAAATATTTCACCAGTGGTGCCACGGCTCCTTCTCGACCAAATGCTGTTCTGTTGTTACCCCAATTACAGCAACGGGCAATGGCTTCTGCCAAATGGCGCCGTAATTTATCATCAGTCTGTAAAAAAACAAAACAATTGTTAGTGGTCACAGACAGTCTTATTCTCAGAAACCCTTGCTAATTCAAAATGAAAATGAAATGAAATGAGTTTAACGCCTTACTGTTCGGCTCCAACTGGGCTAATGAAGACGGGCATATGCCATACAGAGTCCTAAGAGGGAATTTTTGTCCGGACGCCTTGTTAATTCATAAGTCATTCATGTAGCAATCTTACTTGATACACTCAATATCGAAGATCAGTGTTACAGCTGTGTGATATTAGGTATTCAAGGAAGAGTAAGCATACCCTATAGAATACCCACAAGAACTTATATAGCTAACTAAGTCAATTGTTGGACTCGTATTTCAGTAACCAAAATCTGAAAGGCAAACAGCCATGTCATCTGAACTCTTCAATTGAGAAGACCTAATGACCTAATGAAATATTTTTGACATTAAAGATAATGCAAAATTAATATATTGAAAATTTCATTCAAAGACCTGCAATAGGAAGATTTAGCTCTTGCATAATGTATGTTTTATTAATGTGTACAGTATGTTATACATTGGTTTTGCATAATAATGAGATTATGATGTCACATATATTATGAGATTATATAAAATAAAATGGAGTTTATGAAGCAAAATAGATGTTAAAGTTAATGCCATTATATTATGTCACACCAAAATTGATTGCCGAGGCAGTGGCTTTATATGTGTTTTGGCTTTTAATAAATTTGGTGGCAACTACATCTAACTGAAACCTCTAAGATATACATGTAGTATACTGTTTGTATGAATGTAACTGACATTTTTAACTTAGTGTCTGACATGAATTAAAAATATCAATAAAAAAGACAAATCAGTGTCGGACAAAAAGACAAGATAACAGAGGTTTTGTGCCTGACAAAGCCAGAATCTGTGCTTGACATTGTCAGTGACAGGTGCCTTATTTCAAGGCTTGCATATAATATAAACTGGTTTAATGAATGAATGAATGAAATGGGGTTTAACGTCCTACGCTTAAGCACCTAACCTGGGCTAATTTAAGACGGGCATACGCCATACAGTGTGCTATGAGGGAAATTTTTGCCCAAGCAGCGGCGATACGGCCTTCTCTTATATTGAATTCCAACGGCCAAGGGATCTTTTATGTGCACTCCAATGTGTACACGGGACCTCGGTTTTTCATCCCATCCGAACGACTAGGCAGCTGTCCTTGTCAGGCCCTCCTTCTGCATCACTGACAAGGGGAAATCACGCCTGAAAATCGAGATAAACTTTCTCGGCCTATGCAGGGATCGAACACTCGACCTCCAGGCTAACGAACCAGCGCCTTATCCACTTAGCCACCGTGATCCCCAAACTGGTTTAAAGCAACTAGTGATAAAATCACATCATATCATGAAACCAATATAAATTGTGAAACATCTGTCTCTATTTATTTAACATTTAATCAATAAATTTATCTCTGATTAACATATGTTGTTGTCAACATTTTAACATAAACAAACTCACGACAGCTTTAATTAGAAAACTTGCATCAGAAATATTCTCATACAGGAGAACTGCACATTAAAACACAATCAATAATACAATACAACTGTCCGAAGTATTAATCTTTGAGAGTCACATTGACAAAATATGCTTTATATTAATCAAATCAATAAAAAAAAGATAGCCACCCCAGATGTCGAAGTCGCCCACATACCAACTATGTCCCAACAGCAGTTTATGCAATGCAAAACATGGATGTTGACAAAATTAGAGAGATAGAGAGAGAGAGAGACAGTGAGGGGTCTTTAGCAGTGGGGGGAAACTGGAGGACAGGCAACCCTACTCCGTGTCACGTACAAGTGGGAAATTGAAACCACGCCACTTGACTTAATGACAGACCTTATGAGGCAACGTGCACATTTTAACCATTTAGATCCCGGCCCCCGCACCCCTCCCCCCAATTTCCTGACAAAATTTAAGGATAAAAAATCTTTCAAGAAATGTAATCTCTAGTGTTCCTAAGCATGTTGGTCTCTAGACGCTATTTTATAGTCACAGGTAAAATGATTTTTCAAAACTTAAATAGAAACCTCGACTGATATCAGTTAGATTAATTTAGACACTATTTTATAGTCACAGGTAAAATGATTTTTCAAAACTTAAATAGAAACCTCAACTGATATCAGTTAGATTATTTTGGCACATGCTCTCCATTTTTAAATTCCAAAATTCTATATTTAAAAATATTCCCAACCCCCAACCTCCCAAATGTGCTATAATATACTCGAACATGTAATGTACACTGTTTGATAAAATGAATCTAGTATGTAAATATAATATGGTGACCTGTTGTTAAATTATTGATTAGGAACAAAGCCGTGGGTTTCTAGTTCTCAATAGGAATGTCAATTCTTTTTAGTGAAAATTAATAGAAATATGAGTTATTTTTCAATAACAGGTTTAACACAGTAACAGGTGTAGGCGATTATTCATATTTATTTTGTTCTAATCTTCACCATGTTACACATTCTATCACAGCAATAATTTTATAATATATTATTCAATACAAAAACAAATTTATATGTCTGTCTTCAAGTTTAAATTATACAAGTAGTCTTAGGCACTGTATAATGTGAGCCCTTTAAAATATATATATATATGTATCATGTGAGCCGTTTTACAACATAATGTATAATGTGAATGTGAGCCCTTTTAAAATGTGTGTATGATGTAAGTATTTTACAGCATAATGTTTCATATGAGCCCTTTTAAAATGTGTGTATCATGTGAGCCCTTTAAAATATATACGTATCATGTGAGCCATTTTAAAACACAATGTATGATGTGAGCCCTTTTAAAATGTGTGTAAGACATGAGCCATTTTACAACATAATGTATCATCTGAGCCCTTATACAACATATGTATCATGCAAGCCCTTTTACAAAAAATGTATGATGTGAGAACTTTTAAAATGTGTGTATGATGTGAGCCATTTTATGTATCATGTGAGCCCTATTCACTTATGTATCATGTGAGCAAATGTATCATGTGAGCCCTTTTACAACATGTATCATGCTAGCCACTTTAAATATATGAATTATGTTAGCCCTTAATATTATACAACATAAAAACATTTTGAAAGTTTAAAAAGTAGACGTTTATGTTGATTCAACATGTTCACTGGTATACAGAAACTGTATTCTTTACAACCTATAGAACTATTAATTTCTCCTATACAAATTTATATCCAGTCCAGTAGCACAGGTGTGAAAATAAGAGAGAGAGAGAGAAATGGGGTTTAACGTCCACTCAACTCTTGTGAAAAGAAGAGATATTGTCAAACCAAAAGACATCAATATTGGACTTGGCCATTTAACCCACTATCACTCACGCATTTTTCTTTCTTTTTTTTTTTTATTAGCCATCGTCATATCTTGTTCGTATTTAAAGTTCTGTTTGTATGCTACCGCTAATGGGTTGTTTAGATACAATAAAATCTTATCTTATAGCAATATATCACAGAAGTCAGAAACCAAAATTAATTCAACTAAAATGTATTTTTAGCAAGTTTCACTTATCTGTTAGTCACATTATCCTACATGAATATGTGAACAAATCACCATTTAATCGCACACCCTCGACATTATTATTATTATTATATGACGAATGTCGTAAATCTAGATTACAGGAAGGAAATGTCTACCCAGTTAACATGGATCGTTAGATTTACGTTACTTTTACGTCATTATGGTTAGATTTAGGTTAGCGTCCAATAATGGTAAAATTGTATGGTTAAATTTACGTTACTTTTACGTCAGAATGGTTATGGTTACTTTTACGTCAGAAAATGACGTAAATCTAACGTAAATTTTATGACGGTTATATAACCAATTTTTTTCGCTTCAATACTTCTGGATTAAATAACCATACCAGTGCGTGCACATTATAACAATTGATAAATAGAGGGAATTCAGTCATAATAATTAAATATGTATTATTGGTGATAATTCTAACGTTAATCTAACGTAAATTTTACGTCAGGTTTCTAACCGTTAGTTTATGGTTAGTTTTCTAACGTAAATCTAACGTTAGTTTTCTAACGTAAATCTAACGTTAGTTTTCTAACGTAAATCTAACGTTAGTTTCCTAACGTAAATCTAACGTTAGTTTTCTAACATAAATCTAACGCTAGTTTCCTAACGTAAATATAACGTTAGTTTCTAACGAAAATATAATGTTAGTTTTCTAACGTAAATATAACATTAGTAAATATAACGTAAAACAAGATGATCCATGGTGATAATTCTAACGTTAATCTAACGTAGATTTTATGTCTGGTTTCTAACCGTTAGTTTATGGTTAGTTTTCTAACGTAAATCTAACGTTAGTTTTCTAACGTAAATCTAACGTTAGTTTTCTAACGTAAATCTAACGTTAGTTTTATAACGTAAATCTAACGTTAGTTTTTTAACGTAAATCTAACGTTAGTTTTCTAACGTAAATATAACATTAGTAAATATAACGTAAAACAAGATGATCCATTCAGATTTGCAGTCTGCAGATTAGAGACAAAAAATTGGACATGGCCCACTTCTTTGTGGGATTGGACATAGACCAATATAAATAGGTACAACCTTGGCGGACCATGTCGAAATGGAACAAAATCTGTTAATACAGACAAGATTTTAACAAAAAAGTGGGTGTGGTATCGTCCAAGGGGGGGCGAATCATGCATCAAAATCAATAGTTGCTTAAGCAATAAGTTTACCAAGTTCCGAGACAATCAATTTAGACGCTAAACCTGGAGTTCGGATGTTTGATCCCTGCATTGTCCGAGAAAGTTCATGTTGATTTTCCGGCGTGGTTTCTCTTGTCAGTGATACAGACGGAGGGCCTGACAAGGACAGCTGCCTAGTCGTTCGGATGGGATGAAAAACCGATGTCCTGTGTACACATTGGCGTGCACGTAAAAGATCCCTTGGCAGTTGGAATTTAGTTGCTGCCCAGGCAAAAATTTCCCTTATACAACACTGTATGGTGTATGCCCGTCTTCAATTAGCCCGGGTTAGGTGCAGAAGAGAGAATGAATGAATGAATGAAATGGGGTTTAACGTCCTACGCTTAAGCACCGTACCTGGGCTAATTGAAGACGGGCATACGCCACAGTGTGCAATGAGGGAAATTTTGCCTGGGCAGCGGCGCTACGGCCTACTCTTATATCGAATTCCAACTGCCAAGGGATCTTTTACGTGCACTCCAATTTGTACACGGGACCTCGGTTTTTCGTCCCATCCGAACGACTAGGCAGCTGTCCTTGTCAGGCCCTCCTTCTGCATCACTGACAAGGGGAAATCACGCCGGAAAATCGAGATGAACTTTCTCGGCCAATGCAGGGATCGAACACTCAACCTCCAGGCTAGCGAACCAGCGCCTTATCCACTTAGCCACCGTGATCCCCATAACAATGGCTAAGTGGATAAGGCGCTGGTTCGCTAGCCTGGAGAAGAGAGGGGCACATACACACAAAGAAGAAATGGGTTTGTAGACATCAAATTGGGTGTGGTTGCAGGAAAGATTTTGTGTGTCCTTTGTAATGAAGCGACTCAATGAACAAGCCTAAACATAACCCACAGGAGAATACTATTGTTGTAGGCTGGAATAATCAGACGCCTATTCAATTTGGACGTTTCGCATACATGTATTTCGCCGAACATAACTGATTAGAAGTTACTGTAAAAACGTAAATGATTGAATGTAATTCAGTTTATATACATTCATGTTATATTTTTACATGCCTTGCTACCCATTTGTATGCATTTCCAAGTGCCCAAGAATAGAGATTTAGCTCCTTAAAGAATCGTGGTCTGTAGGTGACACACAAAGAGAAAAATGAATAAATGAATGACATATTCTCATTTCGAATTCCAACTCTCAAGGGTTCTTTTACGTGTACATGCAATGTGAGCACAAGATATTGGTTTTTTGTCCTATTCGAATGACTAGACACTGGTTTTGCCAGATCCTACGACACTAACAAGGGGAACTTTCTCGACCAACACCGAGATTGAACCCCTCATTTGCTAGCCATTTTGTTACTGAGTCACCGAAACAAAATGGCTAGCAAATGAGGGGTTCAATCCCGGTGTTGGTTGAGAAAGTTCCCCTTGTTAGTGGTGTAGGATCTGGCAAAACCAGCTCCTTCAGAAAATGAGGTTAAATCCGAAACCGTACATAGTCGTTTGGATTGTGTACCTATTGGCGTGCATGTAAAACATTCCTTTTGCCTGTAAGTACAGTCACTGTCCAGACAATATTCCTGTCAAATGAACATCTTCATTAGCTAAATCGGAACAGAACGGTAGGACATTAAACCCCATTTCATTTTGTACATCACATGGAGCACAAATTCACCTGTCCAACCTCATGGGTTTTCTCTAATGCTGTGGCTATTCCAAACGATGAGGCGTAAGAATTATTGATGGACAAGTCCAAATTTGGTAACTTATGTATGCGCTACTGGAACATTTACCATGTCGTAAAAATAGTCTATCAATAATTCTTACGTCTCGTTGTAAGAATAGCCACGTTGTTTCTCGAACTCCTCTGATTCCCTCTTACTACTAAAGAACCCTAGCACAAGTGAATTATTTAAAAAAATATTGAATCATACGTAAATTCAAGTTTCGGTCGAGCGAAGGTTAAACCCCATTATTATATAATTTCAATTCCCTCCAAATTGATGAAAAAAATATGGATTATTGCATGAAAAAAAAAATCCCCCCCCCCAAATTATGTAACAGTACTTTAATAATGTAATAATTTTTTTTTTTTGCACTGCACAAAAAATCTTACATCCCAAATATTTTTGAGTAGCGTCTGAAACGTTGGCAGTCTGAGTCTGAAAAGACGCCAGACTGGGTCCGAAATAACGCGGGACCGAAATGACATGTAATCCATACATCTATGCCAATTATGAATTATATTTTATTATTAAATTGTTCACTTTGCTAATTTCACCATTTCAAACAAAAATCATCATACATTGTTTTGGTATTTGTAATTTGTATCGCGGTCAAAAATATAAGATGAGTTGATTAAAAGCTTGCTTTAAATCTTTACATATATATATGAAAATATAATTTGTTCTTAAAATGAAACTTATCGGAATACAACATTAGTTTAATTTAAAGATTTAGATATCTTGCAATTTGTATCTGATTTTAAAATTGTTAAACTTGTCTTTTTTGTATTAAATATATATAACTTATTATAAGTTGTAAAAACAAAGCTTATCAAATTTATTGGAGATGGGTCTTGTATAATAATATGGGTGCAGTGTAATTTGCAATCAAATTCAATCCAAAACACATTTTGACTATATTTTTTTGCATGTCAAGTTAAAGAACCGAATCGAATTTGAGCCAGTTATTTCTCGATTTATCAGTCGAGAAGTTGTAAAACCATGCCATATTACTATTAGAATAAAGCTTATGAAAATATTGACGGTAGGGCAAACGTCTCGATCAAAGACCTCTCTCTAAAAATTAAAATTCCCCGATCTCATAATCCTTTTAACAAATTTACACCAGTCAATTATTCGTGTGGGGCAAGGTCAAGGTCGGGACTTTTATTTACACTGTAGATCGGTATATATTATATTATTTCTATCGATATTACATTTTTTTTATATTTTAAAGTTATGTTTAGTGTTGTTATTTATCTACATCGCTTTAATTATTTATTAAATATATTTTTTGTGTGATGATTTAACCGGTTCTGTCTGGTATTAACCGGAACCTATGGAATTATGGGAATTATAAATGGCGGCTTCGTTCATAATTATGAAAAATATATCCTGTTATGTTATGTTTTATAAGTTTAAAAAAGGTTATTTCATACACGATTTGAAGTTCAGCTTAGTAAAATTGAAGGTAAGTGCCCTTTTTTGTACGAACATCCGCCAAAAGCATACAGACAGATCTACTGTTGACAAAAACTATTCGGAAAAAAATCCTCGCAGCGGGCCATGGAAAATTTTGTTACGTAAAATTCGTATTTTAAATTGGCTTAACCAGTATTTTTGTTTGCACATTATGCAGTATACATTGTCCGTAAACCGTACGATTTATGAACAATTAAGACTGCTTTATTCGAAAGTAATACTGGTTCAAAAATTCTGTAAAAAAATCGCGATTTTAAAGTCACTAATTTTAAAATGGCAAAATTATCAAACAAAAATATAATAGTCAAAGCAGGTATAAGTTCTATCACACATGTAGGCCCTACTGCTAAATTACAGGCTATGCTAATTATAGTATAGCAAGTATTTTCTAAACATTTGTAGGGGTATTTCATTTGGTATACTATCAGGCGTATTTAACACCAGGCAAATCAACACCAGTAAAATTGGCGTATTCAAGACCAGTATATTATAAGACAAAAGCAGGATTAAAGGACCTAAGTCAGTAACTCAAAATCCTTGAAAATCTTTGACATCGAAAACACAAACTATTGGTCAATTTAAATCGACATTGATGATGTAAACTTACGGGAAAAGATGAGCTCCTGATATCCGATATTTAAGATAAAATAATTTTTCTAACATAATGCGCTTCAGCCCTGGTTGTATTGAGAGACTCGATGGACGAAGCTAGACACATTGCACTGTATCACACGGCATATGTAGACTGGAATAACCAGGCGCTAAAAATTTGCACTGGATTGAGGCTGAATGGCTTATTTCGCCGAACATAACTGATTTGAAATTGGAGTAAAAACGGAAACCATTTAATGTAAATCAGTTTTTATACATTCATATTACAGTATTATATGCGGTGCGGGCCACTTTTGTCAGTTTCTAGATCCCAAATGTTAGCGATTAAGCTCCTTTACCTTAAATAGTCATAATACAAACAACGGTTGAAATATTTCATATTCGAAGACAATATTTACATAATATAAAACAAGTAATAAATAAAATGGAACCGGTCCCCTAGTGTTCAGTCGAGAGTTGATTCCGTTATGCCAACCCTCAACGTCTTTTTTTGGCGAACGGGGCGCATAAACACGGACCAACTCTTCGCACTAAACATTCAGTTTGATATCCATTGGTTCTTGACGTACTCAAGGACATCGGATTTGATTTGACGTTTAAAATACAAAATAACAATATTTACATGTACTGGTCTTGAATACGCCGATTTTTCTGGTGTTGAATACGCCAAGATTCTTTCATTTGGGGGGGGGGGTGTTTTTTGTTTAACTTTCTACTTATATTTTTGCCAATTAATGATACATAATATTGAGTTCCATGACATTTCGGTACCCCGTCATTTCGGACTCAACATAGACAACGATTCGGACTCAGTTCAGTAGGACAACTTTTCGGATTCAGTTTGGCAACGATACAAACTATGATGAATAATTAAAAGACTGTTGAAAGTGTATGAGATATATATAGTAACAGCTGTTTGTTTTATGTGAAACGGATAGTTGTCTTTAGATTTATTAAATTGATCAGCGATTGTTGAGACTGTGATTAACATTGCCTGTCAGTGCCTGTTGTCCTTTGTTTTATTTGACAATAAAATATGGTTGAAAACTTGTGTATAATTAGTAATACATCATTGTTTTCTTTTATTGAAAAGTATAACAAGCTTTATTGACCGATCAATGCTAATGTTTTTTCGTGAAATGGAATATTAATTTTGTCAAGACTCGACTATTGCAATAGCCTTCTGTTTGGCATAAACAACAGCCTGATCCATAAACTACAGCTTGTACAAAATACCGCGGCTAGAATTGTGTGCCAATCTAATTGAAATTGCCACATCACACCACTGCTAAAGGATTTACATTGGCTTCCAGTGGAAAGCAGAATTAAATTCAAACTTCTGTGCATAGCCTACAAATGCCAGAGAGGTGAAGCACCAGACTACTTGTCTTCAATGCTAATTGACTATGTCCCTCAAAGAAATCTTCGGTCCCAACATGAACTACGTCTGGTGATACCCAACTATAGGCTTAAGACATTTGGTCAAAGATGCTTCTCACACACTGTACCAAACCTATGGAATTCATTACCCTTGACCTTCAAGAATTCACAATCGCTTAGCTGTTTTAAGAAGCAATTCAAGACTCATCTTTTTTCGGCTGCTTATTAGTTGTTAACATTTTTATAACTTGTGATAAGTGGAGAGCTAAATGCGCCTTGAGCATTAATTTTAATGGATATGTGCGCTATATAAAAACTCACTATTATTATTATTATTATTATTAATTGCAACCAGCACACGGTCCGTGTTTCGTCATCTGGCTGTTTCATTCTTAGTTCATTTGTACCTCACTTCGTACCTCAGATTGATTCGTTCCTTTTCCTATGTTGTTAAAGGGCCCTGCATGGAGGTGGGGTGGATGGACGAATGGTTATCACATGCACGCTGTATCATAAAGCCTGTCATTGAGTCAACTGGATTACCTATCTGCCAAATAAAGCAATAGCTTGATAAATTCATAAATTTGCTTGTCCCATATGGCAGTAAGGGAACAATGTACATGTAGTACGCATTAAAAATCAAGAGCCAAGGTGTCTGAGTAAGATGTTGGCTCGCTAATATCGAGATCCCATGTTCGATCCCTGCGGTGGCCAAAAATGTTCGGATGGGACAAAAACTGAGATCTATACTATTGTTCAAATTGGCATGCATGTTGGAAATCAGTATAAGTGTAGACAGTAGCACAACGGCCTGGGCAAAATTTCTGTCATAGCACACTTTATGACATTTGTCTGTCTTCATTAGCCCAGTCGGGGCAGAACAGTATGATGTTGAACCCAATTTCATAAAGATCCGCAGTAGGTTGGCTATAAAAGGCCATAATCTAAATCTACCTTTGATGGAATATTTCTTTGCTGGGTATAGTATAGTCATTCGGGGGGGGGGGGGCAATAAATAATGTCCTGTGTAAACATTTACATGCAATAAAAGACCCCATGACCATTTGACATCAATCTTGCTCATAGCACACTGTATGGTGTATTTTTATTTTTATTAGCCTAGTCAGAGCTAAACAATAGGACGTTAAACCCAAATTCATTTGTTTTTTTTAGTATAAAGTTACTTTTCACTTTTTTATTTTACAGATCCTATATTTGAGCACCATTGGTGGCAGTAATGTCAAAGAAGTTATAAAAAAGTTTTATAAGGGCTTTGTATATGGAAGCCAGACAACACTACTACTTGTCACAAACAGACTTCGGTCAAAACCATTCCATTAAATTCAGTGACAGACCTCATGATCAAAAGCACATGTATCAGAAATAGACTTCTTAAAAATGTATTGATATAAATATATATGTATCTATGGTAGCACAAAAATTCATCAGTAGCATGGCTAAAATAGTTTATGTGTGATCTTATGACAGTCAATTATTCTTATTTAAACAGTTTTGTTTCAATGAGATATCCTGATATTGCTCTCTACTGCAACCAGTTAACAATAACCCTTTGGGTCCCTTACAAATACCTGTACTTCAAATTTTTGTGATGGATCAACCATAGCAAAGTTCTGTGTTAAAATTAGATTGGTTATGTAATATTGGTGTAGCTTTCTTGAATAGCGGTTTCCTAAATTGTCACCAAGTTAATGCTGTGAATAAACTGTTACAAATGTCTGCTTTGTATTCTATTCTATTACATTATATATTTATCTTTTAAAATAAAGTATAGATACATGTACTTGTAGTATATTTTGTTGTAATTATGTAAATTGTGCTGTTTTGTGACATTTGGTTGCAATAACATTTAAAATTCTGAATGGTTATTGGTAAATAGAGAAATGAGGTTTAACTTCAATTCGACTCACGCTAGGTTATTTTGTTACTAACATGTGGATTAAATTATCAAAACCACAATGTATCACAATGCGTTAACCAATCGACGGATCACATGGGTAAGACGCTTGCCAGTCTGGAGGTAGAGTGTTCGATCCCTGCATTGGCTGTGAAAGTTTATCCGTATTTTCCGGCATGGTTTCCCCTTGTCAGTTATGCAGGATGGAGGGTCTGACAGCTGTCTAGTCGGTCAGATGGAATGAAAAAAACTGAGGTCTTGTGTACACATTGGCGTGCACGTAAAAGATCCCTTGGCAGTTGGAATTCGATATAAGAGTAGGGCGTATGGCTGCTGCCCGGGAAATATCCCTCAAAGCACAGTGCATGGCGTAAAAGATCCCTTAGCAGTGCAAAATTTCCTGCATAGCACACTGTATATGCCTGTCTTCATTAGCCCAGGATGTTAAACCCTATTTCATTTCGATCACAGTTCTTGTATATATATATTGTCTTTTCTATTTTCATAATGTAAAAAAAATAAATATTTCTTTTTAATAGTGCTATATAGACTTTTTTGTAACCATTTTTTCAATTACCACCATTTTATGTATATGTATGCGTACTGTTATATTTTAAAATATATTTTTTATATCTATTTTCTAAATAAAAGTTAGATCGTTTATTAACTAGTGTTTGTTGTAATTGAGTTTGAAATAGGAATACCCACATTTTTAGCATGTGTGAGTTACATCATAAGGGTGGCATTGAGTCAACTGGCATGGTTTCAATTCCCTGGTTCTACCTGACAAGGAGTAGGGTCGTCTGTTTTTTTCCAGGTCCTTCTGAATTAAAATTGAATGAATGAATGAATGAAATGGGGTTTAACGTCCTACTGTTATGCACTTAACCTGAGCTAATTGAAGACGGGCATACGCCATACAGTGTGCTATGAGGGAAATTTTGCCCGGGCAGCGGTGCTACGGCCTACTCTTATATCGAATTCCAACTGCCAAGGGATCTTTCACGTGCACTCCAATGTGTGCACGGGACCTCGGTTTTTCGTCCCATCCGAACGACTAGACAGCTGTCAGGCCCTCCTTCTGCATCACTGACAAGGGGAAATCACGTCTGAAAATCGAGTTGAACTTTCTCGGCCAATGCAGGGATCGAACACTCGACCTCCAGGCTAGCAAACCAGCGCCTTATCCACTTAGCCACCGTGATCCCCGAATTAAAATTGATCCATGTGTTAAGTGCCAAAGTTTGTTGAGTGGGAAGGGATTTGAAAACACTATTGAGTGTATATCTTTTAGCTATTGGATTATTGTATAACATTTAAATGGTTATATTTCCATCAAAATGGTTATGTTATTGGGTTTTCGTACCATCTGAATGACAGAGTCACGTAAATTGGTTCCGATGAACGTCAAAAGATAAAGTTATATTTACGTCAGATTCACGTTAATATGGTCAGTCAGTTTACAATCATTTTGCTCATCTTTAACCTTAAATTTACGTCAGGAAATGACGTTAATCTAACATAAAGTTTACACCATTTTCTGATGTAAATCTAACGTAAGTGACGTAAACTTTACGCAAAATTTACGTTAGATTTACGTCAGAAAATGACGTAAACTTTACGTTAGATTTACGTCAGAAAATGACGTAAATGTAACGTAAAAATGATGTAAACTTTACGTTAGTTTAACGTCATTTCCTGACGTAAAATTATCGTTAAAATAACGAGCAAAATGATGGTAAACTGACTGACCATTTTAACGTAAATCTAACGTAAAGTTTACGTCATTTTCTGACGTAAATCTAACGTAAATGACGTAAACTTTACGCAAAATTTACGTTAGATTTACGTCAGAAAATGATGTAAACTTTACGTTAGATTTACGTCAGAAAATGACGTAAACTTTACGTAAAAATGACGTAAACTTTACGTTAGTTTAACGTCATTTCATGACGTAAACTTTACGTTAAGATAACGAGCAAAATGATGGTAAACTGACTGACCATTTTTACGTAAACTTTACGTAAAGTTTACGTCACTTCGTTTACTGGGTAGTATTCATAATCCTGTACTTGACTATACCATAGCTAGATCAAAACTATCAATTGTCTTATTTGTAAATATATTAATATATTATTTGTAAGCCAGAGAGAGAGAAATGGGGTTTAACGTCCACTCAACACAAACTAGGTCATTTCGGGACTAACATATGGTTCAATTTTATTTCAATAATTTGCTTGCGCTAGGGTCTTTAGCAGTGGGAGGAAACCGGATAATTTGTGAGAGAGAGACCTTATGAAACAGTGTGCACATGCTAAACATTTGCCCCCGCCCCCCCTACTATATTATTTGTCATAAAATTGTTATTTATGTATATGTTAATATTGTATGCTGTCCTCAATGGATGTTTCAATACAATAAAATCTAATCTCTTATCTTACACTGACAACATCAAGTATTTATAATCTCTTTCTCTTTTTAATTTGGTTTGGTTCTAATAGTTCACATATATTTATTCAGTATAAAAGGCCCTATGTAGTGCAAGCTGGAGGGCCCGGCAAGGGACAATGTATAGTTTGTTGGATGGGACGAAAAAACTAAGGTCTTGGCAAAATTTCCCCCATATCACACTAAGGTGTATTCTAAAAACTAGAGACGTTCTCAACAAGATTATTTCTTCAAGTAGAATTATTAGTCTGCTAATTATAACTGTACACTTTAAATAATTCAACTGATAACTCCAGTGGGGTGTAAACCTTCTCTACAGTTTTTATTTAATTCTAAATAGTACGAGTATAAAGATAAATTTCTATCTATGTAATTACCCATCCCCACCAAGTCCTTGTTATTATTAAGCACTATACAGCAGTTTTCACATGTTGAGTCATGTTTTGTGTTTGTGTATATTCATACCATGCGGATATAATATAATACTGGATTATACTAGTAATGGTAATCAATAAACTGAGTAGGCCTATATAATTATAATCCAAACACTTCACCAGCCAACACCCATCCTTTGACGATAGCAGTCAGCAGACATTGCTAATTTGTCTTTATTGAATTCTTTATTAAATATTACAATACAGATGTGACATCATCCATTGATGTTTGTACCATTTTTTTTTCATATAATGATATAGGCAACTTGCTAACAGTACATTATTTTATCAAGATGAAATATTGGATGAAATAGTGTCTCTATTTTAAGTTGTCAATGGTCTTGAGCAAGACATTGTGGAATATATCAATACAGCCCTCGGACTAATATCTTTGCTCAGTTTTAATTTTGTGTTTACAGAGTATGAAAAGTAGATCAACAACATGTGCTTCTTGTTAGTAGATTTTCTGTGACTAATAATAATTGTTCTCATATGCTATGTTAATTTGGATCAGTTTGACTGAAATTTTCAGTAAATTCCCTTTACATTATCTATTTTTTTAAAAAAACTATTATAGTGCGAACTTCCAACTCTTTATATAATCTCCAATAATGTATCTTTAATATTTATTTTATATTTCTCAAAAATAATCAAATACATTTGACTATGAAGGGCACTCCCTGAACATTGATAATAACAAACCCCCTGTGTTAAGTTAGTGAAACCACATTTCACAATCTCTACAATATGGGTAACTCCTGACTACCAATCCATTCAACAGTCATTCAAATAGTCAATGGGGCAATCTAACTTTGTGAATATGAATCATCTATATATATATTGACATATGTTTAAAGGGAACGGTCATAAATACTCCTAATATAGACATACTGAATTTATCTATATATAGACATACTGAATATATTTATAGAATCTATAAAATACTCCAAATATAGACAAACTAAATTTATCTATATTATCTGTCAATGCAATGAAAAAAGGGGAAAAACAAATTTCATGTATAAATATAATGAAAAATATTATTTAAAGTCGCGTTGTGCCTAATATTTCCATTTTAAAATTTAACAAAAATACCGGTTGAAATAATATGGTCTTCAGATTTAAATCTAGAATATTGAAAACAAAAATTTAGGTTATGTTAGTGGTAAGAAACAAGTTATATTCTCGTAGCATAGTTATGTTTTAAGACAAACAAAAGATAAATTTACGAAACTTTAGCTACTATATAATGAGAACTTAAAGGGCCAATCCCAACAATATTTTTAAGAATAAAACTGCTTAGTTTTGTGTTAAAACCCCTAAAAATCCTACACCTAAGGGCCGAGCAACTAATTCAATATTTGTGATATGTTTTCAAACAGTGTATACCCGTCAGTCTTCATCTGGAAATGGAGACTGGTGTCCGAAGCTGTATTATGCGGTGCCTGGATAAAACCAGAGTTTTAGTTTTATTTTATAAAAATAATGTGTAGGTGTAATTTACCTTTCATTATCAAGTACAACACATGGGTCATTCATTGTATAGACCTCTAAGGAACAGCAATAGATAATCAGGTCACACAACCAAAACATTGACCAGAAATCTTAAAATGGTCACGTGTCAGGATAAGCATTTTTGACATTACGTCCAAACAACTCAATATTTTTAGCTGAAATTTTGAGGCAAGGTAAATACACAATTCCTCTTTATTTTGGTGCTTAAATTTCATACGAATTCAGACTTTTAATTTTGAGACTCGGTTCAAATCGGGACGGTCTGTTACCTTTGATTGATTTTAATAATTTCTGGACCAATAATAATATATGTTTTGATAATAATGAATGTAGGGTTGGGCTATATATAGGCCTACCATTTTTGCGGTATATCATGATGAAATCATCGGCGATTCTATCATATCGGACTTATTTAAAAATATTGAAAAACCGGTTTATCGTGATAACCAAAATTATGTGATATCATAATTATCATGTCCCAATATTGATGATAATACATATGCTATATCATCACCTACGACATTCTATTGATAGAATTAAATTCATCAGTAAAAATAGCTTTATTAAGTACCAGCTGGTCTTGGGTAAATCTACATCATTGCGTGATGATTTTCGACCTGAGTAGACCTATTTAAAATTTTACTCCTTAAGACGCATGTATAAATTATCATGATATATCGTTTATTGTGATATTCGATAAACTATTATCACAATATTGTTTTCATTATCACCCAACCCTAAATGAATGTTGACTGACAGCATATAATTGTCTTTTTAGTCTGGAATATTGTGCCTGTTTACATATTCATTTTCTTGGCCAAGTACAGGCGCACTATTATTCTTTACGTATATAGACAGTTAGGTATTGTTTAGATATTTTTTTAAACACTATAAATATTGTATAATAAACTGCATTGTATAATTTGTTGTTAATATATACCAATATAGGACAATTTACCTATTGTGCAATACATTTTATTTATCTGATATATATGACTACAAGTCTTATGACTTACTGTAATATATACAAACATATATCAGCAGTTTATTGTAAATCATATCACTGTCAATAAATAAATATAATCTAAGTGATGAATAAATAAGACATGCCTTTCATGCTATAATACGAAGTGAAGACTTAAAATTATTCATTTCTTTATGTAACTGAATAATTTTGAATACTTACGATAAGCCAATTCCTTTTGAACCTTGATAGGCGCTTTAGGGATTGATAAAAAGAATTTGTTAGTTATATCAAAAGCTGTTCAATAAAATTCTCGTATTTTTCTCAAATGTTTTCATGGATATAAGATCAAGTGATTTTAAATCGGAGTTATTAATCTTGACATGAATATTTACTATGTTACTAAAAACCAATATTTCTACAAAATTTTCCCCTCGAAAGATAAAGATCTATTGAATGCAAATTCAGATGAGAGAGAGAGAAATGGGGTTTACATCCACTAGACACAAACTAGGTCATTTTGGGACCAACATATGGTTTAATTTAATTTTTTTCAATAATTAAATTGCGCGTAGGGAGGCCGGACAGGCACGATTTATAAGAACCAGTCTAGATATTTAAACATCCTCCTGGTCTCACCATCACTGGGGTCGGGCCACAATGGCAAGTTTATTAATTTAGAAGAAGTTGAAAATGTCAAAAATGCACCCTAATTTATATACAACTACCCTGAATGTATGAAAATGTCAAAATTTTAGCCTTTAAGGTGCCCCTGCCTCATTCCTATAGGGCTGACAAATCTTATATATTTGATAACAAATTTGTATAAGCGCTAAAACAGCAAGCAAGCAACATATACTGTACATTTGACAACAAAACACAAACACAACTTTATGGAAAACAATCGATAGCAACTGGGGAAATGGGATTTAACATCCACTCCACACAAACTAGGTCATATCAGGATTAACATATATGGTTTAATTTTTATTTCAATATTTCGCTTGCGCGTAGGGGTCTTCAGCTGTTGGAAGAAACCGGAGGACCCGAAGAAACACCTTGAGGTTGGACAGGCGACCCTACTCATTCTCACGTGCGACCGGTGATTCAAAACCACACCAGTTGACTCAATGCAAGGCTTTATAACACAGCACGCACATGCTAACCATTCGGCAACCCACCCACCCCACTTTAAATAGAACAAACTTAATGTAGGCCTATGAGTATGACACACAACCATTGTTACAATGATGATTCATGTTTAATTGTTGATTGTAAATATATACTTGTAAACAATATTTAATGATTAAACATCCACTTTAAACATTGATAAAGAGATAGGACAGCATAATACCACTTACAACAATTAATACAAAAGATTATTGTAAATACAAATATCACACCCTCTCAATATAGCGTACAGGGTACAATGTGAAATAGTCATCAAAACTTTGACACAGTAAATTTATTCTTAAATTTATTATGAAATGATCATAATGGGTGTACTATAAATGTAGCTTACTGGGTACAATGTGAAATAGTCATCAAAACTTTGACATAGTAAATTTATTCTTTAAGTTTATTGTGAAATGATCATAATGACTGTACTTTAAAAAACGAAGATTACTAATCGTTATTGACTACCGGTAATCAAGATTACTAATGGTGGTGATTAATCTATATTCTTGTTATGATTTTGCTAAATATTTTGCTAATCTCATTGCTATAAATGACAACAGTGTTTATATTGTATTATGGATGATGTATGATTATACACACAACAATCATTGGGTGTATATATACACCATATTAGATATAGAAATGGGGTTTAACATCCACTCGACACATGGTTAAAAAAAAATTGTCAATAATTTACTAGCAAGGTTTTTTGCGGTGGGAGAAAACTGGAGGATCCAAAGAAAATCAACAAGGTTGGACAGGCGACCCTACTCCTTGTCACGTACAAGCGGTAAATCAAACCATGCACACGTTAACCATTCATCTACCCAACACCCTGACAAAGATAAGAGGATTCTTGTCGAAACATTCATGCTTTTAGAATGAAACAAGTGGTTGATAGCCCATAAAAATTGTGTTCAGTTTATTCCTGACTGCAATCAATACCAGTTAACCCCACTTCAATTAAATCAAATATTCCTTATCAGTCATTGACATTTTTATGAGCAGTGCTCACTCTGGGTTCCATTTTTTTCCCGCCAATTTCTCTTTTTAATTTTTTAGCTATATATTTCTTCCGCCAAATTTTTTTTTTTAAAAATTCAGTAATTTTTATAATTTTTTTTTATACAAAAATACATACACATTTTACAATTTACAATATTCTTCTCTGCTTTTCCATTCATCTCTGAAATATCTACCTTTTCTAAATGCCCTTAAGATTTTACGTAGTTTACTAGTTAACGTCGCTCTAATACAACGAGCGATTGACACCAACTGCTAAATAATTGCACTCGAATGTAGCACGTGCTATCGGTCATTCCAATCGAAATATACGTCAACATTTCTAAGCGTTTTGACTTATTTACTTAAAAACATAAACCCCATTCAAAATATGATAATAAATCCGACAATATGCCATCAAAATGTTGGTGATGGAATACTGAAAAATCTGACAATCTTCTAACGGACGTTGAAATTGAAGTTCAATCTTTCGTTTACGACCCATGGCATATGATTTGATAATACCTGACTTTCGACAACCTCAAGATTATATACGCATTTATAAACTGTAACTACATATCTGGTTTCATTTATTAACGATACCGGCAACTTTAGTGAGAAATATATCAAACAGCAGTCATAATCTAATAATCCAAACGAATCGACCGAGTATTGTTCACCGTGTCCGCCATTTTGAATAATAGAAACCATAAAAAAACGCTGATTCGTATTGAAAACAAATAATCAAATCTTTTGTCTCTTAATTAGTTTATTACTACCCTTACTGTATATACTTATCAACACTAATCGGGGATTGATCAAGAGACAAAAGATAGGTCTATAGATACCTAATTAATTTTTAATTGACTCACTGTCAATGAACAGGTTTATACAGCGTGGAAATCAAAGCTTTGTGTCATTATGACAAGAAAAAATTATTGCCAAAGGTAAAAAAGAATCGCCATGTAGGAAAAAGTTATCGCCAAAAAATCCGCCAGATTGAATATTTTATCGCCAAGATTATATTTTTATCGCAATTGGCGGTAATGGCGATCGACAGCGTGAGCGCTGTTTATGAGGATCAAAAACAAGTCCAGAATAAATAAACTACTTTTTCTACTTGTACTCGCTCTTTAAAAATAATATCAATATCAATCTACCACAATATAATATCTGTTGTTTTTTTATTGTTTTTATATTAGCTTATATTGTTTGAATATAAAACATTTACAGGCAATTGAAACACAATCATATCAATCTACCGCTATAAATCTGGGTGTATTTTTATTGTTTTTATATTAGGTTATATTGTTTGAATATAAAACATTTACAGACAATGGAAACACAATAATATCAATCTACCGCAATAAATCTGGGTGTATTTTTATTGTTTTTATATTAGCTTATATTGTTTGAATATAAAACATTTACAGACAATTAAAACACAATAATATCAATCTTCCGCAATAAATCTGGGTGCATTTTTATTGTTTTTATATTAGCTTATATTGTTTGAATATAAAACATTTACAGGCAATTGAAACACAATCAAGGAAGTCGTATAAAATGAATTTGTAGTTTATAAAGGGACTTATAGTTTTTTTAAAAGGCTAAAATATGTTTCAGAAGTCAATAATGTAAGCTATAAACTTTTCATGAAACAATATGGTCTAATTCAATTATATCAAAAAACACAGATATATCGCACAACATAAAGAGAAAGAGATATGAGAATACAGTGCAAACAAAATAAAATATAAAAGCAACTATTAGAGCCAAACCTTGGAACATAATGGAGAGAGAGAGAGAAATGGGGTTTAACATCCACTCGACACAAACTAGGTAATTTTGGGACTAACATATGGTTTTATTTTATTTCAATAATTCGCTTGCACGTAGGGGAGAAGATAAAGGATATGAATTTTGTACTTACTGTATTTGTTAATTTAGCTAACATAGGAACAACTCCGTGATCTGTTATAACAGCTAAATTCTCTTCATCTTTAGCTATATTAGCTATAGCTGCACAAACACTAGCTAACACTTCTTTATCATCAGATTTTAATAAACTGACAATTAATTCTAGACCACCAACAAAAGATCTCACCATTTCCCCGGCATCCTGAAAACAAATGACATTATTTTTATTCATCAAAAACATATACATTTACATCTTTTATAGAAATAACATTACTTTTTACTCTCCTATCAATCATTCATTTATTTCTTTTGACATAATTCTCAGTAATTTTAGAAAGATTATTACTCTCATTCCTATTTTAAAAAGTAATTGTTACATGTACATGTGCACTGTTGGGAGGGGGTAGGGGGATCTTTTGCTTCCACAAGCAGTATCTTTTATCATATTATTAGAGTCCTTGCATTACATTGTCATGTACTTGGAGAGAAATTTGAAAGATCACCAAAACTAGTACAGCTAACAGGTACTTCAGACCAACGCTACTCACCTTAGCATTTTCAATACAAGGACATATAGCCCAGGCAGCACTGGCTTGTACATCTGTGTTTTGATTTTTGAGTAAAGACCATAATAATCGTACACCATCTAATTTATCAATTATTCTGTTAAATATAGAAAGAAAATGTATATCAAAAAATAATATTTTTATTTATAGGCCTATTCATTGTTTATTTCTTTGATATTAAAAAGGCAGTAATACAAAATTTAAGTTGGTCAAATGCTAACTATGTTTATTAAAAAACAAAAAAACAGTTACACATTGTTAATGACCAAAACAGCTTGGGTCTGGAAAAATATATTCTTTTCTGTAGAAAATTTTGTGCAAAACTGACAGTTTGACCATTCACAGCCCCCTCTCTTCCCCCCCCCCCTCAATATCGAAATGAAATGGGGGTTAACGTCCTACTGTTATGTACCTTACCTGGCCTGTCCCCCCCCCCCTTGATACAATGATTATACTTACAACATATTATCTGGTTCTTCAGCACATTTACCAACAGCTCTTGTTACATTGACTAATAAGGCTTGATTCGTTCCTGTTAATAAATTGACTAAATATGGTATGCCTCCTGATTTACGTATCTGCATTCTATTTGGTGGTGCCTTGGCTAATTCCCCTAATGCTCCTACAACATTCACTAATACCTGAAATGAATAAGAGAATAGTAACACATTTTCACTTAAATCATAATAGAAATATTCAGAATTCACAGCTTAAAGTTTCAACAAAATGTGTAATCTGATGTCAACAGTATCGGGTATTCCAGAAGGAATAGGCATAATCTGTCTCATGCATGACAACCGCCATCACAATTTCTTGGAACAAGTAAAGATTTAACGTCCACTAAACCAAACTAGGTCATTTAGGGACTAACATATGGTTTAATTTTATTTTAATAATTGGCTTGCGCGTAGGGGTCTGTAGCAGTGGGAGAAAACTGGAGTGCCGGGAGGAAACCCACAAGGTTGAGAAGGTGCCTCTATCTCCATGCCACATACGCTCACAGCTAGAGGTCGAAGCGCAGCACTCTAGGCCACTAGGCCATTCCAACCCCCCGGAAGAAGTAAAACCCCAAAGAAATTGAAATGGATATAAACATAAGTGTATATTATAAAGATAGTAAAGTATACATTTCACAATGAATAAAGACATTTTGTTACAATTACAAAATCGTACTATTAAAACTTGGTCTATTAAAATAATTAAGCCTACCTCTTCTGGTTGGTTATTTAATAAAGTTACTAGTTGATCAATGGCTTTTAATTCTTCAAATCTCTGAACATTTTCAGGACTAATGGCACACTTCCAGATAGCACCTGTAGCTGCAGCCAATAATTCCTTATTTTCTATATTACTTAGTAAAGTTACCAACGGATCTAATCCACCAAACTTTCTCACTAAATCTCGAGTTTCTTTTTCTTCAGCACACTAAAACAGATAAAAAACCACATCTGCTCAATTTCAAATTATACAAAACGACAACTTTCAATTTTACACCAGATTTTGTCGAACTCGGCATGTGAAAGTCTATAACATGTTTTCCTGGAAACCAATAATTTGGAGCATCAACCTTCAATCTGATTAAAACACAGATCCTAATTTGTTTCGTTTTTTATTGTTCAATATTTTGTTTTACTTGTTTTAACTACAATAGGATCTGGAAGAGTTGTTATCATTGATGTGTTCTGGATGATGTGAGTGATTAGCCAATGACGAGTTCTGGGCATTTTGATGTACGGATCTGTGGGTAAACCAATAGAAACTTCAACGCTGATTGATTTATCAATGTCTGAAATCATAGGGCCAAAAGCCACTCATTTGACCCCTAGTCAGATCTTCTTATAGCATAGGCCATCAAAAGTATAAAAAATGAAACAAAATATAGATCTGTATTATCATCAGATTGTCACAACCTTTGGACGAAACTTTTACTATGGAATCTGCCGACGTTAGTTCAGAAATTCAATAAACTGAATTGGCTGGTCAAAATTGATAATCAAATAACACTTGTAATGTGAGAATAATTACCTAAATCAACATTTGATCTGGTTTTATTCTTCGATAACAACATGTTACTTTATCTATTGTTTCACTATTAATTCATAATCAAATAAAACTAATGTCTGTTTGATATCTATAGTATTCTTATTACTATTTAAATGATGAGGCTATGAAGAAAATCTAGTTTTATATGCGTGGTCAACAGCTCGGTAACTGACAGACTGTCATCATAACTGCTCATTTGTGGTAATAGATTACAGATTCTATATTCTAGATTTTAGAGAGAGAAATGAGGTTTAACGTCCACTCGACACAAACTAGGTCATTCAGGGACTAACATATGGTTTATAATTTTATTTCAATATTTTATAGATTAACATTTAAAATAATTCAGGCAAGGGGGGCGGAGGAACAAAAATGTACGTAATCCAGCAGTCTGGATTTTCTGAACAATAATTATAGGAATATAGGAAATCAAAATCAAGCATTAACATGGTTTGACCGTAAACGGATCATTTAAAGAAAAGGAAAATCACTAATCTGTCAGGTTTAAAGGATTCTGATTCTAATCTTACCTTAAATATAGCAGAGGCACAATGCATCTGTAATTCTTGATTTGAACTTTTTAAATTTTGTACAAGATCTTCAATCATACCTTCAGTTCTAATTGCAAGTCTGTAGCTAGGCTGAAATAATAATAATAAAAACATATAAAATATGCAACATCATATTATCAGATGAAAACATTTTATTTTATAATTTACTAACATGAGAAAACAAAAAAAAATCACAATATGCCTGCCTACTAAAATAACTTAACAGTAACTTATATATTAATATTTACTCAGCTACATATTTATGGTAATAATAATAATAGTAGGCCTATGCATGCTCAAGGCGCTGTCGAGGTGCCATAATAGGCCGTTAATAGATGAGCTGTTAATTTAGGCGTAAAAAAATCTACAGAATAGACACAAACTTGATGCCCAAAACATTAGCCAAAAGACTATGGTAATTTATTGTTTAAAGAAGGGAAATTATTGTAGATTATTTTCTTTTTTACCTCCGAGGCACATTCTTGTAGAGTTCCTACAACCGGTATTAACATATCTTCATTTGTGGATTTGAGTAATTTAGCAAGTAGAGGTATGGAACCAGCTTTTCTCATGGCTTCTTTATTCTTCTTACTCTTGCTACAACTCCATAATGCCAGGGCGCCACAACGGGCAACCTCTACATCTTTTTCGGTATCTGGTTTATCCGTCTGCACCAGAGCACTGTCTGGTTTATTATTCCGCATCTGAGCACAATCCAACAAACTAACCTGAAAGATAAAAGTTTAATGTCTTGATGGTCAAATTGACAGAGTTTCCCTAAAAATCATCAATTATAGAGTGGTCTCCTACTAATTTGACTTAGCATTCATTGCTCTATAATTACAGTGCTATATGAAAAAATTACATTCATTTCTCCATTAAAGTTAAATAAATGGCAATACTTACCAGTCTTTTAATTCCTCCATGTTGTCTGACAGTTCTTCTAGCGCGACGGAATTTAGCTACATTTGCAATTGTCTCAGCTGCCAAACATTTTAATTCTTTGTTGGAATCTCGAAGGATCTTCACCATGGTTTGTAATCCACCTAAATCAGCAATGGCTCTACGAATCTGACTGTTGCATGAAATTTCTTTTAATATCTTCAGTGCACCAATCTAAAATAGTTTGAAAACTACTATAATTTTCTAATTTGTTTTTGAGAGAGAGAAATGAGATTCGACGACCACTTGACACAAACAAGGTTATTTCAGAACTGATATAGGGTTCAATTTCATTTCAATTATTCGATGGGAGTGTAGGGGTCTTTAGCAGTGGGAGGAAAACGGAGGACCTGGAGAAAACCCACAAGGTTATACAGGTGTCCCTACTCCTTGTCGCATACAACCGGGGAATCAAAACCATGCCAGTTGACTCAAGGACAGACTTTATGATACAAAGCCCACACGCTAACTATTCAGCCATCCACTTCCCCAATGTGTTAGAGAATAATCTACTGGATAGTTATTTTATTTAGCAGAAGGGTTCAATTGTCCATAAAATGCAAATGGGTTGATAAATTCTACTTACTTTACATTTAACTTCTTCTGTGTCGAGTAAATTGATCAGAACTTCAAGACCTCCGACATCTCTAATAGCTAGTTGACAGGTTTCTAATGCCAAGTTAAAATCTCGTAAAGAACATAAAGCTATAATAGTAGCTGTCTGATTTCCTCCCTGTCAAAAAAAATAACGCATATAGTGAATAAAAACACAATATGACAACATTTATTAGAAAATAAATAATGTGAAAACTTCTGGAGAATGCTTGTTTTAGGCTTTTGTATTCTTAAAAGAATATATTTAATACTAATAAATTCAAAAAATAAAAAAGGTCTACAATTCTTGGTTAATTTGTCAATCATAAAGAAATGAAATAGAGTTTAACGCCCTACTTTTCTGCTTCAACTGGGCTATAGCTTACTCTTAATATTGAATTCCAACTGCCACAATTTTTTTTTACTTGCATGTCCTTTGTCCTCAGGCCCGAAGCCAGAAACCAAAATTTAGCCGACATAGGGGGGCGAGGAAGATAAATTTCTGACGACAAAAAATCATTGAACGAAGGTCATCGCTGACTGCCGTAAGCAGGAGGGGAGAGCACGAAAATTAGAAGCTGTGGGAGTGAATTTAAGCCTCTATGACATGCAAGTGGTGAATGTGTCGGAAAATTAAGAGTTTCCAGCCGACATTAACTATTTCTCGGCCGAATTTGAGAGGATATGTCGTACTAAAACTCTCTCCCCACGAAAATGCGAGATAGCTAACCAGCGATTTTTTACCAACGCAGACAGAAATATTCCGACAGGAATAGCCATGGGGGGGCGGCTCTTCCCCCAGCCCACCCCCACTAGTCTCAGGCCTGTTTGTCCTGCTACATAGGCAAGGGGAGACCATGATGGAAAATCCTGATGAACTTACTCCCTTAGCCTACGCTGTTCCCTGAACGTAGAGAAAAGAAAATGTGTGCCTTTTGATGGAGTTATCCCCCTTTAATCTTCAAGCAGTAATTGTTTATATCCACTCATGGATTGATTTTCACCAATCATAAAGAACAGAAGAACCTAGGAGTGGATATACACAAATAATGCTTGAAGACTAAAGGGGGATAACTCCATCAATCAACTCACATTTTAACATTGACTACAGATGGTTCATTTCAAGAAATAATATACCTTTAAATATTTGACAAGTTTCTGTATTTGCCAGTATTCTGAAGGTAAATCAGCATTAGCCTCTGCTCGTCTCTCAACAGCTTCTTCTTCTTCTTCGCTTTCTGTATCACTTTCACTAAATGAATCTTCATCATTTATTGGAGTCTTTGACTTTAATCTGTAAATAATTCCAGTATGGTTTAATATTCAAAACAACCACATCTAACAATTAACATATAAATTATTTAATTTCTAACAAGTCAGTTTAATATATCTACCAGTATTTAAAATTAAATAATCATTAAAGGATCTAAACCTCTAACTCAATATAATCCATATCATTTGAAATTAAAAACACGAATTAGAACTCAATATTGGTCCATTTTCATCAATATTGATGTCATGTTGCCTTGAAAATATGGGATCCTAATAAAAAATATTTAAGACACAATCAATAATAAAAAAAACCCAGTCAATTTGGGCTGTTCACGAATTTTACATTCAAATTACATTAATGTATGCTTTTAGACCCTGTCTCTTTTAAGGTGGCAAGATTTGAGCTCTACACCCTCTCAGTATATCTACTAAACAATAATTTATATAAAGTATCTACATAGATTATGAGGAATAGATGTGTTTACCTTTGTACTGGTTTAGATTTCTTTTCTGTTTTAGTCACACTTGTATCTTGCTCTCTATAAACATATACATAAACATATTATATAATTCTTAGAAAAAATAGATTTGCATATGAACCTTAGTTCCACGGTAGGGAATATCACTCACTATGATATTTATCTTTTTTCATCAGATAAATTTTCAAAAGACTTACAAGTAATTGTATATAATGCGTCATAAAATGGTGGCCATTGTCTTTATATACCAGTAGAATTTCAACTTACTTTTGTAAAGTATTTTCCTCCATATCTAATGCCTTCCATTTTAAAGATGGTTCTAATTTTTTCTTATTCTGTGTTCTATTTTTCTGGTTTTTATCTTTTTCCATCTGTTGATCTTTCTCATTGCGTGTGTGATGCTCGTTGGAGTGTTTGTGGTCGGTTTCATCATGATCTCGTTTTTCAGACATCTCGATCTTTTTCTTATCGTTTTGTTCAACTTTTAATGCAAATTCCTATAATTAAAACAAAATATAAATTATCCTAGTATAAAAAGTTGCTCTCTCAGATTCATTCACATGCATAGTTTTTCTACTAGTTTGAACAGATCTTCGTAGGATTATATTGTTATCATTGACAAATTTATATAGCGCATAGCCTCCACTCTTACATGCTCAGAGCCACTGTACAATACTGAAAGATAAATAAATGAAAGGACATATTCCTTCTCAATGTATATCAATTTAATCTCTTGATTAGCCCAGTGTAGAAGCAGAACAGTAGGACATTAATCCCATTTCATTTCATTTTAATAAGGTACAGTTACATGTTTAAGAATATGTATTTGACAGATGACATCAGTTCTGATACAGCGGTACTAAAAGTACTCTTGATTTGTTTTCCCAATTGAATTATAAAAGGGTATGTTAATTATCAGTTTCTCTTTTAAAATATTTAGTTTACTTTCAAAAGTTTAATGCTTTAATATGTTACCAAAGAAACGTTCTTCCAGATATCATCTAATATATAGGTATTATAAAATGGTATCCATTTAATTCTGTATTAATACACCCATATAATTTGTTAATATGCAGTATTATCATATGTACTATTTAACGTATTAAGGAAAGATATTTTATAAATGGTATCCTGAATAAAATATTGTTTATTAAAAAATATGTTACCTGTTTATCAATTAGTTCCGAAAATTTAGCACTTTTACTTTTCAATAATGAAACTAAATCTCTGTAGGTATTTGAATCTGGTCGACCATAATCTAACTGATTGGCTTTATCATTGCCTGGACCCTGCATAGAAAAATAATTAAAAACAATAAAAAGGCCATCAATAATACAATAAATACATCTCAATCTAAAAAATAATTGATCACAAAGACATTAATTATTTAAAAGCTAAACTGAAATAGGGGACAAAAGGCTTAAATAGAAGGATTTAAATTCAGTAAAAGAAGAATAAATACAAAAATTACTAAATTAACTAAATGAAAAAATATTATATCAAACAAAAGTTAGAGAAAACCCCCAACACTGTTCAATGTTTACCTACACAAGCCTAATTAATGTCTTGACTAGAAAACAATACTATGACATCACATAATAGATCTATGACATCATCACAATAGCACTGTTGTTACTATTATTTAAGATTGCTATAATTTTTCTGCATAAAATATTTTTCCATTTCTTTCAAATTTCAATAATATATTGATTAATGTGATTTTTTTTAGAATTGATTAATGAATTTATAATGATGTGACCTTATGACATCACAATTAAATTATGACGTCATCGCAACAACCAAATGAAATCTATTATTTCACCTATAATATGGATATTTTAGTTTTATTTCGAATTAAAATTAATTTGCAAAAACAAACTAATTTAGTAATTTATAACTTATTAGTGACATTAACAGTAATCTTCAAAAGAAATTAAAATCCAATAGATCTAACTAAAAAGTTTGTTTTAAGCAGATTTAAAATGTCTGACTATAAGTATAACTTATAAGTAGTATGTACATGTAAATCACAATGTAAGTAAATAACAATTCTAAATTTAGATCAATAACATATATAAAATATAAAATTATTTATCTCAGTATTAGAATTATTATCCTGATAGTCTATTAATGTCTACTCAATTAATTAATTCCCACTAGGTCTATCTTATTTTTGAAAATATGCCAGTAGGTTCTCCAATATTTATTAAAAAAAAACATGTTTTAAGTATTAAAGTTTTTATTACTTACATTATTTAAATAATAACCACTGGTATTTGCTGTGATGTACAATGGATTGTCATTATCATGAACTCGGACACACAGATAACAAATATCACCATGAAGTTGTCGCCAAGGTTGTGCTCTGCAGCCATTTTTGGACACAAATGTTTCTCCTACAAAAAAAACCCGAAAACACATTAAAACCAAAACTAAATAACATATATTTTTCCCCAAAATTGCATGATTTTTATTAATCCCCAAGGAGGCCATTGATATTGTTGTCATGGTTACAGACTAGTGACAGCAGTTAATATTCTTTTTGAGAATTTTGTTTTAAGTGCTTCTAAATAAAAATGGAAGTCAATCATCTCAATTTTGGGGGCTTTAATTATTCCAATCATTTTTTGAATGAACGGTTAAAAAATCAAATATAAAAAAAACAATAGTCTGATAAATAAACAATTATTTATGAAACAATAATAAAAACATTTTCTATGTTAAGCTTACAGATATCTAAAACATGTTTTTGTTTATGAAAAAGATGATTAATAAGAGTTAGTAATTTACCATAATAATCAATATATTCCACAACACATCTCTCTTCATCATCTCCAGATAACTGTTGTAAAATACTCACTTCACCATCAACAGTTGGTGGACTTAATCGTACTTCACTAAAAAATATATATATATAATCCATATTATAATACAGCCACTGGTCCATCTATAACTCAGCTAGCGTATCGACTCCCCAAACTGCATTGCTTGTATTATCGGTTTTTTTCCCAAATAAAGGGTATATGAAAATTGGTAAAAGTAATACATAAGGGTTACCTAAGCTCATCTATAACTAAGCTAACGTATCGACTCCCCAAACTGCATTGCTTGTATTATCGGGTTTTTTCCCAAATAAAGGGTATATGAAAATTGGTAAAAGTAATACATAAGGGTTACCTAAGCTCATCTATAACTAAGCTAACGTATCGACTCCCCAAACTGCATTACTTCTATTATCGGGTTTTTTCCCAAATAAAGGGTATATGAAAATTGGTAAAAATAATACAGTTATAAGGGTTACCTAAGCTCATCTATAACTAAGCTAACGTATCGACTCCCCAAATTGCATTGCTTCTATTATCAGGTTTTTTCCAATTAAAGGGTATATGAAAATTGGTAAAAATGAAAAAGATACTAATTTAAAAAAAAAAATAGAATACGTAAGCTTTGGTTATTTATTAATATTCAAAATTATTTGGGAGTTAAAACAAATACTGTTGCTTCTATTATCGTGTTTTTTTCCAAATAAAGGGTATATGAAAATTGGTAAAAATAATAAAGATACTAATTTAAAAAAAAAAGATATGTAAGCTTTGATATTCAATATTAATATTCAAAATTATTTTGGAGTTGAAACAAATACTGTAGATACTATATTTATATATATATATATATAATGTTATGTATCTTATTATCTATCAATGGCCTTTATAAATAAGATCGCAAAAGAGAACTGTTATGATAAGAAATCTATCCCCTTTAACACCATATGGAATGATTTAAAGTCGACTAGGGATGGAGTGGCGAGGGTCCAACGTACTCTCTGCCTTTTATGTTTCTATTGAGTGAAGGAAATGGGAAAATTATAAAATTGTGTGCTTTTATTTGCCCTCGTCAATTTCTAGCCCAAAACTTGAAGCAAGTCCCAGAGAAAGCAATTTCTACTTCGACTTGGATAAAAGGCCCCAAAATGTGAGATGTTTTTAATTTCAACCTCTGTTCAGTATTTGAAGCCAGCTCTTGAGGGAAGTGAAATGATATATATTCTACCCAACGGTTTCCATTATTCGCCTCTTAAATTTATTAAACATTATCTCAACATATTGTTGTTTTTATCCGAAAAATGCTGATAATATTTCAGATGAAGAGTTGATTTCCGTTTGGAGGGATCATCTTTCATTAGGATGGTATGTCCGGGCAATTCAATCTTAATAAGGAACATACATTCAAATTGACGAAACGGAAAACAGGGTGTTTACTGAGATAATATGTCACAAAACTGAGGAAAAACAAAGTTGATACAACCCATGATAGACGTACAAGCGCCATTTTTCAAATTCATCAAATTTTTATTCACTTTTTATAGTCGAATAATCCAACAAATTTTGGCAGCAAAGTAAAGTACAAAAAATTTAATTTGGCTGAAAAAGGGACAAAGTTATAATTTTTGTAAATTTGTTTTTATAATCTTTAGAAAAAACAAATGATCACGCCCTTTAGATGTTTTTTTACTCCACGACAAAAGAAAACATATTTCCAAATTCCTTACATTTCAGAAGTCACGACAATTACATCATAAAAATTTCATTAAAAGTTTGAGAAAACAGTAAAAAGCTATAGTTGCATGTATTTCATGCACATTTTTCTGCAAGCCTGCCAGGATAAGAAAATGATACATTTAAGGCAACAACACCATGCCAGGCAAAAATGTCGGACACAATAATAAGGGTATAAAATCTCATCAAAATTTGTTAAGAAATAAGACAGTTACAGCACGAAAAACTAAAATCACAATACTCAAACCAACAAATATTTACACTTTGTCAAGTCATGGTGATTTCTACAATATATTTTACATATTAGTTTCGCATTTGAAAATTTAAGGATCGTGTTAAAAATGACAGGAATTCAGTCACAGAATTGCAGTCATTTTATGAGCAAAGCACACAAAGCGCCAAAACTGTGATTCCCTAGTTTTCAAACTGTGTTTCTCAAGATTGTTAACTAAAAGTATCTGTGTTTATTTTCTGAGAAGCAGATTAATTCGGTTGAGCAGACGGTATCAAGCTCGAAACTATGATGTGAATGTCGTAACATCACGCAAAATTCCTTGGTGTCTAAACACTGAAAATACGAGTAGCCGACTGGTGATCCAAAGACTTTTTTAAAATAAACAAATTTCTAAAATGTGTTTTTGACATATTTTTAAATAAAAATTTGATGCAAAAAAGATGGGGGGGGGGAGAGGATGCTAAAAAAAATAATGGAATTATTTGTGAAATAAAATTAATATGCACTAATATTATTACTTTCAAATGAAAAAAAAATAAGACTAAAACATGGCAAGGAATTTGCAAGAAAATCGAAAACCTGTCGCCTAAAGACTTGAAATCTGTGGTGAGCAAAAACAGTTGAAGTAGAGGCAGACACTTAGATTAAAACCATTGAACATATTGTCTGTTATAGATTACTACAAGTCGAGACGTAAAATCCACGTTACACTTGTATAAATACATCTCTAGGTACCAATAGTTGGCAACCAACAAACAAACTTGCATCATAAAATTACCCATGGTATAAGACAAAAAAAACACAATTCTCGGAACCAAGCTCTTTGTGTTTACATCACACATGTTCCCATTGCAAACGCAATTTAAAAAACTCTGTGCCAGCTTGGATAGTAATGTAGAATAGCCAAGAATTTTGCTGAGGTTTACTTGGGGGAAATTGAATCCACTGACACATTTGGCAAGTAATAATATTGTTGAGTACATATCTATTAGTTAGCGATATGCTTATTTCTACAAATGGTAGCACTGAGTACAGTGGATCATATTAATCAGGGATAAACCTTGATGTATATATTGATAATACCCTCTCTATGAAATCTAAATAAATACAAGTATTGATTAAACGGACCTCCCTCTCGACTCAGAATATATTACTGGTTACAGTTCCAAAATATATACACAAATTTACAAAAAGACATCACGTTTATATTCCTCATTGTTCTCAGTTTTTGTCATACTATCGCCTGTAACTATCAATTATATCAGCTGTAAATATCAAGCAGATTACCTGTAGCTGTGACTATCAATTATATTACATGTAACTATCAATTTAATTACTTGAAACTATCAATTATATTACATGTAACTATCAATTATATTACATGTAACTATCAATTATATGACTTGAATCTATCAATTATATTACATGTAACTTTCAATTATATTACATGTAATTATCAATTATATTATATGTAACTATCAATTATATGACTTGAATCTATCAATCATATTACATGTAACTATCAATCATATTACATGTAACTATCAATTATATTACTTGAATCTATCAATTATATTACATGTAACTATGAATTATATTATATGTAACTATGAATTATATGACTTGAAACTATCAATTATATTACATGTAACTATCAATTATATTACTTGAATCTATCAATTATATTATATGTAACTATCAATTATATTACTTGAATCTATCAATTATATTACTTGAATATATCAATTATATGACTTGAATCTATCAATTATATTACTTGAATCTATCAATTATATTACTTGAAACTATGAATTATATTACTTGAATCTATCAATTATATTACTTGAAACTATCAATTTAATTACTTGAAACTATCAATTATATCACATGTAACTATCAATTATATCACATGTAACTATCAATTATATATTCCTTGAAACTATCAATTATATTACTCAAGACCATTAATTACATTGAACATGATTATCAATTATATGACTTGAGACAATCACTTATATTACTTGAGATTAGCGATTATATTACTTGACACTAGAAATTATATTACTCAAGACAATTAATTGTACTACTTGAGACCATTAATTGTATTACTTGAGACTAGCAATCATATTACCCAAGACCATTAATTTTATTACTTGAGACCATTAATTATATTACTTGAGACTTATAAGCCAAATTACCTGGGCTGGAACTATCGATTATATTACTTGAGACTATCAATTACCTCGGAACAATTTATCACAAGTCAAGTCAAGCTATGTACATAAATACTCAATTCACCTAAACATTTCATAGAAAGCTAATATTCATTATTTCCTATCTTTGATATTTATTTTTTTAAAAACAAGTATAATATCAAAAATGATTACCTGGACATTTTTTGTATACTGAGGTTCATTAATTGTTCATCAAGCCGTAATAATTTCAACCTTAGTCTGAGAACAATTTTCTTTTCTTCTATTTCTGTAGAATTGGATCCATCAGCCGACTGTTTTGCATTCTGTTCAATCTCTTTTGTAATTTCTTCAATATATCGGAAGATAGAATTATCATCTGTGTCAACTGTTGCAAATCTTTCACCTAATAAAAAAACGACTGGATCTCTGTTGGCTGAAAAAACAAATGAATTAAAATTACGTTTCATTTACTTTCATTATTTTTCTTAGTTGTGGACATTAGGCCAAACATATTTATAAGAATCAAGACATGGCTTTCATATAAATCTCTGTCACTTCCGACTGATTGGCATTGAAATTGATAGGCTGAAAAGTATGTCAGTTGAAGAGGCATTAACATTGATGAATATTATAATTTTAAATTGCCCTAATGTGATTATCCACTGTAAATACGGGCGTTCAAATTGGAATACATGCAAATCATTTTAAGGAATCTGATCAATCAGGGAACAGAAATAACAAGAAGTTATTTCCCCTTTTTGAAAATGAATCACGGTACTAATAGGATTTGAGAACAGACTGTATGACATGATGAATGTTTGTATGAATTTGTTGACATTGAGTTTGATTATCCTATAGGACAAATGATACTATATATTCTATTTCACCCATTCCTCACCTTCCAAACAGCTTCTTAGTTCTACGATTTTCTTGTCACCAGCAGCCCTGAGTACTTGTTCAGCATAGCCTAAAGTCTGAACACTGATCTCATATGTATCTTTAGCTAATTTGTGCATCAAAAACAACGGTTGATCATCTTTAGCCGATTTTTTATCAGATACAACATCATCACCACTAAAACAATACACAACAGGAATTATAACATCAGAGTTCTAAATACACATATCTTGATTATTTGATATTTTTGTAATATGATATAAACTAATTACAAAAACATGGCTGTGTCAACATATTCTACGGAAACCGTAAATGTATAAATTCAAATTAATTGTTTACTAAACTCTCTGAACGAGTCCTTGACAAAACAGAAAAGGGCGTGGTCAACTTAATGACACTCTTTACACAGAAAGTGAAATATGGCTTGAAACTAAAGTGAACAAATTATATTATTAATGCTTCTTGCATCTGAAATCAACCACTAAGGAGAAATGTTAAGAAAAAATCATAATATTTTACCTGTCAGTAAATCCAGCTCCTTGAAACTGTAAAGGGTTCAATGATGTATGCCATCTGAGTGGATTTTTAAAGACAAGTTGTGATTCTTCTGGTGATTTGCCAACTGTTTCAACGAACTTAAGAATTGAGTTTAATAAATCTTCGTTAATGGGTGTGAATTCTAACTTCCCTCCACACCCATCTTTAGCAGATGTCCATTGTGCTGCTCTCTGTAGTGCCTGACCCATTTTAATTTATCTGAAAAAATACAAAATAACATTAATATTTGTTGACAAGTGACAGCTCATTTTGAAAATCAATCCGATAAAAAAAAGAGAACATATTATTAATTGATAAGTCATTAAATCTTCATACAGAGCAACATTCACATCAGAATGCAATGATGATCTTAATTATCATAAAATTCTCCAAAGTTATTACCACTATTGGGAGTTTAAAGGTCTAGCTCTATTTAAAATCTGATTTCAACATCCCAATGGGTTACATGTTTTCAAATGGAAAATTATTATTTTTATGATTGATGAAAATCTAATTTAACTTAAAATCTTGAAATGAATAAAATGCAGAAAGTAATAAAATTTATATGTCACTGAACTTGCATATCATTTTGAAACATTAGACTACAGCTGAAAGATTTCAGACTAAATATCATTCATTTATGAAGAATACATTAACTAATAAAGGCCTCTAGGAGATATACAGTTAAATCCTACACATGTAAACTCATATCAAGTTTTTCTAAAATTATAATTCTAATTGATGGAGAGATTTGATAGAAAATTGTTTTATTTAAACATGCATTATTCAAGAGCTAAATCTGCCTAGTGCATGTCTTTATTTGGGCATGAAATGTTTTCTAAAGTAATAATTAGACATTAATTAACTGATCCAGGCCTTAATCAACTTTGGATGGCATCAGATTGCTCCGATATTAAACAGATTGAAACGTTTCAGCGGTAAATCAAATATGGCGCGGCTAGACGCTTCGAGTCGTAGCTTTGATCAACCAGGACCGTGGTTGAAATTATTGCACAGGTCGGTCAAATCTTTAAATGCCTATTTCTTCGCTTGCAATAGAGTAATTTGAATGAAATTTTCAAATTATTCATTTTACATCATCTACTTTCGAACTAGTATAGCAAGAATGGCTAGTTCTTATCTATATCTTGAATAATGTAACTTTAAGGAAGAGTGACTTTAAAAAAAAGATTAAAATTTTATTTTGTATTTCAATATGATGCTATATATAGCATGCTGTTTTAGGAATTCATACTGAAATTAATCATAAAATGACAGATATTTAATATCAAAAACATGACAAGTTGTTAATTGTATTCCTGTAGGCTATAATTTCAGAATATGATCAATATTGTTTTAAATTGTTTACTTTATTAATCAATTTGTATTGATTCAACTAAGTAAGATTGCGGTTGATGAAATACACAGTCATAAAAAGAGTGCCCTCCAGAGGAAAAGAGCTACATTATTTCAATAATTGAAATGAAATGAAATAGAGTTTAACGTCCTACTCTTCTGTACCTAAGTGAGTGTGCTATGACTATGAGGGAATTTTTCCCGGGCAGCGACGCTACGACCTACACTTATATCGAATTCCAACTGCCAAGGGATTTTTTACGATCACGCCAATGTGTACACGGGACCTCGTTTTTTTGTACCATTTGAACAACTAGACAGCCATCCTTGTCAGGTCCTCTGTTCTTAATCACTGACAAGGGGAAACCAAGCTGGAAAATCTAGATGAACTTTCTCTGCCAATGCAGGGATCGAACACCCGACCTCCAGGCTAGCAAATTAACCAGCGCCCTCCCCTTAGCCACGTGATCCCCTTATTACAATAAGCTTATTTAGTGAATAAATAAGGTAGTCTGAGTCTGGTCTCTGAGACATCCCACTCCCAGACTATTATGTATTATTATTATAGTCCAACAAAGTTAGATACTTTGAGTGATCTCTAATTTAGTACCGTAATTATCGAAACTAAGGCAATCACTGTACCGTAGCCGCGTAGTCACCGTAGTGCATTAAAAAAAAAATTAAAAAAAGACTTTACCAAATGAACATGCAACCAGTAACAATCTTAAATATTCCTCAACGATATTTAGATACACGTAATTAAAGTCCCCTTAGACCGGTGTAACAACTATACGACGACGAGAGCAGTGGACTGTTTCGGATGCGATTGCGATGGGATCCAGTGATGTTACTGTTAGTTTGCACTATCTCAGCAAAGTGTCTGCTTTCTAAAACCGTTATAAACAAGATCAAAGCTTAAATAACTGCTTACCTGTTTGTTTCAATATGAGTAATGTAGGTGCATCTACAGATATTTACCGTTATTTGACAAAATAATAACAAGCACCTTGCTAAAAATGTTTACATACGGCAACCGTTGCTAGGTCAGCACGCATGCTTCGATCAAACGGAAGCGAAACTAGGAAAAGAGAGATAACTCCATTTAATGAGTTGGAGGCAGGCCACACATTTTAATAATTTCTCCCTTGAGTTTGTCCCAATGAATTAAAATGAAATGGTTTTTAACGTCCTACTGCTCTACTCCTAAACTGGGCTAATAAAGACGGGCATATGTCATACATTTTGCAATGAGGGAAATTTCGCCCGGGTATCGGCACTACGGCCTACTCTTCTATCGAATTCCAACTGCCAAGGGATCCTTTTCGTGCACGCCAATGTGTACACGGGACCTCGGGTTTTCGCCCCATCCGCACGGCTAGATAGCTGTTCTTGTCAGGCCCTCCGTCCTGCATCACTGAGAAGGGGGGGGGGACCACGCCGGAAAATCTTGACAACTTTAAACATAGGTATAAGACAACTCATCCCAAGACAAAAGACATCTCATTTTTTAAAAAAAAACACTCCCACAAGTGCCAGTTAAATTTGTTTTAATACCATTGCTTTCTTCGAAGACAACTCAGACCAATCTAATTTTGTCTTTCAATGTTTGTATAAATGTTTTAGGACATTGTAGTTTTAACCGATTGATAAGACACAAATTGTTGATGTAAATAATAGTAAATAATAATTTAATATTATCATTTTTATATATTGTTGATGTGATAAATTCTTATATTACTAAATGAATAAATATGATATGATATTTATTTGTGATCTTCAAAACTTGGTACGCGTGGTCTTATATCTCGACCTATGTGTTCTTACCAAAACTTATTTTTTATATAGTTGGGATGAGTAGTCTTTTATTATGATGAGGTTGTTTTGTTGGGTTTTTTTTTTATGTTTGGCTGACTTTTTTTATACGGGAATGAGTTGGCCTGGGATGAGTTTTTTTTATATTGGGATGAGTTGGTTTGGGATAAGTTGGCTTGGGTTGAGTTGTCTTTGGGATGAGTTGTCAGGTATCTGGAATTCGGTATAAGAGTAGGCCATAGCGCTGCTGTCCGGGCAAAATGTCCCCCAAAGCACATTGTATGCTCGTCTTCATTCTCCCAGTGAGAGCTGAACAATAGGACGTTAAACCCCATTTTATTTCATTTCCTTATGCCTGTGTGGTATTAAAAATTCTTCATCTTTTAAAATTATATATTTATTTCATTGTAAATAAACCCGATTTCATTTCACTTAAACTAGAGCGTATGTCCCTATTCTTTGGAACATACATGTAATAGAGGAAAATTGGTCTAAAAGCCCATATTAATAATATTAATCAATTATGTTATTTAAACAGGATATGTATTTCCGTGTTCATTGAACTTGAACTTGAACTTTATTACAGGCGAAGCAAAATTTTTGCTGTAGCCGGAACATATATACAAATATAAAAATACACATTGATAATAAATAAAAGTATAAATAACAATAGAGTGTAAACAAATGCTAACCGCAGCCACTGAATGCATACACGACTCGTGTACCGTTTATAGAATTTCCCCGAGTCTGAAATATTGCCTGATATTAGGATTTCATATTTTCACGAAATTATACCAACATCAAATAGTATAATCTTTAAATGGCAATATGGACCAATGAATTCTATTTTTTTTTCTAATTTCGAATGTTATGAAAAATATTGAGTTGGAGGTTTACCCCCTTTAATGTCGCATGAACTCATTACCCCCGCTGATTTTGTGGCTACCAAATGTTTTAACACGGTTGCATATCATGCGGAGGCTGCAGAACATTTTCATCATCTGACAAAACACAAGTCATTGACTTTGATTTTATTTCTCTAATGGGGTAAATTACTAATTAAAAGAAGCAAATCGCTAATATTTGGGACTTAGAAAACGACAAAAATAGGTCGCAATGCATATAATATGTAATATGAATTTATATAAATGATTTACATTCAATCGTTTACGTTTTACGCTAATTTCAAATCAGTTATGTTCGGCGACATACGTCAGAAGTCTCAATCGAATGGCAAACTCTAGCGTCTGGTTAGTCCAGTCTATTGGGCATGTTCTCCAGATAAGTTATTGCGTCGCCGTTTAACGGGAGTTGTGGAATGTCCCTAGCCTCGTTCTTTCTGGTCCCTTGTTACAAACGATGCTGAAACGCACTAAAATGGTATTGTAATAAAATCTGTGCAGTTTTCCAATAGCTCAGTCAATTACCGTATGCCTAGATTACGTCACCAATTTCAATATTATTTGCAGAATTGTATCAAATGATTAAATCTTGTTTTGGTGTTCAAAATACAAGACCGTTGGAAATTGTTTATTTTAAAGGAGCTAAATCGCTAACATTTGGGATCCAGAAATTGACAAAAGTGGGTCGAAACTCATATAATACTGTAATATGAATGTATATATAAACTGATTTACATTAAATGCTTTCCGTTTAACCCCAATTTCAAATCAGTTATGTTTGGCGAAACAAGCCATTCAGTCTCAACCCAGTGCATTTTTTTAAGCGCCTGGTTATTCCAGTCCACATATGCAGTGTGATACAGTGCAATGTGTCTAGCCTCGTCCCTCGAGTCTCTCAATAAAACTAGGACCGGAGCGCAATATGGTACACGATTCGTGTACCAATGTTAGAAAAATTGTTTTATCTTTGATATCGGATATCAGAAGCTCATCTTTTCCTGGTAAGTTTACATCATCAATGTTGATTTAAATTGACCAATAATTCGTGTTTTCGATGTCGAAGATTTTGGAGTATTTTGAGTTACGGACTTAGGTCCTTTAACAACTGAGTTTTCACAATGTAGGTCCACACTCTCTAGTTCACTAGACGACATACCGGAGGCAATACTAATAATGAAATGTAACAAAAGCATAAGTTATTGCCCTGCATGATATGCCCCGAAAACGTCATTAGGAGAATCACCAGGTTGATTTTATACGAATAAACAGTATGCGACTTTCTTGACTGCTAAATACAAAATCGGAAAATATAACAACTGATTTTGCTATACCGAACAACTGATTATAAATTAGTATATAGAGAAAGAGAGAAATGTAGTTTAACGTCCATTAGAAACAAACTAGATTATTTCGGGACTAACAAATGGTTCGATTTTATTTCAAGAATTCGTTTTGGCGTAGGAGTCTTTAGTAGTGGGAGGAAAACGGGGGACCAAGAGAAAACCCACGAAGTTTGACACCCGACCCTACTTGTCACGTACAACCGGGGAATCGAACCATGTCAGTTGACTCTATGACAGACTTTATGATATAGTGCGCACACGTTGTTGTTTTTTTTTTATTAAAGATTTAATGTCAAATACATTAGATATGTCACGGACAGATGCGCACACGAGTTAGTAGATCAATCTATATTAAGTGAGTACTGGTATAACAGTTTAAAATCAGCTCATTAGTTAGTAGATCAATCTATATTAAGTGAGTACTGGTATAACAGTTTAAAATCAACTCATTAGTTAGTAGATCAATCTATATTCAGTTTAGTTCTTTATTTACTTTGAGTATCAAACTCATCAGTATACATATAATTACAATATTTACATAATCTACAATATGTACAATATAACAAAGTTAATATGTCGAGAGTGGACATTTAAGTTACATACCAACTATATTGTCATCAAAAATAATAATCTAATATTACATTTAATTATACAAGTATACTAAACAACATTTAGGTTATGATCATTTAGGCATTCTACATCTTTAAATTACAATTTTATTTATTTATCTATATTTTTAATAATTCTGATCGACGTTTATCAGCATAAGACAAATAATTACCAAGTGAGTACAAGTCTTTTACATTACTGGTACTTAGTAACTGAAAAAATTTAAAAACGTTAGGTCTAGTATAATAATACGGCTTGAGTATACTGGTATAACAGTTTAAAACCAACTCATTAGTTAGTAGATCAATCTATATTAAGTGAGTACTGGTATAACAGTTTAAAGGGCCAATCCCGATAACTTTTTGGAAAATAAAACTGTTTAATTTTGTGTTAAAATCATTTAAAACCCATTAGCTAAGGCTGACTAAGTAACCCGATATTTGTGATACGCTTGTAAATAACTTAAACCGGACAGTCTACATCTGGAAATGGAGACCTCTGTATTATACAGTATCTGGATAAAACCAGACTTTTTTCCATAAAAATAATATGAAGGTGATTTTTACCTTTTGTTATCAAGTACAGTACATGGGTCATTCACTGTATAGACCTCTCAAGAAACGTAAATCGATTATTAGGTCACCCAATGAAATGACCCGAAATCTTAAAAGGGTTACGTGTACGGATAAGCAATGTTGACGTTCACGTCCAAACGACTCAATATTTTCAGCTGAAATTTTCAGACAATGTAAATATACCATGCTTTTATATTTTGGTCCATAAATTTCACAAATACTCAGACTTTAATTTTTGAGACTCTGTTCTTATCGGTATTGTCCCTTTAAATCAACTCAATAGTTAATTGACCAATCTCTATCCAGTGAGTATACTGGTATAACAGTTTAAAACCGACTCATTAGTTAGTAGATCAATCTGTATTCAGCGAATACTGGTATAACAGTTTAAATCAACTCAATAGTTAATTGACCAATCTCTATCCAGTGAGTACTAGTTTAAAGGGGCCATCTCGATAACATTTTGGGGGTTAAAACTGCTTAATTTTGTATGAAAAGCCCTTAATAGCCTCTAACTTAGATCCGAGCAACTTCTTCAAGCTATGTGATACGTTTTCAAACAACTTCCAATCGCCGGTACGGCTCGGTGGCCGAAGACTTGTGTTCTGTTTGCATTACACAGAAGTGTCTGGATAAAACGAGTCTATATTATGTGCAGCTTTCAATCTAACCCTATTGACTCACTTTTAAAGCTCTCTTTTGATTAAGTTAAAATTGGTATCATAACAATTTAAAAGAAAAACTTAAAAGAGCTAGTGTCCAGTTAAGCTTTTTTTGCATTCACGTCCAAACTACTCAATATTTTTAACTGGAATTTTCAGACAAGGTAAATACACTATTCCTCTATTTTTTGGCGTTTAATTTCATACGTTCATGAACGTGTAATTTTCAGATTCTTTGAAATTCGGGCTGGTCCCTTTAAAATCAGCGTAATCTTGTTAGTAGATCAATCTGTATTCAACGAATACTGGAATAACAGTTTTTAAAATATCAACTCAATCTAGTTAGTAGATCAATCTCTATTTAGTGAGTACTATTATGTGCAGGAGAAAGCACGAGACTGGGGTTATACTTGAAAGAGAAAGCCTGAAAAAAATAACCCGGAATTATTTTTTTTCTGAAGTCAAGGACTTTATCTTGCTTATAAACCGTCTATGTTTACATGTTCGCAAAATGACAATATCCCACAAAAACCTGTTTTTGTATGGAAAAAACGTACCTGGAAGAAGAAAAACTTTCAGAAGAATAACCCCAATTCCCCTGTATATATTCAAGGCCGCCCCGACTTTCAGACCGCAAGTTATTCGAGGCATACAACATAACCCAAAGAACAAAGACATTTACCGTTATGGATTTATAAAGTAGGTTTCACTAGTTTAGTAGATTAAATTGTTTTTGATCAGCAGGGGGTTAATACCCACACAAGGGCAGATTTTTTGCAGGAGGGGGTTTGCCGGGCTTCTCTTGAGAAAATTTGACAATGCCACAGACAGTCCCAACGAACAGTTTGACGCTCATTTTCTGCTTGTACCGGAGATGTGCATTGAATTTGGAGATGCGAATTGAATGTGGAGATGTGAATTGAATGTGGAGATGTGAATTGAATGTGGAGATGTGAATTGAATGTGGAGATGTGAATTGAATGTGAAGATTGAATTAAATGTAGATACGTGAATTGCATATGGTCTAGGTGGGGCCGACCAATGCTTACTTTTGACCTACTCAGAAGAAGGTTAACCTCCAAAACTTAGAATGATTCATATTGCCACAAACGGTCCAACCGTTGACACAATATATGTTGTGGTGACCTCCTTATTCGAACAGTGCCCCTTGGTTGAGTTGAGAGTTAGGTTTTGGTGAGTTCCGAATCCGATAACATATCTACTAATGCCAGACTCAAACCTTTATTTTAGTCTAGAGTTCCTAAGTTATAATTTGTTTTGCAGTAAGGGGGTAATGGGACGTAACCCATATAAACCAGGTCCGACTTTAATTAGATATGTACTAATATTAGTCTATTCTAGTCTTTGCAAGTAAACCTAGACTAATGCAGGGCATAACGTTTTTAAAAAATCGTTCCACGAAAACAGGTCTTGGCTGTGATCCTGTGCTCATAAAGCGTTCCCAACTAGGCCCCTGAGCCAGATCAAGATTTAAATCCAAGTTACAAGTATTAAAATTGTTAAACATACATTAGGCCTACACAAGAGCTAAATCTGCCTATTGCAGGTCTCTCTTTCTTTGACCCAAAATGTTACATAGACCATTAATTAAACATTAATTAACATATCTAAACCCTCGATGTCATCTTATGTGTCGGATTTTCACTGGATCTGAATCCTATTTACTTCTCAACGCTCATCGATGATTAAATCCAAAATCGGATAACCGAAACTACTTTTTTATTGTACCGACTTTAGTAATGATAATATGATAATCGAGGTTAGGCTTAAAATTCAATAGCCAATATCTCGGTTCGTGGTGGAGTAATTTGATTGAAATTTTTAACATATTCTATTCACGTTACCCTTTTCAACTATTATAGCTAGAATAGTCAACTGGGGGATCGCGTGGCTAAGTAGATAATACGCTTGTTTGCTAGCCTGGAGGTCGGGTGTTCGATCCCTGCATTGGCCGAGAAGGTTCATTCATATTTTCCGGCGTGGTTCCCCTTTGTCTGTTGTGCAGCATAGAGGGCCTGAAAAGGAAAGCTGTCTAGTCGTTGGGGTGGGACGAACAAGCGAGGTCCCGTCTCTTTTGCAGTTGGATTTCGATATAAAAGTAGCCCGTAGTGCCACTGCTCGGGCAAAATTTCCCCTATACTGGCCATAGCACACTTTATGGCGTATGCCCGTCTTCATTTGCCCAGATGGGAGCAGAACAGTAGGACGTTATTAAACCCCATTTCATTTAGTTTTCAACTAAATACAAATTAATAAATTATTTGACTGATTTTTATTTGGGACATTCCTAGTCCAAAACGTGAGGGATCGGTCATCTCAGTTTTTGTCACGTTGCTAGGCAAAGATTCGTTAACGGAAATGGGCGAGAATTTTATAAATCATCTTCCACCATGCACTTGGTGCATTAGACTAATTTTGGGCGTCGCTTTATGAAAGAATAATTCACATGACGCCAAATTTCAATTATGTTCCCGACAGCAAATATTTTCAACCACTAGGGATTAGAAAACTAGTCCAATTATGGTTGGGAGATATTTTACAGGATATACACACAAGTGAAAGAATTCGTGTTTAAGCTTGTGTTTTAAATTAACTTACAGTACATCCATTACTTTGTGAAATGGCCAGAATTCACTTATAACATCATCAAAGTATATAACTTTAAAATACAAAATTCAACTAACAAACGGGTCCCAATTCTAACAATACATTAGTTTCTATGCTAGCTTAACGACAAGGCCGGATGTATACGGTTGAAGAATATCCATTACTTTTTAAACTGGCCAGAATTCACTTATAACATCATGAAAGTATATAACTTTAAAATAAAAATTCAACAATTAACGGGTTACAATTCTAATATTAGATAAGTTTCTATGTGGTAGCGGATTTTACCAAAATGCTAGCTTAACGACAATTCCGGATGTGTACGGTGGAAGAATATCTATTACATTTAAAATGGCCAGATTTCACTTATAACACCATCAAAGTATATAAATGTAAAAAAGAAATTCAACCAGAATATCTTGTAATAATTTTTATATTCGTGGGCCGATATCTATATACTTCACAGGTAAAAACTAAGGGGTTTTCTAAAACTGAAAGCATTAACACACACAGGGGAAATTATTTCCGGTGTTTTCGGTAAGATGGTAAAGGTGGCACCTAGAAATAAAATTGATTTAGAAAGTTCTCAATGCTGACGACCGTTTCATTCAGTTCTCTTTCTATATTGCCAGTTGAAGTTGTGCGGTCGATGTTTTCTTGCCACCTGTTTCAATATTTAAATAGTGATCAAGCTTTCTTAAGTTACTTACATTAGGAATATTCACCTAGTTGAGCAAGTCCCACACTTTTAATAGAGAGGGGGAGAGCGGGGGGATAAATGGGGTTGAACGTTCACTCGACACAAACTATATCATTTCTGGACTAACACAGAGTTTATTTTTTTTATTTAAAAAATTCACTTGAGTGTAAGGATTTTTAGAAGTGAGAGGAAATCGGAGGACCAGAGAAAAAACCCGTAGTTGGACAGGCGACCCTCCTCATTGTCACGTACAAGTGGGGAATCAAAACCACGTTACTTGACTCAATGACAGATCTTATGATTTCACGCGCACGCTTTAAACCACAATAACATCCAACCCCAATAAGCTAAACAAAATCTACAACTGGCTTAAAAATATATTGCAAACATTATACCCCAAAAGTGACGCGTCTTAATTGTGAAATATGTAATTTACCGTATGTGTTACCGCTGAATACAAAATAAGATTTCTCTAAAAATCAAATTTTAAGAACATGAATATACATGGCTATATTTCATTGATAATACATTTGAGATATTCTTCTGGTTCGTGAATGTTCCCATACTCTTTGATAGTTTTTATCTGTAATAAATTACAAGTATATAAAATTATGAGAACGTCACAAAACACTTCACCATAGGAAAGTTTAGCCAACATTAAAGTAACGTTAACCACGCCCACATTTAGAAACATTTAAAGGCTTACCAGATATAAAGGTGTACTGTTGATTTCCCGCTTCATGTGTGAAAGGGAGTGTGTTAGAGAAAATGGTTAGGTTTACAGCGGCGCGCGATAGTGTGGGAGTGAGGACGGGGGGGGGGGGGGGCTGGTTTTATATACGTTATCGTTTTGGGTCGGTTTTTATTTTGGTCCCACAATAGATGAATTAGACTGGCTCAGTCTCTTCTATTTATTTTACATTTCGATTTATATAAAAGTATTAATTTTTAGTAAACCAACACTTTCGTTTCCATTTGTATAAAAATTTTTTTTTGAGTAAACCTGTAACCAGCACCAGAGACTGGACAATTTGCGAGCTTCACAATAAAATGGGCGTTCCTGTCATGTTTTACGTTGTTCCTTATTTGGAATGATTGACAGTTATCAAGCAAGCCCCGAGTGAATCATGCGTCTCGAATGGAGTGCAAAGCAGTCATGCTTAGACCGTCTGAGGGTTGACGTCACGTTGTTGTTAGATATGTCGTGATCACGTGCACGACGTCACACGACCTACATAATGCAGGTTGACCTACTAGATGAGAATGAAGCTCTATTTGCCCAGTCTCTAGAGATTACGTTTTTTTTCGGGTTTTTTTTGGAGAGGACTGGCCAATTTTTGGTGTGTGGAGGAGACTGGCCACCAGTCTATAGATGAATATATGGGTCACATTTTAAGACAACGAAAACATGTCGTTTATAGCGAAATAAATGATGCTTTTCGACGAAATTGGATTGCCGAGTTCTGATTACTACAGAGTTCAATTTTTTCCAAATTTGACAACACTTTTGAATATGGATCGCGTCTCGACATGGGCAGTTATTGTTATATTTTATGGATATATTTCAAATTGCGCTACCGAACCACTGTTCTAATCTACGAAATTGTTATTCTACGTCGACAACTATTGTATAAACCGCTCTTTCTTTATTTACTGAATCCTCCTAGTTATGATGACACGGTAAGAATATCTAACATCAGATTCACAGCGTGTCAAAATAGAATGCTTTGCTAGCGGATATACTTTACAGGATGGGGTATAAGAAGTTATCATGGCGACACATATTAAAGAGCCCCTAAAGGGAAGTCAGTTTCGATGACAGACCCTGGCGCCAACGAGAAATTCCTAAAAGTCAACCCTTTCATTGTAACTCACTGAAATATTCCTGAGAAAAACATATAATCTGGGTTTGTGTTTTTAATATATCTGTCTTTTAAATCTTTGAACTGTCTTGACGCCCTGTAAACTTTATGTTGGATTACTGTATGTAAAGAAAGCATAGTTACACCACCAAAGGGTCATTGGAGCATTAACGTTTTCTACAACACCTATACAAGTCCAATCTGTAATCTAATCCAGATGCAGCAGAAGATTAACACAAAACCCCATACTACTGTGTAATAATAATATTAATAAGTGCTGTGAGGAAATTGTGTCGGGACAGTTGTATTTCCGCCCACTGTTCTTCGCACCCAGAGCCCAAGGCTCTCCTTTCGTACACAGAGATATGTACAAGACAACGCGGGTCTTCGTTCCATCCTGCAGACCGGTAAACACCCAGGGGCGTACATATCAATTTTGTTGGTGGGGGATGTTTAACAAAATGAAACCGACTGATGCACCGGCCCCTTATACGAGTGACGCGACCACAGGCCGAACACCGCAACCCTGAGGGGGGCAGGGAGGGGGATGCACCCCCGGATAAATATTTGATTCTAGAGTCTCTGAAATGGCCAGTAAACACTTGTTACATGAGTAAAATTGAGTACTACGCATGGGAATTCATGTTATTTATTCCCAATTTTGCAAGAGTGCAACCCATGCATGCGGCACGCCACAGCCCCACTGCTCAGCTACACCAAAACATTTATAAAACAACACCTTTTATGAGAAAAGTGTCAGGGACGTGAGCTTTATTCTTTATCTCCAGATGGTTGGATGGGATAGGCATTCATCAAAAACACCCACGCCGCTTTATCCCCGCTCTCCCATTATATTTAAGTCGTAATTGTGGAAAACTTAATTTTAGGCTCAAGCTGCCTGTGTCTCGGAAACAAAATAAACTAATAGTTTATTTAATATATGATGAATTTTCGTGATACGGTCGCCGTCGGTTTTTGTTTTTCTATTTTGTTTCCTTAAAGTTCCCTGTCAAAATCGTGCAGAACTGATTCTATTGCATATTAGTAGAACTAAAACGTAGCGTCTATAGGTACATGTATTTAGATGTTTTTTTTTTGTAAAAGTCCAGTTTCTGTGTTTTGTCAAAGCGACCTCTGGTTCCCCTTGATATGACAAAATGACGATAGAGACCATGTATTTCTCAAAATATTTCAAGGTAAGAGGAAGAGAACACACCAGCACCCCCCCCCCCCGCCCTAAAAGATATATTGTCTCAGGAACCTGGCGAACCCCTTCCTGAAAAATATTCCTGGTGCATATCGGGTACTTTTAAGGAATATGTTTATTTCCAGTAAAGAATTCTCGTGCTATTATCCTCATTTTGCATGTCATAAATTTCCTGTGTATGTTATGCACGGATGTATGAACCATTTCCTAATATTGTTGAATTTTTTAGTACTGCATTTTATGCACAAACTTTTCCTTTAATTTTGTACTTGTATTATTTGTTTTGTAAGTTTGTGTTATATTTGTAATCAAGGTGTTATAGAAATAAAAACCCAACAACGTTTAAAGGATAGGAAAAGTTTCGATAAAAACCCAACAACGTTTAAAGGATAGGAAAAGTTTCGATAGGATTAAATAAGAAATATGGGTGTGTATCCGGACCAATCCCTCCATCAACAACAAGTACGGGGCTATCTGATTAAATTACAGATCTATATTTCGTATCGTTTTTATACTTTCAGTGGCCTACAATAGTGTAGAAAAGAAAAGTAAAACGAAATTTTGAACTATAAAAAACGAAACGAAATAGGACCGAAATAGGAACCAAGAATAACAGCACAGCCATTGTCCGTCAATCTATGCAAGTTTCATGTCGATCGTAAGTCAATAGGTGGCGCCTTTTCGAAGAGCGTCGACCAAAGAACAACACGTTAGTGTAGATTTACGTCCAATTCCCCACAGTGTGATATCCCAATCAAACGAATGGAGGCAAATTTCAAAAATCACAATGTCAACTCTAGCATGTTCCACCAAACATGTCAAAAATTCTCGGCGCTTGAGGGAGGAACCTCTCCTAAGATATTAAGATTTGGTTTGTATCCCTATACAGGATCTTGTCTGTATTAGGAAACTACTATTTGGTGATTGGAATCTGAAAAAACTAAATACAAAAAACAGTCAAAAGCTAAGCCACCGACAGAGAGAATATCAGAAAAGCAGGAACTACATATACTAGTATACAGATTTCAAGTCATTATAAGCTAATTACCGTTATTTCCTATCCAATAAACAATTCATGAAACTTCTGCATAAACCGGGTTAACGAGAGGAAGTTTGCCAGGACAGCCGCATTTCCGCTTACTCTTCGCGGAATTTCAACTGTTAAAGACTCGTTTACGTGTCTCCCAAACAAAAATCATATTCGATCTTATGAACCACACCCTTCATTACTGAGTAGAAGGGACAAAACACTCTAGCAGCCCTCAGTGTGGCAACATGTACGCAGGACCGTACCCACCAAACAAAATCATATCCGGTCTCAAGAACGACAGTCTACGTTGCTGAATAGAAGGGACAAAAAACACCCCAGCAGCGCCAATGGCTTTATTTGAAAAACGATGCTGATAACTAAATTGGGAGTTTGTCCTTTAAGAGAAATAATCATTTCTTGGTTTGAGACTAAGGGATATCACGCTAAATCCACTCAAATATATGCTGAAATCTCCAACAGGGGAGAGCTCCCCCGGCCACCCCAAACATATCGCGAATCGGGGAGAGTTCCCCCATCCACTAAATTTTTCTCGAACCATAAAGAGCCTCCAACCTACCTCAAAACATTTCCCGAACCGGGAGAGCTCCCCCTCCTACACATTTCGTGAACCAGGAAGAGCTCTCCCACCCACGCTAAACATTAATTTTTCTCGAACCGGGGAGAGATGCTTCAACTCCACCAATGCCCTGATATATGACAGTAATTCATAAAACACTTCCCATTTCCAGGATTGAGTTTCGGTCGCTTCGTTGAGAAGTGGCTTGTATGATAAAAACGTTTATAATATATTGCAATTTTGAATCCGAGAATCATTCGAACTTCTGAACACAAATGCATGTAATACTATTGCATTATGCGAGGCACCAACTGTACTTTGAACTATTCTTTATTCATCGTCTTCATTCCAACAATCTTTCCAGATGACAATCTTACACTCCTTTAACATCTACAAATCAGAAATCACTCTTTTATATCAAGGGTTTGGTAACCAAGCAAGGAATTGTGAAATACCCCTAACGTAAAATTCGCGAATTTTCGGTTATTTATGACGTCCATAAAAAAAATAAAACATTAATTAACGAAATAAAAGTTCGTCGCCTTCCACCCTATTTGAAACTCCATCTTATCCCGCGGGCTCGGCTTATTGTGTCAATAACTCACAGGACGACGTTTTCGGGTAAAGTATCCATTTCTTAAGGGAAATATTCCTATAAAGGAAAAATGACTGAAAACGGCTTTATAGCCTTTTATAACAGAAATAACGTTTATAGACATCTCGCTGTCTTAAATAGCCCAAGAAGAGCTAAATCAATACCAATATTCTAAATTGATCGGATTCCCACGGATAACAACTTGTCTTACAGCAATCGTTTCCTTGTTTAGAACAGAAAATCAATACACTAACGTCAGGGAATTGATTTTAGAGGAAATACCATGACGACGGCCGCGTCATCTGTGACGTTTACCAAGAAAACATGGCGCGAATGGTAATGTAATTTTACCTTTTTACGCAAGAACCAATGACTATATATACATTATTTCAACCAGATATGCGATTTCAGAATTTCAAAGTTCGCTCAAAGATTTTGATGTCTGTTGTCAGCACCATCATGTTGTCATATTAAGCCAAGACCGATATTTAAAACACGTGACTGTTTGATTGTCGATTATATTCTGACATCTTTTAAGATTGAATTTATTGAAATTTGTTGGCAACACTGGATGTGTGAATTTTAAAGGTTAAACTGTGGTGTTATTGATTAAGTGTGAGGACATTGATTACTGGAAACGTGGTGTTAAAATCACAAAAAAATGGCGCAATATGATGTTATGGACAGTGGTCCCATCTTCCTCTGTAATGTTGTTACTTTATTTTTGTTGGACAATGGATAACATTGGATTTAAAACTTTGAAGGTAAGACAATGATATTTCTATAGATGTTTTTTTTTATGTTGTGTGTTATTATGGGTTGATATCATTTAAGGGCAAAGTATATTTTTTAATATAAAAAGCACGAAATTATCAGTAAGTATTAGGCAACTAGGTTAAATCAACTGGAACGTCAATATCAAAATATATATCATTTAAACCATATCAATAATAGTATTCCGAGCATTTAATAATCAAAACTAAACAAAATTAAAAATAAAGTATTTTAATTCTATAATGTTCAATACTTATTAATCTTTAAGAAAACAGTCAACCAGTTTATTTTAATTAATAAATTAAGTACCTACTATTATAATTACAGTATACATGTTTACTTACATTACATCAAGAAATGTATATTATTTTTGATATAAAGTAATGAAGATAATTAAATAAAACCAAGTACGAACAATCCAAACCATAAGACAGAATTCGAAGTCCTAAAAAAAGTTATAGGAAAAATATCATTAATAAATATTATATTCTAAAACATACCCACTTCCAATGGGGCTGCCAATTTAAACACAAATAATAATTGTTAATAAATTAATATTAAATATATAATACATTAGTAATGGATTAAAATGGTGAAAACAATGACATTAATAATATTATGACGTGCACTGTTTTTGATGGTTTTAAAACAAAACCCCTAAAACATATCATTTACTGTGGAAAAACACTCTAAAGATATATAATATTATCTCAGTGACCTTTACAAATTAAAACTCTAGCTTGTAATCCTAATCTGATATCACAAAAGTTCAAACAGTAAGTGGCATTTTGCATTTAAGATGGCGATTCTAACTATTATCTTGACGTCAAATGGCACAAGAGAATCTGTATACGATTGCGATCATAAATAATTGATAATTATTACATCTGCTCTGTCTAAGACGATAAATTCCAAAATGTGGTTTGATATACAGTAAACACTAAATATACATGTGATTTTTATATAAGCTATTTCCTTATCTCAGAACAGTAAAATATATCCGACACGTGATAATAATGGATATAATATTGGACATTACAATCTGGAACTGTCGATTAAAGCATTTCTTTATTCCAACAATATGATAACAAAAAAATCGAACTGCAATGAAATGCAACCAGTCTTAATCATATATTCTGCGAAAACTGGTCTTGGCCAATCGTTTTGCTTTTGGGGAGGGGGGGGTAAGAGAGAGAGAAAAAGGCAAAGTAAGAATGTAATATCTAAATATATGTATTGTATCTATTATTATATTCTTAGTTGTACAGAAAATATCTTTCCTCCAATGGCTTGTACAGTAAGATTTAGAAAGGCGATGTTTGAATTATCTCCCCTGCTCAATTTTGCTCAACGGGTTCTTCCGTACTGACGATCTGACATCTTCCATTAGTAAATGATGCATACTTTCATTTCCAAGAAACCTATAAATTGAAACTAGTATAACTAAAAAACAAATGTAACATAATTTTATATTTCTTTGCTATTATATTATTAGAATATGATTGAAGACCTTGGCAATGTTCGATAAAATAGTTGTAGTTTTCGAATTCTGGCATGTATCGCTACTGAAATTATGATTTCTCCGAGCTTGCGATCTATCTTGTAGATCCTGCTTCTGAAATCCAAGTAAATCTTATAGTTCCAATGAGCTGCAAGCTTTTAGAATGATTGAAATTTTTATTTGCGCACATTTTGATTCAAGTTTGTTCAGTGTAGTTCTATAGTTCTTATATCTTGTGTAATTTGCACCTGTAAAAGCATTCCATCGCACATTTTTAAATTTTGGGTCATGTTTTATGTCATATGTTGGGATATTGTGATATTAATGGGAACATCATGATAAATCTATTATGTTGCTGTAAAACCATGAATACCTAGAGCTTATTGATAAACGGAAATGCTTAATGTACTAGTGCGTCAATACCATTTAAAGGTCTCTCTGAGTTATATCAGATGAGGCCACAATCAACCTATACGAAGACCGCCATATTTGTATAGAACTAAGAACAGTAATCTATGTTAATTTTAATGCTTAAATGGAGCGGGAATACCCCCAACAATTTCATAAATGACGATGAAGTAGTTAATCGATTATGCCTATAAATGTATTATATAAATATTCGAATAATATTTTGTATAAATTTTATCAAATTTTGCGTCAGTAGAGATATTCGGTATTCTGCACAAGCGAAGAAATAATTACTTTTATACATATACTCTATTGCTATAATTGCCGTCTGAAAATAGGACTCGCATGACGTCGTTAACGCCAGACGGAAATCCCGAGAAGGTGATTTCCTAAAGACCTCAAAAACAAATATATCTGAAAAACTGGGCTGATGACGTCATAAGCTATAATTCAGGGAGACAAAAGAAGATTCCCCTTGATAATTTATGTATGACGTATACCTGCCATTTAATTGTAGCCGTGCGTGTTCTTGGGGTTTACGCCACCATAACCTATATGGATACGGAAACCACAATATGTAATTAATTCTATTTTAACCACAGGAGCTTCCCTCTTACGTCATAAGAGTCTGCGCAGACAGCACATCGATCAACCTTGATCGACCAACGCAAGTAATCCCCACCTTCTTAGAATAGAGTATTGATTAGTGGGGCACGAGGCCATCCGCTGACGTCAGCAAAAATCAATACTAACTACGTGAGCAATCGACGTCATTGGGGGTGACCTCCGAAGCCACAGTAACCCAGATTAGAAATAGAAAAGAAATTCCATGCAAATGAAGTCTGATGACGTCACATATTTGCGTTGGTATGTGAAAATTATTGGATTTTCAGCTATTTATAGGAATTATTGGTTTCTTTTACAGTCGCATATAGAGACAGTTTAGCACGAGATGGGATTCTCTGTTGGTCGATGCCTTGATAAGATGAGACCGCGGATAAGAAAATAGGACAGGATTCCCCACTGTTAAAATAAAACCATGAAAAAAATATTAATGGTAAATAATTTTTATTTTTTAAACAACGAGTATGTAGTGTTTATATTGACGATCCATAGAAATTCTTTTTATTTAAATATGAGATGAAGAACACAACTAGCCTCGGTATCGTAGAAGAAACTTGAGCATGCTCTATTCCTTGTGGGGGTGGTGAGCATCCATTCACGTAGTAAAATTAGAATTAAGTTTCTTTGAATTTGAAATTATAGCTGTTAACTTGAATAATATACTAGCTGTTCTACTTTATTTGAATAAAAAGTTTATTTCATCTGGCTCTTACGTATATTTTAAAAAAGGTCTCCCTTCTCACATTTCTGAGGACTAGGTCAAAGAGTTGGCCAAAGAGTTGAACCACTTTATCACCGTTATTTGCGCGAATGGATGTTGCCCGCCCCCACCTTTTCTTTCTGTGGTTGGTGTAAAATATTACATGAACGCTATTTTATCAACGCTATTTGGGGTATGGATCTCAATCCCCCAACCCCAATCCCACTCGCTGCATGAAGCCCATTCCACCACCTGGCATCGTCAAAATAATCTAAAATATCCATAGCAATGAAAGACAAATAAAGAACGATATCTTTCTGTTTAATTTTGACAAAGATTTGATTGACACTTCTCAAGAAATGTACCTCATGTAATATTTGATTGTCGAGAGTTAACAATATGCATTTAAAGTAAAAAGAGAGAGGCAAAAGTGCTAAGATAGAGGCAAGAATTCTGTACTGCACAAGTATTTCTCAAAACGAGGATCAATAAATCCATAATCATCCAGGTCCATCTGTGTAAACAATTCTATAATAATATGATGCCCACACAGACAACAGGGCGTACTCGATTGAACGTTCCGGAATTAAATTCTCTCAATTCCGAAAATAGTGTCAATCGAGTGAAAAGGAGACTTTCGGAGTACAACGCATGTGCTGACTGCATAACAAATATCTCAACCAATCATGGCAGCTGAAACATATTTGTTACTTAATAATACGTCACGATTCTACTCACACCACCTCCGTTTTTTGGACTGACAGGGCAAGGGCAATAGCTCCGCTGCAAATCGATCGACCAAACATTTATATTTTTTCCTTTTTAAAACTCCGACAACAATATACGACCACATTAAGACGTGGGCGTAGAAATATGTTGGCAGATCTTGCGGACACACGACGGGCATAAGTGATTCCATTGTAAGTACATTGCCTTTACAATCGGCAACTTTACTCCCAGCAGAACTATAATAGGTCTTTAATAACACCCTGGTGCTTCAATTACATCACAAATCTTCTAGAAAAATTGACCTGGCGTGACCTCAAATAATTGAAACCTGGAGTGGACATATGTTTCCAAGACGCACGTGTGTCTTCTTCCTTGCAATAGATATGGCAAAAACCTTGTCAATACAAATGCTCTATATACCATCCATGGCCAAAAGATGTTAAGAATTTAAAACTCGGCAGCGTTGAATAAAACAAGATAAAATACCTTGCAAGATGGCGGCAGATTTTATCGGCTACTGAACGGAGTTTTTCTTCATTTGCCGCTCATCTGGTCTTAGTGTTTGGGATAAGAACGCAAAACATCCTTCTCGTTGGGCAAAAGGAAAATAAACGCAACATCTCTGTATATTTATGTCTATACTGGTGGTCCCCTAACGCGCAGGTTCAACAAACACGATTCAAGGCAGGTGCAGAGAGCGTGCGCGCCGTTCATCATTATTGTTTCATTAGCCTAATTCTGAAACCCCGAATGATACCCAATGCTAACCCTTATAAACAACATGCATTTCTTGTAAACAATTCAACCCATTCATTTACGCCGGTGTATAAATACGGTTGTCTATCTAGCATAACATATCGCCATGTTTTTTTCCGCAGTGGGAAAACATTAAGACAATTGAATAAAGAACAATTAATTGGAATATTTCGTGGATGATACCCACTTGCTTTGGGAAAAACAAACCACAATTTAATCTTTGATAATACTTTGTAATTTTAAAGTGGACAAATATATCACTATTTGTTTTGAAAGAATTGGAAACTTAACCAAATAGGTATAGTAGTGTACTCTCATCCAGCCTAATTGTTTCTTGTATACTTCCGCGGACTTTTTTCTCTGGGGAAAACTTTTTAAAGGTCATTTTATTTATCACGCGATTATTGTAAAAACATTTTGTTATTAACAGTGTCTTGTAGCCCACGTAAGACACCGTAGCTATCACGTCACCAAGTTAATCACCAGCAGCAAAACTCTGCTAATTTCTTAGTAATAAAAATGTCACGTTGATTACGACGCAATTAATATCAGACAGGGCGTGGACCCGGATGTGATATATAGATATATTTCATACAAATGAATAACGAATCATTTAAAACCTGGGTACCAAACCTTTGGATCGCGAGGGGGCGTGGATCGTGACGGACTACTCTAAAACTTTTGAAAAAAATGCTATGTTTTAAACAACAACATATAAATCACTAATCTGCACACACCTTTTGCCCTAGAAGAACAGTAGGACGTTAAACCCCATTTCATTTATCGCTCGCCCACGATTTGTTTCCCCGGTCTCTCATCACTACATTTTGATCTGGAAGTTTTAGACCAGTTATCAATAGTATGTAAATAATGATGAAGATGATTTTGTTCTACGAGGGGTTGCGATCAGATGCTGGTCGAAACCAACAAATGGTTGGGTACCGCCGATTAAAAACATAAGAAAACATGTTGATTCAGCCGAATTCTGCCGAATGTTTTATAAGATGTTAAATGCAGCTTCGTAAACAAACTATATTTGGTTTAATGAGATCAGTTCTAGTTTGATGAACCACCAATTAGTCAACAGTAGCCTCGATTCTTCTAGCTCCAAGGATAAACAATATCAAGATAATAAGGTCAATAATACGGGGGTTCATTTTTACTGTAGGTTGTAGACATTTAAGGGGGTTGGATGGCCGACATTTAGGGTTAGCGTTAGTTACGTATGGATATAGATCTACGGTGAAACCGGTACAGTACTGTCTTCTAGAATATCAGATTCATTACAATAATACAAAGCAAAGAAATAAGTGTGTCGACAAGGAATGTCTACCTTTAAGGAGCTAAACTTCTATTCTCTGGTACCTAGAAATGAACACAAATCGGTCGTAACGCATATAGTAATGTATTATGAATGTATATAAACTGATTTACATTCAATCGCGTCGTGGAAGTCGTTGGCGTCTGGTCATTCCAGGCTACACAGGGTGTTTAAAATTTTCATTTTGTCTTACATGGATATTTGTAAAGTCCATTATTTCACTGTAAGATAACAACATCAAAGTTGATTTAAATCGACCAATAATTTGTATTTGCAATGTCGAAGACTGTGGATGATATTAAGTAAAAGACTTGCTTCTTTTAATATCAAACTTATTTGTGCAAAGAAAGAAACATTTAAATAGTGTATGGAGAGAAATGGGTACTAATATATAGAAATCCTGTTATTGGTCTAATCTGTATGACTTTCGGAGAAATGACACATATTTTTCAGTTCTAATATCGATGCCTTTGGCCGCTTCACAGAACAGATCACTGTAAGCTATCTTCTAAATGTGTAAAGAAAGCCTACATAGTCGACTGTTTGCCCCAAACAAGGCTTCTGGAATTATAACAAAGCTGCTTCATTACCCATTACAGGTAGCACGAGAGTTTCAGGCAGATGTAAAATTAAATACAATATTAAATACAACGCAAAAGTACAACAAAATGTGTTCACTATGTGAACCATTTAATGGGAAGAGGTGTTAGGTATGCTAGCTATAAAGCACATCGTCCATTACGTACCGCACAATTGTCTGCGATATTACCCAAGGTGGAAGTGAACCTAAGCTCAAGGAACCAAAGTCTCAAAATTGTGATCTTCTTATAACTAGAATAACTAAAGTTCAGCCTAACACGTGTCAGAATAGTAGATACTTCATTATATAAACAATTGCTGAGAGTTATTACGCCTGGGGCCTGCACTGAGCCTAAAACCCTCTCATTCTTACATTCCAAGACAAATGTTTAGTATACAAGTAATACTTATCAACCTCTTAGAACAACTGTCCTTAAGGCAATAGTAAATCTCCTGCTTTTGATAGTGGACAGTTCACCCAATCACAGCATGCCAAGATACGCAGCCATTAACTGTCACCTGAAGTATATGATGTCCGATTGTTTGTTTCCGGTCTGTCACATGACTCCACCTAAGGATCGAACAATGATAAACAGACCCCCGAATAAAGTCGCGGTGTTGAAGCTTTTTTGACAATTATTAACATAATGAGCATGTATTTCTTTTTCTAGAACGACACAGTTGTTGTTATTGTGTTTTAAAGAAATACAACCAGTGATTCCGCAAGGTTTGATTAGTTGAGGCTTAAAAAATGTTATTTTGATAAATCCCTTGAAGGAACCAGGTTTGGAATAAGCTGGCTATAAATGGGAGATAATCAATAATAATTACAGCAGTAGGAATACGAAAACATCTTCAAATACCCACTCCCCTTTTCAGCTGCTAATTCACCCTAACCTCATTAAGTGTCTAAATTGATTTCAGGATTTCGGGATTGGAATCTGAACAGCTTTGCAGAATGCATGCAAACATTGCTTTAATGCTGAATTCCTTCTACAAGATCTGTGGGTTACACAATATGTAGATTGGAATTTTATATTATTTTTATTTGCTAGCATATGGAATGGAATGTTACATATGACAGTCATACGTCGTAGAGAGAGTTACACGATTTGACGTTTATTATGAAGCATACAGGCGAAAATCATTAGCATTGGTTAAGTTCCCACGAGGTATGATCAGACGAATCGACGAGTTTCACCTGGCTCCTACTCAAAGCACTTTTCTATGAGATCAACCCTTCCACAACTTACTATTAGATGTCTGTTGATCCCCAAGAGCCGTTTTGACGCCATGTTAGAGTGCAGTCAGAACTCTTAATGAAGGTTTAATGTTGATCTCGACTAACACGTTCTTTGTTTTAACATGGGGTGTCGTTGTCGAACTGGGTAATCAAGCCCAAATCAGCATTTGTTCCTTTCACAGAGTCAATGGAAACAAATTGATTTAAACTGGAAACAATACATTCGCCGCCATTACAGCTTTGATGTAGTCTCGCTTTAAGATCCCGTATCCTTAATTACGTGGGGAAATAGTCGACAATGGCTTACATATGTACTACATGAAAGCCCAATTTCCACTCATTCCTGCTCAATCGAGTCCCACAGACGCTTATACGTGAATCAAAACTTCTTGTACAAAAGCAAAAACGTTTATTTTACAGACGATGATTTTAGAACTTTAGCGATTGAGGGCAAAGGATATAAAATTCCGTCAGCCACTCATATGAAATCCGAGAAAATGGTCAAAACATTAGAACTGTACTCAAGAACCGTGGCCAAGGGCGTTCCGTGCAAGAGATTGTTTATTCTCTACATAAAAGAGCTAGTTTCATTTTATAAAAAAAAATAATCTCAGTTAGTCTGATAAGTAATAGCGAACATTGAATTATAAAAGACAATTTTTTTAGTTGAAATAATATTGGAGCCGAGTTATAACAGTAAAACGCATACACATAAAAGTGAACTTGTGACCGTATAGAAATATAGTTTACAGTTCCTTCTATGATATACTCTTAAGATTATGATTGAGAGATACACGAAATATAAACCCGAGTGAGGTAAAAGCACCTAAAACGTCTAAATAATATTTCCTGTCGAATTCAGGTCGAATTGGGGTCTAGCACAATGTGTATAGATTATTAAAATAGATATTTCCACAGACAGTATAAATAATATTGGGATAACCTTTTCTGAGAGAGAAAAAATGACCAATTGTATTGATAAGGAAACAATCCACAAATTGTTATATCGACATCCTCTGCTTATTGCAGACGAGTAGTAGGGTCGCTTGTCCAACCTCATGGGTTATTCTGGGTCCTCTGAAAGACCCCTGCGCACAAGCGAATTATTGAAATAAAATTGAATCAATTGTTTGTCACGAAATGATCTGGTTTGTGTCGTATATATCGAAATCCTCTATTTATGGCTGTTGTCGAATATCCGTCTTCATTAGCCCAGTTGGAGCAAAACAGTAGTACGTTAAACCCTATTTTACTTCATTTATATCGAATATGTCGAAATACTGGAAATAAGACAAAACATACTTCTACAAAAAAATTATGATCGATACAACTCATGTGAACTAAAATTTCACTGTAGCTTAATGCTTGCACCATCGCCACCTCACAGAATAAGATTTAACGCTTTTTACCAGACAAGCTCAATAACTGATTTAATTAGCAAAATAAGGCTGTTCTGACTTCTGAAGGAGAATACATCAATACAAAAACCGCTGTCATAATTTCACACAATATCACGTGAATGTGTTTTATCTACAAAAATAAGATACCACACTTATAATTCATTTCAAGTCATGAATGTGTTTTTAAATCAGAAAGAGAAACGATGTGCTGTACAAGAAATCTCAAAAAAGAAATTTATTTTCTCAAACCTAATTTAAACCGAATTCTGACATTTACGTATTATATAGCTTAGTTAGTGTATATATCATATATATTTAATGTCTATAGTGTGTTTCATATGTTTATATTTCACTGATATTAAATCCATTTTATTGTTTTCATATTGTTTTCGTTTTTGTCTTTAATTTGCAGTATTTTCTTTGATAAACAGGAATTTGTATATATCCCCTTACTGATTATTTCAATTGGGGCAGTATAATGGAATATTTTGGTGTTTTTTGATTTATTTCGTTTGTCCCACTGGGGGAATTTTTCTTCACTTATTACATCACATCAAAAACGCTTCCAGCATTTGTTATGTCTTAGGTGTCGAATTCTCAGCAGATTTTCGAGATTTGTGAAACGAAGAGCTCTGTAGGGCCAAACACCAGACGTCTAAGTATTTTTTAAAAGTCTTATTTTTTTTTAACTTTCCGCCCGGAGGAGACGGGAGATAGCGCGGTTCGGGGAGAAGTGCATTTGTTCATAATGTTTTTAGCGTCTCTTTGGCGGTTTTGGTTTACAGAGCATGTGTTGGACGTCTTTCTTTTATTCAATTCTTATGCAATTAAATATCAACTGCTGGTTGCGTCTTTGTACTCATTTAAACCTTAATTAAAGGTCCGGGAAAGAAATTCGATTAGTCTCAAGTATATTTAACCTTCGTTTTCATATTGTTATCAGTAATATGTACGTGTCATAATCTCTCGGCCATAAATTTTTGAGCGGCCATAAATTCACACAGTGGTGATCTATTTACTACCGCCGACCTCCTGACCTAATCACCGAAATCGGAACAATAAATCTTGCCAATACAAATCGCATCTAATTTTCTACTGAACTGGAGCACTGGTGGTCTAAGATCTAGCTTTCTATCCGCTTGGAAAGTGAAAAGGACATCCAAAATCGATAACCTAGTCCGTAATGCAGGGCTAAGCGAGCATTCCGCTATTATTGGAAGTACTTGGCAGTCTTAAAGCCATTCTTCACGACAGTCGGATTACAGGGTACGCAAAATCGCGTGCTATTTTAAAATAAGTAAATTATGATAAGTACTTATCGGATTTCTCTCCCCAGCGTCTCCAGCTCAACGATCGATAGCTCATTGTGTGTTAATATATCCTTCTTTGATTCTATATTTAGAGAATAAATCTGGTCGCCTGCGTCAGCGGTCCATGTGATGTTCTACATGTAACAAGGCCACTCATTGCAGAGAGAAACATTGGCCAGCTACGGGGATCCCTAGTCTTCAACCAATCAGAAATACCGACAGATGTGGTCCAATTATCGGGATATGTAGTGACGTCAAGGGTTACGGATTTGTGACGTCAGGGATGTCCCCGAGACCTGCCTTTGCTATCATGAAGAAATATATATTCACGATGGTAGAATCACCGGAGAGTGCCAGACAGACGTGTAGGAGACGTGTTACAGAATATACCTCCAGAACACACGTGCGGTGACAATCTGGCTTTTCGGGAACAATTGAAAGAATTGTCATCTCTACGGTTAACCGTTACACCTGTGTCATCAGCTACCATTCAAGGTATTTAGTCTATTTTTATTCTCGGTGTATTTATATGGTGCACGTGCTCAATATCTTCCAGCTAATAAGTAGTATTGGATATATCTAATCACCTGTTCCGTTTATTTATCTACATGCGCTCGTATGTTTCCAATGTTTGTGTTTTTGTGTGTATTTGTCCTGTAAAAAAAGCTGGTTCAAAACGTGTTGCAGTTCAACTTGGGACTCAAACTCATTCAAGATTCAATGGAAATACATGTATTGGAATTAAATAATGCGATCATAGTCTGTGCAATGAACTGTGATGTTAATCAAAAGTATTTTGGTGCAGAACGCAGATAATTTGTGCATGCATCTGTAATATTAATTGTCGTGCGCATCCGAAACCCAGCAAGTGCCGGCCACTTTATTTTTATTCTTAAAGTGTTTCAATTGCATTTAGTAATTGAACTGGAATTACTGTGGAATTCTGGGGTCACGTGAAAGTGTTGGTGACATGTAAATGTATTCCATAGAATTTTGTGTCCTTCCTGTACATTTCTTATTCTTTTCACCAACTTGCTGACGTGACCTCAGAATTCCATCTGCCTTTAAAATTAAAATTACATTACTTACCAATGGATGTTTTAGAGGAACAAACTATGTTTTAAGGAAGTAATTCTGCATTACAGATTCTGAAAGCTTAGTCTTAAACTGGTAGCAAACTTGATAATGTTGCGCGAGGTACGTTGTACCAACAAACCTACCTTCTTATTCATAAGCCTCAATCTCCCCCTTTCTTTGGGCTTAACGTCCACTTCCACCTGGGGTGATATCGCAGAATTTTTTTTAAAAAACAGCAGCAAACTGGCAGCAAGCTTGATGATGTGGCGCGGGGTACATTATACCAACAAACCTACCTTCTTATTCAAACACCTTCATCTCCTTCTTTCTTTTGGGCTTAACATCCGCTTCCAACTGGGGTGATATAGCAGATTTTTTTTAAAAAATCAACGGTTTGCATAAAAATCTGTATATTTTCTATTGAAATCGATTTGCTTACTACTGTTTGAAGGAAGTTTTTCAAACAAAAGTACAGATTCCGCCGATTGATTTATTTTCCGTGCAAGATAAAGAGTCGGTATAATCAGAAAATTGATTTTATAGATTTTTCAATACTTCTGTTTAATTATAGTTATAAAATGATACGACGTTAGACCTCTATGAATATAATTTTAAAATTAATTAAAGCGTTGTTCAAGTCCACCACCTTTTTTTTAAACAAAGATAAATTTAACAATTCAACGTTCTTTATTTAATTAATACCATCGCGGTACCTATTGTATTATTTGACCACCAAATAACCTTGTTTGTATTTCTGAACGCTTGGGTTTGTTTTGTTTTTTTCTTCATTAAACTTTTTTTTAAAATCTAAACCTAGAACAATATAAAATCAAATTCAGTGAGCGGTTACTTGATGATCTTGCACAATACAACTAAGACAATTCTAATGATAAAAGTTGGCAGAGAAGAAACCGGTGGGATATCACCCATTTTGTGTATATAATGAAACGTTATCCTCGTCAGAAAACAAACGACTGCTTTTCGCGTGGATCGTTTGCTGTGCTGGGAACCAGATGCGTCCAAACTGAGTGAATATCTTTTGAATTGAACACATTATCTTATATATCTCCATGTAGAAATGAGAGCGTTAGTGTGGTTCCTTCCACAAAACTACTTGAGACGTCTTTCTCAAGTTGTTGTTATTCGGACAGTTAGATCATCACCGTCGTATTGTAACTAACGAGTTGTAATCACTTTATTTAAATGTGGATTCGACTTTATGCGAGTTTTAATTGTCATTTGATACGAATAATACGTTGCTAGGCTTATCTTTGGGGTATAATTTGGCTTGTTCCAGACAAACACGTTTATTTCATGTGCCTTTTATATGTAACAAAGGACAGTTATGATTCAACAGCGTTTATGATTTATGATTAATATATGAAAAACGGTGAGTTAGTTCCAAGTTGTTCTGCAAGCTTGTTTTAATGCAATTTATTTCAATTGCACAGTATTCAATAATCGTTTAGCGTTTGTGTTGTGTATAAAATATATATTTAAAGTAGAATGTTGAATGGATGGTCGAGGATTGAATCTGAAAATCCCAGGTAAGATTCATTGATTATTTTTATCATTCATAAAGGTTGCCCAACATGTTCATGTTAATTGGTGCACGTAAAATGTAAGTAGGCTGAACAAAAATCAATTTTAATTAGTGTTTAGAACGAGTAGGCCATTACATCTGAAATTAAACAAACATCCAAAGAATATTTGCTATTTATCTTTTGATATTGGTAAAAGAAAGAAAAGTTAGTTAGGGGGTGGATATGTGAAAGGGCAGAGCTGTATTAATTTACTTTACACCTGCGGTACTTTTTATAGGTCTACATATATAGAGAGATAAAAGGATTGCTCGCTTTGCAACAATCTCGCCTAGATGCACTAAAAGTGTTTTCCGATCGATACTTGGAATATCGGTCGTGTATCGCCTTCATTAATTGGTGGACAGGATATCGATCGGGAATTCCGCTGTCGTAAATGATGACGTAGGGAAAACACTCTATTGACGACATCAAAGACCTCGTGGTGCCTCGTTCTGGACTATCTCTGGAGACATTGGAAAGAGAAATCCTCCTACTGTATTGAGTTGCGGTTGTGTGACAGAAGACGAGGAAAATCCCTCCTCCCACCCCCGGCTTCTAACATTTATTCTGATTCGCTTCGGAAAACTCGATTCAAATTTCTAGTTTAAAATGTAAGTGGTATTGACGTGCTGCCATTAGGACAGTCAGGACGAAGAGGAACCGGAGTTACAGGAATTCCCTTTTCAGTCGATTCCAAAAAAGCAATAGTGTCACAGTATTGTATGTGCATAAGCATATATAAATATACACCGCTGGACTTGAGTTTACACTGGAACTTTAACAGGTAAGCAACTTTATCATTTAAGTTTTTGTGTTTCCTCGGATGCTTTTTTTGCTTACAAAATTACAATACGGTAAGTTCGTGCTGATGAAGTGCGTTTTAGTAATTTTTTTACATTGAAAAAAATTGCCTATTTTATGCATGTTAATTGTAGATTATAGATGCGAATTTGTTTCAAATAGTTTAAACATTTGCATAATTGAGATTACATTATCATAGCATGCAAGCAATTTGTAATAGTTTCTTATGCAATTAAACGCAATTGGTATCATTGGAAAGCGATCGTATGTGACATTTTTAAAAGATTACATATTAACCGCTGCTGCACTATGCAACACATTTTAAGAGAGGTACATCGTTTTAAGTTTTATTTAAGTTCTTAGATTGAGCTTGCGTGCGTTTGGGTAATTGTTTGGGGGGTTTTGAACCGGAAACAATTTTTTTGTACCGGTACCTATAATATAATGCCTTTATTATTTTATTAAGTGAAGCTTCGATTATGCATTTTACTTGCAATTAAAAAATATCATAATGATCAAAATCTTTGCCGTAGCATCGGAGTAAATAGAACAGAAAATTCTGTATACTAGTAGCAGACTATATTGGCATTGTATAATAGCTTCCAATTATCGAATGGGCAAACACGGTCTATGACGTCAAAGGAAACCCCGCATAATAGTATTGATTGGAATTGCCCTTGTGATAGAGAGGTTTAATTCTATGACGTCATACCGTACGTCATATCGATCGATAGGAAATTCTCTGTCATTTTATTGATCGATCACGCGACGAATTCTACATTACAGACCTAGTAACATAACTAATCAATGCACTTATCATGGGAACATGTATGTCACAAACTTCAGTTCACGGTTGATGTGCGGATTACAAATGGTCAATCACTAACAACAAACAAACACACACAAACCAAAAAAATACAAAAAGGAATCTAAGGTTTTGTTTTAGTTTAGTTTTGGTTTCTTTTGTTTTTTATAATGCACCACTCTGAGAATTTGTCCTGACAGGAATCGAGCGGTTATATTACAATGAATTTGAAAAAAAAAATATAGTAAAGGGTCCAGACGATGCAAGTCGAAATACTAAAGAAAAATAAATTGAATATTATGTACATTATGCCATGGGATATTAAAATACGCAACAGTTCCGACTACAGTTATCAAGTAATGCGTTTGATTTATATTTAGTAGTCGATAAAAAAATAGGTCTAAACGCAATGCAACCAGATTTATTTTGAACGTTTTTAATTAAATATTTCTTCATTTTTCCGTATTCAAGTATTTGCTGTGCTAGAAACTAGAATATTAAACATGTATCTTCCTGGTTGGAAACTTTTCAAGAGTGTGATGACAACTCTTTGAGAGTTTCAAAATTACAGTTTATGTCAAAAATGAAATTTATTCGCTTTGTTCCATCTGATGCCAATATAAAGATTCAAATTTCAAGAGAGAAACGGATATCGGCTCTTTTATTTAGTCTGTGCTTCACGTGTAGTCCTGGCGAGTGTCAAAATAATTTCTTATATGCAAAACATCTTCCAGATAATAGTGTTACCGAATGGCGGACAGGGACAAAAATTAGAACCAGAATTGTTTGAGGGAGGCAGGCGTATGTTTTGAATTCAACAAGATACGAAAAATCGGAAAGATTTTTACCTATGGAAAACACCTGTCTTGTCTTAGACATTCTGGTTGATCGAGAGGCGTGATGGTAACTTGCATCATCCATTTGATAAACGTAGAAAGGGACTTGACTGATTTGGGCTATTGTAAGGAAAAAAACTAAGAATTGTATAAGACGGGTTAAGCAAGTCTATGTTTTATATACAAACCTACTGGTAATAAACTACTGGATGAATGTGTATTTGGTTGTGTAGTCTCTATTTGTTTTTTCATGGTCTTTGTTTATTTATCATCTTAACTTGGTGAGTATTATTGAATCAAGCAAATAAATACTTGTCAAGCGATTGACGCGAACTGTACCTCACACATACACAGATATGTTACATACATACAACTTTGTTTATAAGAGAAAGTCACGTGGTATAAGACGGTTCCATCGTATCTGGAATATAGCTCCAACTAGATTTATTCAAACTTATCACAAAATTCACAAATAGAAAATTGCTATTTTACAAAATCTGAATAAGGATTATTTTATTTTGTCAAAGTTTCTTAGTTTCGTATCCCATAACTATTAAAATGCTTGATTAAAAGGTTTCTTCGAGAGACCAAAACGCTCTTCTGACTTCTATGTATATTATTTAAATTGTAAAACATTATTGCCTGAAAGTGAAAACCACTAATATACGTGTGAAAAATAAGTAATACTTTCGGTTGGAGTGTAAATTTGTAAAATACAACGTTTTTAGGAAATGATCTACATGTATATAAAATAAAGCGCACAAAAACGAAAGATGAACGTCATCTTGGTTCTAATGACTGAAACCCAGACTATCAAACGGCGATAACTCCTACATCAATGTCAGGACAATGTGAACTGAGTGACTTAATAAATGCTAGAATTAGAAAAGTGATCTAGTTAGGTGAACCAGAAAATCATAAATGCGAATTATTAACACATTATTTGTGTTGATGTGGGTGGGAGGGGGTGTTACGTAAAGACCAGAAAAAGGCAAAGCAATATATAAAACAGAGTCCCGATTCGTTCTGAATAACTGGTAGTATACAATAATGTTTTACAAGTTTTTATTACTGTATTCTAGCTTGATAACGTTCAGAGATTAAATTGCTAGCTCTTTTCCAAAAATATGTGTAATAGCGTGTTGCTCTTTCTAGTTACCGGTTGTACGTGACAAGGAGTAGGATCGCCTTTCTAAATTCCTGTGTTTATCCCCAACTGCTAAAGACCCCTACGCGCCAGCGAATTGTTGAAATCATGTGTTAATCTCGAAATGACCTAGTTTGTGTCGATTGGACGTTGAGCCCCCTCTCTCTCTCTGTCCCTCTCTCTCTCTCTCTCCAGTTACTGAAAAATGCCTTTAAAAGAGTACAATAATATTGTTCTGTGTTTTATTTGTTATTTCCCTTCAATAAAAATGTTTTATAAAGAAAAAAGGAAATCGTTTAAATAAGCGACTATTGCAATATACTGATTATGTTTTCGTCGTTGGTGATCTCACATAACGAGTATAGCTAGCAACGATTTGTAACTCATCTGATGATATAGGCAAGCAACTTGTTTGTTAAGAAATGAACCCAAACTGTTAATACTTTTCTTAAGAAGACGATGACAGTTTTTTAGCCACAAATTCCGTGCTTCTCCTCGCTTCGCGTTATCCTTTCAGATTCGTCGTTAATGTGTTAATTCTTCAGCCTATCCTTATTGAAAATCACGTGACCGTCATTGACCTCGCAATTGGTTTCCGGGTAGTTACTACACCGGCCTAAAATTTCACCGAAAAACAAATTGTTGTTAATATGGCGAAAATAACAAAACATGTTTCACATATACATCAAGAATGAACGAACATACAATCGCTGTGCGCACTCAAACGGCCTATCATGGAAAAAAAATTTAACATACAAATATCAGCAACAAATTCTATATTTAAGCATGTTTTAATTTTAGATAAAAAAAATGTTACAAAATCCCGAAATATTTTTTAATTTTGGAAGTCGTTTACCCTTACAGATTACGGCCTGTTTGTCTTTTCATTAAAGATTGCCCTTTACGATTCCGTAATGACCTTGCTATTACGGATTCGCTGTTCGCAGTACATTCAACTGTATTAAATGATTGGTGATTTTATAAGATCACGATTAACGTAATAAGTAATGACCTTGTAAAATAACGAATGGGCAATTTTTAAGCCTAAAGGGATTAAATTCAAAGGTCGGTCAGGGTTTGGGGATATTGGAAGTTGCTGTTAGTTAACAGAATCGTTTTTTATGGAGTACAATAAAAAGAAAAGAAGTACATGTCCATTTTCCAATTGAAAGTCAACGACAATTTTCTGATTAAAAAACTAATTAACGTTTAAGCTAATCGAAAATTTTAAAAGAGTTCGCAAAATTCGCTTTATTTTACGACATCGTCACCATTACGATGCACTTTTTTGCAAGGCGTTCGTTAAGATGGCAGTCCGGAGGTTTAAAGCTTTAGGGAACTATAGACCCCATTAATGCCGTTATCTGGACCCACGGCATCGCCCAGTTCACTCGCATCCCCCGCTTGACCTGAACTTTGTCACAAATTAATTGGAAAGTCAAACCATCTGTATCATTACTGCTTTGACACAGATTCTTTTTTGCCGCAAGACAGCCAAGTTTTACGTCAAAAGTCGCACGTCATACCCGCAGGTTCTGTACTGTTATCAAAAGCGCGAAGGGCGGATGGCTTTCACCATAAAAACAATAACTGTTCCATGGTATTGACAGTGCTAGATCTCACATGTATTTAGAGACACGTCTGCAAAAAGTTGCTGATTCAAAGGTTTTCAAGTCTTAATATTGTATTGTTGTTCTGAAGTACACGGTCTGGAACTAGGTATGTACAATCGGATTTCAGAATGTTTTAACTGTTATAAATATTGTTCTGTAACATATCTAATAGTAATTATTCTTGACCAGACGTATTTTTTTGTTTAATTTAAAATCCATGGCGATTTATATTATTATTACCGGATAAACAGGACGTACCTAATATCTATTTCATACATCTTTGATTATGTTTCATGTAAGTTTCAATAGGTATATACGGTTTGTAACACGCAATACGTAGATCAATGGAAAATTAACATGTTCAATCTCTTCATTGCATTTATTAAGTTTATTTATTTCATTGTGATAAAGATAAAAACATGTCATACAGTTTGAGTCTTTTTTTAAAAGTACATCTTATATTTGGTAGCATATAGGTAATTGTATGATTATCTGTACATCTTATTTTTGTAAATGTGACAAATATTAGGATATAGGTAATGGTGTGATTCTCTGTACATATTATATTTGTGAATGTGACAAAAAGTGGGATATAAGTAATGATGTGATTATCTAGAAACATACCAGATATGAAGGAGGAGATGCGAAGTTGTAAGAGGAATTCAAACCCTTCTAATTAGACGTACCGACGTGTGGTCATATCTCCTTCAGGCGTGTTGGTAGTAACAAGAGGATTTGAAACAGTCGAGTGACGGTTTCGAGTGGTCTTACTCCGACCACGACCACGGTTTCCTTTTATTATCTTAGCGGTATGTCTTCTAGATCACATTTCTACTATAGTTACTACGACCAAATCATGTCTGACAATGGAAACAAAAGTGGTTCTGACATTCTGACCTAACAGATAGCACTGGCTAGCTAATTATCGTAGCGAATATATTTCTTATAATATTTTAAAGCCTTAGTTCTCAAAAAAAAACAATAGTTAATCCATGTTTTCAAATTTAACAATGATTATAAATTATATAGTTTTATTTTATTTTTTTTCATATATAAAATGTTAATTTGATACCTAATTAAGCAAATAATTGACACAATAGACGTGAAAAAAAATATTTATCAAAATTTATTTTTAAAAATATACTTGCTTTATGTCTGATATACGGGTTAGTTATTGCATTACATGTACGTTTATCGTAGATGTGGGATAGTTCAATCGTGGGATAGTTCAAATAAGTTACAAATCGTTGTTTTCGGGAAGCAAATGTGCGGATGCTGATTCACATTACACCGTTTTGTGAATATAATTGAATTGTTTTGAAAGTAACAGAAACCGACAGAGAATAATCAGTCATGTGACATCCAAATAGCCGACATCAGAAAATCTTTTGGCAAAGATCAGAATTTTTTGTTGAATCTTGGTGCGAGCGTTTCCGTACAGACGAAAATAGTGCCTTTGAGCTACACACAGTGATGAAACTACCAACACTACTAATAGCCCCATATCATACACCTTGCGCACGTGCCTATTTTCGAATTAAAAAAACATTGACAATAAGCCGATCTCAAATAACTACATTTGCTACAAAAACCTCGGCTGAAATATTTATAGGTGTATGAGCAGAGATTCAATGAAACGCTCTCTCAAGTACCTACAAACAAACGTCGAGTGTTGACTTGAAGGACAGGTTTCTTTAGCTTTCATTCATTAAAAGCGAACTTTACTTGTTGTAAAGTATCGGTAGTATTTTTCTTCCCACTATAATGAGGTGTTAAAAAATGGGATCAGTTTTTCTGTTTGAATACTGAACCCTTCACTTACTTCAATTCTCCATAAATATTTTTACAATTGCGCGTGTGAGTTGCTTGCCCAAGTGGACGTAAGTGGCCACAAGGGTGCGAGAACTAAACATTATATTGTTAACTCAAATCTGAACAGGAAACTCCACATACCTGCTGACAAGAATTATTTTGTTGAATTTTATCTTAACACGCAATTGAAATTAATTCAACAGTTTGTGAAATTCTCTACTTTCACTTGCTACTATATGCTAAGGGGATTTTTCTGTCTTCGGCTATTGATAACATTGAATGTACACACCTAAGTAAACCGGCTATTTCACTGACAGATTGTGACCTGATTTCCCTTTACTGCCACCAGAAACAGACTAAGACAGTCCAGTGAGTTTAAAGGTAATTAGGATCCAAGCAAATGTTCTTTTTTTAAAATCTAGTCTTTGTCGCCATTGACAAGTTCACTATGGGTAACAATGTGAGTAGGAAATATTGTGTTTTGGTAACAATTAATTTGTGCATTTTAAAAGATTAAATCAATAGGCTTTTAGATTAATAATAAACTTAATTGTTTTGGGTGTTTACAAAATAAACCAAAAAAAATGCAAAGATTTTAATCTTTCTACAGCACTTACTATATTGTCGAATGCATAAGACGTTTGGTCCCTTGGTTCTTTCGCCATAGATTGCCTTATTTACTTGGTTTTTCCTAAGAAATTGGCGCTTTTTTGGGGCGTTGTTTTTATTTTTGCTTTTATATCATTCCAAAGGGATGCCATTTCCACTAACGTGTTCTTAAATTTCTCCATATATTTCTACACGGAATATAAAAGTAAAATATGAAAGTGGATTATCGTTGAGGGTGTTGGTGGAAGCTCAAGAATGAACAATGTATAAAAAACAACTAAAAGGGAAAGAATAAAAAGCGATATTCTGATGATCTCTACAAGACAACTCCTACCGGTGAATATTTTCGGCGTTTGATCGTAATTCGATATTCTGGATTCTATTCTCTCGGGATATCATCTTTGTTGTTACACATGGTTTGGAGTAGGGGAAGATACGGCCATGATCAGCCACCATTGCTCACATGAAGACTAAATTTACTGAAATCAGTCCGGTATATTCACTTTACATTCTTACCCTACTTTATCCCCAGGAAAAACCAGTTAACATCGACACGTTAACGCAACGTTAGACAATATAACAAAAAGCATACATAGGAAGTCGAGTAAAAATGGATGTTTTTTTTTATGTGTTCTTGATATCTATTCAGTGTCCATATTATATGATCAAGGCATCTATCTATATACGAATACTTCACATGTCAGACGCAAGGTTGAGGGAATATTCCTGGGAATTTGCAATATTCGAAATTATAAACACATGAATAAACAATGAGTTGTTCTCTGATGATCAGCAGTGTGAATATATTCGATTTTATTGTTATACTTCATCAAAAACTAAACAACATCGCGTTTGGCTACTTAATTGCGGTAATTTGGTTGTGATTTATTAACTCGAGTTAGTATGTATGTATAATTTGATTGGCGGATGATTATCTCTAATAATGCCCTCATACTGGCAAATTACCAGATAATAGAATAATGGATACCGGTTAAAGTATTTTAAATAACTGTCAAATGACAAGTACATCCGGTACTGTGCCGTGAGAGCGTGGAAAGATGCACTGGTCGCATTGTACTTTATGGTGTTGTTTTGGTTTATATTCCCTTTATTATAATGTTTATATATGATACACTTTCACCAGTGTAGTCTAATATTTAGATTTCTTAAACTTTCCCGTACTACAGTCTACTCATTAATATTTAGACATCTCAAACAATTCCCGTACGACAGTCTACTCATCACTATTACGACATCTTAAACGTTCCTGTACTGCAGTCTGCTCATTAATATTTAGGCATCTTAAACGTTCCCGTACTGCTGTCTAATGATTAATATACAGATTTCTTAAACTTTCCCGTACACTGCAGTCTACTCATTCATATTTAGATTTCTTAAACTTTCCCGTACTGTAGTCTACTCATTAATATTTAGGCATCTTAAACGTTCCCGTACTGCAGTCTACTCATTCATATTTAGATTTCTTAAACTTTCCCGTACAGTAGTCTACTCATTAATATTTAGGCATCTTAAACGTTCCCGTACTGCAGTCTACTCATTAATATTTAGACATCTTAAACTTTCCCGTACTGTAGTCTACTCATTAATATTTATACATCTTAAACGTTCCCGTACTGCAGTCTACTCATTAATATTAAGACATCTCAAACAATTCCCGTACTGCAGTCTACTCATTAATATTTAGACATCTTAAACTTCCCGTACTGCAATCTACTCATTAATATTTAGATTTCTTAAACGTTCCCCTGCTGCTGTCTACTCATTGATATTTTGATTTCGTAAACTTGCCCGTACACTGCAGTCTACTTATTCATATTAAGACATCTCAAACTTTCCTGTACTGCAGTCTACTCATTCATAGTTAGACATCTTAAACGTTCCCGTACTTCAGTCATTCTATCTATATCGAAATAGGATTCCCAAATATCTCGGAGGGATGTTTCACGCATTCAAAAATCGGTGTAAAGGGATTTATGTTGTCTTAATATTCAAAATAATTCTATGATCAAAATTTTACGGAAATGTTGTATTCGATGGAAAAAATCGTAACCATCGCGTACCAAATATTTTGTTTTTCCTTTTATTTTGACCATGTTTGGTCTGTGTATCATCTTATAGAGGGATCGTTCTGTCAATGGTTTTTCGTTTGTCGATGACTAACCAAATATCTACACCAGTCTACAAATTTAAACCCCGTCTGTTAATGATAATGAGTAAAATTCCTAATTAAAATGTGTCAATCTTGAGTCAGATATATTCCACTAAAAAGTAGATGCTGGTAACAAGTTAATTTTCGCGGAGTTTAAGAGATAACTTCACGTAAAATTTTAATTGTTGGTAGCTGTATATACATATACTTGTGCTGCGTTTACCGACTAGAGCGTAATTTGCTCACCTATGTCAAGTATGCTGTGATGTTAGTTTCAACCAGGTAAATCGCGCGTGGTGATGCTCACGAGGAGGTCCCAAAATCACAAGGAATCTCCCGCGCTCCTCGTATCCAGCTCGCGTGCACAAACCGGCGGCGTTACAAAGACAAAAATTTGGAAAAGTATGTGTTTTATTTTGACCATTTTTAGGGTTATGAGTGCACTTTGGGTTGACTTGTATATACTAGAAAGTTTTCAGTAATACTCACATGCCCCGAGTGCATTTCTATAAAGACTACTGATCCTTGCCAAACTTCACGAAGAAATAAAATAATCATGTAAATGTTGATCTCAGAATCTCAACTGTTTTTAGTTTATGGTTAATAACCTCTTCTTTAAATAAAAAATAAATACAAAAAAGTAAAAATAAATTTTAGGAGAGTGAGTAGACAAGTCGACATGCGAGGGGTATTAGCAGTGAGGTGACAAACGTTTCACGGGCCAGAAAAAGCGATGTTTGAAAAGGAATTAATTATATGTGATTCACTTGAATCGAAGCGATCTAAAGAAATTCAGAACAAACCGTGAACACTACACGTAAGTCTGGGTAAACGTTGAAAGAACGTGAAAATTTTGATTGGTGAAAATCTTAGATGTACATGCAGTATAATTCCTTTTGACACGTTGTGACAGTTCGAGAAAGCACGCGTTGGCCCGCTATTTTTCTCCTTTATTTTTCTCCTCATTCATCGAATATTTGCATGTCTTCCTCTACGTTTAGATATTAAAAGTCGCTAAGCTAACATATACTTTAACGTTTGGATAGACTTTGTTTTGAAAAAATGTTCTCCTTGCCCAAAGTAGTTATTTGAGACGGTCGATTGTGATTGCCTGCAATCTGTGACCGCTGGATAAAAAACAAATCGAAGAAAAAAGAAACGGAAACAGGGTATCAATTGGCGCCTATTTTTCGTGTCCCGAACCGGAATTCTTATTATTGTTTCTAAATATTTGTGAATGAGTGGATAAAAAGCCTGATTAAGGAATCTCGCTCGAGTTTTGTGAAGAATGTCAGTCTTTTTCCAGAACTGGTGAAAAATCTCCCAGTTTCATATTTCTAGTAGAGCTAGACAAGCTCCAGAGTATTATGGTGTTTTCTATGAAGTGAATAACTCGGTAAGGGAGAATATATTGGGGTTTTCAAGACTTGGATCAAAAGTTTTTGTCGATAGTATAGGGGGTGTCGAATATCAAAGGCATTATCCAAGACGCCAAGACAAAAGCGTTCTTATTTATAGAGAATGTTTGCGTACGTTAAAGCAATACTCCCGGGCGCAAACTCATCACGAGTCAATGTTCGATTTTTATCATATAACTATTGCAATAATTTTTGGTAAGGTACGAAAACAATCGGTTAATTTTATTGATTGCCGTTGTTAAAAGGTATTTCTCTTCTGTGTTTTTGTTCTGTACCTTTTGGTTGAGAACAGCTTAAGCAAACATTTATTTTATAAATATAATTATAAAACATTAATTAAGGTAATTGTGTGACGTGGCTTCTAGAATGTCTGTAACATCAAACATAACATTGAATAAAATCTTTGATACAAGACAAAAGACCCATATAGTAGCCCAATTCACATCTCAGCAAAATTAATTGGTCCGGGGGCGGAGTTTAAACTTTTCTTATCCAATTGACCGCTTTGACAGAAAATAAACCTTTTCCATGCATTTGTTTAAGAAATTTGATGCTCGTATGTATGTATAGTCCACATATGGTTGGGTGATATATATATGTATATATACAGGTTTAAAACAAAGCGTTTATAAAACTAATATAGCACAATAGAAACCGGGTGAAAGTGCTTAAAATACACCTAAACGAGTTTAGGAAAATGTATGTTTTCTTCGGGCATAAATTTGTGGCAACCGGCATTTTGGACCTCTTGGATGTGGATTATTGCATATTGGACTGTAGGACAAGGGATACTAATTAGTGTGTAATGCATTTGGACAAGTCTATACCATTAATTAAATGGTAAAAGGTTACCTGTATATTTTGTGAAAAGACAGCCATTGGGTAGAAGAATATACATAAAAGATATATATAAAACAATGTACAAGATGTTTATGTAGAGTATTTGGACTAGTCTACTATATAACTAATTAGATGGTTGAAAATCACCTGTAAATTTCCAAGTAAATTAAAAGGAGTCAGTATCTTGACGTGAGGTTTGGCTACAAGAGCTGAAGTTTTTCACCTAACTCCGATAAAATACAAGAGGCATGTTCACTGGTTAAATTCTGTATCTATGTCTCACTTATCTCATCCAGGACTAGCAATGTTTCTTTACTCTGTACAACCCGATGACGATTTTTAATTAACGAAAAGCAAATAAGAGGAGCATTGGTGTGCGACGTTCACCTATCAGCGGTGTATACAGTCGCTTGCGGTCGAGTCTGTCCTCTTGACTGTTTCATATATACATATATATATAGGTAGCGATGTAGTTAGATGAATACATATATACCGTTAACGGTCAGTTCCGGACGGGAATGTACCTATGTCCTTTCACAAAAACACGACGCACTGCCTCTAACATCTCGGAAGGTGAGTGAAAGCCTATCTATAATACCATTTTATTTCTGTTTAAAAAACAGAAAAATTACCATTTTGTAATAGCGCCGAATATTCGACCAGAAATGTACCTTTTTTTCAGTTCTAATATTTTCTTCTAATTGATTTAGATAATCTCAAGGATTATCTTAATCTAGTTTGATTATATTGAATAGGCATAAGTTTTTTATTGTCATAAATTATACAACGTATTTTATAATAATTTGATATTTCTCGGACATGGATGATGTGGGTATTGTAGCAAAAATATTTACCAATTGCCCCATTAAGCAACATTGAAGACCCACCGCTAATATTTATGTTGTTTCAGACATTTTAACTTTTTAAGTCGCCGAAATTTTCATGTAAATATGACCTGTACGTTGTGAAAGCTATTGAATGGGGGCTTATTTATAACAATAAGAGGTTTAAGTGAGGTGTTGGGGACAATAATCTGAACAAAGAGAGGGAATGTTGCGAACCACGTTAACACTATAGCTTAGTTCCGCGTTGTGTTAGACACAAGTTGACTTAGGTAACAGACTTGTCACCATTTCTTAAACTTATTCATAATAAATATACTTATTTACTTGTCTATGTCTTACTTCCTTGTAATATGCAGATGTCTACTTTTTCGAAATTGATGAAAAACGACCACAACGGAAATTTTGGATTCGGAATTTCCGATTCTCGACTTTGAATGAAATTTCTGATTATATATGCAATAGAACGATATATCAAATCGAAGTCTTAAAATTTTAGGATCAAGACACTTTAAATAAATTGTACTGGTTCAAACCATACGAAAACTCAAAGATCATTAATTACAAAAATCATATTACATTAAGGTAAATAAATGTATGAATTTATTGTCTTGATTCTACTGATAGTTCAAAGTGAGGGTGTCTTAATGTCCTTCTACAGAAGCGTGGTGTAGAATTCTATAACACCAGGTGCTAACCCTCCGTAGATGGCGCTTGCTATATTCCGGAAGCAGCACTTCATCCACGGAACACAAGGTCGCGTGTTATCGTCAATTCATTACAATCTAATATCTCATATCGCCCGAATCCATGTTCAACCCCGCTTTATCTTGGCACATCTCAAATGAAACTATAGATACGACATAAGTATACATATAAATAACAAAAAATTGCACATGTAACTGCTGCTGCCTCCAGACAAACTACAAATTGAGACACTTACAACAGCTGCAATTAGAAAAGATAATGGTAGTTTCGTATCATTGTTATTTAATACTGTCTCGACATGATATCTTAAAGTTAAAACATTTATTATTATAAAATGATGTTTAACCTTTTAATTGATGGATTTCAAATTTATTTCAGAAAATTTATACGTAAATCAGCGTTTTATTATGTTCTTGTCAAAGTTTTACAGATGTAACTTGTAATTGCGCTTTTCTTCTGTTTATATTGTATGTTTACCAAATTGAGCAATAAATAACTGAAATTTATACCACGTTATATTACTTCGTACATACAAAAATAATGTTAAGTTGTTTAACATTTGTTTAATTGTCTCGATATAAAAGTTCTTTGTTTAATGTGAAGTGTAAAAACAACTAAATACATGATTATAAAGACCTCTACACTTTTCCCTAAGAATATTTGGTTAATAGGCAACAACCTTTGATATAAGGTTATGAGAGACGCGAAAAAAGTGCAACTCGACCACCTAATAAGCCCTTATCTTACGCCGTGGAGATAAAATTGACAAATAAGATCTCCTGAAAGCCAATAAAACTCACCGATCCCCAAATAAAACGACCCAAGATTGTCTACCGAAGGAGGTGACCGTACATCAAATATGGCGTTAGATAGTGGTCATTAAAATTGTAGATGGCGCTAACCAGGCCTGCTGGTTCTGATTCCACTATCTGCCAGATGTCTTGTTTCTCGATTTCTATTGGTTGGACTTGGGCCACAATTGAAATAAGAAACAAATTACACAATTACTAGTATAAGACTACGAAGTTGAAAAGGAAGAAAAAAATACTGAGACAATCGTAAAAAGATGAGAGAAATTCCGATAGCATTCTTGTTCAACGTATGAGACTTCTTGGCATAATCGAAATGGCATTCTTACAACGCTTGTGCCTCGCGCGCTGATAAAAACATGGCCTTCGGTCGCACTACATGCTGTCATTGACGTCAGTTAATAATGTGTTTACGTCACTTCCAAAACGCCTGAATTTCTTTTTGCCTGTAATTGGTTGCAGGCAAAAATCAATGTCAAAACAATACTTCTGCTCAATAACAATAATAATTATAACTTAAATATTGTTTTTTTACTTTCGAAATTAAATCAATTTTTTACTTAACCAATAAGAAACCAATAGACTGAATATAATTTACATTTTATCATAAATTTAAAAAAAAAAACATATATCATTTCGATGTATTTGGATATTTTTTATAAATAATACTTGAACATGTTTGAATTTTCACATAACATTATTGTTTATCTCTTAAGTTTATTGTTTGAGCTGTACCCCTCATTACCACATTATTTTTTACAAAACATACAGACCAAATTTCCATTTGAATGTTTTTGGATTATATTTCTAATTTTCCATTTAATTTCCACTCTCTTGGAACTATTATTTTCACGTACAAAACTTCTTCCAACTATCATACACATAGCAAAATATATATATATATTATTTTCGTATTCATTTCATAGCTGTCGGCATACTGTTCCCTGGCTACCCATCAATTTGTATATTTGGTTTGCCGTCCTCGTTGCTATTTATTCATTCATTCTCTTCCAGAATTATTTATAACTTATAACCGCTGGGGCAAATATTATTACAACAGCAGGGTATTAAATGAACTTGACATATGAGTCATATCTAAACAAAGCGCAATAAACAGTTGCCTATCAAACCCTGATAATCTTTTTACATATGCACTAAAAAAAATCAGAATTTCTGGTACCCATCAGCACTGGTCATCGCTCATCATAATTCACTTCCGGTCATCTGGTCTCAGTTAAGAGACATTAAGAAGCTGAAAAGTTCTGGTCAAAGGCCGTTGATTTTGACGATATCCATATTGTCTTATTATTGTGGCCATTAAATGTCAGGATGATATTTGCATCGGGGAAAATGATTCCTATTTCTTGTACAGCCAGTACTATAAGCTCGTACAATCAACGGCTTGTTTGGCATTCTCAGACTTTTGAAAAGGTGACAAAATGTCAGGGTATAGATCGTGGTATTTTGGACCACTTATAAGCACAAGTTTAGGTTTCATTTCATTTAGAGTTAAAAGCTGTTCATCATAGATAGGTCGGAATATCTCTTGGATGATTTCTCTGTTTAATTCGTTCCTTCTTCTTCCTCATCATCTTCTGTGTTGTTTTAGATCTGTAGACATCAGTAGACTTTTGTGTGGTAATTGTTCAAGTTTGACCGAGTGATTGTTTCGGTACTTTTCGCCACAAACTCTATACAGGGATTTTAAACTATAACCAGTGTTCAAATCTTAGGAGACAATTTCTCAGATGTTCTAGGTCGAATTGGGCAAGAGGTCATAAGGAGGTTAATTTTTATAATCGTCTAGTTCTGGTGTTAAAAACTAATCCATGTCATTCTGAACAAACTACGTTGGTAAAACTGAAATCCGATCATGTGGAATCTCGAATGAATTTTTCCAAAGAGAATATTTGCTTAGTTTTCGTAACGTCATTCACCGGCTCAGCTGACCTGACAAGGATACCGCTGTAAAGGTTCAAGACAAATGAATGAACAAGTACCTACATATGAAACATTTTGTGGCGTATGCGTGTTAAAATGTATTTTGAGGTCTGGTTGTACTCACGAGGAGAATATGTCAACAAAACAGTTGTCCAAGTTAATTTGTAAAAAAGGAAATCTAAAACGAGGATTTGAATTCGAGCCACCTTAAATTGGGCAGGTTAGTCACTGAGCAAAGAGTACCTTTTATTGATTTAAGAGCTCTGATTGTTGGCGGCCCGGGATGAATAACCAAAAGTTTTGGATTTATACAACTTTATCCGTCCATCGTTTCATCAGGCATCTTCAGATTGTGAAGGGGAAACATGCGCATGCTTTCGTGGGCAACTTTATTAATTATCATGACATAGGTTGCAATTCTTTTAAAACAAAACATCTTATCCGTCCATCGTTTTATCGGGCGTCTTCCGATTATGAAGGGGGTACATGCGCATGCTTTCATGGGCAACTTTATTAATTATCATGGCATTGGTTGCAATTCTTTTAAAACAAAACATTTTAATGAAGGTTAGATCAAAGCTAAATTCAGAGCATATGGCAACAATAATATTTTGGGAAATTTACATACATAAATCTTGTCACATGAGAGAGGTGCACGAGTGGAACGAAAGACAATACGTGGACGCACGCGCTTTAATACGAACATAAAGTTTGGGAGGAGTCCCAAGAGGCGGGAAATGACATGAGTTGTTTTAGCCATTTGTCGGGTAATGAAGCCTATCGCAGAGAGTATACAGGGACTAGTTCTATCTTCCCCACGACTAATTTTCCTCGAATTTAATCGTTAATAATTAATCGCAATCTAGCAAATTATCCATTATTCGCTATGTTATCACTACCCCTGACATTTTGTCGGCCCGATCATCCGTATCCTGCCAAATACCCGACGCATGTATTCCGTCTTTACTCGTTTTATGATTAAAATCTTTAGATAACTAAAATGTCAAACCAAACCCAGGGAGATGGCCAAGAAAATTGCACCTAGGATTGAAATAACAGATAACAATTATCAAATTCATTGGAATGATTTATTTTATACTGTCTCTTTTCTAATTGCGATTCTTACAATAAATTCCCAGTCAGTTCCTTATCGCACAGAGCTACCGAAGTCTAATAACAAAGAAATTTATATCTAAAGATCTATTTCTGATTTTTTTCTTTTATACTAATTTGAGATCATTAGAAAGAGTCTTTTTTTGAAACAGTATTTTAAATTAAACTTAGAAATATTAGTTCAATTATGCTTCATTTTAAAGAATAAACTTTTACTTTTGTAATTTAAAATCAAATTAGTAGCTTGTCATATTTGATTAAGAAACGTAATAGGGGAAGATAAATTGGACCAAGCTAAAATCGGTACAAGTTGGATCCAAATTCTTTCATTTTCGCTTCCAGTAAATTGTCTGGAACAATAACCCGCAGTAGTTAGAGGGCATTGTTTGAAGGAATTTCCTGACCGTTTTGTAAGTTACTTCATAATCGTTAAATATCATCAATACTGCGCTTTTCTTTGCTGACTTAATTCAATTTTCTATCTAATAAACGGAATTAATCTTGGCTTGTTATCGTGAAAGTCAATAGGTTCACACATATGATAAGTTTTTTAATTAGTTTTAACTTCAACCCTCTTAATTAAAATCGATGACAATCATTAAAAAGAATGAACGAGTACAAAACGTGGTTGTACTGGTACATCGTACAGTCGTGACACAATGTATAGATACATGAGTTTTTATCTCGGAAATTTCACATGGGTCTTTATGAATGGAACATCGGGATTTTGTTTCATTTCAAAAGTATTGCTTGTTAATCGAGTTAGAATAATCTTCAAATAGGCACTTTGACCGATTATTTTGTTTCGGCGTCATATTGAAGTGTGTCAGCCATCATGGTTTTGTTTAGAATATTCGAAAAGTGTGACAGTCATGTTTTAATCCAAGTACAATATTATAAAACAAATTAAAGTCTATATATTGGCCTGTAAAAGTTTGTAGTGTGACTTTTTGTTATCGTATATAAATTATTGAACATTTATATCTTTTCCAATATTACAGATATTGCAAAATTACGAAATTACGATCCAAATTGTAATTCGCACGTGAAAATGTAAAAAAAAAATATGTTAGAGATTTGTAGAATGGTAGGAATTGTCCATTAAGGCTATCGGTTGGTTATGCACAATTGATTACATGTGAGGTTTCACGCGCAATGAAGTAGTTCCGAGCATTCTGATTGGTTCAAGTAGTATATACTAAGTATGGAAACTCGATGAAGTATTTAACTTGTTGTGGTCACCATGAAATATCGGGCCCTTATTTCGTCTATGCCACACCCTTACACGCATCCCCCGGGCACACCTGCAGGTGAGTTTTTCATTTACATTGCACAATGGTTCTTCATAACTTAGCTTGATGCTGTTATATTTCTGCACATTACACTTTGAATCCTCGCCAAACTTTGCGGGAATTTGTCGAAGAATATGTTTACTTTATATATAAAAATTATGAGCATTGAATATCAATTATTAGCGTTTTAAAAATATAAATTTCAAAAATGTAATTGATCAAAATAGTAATTTTAGAATTAAAATATAAACAAAGATGACCGTCCATTGTTGTCTGTTTATGTTTGATCAAATATTATCGCTAAGAATCCGTATTCTATTAATTTATTATCTAATGTTTTAATATTATGATTTGTATTTTATGTTATATTTGTATGTTTTTCTGGTTAGTTAGTCAAAACACGTTTTAATAAATGTTGGGGAATATTTGATCATCTGACAATGCTATTCAATGTTTGATGTAGGTATAATTGATATACTAATGACAATATAGCAATTAATATCAAACATTTTTTTTGTATAAACTTACAAATTATGTTCCTAATATTACATTTATCATACAAATAAAATATAGAAGGTTGCTTAATATTGTCAATCATTGCGAATTTTATTAATGGTAAATATATTTCCTGTCTAATGCTGAATAGATAAAAAATGCATAAAAAGCAATATTCACTAATTATGCAAACAATCCGAATGTGTTTTTTTTTTTATTTCAAAAAATAGATTTAATGAGAAAATAGGGGTGTTTAAAAGAAAAAAAGAAAAAAAAAAGCTGTGTACATTTTATGTTTAATGGCAATGTTTTGGCTCGCTATAACATAACAAATACAACGAAGTTATATTATTTATATTTTATGTATTTGGTTCATCTAATAGCAACATGTATTATGGAATATTCTTTTATAATATTCAGACAATGTAATACGGTGCAGATGTTCCGCTACACAGTAATAATTTGTATATTAGTTTATGAATCTATACATATAATACAATAAGCTCTAATTATCTAATTACTGCTTTGATGGGCTTTTAGTTTGGCAATCATACGAATTATTGTGAAATACACATGACTGAATAATAGTAAACTGGTTGACTTCCGTATATTTTTATTGATATACATTCTGAAAGTTTATATAGTTAATTTTCTCCCTTTTTACTAAACACTTGAAAAAAATGCACCATGATTTTGAATACGTTATTGTAAGTAAAAAAAATGTTAAAACTCAACGCACCATTTCATTAGGTTTAAATTTCCTTATATTTACTTTTTATTAACAATTCTCAACAAATTTGCAGTTACTTTAAAAAAAAACGTGCCTTTACTGTGTCTCCTTGGTGCAAACCGTTATTAACTAGTAATTTTTTTTTAAAAAATCAATGCACCATTTCAATAGGTTAAAATCTCCATATATTTAATTTTTATTAAAAATTCTCAACAAATTTACAGTTACTTTGAAAAACCGTGCGTTTACAGTGTCTCCTTGGTGCAAACCGTTATTAACTAGTCGAATATTTAGATTTGGATAATGAATATCAACTTTTAGTGTCATCGAGTCAGTTGGGGGGATGCTCGCAATTAGAGTTTCTGTTTAAATTTTAGTATTATGACCCGCCTTGCACGCCCCTTTCTAATGTTGACATCAATTAAAACATCGGTATATTTAGCTTCATGAATAAAACCCAATCCGTCATGCATTTGTTAACCAATAATTTTCGCTGTCGTCTGCTCGTGAGCACGTGCCATTAAACACCTGCATACGGCATATTAAGGGTTAGGGTAGGCGACTGGTTTACCGCCCTATCATGGATTAATTTATATGAAGATGAATAAAGTGTTTATTAGTGCCATATACGGGTACTAAAGAGAAGGGGGTAGAACAGTAGAGCAAGTACTTGAACAGCTCATTGACTATAAAAGGCCAGTTTAAATCGTTCAGTTGACTGAACGGGTGTTCATTTGTAACACTAGCCACAGGAAGGATCAGTTTGGAAACATTTATTACTAATTTCGCGGATAATCATTTTCAATATAAGTCGTGATTTGGTGAGTTGGAAAATCTTCTATGTTTATGACAGATTTTACATTGAAGTTGTTTTTGTTTTTGTTGATCATGATTATTTTTTTTAATTATGATAAAAGACATAAGACAAGTTAGAAAAAGGTTAATGATCATAGTTATGTTAAGTACTGGTCTGAATGGATATAACATAACAGTTTATTTTTTTTCTTAATGCGGCTGACAAAATTCACAGATATAAGTTTATAATTGACCGGAATAATTGATATTTTACTAATATGATTGAGGGTGAATATTGTTTTGTAAAATCTTTTAACAAATTGACATAATATACTATGATAAAACTATCTTTCATTATTTCAGGGTATCATATTTTCTCAAGATTTTTTTTAATACGAAAGGTTATGTTACTTTTCAGGTTAATAAAAAAATATTGTGATGTTCGTTATTGTAAACTGGTACAGCAGATGAATTAAACAGAATTAAATTTAACCATTCATTGTTAAATTAATTTTTTTCTCTTTTCTATTTTACAGGTCTTTCATCGGATCCACCGAGATCGACTTCAAGTACCGTAGTAAGCTCGTCGCCTGCGGCATACGAGCATAGACCTGTAGAAGAGGCTTCGTCCTCGACCCCCACCCCAAGCGGGACAATAGCCACTCACGAAAAACCAATGTTGCTCCTACAATCACAGGTATGGATGATTTTATATTGCATACATTTATTTATCGAGCTCATTTTTGTTACGAAAACCAAAGCATAACACAAAAGAGTTGTTTTTCGGCTACATATAGGAAATTTATTTTTCTTGGGAGTAGATATATTATTTCAATGTTCCTGGGTAGATTATGCGTAAAAGAAGTAAATTGTACAATTTTTAAAAGTTAGTGCATTAAGTTTAAGATTATTTCTCACAGCCACTAATACAAAAAGGGGCCCGTGATGAAAAGTTTTCAATGTTGTTGTATAATGTGTTTGTACTAAGAATTATTCGACTTTTGATTTTTTGTATTCTACTTCCATTCAAGACATTGATATAAACATCATGTCGTATTCATATAAATCTTGTAATTAATTTAACCATTTATGAAAGATCACAAGATAACAAAGTGTAGGGTACTTTAATTATGTTCCACAATTCCTTGCCATATGTTTAGGCACTCAGTGGTTAATATTCTTAACTGTCGGCACGTGTAATGCACGCGTAGGGTACATGCTGACAAATCCCTCTCATTCATTTTTTCACATGAACAGATTGGGAACTGAACATTGTTTTTATTATGATCACTCATCCATGAATACAACTTTCAATATAATGAAGTAGTCATTGAGCTAAGAGTGAAAAAAGTTGGATTGTAACGAGATAGTTGGGGCAATATTTACGGACTTGGCATTATGTGGCATATGGCTGCCCATCGCTGTGGTCGTTTTGCCATTAGGCGTGTGTAATGCGCCACCCTAGTTTTATAGCGATAAACACTATTAAAAGACCTGTTCACTGACTTGATTTGATTGATGCGATTACAATAATGAGTGTAATTTGGTGGTTCATAAACTGATGTTTGCTATTGGGAGGGTCTTAATGTTTCACGCTACACATCAGTGATCAGTACATAATATCCTGTAATTTTCTTTAAATTTTATGACCATGACAGAAAACTTTCATCTTGTTTACTGTTTATTTTTTTTATAATGTAATTATTTATTTAAGGCGGGTGAAAGTGTTTTTCTTTTGGTTTGTTTTATCCTTTTTTTGGCCTATATATTATATCTGGTTTAATAATGGTTCAATAATTATACGAGTCCCTTTCATTGTGAGTCTAATGTTTTATTCTAGTTCAACCGCGTTTCACAAGACAAACATTTCATTAGATTCAAATAAAATAGTTAAGATTTAAAGGACGTGTGGCTCAATTCTTTGGAATCTTAAAATAGACGAACAGTGTTCTAAAAGCACATATTAATGTATTATAAATGTGTATAAAATGATTTATATATTTAATTTGTAAAATCTTTATCGTAATTTTTAATCAATTATGTTCGGTGAAATACGTGGACAGTCTAAATTTACACGTATTTTCTATTATTATTTAATCGTTTGTGAGTCAGTCATTACTAATTAATTATGCATTGTCATGTAGAATGTTTTTCCTTGTTCATTACCAATGGCACCTAAAACCATAGAATACACGACTCGTGTGCTTTTTTAAATGTGCAATATGTCTTAAATATTAAATATTAGGATCACAACATCAAGTTTGAATGAAATGGACAGATCTTGAATATTATTTCGTGTTTTTAATTTTTAATTTGATGGAGAATATTCATTTAGAGGTTTGTCTTCTTTAATCTTCCCTACATTTTCTAGGATGTCTCTAATATGTACACGTTGGGGTTTTTGTACTTTATTGAAATCGAATATGGCATAATGCACATTTAAAATCAGTACAGGCAGTGATGTCTTGATCTAGAAATATACATCCAATGTGCGTGTCTTATAGAGCTTTTTACATTTATTTCAGACAAATTACGAGTCGGCGCCAGGAATGGGCGGAAATCATTATGGAGCGTACACTGGAAATATCACTCCGCCGACAACAATGGCCGACATAGGCGTCTTTTCCGCCTCTTTCTCAGTTCCTATTCCGGACTTCCAAGCAGATCAGTCTTTTGCAAATGAGGACATCTCTGAAAATTATGCTTCCGGTTATGAAAGCAGTCAATCCAGCTTGACAAGTTTCCAAGCAACAGAGCACGCACAATCCCAGGCTTTTCACGAGCCTTACAGTTTTGAAGGGAGCTTTGCCTTACAACAACGCGAACCTTCCAAACAGTCATATAACTTATATCAAGATCATACGAATCTTGGACACGAAAAGTATGGAACACCTGTTACGTCATATGATGACGCATTTCAAGCTTTTACCCCAAGTGAAACAGAATTCTTTCAACATCGTTTCTTGGACAATCAAAAATCTTATCTAAAACAGCCTTACAGTGAGAATCAGGAACTATTCACCCAGTCACATCTGGGATTTACTGATATGGACAACAAACAGTCATTATATCACGCTTATGACAATCCCAGTCACTACAGCTCGGAAAATCCAACTTTTCCCGGTTTTGCTACTCCATATTACGGAAATCAGAGTGTATCGTGTGCAAATTCTAGTTTTTCATTTACGAACCGCCCCGTGCCTGCCTCTTATTTAGGTGATTTAAGTATTCCTATGACCTCACAGCATTTACAGAGAAGACCGTCATTATCCATACCGACACCACCTACACCGGATATGTAAGTATTTAAAAGTCAAATCAACCAAATTGGGACATGCTAATTGTAGGCCGGTTGGGGAGGTTCGGAAATTCCCGGAGACCAAATTGGCCGCTTAAAACAAATGGGTATTTTGGGGAATACTAACCGGAACCCTAATCCTAACCCTTTTAATAGGGGTAAAGGGTATATTAGACCCAAGTTCAGACTTCTAAAAAGGGTTGGGATTAGGGTAAGTATTCTCAACAATTCTCATTCATATAAAGCGGCCATTTTGGACTCCGAAAACAACCGAACCTACCCAGCCGGCCAACAATATTAGCGTCTCCCAAACAAATTTGCTATGCTTATCATATTGTAACAAAATTAAAAACAAATCGATAATAAAGTATACTACTCCAGCAATTCAGGAAATATTTGTCACATAGTACTGATTCAACCAATAAAACATGTTATCCGCCTCTTGTTCTGGCCTCTTATTGAGCTAAATTAATTGTTTTTTTTATTAGGCTTGAGCGTCAGAAATACCAACTTCAGTCACCAACCACACCTCCTACCCCCAGCTCATGTCGTTCATCTCCTCCAAGAGATCAACCAATGAAAGAAAGTCTACTATGTGCTGTATGTGGTGATAATGCAGCCTGTCAACATTATGGTGTTAGAACCTGTGAAGGGTGTAAAGGCTTTTTCAAGGTAAATTTTAATAACATGTTAATCTATCATAGGACCGCCTTTGTAAATTATTAATTTATATTAATCGTATTTTTTAAAGCTAAATTACGGATTTTGTAAAGTATCTTACAAATGTGTGATTTTATTAGGTGCGTGGACGCAAATATTCAGCTTTTAGAACAATAATATCTACTGAAATCATTGTCTTTTAAAGAGAATCCGTCTGTTATTTTTTTACAGAGAACCGTGCAGAAAAATGCCAAGTATGTCTGTCTGGCAGATAAAAATTGTCCAGTTGATAAAAGACGTCGAAATCGGTGCCAGTTCTGTCGATTTCAGAAATGCATGGCCGTGGGAATGGTCAAAGAAGGTAGGTATTTTTTATAATGTTACTTGTTTACATAACCTCGACGTGTAATGTAAGCCATATACTCGAATACATGAACAATTTCTTTATCGAAGAAAATTTCTTGCTGTGCTTTCAACTTATAACTGTTGATATATATTACCACTTGAAGGGATTCATTCATAAAGCAAAAAAAAAATGAACAGATTTAGCCGCCAGTTATTTAAATATCCTGAAATTGAATGAACGTAACTAATAAAGACGCCAAGTGTGTGTGTAGAATTGGTATTTTCTGCACTCAGATAGTGAGATCCCCCAGAGCAGAATTCGACCGGTGGTATAATAAGTTGTCCTAGATAGATATAAAATAGGTCTGCCATGATTCAAACAATACCAAAGACAAAATGTCAGAGATCAAACACTTCGCGTGGTTTGATAGAAGCTCATTCACCGTATTAGCCCTGAGTAGAAATCTGGCTTCAAGTCTTTCTCTACAAATTAATGAATCTTGTTATTGTTTCGTTTCTTGTCAAGTCTTTAAACAACCCCCTTCTTCTCCTCCCCAAAAACCGTTATTATATTTATGGCGATAATAGTAATCAGTCGGTACTATAACTTGTGATCATGTTGAAACTCTCAAATACATGATTACCTGAGGCTTGTTAGGCCGCTTACAGCATTTACAGATGTTTCTTGTAGAATGGCCACTTCTTCAGCAGCAGGTCGCATCTTTATCATTCCATCACTGACATCTGCACGTGCGGACTGACCACGTGACGAAAATGATCCCTATCGTCTGTTTTTGCTTACAAAACACAGCTATAAGCTATGTCTAAGTTTCACGCAGTAAAATAATATTCCAAGATATTTTGCCTACAGCATGAGATAAATTGTTCCGTATTGCCAAAATATTGTTGCCCTAAACGTTGGCCTTCTCTCAAGATTTGGAGAGGATGTCAAGCCAAATATATTCCACATTTTATCCTAGTTTTAACCCAAATAAAATACTCCTCACTTCCACTTCAATTTAACATATCGTTAGAAAAATATTTCGTCTATTTTGTTTGAGCTGCTGTCTCTGTGTGGTTTCATTTTTCTCTGAACATGCCAAATTATTAAAGAACGTATAAATATGCTGGTTAAATAAAAGCCTATGTAGCATACGATGTCAACATCTGGTTAGGAAATGTGGTATTCCGCAGAGCATTTTAGCAAAATATAAGAAGAAAATTATCTAAATGGACAGCAGTTGTTGCGTCATTGAATAACTGTGGGACCCAAGGAATTCTTTAGACATCATTCTTCTGAAAAACAATCAGTTTTTGGTTTATTTCTACTGCACTATGTATTTTACATTGAAACAATATTGGTTTCGGTGCCTAATGCTAATATTTGTTTACGTTTGGGAATTTAAAAACCCAAACAAAATTGTAATATAAGAGTTCGATATTTAATTCTTCATTTTCGGTACCGACACAATTTGATGTTACTATTCATGTCTTTTTTAAAATCTCAGTTATACGGTGTCTTTCATATGTAACTTATCTTTATACTTGTAGTTGTAAGATCTGATAATCTGAAAGGAAGAAGAGGGCGACTACCATCTAAACCCAAGAGTCCACAGGAATCACCACCATCTCCACCAGTTAGTCTGATCACAGCACTAGTTCGAGCACATGTAGATACTTGTCCAGACATCCCCAACCTCGACTATAGTAAGGTAAGTTGATTTGGATTGTTCTTGTTACCTAATAAATAAATATTTAAATAGTAAACGTCTATGATTCGATAAACAAATACAAGTAACTCAAATCACGACAGTCTTTTAATTATAAAACCTTCTTTTTTCTTTTTAGTTTCGAGTCCCATGTGGTATTGATGAAAGCGGTAAGGAAGAGAATTTTAAGATGTTTTATGATATCCTCATCCAGTCGATAGATATCATCAAAAGTTGGGCGGAGAAAGTTCCTGGTTTCACAGATCTGTGTAAAGAAGATCAAGATTTGTTGTTCCAATCGGCGACGCTTGAACTCTTTGTGCTCAGAGCTGCTTATAGGTATGTCCATTTTCAAACATTTTAAGTCACCGTTTTATCTGCAGAAAAATATATGTCTTTTTTGGGGTTTTTTACGATGATCCGATGACACGGCTTATGTCCAACAAATGTTTTATTTGTATCTTTATCAATTAATTATTTTCTGTCATAATATATATTTAACCTTTTTATTTTTAGGGTACAAACAAATGATGATAATATAGTGTTTGATAACGGTTTGGTGTTACACCGACTACAGTGTTTGGGAATATTTGGTGACTGGGTGAACTCTATCGTTGAATTTGGATTAAGTCTCCATAGAATGACCCTTGACCTCTCCTCACATGCCTGCATGTCCGCCCTTGCTATGGTTACATGTAAGTATAACATTAAAATTTCTAAGTTTAAATAATAAAGAGCTTTTTTTTAAAAAAAATCAATTAATACATTCTATTTTAAAAAACTGTAGTGAATACTAAATATTGTGGATGCTCATCCTTTTCTCAGATGTCAATCCCTTTATCAGAGATCCATCCCTTTATCAGATTCCCATCTCTTTCTAAGATGTTCAGTCCTTATCAAAGGTTCATCCCTTTCTAAGATGCTCATCCCTTTATTAAAGGTTCGTCCCTTTCTAAGATGCTCATCCCTTTATCAAAGGTTCGTCCCTTTCTAAGATGCTCATCCCTTTATCAAAGGTGTTCATCCCTTTATCAAAGGTTCATCCCTTTCTAAGTTGTCCATCCCTTTCTAAGATGTCCATCCCTTTATCAGAGGTTCGTCCCTTACTCGGCAAATAGTTGATTTTTATATGTGTATATTTCATTTCAGTGCGCCACGGACTCAAAGAACCAGAAAAAATGGAAGAACTTCAGATGAAGATCATTGACTGTTTGAGGGATCACTGTACTTATAACAGTGACGCGCAAAAGAAAACTCACTTCTTCTCCAAGATCCTCGGAAAAATTGCCGAACTCCGGTCCTTGAGCCGCGAGGGATTACAACGTATGCTACAGTTTAAATTAGATGAGGTACGGGCGCCCCCTGTTATAGAAAATATGTTCTTATCAAGTCAACTTCCGTTTTAAATTAAATTGTAAAAAGAAAATGTGATAAGACCGAAAAGACAATAATTTAGATCATTATCCAGATTCAGGGCCAGTGGATAATGGAAACATACAATCCATGTTCCAGGGCCAGTGAACGGTGATGAGGATTGAACTGGGAATTATAAAAAGAAGAAGAAATATGAAAGACTGTCTGAAAAACTGCACAATTTTAACATTAAACTTTTATTACTTCTTTAAATTTATAATATCACATGTTTTATTTAGCACACTTCACGATTCGATGACGTCACTCGTCTTCGCTGTCGCCAAAATATTACGTTTATATGGTTATGTTACTTGATGTAGTGTGGTGACTTAATTTATAAATTATGTAATATATAGATATTCATTTGTAATATATGATTATTATTAATATTATTCTCTAATAGTTTTAATAGTGCTAGTACATTTTCATAAGTGTGCAATATCTTATCATTATCTCTACCTCCGCTTCAAACTATTAAATTTACTTTCAAAAGTAGATAATATTATGAGAGTAGTTCCGCAGAATAGGAGTCTGTGCAGTTCAGACTATTGAAATGGCAGCTAAATCAGAAAAGGGGCAAAAGCGGAGGAAAATTTACAACGGTTGTAACGATTAAATGGAAGGTTGTTAATTGCATAATTATATATTTTCACTGGATACACAGTAAAAAAAATATGATTGTCGAACATTTCGATTTATGTGTTAAAGGCTGTTTTATATTCAAATACTAGTAAATACGTCACATCTGTCACGTCTACATTGTCTGACACATTTTACGCCCCCCTCCCCCACCTTTGTACTTATACTGAGTCTATGTCCCGTCACCCCCCCCCCCCTCTATTTAATTAATCTACCATTGTGATTGTATACTGATGAGTGAAGAATACTGTAAAAAAATGACGGAAGATCACTTAAATGATAAACCTACTTGAACTGTATATTGGGCACCTTAAGTAGGTCACTTGTACATTTTAATATCTTTTTACCTATATATATATTTTTCTACTGACCTTTTTAAATCAAATTTTAATGTAAATTAAGTATTTTACCGGTGAGCCAGTTAAAGAAGACTTGATTTCATTAGCTTGAGAAAGTTGATCAACAATTCTAGTTAGAAGGGGAAATACTATGTTTTAAACCAAAGTATCGTGACTTTTATCCAATTGGACAATATTATAGCAAACCCACTAGATACCTGCGTCTTTAAGGTGTTTAATAATCAATGCCATTTTTTCGAAAGTGATTTATCAATTAACGAAATCAGCAATTGATCAATCAGAAAGACGTGGGGTCTAAAATGGCGAAATTAAGATTCACAATTTCCCTTGAATTTTTTTATTTAGATCTGGAATGTTAAAATTAAACATAAAAACAAATCTAAAATCTTGAAGTTCTTCTGCATGATGACATTGATAATGAGATACGTGATTAAAATTCGTTTGTTTACGAAACGAAATTTACATATATTATTATCAAAGACTATTTTACTATCAGCTCGTGGTCACGTGATATAGTCTCGTCCCCGGTATTGTTCAACTACCTTTTTTTCAAATTATTTTTAAATATCCACATTTGATAATTCACCGTAGTAGCCGAAGTAACGTGTAGCTTTTTATTTTAAAATTTGCCTATACTTATAAGATGTTTTAAATACTTTTGTAGATATTTTGTTATTTATTAATACATTTTTATCGTATTTTGTACGTGAAATTAAGTGTCCCATAAAGTGCTAATGTTATATTCATACACAGTGTTTTCCATACAATATTTGTTTAAATACTAGTGCACGACGTGTTCTTACGTTCTAATTCAAAGTTAACTTTTTTACATTCAAAATGAATTTCGTTAGGTAATATTTATATAGCACTCTTTTGTCATGTATAAATTGTTCATGCACTAGTTTATGTAGGCACCCTCAACTTGATTAAGTATCACAATTAATGGATTTATGTGACTATGGTTAATATAAAATATTACAAATAATTCGGTACGGTATCAATTGATGTCTAAGTGCTATTTAAATCAGTATTTTCCTCCCTTTTCGTTATCATGCAAATTATTTGGTGCATTTTCATTTTAATTTTGGTGTTTTCCTATTATGCCAAAGACTTGCCCCTTTGGTTTTGTTTTATTTTCCACCAAAATCCGTGTCATAAATTGCCTATGTAAATGGTTAAATATCGTTATTTTTTATGTATTTTTGTGACGCCCCTCTCTTTAAAACATATTATATAATCAAAGGTATTAACCCAAACTCCTACTTACTATAAATACTAGTTTGTAAACCAAAGTTGAATATTTATATATATTTATATATTCTATAACAATATATATATATTGTTATGGAATACAAAAATGGTCATAATGATGTTATTAATTAATATGTTTATATTATGCATAATGGTTGGGTGTGCATTGTAGACAAGGTGGATTAAAAGCATAATTAATAATGGTAATTTAATATTATATAAATATTCAGTCATAATAATAAAAGATGTGAGCAAACTTTCTCTGAAACAATTTTTTCAAGTAGAAATGAGAATCCGATGATAATTCCGACTACTTTAAAGATAATACAAAATGAATATATTGCAAATTTCATTCAAATTACTTTATTTTGAGCGAAGTTATCAATGGTTGTATTTTCGACAAGATTTGTGCAATGGTCGTAACCACGTACTGGTCATTCGAGTCTTAGCGTCACTTCTCCATTTTAATTAAATCATTGAATTGCAGAACCGTTCTAATCTATTTAAAATCGGAGCCATCCGATGGCGTCTAGAGTACATTATGGTCTTGTCATGTTAATAAATGTCCAATTTATCAAGCATTTAAGGCCCCCCCAAAGGACCTGCATTAGGCAGAATTAGCTCATATATAATTCATGTTTAATTAACCCGATCTTGATTTAGGCTTTCGAAAAGAAAAGAAATTTGCTATTTAACTATTAAAATATATAATTACATCTGGAAAACAAAAAGAAATTTAATCATTCTTCATTCCTAATATAAGATTTAAAATCAAAACTATTTTATTTGTCATGTGACAAGGAATCTCATGGGATGTATTTAACGATATTCTAGTCAAATTACATACCTTATATTATTATTGTTATCAATTATTATTATTTAGTATAGACAAATGTATGTCCCTAGCATATTCACACTTCAATGCTCGTCTAAACTTAAAAACACCACAGTATGTACAATTCACGATTTGATATGTGATTGATAAATCTAGAATTTGGCATCATTTTTAGATTTTTAATTATCAAAACTCAGGAAATGAAAATTGATATAGATATAAGACAAATAAGAAATGAAGAGTCGAAAATGAAATAATTTTCAATTGAAAGATAATTATGATCAAGAAAATTTTGATTAACATAGTTTCTAAATCTTTGATATAATTGATTTTAATTGTGAATGTACCACATATAATCACAAAAAATCGTGAAGGACGTTCACGATATAAAAGACATTGACTATTTTCTCTACTGAAAATTCTTTTTGAAGTTTTATATTCTTTATATATGTATATTTCCCTGGCAACCTTTCTGTCTTTATAGATTGTAATTTGACCCTTATTTGTTGTCTATTTCCACACCCGACTCCTCGATATGGTGACACGCGTTTGCTTATTTAAATAGATATCTATTGATTATTAAATGAATTACTATTAAGAATATTTGACAATGTCATATCTACGTTGTAAAGAGATGGGACTAAGCCAAGCTTAACCAACCCGCTATTCTATATAATTTTGTACAGACAATATAAAATCCAATAAAAAGTGTAAGATCTTTCTGAGGTGTTTCTTGTTTGTGTATGTCAGGAATAACTAAATGATTACAATAGAGTATCAAAACTAACAAAATGCTGGGTGAGTTCTTGTCTGTGCTCTTAATGCCCATGAAGAATGCCACCTAGATTTCGTTTTATTAGAAGTCAAGGCGTCAACGGGGAGATAACCCAGCAATTTGTGATTCAAAACAATCAAGGACAACCGTCCCGCAACCCTAACAGGGCCAGTGACCATAGCCAGTAAACGTCTGCCTCATCCACAATAACTAAAACGTGTACACTAAATGCAGTCCCTCTTACAGCCACTAAAGAATTATAGGGTTCTAACATAACATGTGCGTTCTCAAAAATCATCAAATTAACAATACCACCACATTTGTTTGTAGCATGCGGCCGTAGATCAACGTATAAGCGAACAAGACACACAAAAAGGACATAAACAAATTATCAGTGCCAAATTTGCAATGGTACTACTAGAGCAGCTGAACCAGAGCTCTTAACCTCGAGCTTCACAATAGCCTACCACTCTTCAAAAATCACCAAATTAACAATACCACCCCATTCATTAGTAACGTGCAGCCCTATCAACGTATAAGAACAAAACACACAAAAAGGACAAAAACAAACTTCCTTTGCCTGGATTGCGCTACTTGAGCAGCTGAATCACACCTCTCATCTTACGAGCGCCACAATAGACCCCACTCCACGCGCCACACATACATACCACTACCTCAACCGCCACCACGACCACCACCCACACCCACACCCTAATAGGTGGGGGGGGGGCGTGCATGGATCCTTTTTTGCTTTCATTTTAATTTGATGCAAAAGTTTTGTTTTCAGTACCAATTTTATGGTAAGGGTCTATGGAGCAATTCTGGTTCTAGTGTCAAGCATTCAGATGCAATAAAAACAAAATGGCCGCCAAATCCAAGACGGGTACCACTTTCCAGCTTCTTGTCGCATTACACCTCATAACTTTGTACTATTGAACCTAGGTTTATGTGTGTGGGTAATCCAATAAAAATAAAATATACATGATTGCAGCACATCATCTTCTCTTATATTGGATCCTACTTCAAAGTAAATGTAGTTTGGGGCGCATGTCAAACTCATCGCGCCATAAAATACAAACATTTCTGCTTCATTGAATCCAAATGAAACTGTTGCCCGGTATTCATAAACGTAATACTATATTCTCCAATCAATTCGATTCACTTAGTTAACAGAAAATTAAGTTTGGTAGAAACACTGTTTTTTTTACAAGACCAAGCTGTAGATAACAAGACAAGTAGTAACAAAGAAGACTAGTTGGGTAAACGGGTTCAGTAGCAGTGAGTAAATAAAGCAGCCCAATGTTGAACTGAAAGACAAAAATTATAATAAAAAGAACACTACCCAATAGCACCAAAAGCTCAATGTAAGTGAATGTGTTTGGGGTTTTTTTTTATTTAAAGCGAGCATTTCATATTTTCTAAGAAAGTCAAAACATAATTATTTCTGTCCTTTGCTCAATAGGTTATCAACTCACTACATGTATTATACGACCATGGGCATTATTTCTCACCCTTACAAATCGTTGACACAAGAAATAATAACACAATTATCTCCCTTGTTTTCCCATTTCATCCATGGAATAGCTATGTTCACACGTTTGAATTTGAAGTTTGACAATAGTGAATTATAGGATTAATAGGATTATTCTTAAACAAGGAAGCACTGTTTATAGATACCATCTTTTTTCAAGGCTTTATTTTAAACAATTTAAAAAATATAACTTAAAAGGAGCTAAATCGCTAACATCTGGGACCTAGAAATTCACAAAAGTTGGTCGCAACCCATATAATACTGTAATATGAATGTATATGAACTGATTTACATTCAATGGTTTCCGTTTTTACTTCAATTTCAAATCAGTTATGTTCGACGAAATAAGTCAGTAGTCGCAATCAAGTGCACATTTATAGCGTCTAGATATTCCAGTCTACATAACTCCGTTTGGTTTGGTGCAGTGTGTCTAGCGTCCCTCGAGTCTCTCAATACAACTGGGGCTGAAGCGTATTATGGTACACGATTCATGTACCAATGTTAAAAAAAATATATTTTATCTTAAATATCGGATTTTAGAAGCTCATCTTTTCCCGGTACGTTTACATCATCAATGTTGATTTAAATTGAACAATAATTCGTGTTTTCGATGTCGAAGATTTTGGAGTATTTTGAATTACGGACTTGGGTCCTTTGAAAATATGAAATTTTAGTTTTAAAGGACATTTTTTTTTATTATTGGTCAAAATCACATAAAGATCTCCAGATTTTAAAATTATTTGCTAACCTCTTGAATATTGTTGCTACAATACTTACTTACTTATCTACAATCTGATTAAAATACAGATCTATATTTCGTTTCGTTGTTTTTTATGCTTTGGATGGCCTAAACTACATGAAGATCTGACCGATTTGAGTGGACCCTATGCTATGGCATCAGACATTTGATTAACCAAGCAGCGTTGATGTTTCTAGTGGGGTTACCCACAGTTCAGGGGCGGACTGGGCTCCTGAAGGGGGCCCTGTGCAGGGTAACTGAAGGGGCCCTACCCTTTACAGTCAAACACTACGAACAACCGCGGAGGGCGAATCCCGACGCTCCGAGCGCCGAAGGCGCGATTTTTTTGAGGAGGTTCTGGGGGAGGTTTTCCCCCCAGAATTTTTTTGAAATTCGCCAGCCGGAAACCCGTTTTCCAAGCATCTGGGGATCTATTTTGGAAAAAGTAAAACTCCATTTTGGCGGGGAATTTCTCTGGGGTAGTAGGCCTATCGTTTTCTAAGCATAAGGGGATCAATTTTGGAAAAAGTAAATCTGCCGAATTTCAAAAACAAATACTTAAAATATAAAATTACTTAATAAAATATTAAAATTACTCAAAAGTAATACTGTAGGCCAGTAATAATAAACAAGACATTGACATATATATCAACTTATGATGAATTATGGATAAAAGACTAATTATATTAAACTGGTAAACGTACAAATAACCAAATTAGTAGTTTAAACTTACAAGTATTACATGACATAAGACTGAATGCTACTGCAACTGAATTCCATGTCCGAAAAATACCGCCAGATACCAGAAGCGAGAAAAATGCTATTTCAGCTGAATGGTGCTGCGCCGAAAGTGCCCGAGGGCAAATATCACAAGGTCCTACCCATATGTCATCAATTGGGCCCCCAATTTTGACAAAATAAATCACTATTTTTACTGAATTTTGAAAATAGGGACCCAATGGTCACCGAATAGAGGCCCATTTACCAATGACAAGTGGGCCCCTACCCTTGACTATAGGCCCCCAATGTTGACAAAAATAAATCACTATTTTTACTGAATGTTGATGTATTTTTGAGTTTTTAAGCCAAAATTGGGCCCCTCTTGAAGCAAAAGGGGGCCCCTTGGCCACATGTAGACTACTGACATGTAGAGTGGGGCCCAGCTTACGTCAAATATGGGGCCCAAGTGGAGGGAAATTGTAGGGACATAGCTAGCTGACATGGGGATGGGGGCCCCAAGTGGAGGCAACTGGGGCCCCAAAGTCTTGTCACAGAAATTATAGGGGTTGCAACCCCCCTTTGACACTCTTTTAAACCCTTTATGTTCACTTTTACATTAAAATATTTTTTTCATCTTGTTTTGGTTTTTTTGGAAGTGGGGGCCCGCCTGTGCAAGCACAGGCGCACAGGCGGGCCAGTCCGCCCCTGCCACAGTTCCGTGCGCCTCACGCCAAAAATTCGTCGTAACAGACCGTTGCATTGGCTAATCCCTCACACCATCCAACACTCTTCCAGATAAAGTGTAGTAAAGACAAGTAAAACGAAATTTGGAACTTTCAAAAATACGTTTAAATCCAAGTTGAAAGTGTTTTCGTAAGGCCTTTCATTATCATACAGTTGAATTTTTCTATTCTTTCAATTAGGTGTGGTAAGATGAAAATTGTATTATCAATTAATTGAAATATTGTAAAATAGTACAATTTGTTGATCAGAATAAAGTTTGGGACATATTATTCAGTTACAACAAGAATACCACCCCACAGTCATCACATTACAGTGAGTTTCACAAGTCCTGTCCATTCTGTACGAATGCACCACCAGGCCCGTATTTAGACATCATTAAGCGGGGGGGGGGGGCATTACCATTCGGTAGGGGGCGAATTAGTTTAGATAAGTACAAAATATGGTTTATAATGGTTCTAAGCAAGGGGGCGGGCATATCACGCGGAAGGGGGGAAGCCCCCTCGCACCCCCTGTAGATACGAGCCCGTGCACCACTGGCGCGGCCTGATGATTTTGATATATCATATTCAAAGGGTATTGTGTCACCTTTATTCTACTCCAAGATATTAGAGGGTAATTTCATACTCTCGTGTGGTGTTGGTTTCAGCGATATATTTTTGGTCCAATCCTGTTTAGTCTGTATACTAAACTGCAATTTTTGAAAAAAGGGGTCAACACCTAAGGAAATTACAAGAAAAGATTTATTGATGGCTTCTGGTAGCGACGGATGAACTGAATGACACCCTAAAAGTTTACCAAAATTAGAGTACGGAAAGTCCTAAATTTTGAGGGTAAAGTTCGGGGGTTTAGGCAATTCCTACAAAAGGTACAACTTAAAATAAGCACAAAATCGTCATTCTTTAAGACAAACATATGAAACTCACGCCTTGCTTTTAGGTTGTAAGGGTAAAACTTTTATATGACAGGATTTTCATATGTCCGATGCTCTCTTGAACTATTTTCAGGGATATCATTACCCCAGAAACCTGCTGCCCAGAACTCAAATTTATGACACCGCTTTATCAGTAAAAAGGCAACTTTGGTCTCTAAAATAATGTTTTTTGGGCCATTCTATCATTGAAGATATATCCAAGGTTCCTTGTATTATTTAAGAGGATACTCCTACACCCAACAACCTGCGAACGAGAACCCAAATTCACAGCCACAGAATTTTTTTTTTTTTTGGGGGGGGGGGGGCTATCGTATGTCGTGCTAAATAAATCTATCTATTCTGACAAACAAATTGCTAAATGGACGGTCAAACCAATAGAAACCAATGATGCACCCCACGGACATATTATTTTTTAACATGCAGTCCTCGAAAATTAGGATTTTTCTAATACCAGCAATATTTATTTCATGGTTAAATCCAGGCTAAAATGTGCTTAAACAATTTAATTAAGAACACAAAATCAAAATATGTACAATAGATAATTTTCTGGCTTGAATTCAATTGGATTAAAATAGGTTAACTAAAGATTTTGGCATTAAAAAATATAGGTGGCACTGGTATGTTTGACCATATTCCGGGTATATTGTCAGTTGAGGATGGATGACTAAAAACCACTCAAATAATAATCAAAGACTTTAATATCATACTTCTCTTTATAAGCATTTAATATTAAACATAATGTTAAAACTAAACATTTTTTTTACATAAATATATAACATTATTTGATCACCGGTTATAATGAACATACTGATTGCTCAAGGGCAATAAGTCTGGAATTAAAAGGCTTTTAATAAATACATACATTAAATTGTAAGCAAATCTGATAAAATGTATCAAAACGATGTTTTGTAGCAATCAAGGCCAATAACTCTTTAAGTAATTATCATAAATTGTTTAAAATCATCTCATAACATAAATAACGTCCAGTCAACAAGATGTTTAAAAGCAATCAAGGCCAATAACTCTTCAAGTAATTATCATAAATCGTTTAAAATCATCTCATAACATAAATAACGTCCAGTTAACAAGATGTTTAAAAGCAATCAAGGCCAATAACTCTTCAAGTAATTATCATAAATCGTTTAAAATCATCTCATAACATAAATTAAGTCAAGTCAGTCGGATGATAAACTTCAGACTGTCGAGAATCCCACAAAGTTTTTTCAAAGTGATCAAATTGTGTAAAAATCTCAAATTAATTTGATGATAACCAGAACTCTTAGGACCTCCACAAGATTTTTCAAAGTGATCAAGAACAATAACTCTGCAAGAAATTATCGAAAATTGTTGAGTATTAATATCCATCTGCATCTATTGAACATAAATATTGGCATCAATGGGAAGATAACTTTTGAATCTGTAGACCACAAAAACACAGAAATGAAATGAAATGGGGTTGAAGTCCTACTGTTTTGCTCCTAAACTGGGCTAATGAAGACGGGGCAACACAAACACAGGGGTGACTACTACAACATAACATATTTAATCATATTTAAATGTTAACATATAAAAAAATACATCCGCCAGTAGCTTTGTGGTTGACCTTGGGTAAACATGGCAAGGTGAACGACATTCGATTTAGAGAGAAACCTCCTTATACAAATAGCTGAAACGATCCCTGGAAGTTCCAAACAATTTGTACAAGAATTGTTGAATGGATGGACAAGCGGGGACATTAATATAATTCATGCACTATGTAGATATATATAAATATCTGTTTATAATAAATAATCATTTTAGCACTATTTTCTTTTCTATAACAAAATATATTCATGGAATGTGGATATAAAACTATTGAAGAAACAAGCATATTATATTATATATACATAGTCACTGTAATCCAGTTTGATTAGAGGCATACTTCATCAATTTTAAACCATTTTAATGTAATTTCTTCAAAAGAAGTTTTAAAATAAAAGGGAAGTATACTTTTTGTATTTTCCCAAATAATAGTCTCTACTGACTATATGAAAATTTTTAAAAAAACCCAAAACAACAACAACACATGTTCTAAATACATTTTCTTTTTTTCCAGTTTATAATTTTGAGGAAATAGCTTCTTATTCTGAATAACAATAACACAATATAAAAAAAACCACTAACAACTTTAAACTATGACCAGTGTATGACCAGATGATTTTGGTCATTTCATACTGTAGGCTATAGATTAAAGATACAAGAAACAAAATCCAACTTGAAATAGATCACTCCAAACAATGTATGTGTTATATAATATATAGACACCACACAATGATTTATTGATACTGAGTATTGTTCATATATGTTAGCACTTTTCTTAGGGGTTATATGATTTGCTTGTGCTGGAATCAGGTTAATCGGTATTTAAAATCACCAGTATGGTAGCTCATTGATCTTAAAAAAGTATGGTATATTTGCTCCAAGGTATAAAGGGGTGTAACTCTTGTTTTGTCTGTTAACCAGCAGGATTCAGACTAGTAATTCTTTGCCCATTGCTTATAACCACAAAGCGTCCAATGTCAAAATTATCTGACAAAGGGGCTGACCTTTTTGATTTTTACTGGGCCTGGTCAAAGCAATCTATAGGCAGTAACAACACCCTAGTTCATTTTTACTAAAATTCCTGATCTTTCCTCCCCAAATTATGAATATTCACCAAAATATGTCAGAAAATGGAAATTCAAGCACTCTTCTCCGATTCTAGACCTCCCCAAAAGTCAACAAAAATTCCCATGCAAAACTTCAGAAAATGAAGAAAGAATTACTAAAATGGCAGAACTACAAATCAAGGGTAGCAAGATAAGGGAAGTAATTACTTGTCTGTGACTATAAATTAAATAGATATACAATGTACTATGAAATGAATATTGGAGTGGGAGTAGGAATCTGTATCATGATTACATGTTGTAAGCTTCAAACCATAATTCACCTGATTCCTTTAATGAACTGGAAATATAAAATACAGTCACTATTATATACAGTATACAGCCAAGAAATCTACTGACAACAGTCAATAAATATACAGACAATAGTCAATATAAATATACAGACAATATAAATATGCAGTCAACAAATTATACAGGGGGAGCCTTAGTAAATTTTTTAATGAGCGGTTGGGACTTGGGGCAGAGTTCCTGTTCTAAAAATGTTACAAAGATGGAACCCATTGATTACATGCTAGAATTATCCCCCCTGGTCAATATAATACAACATACCCAACTATATCTTTAAATGCTGTTAACAATGGTTTACTGGTATATTCTATTCCATGTTTTTTACATAATGATTTACACAGTGGCATCACCTTAGCAAGATTGTGGCGTGGCATAGAAGGAAATAAACTGGAAAAAAAAGGGTGAAATTTATGTATATATATATATACATATCAACTTTGAATAATTTTTAGTCATTATTAAAGTTGAGAAAATTTCAATGAACCTACTGATGCTCTATTTGATAATTAAGATGTCCACTGAACCAATCATTAAAGAATGATGGATCAACATTACATGTAGCAGCAAGTTGCATGGTTACCCAGTCTCGTCCTTTCTCTTTATCAACCTCCATTGGTATATGGTTCATTTGTGTTGTCCAGACAAACCAATGGCTTTCCAAAAATCTAAATAAACAGAAAGATATTACTATAAAGATTATATCAAAAAACTACTGAATACATACAAAAAACCTTATAATTTTTTATGTTTGTGCAAACTGTCAATACATGGTATAGCCTCACATGAACGCGTCTGGTTCCATGCACAATTTTGTATTTACATGTGTACACAAAAATTGTTAAAAGAGAGAGAGAGAAATAGGATTTAACTTCCACTCGAGACACACTAGGTCATTTCAGGACTAACATATGGTTTTAATTTTATTATCCTATAATACGCTTGCGCGTAGGGGTCTTTAACAGTGGGAGGAAACCGGAGGACCCAGAGAAAACCCATGGGGCTGGACAGGTGACCCTACTCCTTGTCAATTCGAAACCACGCCAGTTGACTCAATGGCAGGCTTTATGATAAAGCGCGTACATGCTAACCATTTGGCCATCCACCCTGCGCTAAAGAGTCTAGGGAATCCCACGTAAATGACATCATAAAGTAAAGATACATGTGTTTGTGTTGTTTGCTTGTGCTATATATTCTATGTTAGGCTGTATTGTCTACACTAACCTGACGAAGAAGTACAATATAAAAGTCCCCCAAAAACCAACAAATGGATAGAACATCAGTAGATACCGAGCAAAAAATGAATACATCCAAAATATTTCCTGAAAGCAAGACGAAAAAAAATTAAATCCTACAATAATATTATGTGATTAAATAAATTTAAAAATAATTAGAAACCGTAAAATTGATTCTACCTACCCAATAATTTTTAGTTTTCATGAGAAAATATGGAATTTCCAAGTTGAAGTAGATGGGTAACAACAAAGGTGGTAAAACTGAAAAATATATTAAAATTATATTAACAAGAATCAGAGATGAGATTAATTTACAAAACTCACATGTAGCCAAAAAATCAATAATAGATAAACAGGAATTCCATTTATCTGGTGAAAAAATTCTATTAATAAAAGGGGATCACATGGCTAAGTTGGTAAGGCGCTGGCTCGCTAGCCTGGAGGTCTGGTGATCAATCCCTGCATTGGCTGAGAAAGTTTATCTCGATTTTCCGGCGTGGTTCCCACTTGTCAGTGGTGCAAAACGGAGGGCCTGACAAGGACAGCTGTCTAGTTGTTCGGATGGTACGAAAAACTGAGATCCTGTGTACCCATTGGAGAGCACAAAAAGATCCCTTGGCAGTTGGAATTCGATATAACAGTAGGCTGTAGCGCCGCTGCCCGGGCAAAATTTCCCTCATAGCACAATGTATGGTGTATGCGCGTCTTCCATTAGCCCATGTTAGGTGCATAACGTTAAACCCCATTTCATTTCATTTCCATTCATAAAGAATAATTATTTTAAATATCATTCTGTGGGTTATTAGTCAACTCTTAATTCATGTTGGATTCTCATGCTGCAAAATTTCTGTACAAATTTTTTTCCATAATGGAGTCTTGTGTAGTGGGTGTTTACTCTATCATAGAGGTGTTATATAATTATTGGCCTGGAATCCCACAAATCAATAATTCTATACTGGTATTATTGTCATAGCAACCTCAAAATCATAAGATAGAGAGATTGATAGAGAGAAATGGGGTTTCAACGTCCACTCGACACAAACTAGGTCATTTCGGCACTAACATATGGTTTAATTTTTATTTCAATAATTCGCTTGTGCATATGGGTCTTTAGCAGTTGGAGGAAATTGGAGGACCCGGAGTAACCCACTAGGTTGGACAGCAATAGGCTATTCATATTCCAACATTTTACTACCTTAGATACTTCTAGACCGATGTGATGTATATATGGGAACTATATAAGAAGAGTAGGCCCTACCCAAGTTTATCTGTTCATTATGAATGAAACACATTCATTGGTATTTCACTTCATTTAAAATTCATGACAAATATCTGACAGCCACGTTTTTTGTGTTTCACACCTGTGGACTATACACCCACTGTTCTTTTTATAATCATATTTGATCTAAGCTGAGCTCAAAATAAACAAATAATTCAATTCTACAATGTTCTAAGATCAGATCCAATCTATTTACAATGTTTTATAATTACTTACCAAAATAGAAATAAGTATGTTGTTTATTGTAAGGCATAAATCCTTTCTTCTTTTTGCCCCACTGAAAGAAAAACAAACCATAAAAATAGATTTTTAATAATAATAAAGGATTAATATGAAAACATCAAATGAAATGGAATCCTATCAACTAATACTTTCTTTTCATGTGTAATAAATTGATACATTTCATACCACCATATCTCTATTTAAAACCACCCAGCAAAAGTCAGAGAAATTTGCACAGTGACACAAGTGTCGATAAATTACTTCCAGTGGATGAAAGTCCTGATGCACCATTGACATTTGTAGCTAAAACATCAAATGCCTAATCCACATTAATATGTAGTCAGATTAATTATTCAATATTAAATTCATAAAACAAAATCAAAATACCAACGCTATATAATGTCCTGGCTTGGGTTAAATCAGATTAAAACTAAGAGAGAGAAAGAAATGGGGTTAACGTCCACTCAACACAACTAGGACTAACATATGGTTTAATTTTATTTCAATAATTTGCTTGCGCGTAGGGGTCTTAAGCAGTGGGAGGAACCGGAGTGCCCGGAGGAAACCCATGAGGTTGAGAAGGGGCCCCTATCTCCATGCCACATGCGCTCACACTAGGGCTTGAAACCACAGCTGCAAGGCAGAGGTGGCCTGCCAGCTAGAGGTTGAAGCGCGGAACTCTAGACCACAAGGCCATCCCAACATCCCATTTAAACTAGGCCCATCATCTGTTTAACAATGGGATGAAACCCAGGAACCCTAAGAAAATCCATCGAGTAATTCAGCCACCCCACCCCACCCCACCATCATAAGAAGGGAAATTTAAAATTTCTAACATCTAATGACACTTTTAACTCATTTTGATGCTGAAAAAGAGAGAGAGAAATGGGGTTTAATGTCCATTCGACACAAACTAGGCCATTTTGGAACTAACACATGGTTTAATTTTATTCCAATAATTCGCTAGCGTGTAGGGGTCTTTAGCAGTGGGATGGAACCGGAGGACCCTGAGAAAATCCACAAGGTTGGACAGGCCATAGACTCCGTGCCACGTACAACCGGGGATTCAAAACCACTCTGATGCTGAAATAGTGGTTGTATGTTTGAATACAATAATTGACAACATTAAGTAACTGTATTGTTTAAGGATTCTAATAATATTATTTACCTCGATTGGTAAAGTCTTGCCTACCATAAACAGATAGTCCAATCTTATATCAGGATCCTTTCTTATAATATTAGGTTTGGCATGATGTTGAAAATGACGATGATTCCACCATGATGATGATGCTCCCTGAAAAGATTGAATTCCTAAAATGAGTCTTTCTAACTAGTTCACAAATTAACATTTACCATACAATACTTGGAAAACTTATAACATCAAAAAATGAGGAATTTTAATCTAATACAGACGAATACCTATATCAAGTCAGATAATGTTGTTGGACCTGTTTGTATATAGCAAGTGAAATAAATACAGTTTTTACTAGATTAACTCTGTTTCATTTATAGTTTACAATATTTGAGAGAGAGAGAAATGGGTTTAACTTCCATTGACACAAACTGGGTCATTTCGGAACTAACATATTATGGTTTAATCTCATTTCAATAATTCACTTGTGCGTAGGGGTCTTTAGCAGTGGGAGGAAACCGGAGGAAACCTCCAAGGTTAGACAGGCGACCCTACTCTTTGTTACGTACAACTGTGGTTTGAAACCACGCCAGTTGACTCAATGACAGGCTTTATGATACAGAACGCACATGCTAACCCTTCAGCCTTCCACCCCCACCCCCCGTACAATATTTGTAAACATGATGGTAAGCCTGCTATAGACATTAGTATTATAATTTTTTTAAAGCCATGAAGTTATAATTTCTTCTATTCTAATATCAGTGAACATTTATATCTTAAAACAGGATATATCCAAGAATTTAGATCCAACATAAACATCACTGAAAGAAGCAATTTCTGGTCCCAAGGATGCTATAAAAAAAGGTTCATGTTTAAAAAAATTAAGTCAACAAAGGGCCATAATTCACCTTGAAGACATTTATGATAAATATATGTATACGATGATTCCATTTAGAAGATTTAAATACAGAAAGATGACCGAAATCGTGTTGTGACCATCCTGCTTGGGCCTACAAAATAGAAAGAAACAGAAATAATTTTAAATTTTGAACGAATATAACACGAATGAATGAAATAGGTTTAATGCCCTTCTTTTCTGCACCAACCAGACACTTGCCAGAACCTTATAGCCCTTCATCATAGACCTGGAAAATTCTGGGGAACTTTCTCAGTCAACACTGGGATCAAACCCAGAACCTCATGATTTATCATCTAATGCCTAATGTACTGCATGTTCCTGAGGCAAGGACTGCAAGTTTTACAACATCTGGACGTTGCTAGATTCCTTAACAATTCCCAAACTTATAGTTACGTTATCTGCAGACACATGGACAGTAGCGTGCAATCAGACATTGTGACGTAGTGACTGATGCGGAAACCTTTGACATTGCAAAACGTTAAACTTTGCAACTCGATTATCACAGGTAGACATATTGGTATTTGTGACGATGGAGGAATTTGATAGGCTCCCAAGCTGGGTGAGTACCGGCAAATCAAAATTTGAAACCATTTAAACTTGAAACTTACCTGGGCTGTGACTAGAAATACGGATGAGAGTAGATATGGTATTATACCAGTTCCAAAATACCAGAATATAGCTACTGCAAGCATCTCGAACACCACCAACTGTCCTAATGTCAGGGTAAAAAATAACTTGCTGGGTTTAAACATGTCCATTTCCTCAACTTGTCTTCGTAAACTACGGAAATCTTTCTGTAAATCTGTCTGAAATTAAAATTATATATCAACAAATGTATTCAAAAATTATAATAAAGATAAGCAGCCCTCCCTCCATTACTGGTACTCATTGTCTAAAATATAACTATATTAATTGGAAGATGCTAATTGAGTAGGCCGGTTGATACAAATGAGTATTTTTGGGAATACTAACCCGAACCCTAACCCTTTTAAGAGGGGTAAAAAGTAAATTAGACCCAGGTTCAGTATTCTAAAAAGGGTTAGGGTTCGGGTTAGTATTCCCAAAAATTCTCATTTATAAAAAGCAGCCATTTAGGACTCTGGGAACACCCAAACCTCCCCAATCTCCCATATTAATTACACCTGCCTCATAATCATCTTCTGGTCGCAGACGGCCAACCATCAATGGTCTCAAATATTTCATCACCATTTTCTTATCAGCGTGAAAGGCTGTCCATGCATCCTGAAAAAAAAAATAACATTGACATTATTCATTTCCCCTTTTCTTTACTTCTGAGCTGCAATGTGAAGGTCAATCCCGAATCAGGATTCAATTCTATGGAATTGTTTATTACCGAGTCTGTCTTCATTAGCTCAGTTAGGAACTGAACAATAGGACGTTAAACCCCATTTCATTCTATTTAATACAGAGCAACATTTTGAGTGCATTTTAGCTTTAAATTCTGTAACTGACCATGTTGACAAGAAGGATATGAAATGAAATGATATGAAATTGGGTTTAACATCCTGTTCCACTGACAAGGTAAAACCAAGCTGACAAGGACAGGTAGGCCTACAGAACAAAAACAGTACAATTACAACACATACCCAGGGCTGATCATACAATATCAGATAAGAAAAACAGAAAATATTTAATAGAATAACCTGTTTCCAATATTGCCGCAGTGTCAATGAATAATTATAATTTTTACTTTAGGAGGGTCAGTAGAACCCAGTCTGTAGTACCTGTTTATTATATACAATTCCATGTTTTACATCTTTAGTTTTAAAACTATTAATAGTTAAACCATCTAATCACTTTATCTTTTACTCGAGTAACAATAACCTTGATGAATGCCATTTATAACATTGTTTAATTTTGATATCATATATTTACAATAGATCAAGTAAAAATATTCACATTGTAAATAATCATATCATCGTATTTCATGTTTCGTATTCTTATAAATATATGTGTATATTATTGATATTTATTTTATGTTCCTTGTGTCATGTATGTATATGAAGTGTATGCGGCCTGCAATGGGTGTTATGATTCATTAAAATCTTATCTAATCTCTCTCGTAAAATGGCAAACCCTGGTAACTCACTTTTTTCATCAAAATTGAGTTAAGACCAAATTTGTAGTTACTAGGGTATGTGCTTCCTGTTGTTGTACTAGTTATTTCAATCTTTTGATTTTGTAAGCAGTTACACCCCTGATACAACGGAAACCTAGCAACTTCCTTCATTTGTTAGTCCCGAAATGACCTAGTTTGTGAGGAGAGGTGGTTAAAACCCATTTCTTTCACTCTCTCTCCTTCATTTTCCTAGTATACCACAGCGAAACGTAGTAACTCAATAGTAAAATCAATGGATGAGCTGGGGTTTAATATTCATTCATTACATTTTCATTTGTTTTCTCAAAATAAGAAAAAAGTGAGTTACTAGGTTTTGCCTTTTGGACGGTAGATCTTATCTTATCTTATCACCTGTATTTACCAGTACTTATTGATCTCTAGATTAACCTATTCATTCATTATGATATAGAGCATAGGACCCCATTCCAGACCCAGGATCAGATCATGACCCGTCGAAGAACAAAGTCACATTTACTATGGAACATCATTATCATTCAATTTTATTATTGTTTACTTATTAAAAGTCTGATAACAAATTATTGATTTCTTTAATCAGTGTGATGGTTGCGCCTGTTTTTCAGCAGCCAGGTTTTCAAAGTGTGGCTCAAAGCCACTCAGCGCGACGATCGTGTCCCTTTTTAATTCAAGCCGGTTCCTAATTTTTGTTTTTATTACAACCATTGTAGAAAACGACTATTCGCATAGGTATGATGACGGGTACGGCAAGAGGAGACGTATAGCATTCTTGGATAGATTATCACAGGTAGATATTTCAGTTGGAAAGCGTGAGACTTGGTATTCGTGATATTTACTATCAAGGAATCTGAGAGGTCTAGAATTAGGTCCTAGACCAATCGAAATTAGAGACGAAATATGCCGAGTATTAGGTGAAGGGCTTGATAACATGTAGGTAGTTAAAGCGAGATCAAGCCTTCCATTGAAGATGTACAGATAGATTACATGAAAAGATAGCATTTTTTAAAAAATTCTCAGATTAGTCTGCGACCCCACGAAAAGTGCTCGCGACCCAACTAGGTTGGGAAACACCGATATAGAGTGATTCAGAGACTCAATTATTTGGCCATATAAAAACTGACCCACTTATCCGTATTGTATGATGTTTATCAATGAGCTGTTGTTTACAAACATCTATTTTGAGATTAAACTGTTGATAAACATGTTCAACACTCCTCTACATTTATAAATAATGTAAGAGAGATGTTTATATATGTTAAACCCGTGTGGACATCGTGTAAACGGAATGTTAAATCACAGACTACTGTATCCATTAAATTACACAAACAGACCTCTTTGATTTGGGTCTAAAAATAAGTGTATTTTTTCCCCCGATAATCTTTGAGTGGATACAAATTACAATTTAAATTATTCATGAGAGAGAGTGAGAAATGGGGTTTAACGTCCACTCGACATGTCTAGGTCATTTTGGGACTAACATGGTTTAATCTTATTTTAATAATTCGTTTGCGTGTAGGGGTCATTAGATGGGAGGAAACCGGAGGTCCTGGAGAAAACCCACGAGGTTGGACAGACGACCCTACATGAGAGAGAGAGAGAAATGGGGTTCATCGCCGACTCAACACAAGCTAGGTCATTTTGGGACTAACATGGTTTAATCTTATTTTAATAATTTGCTTGCGTGTAGGGGTCCTTAGATGGGAGGAAATCGGAGGTCCTGGAAAAAACCCACGAGGTTGGACAGACGACCCTACTCCTTGCAACGTACAACCAGGGATTCGAAACCACGCCAGTAAGTTGACTCAATGACAAGCTTTATGATACGGCACGCACATGTTAACCATTCGGCCATCCACCCCCACCCACCCCCAATTTATACATGAAATCTTGTATGCACATTTAGTGTTGCATTTTGTAATATGCAAATTATCCTCTAAATGCAAGATTCTAGTTAGTGATAGGTGTTATATATGAGGCAGTATATACTTTTTAAAACACCAAACACCCCTTTTCATTTCTTGTGTTAATATTGTAGGACATATTATAACAATTAATATATTTGGACTTGGCTACAATGAACAAGATAACTGTTTTTTGATATTTTTATGCAACTGGATTCTAGAATGCAAACCATTATGAAATGTTCTCTATTTGTTGATTTCATTGCCTATAGGCCTACTATTCTGGGGAGACAAAAAAACAGATCAAATTCTATTAGTCAGTTTAATATTTAACCTTGAACTATTTTTCATTTTTTTCCAGAATCTTTTGTAGGATTTTTGACTTTTCTTTTACCACTAGCTGGTTTCCTGTTAATTTGCCTTTAGGACCTGCTTTATTGCAGAAGCTTTCACCATTTTCTCGGTCATGAATTTCTGGTGTGGTTTTTCCTTGTCAGTGGTGCAGAACAGAGGGCCTGACAAGGACAGGTTCTAGTCATTCGGATGGTACAAAAAATGCAGACCCCTGTGTATACATTTGCACTGCACATAAAAGATACTTTGGCAATTGGAATTTGATATAAGAGTGGGCCATATAGAGCCACTGCATAGGCAAAATTTTCCCTCATAGCGCACTGTATGGCGTATGCCCATCTTCAATAGCCCTGTAGTAGGAGCAGGACAGTAGGACGTTATTCCATTTTCTCTACCATGAAGACCATTATGTGTGCCATGCTTTTAAACACAAAATAAAACTGTCAGCAAATTATCGACAAGGTCAAAAACAGTTTTTGTTTTTACTATGTAACAAGAAAATCAAACTAAAGGTTAAACAAAGAAAATATATTTTCTAAGACACAAATTATAACCAAAAAAAGCAGAGCGCTGCAAAACAAATCGTTTCACTTGTGACTAGCAAGAAGCCTACATAATATCACAAAATAAATATTAATATTGGATGTTGAAAAATGACCCTGCGAATAAATGACATAATAAAAAATAAAAAACAATTAGCCTATAATAGCTTTGAAAAACTATTTGAATTAAACTAAATACCATATTTTAATTGAGATATCAAAATATTTCAATTGAGATAAAATTTCAATTGAGATATCAAAATATTTCAACTGAGATATCTAATAAATATTTTAGTTAAACATTTAAAATTAAATATTAATTTCCATTCAAATAATATAGGCATATATTATTACTACATTTGTCATTTAAATGGTTAAATATTTTGAAATTAAAATTGCCCCTTTGCGTTTTCTTTACTACAAGAAATTACGCACAACAATTTTAAATATATTACCGTAGCATCTTCGCCTGCATAGTTTCCGATGATTCTTTCACCGCCTGGATGCTTCTTGGACCAAAGACTGACATCATATACAATACCTTCAATAACCAGCCACCGGTCTGTCTTTGTCGCATGCTGCCGAATTTCTTCCCAGGAATATTCAGCTAATTTATCTTTTCGTTTTTCTTCTTGACACATTTTGCCAAAATTTCATTCATTAACTAAAGCCAAGAGAGACTGTCATGTATTAATTTAAATGTTAACGAGGAAATAAGTGAAAAAAAATGCTAACAAATGATAAAATCCGGCCGGCCCAAGTACCGGTATATTTGCAGTCCTTCACCTTCAACTATGAACCTCCACAACTCGCATCATATTCTAGACCAATCGCTGTGTTCAAAGGACAAATTTAACATCTCGCGCGTGGGTCGATTAAACAATCACGTACAGAAAGATGCGGATATGGAATTTATATTTTTGATTTTTTTTTAGGGGGGTGAGGGATTTTTTTAATCAATATTTTCTTTAGATATGTATCTGAAAAGGGATTGGGGAACGGGCATAGTCTATATTCAATTCAATCCCCCTCCCGTTGATCTTTGATACCATAAAGTCATAAATGATAAAGCGGCAAATAACCAACCCGAGGTAATTACAACTACAACTTACAAGTAAAAAAAGGGTGGCCATGAGTCTATCATCATGATTCTTTCATGATATACATGTGTGTCATTAAATGCGTCGGAACTTATCAAATAGATAAATTCATTCAGGTTTGGTTTTTTTTTTATAAAAAACATTAGTTTTCGAGGGGGACAATATTTCTTGGTTGAGCGCTCCTCCCAAAGAAGACAAATTGGCAAATGCAGACGGGCACACGCAAGACGCGGATCCATAGGGGGGGGGGGCACCCCCCCCCCTAATTCCAGCAAGGTGTAGAAAAACAATTGTACCGATCTGTTCCTGATGATTTTGCAGACAAAAACACACTGGAAATATGGTGGTAGTTGCGTTTAATATATGCTATGAAATCGCATAGAATATGGAGTTTTTCAAAGTACGCCCCATTTCGTAATATCCTGGATCCGCCCCTGTACGCTATCTAGCTATGAGGGAAATTTTGCCTGGGCAGCTGCACTATATTGGCTACGGTCTACTCTTATATCCAATTCCAACTGTTAAAGACTCTTTTACGTGCACGCAGGGGCACAGAGGCGGATCCAGGAAATCAAGTTAGGGGGGGGGGGGCTGAGAAATTTTTTGAAAAAATCGGGGTGTCAGTGGTGATTTTTGGCGCATATCTATTTTTTATACTGTTTTTTAGGGATTTAGGGGAGGGGGCATCTAGCCCCCCCCCCCCTTAGACCCGCCTCTGCAGGGGCAGATCAAGGCTGTAGGAGAAAGGAAAATCCGAGGATATAGGCCTATTGATGGAATAATGACACGGGGCCTTGGTTTTTCGTCCCATCGGAACGAGTAGACAGCTGTCCTTAATCAGGCTCGACGGAGTGGGGGTGGGGGCTACAAAAGTAGGCCTACTGCTTTCTCAAGGTTATTGCACATAAGGAGCTAGTCCCTTAAAAACAAAAAGGCATGCTCTATTATAGCCTACTTATCCCTGGGTTAAGAGACCCACGTACGGTTTACAGGGTCGCGATTAGATAACGAAACAGCCGATCGTTTTTTGAAGTCCATCTCACGCCTGTTGTTCCTGTGACAGATTAGGTAATTAGAAAAACCACGTGATATAGTTTTATTTATAATCTTATCAATCAAATAATTCACTATCAGTTAAGGGGTGGGGGCGAATGGTTAGCACGTGCGCGGTGTATCATAAAGCCTGTCACTGAGTCAACTGGCGTGGTTTCGAATCCCCGGTTGTACGTGACATGGAGTGGGGTCGCATGTCCAGTCTCGTGTTTTTCCCGGGACCCCCGGTTAACTTCCACTGCTAAAGACCTACGCACAAGGGAATTATTGAAATAAAATTATAACCATATTAAGTTAGTCCCGAAATGACTAAACTTTAAACCCCATTTCTCTCTCTCGCTATCAGTTATGACAAGTTAAAACCAGCTAGCGGTTGTCATGCAAGATACGCCCACATTTGGCAAGAAATGGGTGGGGAGGAAATGAAATCAATAGGGCTCATTCCCCCCTTCAAGACATTTAATGTTACAAGTATAGTAACTATGCTCTCCTGGGTTAATGATGATAGGCAATTGGGCATAGCTTACGCCATACAATGTGCTATGAGGAAATTTTTGCCCAATCAGCGGCACTATACTACTCTTATATCGAATTCCAACTGTTACGGGATCTATTACGTGCCCGCCCTGCATAACTGACAAGCGGGAACAACGTCGGCATTTATGTTTTGGGTATGTTTGTTTAAATTAAAATATTACAAATAGGGGAAGCGCAGATAAAATGAGCATGTTGGAAAAGTGAGCACCCCCGTGTTTAGAACGTCAAATGAAATATTTTGTTAAATTTTACCCGTGACAGTGACCTACTTCCTATTTCTGATTGCCGGACAAAATATCGTCAACAAGGCTTTTCACGTAGGTGTTTTAAATAAGATTTTCATTATTCGTTCCATCTTATGTAAAATAGAGCTCTAACATAACAAGTTATAACGTAACTACTACACATAACACAAGGTTTGTTAAGATTTCATACGAAGCCCCTTTTTCTAAGGAGTTGTAAAATCCAGCGTTGTAAACTGTAATGACATAGGCTAACTTCCTGCGCTGGTAAGCCTAGAACTGACCCGACACAGTGTTGGTTTTGTGAGCACCCACCTTTTTGCTAATTTGAGCAGGGTGCTCATTTTACCTGCAATGCAGGTCCTGCATGCCTGCTCAAAATAGCATCAGTGATAATGATGATTCGTAGGTCTATTGATCCAGGCCTTTTACCTTTATTATTGATGATGATGATGATGATGATGATGATAATGATGATGATGATGATGGTAGCGGCGGTGTTGATAACCCAACAAACAAACATAACATTTAAAATGTAGGTCTATGCCATAGGCCTACCCCCCCCCCCTCACTGATTCATGTGATATAATACATGTAGGTCTACAATCGTTATAATAATACCATTGATTCAATTCCAACTGCATCGCAAACAGCTGAAAGCATTACGATGGCACCACAAACCAGTGAATCAATTGCAACAGACCCGCCATTACACACATCTGTCGAACCATCAAATATCATGCAGTCTTCATCACTAGTTCTTTCGGAAACATCTGTCGAACCATCAAACATTGAAATTTCACCACTAGGCTTGCCAGAAACATATGTAGAAGCATCAAACATTGAAATTTCACCACTAGGCTTGCCAGAAACATATGTAGAAGCAACAAACATCTTTGAATCTTAACCACTAGGCCAACCGGAGCACCCATGCTCAAATTCCATACAAGGTGTGCTCAATTTAACAACACATGATGCTAATTTGAGCATATTTATGAATTTACATTTTCCCACATTTTGATATGTTAATATTAATATTGAAAAATAAAATTTCTGGAATGAACAGTATATTTATGGTTTTCGTTTTATGTGTGGTTTAAAAGACTATCGACCTGGTAGGATGATAAATATTCAGGTACTCTGTTAGTATGCTCAAATTACCTGCGCTTCCCCTACACTAGTCTTTGCCAAGGATGGGCGTTTCGGGTGTTTTCGTCAATGCCAACTTCAGAATTATTAGTAATGGCATTTCATCAGACCCCAAACCGAGTTATTGCAAACATTTTGCACTGAACTCTGGAGATTTGTGTTCCTGGTGTTATAAGCTTTTCAAATATGTATAACTTCGAAGACCTTGTTGCGGAATTGTGTTCCTAAGCAAGCTACCGAATTCATGAAGATTTACCATATTTTTAATCCACAAACACAAAACTTTGCCCTTATTGTTTCTTATCCATGTATTTGATACATTAAAACAACAAAAGTTTTATAAAGAGCTATTCTTATCTCTGGGAATGCTTTGTGAACTCGGGGCCTGGAGCCGGTTGCTCAAAGCTCCGTTATCTTTTAACGATCGGTTAACTTTAACAGAGAGAAAGATTGTTGCTGGAAATAAAGGCCCCGAACATTCTGTAGTGCAAATTTTACCTACAGATTTATACTAATATAAAAAATAAAGTATTCTATAGTGTGTTCTGTAGTAAATTTAACGGAAATTTAACAAACAACACTTTACCAAGATATGTCCGTTAAAGTTAACGGATCGTTAAAAGGTAACGGAGCTTTGAGCAACCGGCCCCTGTTCACCACTGTATTGGGTGGAGTAGCTTTAATTTACTTTATTTTAGAGAATAACGTACGTAATACTACGTACGCCATAGCGCACTAATTACCATGAACCATGAACCACACCCATAATAAGCTGACAGATTCTATTGACTACATTTTGTCGGGAAAATCTAAAATAGATTTCTATAGCGATCAAAGCGATATAATGACATTGGACATGGTAACCCCCCTGTTGTAATAGGTAATTGTGATATATTTTCATCTTATCCTGCTCGTAATATTGGTGCAATCTTTGATAGTTTAATGCTTGTGGGAGCTCAAGTCAATAATATTTGTAAATTGTGCTATTTTAATGTCAGAAATATAGGTAAAATACGTAAATCTGTAACTGCAGAGGCCACTAAGTCACTTGTTAATTCTCTTGTCACTTTTCGATTAGATAACTTTAATTCACTTTTAGTTGGTTTACCTTTAAAGCTTATAGATAAATTACAAGATAGTTTGCCAGGCAACGAAACATACGCCCACAGCAGGTAAATCGTCCGGGCAGTCAACAAGAGTTGTCGCATATTTTACTTTTTTCGGTAATCAAACATTTATAATACACTAAAATCTGATTGAAAGTAACAACTGATTACGTAATTATCAGAAAATCATTCAAATTTGTTTGGCTTTGATAAAGTTCTCCTCGATGCTGTTCCAGTTATCTAAATTCGTTGAAACTTAATATACTTGTTCGTCTCATGACCTTCAACACTGTGTATAAATTTATAGTCAATCGGTTATTAACTTTAGCGTCCACTATGTTTTTTGACGTAATCAAGGGTCATTATTCTGACAGTAATTATCGGAATTTGCTGAAAACCAATAGGCTTCTTTGTCTCATGACATTAAACACTGTGTATAAATTTTTAAAGTCAATCGGATATTAAAGCCCCAATACCACTCTTGTTGTAACTGAATAATATGTTCCAATCTTTATTCTGGTCAACAATTTGTACTATTTTACAATATTTCAATTAAAAAATGATACAAATTTCATCTTAACACACCTAATTTTAAAGATAGTAAGCTGGCACTGCCAGGCAGGATACGCCCACATTTTCGAGAGATGGTTAGAGAACAAGCAAAATCGAAAGTGATTTTTCCTACAATCAATTAAATTACAATTTGATATGCGCAAATATCGAAAAGAATCAAGATCTCTAGGTTATAAACATGCATTTCAAGTTTCATCAAAATCGAATTAAAATTGTGACCTATACTGGGTCCACAACCTCGATATACCATATTTTAACACTATTAGCGTACAAACGGTGGTCATTTTGTCTGGCAATAAATTATGGTCCGATTTCCCTGAAATTCAAACTCAACCTTCCGTATGGTGTAACGGTGATAGAGTCAAGTTTTTTAAATCGGATAGTAATCATGACCTCCAGAGGGACCATAGGCGATTTTTCGGACAATCAGGGGCCATAATTCAGGAAGTTATGATGTGATATGTGAAAATAACGAAAGGAACAGTATTCGCGTACAAACGGCAGCCATTTTGTATGGCAATTTTGTTCCGAATTTTCCCGAAATTTCGAATTCAACATTCCTTAGGGTGTAACGGTGATATAATCAAACGATTTTTTAAATCAGATAATAATTGTGACCTCCAGAGGGACCACAAGCTAAACAAAGACGATTTTGCGTATAATCAGGGGCCGTAATTCAGGAAGTTACTATCCGATGTGGGCAAATATCGAAAGGAACCAAGATCTTTGGGTTATAACCGTGCATTTCAGGTTTCAACAAAATTGAATTAAAATTGTGATCTCTACAGGGTCCACAAGCTTGATATACCATTTTTTAACAGTATTCGCGTACGAACGGCGGCCATTTTGTATGGTAATTTTGGTCTGATTTTTCCGAAATTTGAACTCAACCTTCCTTAGGGTGTAACGGTGATATAAACATACGGTTTTTTAAATCGGTTAATTATTGTAACCTCCAGAGGGACCACAAGCTAAACCAAGACGATTTGGGGAATAATCAGGGGCCATAATTCCGAAAGTTACGATCCGATATGCGCAAATATTGAAAGGAACCAAGATCTTTGGGTTATAACCATGCATTTAAAGTTTCATCAAAATCGAATTAAAATTTTGAATTCTACAGGATCCACAACCTTGATATATCATTTTTTAACAGTATTTGCGTACGAATGGCGGCCATTTTGTATGGCAATTTTGGTCCCATTTTTCTGAAATTCAAACTCAACCTTCCTTAGGGTATAACGGTGATATAATCAAACGATTTTTTAAATCGGTTAATTATTGTAACCTACAGAGGGACCACAGGCTAAACCAAGACGATTTTGCGTATAATCAGGGGCCATAATTCAGGAAGTTACGATCCGATATGCGCAAATATCGAAAGGAACCAAGATCTTTGGGTTATAACCATGCATTTCAAGTTTCATCAAAATCGAATTAAAATTGTGATCTCTACAGGGTCCAAAACCTTGATATACCATTTTTTAACAGTATTTTCGTACGAACGGCGGCCATTTTGTATGGTAATTTTGGTCCGATTTTTCCGAAATTTGAACTCAACCTTTCTTAGGGTGTAACGGTGATACAATCGAACGGTTTTTTAAATCGGATAATAATTGTAACCTCCAGAGGTACCACGAGCTAAAAAAGGTGAATTTTCGGACAATCAGGGGCCATAATTCAGGAATTTACGTTTCGATAGGTGCAAATATCGAAAGGAACCAAGATCTTTGGGTTATAAACATGCATGTAAAGTTTCATCAAAATCGGTTCAAAATTGTGACCTCTATAGGGTCCACAAGCTAAAAACGTGATTTTTCGTACAATCAGGGGCCATAATCCATGAAGTTTTGATCCGATACATGACAATATCGAAAGCAGCCGAGATCTTTTGGGGATAAACCTATATTTTAAGTTTCGTCAAAATCGGACAAGAATTGTGACCTGTAGAGAGTCCACAAACAATTGTGGACGGACGGACGGACGGACGGACGGACGGACGGACGGACGGACAGGGGCGACGACATAATACGTCCACATGAAAATGTGGGCGTATTAAAATTGGAAAAATTCAACTGCATGCCGTAACATGTTTTAAACATATTTTCGAACCCTCTGGACAAGTAAGATAGGTTGTAATGGATAACTTAAGCGTAGGACGTTAAACCCCATTTCATTCATTCATTGTAATGGATAATTTACACAACAGGATGGACACTTAAACATCTTGTAGTTAGTATAAGGCTAATTTTTTTTCTGGACCTGTCAAGTCAGCAAGAGTGTTATTGTCCCTTTAACTTTGGCCTCTAGACGTCTAGAGCATCCACAAGAATTTTTGAAGTGATCAAGGGCTACAACTCTGGCAGTAATTATCGGAAATCGCTAGGATTCTTCGTCTCATGACCTTAAACACTGTGTATAAACTTATAGTCAATCGGATATTAACTTTGACCTTAACTTTAGAGCATCCACAAGAATTTGTGAAGTGATCAAGGGCCATAACTCTGACAGTAATTATCGGAAATTGCTAAAAATCAATAGGCTTCTTCGTTTCGTTGAAACTCAACATACTTGTTCGTCTTATGAGCTTAAACACTGTGTATAAATTTAAAGTCGATCGGTTATTAACGTTAGCCTCTAGGGCGTCCACAAGATTCTTGAAGTGATCAAGGGCCATAACTCTGACAGTAATTATCGGGAATCGCTGAAAATCAAAAGGCTTCTTCGTTTCATGACCTTTAACACTGTGTATAAATTTAAAGTCAATCGATTATTAACTTTAGCCTCTAGAGCGTCCACAAGAAATTGTGGACGCCGGACTGACGGACGGGCGCGACGGCAATATACGACCACATCTCAATGCGGGCGTGTAAAAAAGTACAGAGTTCTTCTGCTATACTTTAGCGCCTGCTTACCTCTCAGTTCGCCCGGCCGAAAATTACGTACATCAGATAAACTACTCTTGAAGCCCCAAACCTGTCAACTAGTCTCTAATGATCAGCGCTCTTTTAGTAATCAAACACCAGGGCCCGTATTTATAAAAATTCTTAGAGTTTTCTTAACTTTTACTCTAAGACTTCCTAAAACAACATTTAGTTAAAAGTTACTCTTTAGAAATATGTATAAAGGGTCTTAGAGTTACTTTTAACTAAATGTAAGACATGGGTCTTAACCAAACTAAATCTGTCACAAAAAGAATCCCACCCATGTCCATTCGATATCTCCTTATCAACTCGTCATTGTTGTACTCCACTAAGAAATCTCTTCTTGTTTTAAACTCTCTAAGGCGGCGTACACGGACGGCCATGTTAACCAAGATAGGAGTACTTTTAACAAGTTAGGAGTGGAACAGGAGTACTCCGAAAGATGGGTCATAGTTAAGGAGTAATTCTTAAAGTAAAATGATTTATAAATAGGTCTTAGGAAAATCTACAAAGTTAGGAGTAATTTTTGACAGTTAAGAGTTGATTTCAACTCTTAGAATGTTTATAAATACGGGCCCTGTTCTATGCGACTTTGGAATAGTCTACACTTAGTTTAAGATGTTGTACATCTCTATATGTCTGATAAGGATTATCTCTATATTCTTTTTAAAAAAACCAACTTATTTAATCAGACTTTTAACTGGCTATGTATACAATCGTTAACATAATCTTGTTGTTTATTTATGATTACAATTGTAAAGTGCCCCTGAACATGTTATGATAGGGCGCACGATAAATATTCTGTAATAATAATAGTAATAATATGGTAGATGTACTGGTTCGATGAATGTCAGGTGGCAGAACCAGGAATGCCCGAACAAATTTCGAGTTACAGACGGGTGAGGGTCGTCTGAGTGCGAGGGGCAAAAGGCTGAGCTTACCGCATAGGACCCCCTCCCCCCTCGCCTTGGAATATAAATAGAAAATTGGCCGAAAACGGGTTTTCCTGGCGCGAATCGTGATAGTGGGAAACCAGCGTTAAGACAGTTGTATTAACATCTTCTTTTTCTATCGTAAAACATCACTGGTTTTCACGAATAAAATGAATAGTCAGACCTTTGGGCTTTATGCTCCTTAACGCCGTCACGTCATGTGTAAAAATAAATAGTATGGCGGGGGAAAGCGGCAAAAACCTAATGTTATGTAGAAATGTCTAATTCAAAACACACATGTAACATAATGCCATACCAAATACCTAAAACGTTTAATGCAAAAAAACAAAATACAAGAAACCTCTAATACAAAATACCTCATACGTCTAATGCAAAAGACAAACTACAAGAAACCTCTAATACAAAATACATATAACATCTTATGCACAATTGATTTTACAATCTGAAACATCTACAATAAGCATTAGATGACATATCTCGTTGGTATTACTTCCGTTTCTCCACTGAAATATCTTTATTTAGGTCAATGTCAAGGTCACCGAACACAATTTGGCGAGCTATTCGGCTAGCGAGCTATTCGATAAATCCAGCTGGCAACCTATTGGTAGGCAACCTATTCAGAATAAATTCAAAGGTCGCCCAAACTCATCTATTTTTATCAACCAATAAAATCCATCGTAACGTCTATCAAACGAAAGTAGAATATATTGTTATTTTAAAGTGAAAGAACGTTTAATATTCCGAATCAAAATTCGGGTCATCGTACAAAATTCTGAGTATCAAGCTATAGGCCTATATATTCTAAAAGGTAATTGAATAATCGTACACAATTCTGAGCATCTAGCTATAAATATTCTGAAAGGTAATTGAATAAGCTTTCCAAATCTTAGCAGTAAAAGTTGGCACAATCATATTAAAGGGGTGCGCGCTTATCGAAAACATAGCCAATTTTTCAATATTCTAACTGTAAAGAACGGTAATGTTCCGAGTCGAAATTCGGACCATCGTACAAAATTCAGAGCACCTGGCTGTATATATTGTAAAAGGTGATTCAATAAGCTTTCCAAATATTATTAGTAAAAGTTGGCACAATCATATTAAAGGGGTGCGCTCTCATCCTAAACATTGCCAATTTTTCAGAATATTTATAGCTAGATGCTCAGAATTGTGTACGATGGTCTGAATTCGGACTTTTAAAAAAATACCGGCATATCGTTAGTTACAATTAGAATAATGAACAAATTGGCTATTTTTAGGATGAGAGCGCACCCCTTTAATATGATTGTGCTAACTTTTACTAATAATATTTGGAAAGCTTATTCAGAATATATATAGCTTGATGCTCAGAATTTTGTACGATGACCCGAATTTTGATTCGGAATATTAACGTTCTTTCACTTTAAAATAACAATATATTCTACTTTCGTTTGATAGACGTTACGATGGATTTTATTGGTTGATAAAAATAGATGAGTTTGGGCGACCTTTGAATTTATTCTGAATAGTTTTCCAACGAATAGGTTGCCAGCTGGATTGATCGAATAGCTCGCTAGCCGAATAGCTCGCCAAATTGTTTTCGGTGACCTTGACATTGACCTAAATAAAGATATTTCAGTGGAGAAACGTCATCTAATGCTTATGGTAGATGTTTCAGATTGTAAAATCAATTGTGCATAAGAGGTTAAATGTATTTTGTATTAGAGGTTTCTTGTAGTTTGTCTTTTGCATTAGACGTATGAGGTATTTTGTATTAGATGTTTCTTGTATTTGTTTTTTTGCATTAGACGTTTTAGGTATTTGGTATGGCCTTATGTTACATGTGTGTTTCGAATTAGACATTTCTACATAACATTAGGTTTTTGCCGCTTTCCCCCGCCATAAAATAGACATGTTGAATAAGTATGCCAATAATAATATATAATATAAAGAAAACTGTGTGTTAAATTGTATACGTATCTATAACATCATCGATAAATAAATTCATTATTTATACCTTTAGATCATAAATAACCAGAAGCCTGTTACATTTCACGGGTGTCCTTTTACCAGGGTTCTTAATCCATTTTGAAATGAACCGGCTACAGGTAAGCCTAACAGATAGTCGTATTTTCAACAACACACATGTTCATCGGAGGTTTATGCATACTTTATTCACGTCAATAATTGCATAACGTATTCCGAATAATACTAGCTTATACTTCTAATAAACAAAACCTTTGTTGTAATTGCATTCCACGGGTATTCATACATCGATAATTGAGTCAAATTTCAGCAACTTGCGTACTGCCTATTCCTAATTCTGCTTTCATCCAACCAAACGGAAGTTATCCGAGTGTTGCAGCCATAGATATCCTATATATCTATGGTTGCAGCTGCATTCACAAAAAAAAACGATGCCCGAAAAATGTCACACAAAGTAAAGTGGCGCCAGACAAAATGCTTTAGCCGGACTTTCCGAAAGTAAGGGGGAGGGGGGGGGGGCAGCTAGCATACCCCCCACCCCACCCCCTATGAGTGAAATCAATTTTCGGATAACATTTCTGGCAAATTATGTCTTTTTATTTCAAACAAAAGTTGACCGCAAACTTTGAGCAATCAGATGTTCCGGGCAAACAGGTAAGTAAGCCGGCAGGCGACGAAAAATATACGTCCACATGAAAACGTTGGCGTATAAAAATTTTACCACCGTGTGTGAGCTTAAGAGCCCTTTCAGGTTCGACATATATATTGTTTGTACTTAGTTTAAGTATGACATTGTTTATGTAGATGAAACTCAAACGATAAAATCATGATGGAAAGCTCATTCAAACCATGGCAAACAATTTTTTTCTTGCAAAACTTTTCTGTACACATCACAGGTTGAAAGTCATTTTTGGGCGAAAACTACAGTTGTGATCCAGGTCCTTATAGGACTGTAGTTCTGCAATGGATAAATCACCTATTCCGAAGAAACTCTCAAAGTAATATCTAGACACCCAATTTAGCAAGCAGCACGTGAATCCAATACGGTCCACACAAAACAGAGAAAAACGGCACCGATTAATGACGGGCTGAAGCTGGATACAGTGAATCGTGCGCTGAGAGACAATGGGGCTTTTTATACGGACTTTGGGTCCCATCCCATTCATTTAACTTAGGGACACTGCCTAAGCTTGGGGTGTTCAATGTGGTGTTTTCCCGCTGAATTCTGCTTTTTTTCCCGTTTTTTTTTAACATTTGAAGGTCGACTGTTCCATGTTTAAGGAATTGAGTGTCGAATCAACCACCATGTCCCTAATCCTCTAAGGAGGTGGCGTGTAAAGAGTTTCATTTTTTCTCTATTTTAAGAACGTTATTTGTGATAAAAAAAAAAGAATGAACAGTCAACCGACCATATTTTTTGTGTCCTGTGGTAACTGTCCACTGAGCTTTGGGCATGAATTAAAATTTGTTCTACCATATCTTGAGCTATGTACAACAGAAAAACAACATTGCCGAGGACTTCCATTTTTGATATGACAGGTAACTTGGACTTTTTTAAAGCCTTTTAAGTGGTTGGCATTCGAAAAAAAGGAAATTAAGAAATTCCAAATAAATATGAATGCACCAAATTTCATTAAAATTGTATCAATGCAAAAGGTATTAAATGTCTTCTATCTTCCAATGACCCAGAATTTATTTAGGGATTTAATATCCATAACCAACCAATGACAACTTTATTAAGATATGTCCCCCACCCCATCAACCTACATAAAGTTACAAACACATCAAGAGCATTAACATAGAAATGTAATTATATCTGATTTAATATACACTATATACATTTATATTTTTATAAATCATAACCTTTTTAAACATTTAATTAATGAATCTCGTATTTTAACTCTAATAGATTCATCACCTTCACATATAATATGTGTTGAATCCCCATCTACTTGTATTAATGTTTCATCATTTGGCTGAAATAAAATACACAGTAATTTAAAGACAACATCTGTAAAAATGATAAGGGCTTGATACAAAAGATTATTCCTTCATGTTTTGTATGGCCTCAAAAAAAACCTCATGTGTATATAGTTTTCCTAAATTAAAATTTACCCACTTTCTATCAAATATACCCAATTTTCTATGGTTTTGTTCAATGTGAGTTTTATCCAGTTAGGCCAGTGGATTATGTTTCTTTGGTTGAACATTACATCCTCTATTATAAACTTTGATCACACAGGTATTATCACATTTATTTCACATTCTAACCCCATGTTTATAATCAGAGGCGGATCCAGAGGGGGGTGGGGGGCTAGGGGCCCGGACCCCCCTAAATAACAGGATAAAAAAATAGATATGTGCCACAAATTACCACTGACACCCCGATTTTTTCAAAAAATTCGCGGGGAACCCCCACGGGCACCCCTAACAGGATTTCCTGGGTCTGCCTCTGTTTATAATTTATAACAACTCAAAAAGACAATTACTCATTATGTTGCATGCATTAGTAATCTCTGTTATCTTCTTATTTACAATGATAAATAATACATTAATAAGCATCTGACTAGTCGGGTGATTGGTCAGGTGAATAAAGTCCATGAGAGGGATTTAAACGATATAGTGATCCAAGGGTTCCATGTCTGCCGTATATGCCGGTCGGGACCTGGGGCTCTGGAAAATGACCGAAACCGGACCATACCCTAAGTCATTTACTCATTTTGCATGCCGCAATAAAAAGCTTATTTTGTGCTAAATCATAACATCCTGGGACACGAAGAATCTTTGTGTGTGTCCAGATGTAACCTGTCAGGTATAATTAAGTGTTCAGTAGTCCACGAATTGAAACCACTGCCAATTAATTATCCTTGTGTATATTTCCGTACTCACAATCAACAGAGGATCAACTTCAAAAAGATTTAAAGCTTGCAAATTAGAATATTGTGAAAAAAGGGATAGGAATATCAGTCCAAAAATGGTTGAATTCTGTTTGGTATCATGATGATGAAATGCAACTCCATTGATCTATACTGATTCCTATGTAAATGGTACACATTACTTTTTCTATGATGACCAGCGGCTTTAATTATAACAACAGAGTACAGTTTTAGTTGTAATATTGCTTTAACTATGGGGGGCTGGATGGCTGAATGGTTAGCGTGCACGCGCTGTATCTTAAAGCCTGTCATTGAATCAACTGGCGTGGGTTTTCTCCAGGTCCTCCGGTTTCCTCCCACTGCTTAAGACCCCTACGCGCGAGCAATTGTTGAAATAAAATTAAACCATGTGTTAGTCTGAAAATGACCTAGTTTGTGTCGGGTGGAAGTTAAACCCCATTTCTCTCTCTCTGGCTTTTACAATGTGTATAGAGGTATAAAGTATTAAGCATGTATTACTCACAAGATGTATAATAGAACCACTACCAGTATCTTCAACTTTAATGGATGATATACCTTGCTGTAATAACAATACTAGATATCAATACTAATCATTTAATATTGAAAATGTGGTCCTATATTGCCATCCTCCCGTCCATTCATTGTCTACAATTTCTTGTTTAAGGTCTAATGATTACTGCAAGAGTTATGGCCCTTGATCACTTTGAAATTTCTTGTGAATGAAGGCCATGAGACAACCAATCGAAACAATTCTAATCATTTCTAATAAATACTTAATTGGCTACATACTCGTAATAAGATTTCCCTGTGTTGTAAGTTAATGTTCTCCTTAGTGACAAAAAAAAATATGCAACAGCCCTTGTTGACTACCCGGACAAGTTAACTGTTGTGGGCGTATGTTTCGTTGCCTGTCAACAAAAACAGTTTACTTTAGTAACAATAGAATCCTGGTTGTAAATCTTATTGTCAACAGATTTCTTGATTTTAGTGTTTGAGTGCCTTAATGTAAATGTTATTTGGAGTTTTTCTTTTTTTAAGTTACCTGTGTCATAACATCAACAAATGTCTGAATATTAGGAGAACCAAATATATAGGATTTCTTATGAACTTCAAATCCATCATGTGACCGTTTTTTACCGGAAGCTACATCTTTTGGTAATGGCTGCAGGTAGAAAAAATATTGCTTTAAATATAAACAAATAACATACAAATCTTTTTCTTTTCTTTTTCATTGGAGATATAACTTGTTACAGTTTACACATATCTTAAAACAAAGTTGCGTTGCAATTTTGAAAGTTGATTTATTAAAAGTAATGAAAATTATACCTACCTTGAGTATATAAATATTATCTCTTACATTAAGTGAACCTGTTATCATAGTTATAGCAGATCCGGCTTTTACTTCTACAGGTTCCATTTTAGCTGCTAACTACAATCAAATAATTAGAAATAAAACTCAATCTAGGTATATGTATATTGCTGTATATAGGGGAGTTACAGATCAAGTCAATGTTCATGGGATTCCATTAAGTTTTTAATGAGATCGGTATTTAAACTTCATGTAAAGTCTTTCTGGGGAAAATTCTGGGTTAAATTTTGAGGAACATGTATTTGATTGAGTGTTGGATAGCAGAGTTAAAGACCAATTCAATGCAAATTTATCCCATACATATGTATTCAGATTATATATTTACAGAAATATATTGACAGTATGAGTCTTTTATAAGGGGGAAAGATCATTGTTTTATATTATATTACAACGTACCTCAGAATCAATCTCTACACTTTCAAATTTCCGTTTAACTGGTAAAGATAAAACTTGACCACGTTTATATGTAAATGGTGAAGGTTCCTATGCAATAAAAACATTAAAAATACTTAACAATACAACCTCAACCTTGCATTAACTATCTATTTGAATAAAAACTAAACTTAAAACTCAAGCACTTATAATTAAATATTAATTTCCTATACGAAGAGTTATTAATGTTACAATATAATATGTTCTGTTTACAATAAGAAAGAAAGGAAGAGTTGTGTTTGATGTCATTCATATAAACAAAATAGATATTACCCAATCAATGACAAGATCTGTTCTTCTGCTAGCCATTATAGGTGGCACTGTATAACTCTCTGCTACAACCAGATGTAATGGGCGAAGATCTTTTATTAACTTATTGGCTTGACTAAAGTTTAAACTTGTATCTATAGGACAATAACATACCTGAAAAACACAAAACAATACTTCCATACTTTTTATTAAACGATTAATTCACCATTATGATATCGATGGTTTTATCCTATTCCAATATATTAAGTTCACTTCTAATAGTAATAATCTAATTTTACCTTTGACTTTTTGTCTTTGACTAACCCATGGTATGTATTTACGTATTTATATTGATGTATTCTGTTAAAATAATACAGTGCCTGAAGTTAACTTACTACATGTATATAGGCAATTTGTCTCAATGCTACGGCCTACTCAGATTTCAATTCCTCCTATCAGGTGATCAGGCCAGTCGATTACAAGGGACCTTCTGAATGTTTTTCTGATATTCATTTTAAGCGTTTTGAATTTTTCCAGAAAGTATTTGAATTTTCAGTCAAAGTTAATGAAGAGTATCATCTAGTCATGTTTATCAGGTCACACAATGAAAATTACAGTGAGGACTCTAAACTCTGATAAACTTGTTTGGAATCATTTTTAAACAGCTCAATACTGAAACTTGCTGTTTTATTTGCATTCATAAATGAATTATTATTTTGAAGACCAAGTTAAAACTGAGATTTCTCAGTTGAAAGATAAGCCATAAAAATCACACATTTTTTTTATTGATACTTAGAACATCTATATATACGAGTTTCTGTAAAATATTTTTATATTGGTTTAGTTGACTGTTAGTTATCTACAGTTAAACTATACATAACAATTAACTTACTCTCATGGCAACAGGCTGAAAAGGTCCAAGGGCTTCTAAATATGGAAAATCTGGCTCTACAAGAAAAATAACATATCTATAAAGAATATCTGGCATCATATACATCAACCATTTTGGGAGGATGGGGATGGAGGGTAGGTGTGTATGATAAACTATATATGATACATATTCTGTTTCTAGGAAGAGTAAACTAGTGTATTGACAAATGGTCATTTGTCTGCTGAAGATGAGATTTTATCAATATTACCCCAAAAAGGTCCAATTTTGAAGAAAACCTAGACGGACCATGGTTTTATAAAATATAATAGACCAATGAAATAAATACCAGGAAATAAAACATCATAGTTAGAAATAGTATTTGCAACCATGAATATATGGCATAAACATTTAAAATCATGTAGCATGGTGGCAACTTTAATCATGTACCTCAACTCTCAGGGAATAGAGATTGAAATGATGAACATAGTAGGATACAAATGTTTGTTGTTAAAATGACATTTAAAAGTTGGATCTTACCGGTAAATATTATAGTATTAGCAGAATGTTTTCCCCACAGTTCTACAAAATGGACGACATCTCCCATCCTTAAAGATGGATGACCGGCAAACACAACACAAGGTGTTTTAACTTCTAAATTCATATCTATAAATAAAACACAGTTATTGATTACCAGGCCTTATCTATAAATAAAACACAGTTATTGGTTACCAGGCCATATCTATAAATAAAACACTGCCAGTAATCGAGTATCAGGTCATATTAGTGATATAAATTCATCTGTCAGCGCTTTTTATTGATCATATATATGTATATACAGAAAATATTTATTCATATGTGTGTTTCAGATTCCGGCTCCAAAGTTAGGGGTACCCAAAGGATCCGTGTTAGGTACTCTTTTTGTATATATGCTGACTCAACACAATGATATATTTCACTACAGTCATTATCTGAACCTTATTTAAACTAGAAAATGTGTTGAAGACAATTCGATAATCCACTGTTTTATTATATAATACAGAATATATAAATACTGGTCTCCGATATTAACAACATTTCACAGGAACATACCGTGAAGACTTTTAAAGTTTTTTAATCTTCCTTGACTTTGAAGCTGAAAATATACAGATATAGTATTACAAAATGATTTACTCAACTTTTCATAATAGGAAACTTCCAGAGAGTACATTCTCTGTGATTTTTTAAGAGCACCAAACATGTATTTCAGTAACATTAATATGAATAATTCTATGTACATTCAAAACAATTTCCAAACAATCATAAAGGAATTAATATTATAAGCATCATATAAATATATCTCACCTCGGCATGAGGGAATGGACATTCTGGTAAATACACTTTTGATTGTTTACTCTGGGACAACCTAAAATAATTCATACTGAATGAATGAAATGGGGTTTAACGTCCTACTATTATGCACCAATTCATTATACTTTTGTAACATAAATATATTTCAAGTCATAAAGTATTCAATATTTTAATGTATTTATTGTTGATGTAAGCTCATTTTTTAATCAAATATTGGACATATTAATGCCTGGAAATAAGGCACCTGTCACTGACAATGTCAGACACAGATTCAGGATTTGTAAGGCACAAAACCTCTAGCTGGTGCAGCACTGATTTGTCTTTTTTATTGATATTATTTTGACATGTCTGGAACTAAGTTGAAAATGTCAGGTACTATATCATTAGTGCCGGACATTGTGGCGGTACATCTAAAATCGTTATTTCCAGGCCTGGCATATTAAGTACTGTATAGAAAAGATGTACATACCATTCAGCAAATATATTAGAATAAGCTAAAGCACTATCTGATACTGGTGAGAGAAAATACATAGGTATACCAGCTAGACCACATTGTTCTAAATGTGCTGATAAACATTCAAATAAATCATATGTTACACCAGATGGATAACATGGAACTAAAACATTACCACCATTCTTTAACGTTACAGCTGTAATAAAAAAAACATAAAATTACTTCCCTACAGATACACCCGGATTCATCTGATGACACTTTAACAGACACAAAACTCTCAGAATTATGGAATCAACTGACAAAAAAACATACTGATAAATTGATAAGAGTTCAACATTTCCTCAATTAACATACAAAATATAAAACGACAGTATCCATATGAAGAAATGAAACGAGGCTTAACGTCCTAATCCTCTGCTCCAACTGGGATAATCAAGACAGGCAATATAGATAAGTGTGTGTGGGTGTGTGGTGTATGTATGTATGTAATATGTATGTATGTTCGGCCATCATATTCCTCCTCGCCGTGCTCCACCCTGAGCGAATTGATTCTGGACCCCAGGGAAATCATGCATTGTGTCCCGCATTCCACCCACCACATGTGGTATCAATTAACCAGCATGACCCTGTGAATGTTTAGGCCATCGAATTTGAGCACTGGGTGAATTTGGGTCCCTGGTGTATTAGGCCCAGGTCAAATTTGAAAAGTACAACTCTGTTAATTAACTGCTACTTTTATAACAAGGGGGATGAAACAGCCCGATAGAAAATCGGGTATGGGATGAAACAGCCCGGGGTGAACTGGTCTTGGGATGAAACGACCCGCATCCGACAAATTGGACCCTGTGTGAAGCAGGGTATTCGGTTAGTTGACAAAGATAAATCTTTAATTCAAACATAATATATGAAAAATGTATAAAGAGACTGTATGGGTATATATATACCTGTATTAACACAGAATTCTCCAATCATAGTATCAGGATTAGCTAAAGGTGTCTGAGTTAAACAACTTAATATTAATACATCACTATTTCTTAATGGTGCTTGATCCATCGGCTATAATATAAAATATAATAATTCATTGTCTTATGTCTTGTTTTAATTTACTACTTCAACTATCTTCACGCCAAGCATCACTATCCAAGCGATTGCACACCAGTGCTAACATATACTATATGGAGTAAGACAGAGAAATGAGGTTTAACGTTCACTCGACACAAACTTCATGTAGGTCATTTGGGACTGACACATGGTTCAATTTTATTTCAATAATTCGCTTGCACGTAAAGTTCTTTAGTAGTGGGAGGGAACTGGAGGGCCCAGAAAAACCCTACTTCTTGTCACATACAACCGAGGAATTGAAACCATGAAAGTTGATTCAATGATAGACCTTATGATATAGCGCGCACATGCTAACCATTCAGCCAACCGGCCTCCATACACTATAGGCTGATTCAATATATCCAGATGAACAATGTAAATAGCTATACAAGTGAAGGGATAAGCAAAGTACTTACTTTAGGATGAGTTGTTAGAGTAGAAGTTCCAGATACATAACACACCTAATTAAAAACAAACATTTAAAATAAACTTTTATATTTTACCTGTCTACCATATTAAATAAGAGATGACTGTTAAGATGTTAGAATTATATTTTGAAGCAGAGGAAAGTGTGTGTCTCTCATTTTACATCTTACCAGTATTTTATCAAAACGATAAATAGCAAATTTCTACTAGAGAAAATAAGTTTACCTTTTCATGTGTCGACTTGATAACCCAGTTACTACTACCAAGACTATAACCTGAACTAACTGGTGTAGCTTCAACAGAACCATAAATATCCTATAATAGATCACATAGAACAAATTCATAATGAAATGGGGTTTAACGTCCTACTTTTCTGCTTGACTGGGATAACGAGGAAGGGCATCCTTCATTCAGTGTCCTATAAGGTTAATTATGACCAGTCAGCAGTGCTTCCCTAAACTGACGACAGAGACCATGTGATGAATTTTTTTGGATGTTTTTGAGCTTGACACGGTCGCGGTCGTTTTTTTGTTTTTCGATTTTGTTTCCTTAGTTTCCTGTGAAAATCGTGCAGTTCTGATTTTATTGCATATCAGTGTAAAACTAAAACGTAGCGTAGTAGGGTACATGTTTTTAGTATGTTTTTATGTAAAATTACAATTTCTGTGTTTTGTCTAAGTGACCTCTGATCACCCCAGATATACACCATGGCTGGGGAAGGGTGAGAGAATCCACCCAAACATACATTGTTTCTGGAACCTGGCACCCCCACCCCCCTTACAAAATTCTTTGATCCACACATGTACGCACTACTGATTTAAACTGGCTTGAGAAATTCTAAATGTTCCTAGCCCTTGCCAGTGTTTGAAGGTAGGGTAAAAGCAAACAACCACTTAAAGGAAACAATTAATTAAGGAAGAATATATTACCATTTTTTGATTAAATCCAATAAGAGTAACTTTAGAGAGACAGGAATCAATATCATGTTTTGTATAACATTGTTTCCACTTTAATGTATTTACAGCATCTTTTAATGGAGCTGGTAAATGCCTAGAAAATAAATATAATCATCTGTTCAAAATACATGTTATATATAATGTAGATAATACACTGTTCAAATATATATCATAATTAACAATCTGTAGCATCATCTCAGGGTCTTACTCACTTAGCCACTGTAGCTCCTTAACAACCAAATACTGGGAAGTAAAGTATACTGACTTCTTTAAAACAAAATCTGATATTACTTTGTTATCGTAATTGGTAACCATCAATTACACATTCTTATTTATTATTTTGTATTTAGGGACATCAAATTATATTTCTTTTTGGATCAATGTTAAAAGTACTAAATATTATGATTCATGATCAAAACATAAAGACAAAACTTAGAATTAATAAGACATCAATTATTCTGATCTGCCATTAAGTTTTAATTGTCGAATGATGATAATGATTGTAACAAATTACATTAAAACTTCTTCTTGTTTCCATTTTGTAGCAATATTTGTTCTAGGATTTCTTTCAACATATTTGACCAGTTCTTCCATATACATTCTGTAAACATACAAAATCAAATTTTCTTCCAGATACATATAGAATAAAAAATTAGGTGCAAAAATAAAACTTAAGTATTTTATAACAAATCTTCTATACAAAATCTAATACAGGGTGCCAGACAACACCAGCTGCAAATTTAGGTCATCAAAACAGTAATAAGCACTTATATAAATTTCAAAAAGATAAGATCTTAATTTTGATCCCTCAAATTACAAAAAGTCAGATTTCGTTTTTTCAACTGGAATATCCATTCTATAAATTTGACAAAAGCATTAACCTATAACTCTAGAAATAACATTCTAAAAGGTTTTAAAATTAATTAAATAATATACCTGCCAACTTGAAGAGCTGGTTCTGTAGTATATATATGACCTTTAAACCCTGTATACTCTGTTATATATGGTAAAGCTAATATACAGGTACTGTTAGAAATCAATATTGCATCTATCTGACTTAAATCTACAATCTCCAACTAAAATAAATTTTTAAAAAATGTATAGAATGCCAGCAGAATTGAAATATGAAAAGGATATGTTTCTTCTGCCATATTCCTATACCATAAAAAAAGGATTTATAGGTAGAAATAATCAGGATTTTTGCAGATTCTAGGTTTTACAGATCACAGCCAATTCAGCCAAAACAAATCAGAATATGCTCATTAGGCCAATAGGTGACATCAATGTTTAAGACAAGCCAACAGTGAGGCAAAACCCCCGATCTTTCGCCCCCCCCCCACCCCAATAGATGGCAGTCATTAATTACTAGCACGGGTTATTCTTTATCCAGTACTGAACAATCAATTTGCTTACCACTCAGCTTAAAGCTGAGTAGATAATGAACATCGTCTATCTCAATCAAGGTATTGACTATTTCTACTTAGCCTAAGCTGAAAGTACCCATAATTAACTGTCGAAATCAAGGTATTGATTTAATAAACTCTCACAGCTCACTCAATTAGAATCAAATTGCTTATCACTCTGCTTAACAGAAAACATTGTTAAACTCAGACAAGTTATTGGTGTAATGAATCCAGACAACAAGTGTCATCACTCTCACTTCATTACAAACTAAGTTATCATGTCCCAAGGCATCGACAAATCAAGTTGCTTATCTCTGCCTAAGCAGAAATTGCTCTTTAGCAAACTCGGTCAGGATGACTTTCACCTAATACACATCTACACCAAGTTTAACATACATTAGAAACACAGTTACATGTTCCAAACAGACGAACTCATTTTATTGGTCATTGTAACATGCTAAGAGTGAGTACCCATAATTAACTGTCGAAATCAAGGTATTGATTTAATAAACTCTCACAGCTCACTCAATTAGAATCAAATTGCTTATCACTCTGCTTAACAGAAAACATTGTTAAACTCAGACAAGTTATTGGTGTAATGAATCCAGACAACAAGTGTCATCACTCTCACTTCATTACAAACTAAGTTATCATGTCCCAAGGCATCGACAAATCAAGTTGCTTATCTCTGCCTAAGCAGAAATTGCTCTTTAGCAAACTCGGTCAGGATGACTTTCACCTAATACACATCTACACCAAGTTTAACATACATTAGAAACACAGTTACATGTTCCAAACAGACGAACTCATTTTATTGGTCATTGTAACATGCTAAGAGTGAGCCTCGCATTTTGATTGGTCAATTAGACACCATCTATTGGACAATAACACCCCTCTGTTTTAGTATTTTCTTTTAAAATCGTAAATAGCATGTTACAATGTCGATAAACACTTCATGTTTTGCATTTAGAGGGGTGTTATTGTCCAATAGACATGTCCTGAGATTTTACATTAGAACCCGCGACGCTACGCGTCTTGGGTCCTAATGATCTCAGAACATGTCTATTGGACAATAACACCCCTCTAAATGCAAAACATGAAGTGTTTATCTCCTAAGTACAATAACTAAAAATTTAAACTGCTCATGTACAAGTACTATAATGGTTAAGGTTACTAACTTCTGGTATGGCCATCTCAAAACATCCATCTATAAATAATCTTCCAGAACATTCTTTAACCTCTTGATACTAAAATTAAAATAGATGTACTATATTTTATAATTCACAGACTTATCCTTGGTATCCAACTTTACTTTAGGATACCAAGAACAAAGCATTTAAAGACATTATTAATATGATAAATGAGAATTTAATATGAAGGCAGATTAGCCAGTCTGAGCTATGAACAACAAAAATAGTTTCTGACTTAATGTAAACCAGGGATCTTACAGCTGACTATAGTCGACTACAGCCGATTGATGTTTGAAAAAGCTCATTGGTAAAACAGTGTACAAGCGAGTATGGTATGATAAATCGATCTACTTTAAGCTCAATTACAAAGTGTTAATTATTACTTGTTGATTAAGATGTCAATCAACCTGTCAACTACAATACATAAGTCATACCTCTGTGAGAATCGTCCGACAGCAATTTCGATAATCCCGTAAATATACAAGCTTTGTGATTATTCACAACAGATTCAGTAAGTTTCCTTTGTGGCAAATAATACAAGTAATTAGCACTTTAAACGGCCATTTCGATAACCTTGTTGACTTGCTGATTATTCATTAAATGACATATATGTAGCCAACTGATAGCACAAATTATTTTCTATAATCACAGAAATGTGAATGGTACCAATTCCTGGTAATAAGTTCTCTCTATTATAAGCTATTAATAATAATCACCAGTTCACTTTTAATAAACAACTTTTGTCATGACTCCATTTTGAAATTCAAAGCAAATTTGGAATTTTTAGAGGAGTTTCCACATCAATAGATCGATATCTGTGACAAAGTAATTTATACATAGAACTTCGTTGGATTTGACATTATATTATATTGGACGTTTTCAACTATATACAACTTCTGCTAATGTGTTCAATATATTATTTACGGGCAACGCACGAATGACCTCTGCTCGTTTTGACAAAACGCACGATCGCATTAAATGTCTTATTTATTCATATGTTATTTATAATCTACACATGTTCTATGTGTTTAACACTCAGCAGAACTTTGCGACTTTAAAGGAAAGATGCGGTGCGGTTATAGAAACTATAATCTCAATTCCAAATACGTTAATCTGTCATGTATCATTATTCTTAATGACTGTATGCTTTATAAAGCCAGAACTAACTGACAGTAAGTCAGACTTGAATAGAGCTCCTTCCGATCTAGGTCTATTCTATGTTCTCAATAAAGATCTACCAACTATGCTGATCGTCTGTTATCTGTAGTGTTACATATCAGGCCTCAGCCAAAAATGGTTAAAAGGTTGGCACAAAATCTGAACAAGCTTCAAGGATTTGAACATCAAACAGAAAGACCTGATAGTACATGGAAGTCTTCAATGTCTTTTGTAATTGTAATATACATTTTTGACTTCATGAAAGTTTTGCTTTCTGATGACTTCTTTTTACCCAATTCTGGCCTCTGGTCGGTTCGTTTTTAAAATGAGTTAAGGACCCTGATGCAAACCCTAAACACATTGTGAATATATCAGTTGGCAGAACTAATGTCTCAAATAACTTACAGCATCACCAATTTTATTCTTCTTTTCAAATCCAGGAGTCCAGCTTCTGGCTTTTGATATCTGGGTCCTGAAGTACAAAACTGATTATCAACATTTTTTATTAATGTTTATATATCTGTCTATGTACTAAGATAAATATTCATAGGGATGTCAGTTTATAAAATAAAATTATTGCAACATAAACTCTTCCATTTATCTTAATATGCCTGGTCAACAGTCACTCAGATTCAAATGAACTATACTGAAGCCTGTTTGAGAGATAGAGAGAAATGGGGTTTAACGTCCATTCAACACAAACTACGTCATTTTGGGACTAACATAATGGTTTAATTTTATTTTGATAATTCGCTTGTGCCTAGGGGTCTTTAGCAGTTGGAGGAAACCGGAGGACCCAGATAAAACCCACAAGGTTGGACAGACAACCCGACTCCTTGTCATGTACAACTGGGGATTCGAAACCACGCCAGTTGACTCAATGACAGGCTTAATGATACAGTGGGCACATGCTTTACCAATTGGCAATCCAACCCCCCTGATGCCTGTTTAGTGATGTATAGCAGAAGTTGGTCTAATGGAAGTATTCAGCAAAAACACCAGAGAGTGTATCAGTGGATTGTTGTTTATCTATGCCTATCCTCCTTAAAATTTCCACTGTTGATGTAACATGTCCCATCTTCCAAAGAAACATTTATTTATATCCTAACCAATTGGGTTGAACGTCCACTCGACACAAACTAGGTCATTTTGGGACTCACATATGATTCAATTTTATTTCAATAATTCTCTTGCACATAGCAGTGAGAGGAGAGAGAGAGAGAAATGGGGTTTAACGTCCACAACTAGGTCATTTCGGGACTATCATATGGTCTTAATTTTATTTCAATAATTCACGTGCGCGTTGGGGTCTTTAGCAGTGGTAGGAAACCAGTTGCCCGGAGAAAACCCATGAGGTTGAGAAGGCGCCCTTATGCTACATACGCTCACACCAAGGTCGAAACCACAGCCGCAAGCCAGAGGTGGCCGGCCAGCTAGAGGTCGAAACGCGGCACTCTAGACCACTAGGCCATCCCAACCCCCTCAGTGAGAGGAAACCAGAGGATCTGAGAAAACCCACAAGGTTGAGATTGTATAGACGACCATACTCCTTATCATGTACACCCAAACAAATCACGCCAGTTGACTCAATGACAGACCTTATAATGCAAAGCGTACATGCTAACCATTCGGCCATCAAACCCCCTCGCCCCAAACCAAAAACAGAGGACACATTTGGGGACAGACCCTGAAGAATCTCTGATAATCAATTTGTAATAGCACTAAGTTTTCCAGCTAAAAAGCTGCTCAAGGGTGATCTATCCCTCGCCCTCATCACATGGCTACCATTCATACTTTAAAACAAGATATATATATATATAATATTGCATATAGCCTAGTTTGTACTATTACCCAGGAACAACTGGAATTGGTAGAAAATGTTGAAGTTGAGTTATATCTAATCCACAATCTAACATTAACGTAACTCCTTTAAAATATAAAACAAAACATGGCTTGCTGGGATTGCTTGATAAACACACCTGAAAAATAATACATATAATTTAAGTTCTTACTTTCACGAAAAAAATAAAGTGTAAACACTCTCAATTAACCATTTTCTGATACGTTTCTGGTGACTTTATTTTAAATAATCTTCATTTTCAGTAACTAAGTTCAAATTCATCATATTTTAATTTAACGTGAAACAAATTACTGCCAATTAAATGAAACAACACTTTACATTTTACAGTGATTGTGAGAGAAAGAAAAATGGGGTTTAATGTCCACTCGACACAAAGTAGGTCTTTTCAGGACTAACATATGGTTCCATTTTTTACCATAATTCGCTTGTGCGTAGGGGTCTTAAGCAGTGGGAGGAAACAAGAGGGCCCAGAGAAAATCCACCAGGCTTGACAGGCGACCATTCTCCTTGTCATGTACAACCAAGGAACAGTGATTGTACCATACATAAATGTACGAACAAGATGTAAAATATATTTAATATACCATTCACTATTAAATAAGATAACAAAATCTTACCAGTTTCATTTTGCACTACTTTATTTGAATTTATCTGACTTCAGTATGTCTACTAGTTAGAGAGAAATAAAGGTATCACATCTGAAAACAAATATGCAAATTTTAATAAGCCCAGCATTTCCCAATCAAATTTTTAGGGACTACTTTTCTAATAAAGAACAAAATTTCAAACTAATTAAAAGCAATTATAGACTTTCATTCCATACACATTACAGATGCCTGCCCTTATACAAAGTGTGTGATTACTACTGATTGGATGATATTTTCCAAACTAATTCATGTATCAAATGTTTGCTTCAAATTCCACTCAAAACATTTTAACTGGAAGAAAACTACACCAGATCTATTTATGTGAGCGGACTGTCCATTAATAATAAATATCGAATCCTAAATAAATTTTTGGGATTATTTTCTGCCAACTTCTTTTTCCGGCGTTTAATTACAAAGTCAGCACTGTTATCACAGCCCCTAGCCATACGATCAAAAAAAAACATTCGAGCATAGAGGAGGAGACAGCTAGGCTGCCCGTTAGACATCCCCTTACATGTTTGTCTTGTGTGCACCCCAGCAATGTGATTTTTTGTTTGTAGGAAATCCAGTATTTATCTAATAAGATTGGTTATCTTTACCAAATTTGCTATACTATTATTAGAAATAACTACCCTATAAATATATCTCTAAACATTAAACAGAACACAATTTTTATGGGATATCAATTACTGGTTTTATTCTGAAAGCATGACATGTATCGTCTTATGTGCTTGATATTGTGCTTGATAATGATAAGAAGATTCTTGTCTTTAAACAGTAGTCTTAGAAATCGGTACATTGATCATGAGAGCATCTTATGACATACCGGTACTTATAAATTGTTTCCATCCATGACAATCAAGCTAACCTAGTTGTTATTTTATTTCATTGTCTAGCTAAGATCACTATTCAATCAAGGAAATTGCACACTATACTTCAGATGGCAAGTCCCACAAGCCTCCAGTGTCCACAAATAATCAAAGGCTACTGCTAAGTCATTGAAAACAAGTAGGATTCCGGTAGCACGACTTACCCAAACCACCCAAATCCACCATTATTTCAACTCATATAACAATAATTAATATCTAGGCCCTACTGTTCTTTATGCCAAATTTGTATTTTTAATTTAAGATCGTAAGGTTTTTGTTTCAAAAATATCCCTCAAAATGCAATTTCCAAACAAGCAATTTTGTGGAATAGGCCTACACGTCGAGTTGTGTCCCTTGGTTACTACTTCCAAGCTTGCTTGGAAATCGCATTTTAAGGGGCATTTTAATTTGACACAAAAACTGTTTATTAAATATGACAATTTGACAAATATCGATATGGATTATTACTTATAATTTGAAATAATGGTGGATTTGGGCAGATTTGGGTAGATTTGGGTGTATTTGGGCAGATCGTGCTACCCGTAGAATTCTTCATATCATGAATATTGAAATTGTGTGTGACTTTCAAGTCAATTGGATGGCAGCATATTAAAGTTGTGAAACGAAATAAGAGCAGGCTGTAGGCCTATATGGCATCGCTGTTCAAGCAAAATTGCTGTCATTACATACTGCCCCACACAGCCAGAAATCTGCACTTATAAAATGTAGGCTACACCCTCAAATATCTACTAATGTGAACTGAATAAGGCCTAGCCGATAATAACGCGAGATACAAAAGGGTCTTTTTCGTGAACGGCGACACCAATCATCCAATGTGTACACAGGACCTCTGTTTTCTATCCGATCTGAGATCTGAACGACTCAACAGCTGTCCTTGTCAGCCCAATGCGACATAAATGATAAACAGATAACATTATCACATATTTGGGGAGATTTGGGTAAATTGTGCTACTTTTGCATTTATATTTAGGAGAGGTGTCATATTCCGCAATCTGTTTCAATAACTGAATAATTTATGTATGCTCATGTTTACTTTTTCTTGCTCTGTTCGGTGTCAAGACAAATAGTTCCACCGAAGTGACCGTTCAATGTGAATGTTCTGTTCTCCGTCGTCTATAACGGGTGCCGTCTCTAACACAGTAAAAAATATATTTGTGTAATAGAATTTAATTTAAATTGTATCGTGGCATGATGTGTCTTATAGTTTGTCCATTTGACAAATTAATTCTTTCTCAAAACCAAAACAACACAGAAACGCGCTACATTCAATTTCCGGTTTAGTCTCGGTCTTCCAACAGGATGGTTTCGTTTATTACACGGTCTGTTAATGGGAGACAACTGCAAATTTTTTTGGAGGCAGACCACCATTAATTTCCCAATTGACTTTCAATGTTAATTTGTATGAGGAGGACTACCAAAATTTCAAGATACACAAACTTGAAGAAGCATACCAAAACATGTAACTAGTTGCCGTACATATCACCGTAGTCATCCTGATAAAACTGTTATCCTTCTGCCTCAAAATCATGAATATTTACCTAAACCTCTAGGAAAATATTAATTTAAACCCTCTTCGTCCATTCTGTACCAAAAATTCAACAATAAATTGGCATACAAAAGGGGAGATTAGAGACAGGGAGAGAATTGTATTAAATAGACGAACCTACATTTATTTTTAGGTTCAAAACTACTTCCCTGCATGGGTAATGCAGTAAATGCACCTACACCCGCCAACTGATTATCCCATAATGGTAATATATTGTTGATACCACATGCTTTGTTTACATGGGATAAGATTCATTATCAAGAGGTGATTCTGTAAAGTGCTTTAGCAACTTACTTACAGTTGGGAGCCTTGTATCATCATGATCTATGTGATATAGGAAGCCCTTTCTAACTACAAAAATGTAGCAGTAGAATTTCTGATGGGAATATCAGTGCAATTATACCTTTCCATATTTTAAGACGCAATGAAGCAAAACTCCATCAACATATGTAAATATGGTACACTTTTTCTTGAAAGGATCCATCGACAAAACAGCCCTACATTTCTTCCGCGTTGTACTTTCCGCCTATTTAAAATATCAGATAGGCTAATAGCCAGTAAACAAGTCTTTATATTCTTGGATGATGTCATGATATTGTAAGCCGTGAGATTTACATTAAACTCATTACAATGTGACAAACTATTAAAATCTTTTAATATATTAACAGCTAATGAAAATTGTGTCGCTCTCTCACATGCTATTGAGACAAAGAATATCTAAATTATTAATTAGACATTAATTAACATATCAAGACTATAATCAACTCTCGATGCCATCATAAGCCTGTAATATTGAGTGGATTTGAATATGTTTTGTTATTGATGAAATATCCGTAAAAATGGATGATTGAGACTTTGTTTATTACCGTAAAAACTGTAACAATGACGAGCAAAGCTAGTCTAAAATTGAATCACTAATATCTAGGCTCATAGTAAAGCAACTTGAATGAAAATTTCAGTATATTTTCTGTTCATTATCTACATTTTAACCATTTATAGTGAGAACTGTCAGCTTTTTATTTAATCTTACCCAATTATCCTTTAAGAATAAACTTGAAAAAAACGACAATACTCCAAATAACATACAAATACAATTTATTGTTTTTCAAAAAACTCTGTTTTTATATTTACAATAGGATAACCAAGTTGTTAACTGTAAGTAAGCTTGTAGTATATACAGTCATTTAATCTATATATTTACATCAACTATTTATATATATGAACATAAAATCAACTAACAAACTAGGTCTCTTTATTACACATCAACACATCTTTCTTCTTTATTCTAACCAGTTTTTGATTATCCCATAGATGTTAAAAATTGGTTGAGGTTGGCGTTTTTTAACGATAAAATTTTCCAAGCAACTAGCTACGTGGAAATAAGATTTTTTCAGTCAACCAAAACCTTTGTCATTCAAAGCGGTACAGAATTATTCCTATTACATGAAACATACACAATACATTTTCTACAAATAAATATATATATAAAATTTTGACCATCAAAAAGTCGAAATGTGGTATACACATTTTTCATTACAATATAGCCACAATAAATGAGTTATTTACATATGGAATTTATATTTTTTCTTTGATGGGTGACATTTCTGACACCTCTCAGGTTTTTTCCTAAAATAATCATCGAATAATTAATTTTAGCCTTTACTATATCCTTGCAAAATATCATGAGATACTTAACCGGATTCAATATAAATTTCATTTTTCCTTGTTTAAATCGATGAAAAATTCAAATTAAATGATGCCATGTTTTGGGTTTAAAGTGTCAATATTGTTATTAATTTATAAAATACAACCACTATAGTCTTTGCATGAAGTTAAAACATGTTATGTATCTTCTGATGAAGATTTGTATTAAAGATTACTATTACATATTTCAACCATGTTTGAAAATTCGAATTCTTAGATTTATTGGCACCCAATATGACATTTGTTTACAGAAGGTGATGTTATAGTGAAAAAAACAATGGCCAATCTTCAAGAAAATAGCTAATACCAGAGCTCAAATTCAACAATTAGTATGAATAAATGCTGAACAATAACACATATTTCTGGCATGCCAACTTAAATTAAAACCTATCATTGATTGTATTTACAGACATTTGAATTATAGCATGGTGACTAGTTTATATATTAACAGTCTCTATTGATCATACAAATGTAAATGATAATCTAAGAAACATAGAACATCTAGTTATAATAAACTAAAAATAACTATTGGAATTTAAGATGGGGAACTTTTGGTCAATGAACTGATCTTCAATTAGTATTGAACTTATAGTCTAAAGCGCCCCATACACGATCAATTATATTGCGCAATATAATTGATAATTGTTTGCTGCCCACACACAGCTCAATATAATTGACATTTTAATTGCGCAAACTAGATTCATTTTGGTCTTGCTATCCGTTGAGAAAGGATGGGGGATTTCGACCCAGCAATTGCTGCTGCTCTATGAAATCTTGTAGACAAATGATTTTATTGCACAATTTAATTGATGATCACCACACACGATCAATTAATTGGGCAATCAAAAAGACTTGCACAATAAAATATCAAGCAGAGTTTGATTCACTCAATACAATTGCGCAAGTCATCAATATCACCCATACATGGTCAATTTAATTGTCAATTCAGGGTATTGACAATTAAATTGCGTAGTATAATTGATTGTGTATGGGGCCCTTAAGAAGTATTCCTTGATACATGCAACAAAAGTCTTTTATCACCCAAAAATACATTCTACAGTAGATATCACTTGTGTGATAAATTTCATAATCTACTGCGATATATCCTTATGAGATATCGCGTTACATGAATTTGATTGGTCAATCAAAAAGGAACTACTTTTTTATTTTCAAGAAAAGTTAATTTTTTTATTAAAAGTAACTTCTTTCTTATTAGAAAGGAACTACATGTATTTATATTTAATTGACCTTGATGGAAACACTGGGTCAATATTGATGTATCACTATGCCATAATGTATTCAGGTTCAGTAAAGGTGAAATCTATAGCAAATAAGTTATATTTATTGATTTCTGCATGTTAGAAGGGATTGGGTGATAAATATAATCTCCTACTCGTCTTTTTGATAACATTAAAGACTGGTAGGAGATTCTCTATATATGCAACGGTATATTGTTAAAATATCTACATGTGGTGTGTAAATATATAATATAAATATAGAATGATAGATTAACTACAATTAACATACAATAATAGATCAATATTATTATGATTGACTTTTATTACATGTAAAATGCTTTTTAACAGTAGTTTAATAATCTGCCTACCAATATATCACGGATTAGTCAATAGTTTCACAGTTATAAATATCAGATATTATAATTATATTTAATACTCGTAGTAGGACATCATGAACAGGTGTATTTAATAAAAACATACTTTCATCAGACAAAATAATTAAAGTCTATAAATCTTTAAAAGGAATCAGTCCAAAATGGTTCAATTTTGATCAGTATTTACAGTTTTCATGAACTGAAAATTTGCCAACCTTCGTATCCTCTGTAAATGATATAAGTAGGATACGATCAAAAGCTAGGATATTAACAATACTAGACAAATCTGTGAAACATTTTCCTTAATACATTGAATTAACATTTTAAATTCATAAAACATGCCTTTATGTGTAATAAATGCTGCTGTGAGCTCCATAGTAAACAGGTGATAAAGGAGGTGACTTCAAAATGACACAGATATCAGCATTGTATTATATCAAGTTGTAAACTGACTCCCAATTTTCTGTCATTGTTAATAAAAAAGATATGGTTTACTGTAATGTCCGTCTAAAACTGAAACAACTGCATGACAATTTACAGTGCAAGTCATCTATACTGATCTAAATTGACTTGCACCAGTGAAAAATAAACATGCCAAAACAGGGATTAAGAAGCAAAGAAATCGCTAGGAAATCACTGCTAACGCTTTGACATCTTAGTCCAAATAAACATATACAATTTAAAATAACAGTTGCCAACTCGGCCATTACAAGAAATTAAACATTTAAAAAGTATTTAATGATGAAAAGATAAGATAAATAGTAAAATAATTTACTTGTATATAAAGATAAGATAACGAAATGAAGTTTAACGTCCTACTTTTTCCACTAACTGGGCTAATGATGATGAAGTTAAGTTTGCATTGACCAGTCTATATAATAACAACGATAAGCTTTTATCGTTAAATTCCGTAATGATGATATACAACCCATTCAGTAAAAATAAATTCACTCAGTATTTGATTACTTCTTTGTCTCTCGTCACTTTTACAAAGCCATAGATTGTCATGAAATAAGTACAGCACAGACAATATCAATGAAACATTTTAAAAAATGTAGAAGATATATTTACATTTGGTAAATCTGGCACACTTATTATATTTAATTAATACACGTCTGTATGCAAGCCTTTATCATATAATCAATCTAAAAAAAATTCACATTTGCAGACACCCGCAGAAGAATTAACATATTTACTACAACAATAATTATCCAAATTGGAAATTAAATCCATGACCGTGATGTTGCTGTTGAGCTCCACCTTGAGAATAATGGAACCCGTTCATGCCACCTCCACCAAACATCATCTGGAATATTTGATTTGGATCCATTTGGTCTGTAAAAAAAGTAAATATGGAACTATAAATTTGTCTCCAAAAATGACATTACTAGCATATTCTTTTTATTTTTTTTTTATTGAAAACAGCAAACATTATACTTTTTTATTTTCATCAGCATGCCAATGTCTACACAAGACCTTGTCCTTGTCAGGCACTACATCTGCAACACTCACAAGGGGAAACCTCGTCAGAAACTTACACTGAACTTTCTCGGCAAACAAAGCGACCTCCCGGCTTGCGAGCCAACATCTTACCCACTTAGCCATCATGGCTCCCAGCTGATATTGAGATTAATGTGAAATTCTAAGATAGAGAATTTTGAACAGGCAGCAAATGGATCTAATCCGAGTCTTTATTATCCCAGCTGTTCAATCCACAATTAAGTGTACATGGATGGATCTTGCTTTTTTATTACACCCTAATCATTTTCAAACACACTCAGTTCAAACCAGACTTCAAAATCAGACAGCTCTTCTAAGTCAACAGGGGGAATTAACATGCTGACTAAATTTATACTTACGGAATCCACCACCACCACCTCCATCTAGATCCTCTAAATCCTGTCCTGCATCGTACCTCATACGTTTTTTTTGGTCAGATAAAACCCCATATGCCTCACCTACTTCTTTAAACTTGACCTCTTCTTCCTTCTGAACCTTTTCTTCTGCATGTGAATGACGATCTGCAAAAAAAACCCAAATAATATATAATTTATAATGTTGGCAACCAATACAAATTATCACTATCAATAATTGGAAGGTCATAGTCGAATAATTATAGAAAATATCAGGTGTGTTTCAGCGTTCGATATCATGGATTCATATCTGTTTACATTGTGAAAGATTAACACAAGTAAACTGTTTGGACTGTCATTAAATCAGTATTACCTTTCTAAAGTCCTAACACATGCCTGCCTTGTCGTTCGGATGGGACGAAAAACCGAGGTCCTGTGTACACATTGGCGTGCACGTAAAAGATCCCTTTGCAGTTGGAATTCAGTTGCTGCTCGGGCAAAAATTTCCCTCATAGCACACTGTATGGAGTATGCCCGTCTTCAATTAGCCCAGGTTAGGTGCAGAAGCGTAGGACATTAAACCCCATTTCATTCATTCATTCATTCATTCCTAACACATGCTAACTATTAAGTACAGTAGTGCTGTAAGCCCTTGACACAACCATGCTACGGCAATAGGTCAATTCCTGTACTAGCATTTAAGCAAACAGCAGAAAAATCCAATCTTACCAAATTAGGAATGCCAATGTAAATGCTACATTTGCTATTAAAACTTGCAATCTTCACTAACAGATTTAGGAATATATAGATATATGCGGTTTAGTGCCAGATTCAGAGCCAAGTTTTTATTGATTTTATTCTTGAAATTTGTACTTGTGATATCAATTTTTAATATTTCATATATGACCACTTGTAAGTATTAAATGTAAGTATTAAATGTAAGTATTATTATCTGAAATGTCAATAATATGTGACATCACTACACTCGAAAATTAACAAATTAGACGCTTGGTAATCAAAATTAAACACTATGATTTAAGTTGTACACAAGTACAAGTTCAACACTTTAAGCCAAAATAAACTATCGTTATGAATAATTCAACACAGAAGAGAAATTAGGGCTATATATGCCAAGTTAAACCATACCAATGTTTACTAATGAATTTTATCTATGTTTAACTATACAACCGTAAACAAACATATACAAGCAGATGAACATACCTGGATGATGTATTAAAGCTCGTTTTTTATAAGCTTTCTTTATTTCGTCTTCAGTTGCACCTTTCTGGACACCCAATAATTTATAATAATCTTTCCGTTTACTCTTTTTTAACTCAAGTTTGGCATCATTTAATATTTTTTTATTCTCTGAAATATAATATTCAAATCATAATATGGTCTGTTTCAATTATCTTAATGTTCATTATCTAATTTAGTCAAGGTAATGATGTGAAATCTATCCCTTAAACTAGTCATTAACAAAGGAAATACTGGAAACATAGCCACCCTAATTCTTAACAATAAGGATATAATTTGTTGGAATTTGCGAGAAAACATACCAATTTACCGATTTGTTGGAATAAAATCTCTTAATTTTGAATGTATAAGTAGATAGCAGGTTATATTCTGTACAATGATACAGATATATAAAACACCTATGCATTTTCAGTTTCTCAGAAACTTACCTCTTGTTTTTTCTAAATTAAATATCTTTTCATAATCTCTAACTGCTTCTTCATACCGTTCTATTTCCATATAACTATAAACAAAATCAATAACAGGATGTCAGGAAATGAAACATACGCCTACTAGCCACTAAGCGTTAGAAATTTCAAAGAGATCAGACAATGATTGTAACCTCACATTATAATATTAGCTCATAAAAACACACAATCAATCCAGTCTACTTCCTAATTAGGGAAAGATCAAAGCTTGTAAATTATATTCACAGTTACTCTTTAGAACAAGATTAAAGATACATTATGGGAGATTAGTGAACGAGTTCAAGTTCTCACAATAATAGTTAAAAGCTAGATAAAGTAAAGGAAATTTGCTAAAAATTCTGCATATAGAGTTGGTCATCATTACTAAAGTCTGGAGGAAAAACATCATAGTCTCGATTATCCATAATATGTTAAATCAAGAAGGAAGGTTTTGCAGGAAATTGGATTATAATCCAACAGATATCGAAAAACTTATATTCATTTATTTCTGACCTTCTTGCTCTTCTGGAGAAAGCTTTAACATAAGATTCATCTAATTCTATGGCTTTTGTACAGTCTTCCACAGATTCTTCATATTTTTTAAGCTGTTAACAAAATATAATATAAATAGTTGAAGTCAACTCCTCAATATCACTGAGTTGCCTCCCCTTGCACCACAAGCCAAATATTTAATGATAAAGAAAGCACTTCCTTGGCTGGCCAACTTTCACATTGACTTCATCAAAGTCGTTTCCATATTATTGCTATTTCAAACTTAAAACTAGCATCTAAATTTTACTAATCCATTTTTGATTGGTTCTAAATAAACATTTTGTTAAAACAATGCCTATGCCAGCAAGTAAAATATTGGGGTCACATATTAAAAGCAAATACTCAGTAACTGCAGCGAAAGGGGGGTACATAATAAGAGAATATAGTTTATGACAGGCTATAATAAAACAACCTATAAAGTAATTATCAGAAATATTTTAAATTGAACTGGTTATCTAAAATATCTGAATATCAACAGCTTTCTTCTTCGTTCACCATAAACAGATGATAACATTAGTCTCTAGAGCATCCACAAGCAATAATGGACAAGCTCCACAGAGCAGTCAGACAAGACTGAATGTTCAGCACTGTAGAAAACGATTACTATTATTATTATAAGGCTGGCAGACTTGGAGTACAACAAATAGTTGTATTTTCGTTTTAAAGTTAAAGTAACAAAAATTCTTACTTTAGCGGAGACTGTTGCTCGGTTACAGAATAATTTAGAATTAGTAGATTTATTATAAGGATCTATAGATAAGGCTTCAGAATAGAGATCATGTGCATGTTGATATTTTCCTGAACGAAATGCATCATTTCCTTCTTCCTTCTTGGATGTGAGTTGTTTTGCTTTCTGAAGAACAAATTAACAATATATTATGTTACAGTTTGAATTACATAAGCTTCTATAAATTTATATATTGGTTAATATCTATTGAACTAATAATTAGGACAGCAGATACAATAGTTGACGTAGATGGGGTTTAACATCCACTCGACACAAACTAGGTCATTTTGTGACCAACTTATGGTTTTAATTTTATTTCAATAATTTGCTCGCATGTTGGGGTCTTTAGCAGTGGGAGGAAACTGGAGGACCGGGAGAAAACCCATGAGGTCGGACGGGCAGATGTTCCCCGAGCATGCCAGGCTGTAAGAGTGTTATCACAACTTTAGCAACCTGCTTTGGTTATCTGCTGGAAATTATTCAGTGGAACATCCTATTGGGATCTGAATATTTTTCGTACGGATATAGCATTCTTCATTCTTGTGAGTTTACTGAAAACCGAGCTTTCAGGGGAGTGGATTTTTAGATAAATAATGTCTTACTTTGTATGCTAATCTAGCTCGTTGATGATCGGGTGCCAGACGCAATACTTTTTGAAAATGTTGAAATGCTTTTGGCAAATTGTCTCTATAGTACAAACACAGACCACGGACGTATGTAGCATCAGCACACATATTATCACATAATAATATATTACTGAAATAAATAAAACATTTAACATTTATTCAAATAATTGATTCGTTATTTAAACACAAATTGTGAAAATATGGTCTAAAATAGAGAATAAAATGCCATGATAATTTTGACTATAGGAATCATGATTGGGAAGAGCATGTACTATAAGCTAACAGATCAAGATTAGCTTAAAGTTTTAGTTTTATGGGGTTTTAATGTCTTGTCAACAGTACTTCATCATTCTGTCATTCTGAGACAAAAATATGGCAATGTGTATTCTATGATTGCAATACAATGCAGCATTTCCATGTATGACTGGACAGTCCTACCTTGTTTTCCACGGGGGCCCTAAACCTGAAAAGGGAATACCAAACTGAAGGATCTTCTCATCTTATAAAAAGAGGACATTAAACCCCATTTTATTTCTCGGATCACACCATGATTCAACCCTAACCAGACTACTTTTTGTAGAAAGGAAGCATTTCTATATCAATGGTACAACATTATTATATGCCTTTCAAAACAAATAAGTTTTAGTCATTAATAAAGATTTCAGTCAACTTCATTCAAAACTCGTATAAATGGCAGTCTTTGAATGTTTTTGACTAAATAATAAATCCCAATTTGTCCAGTAAAAAGATTGTAATATAGATATTAACTTACTTAGCTAATTCTTCTGATTCATCATATCTACCCAGTAATGCTAAACTCTCAGCTTTTAATATTTTAAACCTCTGACATCCTGAACAATGAACAAGGCATTTGTCCATGTAATATATAGTCTGAAAAAAAAAAATCACTCGTTTGTATTTTATGCAAATAATATACTGTAGACAGCACTTGAAATAAACATTTATTTGTCAAAGACCTCAACAATAAAGCTGAAAATTTGTAACAACGGCCGAATACTTCTGTGACTTCATCTAGATTAACTCAGGTGCCAGGATGTTATGGTCTGATATAAACATATAATTTAATTTTCATCAAATGAGAGTGTATAAATATGAATCTATACACCAATTTTCATCACTGTTTTACTCAATTAAAATCTCCACAGTCTTGACCAGAGTAGAAAATGCTCATTATTGACAAAGAGAAGGAACATGGAAGGAAGAGCATTCAGTTTTTAATTTATTTCAATAATTCGCTTGCACGTAGGGGTCTTTAACAGTAGAAGGAAATCGGAGGACCCAGAGAAAACCCATGAGGTAGGACAGAGGTGAATTATATCAGTTTAAGTAATGTGTAACATAAGGCTAAGTAATAACATAATTAACTTGCATCAACTGCATTAATAATCATGATCATTATTCGAAATGGTTGGCCCAGAACCAGAATATTTCTTGTTGTACATGATAGGTTTAAGATTCTTTTTTAACCTTTAAATATTAAATTACCACTTACCGTTCTAAAATCTTGCCTTCCATAACAAATTTCAGCTTTTTCTGTGAGATCTAAAATTGTTTCCGATGTTTTCATCTGTAATAGAATAAATAATGTTAGTAATCATCAAATAAACTACTATACTTGAATGGAATTCACATTTTTAGACTTGATTAAGTATCAATATTAGAACAGAATACTACTTACATCATTTTGTGAAGTTGCATTCTTGGGATCAAGTTGTAAAACATGCTGGTAACTTCTAATGGCTGCTGATGCATTCCCCAAAACCAGATGACATTTTCCTTCTCGTAAATAACCCTGAACATAGTTAAATATTAAATATTATTTCAATATGCATCAGGATAAAAAATAAGGCTTGCATTTGATTAATTCTATAAATGCCTATGTGCATTAATTTCATGTTATCGTTTGCTTTATTAATGGACTTTACACTTTTAGCTATTTAGCTTAGTTTCTAACATTCTGGACAACCGTCATATTAATCAAAATAAAATAAATAGGTGGCCAGGCATCGAAACATAAGTAGAATTTGTTGGTTTCCTGTTGTCCCATGGGACATTTTGTAGACAAATATCAACTGCAATTGTCCTGCCGGCAGTTGTCTTCTCTGGCAATTTTCCCTCCAGCAATTATGGATAAATCATTTAAAACAGGATTTACCTTTAAGAATTTGGTATCTAATTGTACAGACATTTGTGCATCTTCTAAAGCATTTTTAAACTTATATAACATCATGAAGGCTGCAGCTCTATTACTGTAATATGCAGCACATGATGGGCATAGATCTAAAATATACAATATAATAAATGATTACAGTATACAAGCCAAATTCATTAAAGGAGAGAGAGAGAGAAAACATTTAAAGCAGAGCATTCTAAACAATGCCCTAAAACTTGACTAGGATAGCCATTGTTAAAGTGCCTATATTTTTCAAAATGCATGTTTAAAACAAGGAGATCTTACTGATAGCTTCGGAGTAACATTGAACAGCATCTTTATATTTCTGTTGTTTATAAAATTTGTTGCCTTGCTCTTTTTTATCTTCTGCCAGAACAGCCGGATCTTCTATGATAACAACACTGGAAATTGACAATAGTCAAAGATTAGATTTACCGATGAGAACACTACTTAAAACATTCTTTCTCTTACACAAAACACACATTTGAAACATTACTCAGCTGACTGAAGCCGGGTGTGCACCCCCCCCCCCCTTCTTAAAGCAAAGGGGGGTACGTGCACCCCTTGCACCCCCCACTAGCTGAAACCCTGCCTTACGTTTCACTCACAAACTCATTTGGCTTATTAATGCCTGTAGACTTAGAGCGATACATGTATATATATAGCGACACGGCAGCAAATACGATCAATTAAGATATCAGTCTTTTTGTCTGAGAGCTTTTGCTCAGTTAATGTCAGTGTGATTTATAATACATAGATATTGGAATTGCTTGAAACTTCAAGTAACAGTCAGACATGAAGCTAATGCGGCGATTCGTGTGAAATTTTAGACCTGTCGATTGTCGATGTAAAAGTAATGAAACTTTAATACTACATGTATATAACTAACACAATTAAATTATGTTTGTGTACCTAAAAGGATAATTGTGACTTGAAAAATTATAAAAGGCAGGTTAGTTAGCCTACTTATTTATTTGATGTATACTTTTTAAAAAAAATAAAAACATTAAAAAAAAAGGCACACATTTATTATTGAAACCACGAGAAGTTCAATACAACAGCGTATACAGTGATCAATCAAACTATTGAAAACTGTTCTGACTGGATCAACTTTCTTTCTGTTTTGTGAGCTTTCATTTTACGGTTCAATAATTATTCTCTGATTCGACACAGTCATTGTTTCTGTTATTCATATTCAATCAAGTGGAATTTTTTTTTAAAAAATGATGAATGTTCGCATATGTATATTGCCACAAACAACTATTTTAACATTGGTTAGAGGGGTATATAACCGCGGGAAATAATTATTGAATAGTAAAGCAAGTGATATAATTTTTATTAGATAAATAAAATATTAAATCATATATTTCTTAGAATTTTGTCAATTGATGGGTTGAAATGATCCTATAGTGGTGGGATGAAGTGAGGTCCCATGCAAAAATTGGAATAAAGCAGTCGGCGGTGAAACGGTTGTCAGGTGAAATGGTTGTGCGAAAAGACCTGCTTCTGTTGGCAAAAAGAACTAACATCCACCCAACAGGACTGAGGTATATCATATCTAGGTTAGACTGATCAATGATGAAACGTTTTCTTGACTTCTACATTTGGCCATGGGGAAAAAAGTATAGCCTCAGAACATAGGTGGAGCAGAGGAAGAGCAGTTTAATTATTAACATTAACAGTGAACGGGAATGGCCAAGAAAGGGTTGAAGTAAAGGGGCTAAATCACTAATATTTTTACTAGAAATTGACCCTAATGGGTTGCAACGCAAGTAATAGAGTAATCTTATTGTATATAAACTGATTTACATTCAATGTCCAGCAAAAAACAGCATGGTGAGTCTCAACCAAATGTTTTTTTTGTCTTAACTATTTAACTATTGATTTGAATTGATAAAAAATTTGTGTATTCAACGTGTAAGACTTTGGATGATTTTGAGTTAGAGACCTAATTAGTTACTTTAATTTCAATTAATTAATAAAATAAATAGGTGGCATTATAACAAACATATTACATAGGCCATCGCCCATGAGGACAAATTATTCCTTCCCACCGGAGTGGTGAATATCCTCTGTCATCATGACTCATTGGAAATAGATCAATTATTGCTACATCAATTGAAATTTTAAAGTGTGAATACCAAGAAGTTGAGTTATATTTCGTCATTTCATTTAAATCATTTATTTTTTTATGATTTAGTGTCAGTCGATTCAATTCAAGGGAGGTAACCTGATATACTGCTTGGCGTTTTCAATATCAAAATTAAGATATCAAACAAAAGCGAAAAAATGGTATATGTGAAAAAAATACTACTTTAGTTCCGAAATAACCTTAAAAACTACAGAAATATAGGTACAAAAATTATTAAAATTGAACCGGAAATAGATCACATGAAAAATTTTCGAGAATATTCTCTGATTTAGTTTCGATTTAGCAATAGAAAATCGAAACAGAACTCGCCTTTGTGTTCAACAAATTAAACTTCGGCAATTTTATTTGATGTAAACTATAGTTTCTCTTTTAACTTACTCTTCCTCGATATTCATATCTTCAGAAGTATCTTCGGAGACAGAATTTTCCGTAGGTGACATTTCTTCGTCCGACATATTCGTAACGTGCTTGCTGATCAGGAGTATACGAGAATAGGCGAGATTTTCTATTTATAGAACGTAAGCGATTGGGTTGTTAATGACGTCAGCGGATTTAATAGTTTCAATGGGAGAGACAGAGAGAGAGAGAAATGGGCATTAACGTTCACTCGACACAAACTAGACTAGGTCATTTCGAAACTAAATATGGGTTTAATATTATTTCAATAATTCGCTTGCTCACAGGGGTATTTAGCAGTGGGAGGAAACCAGACACCGCCACAATATTGCCTTAATGGTCTAAAAAAAAAATCTAAATAAAACATTGCCATGAAATCCCCGCAAATTGATATTGTATAGGAGGAACCTAACTTTTTTCTATTCGACTTTTTCATAAGGGTCCCCGCAAATTGGTATTGTTTAGGAACCCAACTTTTTTCTATTCGACTTTTTCATAAGGGTAGGCCTACACATCCTCTTCGCAGTGTTCCGTTTGATTAGAGCTAATCTGACTACTCCCTGCTGGACTGAGTGGGTATTATTGTCACTAATTATGACTGGCCAGTGGTCCTATTACTGACCAATCACTGAATTCGTTACAAAGGTATTACCTTTAAAACAAGACGTTTAATTAGGACAACTGTGTTTACGTAACGTTACGTCATGGCTGCACGTTTTTTTTATGCTATATTAACCAGCGCATAGCAGGATATTGCAGCAAAACTAATTGTGTGACAAACGAGGCTATCGGTATTGACGTAAAGTAAACACTACGGTATGGTAACGAACATGACTTTCAACGTTTTTAATAACTTAAATCTTTGTCCAAAATATTAAGGAAGACCCAAGATTAAACGACGGGATGTCATGTTACTGTACGTAAGTAGTAGATTTGATTGAACGAGAAGAATAGACACATTTACTTAAATGTCAAGAATCCGAAGCGAATCCAGCAATGGCCAGAGAGGGATTTCTCGGGCCGTTGCTTCAGGAATATGAAGGGTACCTTACACCACGGAGAAAATGTTTGTGGAGAAAAGGTTTAGCCTACACCTCAGAAAAAAGGTATAGGCCTACACCACCAAGAAAAGGTTTGCACCATGGGGAAAAAGTTTACACCATGGAGAAAAGGTTTACACCATGGAGAAAAGGTTTACTCCGCGGGGAAAGTGTTTACGCTGCGGAAAAAAACTTTACTTTAAACTGCAGATTACACTGCAGCGAGAACTTTACACAGCACCGCGGGGAAAAGGTTTATATTGCGAAGAAAACTTTTTTATATCGCAGAGGAAAGGTTTAGGCCTACACCGCGGAGAAAATGTTTACACCGCGGGGAAAAGTTACCTTATACTGCGGAAAAGAGCTTACACCGCGGAGAAAAGGTTTTTCGTGTTGTTTTTTTTAATTTATCATAGTGTTTAGACCTACTGTCATTTTGACTGTTTATTACAAGAAAAAATGCACAAATTATCAACGATCAATGCATAACACTCGCTGTTTCCATTTCACATACAATATTCAATAAAATTAGATTTCGGACACTTTACAATACCAACTAGATAAAATTTTAAAAAATCTTTCACTTTACCGGCCTGCCCGGAAAATTAGATTGCCCGAAAGTTAGACCATGGTCCGTGTAGGGCCTACGTCTATGCCTGTTTCTCGAAAGATAAAATCCAAATTTTTGTAATGTTTGATGATTTTTGTTATATTTCACTCCATTAAATGCTTCAGTCGAATTTCACTCCAGTTTGACTATCGGGTACATGTATTTTGTAATGTTTGGTATCTATTATACAACAATACAAGATGTTTTACATTTTAACTAAAACAAAATTTCTATTAAATTGTTAAAAGTTCATATAACTAGTTCTTAAATGTAATATTCTACGCTCCAATTGACCTTTACCGCAAATACCAGTAGCTGCGAAAAAATTCATGCAAATGCCCATTCTAGTTTGCCCTCCCGAAAACATCTTTGCCCCCCCCCCCCCCCCCAAAAAAAAACAACTTCCTGGCTACGTGCCTGTCTTTGATACATGGGAATTTGGGGTTGTTCTTCTGAAAAAAAATTTCTTGAAACCTATAACGCGTTATTCTTCAAGAATAGGGTTAAAATAGACGGTCTATAAGCAAGATAAAGTGCTGGGGAAGAAAGACTTGAACCCTCGACAGAAAAATCTTAGCCTACAGACCTCGGTTTCTCTTTTTCTTCGGGTTATTTTCTCTCTATCTTTCCCAGCATAACCCTAAACTCGGGCTTTATCCCTCACAATTGCACCAAAAACTACGAACTTAATTAGCTCTCTTCTCAAAAATATTTCAGTTAAATCTTACAGTTCAATATAAGACTTCCCTATTCCCGCGCAAAACAGTATACACGAACCCACGTGTTGCAATTTTAAACTAGCCTATACGAGTTAGATTACGCACTTAAAATTTATAACTCTTTTCCATTCTGTTTTCAGGAGTCCTAATTTGACAAACAGATATAATATAGCCAACAAACTTGTTGCCGTTGCTTACAACATAAATGCCAATAATCTCTCGGCCCAAAATTGCGCATATTATAATTAGTCTATATTATGTAAATTTCATTTATAGGCAAGATGCAAAAATTTAATAAAAATTATCCATTAAAAATATGATCCTGTTTGTCTCTTGTCCCTGGATAAATATATCTAATTTAGTTTTAAAATATTAAGCTAATGCCCTGAATCCTAACGTATAATCAGATGCTCAACATGTATTACTGTTCAGTTCAGTTTGGCACTGACTGCCAGGTCGGCACGCGCCACAGTGCAGCTCTTACTTTTCCCACCCCTTTTACGTTTTAGTTTTGTTCCATCTTGGATTATGTGGACGCGCTTTGATTATTGTCACAATAGTATATTAAGAATATATGAAATTTACTTCGAAATTTTCCCGATTTTGTTCAAAATTGTCTATCCTTGCAAAAGGCCACGTGTCAAAACTTCTGCGAACATTCTCTAGCTGTTATTTCGATTCACCATACGCCCTATTGCGTGTTATTGGCACCGAACTCCAAACTCGAAGATGGCGAGGCTGAGAAAGTTGAAAATGATAGTGCATGTTTCCTAGTTTGACGATGAGAATAATGATGACTATGGATAGTTTGGGATCTGACCACAGCCCACCATTAAGCGAAAATGCGGGTAGTTCTTGGACTCACTGGGAAAACGAAATAAGCTCAATTTCTGGCCTGAATGCAGGTAAGTGTATGGGAAAATTTTGTTGTTTTCAATTTTGGCGAATACCAAGAGCATACCGATACTGAAATTCCTGAGCGACCAAGCGAAACACGTCGGCTATTAACAATACTCTTCAGCAGTGAAATGGGATATGTAATATTTCTGATCAATTTGGAGTGGAATAACTTTGACATATATTTATTATGAAAGAACAATAGGGAAGCAAAAAAGTTAGAACTATTTGTCTTCGACTTGTGTGGTTCTATGAAACTTTGCCAAACCGAGTTACGTCAAGTCGAAAATACCAGCTTTCATAGAACTGCCTTGAAAATGTTGACACCGAGAAAAGATTAGTCCTATTACGTTTTGCTATAAGTAAGTTTCGACCATCCTGAATACTTTGACATCGTTTCTGAAATCGAGATTAAAAACGGAAGACGAACTGATAGATAAGAGAAGTGGAAATACAAACGACCTAGTTTCTGTGTTCCTATCGTAAACGGCATTCCATAACAGACATCTAAGATGTTGTTTTTTGTTGTTAGCCGTGAAAAAGTCTTGGGTCATTTCGACTTGCTCAACTATTTCATATACATGTAACATATAAAAGAGGCAAAATAATTTTATTTTGTCTCACAAATAAATGGATAAACTGTTAAATTCCTCTCTTTCATTAAAATTATATATTATTATTGCAGTAATTCACCAGTGTATCAATTAGATTAAATTATTGATTATTTTTAAATTTTCAATTTAAACAATAATGAATATAATTAAGTAGAGATATATTTTTACATTTAAAAACGACAAAATCCCAAACTCAATATTATCAATAATATCGGAAATTAATAATAGAATTAAAATTCGATATTGGTCAATTTCAATCAATATTGATGTTATTATCCTAATATTCAATATTTAAGACACAATGAACATTTTAAAATCAGTACACAACTTGTATATTCTATGGATATAATGGTTTCGAGGACCATTTGTAATGAACAAAGAAAAACTTATCCCAGAAGACAATTTGAAAGTAATTAAAAATGGTTCACGTATATTTTACTAAACATAATTGATTAAAAACTACAAAAGATTTGTTTTGATTACAAATTACAGAGTGGTGTCATCCCTATTATAGTCTTGTATTGTTGCTTTTAAGTTGTGTTACCTGGCAACCAATTGTTTTTTGTCCTAATTTATTCCACTTTGAAAATATTATGTTTGATAGTCCTACTCATTACAACCTATATTGTCTTCACTTTGACCACAATGAATATTAGTCTGGAAAAAATAGCAGCCATTGTAAAAACTGTTGTCTTAATCACCAAGGAAAGGGGTTAAGGTAGGCTAAGCCTGTTTACCACTCCCATTCAAATATCCTGAATAAAAATATTGTTTTTAAATAAAATGAAATTCCCTAAATTAAGATAAACAAGAATTGCTGTATGACCAATTTAGTGTTATTTTGTTCAGACTATATTTTTGGTATAGTGAGAGAGAGAAAGAGAGAGAGAGAAAGAGAGAGAAATGGGGTTTAACATCCACTCAACACAAACTAGGTCATTTCGGGACTAACATATGGTTTAATTTTATTTTAATAATTCACTTGAGCGTAAGGGTCTTTAGTAGTGGGACGAAAACAGAGGACCCAGAGAAAACCCACGTGGTTGGACAGGCGGGATAGTTTAAGGCTTGAAGTGGAGACAATACAGGATGAAATAATCAAGACTTGATCAGAAGTAAATCTAATTTTCCTATAACAAGTAAACTGACCTTAAAATATTAGGGAAAGTAAACAGACAGCAAGAAGTGGAGGAACTTTAACAAATGTTTAACATTTTATATTGAGTAAATGTAAACAGTTGACCTTGTAAAATGATTAGAAAGAAACAATTTAAAGATGTCTGATAAGACGTTTACATTTGTTATATATAGTTTACACCTATCTTTATAAACATCTTGTACACTGTATATACATCTATATGCCAGCTCCAATTTCACATTATATTTGATTAAAAGATATATATTTATATTTCCTCCCAGAGTCACGATCCTCAATTTTCAAGGATTAAATAACATGATACAAGAAAAGACGACGAGTTAGTCACTGTGGCTTAGTGAGTAAGCCACCGATTCCCTATCCTGGAGATCCTAGGTTTGGTCCCTGTTTTTTGCCATAAAAGTTTCTCAGGATTTTCCGACATCATGGTACCCCCTTGATAGAAAGGGTTTAGTCTTTTACATGGCACACTAACCTGAAGTTTTGTGTTCACATTGGCCTGCACATGAAAGAACTCCTCACAGCTGGAATTAAAATAAGAGTAGGGCCTGGCAAAATTTCCCTCATGGAGCAGGAAAGTAGAACTTTACCCCACATTTCATTTCATTTTCAAAAGTTGAGACCAGTCAAGATGATTATCATGTCTACATATTTATTTGGTACTCATTGGTAGGAATATCCCTGGGAAAACACAATAGATTTTACACAAGGTATTTGATATGCCAGTGAAGATTTTATTACACAGTTTTGAGATGGAGCAGATTTGATTGACAAACTGGGGGTTGGGATGGCCTAGTGGTCTAGAGTGCCACGCTTCAACCTCTAGCTTGCCGGCCACCTCTGGCTTGCGGCTGGGCTTTCAAGCCCTGGTGTGAGCATATGTGGCATGGAGATAGAGTCGCCTTCTCAACCTCGTGGGTTTTCTCCGGATGGTCTGGTTTCCTCCCACTGCTAAAGACCCCTTCGCGCAAGCGATTTATTGAAATAAAACTAAACCATATGTTAGTCCCGAAATGACCTAGTTGTGTTGAGTGTAGGTTAAACCCCAATTCTCTCTCTCTCTCTCTGATTGACAAACATTTGTGACATTGCTGCCTTTTTCAATAAAAAAGTTGGTGAGAGTGTTTCCATTGTCTGGCAATGCTCTGTTTTCTTGTTGCAGGCAGTAGTAATGAATTATATTGTTTAGTAGAAGATAAAGACATTGCAGCTCGTGCTGTAGCATTTGTAGTTAATAGTACCAGAAAGGGAATAGTACCACTCTGTGCTGATGTTGCCAATTTACTTCGTTCGAAACGGAGGTAGGTGAATTTAATCTTCGTATACTTTTTAAAGTGATTGAAACCAGTACGGTACATTGATTTTGGTTAAATTTCTCACCATATGGATGATGGTATATAAATTGATTGACAGAAAACGGACATGTACCCGGTAGTTAAAGTCTGGAAATTGATACAGGGAAAAATCGAACTCTCTCAAGTGTACCCTTGGATTCATAAACCAATATTTTGGTTTTAATTGTTGGCTCACAATCATATTGGGTAATTAGGACTGTTAGGGTTACCAACCCCAGACCATCAAAAACTCATTGGAAAAAACTTATCTTGTGGACTGATTGAATTTTTTTTTATTTGAAAGTTTGGAGAAGAAGATATATTTAATGAAACGAGAAAATGAAGCTTTGAGATCATCAACTTCAATAAGTTTTCGTACTAGCCATTCCACAAGTCCAGCTCCACCATCTACTAGTTCCTACACTGATAAATCTTTACTACATGACCAAACCACCAATATTCAGGTAATGACCTCTATATTTTACCCATGACCAAACGATCTGTATATTGTAGATAAATTTTTACCCATGACCAAATTATCTGTATGTATATTGTACATAAATTTGTACACATGTATGATCCTTAAAGCCACTGAATGTCATTTGCATTTTTTGGAAAATTGTTCATTTAATAAAATTGTTGAAAAATGGGGATAATTTAATACCTTTTTATTCCTATGCTAAAGGATCGATCACGCCCTTGTTCACGATGTAGCCAGTGTTCTAGTACCATCAGTTATTCTCCAAAATTTGAAAAAACTTACAGTTTTAAAGGCACAGGTGAGATTCTCTAAAAATACTTTATATTATTGTAATTTTGCCAAATATCATTTGCATTGTAGACATAAATTAAAATTGTGTTTTAAAATTCATGCTGAAGACTCAGTTTCAGTATCTCTGCCGTCTTCATGGTCCTAGAGGAGCAGAACAGCACAACCTTAAACCCTATTACAATTCTCGGAGCATCATTTCATTTTTTTGTTTTTTAGGACATTTGAATTCACCATCTCTTTATCGTGACAGCAGACGACGTGGTTCCTCCAGAAGTCGCACCAAACAGCAACAAAATGGAATCGCCACAACAACCACAGAAGCCATTGTTCACGGTCTTCCATTAAATTATGTTGCTACAGATTCTAATGATTCTCTACCACCTGTTGGTCGTAAAAACTCACTCCCCGAGATAATTTCTCAACCAGACGGACATATTAAACGAATAAGGTATGTGTTATTGTCCCATTTAAAAAAAATTACAAAAGGAAATAGAAAAAAAAAATTGTTTTGCCATAATCAATTTGGATATTTTTTATGTTAATGAAATACTTCTTGCCTGTGAAGTTCATACAGCTAACAAAGCTTTGTTTAATACGGTATATATGTGGAAATTTTGCAGTCCTCAAGTATCTAAAGAGACACAGTGTACATTACAAGATAATGTAGACCATGAAGAAAACCTAACACAAAGTAGGTGCCTTTAATAATTTTGTAATTAAAGCATTTACCAAATGTTCCAATCTATCAGATGCAATTGTTTGTTGATTTTTGGAGAACAAAAAAGTTCACCTCTGCTATTTATATTTTTAAATGACATATTCAAAGGTTCTTTATATAATAGAAAATATGGCATTCAAATTTTCACTATCACAATAAGATCAAGCTGGCATGCCTGAATTTTTTTTTATATAAAAGTTTTTAATGGTAAAATTTTGGCATATTTGTAGCTGAACAATTAAAGCAATTAAATTGATATTTTGTTTGCAAAGTTTGCATACATCTAATGCTTATGCAAAAGGAATCAGTCTGGTTATTTCCAGACTGAATTGCGATATCTTGAAAACTAAATGCATTTACTGGTAATATAAAGCGCCAAAATATTCACTGTTTGTGAATTAAGAGGCAAGGCTATGATTTGACACAAGAGATTATAGTTAAAACAAGATTTTATTCAGGTTATCTACACATGGCACCCAAGTTTTCACATGTTATCATTTTCTGATATCTTTCCAAGTTTACGTTATTGATTTTTTAATTTGTAATGGAGTTAAGATGTGTGGGTGGATGATAACTTCAACGTTTAAACATATTTATTGACATAGTTTAACATGATTTATCTCAATTTCATTTCAGCCCTGAAATTAAACCATAAACTATCTGAAGAACTTACATTTGCAAAAAAGGAAATTGAAAGTTTGAAAGATAAATTAAGAGAGTTGGAGGTAAGAAGAGAAGCAAATATCAATTTCTATCAAAAGTTATATTTTTAAGAAACAACGTTTTGAGTTAAAAACGTTTTCTAGTAATAATGAATCTAAAATCTAATTGATTCCGCATGAGAATTAATTTCAATTGAAGACTTGAAGAAATGAAATCGTGTTTAACGTCCTACTGTTCTGCTCCTATACTGGGTCATTGAAGACGGGAATACGTCGTACAGTGTGCTATGAGGGAAATTTTGCCCGGGCAGCGGCACTAACGCCTAACCTTTACATCGAATTCCAACTGCCAGGGGATATTTTACGTGCATATATATATACGTGGGACCTATTTTTTGTATCATCCGAAGCACTAGACAACTGTTCTTGTCAGGCCCTCCGTTCTGCACGACTAACAAGGGAAAACCACATCGAAAATCTTGATGAAACTTTCTCAGCCAATGACTGTATTGATATTGATGTGACACACCATAGCAGTGGCGGATCCAGGATTTATTCCAGGGAGGGTGACTAAAAGAGGTCAGGGGAAAATCGCGGTCGACCAAAGGCGGGAACACTAGAAGGGGGGGGGGATAGGGTGTCCAAAGGGGTTAAAACTATTTTGTGCTATCTGACGAACACCTTCTTGCCATTCTAGTAGGATTTGATATACTTGGCAAGTGACAAAAGTATGACATTGCAATGTTTAATTATCTATTCCAGTTAAATCATGCATTAAAGAATACTACAGATGGTATTTTCAACATCGAAAATGAAAGTGATGATAAAAAGCGAGAAATCAGACGGGAAAAACTGAAAGGATCTGTATTTAAACCAATTGTATTTAAATCAGTAGCCACAAGGTCAGTGCTATATTTCATTAATTAATCAAATTCTGCACCAACCAGCATAATAAAAAAGGCATACAGCATGCTGTGTTCTATGAGGGAAATTTTGCCCAGACAGCAATTGAATTGCATCTGTCAAGGATTCGTTTACATAAACATGTACATAGGACATTGGTTTTTCATCAAAATGACTTTTCATGCCATTGACCTCCTGGCCTGTACCTCTGACAACGAGTTACCATCCTGGGGACCTTTCTAGACCAGCACCGTGATGGAACTCACCAGCACCATTCTCACTGAGCTACTGTGACTCCCGTATTATTCCAGCACAGTGTTCATGACATGGGTACTTTATTATCTATAGATTGTACATGTAAATTCTACTAGGTAAAATAACTAAAGGTTTGTGCCATAACTATGATGGATTGACATTAAAAGAGCATTGAATATCAAAAGATTAACATTTTGAGTGCTAAAATAAGTTTACAGAAGTGACCCTTTTTGTAATGTGGTCCTATATTGTTGTCCCCACTGTTCGTCAACCCGTTATCTACAATAAGCTTGTGTATGCTCTAGAGGCTAAGAATTTTGTACAGAGTTTATGTTCAGACCTAGGATCCAGGGGGGGGGGGGGGTAGTTCACGTATCAGCTCTTTAATAGATAATAAGCAATGTGACGAAGCATCTGGGGACTACACCAAACCACTATCTCATGTGGCCCTCTGATGATTACCCTTTGATCCAATGTATTCCCCCCCCCCCCCTCGACAAAATCCTGGATCCAGGCCTGATGTTTAACTTATGTCGTAAAAGCCTTTTGATTTTCTATATTTTATGAACAGTAGTGTGAAAGGGTTATGGGCCTCGATAACTTTGAAAAGACTAGCTATTAGACCCTGTAGAGACTATAACAATTATCATTCGATCATAATTACGGTCATTATTGTCATTATAAAGCAATTGAAAAAACTTTTGGAATCTCAAGTTGTCTTTCTATTGCCTTTAAATTTATACACAGTGTTTGCATAGTAATATAAATTGTTTATTTTTAGTTTGAAAAGGGGGAAATCTCAAAAGGCAGAAATGAGTTTATCAACAGCTTTATATCCAGAGCCTCTGACTGGGTGTAAATGTTCAGCTTGTGAAGAATCTATTGGTTATAGTGATAGAATTATTCTAGATGATGATGTACAGAAATTTACTGTTGGGTAAGTAAAAAGTATATAATGTTCAATGGCCTTGGTTGAAGACGTTTAAAGTTGGCATGGTGGGCTTTTGAGGTGGAGATTAATTTTTTACACTCACATTCAAGATGGATGTATATACTATTGTTGTCAATTTGGTCCATGTTCAGTACATATTTCTTTGTGAATACTGTACAGGTCAGGGGTCTTTATAGATTGTTTAAATTTGCGCAATTTTTGATTAGATAATCGCAGCTAGAGCCTTGTTTCTGTTCAAATTTATGTAATCTGGCAGAGTGGGGGGGGGGGTAGGATTTGACCATAATTAATCATCATCTTTTGTCTATATCATTCTCGGGATAATAAACCCTAGTAGTAGACATAGTATGAGGTGATATATCTTTAATCTTAATATGTTTCAGGTCTAATTTGAGGATACAGGTGGGAGATCATGTGAGTGATAAAGAAAACCGATCAGGATATATAAGATATATTGGACATTTAGATAGAATCGGACAACCTAATATGTTGTTTGCAGGACTCGAGTTGGACCTAAATGGTAGGTTTTAGGCTTTTTCCCTGGATTATTATGTTAAATGAAGACAGTCCTTCACATTAACAAAATATTGCGGTAGCCATAACAAGAGACAAAAGCTCATGTTTAAAAACTCTTTTTAATTATACTGCTAGAGTAATTCTTTATCTTCGTGAATTAAGGGGAGCCAAATTATATGTATGCTTTAGTCGTGTTGAATTATTCTCTTCCACACATTTTTGATCACTTTGTCAGTGAGCTTAGCACAGAATTTGCACCAAACCAATCTAACGAACCCATTTTGTCCCACCACGGCTATTTGCACTCCGGTAATTCAAATATAAAAATGTTTAAAACTTGACAGTTTTGTCCATTTCCAGAAATACCGAAACTGATAATTAACGCAATGACACAAGTGGTTAAAAAATAAGTTAAACAACATAATTTTACTATTAGATGTGGCATTCTATCATTCCCGCGGACATTCTCCATCAACATTCAAAAATATATCACATGTAGACTGTCCAGTAACATCATATTCTATTTGGCTGTGTTAGCGTCCATTGCACTTTGACTTTCCAAGTCTAAAAACACAATATAAAAATCAGATGTATTTAACAATTAAATTGACTAAAATCAAAATTTGTAATTAAAAATAATCTGATATTCATTTTTTTACAGAAGGTTCTCATGATGGATTTTTTAATGGAAAACGATATTTTTTCTGTAACAAAGATAATGGTGTTCTTATTCCACTTCAGGATGTTGTTTTAAAAACTAAAACTTCAGTAAGTTATTCATTCTAATGAGCATGAGGTACAAGATATTATTGTACTATGTAAATCTCCTTTTGTGGAACAATATACCATTCATTCATAGGAATATTCAATAAACTAAAAGGAACTCAGAATTTACTGGGTAATATAAAATAAAAGTGTACACTATGTTTAGAAAAATTGAAATATTGCTACACTGGTTAATATATATGTAAGATAATAATATATTGCACTACTAGCTAATGTGAGTTATTTTATATCTGTAAATATACATATCTTCCGGCGTGTTTTCCCTTGTCAGTGGTGCAGTAGTGAGGGCTTGACAAGGACAGCTGTCTAGTTGTTCGGATGGTAAAAAAAACCTGTGTTCCCGTGTACACATTGGCGAGCACGTAAAAGATCCCTTGGCAGTTGGAATTCGATTTAAGAGTAGGTCGTAGCGTCGCTGCCCTGGCAAAATTTCCCTCATAGCACACTGTATGGCATATGCGGGTCTTCCATTAGCCCAGGTTAGGTGCAGAAGAGTAGGACGTTAAACCCCATTTCATTTCTGTATATACATATCATTTTAGAAACACAGCTCAGAAAAGAAGAACACACCAAAGATATCTGATCTGTATAAGTTACGTCATCATACTTCTAATAAGGCTAAAGCTGAGAGTAAAGAAGAAAGTTCTTCTTCTTCCAACATTGATAAGTAAATAAGTAAATAAATAAATTCATTTTTTAAAAATTATAAAATAGTTTTGTAATTATCAGAGGTAGAATATTTATGCAGAGTCAAATAATGTAAAAGGATACAGCATCTTTGATTCTGGTAATAAGTTTTGGTTTAATGTTGATTTGTTTTGTGAAGTACGTCTAATAGTGAGGGACGATTTGCTGAGACAAAGGCATTGCTGGGGGTCTTGCAGTTTAACGCTTGAAATCACTAAGTCAAGTGGTGTGGTTTCGATTCTCTGCTTGAACGTGACCAGGAGTTTTATCCAGGTCCTCTAGTTTTATGCCACTGCTAAAGTATTAAAAAAAATTGAACAATATCTTAGTCCCAAATTACCCAGTTTTTGTTAAGTGGACGTTAAACCCCATTTCTGTCTGTGTCCACTTTAACATGGAATAAATGATTTTATCTGACTTCTTTATAACAGATTGAAACAATGTGTTTGTTGATAATATTATTTATTTTTATTTTGGTTACAGGGATGATGGTTAGAGTAGTTGTGTGTTTGTATCTGTTTGTCAACAATGTACTTATGCTAATCAGCAGACTTTTCAACAATACATCATGAAAAATAAAAAGACATTCAGTATTTCAGATGATGGAACTTTTGGACTTCCGTTGTTCTCCTCTAGGCTAATGCAGTTCTGCCTTCAAAAGGCAAAACTTAGTAACTCACTTTTTTTTTATTTTGAGAAAACAAAGGAAAACGTAATGAATAAATATTCAACACCAGCTCATCCATTGATTTGAATATTGAGTTACTAGGTTTTGCTGTGGTATACTTGGCAAATGAAGGAAGTTGTTAGGTTGTATCAGGGGTGTAACTGCTTACAGAATCAAAAGATTGGAATATTTAGTACAACAACAGAAAGCACATACCCAAGTAATTACAAAGTTGGTCCTAACTCTGAGACTCAATTTTGATAAAAAAGTGAGTTACTAGGTTTTGGTTTTTGACGGGAGAGTTATGGTTGAAAGATTAAGTAATCTGCTATCAGATTATAAACCTCAAGGAATGTTAGCTACATAAATCATATGAATCTGGTTGTAATAATATTCAATAGTTTTGGGATCGTCAAAAGATTTTATTCTGTGTTTTTGTTATTAATTCAACCTACAATAGCTCTATTTAATGTTTTAATTAAAGTACCAGTATAGCTTTTTATGTTAATTTAAACCTTTCTATGTGTGTAAAAAGTGTAATTTAGTTTGACAATTCTCAAACATTTCTTCTTGTTTTAAAGGGTCAATCCCGATTATGTTTTTGAGAATAAAACTCTTTAATTTTGTGTTAAAATCCATTAAGATCCCCTACCTTAGGGCCGAGCAACTAACTCAATATATGTGATACGTTTTCAAACAACTTAAACCAACATTCTTTATCTTAAAATGGAGTCCGGTGTCCCAAACTATATTATGCGGTGATTTGATAAAACCAGAGTTTTTTTTTTTAAAAATAATGTGTCGGTGAAATTTACCTTTTGTTATCAAGTACAGCACATGGACCATTCACCATGTAGACCTCTAAAGGAAAGGGAATCTATTATCGGGTTACCCAACGAAAGAATTGACCCTAAATCTTAAAAGAGTTACGTGTCCGGGTAAGCTGCCAAGGGCCAAATTGGAAAAAGGCCTCAGGCCTAATTTGCTACCCTTGTAAAATGATGCGATTATTATTATTATTATTATTATGAAGCTGTTTTAAAGCTCACGTCCAAACAACTCAATATTTTGACCTAAAATTTTGAGTCCGAGTATATACACCAGTCTTCTATATTTTGGCGTTTAAATTTCATACATACTAGGACTTTTATTTTTGAGGCTCTGTTCTATTCGGGGCAGTCCCTTTAATCCTGGACAATTTGACTTATTTCTAACCTGGGATTGAGACTGCATGTATGAGAAATGGTTGTTTATCCTATTTCAGAGATTTATCAATACAACCAAAGGATCATAGGACTAATTGATTGAGATTATTCTTCAAGACAAATTTGATGTATAGTCTTGCTAGTAATGCAAAATAATTTATTTTAAGGGACAATCTTTTTAAAACATATTTCTGAGATATTCAGAGTAAATATCCAATTTTCTGTGAAGCACTCTGTGGTATCTTCACTGGAAATCAGAAAGCTGAACAGTTTATTGTTATAAATAATAATTGTTATTTATTTGTATTTAATTGAATTGGACCTACCCAAGGTTAGAATTACTCAAATTAAAAAGTATTACGACAAATTAACTCAAAACAATATTCTACCACCTTTTTATATGGTGTTTTGATATGCATTTTGAGGTATTGCTAGTTTGATTATTGTATGTCCTAGGTCTTAACTGTCAATCAATTTACAGGACGTTAGATTGTGTATTTTAGAGAATTTCACCTAAAAGTCATAAATACTGTTTAAAAAGGCATTATGTGAGAGCTAAATATGTCTATTGTATGACATTTTTCTTGCTTCGAGTGTTAAGTAAATTATTATTTAGTCATTTATTCACTTGACAAGCCCATAATCAACTTGGTAGACCATTGGGTGGCTTGGATATTGAGTGGATTATACAATGCTCACGAGATCTGCATTAAACACTAATATGGCCAGCTAAGACCAAATATGTATGATGTCACTCACAGAGTGCCAATAAAAGGCGTGACAATAGAGTTCTACATAGCTTTCTAATTTGGACTAAAAGTGATACAACTTTAAGTATCCGCTTTTTGAAACACTGTAAAAATAGCCATTCATAACTTTTAATAAAGCTCAGAATAAAGTGGCTGAAAATTGAAATATATTCATTTTTTCATTATTTATTTTTGTACTATTATAGCAAAATTGCTCAGCTCTTTCTCTAAATCTTGCATAATGCCTCTTTAAAAGTGTGTATTTTTATCAGTAAAAAGTTGAAACACCTCTTAAATGGTTACATTTTCAGAAAAAAACATTCGTGGAAAATTTCATACACAAAATATGAAATTAAGATTCCAGAAATGTACCAACTGAATGGTTAGTTATATGGTAATCCTTATTAATTAAGTAATTTCCAATTATCATTTATTAAATCTTTTTTGACTTTATGTTGTGGCTTTTGTACAAAAATCTTTATTTCTCTTATTTTGTTACCTGTTTATAAGAGAGCTACTAGCTAATGTTTTTACATACAGCAATGACAAGGGGTTAAAATAGTCAATGTACTATGAAGCACCCTGATTATAATGTGCATTATTTTATTATTATTAAATGTAATTTTTGTAAAGATGTAAATATTCAATGCTTGACGATTGATGTCCATTCCATACTATGGACATCATAATGAAACTTGTTGCTGTTTACAGTGCTAATATTTTATATAATTCTAATGATATTTTAGTCATCTGCTCATAAATGTATTATAATATTATTATTATTATAATATTACATTAATGTATATAGTATTCAGCCCTTGATTTCTTTTAATGGTCTTTTATAGATTTTCTGGACTAGGAAGCTGCAAGCTTTGCAAAATCCACACAAAGTTGGTGGGGTGAAGTGAAAAAATTGTTATATTTAGAAATTTAACACTTTTTTAATATAGAAAAGACAAAAGTTAATTGATTTATATTATTTAGTTATAAGCTCAATAAATTCTTAATTCTTACAACTTGAGTCTGAAAAAATATAGCCCCAGTTATACTTCATACTTCTGATTTTCCTTTGATTTTATACTGGATGTCATGAAAGATAGAAAACATATTTTTGGAATTTTATGTTCTCACCAAAATCAGAACTGTGTAGTATTGGTATATTCGGGATAAAAGTGGCCCTCAAGATAATTCCTGTGACATATTCTAAAGCTTTTATATAATTGAAGAGTGGTTGGGTGCCATCAGAAGGCAAGTGACAAGGAGAACAGTCGCTTGTCCAACCTCATGGTTTTTTTCCGGGTTTTCTGGTTTCCTCCAATTGCTAAAGACTCCTTCCCCCAGGCAGATTATTGAAATAAAATTGAACCCTATGTTGGTCCCGAAATAACCTAGTTTGTGTTGATTTGGGTTAAACTCTCTCTCTCTCTTTCACTCACTATAAAGTGAAGGTCAAGCCTAAGTCTTAGTCATCCATCGGTCTTGATATAATACTGACTGAATCAGAGGCGGATCCAGGGGGGGAGGGGCCCTAGGTGCCCGGGCCCCCACTAAATCCCTAAAAAACAGATTAAAAAAATAGATATGCACAACAAATCACCACTGACACCCCGATTTTTTCAAAAAAATTTTCAGGGGACCCCCAGGGGCCCCCCCTAACTGGAATTCCTGGATCCGCCTCTGGACTGAATCATGCTAAAAATATAACCAATATAATGGCAAACTGCTGAACAGTTTGATATAATACAATATGGAACACCGACATATAGAATTAATATACCAGTTACACAGTGTATTTTTTTTTTTGAAAGAAAACAAAAGCTTATTAAAATATTCTAAAATTTTAATGGACTGCCTTAATGTATTATTCTGTTAAAACAATAAAGAATGCAAATTACAATGTTAAAATCAGAATGGTGTTGGATGTTTTAAATATGAATAATACTGGTACTACCATCGTCAAGACTGGCCAAATCTCTTCCAGCAGATAGGGTCCACTACAGATTGACCTAGGCATGGATGGCAACTCGGCCAAGGCCTGGATAAGACCGGCATATTATCTTGCAACATGTGCAGGATTGCAGGTGCCAGCTTGCTGTATAGGCTACTGCTACATATCTATGAGGCAAGGATGTACTGGGAACCTTTAAAGCTGGTGCCCCCCCCCCCCCCAAAAAAAAAGCGAATGGACTAATTTAACAAGTGACATACTAGTAAAGGGTCCCAAATTATATGGGAACATTTATTTCATGAGGGGTCCCCAAGCCTACTAACCTGCAGACTCCTTCTCAGTCTGTCCCAGCTATGAAGGGTCCACATGACTTTACCATTGCTGACACAGTTTGTTGATCTAAAACAATTCGGCAGTGCTAGATCTCCTAGCTCATCTCCCACAAATTGAGCATTTTTGTCTCTCCAAGGGTCCCAAACTGGAAAATATTGGCCAAATGGTTGCAGCCTTGCAATGAAAGGGAAGAAGCATCCAAGAGGAAGCCATTCCACATAAAGCCATTAAGATGCATAGATAGATACCTAGAATGAAAATATAGTGAGGCACAACATTTTGAGAAACTGACAGGGAGACAACCTATAATTATTGTGATGGGTTGTGGACTTTGAGAGAAGACCAAGCTTAATTAGAAAAATTCCTAGGTATTAATAGATTTGTATAAAGGCAAATACGCAATACATACACTCATAACGTAAACGCCCGATGTTGTTCCTATTTTATAATGAATGGTTGTTAGAAATCATATTTTTCTTCCAACAGCCACAAGATTTTTCTCCATGTATTGAGTATAAAACATATATGCCCGAGAAAGATTGGCTAGAGATACCATAATTATAATAGACTGTTTCCCAGTTTTCTACGTGAACGTAGCTAAGAACGATGCGTTTGTTTTTAACTAGCCTACAGTTGGGTGCGTTAGTTTCACCTGACAAACTTAATTTATTTATTAATGCATTTAAAGATAATCAAGCACAGAGTTTTTCAATGACTTGGGACGGCCATTCACAATTAGGCCTACGGTAAATTACTCACGCGAAACCTGTACAGCTTCTCTAGCCTACGAATTTCCCTTTGTCTAAGACATGCCTAAGACCTACAGGTCACCCATCTTCATGACGTCAACTCTTTCTGTTTTGAAATGTCGGACATAGCTATCATAGCTTCTGATGCTAAGATTTTAAAGAAAAACTATGCACATATAGTTATAGTACCACCTCTTTTCTCGAGACAAGCTGGGTCGAGAGCTGACCCCTATTTCACAAAGCATTTTCAGACTTAGTTGAGAATTTGCTCAACTTTCAATCACTGTTTATGAGAATTTAATATATTTCATGCAGACACACAAAACTTTGCACATAGTTTCATATTGATGTATTTGATACATTAAAACAACAAATGTTTTATAAATAGGCCCTACTATATTTTAGTTGTTAGAATAAGGTGAACAAATTTGAGTAATTCTCAATTTAAGTCGGGGCCAGGTGTTTCTTATCTATTCCCCAGTTCTACCGCAGTCTCCATGGTGACCATTGACGACTGTGACATTTAATACAATTTCCACTGCACCATTACCACAGTTATACCATTTTAGATAGAGATAGTAGCCTAATCCACGTGCTCGGTGCTGGTAACAATAAATTATATGTGTGATATTGAACATTGATTTCTCTGATAATAGGGAATAAAAAGCGCGGGAAAAAATTAATACATTGCGTGTGTATGTCAAAGTGTGTTTCGCCCGTTTCGCAGCCCTGTGGAAATTAACCACAAGGTAATATAACGTAGTCTTGGTTGTCAAGAATGAGCTGGTTTCAATTTGGAGACTGCGTGCTGCAACTATGATAATCGAGACGGCAGAATTAATCAAATCACGCATGCGTAATATGGAGTTTGTGTTCCTGGAGAACGACGAAGTAAACTAAGAACTAAGAACTAAAATTTACTCAATTATTGTCAATTTACTGGTTACCAACGTATAATGTCGTATGGAAATCGAGGGGGAGGTGGCGAGAAAGAATCTTTCTATGTTGATCAACAACATGTTGGCAGAATAATCGGAAAAGGTGGAAACAGAATTCGAGACCTGCAGGTAAAAAATAAATGAACAGGTTATACCGTTATGGTAATAGGTATGGAATGCAGACAGCTATTTGAAACACAGGGGCTTGATACTGAGGTTTTCAAAGCCATATATCAGGCCTCCTGTAGCTAAGGGGGGGGGGGGCAAAGGGGCTGTAGCTAAAAAGGGGGGTGGGGGGCCAAGGGGGCTGTACCTACCTAATGTCCGAAAGGGGGGGGGGCAAGGGGGCAGCCCCCACCCCCAAGAAAAAAAATCTATGCCCCACCTGGAAAAAATCTGTGAAATCCAAACAGTTAATTATAATTATTTTTAAAAAAAGCAATATGAACTCATTTATTGTGAAATTTAGTTAAAAGTTGTTCTTTCCAGTTAAATTGTATATTTCATACGTTTAGCATGAACATTAGTGTTCATTACATGCCTTTTAATTTGTGCAGATAGGACTACGGTCAAGTATTAAAACATTTTGTCTGGAGCCACTTATCTCTTATTAGGCTATATTGGCAGTGTAATGGCCCTAGCCCTGGAAAAGTTAACCTGTGAAACACCTTTTGTAAAAACTGGATATTAAAACTTTAAAAGTCATTTCATGATCCAAATGTATAAACAATGCATTACATCAACCATATCTATTATTGATTTAATACCTTTACATTGAGGCTCATTGGACATATGTATTTAATTTCACAAACTGTCTTCTTTATATTGGTATACTTATTTAACTAGGAAGTTACTCAAATATCTTTTATTTTTACAAATGTGACGGAGTTAAGGGCATAAAAGGTCTGACTATTCATTTTATTCGTACAAACATTGACATGTTTATGATAGAAATAAGAGATGTTAATACTATTTTCTTAACACTGGGTTCCCACAATCATTATTCGCGGCAAGAAAATTTGGGGGTGGGGGGTTCCTACATGGCAAGCGGCGCTTCTTTGCGTTTCACGGTCTGTTACCTCAATTTTTTTTCTGGTATATCATTATCATGTCCTTCCCCCACCCCACGCCCACGCCATCCCAAACATTTATCTAGCCTGTACGCTTCTGCATTTGGTCATGACATGTTCAAGGACCATCAGGAAATAAGCTTAAAGGAGCTAAGTCCGTAACTCAATATCATCCAAACTCTTCGACAATGAAAACACCAATTATTTGTCAATTCAAAATAACATTGATGTTGTTATCTTACCGAGAAAATATTGGCCATCTGATATCTAATATTTAAGACAAAATAAAAAAAACAATATCAGTACAAGAATCGTGTACCATAATGTGTTTCAGGCCCATTTTTACCAAGGGACTTGAAGAACGAGGCTAGACGGATGCATATTCTTATATGGAGACATAGAACATGTAGACTGTTATAACCAGACACTTGAGATTTGCTTTCGATTGAGACATCAGGCATATTTTGCCGAACATAACTGGTTTGAAATTAGATTAAAGACGGAAATGTTTGATTGTAAATCAGTTTATATACATTCGTATGCGTTGTGACCCTTTTGTGTTAACTTCTAGGTCCCAAATATTAGCGATTTAGCCCCTTGAACACATTGATGTGTGCTTTTGTCATGACCAGGTGTGACATAGAAATGTGTAATGTTATGTAAATAAGACTATTTATTGATTTTGCAACCTCAATATTTATGAATATTGCTATATAAGTGATGTTTGAAGTCTAATGCATATCGATATTGTGAAATCTGTTTATGATAGATCAAGGGGGGCACACTGGCTAAGTAGGTGCGACGCTGGCTCGCTAGTCTGGAGATCGGGTGTTAGATCTCTGCATTGGCCGAGAAATTTTATGCAGATTTTCTGGCATGATTCCCCTTGTCAGTGATGCAGAGAGGGAGGGGCTTGCCAAGGTCAGCAGTCTAGTTGTTCGGATGGGACAAAAAATGAGGTCCTGAGTACACATGGGTGTGCATGTAAGAGATCCCTTGACGGTTGGAATTCAATATAAGACTAAGCTGTAGTGCCACTGTCTGGGCCAAATTTCGCTCATAGCACACTGTATGGTGTATGCCCGTCTTCATTAGCCAAGTTCGGAGCAGAACAGTAGGAAATTAAACCCCCTTTCATGATGGATCAATAGTTTTTATTTTAATCATATCTACAATAAGTATGAGGGTTTATATTATTTGTTTTTTTATTTTCACTGACACTGTGTATAATCTAATCTTACAATATAATTTATAATGTACCCTAGATAATACTCATTAATCCCATTTGGAATTTAGTTCTGGAGGGTTTTTTAAGATTTTGTACGCCACTACATTGTAAATTTCATTTGTAAGTTGTAACCCTTCTTAAAAAATTTTGGGAAGTTTTTGGAAATAACCCATCACCTATACTGTAGCCACTTTGTATTACTTATGACACAATTTCAAACATAGCTAGTACACTTTTGTTCATAAGTATGCTATAATGAAGTACTGACAGTAATGTCTTACTGTACGGAAGGAACTTATTAAGGCAACTCACTTCCAAAGCTGCTGTTGGCCATTTTTTAGTTAACTATATCATGTAATAGCATATAGCCAATAAATGGTGACTATAGGTGAATAAGAGTGAGTTTCTTTGGATTATCATCCCTACATCCAAATAGGATTACTTTATTAGGTTCAATAATGATTGACTAATGAAAGCCTGTAAGCTTACATGTTAAGAAGGTTAGACACTAATTCTGAAATATTGAGCTGCAGTAGTGGTAAATGTCAATTAGTGGGCCTACTCCTACCCCTAGAACTGTTATTTGTATGGGAATTGTATGTTTGTTTTTCAGGATGAGAGTGGCTGTCAGATAAAGATTGAGAGCCGAGATTGTGAAAGAGAAGGTCAAGCGAGAGTTGATCTGTTTGGTGTTGGAGAATGTAGGGAATCTGCACGAGGATTAATTGAAGATATCTGCAACCAGCCCCCTAGGGAAGGGGGAGGAAGAGGAGGGGGTTATGGTGGACGAGGCGGCGGTGGATATGGAGGGGGCAGGTCTTATGGAGGAGGGGGCGGGGGTAGATCTTATGGTGGTGGTGGTGGAGGGGGGAGGTCGTATGGAGGTGGAGGTGGTGGGGGATATGGGGGTGGTGGAGGTGGAAGGAGAGATTATGGTGGGGGTGGGGGTCGTGATGATTACAGATCAGGAGGCTATTAATATAAAATCACAATGACCCATCTCTGCTGAAGGCTGTCTTCCGTACAGCTGATTTAACGTTTTATCTTTAATTATGGCTTGAATTGCCTAACTTGGTGCATGAGGCATATATTGGCTTGAGATACATGCCAGTATAGTATTAATATTAATTGTGAACTTGTTAGTTGTTAAAAGAAAACCACACACTACACCAAATCCTGTCTTTTTGCAATTAATTCAAATTGCTTTATAGTAAACATGTGTCTACCTAACTCAACACATCCATAGAATATATTGTTGAGAAGAAATCATTGAATGTTCATCAGTTAATGCTCGACCAGTCAGTTTATGAATTGTTTATAACAGTATATTTCCTTAATAAGCTTACATCTGATGGTCCACGTGAATTTACTTTTTAAATGGGATAATTCATCACCCATGTTTATATCATTAGATTCATTACGCGTGAGATTAGAACAATCTGTACCGATTTGTGAAATTACAACACTTAATGTGGTATGAAACAAAATCCTATAAGAGCTAATAAGTGAAGTAGGCTTATATTTGTGAGAAGCCCAAATTTTACAAAAGATCAACGGAAAGATGAACAAACATCCAACCAATTGATAAAAGTTCAAGAAATAATTCATAATGGACAATTAAATGGCATAGATAGATGTTTGGAGGATGGAATTTTCTTGATTCTTTTGCAAGTCCTATTTTGATAACTTTTTATATAAATGATTGTTATTTAATTGAATAGTACCAATGTCAGAAATTCATTGAAAACTGCACAACCGGAGTCAGGAACTGCCAAACAATGTCGTCGCTAAATCCATTCATCTGTTTATTCATGCAAATAAATTAACCTTGATGTTCAGTCTAAAATATTTTAAATGGTAAGTATAGTTAAAATAGCCATGTGCTGGTCAGTAGATGTTAATTTCTGCAATGCAACTTGTTACCAAATAAAATAGTAGCATCAATTCTGATTCATGCCGTAGTCTGTTGATTAACTATATAAATAGCAGAAAATAAATCTTATCTCACAAATAGAATGGTGATAATTTTACAAACGTGTTAATAGCTGATGATTTTCATAGTGTTTCATCAAGTTTCTGAGTGCAACTTCCAATGTTTTGAAAACGTACAATTGTCTTAAATGTTGTTTTTATTGAAATATTTTCATGTGGTCATCATTAATAGGAAGACTTGAACTTCTTGATCATCAACATAAACCTGCACAAATAAATCCTAACTGTGTGATTTTAGATTACCTTGAGTAAAAAAATCTCTATACTTGGTGGAGATGCCTCAAAAAATTAAATGGATTGCCATAAATTGCTACTAGTTATTGTAAACGTGGAATGACCTGAATATTCATTTTACTTACTTTTATTAACAATCCAAGGCGAATTGATTTTAGTGGATACCAAATATAATTTGATGAGTAGACGATGGAGGAGGAATTAGTAATAACCTCTAAATGTGTGTTGATGATCGTTTCCAATCTTAACCTGTGAAAATGACTTTGACCTTAAATTTTTAATAATGATTTGAAATGAATTTTACGTGTGACTTGTCTAAGAACAAATGGGGTTATTGCTCTTCTGAAATAAATAATTAAGTTTTATTTTTAGTGAACTTAATGCAATTGATATACATGTATGGAATAATTCGATGAATTTGTGAAGATCAACTGTTCTTATTAATCCAAATGAAGAAAATATCTTATCTTGTCCTCTTGACAGGATTTTACTAGTATGTAAATATTAAAGGAGGATGGTGGGAACTACATGTATTTGAAAATAAATTGTAATAACCCTTGACGTTTTGCACAGATTATGATCCATAATTTATCTTTGTGAAGAACATTTGTACTTCCACTCATGATGTATTTGAACTTTTAATGGATTTTTATTTAGGGTACTAGAACTTTTAAATATTGACATGTATGTTTATAATCATAATGGAAATGTGTTTATGCAAAAAGGCAATGGATAATTCTGAACCAGTAATAATAATCTTGTATTTTGAAAATGACCTGTTTAAACCTGAGTATTTAAATGTCTTGATAAATAGCTGTTGATAACCCAAACAGTTTGTAAATAATGGATAATAACCCAAACAGTTTGTAAATAATGGATAATAACCCAATGACTTGATAAGTAATGGATAATAACCCAATGACTTGATAAATAATGGATAATCAATGACTTGATAAATTGCAGAATATAAATCAATGACATGGAAAAATGCGAATATAACCCAATGACTTGAAAGATAGCGGAATATAACCCAATGACTTGATAGATGCGGAATATAACCCAATGACTTGATACACTGATAGATAAATAGCGGAATATAACCCAATGACTTGATAAATAGCGGAATATAACCCAATGACTTGATAAATAGTGGAAAATAACCCAATGACTTGATTCAGTGATAGATAAATAGCAGAATATAACCAAATGACTTGATAAATAGCGGAATATAACCAAATGACTTCATAAATAGCGGAATATAACCCAATGACTTGATAAATAGCGGAATGTTACCCAATAACTTGATAAATAGTGGAATATAACCCAGTGACTTGATACAAATGTAAATGGCAGAATATAATCCAATGACTTGTAATAGCAGAATATAACCCAGTGACTTGATAAAAAGCGGAATATAACTTAATTACTTGATACAATGATAGCAGATTATAACTCCTTGATAAATAGTGGATAAATACCTATTGACTTCAGAATAGCAGACTATAAACCAGTGATTAAAACCAAAATTGTTACATATAACGAATATAAAATCTATGACATTATAAATGTTAGATTTTAGTCCAATGATCTGATTAATGTCAGATAATAATCTAATGGCCTGAAATTATGTGGATCATCACCGGGTTACATTTACTTAAATGGATGATCAGTAGCGGATGATGGCGTTTATAACCAAATGATTTGTTATATTGGAATGATCGATTTTGTCCGATAAGCTTATGCAATAATAAATATGATGGAATTGGATTATTTTTCCGAGGGTAAATTTATACAAATGAATTATTTCCCATGTTTTGTTGAATAGCTGCTTAATTAATGACCAAAAGGGGTTATAGAATATTTTGGGGATCTGCCAATGGAGGGTTTCTATGACTACAGAAACAAAAGGCTAATAGATTGAAAGTGTAAGTATTGACCTTGAGTAAGTATTGACTGGAATCGCTAAATTTTTATAATCCATTGACCTTTAAAGTAACAAATATCCATTATTTTTTAGCACAATTTTATAATGTTTTATTGACTTTTTATTGATGGTAATTGACAAATGATACGATTTTAACTTAAGCTAAATAAAATTTATAAGTGGTAAAATAGCATTTTGTTTTCTATTCATGTAATTTGCAGAGGACATTATTGAATGTTATAGTTTCATTGTTTGAATGCTACAACAAAGTCTCCATGTGAACAAAATCCACAAATTAGTGATGGTCTGTAAATCTAAAAACATTTAACTCTGAAATGAAATCAAATGGGGTTTTAATTGAACTACTTTTCTGCACTGACTTGGATAATGAGCGAGAGAGAGAAATGAGGTTTAAAATCCACTCGCCACAAACTAGGTCATTTTGGGACTCTCGTATGGTTTTCAATTTTTTATTTCAATAATTCGCTTGTGCGTAGGGGTCTTTAGCAGTGCCCGGAGGAAACCCAAGAGACTGAGAAGGCACCTCTATCTCCATGTCACATACGCTTACACTAGGGCTAAAAACCACAGCTGACCTGCCAGCTAGAGGTTGAAGCGCTGCACTCTAGAATACTAGGCCATCCCAATCCCCCCTTGGATAATAAGGACAGGCATAAACATGCAGTGTCTTATTTGAGTGGAATGTTTTGGTATCTAATAATAACTCTGCTTCTAATTGTGGGCTTTAGATCATCAGTACTGTCATTAAGTCAAGTGGCGTGGTTTTGATCAAAAGCTAAGCCTACTTTTGGATTGAGGAAGGGGTTATCATCCTCAATATTGGCTTGTTGTTGTTAAGGAAGTATAATAAATCCTGTTTTCAATACAAATTTTAAGCATACCAGGTATGGCACATTTCGTTCATTGTAGTGTAAACGGGTCAAACATAAGCTTGAGTACCAGGTATGGTGCCAATCTGGCTCACTGAAATGAGGTGGTCTCAGCACAGTACCAGCTCACTTTAAATTTTCATAGTGTAACACCATCCGGCCTTAGCACGGTTTCAGTACAGATCACTGCTTATGTGCAAAAGGAACCTTGACCTTTTCCCCCTGCAAACTCATCAGTTCTGTCAAAATGACTGCTCCAACTAGATCTACCTTCATAATTGTTTTCATACGGGTAATATCCACTGAAGAATTCCACATTTGGTCTGCTTGACACAGTTCCAAAACTGGTATTTTAGAGAAATGTTAGCGGGTCATTTTCTTGAAATTTATCGCAGTGTGGTACCGTGCCCTGAACAGGCACACTTATCAGGGCCATTGTAAACGGTGCTATTGCACAGAACAGATGTCGTATTTCCTTAAAGGCCCGCTCCATTCACAAGAGGTTTTGACTGGACACCAAGAGAAGTTCACATCTTAAAATTATTTTTTGTTCTAGTTTTATATTTTTGAGAAATTAACACCAGCAGAACATAGCTTATTGGACTTTTATTTTTTCATAATTCAAGGAAAATATGCAACATTTATGAACCTTGTAATGCAAGATAGAAATCTAAAATATTTAAGACACAAACAGAACAAAAAAATAAAAGGTAGACCACTTGTTGAGACCTTTTTTCCCCTGTACGTACCCACAGAGTAATTTATTTCAAAATACAGCAGAACTGCCCTAAGAAAGCATAAAGTAACAAGTAGGCCTACCAAATTACAGTTATACAACTGTTATTGCACATTCAACAAATATCATAATTAGATTTTAATGTTTCAATATTTTGAAAAAGTCAAACTAGGAATGTTAAAAAAGTGTTGAATTTCTATAAAATCTTTTTAATTCATATACTTAGCCAGTATATAGTATTTAACAATTTATATATCACTTTAACAATTAAATAGTCTCTAAAACTATAATAAATATGATTTCATTGGCTTTTTCAGTAAGTTTTAGGTTATTAATACATATATTAATTAATTATACTGAATATTTACAATTACTTTTAAATATACTGAATATATACAATTTACTAGACTGAATACACACAGTGTACTTTACTGAATATATACAATTTCTTTTATGGTTAACTATATATACTAATGTCCAAAAGAAAGTATACACACTAAAAATGTGACTAAGTTTTGTTCAGATTATAAACAGTTGATAAAACATTACTGAGCTTGTCTCTTGTGTCCAAACTCAACATTACTAAGCATAAAAAGTGAAACAAATTGAAATTGTACCCAAATACCGCATAGAATGGAAAAATGTCTTTGGTTGATGCAGCACGAAATGCAGTGTATACTTTCTTTTGGACATTAGTATAATATATTGAATATAATATACAATTTCTTAAATAGCTTGTCTGTAATAGTTTGTGATTAACATGTTCCTACATCACACGGTATATTTTTGCCCGGTAACTTACGGTAGGTAGGGTACATATATACATGAAAGACTAAACATAATAAAACTAATATCAACATTTGAGAAGTAAGAAGACTTCAAAAGATTGCTAGCACCATGAGCAGAGGGGAATTTGATAACCTGGGTTTTTTTTACAAACATACATCCAAAACAGCTAAACCGTCTGATTGTTGAAATTATTGAAATTAAATAGGATTCTTCATCTTAGTATTGTAATAAATGTAGTCTGTAGAGTGTCCACAAGAAATTGTGGACGGAGGCCACGGCAATATAAAAATGAATCCGCCAATGGTATTACGTTCAACACAGACTAGATGTTTTGATGGCTTCAGATTCAATTTAGGCCGGCAATTTCAAATAATTAGTAAAATATTAAATGAGCAAAGTGATAATTAAAACTGAGTATTAGTATAAAATACAGGGCTACATTAAGGCGGGAAATTTCCAATTATGAGAAAATAACTAAATGAGCAAAGCGATAATTAAAACCGAGTATTAGTATAAAATGCAGGGCTACATTACCAGCCTCTTTCTATTTCATTACATATACAATGTCATAAGTTTAAATCACAATCTCTTTTTCACAGTGCTCCACTTATAAGTAAAACAATATAGCCTATTGCAGTATAAAAACTATAAAATTGTTTACCGGTATATATATACAGATATGCACAGAGAGTTTACAGTTTTATATACATCTATCATCTATTTTGACACAATGATATAATACATCAGAAGTTTTAATTCTACGTTTTATCTGTTGTCTTCACTTCTTTTTTTAAAGCTTCATACTTATTGTGTAGTTTATCAAAATTAACTAATGAACCAACAACACTAGGAGACTTGGATGTAGACGGACTTTCTACTTCTGGTGTGGCTGGTGGTTTCATTCTGAAATTATTATAATACATGGGATGAATCAACAGAACCTCAGTAATTAAGTAAAATCAGCCTGAAGGGTTCAATACAAATGAAACAGAGAGAGAGAGAGAGAGAGAGGGAGAGAGAGAAAGAAATGGGTTTTAACCTCCATTCCACACAAACTAGGTCATGTTTAGGACTAACATGGTTTAATTTTTTTCAATAATTCGCTTGCGCGTAGGGGTCTTTAGCAGTGGGAGGAAACCGGAGGACCCTGAGAAAACCCACATACAACTGGGGATTCCAAACCATGCCAGTTGATTCAATAACAGGCTGTATCATACAGCGCAGGCACATTTAACCATTTAGTCATCCAACCCCCCACAAATGAAACAAGTAACTGCACACAGAGAAAAATGGTTGTCTCGCCCAAGGATTTATAACAATATTTCACTTACTGGCCTGTTTGATTCAGTCTTGCTTTCTGTATAAGTTTTATTATTGTTTTGTTAGTTGTCATTTCTTCTGGTAGTAATCCTTGTAATGTTCTTGTGTTTAGATCAATTCCTTCGTATGCCTTAAATATACAATTTTAAAAATAGTAAGCTGGCACTGCCAGGTAGGATACGCCCACATTTTCAAGAGATGGATAGAGAAGAAGCATTACCGAAATTGATTTTTCCTACTATCAAAGGCCATAATTCATTAAGTTACAATTTGATTTTGCGTATAATCAGGGGCCATAATTCAGGAAGTTACGAACCGTTATGTGCAAATATCGAAAGGAACCAAAACATTTGGGTTATATAACCATGCATTTCAAGTTTTATTAAAATCTAATTAAAATTGTGACCTCTACAGGGTCCACAACCTTGAAATACCATTTTTTAATAGTATTCAAGTACAAACGGCGACCATTTTGTATGGCAATTTTGGTCTGATTTTTCCGAAATTCGAATCAACCTTCCTTAGAGTGTAACGGTGATATAACCGAACGTTTTTTTATATCCGATAATAATTGTTAACTTCAGAGGGACCACAAGCTAAAATAGGTGATTTTTTGGACAATCAAGGGCCATTATTCAGGAAATTACGTTCCGATAGGCGCAAATATTGAAAGGAACCAAGATCTTTGGGTTATAAACATGCATGTTAAGTTTCATCAAAATCAGCTCAAAATTTTTCGTACAATCAGTGGCCATAATCAATGAAGTTTCGATCCGATACATGCCAATATCGAAAGCAGCCGAGATCTTTTGGGGATAAAGCTATAATATAAGTTTCGCAAAATCGGACAAGAATTGTGACGGACAGGGGCGACGACATAATACGTCCACATGAAAATGTGGGCGTATACAAATGCGGCTATAATTATTTACATCCACTGAAAATAAAACATAGCCCCCCCCCCCCCCAAATAATTTGGCTGCAAGTACTTTTTCTCCAGGTTATTACAGCCCCTGGACCCTCGTCTATAGGTACCTAGAATGGAAGCCCCCCCCCCCATCAAGAATTGCTTCCGTCGGCACTGTGTACAAAAAACTACGACCAAATGATACATCTAGAAGTAATTAATGTAAATGTTGAAATTAAATAGGCTTCTTTGTCTCACTAATATAAACAACATACAGTAAACTTGGCATAAGACGGATCTAAGCGAACTGACCAATTTTATCCGAGTTAAGTGAAGATCCAAGTTAGCCACAGATCGTCGCATCAGATATTCTCATTTGAGTCAAAATGATAGGGGAAAGTATTTTGGGGCTCTGTGCAAGGAAAACCTAACCGTGTTTTAGACCATCGGGATGAAACTGGCTTAGTCAAATTCTGAACATACTGCCAAATAGTCGAACAAAAAAAACACAGAATTAGATCAAATGGACCAAACATTTTGATCCACGCAGATTTGAATTAAGAAATCCGACTTACGAATTCCAAAGAATTTTATCCGAGTTCAGCGAAAATCCGATTTATATGAATCTGACTACTGCAAATTTTACTGTATAATATATACATTCAAAAATATTCAGATAATAAATGTACTCTGTAGACAAAATGACGAATGGAGGCAAAGGCACAATACCACCACATTTCAATGTGGGCATATCAAAATACAATGTAGAGAGTATAATAATCAGATTTAGATCTTGCATCATTAATTATATACGTTTTGTTAAACAGGTGCTGGTCCAGAAAAAAATGCTATTTTTACAAATTAAAAGCTTTGCTGGTAAGGTACATAATAAAACAAAATGGATGGCCACATAATAACTAATCTGTAAGACCAAACTTACCAAGAGTACTTCAATAGATTTACGTCTTCCCAGCTGACAAGCTAAATGTAAGGGACTTAATCCATCATCATTTTGAACGTTTAAACCTGAAATGTCTGCTGTTAACAAGTTCTTTATAATAGGTAAATTATCTCCCCCTTGTATCGTGTAATGTAAGGCATTATTACCATTAAACAGATTCACAGCACAAACATGACTTACAAGGGAATCTGAAAAATAACGAAATATTCCAAAATGTAAAAGCGCTACTGAAAGTGAAGTTAAAAAAGTATGGTTATTATTAAAACCTGTTTTACCTTATATTAAAGGCCCAATTACACTCTTGTTGTAACTGAATGATATGTTCCAATCATTATTCTGGTCAACAAATTGTACTATTTTACAATATTCCAATTAATTCATGGTACAAATTTCATCTTAACACACCGAATTCAAAAAATTGGAAAAATTCAACTACATGGTTTGAAAAGCTTTCATTAACCTTTTCAAATGTAACTTAGATTTAAAAATATTTTCGAACCCTCTGGATAAGTAAAATAGGCTGTAATGGATAATTTACACAACAGGTAGGACACTTAAACATCTATAAGTTAGAATAAGGCTATTTTTTTTTTGGACTTGTCAAGCCAGCAAGTTATTGTTGTAAATAAACAAACCAGAAAGTTGTGTGGTAACAGCTTGTCTTTATGCAATACATTAACATTCCAGACACCTGTTTCTACTGTTTGTTGTGTATTTTGTACAAAGTGAACAGTCCATGCTGATTACACTATTTTGCCTTATTACACTTTTTTGCATATAACGTTTTTTTCATATTCCTGAAGCAATGGCCCGAGAAATCCCTCTCTGGCCATTGCTGGATTGGCTTCTGATATTTTAACTTTTGAGGAAGTGTGTCTATTCTTCTCGTTCAATCAAATCTACCACTTAACAGTAACATGACAGTCCTTTATTTAATCTTGGGTTTTCCCTGAAACTTTGGACAAAGATTTAAAGTATTAAAAATGGTGAAAGTCTGTTCGTTTCCAGACAGTAGTGTTTACTTTACATAAATGCTGATAGCTTCGTTTGTCATGCAATTAGATTTACTGCAATATCCTGCTATGCGATCGTTAATGTAGCATAAAAAACCTGCAAATATGTAAACACAGTTGGCCTAATTAGACGCCCCGTTTTAAAGGTAATACCTTTGTAACGAAGTCAGTCATTGGTTGTTAATGGGACCACTGACCAGTCATAATTGGCAACAATGATACCCACTCAGTCCAGCAGTGAGTAGTGGGATTAGCTCTAATCAAACGGAACACTGCGTGGAGTATGTTTTTTTTAGGACTTCGAATTTTGTCTTAAGGTTTGGATTGTCTGTTCTTGGTTTTATTTTATATGACTGTAGGTGAATAAACCAAAAAAATGAAGTCATGGATTGAAGGCTATTATAGCTCTTGCTCAAGAGAAAGTGGAGCTCACATATTTATTAACATTGACTGACAGTTCCACTGTGTTAATTAATGGCCAAAAGATTTGCACTTAAATTTAATTTTGTGTATGGTTGAAACCGTCTAATGCAGAATAGTATACAAATATGTAATGACTGGAAAATTTTAAATTCATCATCTGTTTTGAGATTTGAATAGATATTGAAGATACTTACCATGAAATATTTGAAGGCCTTTAGGTTTTTGTACATCTAGTAATAATACTCTTAGTGTTTTGTCATTTGTAGTTTCTTGCACTTTTATTTCAGACCTGTGCAGAGATAAAAAAAAAATTCCTTTATTATTATTATTATACGGAACATTTATATAGCGCACAATTCAAATAGTGTTCAAATGTGCTTTACAAAGTAAGTAGTAAAAACAATATACAACACACAAAGTACAATACATAATTCAGAAATAAAATAAACTAACATAAAGTTTAATAAACTTATACATAAAACTGTAAGTAATATAATATCAGAAAACTATTGAATAGAAAAAAAGACTATTTATCACGATCTGGATTAAAATACACTTTCTTCGAAAAATACTTTAATTAAAAATTAAAAGCTTCTTTAAATAAATGAGTTTTAATATTTTTCTTAAAAATTGTAATAGTTGTAGAGTTTCTTTACTAAAATACTACACATAAAAAGAAAATAATTAAATTTTGATTTACATGTTGATAAGTTTAATAAATTGCAGGAACCAATTAATTATTTTACATGAAAAGATGCCTGCTGTTCTTGCGAGGTCCCTGCAGAATGTCATTTTGCACATGATGTACAGAGTAAGTCTGTAGGTACGTTTACATAAAGTCATCTTGTAACTTACATATCATCTAAAGATGGCGATATATCACCACAATATTGTAGGTCAGCACCTCCTATATTTACTTCCGTTGATTGGTTAAAATTACCACTTGTTTGAGAAACATTTTCACCTAAAATTAAAGAGGACAATTTCTAGGTGATAGTATTTTAAGCTGAGCAATTGGTTGACCATTTAATTAGAATATTGTAATAATGTTTCTATGAGAGAGAGAGAGAGAGAGAGAGAGAGAGAGAGAGAGAGAGAGAGAGAGATGGGGTCTAACATCCATTCAACACAACTAGGTCATTTTGGGACTAACATATGGTTTATTTTATTTCAATAATTTGCTTGCGCTTAGGGGTCTTTAGCAGTGAGAGAAAACCAGAGTGCGTGGAGGAAACCTAACAGGTTGAGAAGGCGCCCCTATCTCCATGCCACATACGCTCACACCAGGGCTAAAAACCACTGCCAAAAGTGGCTGGCCAGCTAGAGGTCGACGTGGGGCATTCTAGACCACCAGGCCATCCAAACCCCCACGTTTCTATGAATCAGCAAAGACGTCACAATATCAATATTTGTTTTACTCCAAACTGTTTTACTCTTAAATTTTCTAGATAAATTATAACTTACCATCATCAGATTTAAATATTTTATTGTTTCGTTTAAAAGCCCAGGTATGATCTAACACACCAGAATCAGCATCTGAATCATCCTCACTGTAAAACAATAGATAATATCGTTAACATCTAATGTGTGAAATTCACATGTTGGACGTTTTTATAAATTATACTATTCCGAAACATTACTTAAAGATGCATTATTTAAGATTTAGATATATAGTTAAAAAAAAGAGAGAGAGAGAGAGAGAGAGAGAGAGAGAGAGAGAGAGAAATAGGGTTGAAAGGGACAATAACATTCTTGCTGGCTGGACAGGACCAGAAAAAAAAATTAGCCTTATTCTAACTACAAGATGTTTAAGTGTCCTACCTGTTGTGTAAATTATCCATTACAACCTATCTTACTTGTCCAGAGGGTTCGAAAATATGTTTAAATCCAAGTTGCATTTGAAAGTGCTTATGTATGGCTTTTCAAACCATGTCACAGCATGTGTTAAGATGAAATTTGTATCATTTTTTAATTGGAATATTGTAAAATAGTACAAATTGTTGGCCAGAATAAAGATCGGAACATATTATTCAGTTACAACAAGAGTGTTATTGTCCCTTTAACGTCCACTAGACACAATCGTATTTCAATGATGTGCTTGCGCGTAGGGGTCTTTAGCAGTGGGAGGAAATCAGAGGACCCGGAGAAAATCCACGAAGTTGGAAGGCAACCCTACTCCTTGTCACGTACAACCGAGGATTCAAAACCACGCCAGTTGACTCAATGACAGGCTTTATGATACAGCATGCACTTGCTTACCATTTCGGCCATCCAACCCACCGACAGTAAACCATGTGTATGACTAATACATAATCCTAAAATATCATGACCTCAGCAATAGATTGGCAGAACTGTCTCAAATTTTGCATGCAGTCCCATTGGAACAATTCTGATATAACTGTATAAAGTTCCTTGCATTGCGTAAATTGATAATGTATGTTTACAATATATTTCAGTTTTAATATTTGTATAAATATCTACCTGTCATCAGCAGGAATATTAGAATAAATAGATGAATCCAGTAACATCTTAACTATCTGAAGACGACCATGATGACATGCCACCATTAACGGTGTATCACCTTGCTTAGTTCGTAGATTGTGGTCAAATCTTGGCTGTAAACAAAGAGGTAATATACATGTATTTACTTTATTATATTGTGATCACATGAACGTGTGATGGCTATGGGACTTAGAAACCAGGAAAGACTGTAGTCTTGGCTATAATAATAAATGTCAAAATAAATGAGAACATGTTAATATGAATAGAATTTTTGTCCATGATATCTGTAGTATAATTACATAGCCTATAAATAAATATTCTAATTCATCATTAATCTCTATGGCTGTATTTTCATTTATGAAATAATGTGAAAATCACAAATGATTTCTCAAGAAAAATTGAGATTTTTTTAACTTAATCTCAATGAAAGAAAGAAAGAAATGGGGTTTAACGTCCACTCAACACAAACTAGGTCATTTTTGGACTAACATATGGTTTTTGATGTTATTTTAATAATTTGCTTGCGCGTAAGGGTCTTTAGCAGTGGGAGGAAACCAGTTGACCCAGAGAAAACCTATGAGGATGGAAAGGCCACCCTACTCCTTGCCACGTACAACCGAGGATTCAAAACCACGTCAGTTGATTCAATGACAGACTTTATGACACAGCACGCACGTGTTAACCTTTCGGTCATCAAACCCCCCAGATCTCAATGACAAAACAAGAGATTTTCCTACTTATAGCAGTACGTGTATATAGATAATCTACCGGGGTAATAAATACTCACTAGCCAAACTTTCTGTAGTAGACTTGGTGCTTTTTTTGATTTATCTGATATGAGCTTCATCACATGTTTAGTATGTCGTTCACGATGTGATTCAATTAACATTCTTACACCCTCATATTCACAACATGTAAACAACAAACCCTGATTATCTAATAATGCTGTTGTAGCCCCATAATTTAACAACAGTTGTACCATTTTACTTAAACCTGTATAAACATAAATCATAAATACTCATCATTACTCAGATCGCCAGTCATTCACCCATGTTACAACAATTTTTCTTAAATATGCATCCCCTAAAATTTGGATGATTTGATATTTGAACTCAAAAACATTTGCCTTATGAGTGTTTTTCAGCGAATCCAACATTTTTCTATTAAGATTGGGCGTCTCTATTTTCGATATATAACAAATTTGCCATACTTTAATCGGAAATAACTAACCTATAAATACTTCAGTGAGAATGAATCTCTAAACAATAACACCAGGCACGGTTCCAAGGTGGGGGGGGGGGTGCACCAGTGAGACTGGTCATCTAAACCAATAATGCATGCGGCACTCTGATGATTACCCTTTGCTCCAATGTATGCACCCCCCCCCCCCTTGACAAAATCCTGGATTCGGGCCTGAACACATATTTATGATTGAATGAGGATACTGCCTTATCTCCATATAACTTTTAAAATGACCCCATGGTTGATTAAAATTGGCCTTTTTAAATTGAAGCCACTCAACTAAAATTCAACATGTCTTTATTCAGGACTATAATAGACAGTGACCTACCTTTCTCAGCCGCAACTTGTAGAGCGGTTTTGTTTTCCGAATCAACTGAGTTTATATCTACTTTCTTTCTCGTACCACCATGATATGATGTTATGTCTTCGGAGTTGTTAGTTTTACAGAAATTAACTAGAAGTTCCATAATATGATAATGACCCATTCTAGCTGCTACATGTAACACTGTGGCCCCTGTTACACCATGACGCTTTCTGATATCTCCTCCTTTCTATTTAAAAACACCTCTACATTATTACGAATAAAAATGTACACATGAATACATAACTCTTATTCTATTTTTTTTTAAAATTAGTAAAGTTTAAAGAGGGGGCATTAGGTCTATTTGACTTGATGTGATTTAACTATAATATTTTAGTAGAAGCTCAAATTACATTGTATGCAATATTTGAGATAAATCTGACAAATCATACAAATTATTTTTAAATTAAACTTGTTTTCAAGATGTTTAGTTTAAGTGATAATGTCACTTTAAAATGTAAAAGAGAATGTTACTCGCCAGTGAATAGAATTACCTCAAGTAAGAGTTTCAGTACATCTAAATGTCCATTTTCAACAGCTAAATACATTGGCCAATTTCCAGTGCCAGTCTAAAAATTAATTTTGTAGAATATATTATAAGTGTTAATATATTTAGTACCATCTATTAATTTTAAAATACAAGGCATGTTGGTAACAGGTAATTAAGTTATGACTACAAAAACAGTTGATAATCAGTAATTAGACGACAAGAACAGTAGATAATCAGTAATTAGAGATGAGAAGAAGATAATCAGTAATTAGAGATGAGAAGTAGATAATCAGTAATTAGAGATAAGAAGTAGATAATCACTAATTACATGATGAGAAGTAGATAATCAGTAATAAGAGATGAGAAGTAGATAATCAATAATTAGAGATGAGAAGTAGATAATCAGTAATTACATGATGAGAAGTAGATAATCAGTAATAAGAGATGAGAAGTAGATAATCAATAATAAGAGATGAGAAGTAGATAATCAATATTTAGAGAGGAGAAGTAGATAATCAGTAATTACATGATGAGAAGTAGATAATCAGTAATAAGAGATGAGAAGTAGATAATCAATAATAAGAGATGAGAAGTAGATAATCAATAATTAGAGATGAGAAGTAGATAATCAGTAATTACATGATGAGAAGTAGATAATCAGTAATTACATGATGAGAAGTAGATAATCAGTAATAAGAGATGAGAAGTAGATAATCAATAATAAGAGATGAGAAGTAGATAATCAATAATTAGAGATGAGAAGTAGATAATCAGTAATTACATGATGAGAAGTAGATAATCAGTAATAAGAGATGAGAAGTAGATAATCAGTAATTACATGATGAGAAGTAGATAATCAGTAATAAGAGATGAGAAGTAGATAATCAGTAATTACATGATGAGAAGTAGATAATCAGTAATTACATGATGAGAAGTAGATAATCAGCAATTAGTTAAGATATTAATTAGAAATAAGAATAATTTAATACATGCCTTTTCACCAAAAATTACACATTAAAAATAGAAACTAAATTTTAACACAAAAACTGTAGGTGACACTTTGTTTATTTATGTAGGTAAAGTTTATTATGATAATAATTAAAAGTACCTTGGGATTAATACTGTCACCTTCGTCTAATAAAACAAACAACTCTTCAGCATCACCATTAAAAGCACATGAAAGCAATGTTGGTGTCACTATTTCATCTTGCCTCCTGTTAAATACATATCATAATGTCAGACATAAATGGCATTGCTTCGATTCCCCGGTTGTACGTGGCAAGGAGTAGGGTCACCTGTCCAACCATGTGGGTTTTCTCGGGTTCCCCTATTTGCTACGACTGCTACAAACCCCTATGTGCAAGCGAATTAATGAAATAAAAATTTAATTATATGTTAGTCTCAAAATGACCTAGTTTGTGTCAAGTGGAAGTTAAACCCGATTTCTCTCTCCCTCTGTTTATGTATCTTAAAATATATACTGACACTATCTAATTCTAAGTGCTCAAATTTGCTTGGTTTCTCATTTCATAGGCAAGAATAAACTGAACACTACTGATATATGTGATTTTATAATCTGTGACACGACATTCATCAAGAATATAGACTTACTTGTCATAAGCAGCTTTTAATTTGACATGTATAGATGACTTTTTTGACATTGTTAAAGCTTTATATAATCCCTGCAAAATAATAAAACAAGTTAAAGATGCAGTAGTGCTTTGGCAGCTTTTGCGTATTGATTAATAAATAATTAACGCATTTGACACGATTTTGCAACAAGGATGTTCAAATTACATTGAATGTGCAATTTGAGACAAAACTTCAAAGCCATTGCTGAGATAAAGGCATTTAAATTTCGACTGGTGCTACAAAAGCTAATAAAATATAAATTATTCCAAAAGGCTAGATTAATACTTGGATTTTTGTTAATTAGGTGAGATAAAAGATATTCTAAATTCACCTTTTGTTGGTGACAGTGCCTCTTTGAAGGCTAATAAAATTCTTTTATAACCCAATAATACATTCTACAGTAGATATCGCTTGTGTGACAAATTTCATAATCTACTTGGTCAATATAAAGGGCTTTGCAATGGTTTAATTGCTTTTAAAAAATGATGTATCACTACACTGTAATGTAATCACGTTTCAGTAAAAGTGAAATCTATAGCAAAGAATTATATTTATTTATTTGTGCACGTCAGAGAGGATTGGATAAGAATGATTGGAATAAACTATGAATACTTACTGTATAGGCTACAGGAAAGAAATCACAAAATAGATCAACTATTGGTTCATGATTATTGAAGACAGCGTGGTGTAGGGGTAGAAGACCTTTCATATCACTTATAGCTGGATTAGCACCTTGTCTAAAATATAATGAATGATTCTCAAATATAATAAATAATTACATTAAAGATACATTATGGGACATTAGTTAATGAGTTGGCAGATCTCACTATAAGCTAGAGAGTGTAAAGGCAATTTGCTGAAAATTGCAGTCAAATTGATTCACTATGAACCGAGAAATAAGTGCTTGAAAGTTCTGCATAGCCTCAGTCATCATTACTAAAGTCGGTAGGAAAATAATCATAGTCTCGATTATCCATAAATCGTTAAATCAAGAAGGAAAGTTTTGCAGGAAATCAGATTATGATCTGACAGATATTGTAGGCTAGCGTTGCCATTGAGAGTTGATTATGGTCTGGATATGTTAATTAATATCTAATAATTAGTTTAGAGTTTAGGTAACATTTCAGGCCTAAAGAAGAAAGATCTACAATAGGCAGATTTAGCTCTTGCATAATGTATGTTTAATCAATTTCAATAAATGAAGGTATGATGTCATATTGAACGATCCGTTCTTTGTAAGAGAGTAGAAAGTATAGAAGATAAAGAAGCTGAGTTACAACATAATAACATTTAATTCTAGACCTGAAATGACATGTTTTATCATTCAATATAAAGATAAGAATAGAAATGTTGATCCGTAACGGTATAAAATAAATAACATTGGTTTGACATATATGTGAACCCGAATAAATAAATATACAAAAAAACTATATAAAATTTGTTAAGTATTAATCATGCATTATGCAGAAGGTAATCTGTTATATAGACTATTAATTAGACATTTATTAACATGAAAAGATCATAATCAATTCTCAAGGCCATCTTATTTTTTGTTTACAGCAGATTTGAATCCAATCTGATGTTCAACTTATGTTAATGATTAAACGCAAAAATTGATACACAAGACTTTGTTAATTATTGTGAGGGCAGGAACAATGACAATCGAAGATACAGAGATTTTAATACCGTATAAGGTTTTATCGGCATACAGTGAAGCAATTTGATTGAATTTTTCAGTATATTCTATTTACATCATCTTGTTTTTAACTATTATAGTGAGAACTGCCAACTCTTTATCTAATCTTTCATAATGTATCTTTTAATTAATTCTATATATGGAAGAATATTTTATTAATGAAAGTAGCATATTTAACAAATAAATCATGGTACTTACAGTAACAGTAGTTGACAACATGATCTATAACCATTCTGTGCAGAAATAGCTAAAGCTGTCATACCCGTCTATTTAAATAGAAAAATGGAAACTGACTTCAAGAATGAGTTATGATATCAGTTCATATAACAATTGACTAAGATTTGTATGTACATGGTAAATACAAATGGATCTATCGTATATGGTAAAAATATATTAAACACGTTAAAACCTAGACACACTTTCAGGTTGACATAACTAACGACCGCATTACACGCAAAACAAAAATATACAAGATAAACCTGCGGACAAGACAGAAAATAGACATTGCAGTAAATAATAAACATTTATCAAATCAAGTGAATGGATCAGGGTGAAAACTAAATAATTTCAGTGTTAGTTATAAGTAAATGACAGTAGTTGTAATAATCAGGGGGGTTGTATGACCAAATGGTTATTGGCATGTGCGCTTTTATCATAAAGCTTGTCATTGAGTCAACTGGCGCGGTGTGGTTTCGTAAACCTGGTTGTACATGACAAGGAGTAGGGTCGCCTGTCCAACGTCATGGGTTTTCTCTTGGTCCTCCGGTTTCCTCCCACTGCTAAAGACCCCTACGAAATAAAATTAAATATGTTAGTCCCTTAATGACGTAGTTTGTGTTGATTCAATGTTAAATCCCATTTCTCTCTCTCTCTCTGTATTAATCAATACATCACATGACAGTTAATACACTCACTTGACAATGTTGAGCATTTATAGTTGTTTTATTTACAGCTAGAAGACGACTCATTGTCTCAACTTGATTAGCTACTGCTGCTGCCATTATTAATGTATTATTATCATTATCTACAGTATATAAATCTGTAAACAATATATCTGATGATTCTATACTACCCTGTAATTATAAATCAGAATCATCTGGATAATGGCCTATTTTTTTTTATCCCTCTGAACATTTATTTTAGCAAGAAAATCCTGGAAAACAGTTTGAATCGTTGGCTTTTCTAAAGAGTCAGTTGGGTAATCAGAACAAATTGGTTTTTTTTTTTTAACATCCCTTAGTAACATCTTATTATATAATTCTTACTGTGATTCCTACAAACTGATCAGAGAAATACAGATCTTTATCAACTCAAATTGGAAATCTAATAATGAACTGATCCAATACATCATTTGAAGCAGCTTTTATTGAAATGTAAGAGGAACCCTGCTAAATTCAATTTAAATCTTAATCCAGTCCAGACTGTATGAAATAAAGGAGGATCCTGTGTGAAACACCATTCAAACCTTGATCAAGACTACATGAAATACTAGAGGAACCAGTGTTGGATTATATGAACAATATCAATACTGGGTAACAAACCTCTTTTACACTCTGACTTAAATTATCCAGTCTTTTCTTTCTGTTATATTTTATTATTTCACAAGAATCGTCAGGACCAATGCATGAAGGGACATCATCTGGTCTACGCCCTTCATGATCTTCAACATTAACATCTGCACCACGTCGTATCAAACACCTGAAATAAGCAAAGATAGGTTGCCAGTCAATGACACATACATTAACAGCTGCAATGTCATCAGAGACGTCAACAAGGGTTGTCACATATTTATTGTTTTTGTAGGTAATAGAAGTATTAAAACGGCACTAAAAACTGATTAAGAATAACAACAAATAATACAATTATCAGAAATAATTATCATTTGATAGGCTTCTATTCTAGTTTTTGAAGATGCTAACATTTATTATGAAAAAATCATGTAATGGTTACAGTGATAAATTTAGTTGTTTGAGTTATCGGATATTGTTAACAAATGAATAGGCTTCATATAACATAAATACTGTTTATCCATTTCAAATCACTCAGAAAATAACTTTAACTGCTAGAGGGTAGACAAGATTTTATAAAGTGATCAAGGGGTAGTAACTCTGAAAGTAATTTTACACGAACAAAAATATGGAGTGTAAATATAAAGGCACTTGAAAAGGAAATTTCTAATTTTGAGCATCTACAAGTTTGCTTGAAAATATCCAGGGCTTAACTCTGGTAGTAATTATAAGAAATCATTGAAAATCAATTGGTTTTGTCCTCTCATAACCATGATTATTTTAATGTCCATAAGAATTTTTCAAAAAAATCAAAGACCATATTACTTTGTAAGTAATTATGGGAAATCAACAGGATTCTTCATCTCATTACCATAAACACTGTCTATCAATTTAAAGTCAATTGGATAATAAATGTAGTCTGTAGAGCGCACACAAAATATTTCATAGTGATCAAGGGCCATAACACTAGCAGTGATGAATAGGCTTCTTTGTCTAATTATTGTCAATACTGTGTCTAAATTTCAGGTAAATCTGATGATAACTTTAGCTGCTAGATCATTCTCAAGCAATTGTGGATGGCGGCTGGCCTAGCACTAGTAGCAGACAGACAAGGATGAAGACCTATGGTATTGATTATGTTAGGATCATTGTTTCAACACAATATCCTACTGATAGCAACTTTATCCAAAAACAGCAATTACTGGGAGACCATGGAAACAGTATAAAATTAGTGCTAATGTAAATGTGTCAAGGCATTTTGAAAGAGAGAGAGAAATGGGGTTTAACGCCCACTCAACACCATATTCCTGAAGCAACGGCCCGAGAAATCCCTCTCTGGCCATTGCTGGATTCGCTTCGGATTCTTGACATTTAAGTAAATGTGTCTATTCTTCTCGTTCAATCAAATCTACTACTTACGTACAGTAACATGACATTCCGTCGTTTAATCTTGGGTCTTCCTTAATATTTTGGACAAAGATTTAAGTTATTAAAAACGTTAAAAGACTGTTCGTTACCATACCGTATTGTTTACTTTACGTCAGTACCGATAGCCTCGTTTGTCACGCAATTAGTTTTGCTGCAATATCCTGCTATGCGCTGGTTAATATAGCATAAAAAAACCGTGCAGTTATGACGTAACGTTACGTAAACACAGTTGTCCTAATTAAACGTCTTGTTTTAAAGGTAATACCTTTGTAACGAATTCAGTGATTGGTCAGTAATAGGACCACTGGCCAGTCATAATTAGTGACAATAATACCCACTCAGTCCAGCAGGGAGTAGTCAGATTAGCTCTAATCAAACGGAACACTGCGAGGAGGATGACTCAACACAAACTAGGTGATTTCCAGACCAACATATGGTTTAATTTTATTTCAATAATTCGTTTGTGCGTAGGGGTCATTAGCAGTGGAAGGAAGCCACAGGACCTGGAGAAAACCCACAAGGTTGGACAGACCATCCTACTCCTTGTCACATATACAACCGGGAATTCAAAACCAGGTCTGATGATACAGAGCGCGCATGCTAACCATTCGGCCATCCAACCCCTCCATTTTGAAAGAAATAAACATTCTTTGTCTGTATTTAAAAAACTTGACAAGTCTGGGTAATTACAGAAGTATTACTTAAAAAACACAATTTATACGGTATGGAAAACAATCACTGGTATAAACACAATTTATATGGAAAACAATCACTGGTTTATGCCAGTGATTGTTTTCCATATAAATTGTGTTGTGTTTTTTAATGTGCTCAATCACTAAATGTCACTCAAGGATTATAAAAGTATTACTTACTCTACAGATTTTCTATGATTACCCTCAACAGCATAATGTAAAGCATATCTACCATTATGTGGATTAGGTTTATTAGGATTGGCACCAAACAGACACATTAACACCTAAAACAACAAACACACATGTATATTATTATATGTAGATATAGTGTTTTAAACACTACCACAACAAATTTATTCACTAAAATAAATCTGGGATGGCTCCTTTATATAAAACTATATAATAGTTGCCGATGGATTCCTCATCCTTTGTACTCTATTATAGTTGCCCAAGGATTCCCCATCCTTTCTACGAAACTTTATAATAGTTACCCAAGGATTCCCCATTCCTTTCCATACAAAAGTCTGTAGAATAGATGAAAATATGATTACTGGGTATGTTAACTTACGTCACAGAGAACACTATTTCCAGCTGTGGCTGTTAACATGAGTGGTGTCATGCCATCTGCATTACATAATTCTATATCAGCATGTTGTATTTTAACTAGTGCCATTATTAAAGGTAACTGACATAAACCTTCATTACAGGCCATATGTAGTAGAAAATCGCCATTACTATCACATTCTGTGTTTACATTAAAATCAAACGTCTGAAATAAATTAACCACATCAAATTTTAGAATAAATAAATACCTTGATTTTTCAGTATTAAAACCTATAGAATTCTACAAAGAAATCAAGACCCAACAGTGAGGCTTATGTCCCTTACGTAAGTTTGAAAATTCTATCTATTTTAAAAGCAGAGTTGTTAATTGTTACGTTACATTCCAAATTGGAATTTCCAATCAAATCTCCAATAGCTTCTTAGCCTAGTTAGAAAATTCTCATAATAGAACTCATGTAGCACCATTGGCCTTCTGTCACGACGTGGAGAGCGGCCGCTAAAACCGGTCGCCACATCCTACATACGACCCATGCATCTTTTCTTACTACATATTTATGTAGCCTTGTGATAGTCTAGAATTTGTCTCTAGCTGTCTTTGCTTCCACTTCAGTTGTGTGTTTACTTCTTCCTGTTTTCGTAGGACTTTTACATTCTCAGTAGTTATAACAATGCAACAGTTTGTTTTTACATTGTGTATATTGGGGGTTGGGAAGGCCTAGTGGTCTAGAGTGCCGCGCTTCGACCTGTAGCTGGCTGGACACCTCTGGCTTGCGGCTGTGGTTTCGAGCCCTGGTGTGAGCGTATGTGGCATGGTGATAGGGGCGCCTTCTCAACCTCGTGGGTTTCCTCCGGGCACTCCGGTTTCCTCCCACTGCTAAAGACCCCTACGCGCAAGCGAATTATTGAAATAAAATTAAAACCGTCTGTTAGTCCTGAAATGACCTAGTTGTGTTGAGTGGACGTTAAACCCCATTTCTCTCTCTCGCTCTCTCACACTGTATATAGCATAGCTGGATACCAGTCCATTTAAGCATAGATTACAGTACTAAAGTCATTCTCAAACCCTAGCCAGACATGCTCGCTGGGCAAATCTGCTGATAGAAGCTGTTACATCTTTTTCTTTCCAGAATCTGTCTGCTGTCTAACCAATTCTCACAAATTTGATAGTTTTATAGTTGTTAGTTTTTGATATTCAATTATCTAATAGGTCAAATATCATGTAAATAAGAATAGAGATTGGTCAAACAAGCCAAATGATGCTATCGTAATTTTCCTTCACCTGTTTTTTGACACAATCTCTTCTTGAACTCAGACCCTCATGGTATTCTTAAGCTATTTCACAAACAATTAATTTGTGTTTTAAATAAATCATACCATCGCTAATATACTGACAATAGAGAATAATTTGTAAAGATAAAAATATTGTTTAAACCATCTTATTTCTCTATTCCTTGACTATAGATTTACAAACAATGTCGCAATGACAATATTGCTAGACTCAGTCAAGGTATTGATGTAATGGAACTATACACACAGTCTCACTTCTCTAACTTAATCAAACTTATTGAATTCCAAATCTCGACCAAATTGCTCATCTCTGTTTACCCTTAGTGGCAAATGCTAATCATTGAAACCCGTCAAGGCATTCAATTAAACCATTTAACCCCTACACAAAGTTCATCATTGTACTGCAAAGTCCTATGAAAATTTACTTTAATCTAAACACAGAAAATAAAAATTGTCTTTTTTAAATCTTCAAGTGTTCTAATTTTAAAACAATATAACATATCACTTCAAATTTATAAAGTTCAGGTTTCACTTTAAATTCTGTCTCAGGTAATCTCAATTTGGTGAATCGGTTAAGCATTTCTTCTTGGATTTCTATTGGTCTGTTTCAGCTACCATAGTGTCAAGTTGAAAACTTTCTTTTTTTCTTTGAAGAATGATTGGTTTGTACATCAGACCAAGAACTATACTAACTATTTCTTCTTTTTTTGAAAATTTAATTTGATATTAGTCTAATATTATTATTTATATATTATTCCAAAACTGACAAGTAACTCACTCATAATTACAATTACACTTTATTTAATTATTAATAAACTTTGATGTGTCCCTTTAATTATAAATCTTCAAACAGGTTTTGACCTCTTGTTGACCGTATCATAATATACAATTTTATAATCTTATAACTTCTGTTTTAGAATTCATTTCACCATCAGTAATGTGACCTTTTTGACCTAAACATTTAGAATTTAGTATTTCATTTTTTTATAAACATTATCCACTATTACATACACTGATAAAGCTGAACTCAAACTTATGTCATTACCAGACTATAATTTATTGAGAATAGAACTTTGTTGAAGGAAATGGTTGCGCACCCATTCCCCCCAAACACCAGTCTATATTTTATAAACATGACATTCCTAACTTTTAATTTCCATATAATTTCATACAACCCATCACTGCAGTCCTGTGACTTTTACACCTATTGTTTATAATAATCCGACCAAATGTCAAATTACACATTCTTATCTTATGTTAACAATTTAAAGTAAAATTTAATAACCACATATATGGACGATACATAACACAAAATAATAGCAATTCAACTTTGTATTCAAAAGCTAAAATTACCCAAACTTAGTTTTACCTGACTAAAACCATAATTCTTTAGACTTTGGATTAGAGTCCCAAAATTATATTACATACGAAACATCGAAAGATAGGTTGCCAGGTAACGAAACATATGCCCACAGCAGCTAATATGTCCGGGCAGTCAACAAGAGCTGTCACATATTTTTACCTTTTCGGTAATGAAACATTTTTAATACAGTAAAATCTGATCTAGAGTAACAACTCATTTAGTTATTATTAGAAAACCATTAGAAATTGTTGGGCTTTTATAAAGTTCTCCTCCATGCTAACGTTAAAGTACACGAAATGACGAAACATTTGATATCATGGATTTTGCTGCTCTAGTTATCAAAATTCATTTTGGAAGTGAGCAAGGGCCATAACTTTGGCAGTAATATTTGAAAATTCCTGAAAATCAATAGGATTCTTCATCACACTATGTATAAATTTAAAGTCAATCAGATATTAACTTTGGCCTCTAGAGTGTCCACAAGACTTTTTGAAGTGATCAAGGGCCATAGCTCTGGCAGTAATTATCGGAAGTTGCTCAAAATCAATAGGATTCTTCGTCTCATGACCTTAATCACTGTGTATAAATTTAAAGACAATCATATATTAACTTTAGCCTCTAGATCGTTCACAAGATTTTTGAAAGTGATTAAGGGCCACAACTCTGACAATAATTATCGGATAGTGCTGAAAATCAAAAAGGCTTCTTCGTCTCATGACCTTAAACACTGTGTATAAATCTAAAGTAAATCGGATATTAACTTTAGCCTCTAGAGCGTTCACAAGATTTTCAAAGTGATCAAGGGCCATAACTCTGGAAGTAATGATTAGATATCGCTGAAAATAAATAGGCTTCTTCGTCTCATGACCTTAAACACTGTGTATAAATCAAAAGTCAATCGGATACTTACTTTAGCCTCTAGCGTGATCACCAGGGTCATAATAGACGGACGGGAGCGATGGCAATATACGCCCATAAAACAAACACAAATTAACGAGTTTCAGTAGAAAAAGTACGGCCAGCTTGTAAACAAATTTCATCCTTAGCTCTGACGTCTTCCATTTCCTTATTATTATTATTCCTAATAGTTATATCAAATAAAAAAAATTTGAAAAAAAAAACCTACTCTCTAGAGATTCTCACTTTAACTTTAATTTTACTATTATCTTATATTGTTGACTAAACCCATCTATCAAAACTTATGAATGACCATAATTTATTCTCCATACAGTTAAATTTCAAATATTTAGTTGTTAATCAGATTTTAACCTTAAAGGGGAAGACCAACGATTTTCAACAAGGTTTTCATAAATCTTAAATATATTTTGCTAAATAATCCCTTATGTAACACAAGCAAAAAAGTATTTGTAAGCGAGAAATTAATTTTTATTAAACCGGAAGTGACATAGTTGGTTCAACACGCTCACTGGGCTCTATAGTAAGAATACAGATTTGACATAAGTTTACTGCTGTATTGTGTTCACACGTCTTCCTTTGGCTAAAAATCTGATCAAATGGGCTGTTTATTAGGCATTCAATTGAACCATTTAACACCTACACCAAGATTGAACATTCTAGCCCAATTAGAAGCAGTTACTGTGTCCCAATAAGTGTGACGGACAGACGGACGGACCCATTTTGTAGATAGACAGGTCATCAGACAATGAAACATACCAACTCTACAGAAGAAGAAACTGGAGTGTTACTAAATAACTTATGAAAAAGGATCTATATGACAATTATTGAATTAATATAGAATGGATGAGCTTACTTGTAATCTCTTCTGAATATCATCAAAGTTTTTAGGATTTTTAGCAAGAGAAAAGATGATATCTTTATCTTGTCGACTAGGATCTAGTAACGTTCTATTTGTGATGTTGGTATCACGATGGTATTTTGGTGGTAATAGACGTTTTATCTTTGGACAATATGTGACCTGATCAGCTGTACAACCTTAAAAAAAACAAAAATAAAACCTAACTATATCTGACAAAAAATTCATATGAAGGGCATGTGACTGACAGGATACTGGGTGTGTTTGATACACTACAGAGAATGTTTGACAGACTACAGAGTATGTTTGATAGACTACAGAGTATGTTTGACAGACTACAGAGTATGTTTGATAGACTACAGAGTATGTTTGATAGACTACAGAGTATGTTTGACAGACTACAGAGTGTGCTTGATAGGACTGTAGAGAATGTTTGATAGTGCTACAAATAGTGTTTGATATGGTAAAGAGTGTGTTTCATTCAGAGTGTCTTTGACAGGACTGCAGAGAATGCTTGATAGTGATATACTGTACTGTGTTTGATAGGACTGCAGAGACTGTGTAATATGGAACTGCAGAAATGTTTTTGTTTGTATATTTGATAGAGCGACAAAGTGTATTAAAGGAATACAGAGTGTGTTAGGGCTACAGGGTGGGATAGGGTAGGGTGGGGGTGTCTGAATATACCCCCCCCCCCCTACAAAATTTACATAGTAGGCCTATTATAACTCCTATTTATTTACAACAATTTATAGGATTAGTTAAGATTCTATCATTATAAAACTTGACATATCCCAATATGTTGGTGTGATGTTTTAGTTTAACCCCGTAAAATATGCCAAAACAGTGTTAACAGAAGACTGATACACCAAAATTGTCTTTACATTGGCTGAGAATAAATAAACAATAATAATCAGCAAGACAGGTACTCAAGTCTGGAAATAACGGTTTTAGAGCACCAGGCAAAATGTCAGGCACTAATGAAATAATGCCTGACATTTTGACAGTGCCAGACAATATGACAGGCACCAGAGGTTTTGTCCCTGACAAAGTCTGAATCTGTGCCTGGCATTGTCAGTGACAGGTGCCTTATTTCCAGGCTTGCCTGAGATACTATATATAAATATATTATTTTAAATTTTTAGTTAACATATCATCTCTACATTTCAATCAGAACAAATCAAAATAGTTTAAAAATTTACCTGCCAATATTATTTCAAAATTTAGTTAACATATCATCTCTACATTTCAATCATAACGAATAAAAATAGTTTAAAATATTACCTGCCAATAGTGCCATGTTTATCTATAAAAGTTAGAACTGTATTTCTAATATTGCATACCGGTACTTGACTAATGTTTTTATTGCTTATTCTTACACTAACATAAGACTTTATATAATCCACTTAATCCAATCTTTCAATACAGTGACCGGTATATGTTTTTTTTTATCCTCTCTATTCTTTCCATCACACAAGTCTGTTTTGATATGAATTGATTAACAACAGAATTTCTCATTTGTTAAATTTTATACTCAATTACTATTCTATTTAACAGTTTCACAATAAATATAGACCAACAGCAGCCTAAAATAAAAACTGATCTTTGTATGCTACTTCCATACTGGGTCTGTATGAATTTGAGAAAATCCAGTTGCAATAATAATACAGTGATGGTGTAAATCCTTTATTCTAGTTCCTAATTATAAATAATTTGACTACAAATTATAGACCTTTATTCTCCATATCCATATTACCATTCATAATATAAATTGAACACGTCTGCAAATATACATAGCCCAATTTGTAAGAGCACTAACAATAGTCTAGATATATATAGGCTACACACTACATTTACTTGTATTATGTTCATACTTTATGACCTCCAGAGTTCAACATATTTCATAAGAACTAAACTAGGTCATATCTTCAAGGATTATTGCATAAAAATAATCTCAAAAATAATTTATTACACAACGTAATAATTTATTAACAATAGTCTAGATATCAAGCCCGTAGCCAGGGGGTGGGTGGGTGGGGGGGCAACTGAGTCTTGCCCCCCTCCAATATCACAAGAAAAAAAAGATTTTTTTTCAGTATTTTCAATATTATTTTGGCAGGGCATCTGCACACTACCTGACACATTACTAGTGTTGACAGTTGTGATTTTTGTGTGAATATGAAAGCCTATGACAGAAAAATCCATTAATTTGTTAAAAGTTCATATAACTAGTGTTTAAATGTAATATTCTACGCTCCAATTGGCCTTTACGCAAATACCAGTAGCTGCGAAAAAATTCATGCAGATGCCCATGCTAGTTTGCCCTCCCGAAAACATCTTTGCCCCCTCCAAAACAACTTCCTGGCTACGGGCCTGCTAGATATACACACTACATTTACTTCAATTAATTATGTTCATTCTTTATGACCTCTAGAGTTCAACTTCTTACATAAGAACTAAACTAGGTCATATCTCAAAAATATTTTATTACACAACTCACATAAAATGTTTTAATAAAAATTAAGAGGCCCAAGAGCATTAATTGTTGACCAATTAAGATATTGCCCAGTTCGCTTAAAAAAAAATGAATGCAACTGAAAAATGAGATCACTGTGTTTAATATGTTGTTTTGTGGGGTATTTGATAAAATCATTGATTCACAGTGTAATTACTATGTATTTTATAGTATTTTAAAGAATAAAATGAGGATTGCAATGAATAGATCATATTTATTTTAATAAAAGTATCAATTTCTTGCTTTGCAGTGGACTAGAATGTGCTATGAGGGAAATTTTGCCCGGACAGCGGCACTACGGCCAACTCTGATATTGAATTCCATGTGTCAAGGGATCTTTTATGTGCAAGCTTATATTTACACGGGACCTGGTTTTTTCATTCCATCCAAACGACTAGACAGCTGTCCTTGTCAGGACCTCCATCCTGCATCAGTGACAAGGGGGAATCACGTAGGAAAATCTGGATGAACTTTTTCGTCAAATGCATGGGGATCGAACACGCAAGCTCCAGACTAGCGAGCCAGCGCCTTACCCACTTAGCAGCGATGACCCCCATTTCAAATAAATCATTGTAGACATTCTTTAAATGTACAACTACAAACTGAAGAGAATTACATTAAATTGTAATGTAACTGAATAAACTCTTTATTTGACCAGTGGTCAGTACTTATCTCTATATATTACCATATTTATATCGGTTATCATTACTTGTTGATAAACAACTGTAATAGCAATATATTTGTATTCCTGACATGCTCAATAGTATGAATTCAGATTTGAGTATTTAACCCTCGAACAGATATCATATCTACACTATAGAGTATAATTATTGGTAATTAAAAAATCTAAAAATGCAGGATATCACAAAATAATCCTGAATTGAACAATAGAAAAATAGAACATCTTATTACTGTCTTGAAAACTCAGTTATCCAAAGTTAATGACAACCAATTAATCCTAATTACCTAATATTACTATAAAATATCAACAGAATATTTGATATTAACATGGGTATGGATGGAAGCCCACGTCAATAACCTTTGCAAATCTTGCTTTTATCACATACACTGATACAGCACACATTTCATTATCAAGTCTAACATTATGTTACAAAAAGCCATGGTCCCATGACTCCCATGTACATACTGGAGCGCATGTAAGAGAACCGTTCAATGAAGAATAGACAAAAATACCACTGTCTTGGCAAAGTTTCTCTCATTGAACACCACCTGTTATCCTTCAATAGCCAAGATCTTCCAGAAAAGTAGGACAATAAACCCCATTTCATTTCATTGCTTCAATCACATATATACACCTTAAAATGATCTTAATTTATGCAAATTTTAAATGGTCATCGACCATGATAACTACATGTACTGAGATAAATTTGTTTAATTTGAATATTTAATTTATATAATATACTTACCATGTTTATCTCGTATTTTAGGGGATATACCCGTCTGGATGAGATATAAGACAGACTCTGTATTTCTTGATAAACAGGCCAGATGTAACATACTGCTTCCATTTTCAAACTGTTGATCCACTCCTGCTCAAATAAAATAATTCTAGTAATATGAAGAATATCATGTTAATAGTAAATATAACCTTTTTATTCAGGACATAATAATTACATGGAGAGATGATTGTATGTTTCAGAGCAGTGCAAATTCTTTTTTGGACAGGCCTGGAAATAACATTTTTAGATGTACATGTACCTGACAAAATGTCTGGCACTAATGAAATAGCACAGTCTGACATTTTCAACTTAGTGCCACCAGACATGAACTAATAATATCAGAAAAAAAGACAAATCTGTGCTGGACAAAATGACAGGCACCCGAGGTTTTGTGCCTGACAAAAGCAAAAAAGACAAATCTGTGCTGGACAAAATGGCAGGCACCCGAGGTTTTGTGCCTGACAAAGCCTGAATCTGTGCCTGACATTGTTTATTATCAGTGACAGTTATAAACTGGTGAACCCTTTTATCCCTAATTTCAACCCACATTTTTACACACACTCCATGTCTTATCTATTTTCTTCAATAAGAATATAACATGTGGAGAAAAATTACTATTAGTAGTGGAGTGTCATATAATCATATTAAGATAGAGGGGTGATATATCTAACCTGTTCCCCAATCCTATTTTTATTGAATAAAATATAGTTTAAAAAAAATAAATAATCATATTTCAAAGCAGCCTCACTAAAGGGTTCAAGTATCAAATGGGGTGGGGATGCCATGCTCTGTAAAGGGGAACATCAGGTGTTAACTTTAGCATTATGTTTTAAAGCGCATTAATTTGAAAAATGATAGATTGCCAGACAATTATTAGGGGGAGGGGAATTGAAACCACACCACTTGAATCAATGACAGAACATATGAACCAACACGCATGTGTTGACCATTCAGCAACCCAACCCCCCTCGAATCATTATTAACTGGTCCATAAGAATCTTATGATAATTACTAAAATCTAGCTAGATGTAGTATTCCTGTTCAGCAAAAAAGTAAAAATTAGATTAGAAAATCACTTAAGACATATACTCAATTGTAGAGAAAAAAATACAAAAAGTTTTTTTTTTATAATAAAGAAACATTTAAATCACTGGTAAACTGCTTAGGGTGTTGATTTAGTACCTTAAAAGATTATATTCACTAAATTATCAAATTTTGTCTCACTGCTTAATAGGTACTCAGCCTAGGTCGCTGAAATTTCAATTGATCATAACTTTGTAAATTCTGAATGGAATTAAACCATTTCTCACTGATTAGAGATTCAACTTTCACAATACCGGTACTGTACATGTAGTTTGCAAGGAATTCCTATAGTGTTAAATCGAGGCCTTTAAGCTATATACATGCTCATTTTCTCTAAAAGACAGTTTTTCAATTTTTGCCTTCAAAAGTGATAAAATTTTACTAAATCTTTTTAGGTGTTTGTAACATAGGCAAAAAATGTGATGTGAAGTTAAGAAATATACTCACTGATCAGACGAAGCTGTATAAGGCAATCCAATAAGTGAATTGGACCACAAACAATGGCTTGGCGTCCTAAATCAGACACAGTTCCATTACGCAACACTGTTGTCTGAACACCCGAATTCTGTAAATGATCTCGAAGCTCACTTTTACCTGGCCACAAGGAAGTAAAATCTATCAACGAATCTCCATTTTTGTAAGGATGAAATGAAAGACCTGGAGTCCAAAATATATTTCCAGGATCTTCATTACCTTCTGCCTGATATATCTCTGTAACACGAGAATTCTGCACAGCCTTCAATCGTTGCTCCTCTAGCTTCAATATGTCAGAATTGATAGTTTCATCATCAAGAAATACATGCGAATGATATAATTTACAACTACACTCAAGATCATCTCTATTAGCTGGAATCGGGGTTGGAGTTATCTTCCCTTTTGATTTTATTTTTTTCTTTGTTGACATTGAGCTTGTGCTGGCCGATGAAGTCAATTTTTTTGAACCTCCTGTCAATATCTTTTCGTATTTAGTTTGCATATCCGGATTACAAATATTATGTGTATAACCATCTGCTCGAATCTGGGTCATATTTCGGTTTAAATTCGTGTGACTACCTGGCCGGTAAATTTGATACCTTCCTGAAGCAGACGGTAATACTTGAACTGTTTCTATAAAATCTGAGTTGGTTTCAAACACATCACGTCTACTTGTCACTCTTAGTGATTGGGTGAACGCAGCATCTCTAGACACGCCCTGTGAAACATTCTGTCTATAAAAAATACCAGTACTATACAATGGTTTGTTGGAAGGATTGTCCGTGTTACATGATGGCGATGGATAGCAGGCGTTTGGAGCATAGGAAAACATAGCGGCATCAAAAACTGAATGAGCTAGAATTGTTCTATGACTTAGAAAAAATTAAAATGTTTCAAAAATCTTTCATTCATTAAATTTTTCCTTAGATTTATCACAGAAATATTTTTGTTATATATATATACCTACTACATTTATATTAGAAATTAAATCAATGTTATAAATGTATCATGGACAATATGAACATGTCACTGCCGATAGATGGTACATTTTGTGATTTAGACACCCACTCTGTGTATTCTGTGACATTTAGTTCATCAGTGCTCACAAATCAACAGCTCCATAAATAACACAGTTTCTTCATTATTTTTGATTTGAACAATGCTAATAAAATGTAAATGATATATCTTTTATTCATCAATCAAGAAAAACTATCTGGAGATTCTATGGTCCTTTGAATCAGATCCAATTTCTTAAATGAGGTCAACAGATCAAGGTTATTTGAAGATCTGTAAAACTTCTGTTTAATAGTAGCGGAGAAGTGCGCGGGAGCAGGGAATAAATAGATGAAGCTACATGAACTTGTGGTCTCAAATAGTTACACTCTTTCATATTTCTTTGCAAATTGATTTTAATAGAATTAAGTATTATGGCTACAGTCTTTATCGTCTTCTCCATTTTCCCCTCAGATTATGTGCATTGTCTTCAGAGTGCTTTGTATTGGAATGAAATTTAAAGGAATGTAAGGGATAACTAGGTGGGAATTGTGCACCAGCAGTGAGGTAGAAATGATTTCTGGGAAAATGTTGCACAAAATGTTTAATAATTTGCTTGATCATTTATCAGCATTAAAATGTCATTGAATGAACAATGTTTTACAAAGGTTGAAAATTATGATGTTTACAAGCTTGGATATCAATTAAAGTTTTCTGCAGGAATGGAGTAATTTTCTGGAGATGAAGAATAGTGAATAATCCTATCTTACAACTAGGTAATTCCAGGTCTTCTTTTAGTGTTAAGATTTACAATTATACAGCACACAATTTACCTATTGTTTGAGGAAGAACTATCTGAAAATCAGAAAATACATGACGATTTTAGTTATAGGTCTGTCAAAGTCTAACATTACAACATAAAAGTGAGTAAACAGATTAACTCTTAATTTACACTTCACTGAAAGAATGTAAAGAAGATGTGCTCAATTGTCAGCTAGTGATTGATGGACACAGAATTGATTTCAGTTCTGTCAGTTCTAGTGTGACAGAATCATGACGTGATCAAACATTTCAGCTATGGTGATTGGTCAAGCTAGTATAATAATATTCAGTACAGTTGGCGCAAGCCCTAAGTTCTTCAGTTTACTTGATTAACAACTTCTAAGAAATTGAGATAATTCAATTCCAGAACTTTTAATGGGGTATCCCTGGATATATTATTATTTCATTTTGCTAGCTATGAAAAACATTGAATATAATACATTATTATGCAAACTTTTTTTATTTTAAGAACTCAAGTACTGGGTAAGCCTTTATGGCTTTCACAGGGTCACTGGAAAACAGAAAAGGGAAAGGTAAGGTTGCGTAACGCTCAATATTAACAGCCTAACAGGGCTTCTCTTTCTCCTCTCAAAGATTTGGGTAAATTTTGCTACCACTAGCCTAATCACAGACAGAGAGCACCACACACATACAATTACCCTGTCATATATGCACAAATATATTATTATCCTGCAATCATCTATTAATTATTTATCATTTATAGATTTACACTCTATCTCTATTATCATTAAACAAAAATAGAAATCATATGACAACGATAAATGATAGGAATTATTAGGTAACCCTGTCATTTTTTTCATTTGTCACTCACTGTCAGTCAGTGTCAGTTCAGTTGATCCCGAATGTCACTATTTGTGAGGAAATTTCGTGAACTTATTTGGCTATTGTGCCTGTGACAACAGTTTTCCCAGATAATTATAAGTATTTTCAAGCATATAACCAAGTAATTTACCAATTGTTTTAAAATTTACCAAGTTATAAGCTGCATTGGTGGGTGTTTCAAATCAATCAACAAGATAATAATCGCCAACCTTATTTACTTCCGCCCTTGACACGCATGACTTTCAAGGATCTTTCGTTTTATCTTTTTGCGATACTGCTTCTTCTCTTCTTAATGACATACTATTTGGCGCAAAGGAAAACACAATCATTTGATGATAAATATGCTATCAAATATATTAAAAAAAAATTCTGCAATCCTTAACCGTATTATTAATAGTTTAACAAGGTGTTCTTTTTTTAAGGCAGTTCCATATTCCAAAGTCATTCCGCCATTTCGGTGATTTGCTGCATTAAATAATACGATTCTTTCGGGCAAACAAGCTGTAAAAATAAAATGTTCATTCTAGACATTTGCAATTAAAATGTTATTGGTTATTTTCATGAACATAAGTAATAATATTTTTTTTAATGTTTCTGAAAACTATATAATGACCAATGAAAAGGTCGTGAAGCAGATGGTGTGACGCACTTCTTTGTGACTTCCTTTTTCATGGAAACTAGCAAACTCTAGGTAACACGTGCAGTACGCTGTATTAAATTTGCAGTTTTCTCCCATATTTCACAAATATAGACTCCGATTTAGAAATAATAATTAAAACCCAATGTCTGTCCTGTTATATCGTATCCCAATTGCTGATTTATTTTGGATGTATCAGTAGATAGAAACCGTTTTTTATCCTTAAACTGAAAATCGTGAAAAAATGGAAAAACTCCCATCAGCGATATGAAGCCGATTCGATTAAATTTGTTTATCCCTGCAGTCTTTATTTGGAAATGTTTGTTTGCTCTTCTTACGTTTACAACCAATTGAGACTGGTTGGTTTATTTTAAACGTCTTGATTTTCTTAAATTGTTTACTTTTGTGATGCTCTGAAAGAAAGGATGCACACGGATTCGGCGGACATCATATCGGCTGTGCCATCTTTTGATACTTATTTAATAAAAATAGTAGTTAGCAATTGTTCATTAAATGTTCTAATACATGTTTGTAACAATTGTGAGGTTTTATTTATTGATGGGGTGTCGATGTTAACAGATTTGATTTGTAACTCAATTTGCTCTTGAGCAAGACATAGCTATTATGACGGATCGCTTATGGACTAAGAGTAGAATCTTTTATTTTAGTCAAGTTAATCTCTGAAGCGTGTGGGTTAGCCAAAAATACTAGTAGTATTGTGCTTTTAAAGGTATTTTAAGCCATGACATAACTGCTGAAATGATTTTTTTCAGGACATTTCAGTTTCAGCCGGACAAATACTTGTTATTAAATTTAGTATTGTACAAAAATCGTAGTGGATATATAACCGTAAACGGTATCCTATTTACTAACGATATTGCACCGTAAATCGCAATGACGTATATATACATCGTGTGTGATTGGTTAAATAATAACTTCCGTTCGACGCGCGCAGTTGTGCGACACTTCCGTTCGACATGCGCAGTTGATATATTCCACAAGAACGGTAACTTCGTCTTTCAAGTTTGGCGCAGAAGCACGGTTTTACGGAAAAAAACGTAAACCACTGACCGTCTTGGTACTTAAATTAAAACCAAAACCCACAGAAATAAGCCCTTGACCGAAATAGAATAATTTTCTACAATTTATATTTATTATTTTATTTTCTTCTAAAACTAATTCTCTGGGTTCTACCGTAGAAATCCAAGTATGGCTATTTCGTCCTATATAAGAAACGGAGAAAGTAGAAAGGTTAGACAAAGAACGTATGGTGGTTATGGTAAGGGTTAGGGTAAGGGTTTGGGTTAGGTTTTGGGGTAGGGTCATGGGTTAGGGTTCGGGTTAGGCATCATTGCGAAAACTGCTAAGTCCACGGATCAGAGAACTGCGCATGTCAAACGGAAGTTACGGCGATATAGTAAATAGAGTAAAGTGCCGTTTACGGTTGAATATCCACTGCCTACAAAAATACTGTTGAAATTAACTAAACTATGTTTTAAGTGCACATAAGATGGTCGTCAGAATTTTTTGCTACGGGTAGCCAATGGTTACTTTATCCACATTATGGAAGTTAGTCAATCTGATTAAAATTAAATCCACTATCTTCACTCAAAGTCGCAAATATAGACCTCCCGTAAAATCGACTTGTCTAATTATCGAAAACACTCGTCACAGTGACCGAATTCATATTCAGAATGTTTATTCCTTAATTACCTATATGTAGGCACTTGGAAATAAAGTGATTTCAGTTACGAAAGATTGATGTCAAAAACTGCGCTGAAGAGGCATTATTGAAAAATCCCCCGATACCCCCTCAGTGTACTGTGCATGGCTGTGTGGCTAGCGATTTTTACTTTTCAGCCAATCAAATAACTTGTTACAACCGCAGAAGGCTCTTCTACCTCCCAGTCTTACTCCGCAAGAAGTCAGTCAAAAATTCACCAAGATATTTGCTTTTGAAAATTCCTTTTACATTTCTCCCCCCAAAAAGTACCCAAAACAACATAGGATTGGTGCACATCGATGAAAATATAGGCACAGTTACCTTAGACTCCATACAGCTCAAAAACACATTTTGTTTGGAAATTCAATGCCGCACATCCCCAAACACGTTCTGCAATTGAGCTTACACGGTCAAACTGAATTCAACGGAAGTGCCCGTATCCACGCTTCAAGCTCGAAGATATCCTATACTGTCCATTATTTCCTCAAAATAATAATTGTTTGTGGAAGATTATTTATTTAGTTTATGAATTGAGACATTAAATGATGATTTTTGTTAAGCCTATAAGCTTAGAAGGATGTCATTTTGATTTGAGGTGAGCAGTTGCCGATGACGACATTGGTCACGTGATCAGTATTTTTAGCATCACAATTTTTCCCGTGTCTTAACGGGTTTCTATTGCCGTTAATTAGACGCTTCAAAATGCTTTAGCTCGGACAAAGGTAAACCAAATGCGACAAATAATATGCCATTTTGAAGTTAATTCCAAGCTCTACCCAGCCACGGCATTTAGAACCTTATTTAATCAAGTGGAAAAAAATGTCCAAGTGCCTACTATATATGCTACAGCCGGTGTGTGTATTCATTAACGCTAAACTGAATCCCCTGGCCTAATTAAATAAAACAGACTAGGGAATAATTTATGTAATTTAGAATTTGTTTTATAAAGCCAGGTGGTGTAGCTGTAGCCATATTCCCCCACATTTTTTATACGCCAACATTTTCATGTGGACGTATTGTCGTCGCCCCTGTCCGTCCGACCACAATTGTTTGTGGACTCTCTACAGGTCACAATTCTTACCCGATTTTGACGAAACTTGACATATAAATCGGTCCAAAATTGCCATACAAAATGGCTGCCGATCGTACGCGAATACTGTTTAAAATGGGGGGGGATCACGGTGGCTAAGTGGATAAGGCGCTGGTTCGCTAGCCTGGGGGTTGAGATTTCGGTCCCTGCATTGGCCGAGAAAGTTTACCTCGATTTTCCGGCGTGATTTCCCCTTGTCAGTGATGCAGAAGGAGGGCCTGACAAGGACAGCTGCCTAGTCGTTCGGATGGGACGAAAAACCGAGGTCCCGTGTACAAATTGGAGTGCACGTAAAAGATCCCTTGGCAGTTGGAATTCGATATAAGAGTAGGCCGTAGCGCCGCTGCCCGGGCAAAATTTCCCTCATTGCACACTGTGGCGTATGCCCGTCTTCAATTAGCCCAGGTACGGTGCTCAAGCGTAGGACGTTAAACCCCATTTCATTCATTCATTCATTGTTTAAAATGGTATATCAATGTTGTGGACCCTGTAGAGGTCACAATTTTGATTTGATTTTGATGAAACTTGAAATGCATGGATATAACCCAAAGATCTTGGTTCCTTTCGATATTTGCGCATATCGGATCGTAACGTCCTGAATTACGGCCCCTGATTATACGCAAAATCGCCTTTGTTTAGCTTGTAGTTCCTCTAGAGGTCACAATTATTATCTGTTTTAAAAAATTGTTTGATTATATCACCGTTACACCCTAAGGAAGGGTGAGTTCGAATATCGGAAAAATTGGACCAAAATTATCATACAAGATGGCCGCCGCTCGTATGCGAATACTGTTGAAAAATAGTATATCAAGCTCGTCGACTCTTAAGAGGTCACAATTTTAATTCGATTTTGACGAAACTTGAAATGCATGGATATTACCCAAAGATCTTTGGTCTTTTTGATATTTGCGCATATCGGATCGTAACTTCCTGAATTAATGCCCCTGATTATACGCAAAATCGCCTTTAAGCTTGTTGTCTCTCTGGAGGTCACAATTATTATCCGATTTAAAAAATCGTTTGATTATATCACCGTTACAAGCTAAGGAAGGTTGAGTTCAAATTTCGGGAAAATAGGACCAAATTAAAATACGCCATTTCCAGCTTCCCCTTCTTTTTAACTGACAGCACTCAGGTGCTAATTGACAAGATTAAAGTAGCCAAGTCTAACTCAATATCATTGAAAATCTTCAACATTAAAAACACAAATTTTTTGTCAATTTAAATCAACGTTGATGTTATGTTACTAGGATGTTCTCTATCCATCTCTTGAAAATGTGGGCTTATCCTGCCTGGCAGCCGCTGGTTGATTTTGAATTACTATTTCGTATAAATGTATTACTAGTGATTTTAATAATGTGTGATGTCACGATCTGTGGTACTACAACTGTAGTTGAATTTGGTAATTTTCAATTAAATGTAGCCTGGTTTTGATAGATCCAGATTATAGATATTTGATATCATTCAAATTGAGATATATAAATTTGAGCTGGCTAAAGGCTATGATGTGCATATTTCAGTTTTAAAATTTTCAGCCTATTTTTATTGCATATATGTGGTAAAAAGGGGAAACTAAATTTATAGACAGTCTGACTTCATTATGTGCAGTTAGTGTAGGATGCTGAGCCCAATTTTTACCAGTGACTTTGTATATATCACTAACCACTGTGAATGAAAAAGAATAATTTATAGCCAGGACTTCCATATGTGCAGTCGATGACGTACAACGCTTAGAGCAATTTTTTTGAATTTTTCATTTATGTTCACTGATATTCAGTTCGAAGGAGTACAACTAAAAATTTGATTGGTACAAGCTTTAATAACTTAACCCTTATCACCCCACTAATAACTATATATTTGTATATATCACTTACCATGGTGGATGGGAAAGAATAATTATTTCTTTATAAATATTATTTTTTGTTATGTAGCATTTTTGCTGCCTTGAGAGCTAGTTGGTGGCAATATGCAGATCTTTGTTAAGACCCTTACGGGCAAGACCATTACCCTAGAGGTTGAACCAGCCGATACTATAGAAAATGTCAAGGCTAAAATTCAAGATAAAGAGGGAATTCCCCCAGATCAGCAGAGATTGATTTTCGCTGGTAAACAATTGGAGGATGGCAGAACACTCTCGGACTATAACATTCAAAAAGAGTCCACACTACATTTAGTTCTGCGACTGAGAGGTGGAGCCAAGAAACGTAAGAAGAAGAATTATACCACTCCCAAAAAACAAAAACACAAGAGAAAGAAGGTAAGAAGTAAATTGGTTGTTAAGTGGTATTCAGTGCATGTGAATTTCAATACAAGTGGTCAAAGCCAAATAAATAAAACAGTAGTTTTTTGCCTCTCCTCCCTGGAAATGGTCCCGTTATTTAGGTCCAATGAAGTAAGGCAGTGTACATCACGCTCACATAACCTATATAAATAAAAAACAAGTTACATGTACTTGGGCTATCCTTTGTGATTCGAAGCTTGTCTATTTACTGTTATTGGTTTTCCTCCGCCATTTCCAGCTTCCCCTTCTTTTTAACTGACAGCACTCAGGTGCTAATTGACAAGATTAAAGTAGCCAAGTCTAACTCAATATCATTGAAAATCTTCAACATTAAAAACACAAATTTTTTGTCAATTTAAATCAACGTTGATGTTATGTTACTAGGAAAAGATGTGCTTTTAATACCCAATATTTAAGACAAAATAAATATTTTACAATTGGTACACGAATGGTGTACCATGTTTTTTAAAGTCATTTGTAACAAGGGACTCGGAGAACGAGGCTAGACATATTCCACAAGTCTGGAGAGAATGCGCAATAAAATTATCTCTGTAGACTTTAATAACCAGATGCTAGAGCTTGCCATTCGTTTGAGACTTCTAGCATATTTCGCCGAACACAACTGAAAGGAATTGGGTAGTAAATACAGAAAAGATTAAATGTAAATTAGTTTATATACATTCATATTACATTATTATGCGTTGCGACCTATTTGTCAATTTCTAGGTCCCCAATATTTTTGATTTAGCTCCTTGAACATATGGGACCTAGAAATTCACAAAAGTGGGTCACAACGAATATAATACTGTAATAATAATATGAATATATATAAACTGATTACATTCAATAGTTTCCGTTTTTACTCCCAATTTTCAAATCAGTTATGTTCGGCTAAATAAGCCAGCAATCTCAATTGAGTGCAAATTTCAAGCGTTGTTATTCAAGTCTACATAACTCAGTTTGATTTTGTGCAATGTGTCTAGCCTCTTCCCTGGAGTCTCTAATTACAACTGGGACTGAATCATATTATGGTAACGATTCGTGTAACAATGTTTAAAAAAATATTTTATTCTAAATATCGGACGTAAGAAGCTCTTTTCCCTGTAAGTTTACATCATCGATGTTAATTTAAATTGATCAATAATTCGTGTTTTCAATGTCTAAGATTGGAAGATTTTGAGTTAGGGACTTGGGTCCTTCAACATTATTCTCCTATGTGTTATATTTCACAAAACATAGTACAATATTTAACTAGTCTGAGCCATGGTAAATAATAAACAGATTTCTTCGATTATGAACAAACTACTTAACTTTGGTTATTATAAACTTACCTGTGTGTTTGTAATCAACTCCTGTTCTATAAAATCCCTTGCACAACTAATTATCATAATGATGAAAGCAAGTGTTCTCTCTTGAAAAATTGAAATATCACAACTTTTTCCCAGAGAAAAATACTAATATGGAAGATGGTTACGTCACTCTGTGTGAGATTCATTTCGTATATAGGGGTGACAGCATAGGAAATTCAAATACACTTACGACGACTCGGACCAAAGACACCTCGATCCAACCCCCACAACAGTTATATTGGATTCGTCCAATACGTGACGTAGACATTGTTTACATCATCTCTGTTGAAATTAAAGTAAATTTTCCAATTTTTCAAGAGATAACTTGTTTTCATGGTTGTAATAATTAGTTGTGCAATGGATTTTATGTAACAGAAGTTGATTACAAACACACAGGTAAGTTTATAATAACCAAAATTCAGTAGTTTGTTCATAATCAGAAGAGATTCGTTTATTATTTACCATGGTTCAGACAGTAAATTTTATTTGAGTGCAAAAAATACATAAATCTCTCCCCTTCGCTATGAGGAGTTGGTTGATCGTTTGTATTTTTATTTATTTTTTTTTTATTGTCCCTCCGCCTTTGTATATGATAGATAGTAATGAAACTTAGTGTATAGTTTGATTGCTCGATTCTTTTGAAAAAAAATAAATCGGATTATTTAATGTGTCTATTTATTTTCGGAATTCGGCGGAGGATATCGGCCCACACTGTTGGCCTGTTAAGTCTGAGAAGTCAATGCAGAAAATGGGTTAACATAATATTAGCTTTATTGTCCCTCGCCTTTAGGAGAAAGCAGGGGACTATTAAATTGGTTCTGTCCGTCACACTTTTTGGGACACAATAACTTCATTCCTAATTGAGCTAGAATGTTTAAACTTGGTGTAGGTGTTTATTAGGTCAATGCCTAAATGGAGTTCGAAGATAAGCATTTTCTGCTTAGGATAAACAGAGATAAGCAATTTGATTGGTTGATGCTGTGGGACACAATAACTTTTATAAATAAGGGAGAGTGATGAAACTTTGTATAGTTTCATTACATCAATACCTTTAATAAGTACGATAATGACCATTTTCTGCTCATGGTTAGCAGGGCGATAAGCAATTTGATTGGTTGATGTTTTGGGAAACAATAACTTTAGTTCTAATTTAGTGAGAGTGTTTAAACTTGGTGTATAGTTTCATTACATCAATACCTTGACTAAGTTTGAAAATGAGCATGTTCTGCTTAGGGTAAGCAAAGCGATAAGCAATTTTATTGGTCAAGACGTTTGAACACAATAACTCTTATTCTAGTTGAGTTAGAAAGTTCACACTTGGTGTAGGTGTTTATTTGGTGAAATACCCTGATGGAAATCGAAGATTAACATTTTCTGTTCAGGCTAAGCAGAGCGATAAGCACATTTAATGGTTGAGACTTCTGAAACAATAACCCTCCTTCTAATTGAGGTGGAGGATCACGGTGGCTAAGTGGATAATGCGCTGGTTCGCTAGCCTGGAGGTCGGGTGTTCAATCCCTGCATTGGCCAAGAAAGTTCATCTCGATTTTCCGGCGTGATTTCCCCTTGTCGGTGATGCAGAAGGGGAGGGCCTGACAAGGACAGCTGCCTAGTCGTTCAGATGGGAAGAAAAACTGAGGTCCCGCGTACACATTGGAATGCACATAAAAGATCTCTTGGCAGTTGGAATTCAATATAAGAGTAGGCCGTAGCACAGCTGCCTGGGCAAAATTTCCCTCATAGAACACTGTATGGCGTATGCCAGTCTTCCATTAGCCCAGGTTATGATGTTTAACTAATAGTGATGAAACTTTGTATAGTTTGATTGCCCAATTAATAAATAAATGTTTCATCTATTTGGGAATTTCAGCGGGGGATATAAGCCTCACTGTTGGTTTGTTTCTTCTTTAAAATTAGACAGCTTTTATCTTTTTGGGGGGAAAATTCATCTTTGGACTCGGTTATTAACCAGTTTCAGTAATGAAACAAAATATAGCCCTAGTAAAAAACACAAAAAATACTATTGGGATATATTTTTATAGTCGGCCCAATGAACAGCCTTATGAATATATCCAGGCGTGGAAATAAAAGTTTAGATGTACCGGACAAAATGTTAGACACTAATGAAATAGCACCTGACATTTGCAACTTAAAGCCGGACATGTATTAATAATATCAATAAAGACAAATCCGTGTTTGACATTGTTAGTGAGGGTGCCTTATTTCCACACTTGAATATATTCCAAATGTACTGGTCCATTTCGAACACCATCACACTGTATACTGTTAAATTGATATATATATATATATATATATCACCATTTGTTTTACAGGTGAAACTTGCCGTTCTGAAATATTACAAGGTGGATGAAAATGGAAAAATCACCAGATTAAGGAGAGAATGCCCAAATGAAGAATGTGGTGCTGGTGTTTTTATGGCCTCTCATTTTGATCGGCAGTACTGCGGTAAATGTTGCCTCACTTACGTGTTCAACAAACCAGAAGACAAAGCCAAGGCCACTGGAAAAACAAAGGGCAAATAATAAGAAAATAAAAATGTAAAATATATTGATTTTGTGATTTATTTTGCGGAGGTTATGTCTATAGTAGCATTTCTCCATAATGTGGTGTTATCTTAACTCGTTAGTTGTTCAGTTGTCCACAATTACTTGTGGTAGTTCGACCAATTGGATGATTAATTTATGTGCATTGTATCTGACAGTCGTGTCATTTTGTCGAGTGGCGCAATTTCAATTCCCAGTTTCTAGGGTTTTTTCAGGTTTTCTCTCACTGGTAAAGAACACTGTGCAAGTGAATTATTGAAATGAAATTAACCATGTCAATCTCAAAAAGACCTAGTTTGTTTCAAGTGGATGTTAAAACCCCATTTTTATAATGACTAACAATGGGTTTAAAACCATGACCTTGTTTATCTTAGTGGCTTGGTGCTTGAATATGGGGTGTTTAGATCATCTTTATAATTGTACCAGGTTGAGTTTTTCTTATTTTCCCAAATGGCACAATTACTTGTGAACCAGGGGCAGTATTTATAAAAATTCGAAGAGTTGGAACCAACTTTTAACTGTCAAAAATTACTCCTAACATTGTAGATTTTCCCAAGACCTATTTATAAAACGTTTTACTTTAAGAATTACTCCTAACTATGACTCATATTTAGGAGTCCTCCTGTAGCACTCCTACTTTACTAAAAGTACTCTTATCTTGGTTAACATGGCTGTCCGTGTACACGGTCTAAGAGACTTTAAAACAAGAGATTTCTTAGTGGAGTACAACAATGACAAGTTGATAAGGAGATATCGAATGGACAGGGGTGGGATTCTATTTGTGACAGATTTAGTTTGGCATCTACCCAAGTCTTACATTTAGTTAAAAGTAACTCTCTAAGACCCTTTATAAATATTTCTAAGGAGTAACTTTTAACTAATTGTTTTAGGAAGTCTTATAGTCAGAGCCTTGTTAACGTGGTGACTAGGCGTTGCCACGCACTGGCCAAACTATGTCGCCTACCGAACCCAAAAGTTGAAGACTGGGCGGCAATATACATACGTTTTACAAATCGCTGACAACGGTTTTCCCATGTACCAACCTTGATTAATCAATCCGTGGTTTAACAAAATGCCAAAACTAATAATGTATCAAATTATAATAGTGCTCAGAAATCGAGTCTAAGGGGGTCAATTTTCAAAATTCACAACTGCGGTGTTCACATAGTTCGCACCAACGCCCGACAAGACTTTTTATAAATACGGCCCCTGGACATAATTTATCTTTCTTATATTTGTGACTGCCATTTGCTTGTCTGTTTGGGGTTGGTAGCTACACTAATGTGTATGGGGATGGCTTATAAAGGGGAGTAACGTAGGCCTGGTGGTGATGCCCTACCACTTTGGTTTCGTAGTTATGCTACTTCCAGTTCATGGCTGTACCTGTGCTACGCCATGTCAACCGGTGGTTATTCAATATTTCTGAAAATTATATATATATATTAACATGGAAAGGCATCTATTGAATTTCAATAATTTCAATTTATGACTTCTGGAGATAGGTCCTCATTTCACTCTGTGGAACTTTGCTCTAACCACAAGTTATTATACTATATGTATTAAATTTAGATGATTATTCAAAGTGAATACAGGTGATTTCATACTACAGGGACGGTACAATATAAATACAATTATTTCTTCACAAATCTTGTCGCCTCATAAAAAAATTTCCAAAATATAGGATAGGTTGGCAGCCAACAAAACATAAACCTCATGGCATCCAATTCGTCCGAGCGGTCAACAAGGGTTGTTGCATATTTAATCTTTTGTAATTGGGGGCAATAAATAGACAATTTCATACAGATGACCTTAATTTTTTTGTCGTTTGAGGGTTCACAAGGTTCTAAACCCTAAAACAAGGGCTGTGTCACTGGAAGTAATCTACAGAAATTGTTGAACTTAACTGCCTTTTTTTTTAAAGCGGTGGACGCACTAGCCGAATCGTTCGGCGTCGAAATTCGCCTAGTGTGCCCACTGTCATTCGGCCGAATGATTAGGCCTAATCAAACCGGTTTGATATATTTGCCCGAATTATATTTGCCTGGTGTGTCCACTTCGCTGAAGCATTAAGCCGAATGTAGAATTCATTAGCGAATCACCACTCGTATCGAGAAGTTGCATGATTGTTTGAAGACATAGACGCCGCCTTTTTATGCGTCAACATTGAAATGTGGTCGTATAGATATTGCAGTCGCCCCTGTCCGTCTAAAGTTAATATCCAATTGACTTTAAATTTATACAGTGTTAAAGGTCGTGAGACGAAGAAGCCTATTGATTTTCAGCGATTTCCAATAATTGTCAGATTTATGGCCCTTGATCACTTCAAAAAATCTTGTGAACCCTTTAGAGGCTAAAGTTAATATCCAATTGACTTTAAATTTATACACAGTGTTTAAGGTCATGGGATGAAGAAGCCTATTGATTTTCAGCGATTTCCAATAATTACTGTCAGAGTTAGGCCCTTGATCACTTCAAAAAATCTTGTGGGCGCTCTAGAGGCTAAAGTTATAAACCAATTGACTTTAAATTTATACAGTGTTTAAGGTCATAAAATGAAGAATCCTATTGATTTTCAGCAATTTCCAATTATTACTGTCAAAGTTATGGCCCTTGATCACTTAAAAAAAATCTTGTGGACGCTCTAGAGGCTAAAGTTAATAACCAATTGACTTTAAATTTATACAGTGTTTAAGGTCATGAAACGAAGAAGCCTATTGATTTTCAGCGATTTCCGATAATTACTGTCAGAGGTATGGCCCTTTATCACTTTAAAAATATTGTGGACGCTCTATAGAGGCTAAAGTCAATATCCGATTGACTTTAAATTTGGAGGAGACCTTTTATCAAAGCCAAACAAATTCGAATGATTTTCTGATAATTACATAATGGGTTGTTACTTTAAATCAGATTTTAGTGTATTATAAATGTTTCATTACCGAAAAAAGTAAAATATGCGACAACTCTTGTTGACTACCCGGACAATTTAGCTGCTGTGGGCGTATGTTTCGTTGCCTGGCAACATGTCTTTTAATCATGCGACGTGAAAGGTGATGCAATCGACTGGTGAATCAGGCGAAGTATTCGGCTGGTGTGTCCACCCATCGGCCGAATAAAATTCGATTCGGCTAATGTGTCTGGTGCTTTACTATATCAAATAATGCATAAGTTCCATATAGATCGGATGATAACTTTATCTCAAGACTTTCAACACTGTGTATAAATTAAAGTCGATCGGTTATTAACTTTAACCTCTAGAGCGTCCATAAGATTTTTTGAAGTGATTAAGGGCCATAACTCTTGACAGTAAATATCGAAAATGCTAAAAATTAATAGGCTTTTTCGTTTCATGACCTTAAACACTGTATAAATTTAAAGTCAATCGGTTGTTAACCTTAGCCTCTAGAGCGTCCACAAGATTTTTTGAAGTGATCAAGGTCCATAACTCTTGACAGTAATTATTGGAAATCGCTGAAAATCAATAGGCTTCTTCATTTTATGACCTTAAACACTGTATAAATTTAAAGTCAATTGGTTGTTAACCTTAGCCTCTAGAGCGCCCACAAAATGTTTTGAAGTGATCAAGGGCCATAACTCTGACAGTAATTATTGGAAATCGCTGAAAATCAATAGGATTCTTCATTTTATGACCTTAAACACTGTGTATAAATTTAAAGTCAATTGGATATTAACTTTAGCCTCTAACAGGTTCACAAGATTTTTTGAAGTTATCAAGGGCCATAACTCTAGCAGTAATTATCGAAAATTGCTGAGAATCTATATGCTTCTTCGTCTCATGACCTTAAACACTGTATAATTTAAAGTCAATTGGATATTAACTTTAGCCTCTAGAGGGTTCACAAGATTTTTTGAAGTGATCAAGGGCCATAACTCTTGCAGCTTCTTCGTCTCATGACTTTAAACAATGTGTATAAATGTAAAGTCAATCGGGTATGAACTTTAGCCTCTAGGGTGTTCAGAAGAAATTGACGGACGGACGGGGGCGACGACAATATACGACCACATTTCTATGTGGGTGTATAAAAACTTAAAATTCCATGAGAAACTTACATAAAAATAAATGACAAAAATATGTGTAGGGTCCCTGTAAGTTTTACATAAGCATGCACCACATTTTGAAACAAGTTATACGATTACGTTCTCTTAACATTGCATCTAAACACAGCCCAATTTACTTACAGGCCTATCCGAGAAAGTTCATCGGAATCTTCCTCCTGGTTAGTGGTGCGGAACGGATGGAAATAAAAAGAAATGAAATGGGGTTTTACGTCCTACCCAGAATGGATGGCCTCACAAAGACAGCTGTCTAGTCGTTAGGTTAGAACGTAGAACCGGAGTCCCGTGGATATTTTGTCATGCACGTAAAAGATGCCTTGGCAGTTGGAATTCGATAAAAAGTACTGTAGGCTGTACTTCCCTCCTGGCACACTGTATAGTATATGCCCGTCTTCATTAGCCCTGCTGGCACACTGTATAGTATATGCCAATCTTCATTAGCCCTGCTGGAGCAGAACAGTAGGACATTAAATTTCCGTCTGTTGGTCACACATTTTGTGACACAATAACTCGATAATTGAACTCTTATGTTCAAACTTGGTGTATGTGTTTATAAGGTGAAAGTCTTGAATTCAAAGAGGGAAATTTTCTGTTTAGGGTAGAGAGAGAGAGAGAGAGATGGGGTTTAATGTCCACTCAACACAACTAGGTCATTTCGGGACTAAGATGGTTTTAATTTTTATATGTCAATAAATCTCTTGAGGGAAGGGGTCTTTAGCAGTGGGAGGAAACCCATGAGGTTAAAAAGACGTCCCTATCTCCATGCCACATACGCTCTAAACCACAGGTGAACGGCCAGCTAGACCACTAGGCCATCCCAACCCCCTTTAGGGTAAACAGATAAGCAATTTTGATTTGTTGATGCTTTGGAACATGACATAGTACGGGAGCCGAGCGAGGCTCAACCTAGCTGAAAAGTGTACAATGGTCTCATATTTAGTATCATCAAAATGTCTGCCGGACACCAACTAAGGGATTAACTCTGCTTTTTAATTGAGGTAGGATGTTTAAACTTGATGTGGATGCTTATTAGGTGACCAAGTGCAATGATAATCATTTCCCCCAAAGGCTAAGCAATTTTATTGGTCGATGTGGACGGAGAATTTATTGACGAAAGTTGGTGTATAGTTTCAATACTAAGTACATGTAAAACCTTAACAGTGAATTTGAAAAAGGTAAATGTTCAATTAATTAATAATGTATTTTCTATTGCCATGTTGGCGTATAAAAATAACTTGTCCTTTTTTTGTTTTAATAAAAATTTTATTTAAAGAGGACATACAAATACAAAATACTAAAACTGACATAATTTACAAATATACACAGAGTATGTAACAACTGTTATTGTCATCTCATGAAACATCATGGATGATAATATATGTTATGAAGCTACTTATTCTATGCAATGAATTATTTATATTTCTATATAACATAATTAAATCAAATCAAATTACCTTTTTTTAATAAAATGTATTGTATTTAGAATTTTGAATGTTGGAAACAACGAGAAATTTAATAAATGAAGTAAAGACAAATCAGAATGATATAAGATTGTACATTGTTTATTATTTATTTAAAATTATTGCCAATAGAATGCTTAAATATAACTACATGTAACTACAATACTAGTGGTGAAAGTAAACAATATTTATAACACATAAACATCCACAAAATATATATACATGGCTACGACCACAAACTATTATTATAGGACATTTTGAATTATTACGTCAAGATTTATTAGACTTTAGAAACCATGGACCTGAAAAATAGAAATTACAATTATTAGTTTACATGTCTAATAATTATATTCTAATATAAGCAGATCAAACCTTACAAATGCACATAGCCTTGACATAAACTAGAAGTGGCCTTAGGGACTTCTTGCTATCCCTCACAGGCTTATTCATAATGAGTAGGTAAGTTCGATCCTGGTGGTGGATGAGAAAGTTATTCTGAATTTGTCCGATGTACACATTGGCAAGGACGTAAAGGAACCCATGATATTGTTTATTCATAGGACATTGCATGGTGTATGCCTGTTCTCTTTAGCCCGTTTTGTTTTGGCGACACTCTTCTAAAAGAAAAGACCGGCCAATGTTCATATGATCAACATGAAACTTGCCATACTTGTACCTTTGATAATTGTACATTAACTGACATTTTGATTTGCTTTTTGATAAAATGTTCACTCTCTTCCTGGTCTACTGATTTTGTATGAAAAATTAATTTCCCACAACCATAATCCCCAGTGTGAGCTACATTTTCCTAATCCACTTACCTTGATCAACTCTGGTCGAGCTAGGCCAACATCAGCAATAAACTTCTTAATTTGATCTCTTTGATCTCCTTGTAACTGGATACACTCGCCGTATTCTGCGTGATCAACTACTGTTCCATTGCAAGCAAATTCCTAAAAAAAAATTTTTTTTGATAAATTTAACTTGCGTACAGATTACCTTACGAGTACCAGTGACTTTCTGCTGTCCTCAGTCCTTCCATACGGGGCACAGGTAACCATTAAACTTGTCATACGTGCAGAATCAGTTTATCATTTTGAGAGCGAGTTTCAAAATCACATTCTGAAGAACCAGAAATGATTTTCTTTAACAGCGGAAAGTTATTATGAAAGTGGTACCAATAGCTGTAGACACAAAAGGATCCATTCTTCCGAGTCGATTTTGAAAACAAGACTTATTGGTCAATTTAAATCGACATTGATGTTATCTTACCATGCAAAGATAGGCTTTCGATATCCAATATGTAGGACAATCAGCTTATATACATTCATAATACATTATTCAAGCCTGGAAAAAAGGCACCTTTCACTGACAATGTCTGACTCAGATTCAGGCTTTGTCAGACACAAAACCTTTGGTGCCTGTCATATTGTCAGGCACGGATTTGTCTTTTTTAATGATATTATTAATACATGCCCGAAAATGTCAGGTACTATTTCATTAGTGTCTGACATTTTGTCGGGTACACCTAAAAATACCATTTCCAGGCCTGATTATTATATGTGCTGCAACCCATTTGTGCCATGTTTTCAGGTGCCAAAAAAATAGGGATTTAGAAAAAAAGTGAGCAAAATAGTCCTTTGTACAATGAATTAACAAACTTACACGTTTACAAGCTTTTACAATCCTTTTGAGGTCGTATTTTGGATTTATGCCCTGAACTGTGGTAAGTGTTTTTCTACCGTTTCTTTGTTGAATTCGTATGTGGATTAATCCTTCTTGTACTTTATTATTACCAACCTCATCTTCTCCGGTATCAGCAAAAGGATCTGAAATAAATTTTCACCTGTTTTTAAGATTTTATATTTTGATACGATATTTACAAATTCCACCCATGTATTATGTAAGCAGATCTGATTAATATTACATGATGTAATCTGAATTTTCTGTCCAGTCTACATAGGGGAGTCGGTTCGACATGTTGCATGTACATAAGCACAGACCTCTCTTACTATTGTACATTGTACATTGTTCATCAATGATCAAGGCTCCTCATTAAGAGCGTAGAACAAAACAACTCAAGACATTTTAAAAGGCTTATTTTAATTAAAATGTCCATGCTGGGATATCAGGAACCGATATTGTCAAGCTTAAATATTCTAAATTTATATTTTTAGTCGATTGTAATTTGTAACCAATGACATATATTGTAACGATTCTCAGTTCAGAGTCACCTTGTACAGTTTTGTCCTTTTCTATTTTTAAACTATGTCTTACACTACAGGAACTTACTGACACTGCAAGTGCAAGCGGTTAATTGTCACCTTAGTGAGTTTAGGCGATAAATTGTTGCTAGCTCTTAAATACACAATACATTCTATCACCATTCCCCAAGCATGTGGGACAGGATTTACATTGGGTATTAATAAATCGATACACTTCTCGCTCTCTGCATCAAAATTTACTGATTGAACCCATACAGAAGTATACACCTATGAAAATGCCCTGAGAGAACATAATCCTCATTTTGAATTTGTTGTTAATGTAATGGATCTTAAGTAATCTTATTTCTTATATTCCATGTCCAACTTAAATTTCAAATCACCATCAAATGTCTCTAAGTCTGTCTTGAAGTCGGCCTGGCTAAGTTATGATTGAATGCTTCCCTATTTTTCAAATTTTTGTTCTGCAACATTTTTTATGGATTGGATGACTAGCTAGTAGCTACCCAAGGGCAAGGCCGAACAAAATAAAAATTGCATAATCAGTTAATCAGTATCAGCTGACACAAACAAACATGAAACAATTAAAACCTTAAACTAAAACACAGTGGCAGTGTAGGCTTTTTTTATACTTCCACTTCTAAAGTCAGTAAATACTGAGTAAAGTCACGGACTCACTTACTGTAGCCTACAGTACACAAATACAATACAAGATGACATACGTACGTACATGTACGGTATAATATATCAAGAACAAATATGAGTATGACACAGAAATCCTTACCAACACAATTAATTATATTCGACAATATAGATCTAAAATAAGAAATTCGAATTGAAGCAATTCCTGATGCCGGACTGCTTGCCTAATGCGCGAGTAACCTTACTTACACTGTTCAGGGCCTAGTATTAGTAAATATTAAAAGAAAAAAACAAAATCTAGGTCAAATATAAAATGCGTATCTACCGTATCCCCCTTTTAAGTTCTGGATACTATCGGTAGTCATACAAGCTAATAAAGGTTTCCTCTTAACAAAGATGCTTATTCCAGCCTTTATATGAAGTTTGATCGCTAAAGATTGAGTTCGATTTGAAGTCAGTTGCTGAAATACAAAGGAAAACGACGAATCAATGGCTTCTAATGACGTCAGGGCAGATTGTTGTTGGAGGCTAGATCATGTCCCGTCCAAAAATGATTTCCTCTTAAATGGTATCTCTTCTTTACTGTTTCTAATATGCAATCACTAATATTATTTTTAATTTTTATAAAAAGGCCATTTATAAATTCAATATGAAAAATACATATTAAAATTTGGATTGGAGATTATGTGATTAACATGGCCGAAGAATGAAGCTTGTTA